>CM039621.1:37754897-39126897 GCA_022457165.1 Juglans mandshurica
TTGCATGTGGAGATATTTTACATGTATTTTTGTATTCATTTGATTGGTCAAATTTTGGTTTAAACTTGGAAAGGTTAGTCTAGCCGATAAACTGGAAAGTACATGATATTTTGATATTTTGACCAAGTTATTGCCAAGCTATTGGTCTGATTTTTTTATGGAGTATAGCTAACATGCTTATATGAAATTTTATTGAGTATTCATTGCATGTTTTAAGGTTTTGATGAAATTTTTAGTGAGATATAAGAAGTTGAATACTAGAAGGAGTAAAACAATTTTTGTTTTATGTAAGCTTAAGTTTTTTGACTAGAAAACTTGATCCAATGGTTTTGATGTTTTTATATGCTTATCCTGAGACATTGTTTTACATGTTAGGCTATTAGTTTAAGGTTCTTTGTGCTGGTCTTGAAGATATGATTTTTTATACTTGAAAAGGTTCGGTTAGGTTATAGATTTGAGGTTTTTGGATAGAACTATGTTTTGGGTTAATTTTTGGTCATGTGATCTTGCGTTTAATGTATCGATCTACTCTAGGACATGATTTTAAACCATTTGATGTTGTTGGTTTGTGATAATTTTCATGAAATATTTTGGATCAAGTGGTTTGATAAAAACCAAACCTTGAGGAAATCAGTTTTGGTGGAAGTGTTGAGGGAGAGTACCTCAAAATGGATTTTTGTAGCTTTTGTGATTTTTACTTGATGATTCAAAGTATGTTAGCTCTTAGGAGTGTGTTATGATCATATTGGAAGAAATTTTTTGAACTTTTGGAGTTCTTGGAAATGTTTTACAAAGAGACAAAGTCTTGAGATCCAAGGGTTGTGTTTTTAGTTCAAAAGCTTAAAGCTTTTTATTAAAAAAGATTGTGATTTTGTGAAGTGGATTTTTTGTTGGTTGTTTTAGTATGGTTTTTGGACATAGGATATGATTTTCTATGTTGCAATATTTTGGTTTGAGCATGAGAAATGAAGTTTTATAGAATTGCAACAAAAATCAAGAAACATGGCCTATGTGTGTTTCGGCCTTGATGAGTTTGCTATATATGGTTGTTATGTGTTTTAATTTTTTCTAATTAGATATTTGGATTTGGGACAAGATTTATAAGAGAAATGTAATTTTTAGTGAGTTTTGGAGTTAAGATGTAAAATCCTTAAATTAGAGGTAAAATGATCATTTTCCCACATGTAGATGGGTAAAATGGTAATTTTACTCTTAAGACAGTATTTTCATATTTGTAAACTATTAGTAATGAAGTTCTTAATGTTTAGAAATCCCTACTTACAGTTTATCATGTTTCGCGCATTTTACTCCGTAACGCATTAATCACTATAAATTAGCTTCTAACTTACAGTCAAATTACTATGTATGTATGTTCGTAAGGAAATTAGTGTATATGTACTTATGTTATCGTATATGTCATGCTATGTCACATTACTACATGCATGCCTGTTACATATTATATTTTGTCGTGAAATAATTATTTGTCACACAATATTTTCTGTCCTGTAATATTTATCTGTTACATAATATATTCTATTATCTAATGTTTATATGTTATATATTATGCCATATTATGAAATTTCTATCTGTTTTACATTATGCCATATCACGAAATGTTTGTCAATTTCACGTTATGCCATGTCACAAAATGGTTGTTTGTTTCATGTTATGCCACGTTATGTATCTCACGTAAATGTCACATTACGTTATGTTAGATCATTTGTCCTTTCGTTTCATGTCACTTTATGTCTCGAGTATAGTTTATGTATCTCTTAAACAGTATTTCCACGTCAGTCTATTTTTTTATGTTTATCACAACCCTAAGTGCTAGGATGGAGTAATATTTTAGTTGAACTCATTTGTTCACGTTAGTGTCTATACTAGAATGAAATTCCCTCGGTTGACAAGGTAAATATCAACAGGCTTCGAATAAGGTCTAATTAAATGGTCACCAGAGGAAAGTTAGGCACTAATGCCAATTGTGCCCCCATACTAACGTCGATTTCATGTTATATGTACTCGTGTTGGTGTAGATACCTATATCACAGTATATATACTTTATGTTTTCCATAGCAGGCGCATATATCTATGAACTGGTATGTATGTTAACGCACTCACAGTTGGTGCAGATATCTATGTTTTGATGAGATAATCGGTAGGGACACACAAATCATGGGGAACCTTGTAGCACCCATATAATCACTTTTATTAATCATTCTTAATTAGTGAACAAGATTTCAAATTCATGTATTTCACATTCATGTTCAAGTTATTTAACGTTTAATTCAGTTAATGTTCAATTTCAGTATGTTCACGTTCAGTTCAAGTTCAATTCATGTTCAGTTCACATTCAGCTTTATGTGATGTTTATTTCACATTAGTTCAGTTCTTCTCATGTTAGTTCAAGTCATGTCAACATGTGCCATGTTATTTGTCAAGTCATATCATACTTATTTATGATCAAATTTTCATTCATACTTTTGCTGTCATACATGCATCTTTAAACTGTCATTTTAAGTTGTTTGTTAATTTGCTGAAATTTGTAATTAAATTTCACTGTAGTAATCTCAACTACCCTCAGAATGGTAGGTACTGTGACAGGGATCGATGGAACCAAACTGGACTAGGCTAAGGTTGGCATGGCCAGAATCGAGTAGTACTGATTTTACTATTGGCAATCACTTCCGTTCGATAGGCTGCTAAGCGAGTATTACGATACTGCTAGTTGGTTAAGGCCAATTTTCAAGAGTAAAACTTTTCAACTTCAAAACCAAACATGTTTCAATCTCAACAAAATTCACTATTTCAACTTTTAATGATAAGCCAAAAATTCAAAATCAATACAAATTCTATAAACTTAGAGTAAAAATTGTATTCAAACAACTTTTAACTCTTACCAACATTTTTTACTATTCTCAATACAAAATTTCTTCACCAAAAGTGGCCTAAATGCTTGGCAAAGTAATTGAACTCGTGTTTAGAAATTAATTGATTGCTTCTTAAACTATTTAAAATAAAGATGTGTCAAGTTTAAATAGAAATTTTTTTATACAATTTTTTTTATAAATTAATGTAATCTAATGTAATTTTAAATTATAAAATATATTTAATGCATTATATTGAACTACTTCAGTTTGTAATCGATTTTATATAAAATTTCTTATAGATTAAATATTTCATCTATATATTCATTACAAAATGCTTGTCCACAAAAGAACAACATGTTGTCCAGTCAATTTAGGGTGTAATTATAATATTCAAAAGCTAGAGATTGCATGTAAACCTTGACATAGACGAGAATATAGTGTGTTTTAGAATCTAATTGATGGGTTCAAATCAACCGCCTATAATTTAGCTTTAGGATATAGTAAAAAATCAAGTTAAGAGATAAGCCTAAGAAGACATAAGTAAAGAGATTCAGACTCTTAAAAGAAAAGAGACTCAGACTATTAAAGGATAAGGGGTTCACAAAGCAGTTGGACTCAATGACTCCAAAAAAATAGACATCTATATAAGGAGGATATTCTCTCAAGGGAGGTATTGTCCTCAAACTCCCAAAATCAGAAATTTCTTCATTGTATTGTGAGATATGTGAGGCCTTGAGAGATTATAAAATTATCTATTGTCAGGGGTTGAGGAAAGCTCGAGTTATGGAGCATAACGAGAGCTAACTATGTTAAAAAGGAGATTCACCAGTTCAGGAAGGTTGTAGTTTCAAGGAAGTGGTAGTTAAAGTAGTTAAGTTGGAGAAATGCAACAATGTCATTTTGTGAATTAGGGGAAATTGTGTTTGTTGTGTGATTTCGTTTTTAATAAGTGGAATGGTGTCATTTACATTTTTAGTTTGTATTGGAGAGTTGGCATGATGTCTTCTTTAGTTGTTTAAGTGATATGTTGTGTTTTGCCTTTAGCTTGTAGTTGTAATACGCTGTTGTTTGGAAAAAATATATACTTGAAGGAAAAAAGAGGGAAGATTATCGATGATCATTTTAGAAGCAATTCTTCTTCAATCTCTCTCTCTCTCTCTATATATATATATATCTCCATCTCTGTCTCTATATCTCTCTCTTTCTGCATTAATTCTATAGTATAAGTGGAAGGAATTCGTGGGTCCATTAAAAATTGGTATCAATAGTCTGGGCTGAGGGGACGCGATCCTATGAACTAGTGGTGGATTCTTTGAACCATTTTTGGCAGCAGCAAGATTGGCAACAAAAGCAAATTGAAGATACCATTGCCATTTTGGTTCAACAGCAAGAAACGACAAGAATTGACAGGGAAAATCAAGATAAAAGACTTAATGATCTGGTTCAACAAATCTCGAAAATTTCTATGAATGTATCGGCGAGGAATGATGGGGTTGGGAGGAACCATTAGGATAACCATACATTTGGGCAAAATGTAGATATGAATGAAGGTGTGTGTGAAGTAAACCATCATGACACTTTTGATAGAGGCATTGTCAAGGGAATCAACTTGGATTTTTCAAGATTCACTGGAAAGAATCCATCTACATGGATATATATAGAAAATCAATATTTTTTGTACCATCAAGTTCCACCTGGTCAGAAAATTCTCATTGCAGCACAGTCACAACTTACAAAGCAGATTTTAAAGCAGCCCACTTTACTAAGCTTAGGGGTGTAACTGGTCCGGTCTGGTCCGGTTTTGGACAAAATCTAAGACCGAACCGGTATGTACCGGTTTTGTATTTTTCAAAACCGATTACGCACCGATTACCCTCCTAAACCGGTACTTCCTTCCGGTTTCCGGTCCGGTTTTCCGATTTTTTTAAAATGTAAATTTCATAGTTTGTCATTAAAAATTTGTTTATAAAAAAAAACATTTAGTATTAATTATAAGTATTAGTATCAGTTATAAACTTTTGGTAAAAACTTTTAGTATTAATTATAAGTATAACTATAGTCTATATTAAACTATTAGTATTATTTATAAACTTATATATTAGTATTAACATTTAATGTAATAATTTATAATTTATAATGTAATAGTAATAATTTATACATATATATGAAAATATATGTATATGAAATTATAAATTAACATTTAATGTATAAATTTATAATTATACATTATATATAAAACTTATATATATATTAATATTTAATATATATATAATATTTTGTATAAAACTCATATATAAAAATATTATTTTTCATTTTTTTTAATCAACCGGTCCGGTCCAAAAAATCTCGAAACCGGAACCGGCCGATTTTTACATTTTAAAAACTGGTTTCGGACCGGACCAGTTCAAAACCGGTAAGGACTGGACCGGTTTTCCAGTTTGAGTTTACACCCCTAACTAAGCTGGATTGGTTTTCCCTCACGGGCCATGATTTCACGGCCAGAAAATCTCTCAGAAATTCCGAGGTCATATTCCTTCCATAAGCAATACGGTCCCTCGCCCTCTAGTTCCTTTGATTCGGAGGATGACGACAAGGTAATTTTTTTTTTCGCTCTTTTTCGAAGCTATGGGAACAAAGGCTACGGGAAACAAAGGCAATGAGATGACGAAAAGAATGGGGAGGGCTAGCGGCTAGGGTTGATATGAAAAAGCTTAAGTGAAATTTTCTTTTAAATGTTAGTCAGTTGAAACCGGCGTCTCTCAGGTTCGACCCGAAAGCCCGTCTAAATCGTTTTCTATCAAGTGGGTCGGGTCGGATCATTTGGGCGGACCGGGTATTTGGTTTTTCTGCACAAGCCTAAATGCACCTTCTTCATTCCAAGGACTCAGGAATGATGTCTTTAGGCCCTTTTTGAGACAGTTTGTCATTATCTTTTGTTATTACATCCTTGTTTACAGCAAGGATCTTGAGTCCCATTTGCAACACCTCGATATTGTTTTAAAGACATTGCAGACACATTAGCAATATGCAAAGAAGTCGATTTGCTTGCTTAGAAATTGAATACTTAGGCCATCTAATTGCAAAGAAGGGTGTGAGAGCATATCCTAAGAAATTAGATTCTATGATCAGCTGGCCAATACCTAAGAATGTCAAGTCATTAAGGGGCTTCTTAGGGTTGGCTAGCTATTATAGAAAATTTATAAAGGATTATGGTCAAATTGCAGCCCCTTTAACATCCTTGTTGAGAATGATAATTTTCTATGGTCTGAAAAAGCTATTGAGGCATTTGAGCAATTGTAGTTCCAAAACCACCGATTTTAAGCTTACCTAATTTTAATCAAACTTTTGTGATTGATTGTTATGCATGTGGCAGTGGAGTGGGTGTTGTGTTGATGCAGACTCATAAACCATTGTCTTTTTTTAGCCAAGTTTTGAAAGGTAGAAACTTGCAGTTGTCCACATATGAGAAGGAGTTACTTGCGCTGGTGATAGTAGTAAAGAAAAATAGAGGCCTCATTTGCTTGGGGGTTCATTTGTTATATGTACTGACCATCATTGTTTAAAATTTTTACTTGAGCAGAAAGTGGGGACACCTGCCCAGCAGAAGTGGATTTTAAAGTTAATTGGATGTGACTTCTCAATTGAAAATAAAAAAATGTGTAGAAAATAAAGCAGTTGATGCTTTGTCAAGTAGAGGTGAAAATGAAGATTTCTTATCCTTATATGCTATTTCCTTTCCTAATCCTTCTTGGTTGCAACAGTAGAAGGCTTATGAAACTTATGAGTTTATTAAGCAACTGTTGGCTTTGTTCCAGAATGGTGATTCTCAAAAGTCTAAGCTTACTCTTAGACATGGGGTTCTGTTTAGAAAAGATAGAATTTACGTTCCAAATTTCATTGAGTTGAAGATGAAGATATTGCAGTTTATCTACTCAAGTCCTCTTGCAGGCCATTTTGGCTTTCACAAGTCACTACGAAGGACAAGGGCAGACTTTTATTGGCCTGGAATGAAGAGTGACCTGAAGAAGTTTATTAAAGAGTGTGATGTCTGCCAAAGGAATAAAGTGGAGAGTATTCACCCAGCTAGGTTGTTGCGACCCCTTCCAATTCGATAAAGGATCTAGACGGATGTTTCTATAGACTTTGTGGATGGTCTACGGTACCTACTTTTAAAGGGTATTTTGTTGTAATGGTGGTTGTAGATAGATTATCGAAGTAGGCTCATTTCATGGCTCTAATGCGTGGAATCCTCTTCAAGTGCTTCTCCACCCATTATAGCCCTCTTCAACTATATATCTCTCTTTCTCTGATGCGATAGTAGAACTTGTTGTGTCTGGTTGTTATTCAAGGAAGCCTAGTACCACATGGCAAAATTTGACCTTTTTACTTATGTTTAATTTAAGGAAAATGCTAGTGGAGCTCCTCAAAATTACAGTTGGAGTATTTTAAATTTTTTACTTAATAATTAAGGATTGAATATTAGTAGAGTTGTGTATTTTCTTTTCTTAATAATTAAAGATGTTAAAAAAAGATTGAAAAGAATGAAAGAAAAAAAAAAATTGAAATGCACTAATGGTATACCCTGCAGTAAACGCGCACTATCATTAATTTTAGGGGGCATGTTTGAAGCTCTCCTTCATGCGGTCGTAAAGCAGCAAAGCTATTTTGGATAACATTATTTGTTGGTTGATATGTTTCGTCTGATCAATGTGACAGTAAAAATTCTTATGAAAATAATTAGATTTCATAGCTACAAAAGCAAAAGCCTGGTAATTTTTATGAAAATAGTAATTATTTTCCTATCATTTTTTTTTAGAAGAGGAAGACTTCAGTAAAATATAGAAGTTAGAGATCTATGTTTTTCTCTACCCACATCACCTCTTTTAAGGGATGCTTGAGGATGAGATGTGATGAGAAATCAATGAATAATAGTGAAATGATTGATGAATAGTAGTGAAAGAATTTGAGTTATGATGTTTTATGTGATTTTAGAAAATTTGAGAAAAAAAATTGAATATAAATATTATAAAGTTAAAATATTGTTAAAATATAATTTTTGTTTTGAAATTTAAAAAAGTTGAATTATTTTTTTTTATTGTTTGAAAATTTGGTAAAGTTGTAATGATTAGTTTCACAATATTTATGTTTGAATGATGCTTGAGAATAAAATTAGATAAAATAAGATAAAAGTAGATGGAATGAAATGAGATGAAAATGATTTCCAAACACGTCCTTAGTAGTGCATGCCATTGACTCGAAATTTGCGGTATGCTCTCACAAATTACCTATTCTCTCATTCTAAGTAGCACAAATGTTTAGGTCTTGATATTTGGAATGGAAGATAGTTAGTCAACACAGAGTCGTCTTTGATATAGGAATTTTAAGAGTTATTTGGGAAATGACATGAGATTTTTGTAAATAGTAATAAAATTATTTGTGAATATTAGTAAAATAATTTAAGCTAAGTAATTTTTGAGTTTTGAAAAATGAGAGGAAAAAAAAGTTGAATAAAAATATTATAAAATTAAAATATTGTTAGAATATAATTTTTTAATTTTATTTTTATTTTAAATTTAAAAAGTTGAATTGTTTTTTACTTTTTGTTTCGAAAAATTATAATGATTAGTTTGAAAGTATTTTTGTTTGAGTGATATCAATGTTTGGAAAAGAAATGAGATGAGATGATATTAGATGAGATGAAATAGGATGATAATTGTTTCCAAACATCCTCATTTCTTATTAAGATCTATTCTTCCAAGGTACTCAAATAAATCAATTTTTAAGTTTAGTTCTGATTCTAGTTTTGGTTACTTTTAATTACATAATACTTCAAACTGTACGGACATATAGGGAAACATATATCTAACTCGTACACACACAAATAAATCAATTTCTACAAGATTAGAGAGCTCTTCGTACACATCCTGTAAAATTGAACAAACTAAAACCTTCCCCTTTTCTTTTTCTTAATATTTACATTCAAACAATTCTTTTGAGATTTTATTTTGGACAATTTGGAGAGATGAGTCATGGCCCATCACTATCCTAGACCCATATCAGTATGCCTCATGGCCCAGAGAGTAAGCCCACCTGTCAAAAGAGCGTGGAAAACCTCAAAACATGTTGCTTCTCTCTCTCCTAAAGCCCAACACCCAATACATGGGCTTCACTACTCTTTATATAAGAAAATTGAAGGGCTTAGTTACTTAATACTTCACAAACAAGATTACTAAAGTTAAGGGGCCGGAGAACGGTATCGTTGTTGTTATCTCTCTCAATTATTTAAATGGACTTATTAATATTTTTTGGATTAAACCTAATTTTGATAGATGTCAACCTTAATTTTTAAATAAAGTTTTTTTTATGTTTACCATATTGAACAAAGAATAATAAAATAAAAATACAAAAAGAATACAAAAAAAATGTATGAAAGATATTCTGTCATAAAAAATATTTGTAATAGTCTTGTTTTTATTCTCCATTATCAAGTATATATTATCTTTCATTCAGCTTCCAAGAACCTCTCTTCTTTTCTCAACTTTCTCCAATTAAGAAAGTATAATATATTTGTTAAAAGAAATATGATCGCTAAAAAGAGATGATTTTATTTTAAACATAACTATTATAGACAGGAAAAGGATGTCAGGAAGAAACACTTTATATATATATTATATATATATATAGGTACCGTGAATACAATTAATATTGATACGTACCGTGAATACAATTAATATTGATGAAGTACTAGTGTTGGGTAAAATTAATAGTACTGGTGGAACATGATTTTAATAATGCAATGCGTGTGAGGTCTGTTGGAATAGCGCTGTCATATTAATGTCAAGGAGCTTTCGGCCAGGCCATATCGGGTGACAATATATTAATTATAGACTATAGTAGTCGACCCAGGACAGGCCATCTTCTATATATGGGACGTTCATATCAACGTCTATACGTAAAGGTGCTTAATTTCCAAGTCGTGCATTGACTTCGCAGGCTATGGGCGTGAAGAAGATCATCAGCAACAGTAATGATTTTATAGATTATTTATGTTAATAATAATATAATATTTACATATACTAAATTATTAGTCTATTTATATTATAGTATAAATATATTTTATAATAATTAACACACACTAAATATATTCTATATAAATTCTAGACTTTTTATATAAATATATAGGTAAAAATATATTTACAAAAAGAAGTGTTGGGTAAAATTAATAGTGGTGCTACATGATTTTAATATTGCAGTGCGTGTGAGGTCTGTTGGTATAACGACGCTGTAATATGAATTGGGACAGGGCAGTAGATAAGGCTAAAGGTGTCATCGGAATAGTGCAAGCACGTTGGTATGTGAAGCAAAACGGTTACGTTTTGCTTAAGTGAGTGTTTCTAATTTTAAGATAAATGATAATTATATGACATACTTGTTAGTAAAAGATGCTTTTATCACATTGTAGTGGGAGACAAGATATAGTGGTGGACCCCTCGTTCTATGCGACGTTCATATCAGCGTACGAAAAGGAGCTTAACTCCAGGTATTGGGAAGACAACCCGCGTGGGAAATTATGGGGTCTATCACTTACCATTATTACATCTGTCACATTGGTCAATCAATCATAATTATTATATATTGAGTAGAAAAAAATTTAAAAAAATGGGCTGCAACTGAGTTTGGTTCCTATTTAAAACAAAAACATAAAAAATAAATTTCATTAACAAAAAAATCCAAAAGCTAAAACGTTTAATGAAAACCATTTTTTAATAATAATATATAAAATTCATGATATCTTTTCAGGTCAGGAGGTCAACGGTCAAGTCGTGCATTGACTTAAGAAGTGGTGGGCGTGAAGCATGTTTTCTACAAGCGTGACAAAGAAAAAAATAGCACCAGTAAGAAATGTGTATGTTTTTTACAAGCGTTAAGAAGATGCCAAAGATTAGAAAAATCAGCACCAGTAATGTGCATGTTTTCTACAAGCGTGAAGAAGAAGATGTCAACGACTAGAAAAATCAGCACCAGTAATGTGCATGTTTTCTACAAGCGTGAAGAAGAAGATGCCAACGACTAGAAAAATCAGCACCAGTAAGTAATGTGCACTTTTCTACAAGCGTGAAGAAGATGCCAACGACTAGAAAAATTAGCACCAGTGCCAACGACTAGAAAAATCAGCACCAGTAATGTGCATGTTTTCTACAAGCGTGAAGAAGAAGATGCCAACGACTAGAAAAATCAGCACCAGTAAGTAATGTGCATGTTTTCTACAAGCGTGAAGAAGATGCCAACGACTAGAAAAATCAGCACCAGTAATGTGCATGTTTTCTACAAGCACCAGTAATGTGCATGTTTTCTACAAGCGTGAAGAAGAAGAAGATGCCAACGACTAGAAAAATCAGCACCAATAAGTAATGTGCATGTTTTCTACAAGCGTGAAGAAGATGCCAACAACTAGAAAAATCAGCACCAGTAATGTGCATGTTTTCTACAAGCACCAGTAATGTGCATGTTTTCTACAAGCGTGAAGAAGAAGATGCCAACGCTAGAAAAATCAGCACCAGTAAGTAATGTGCATGTTTTCTACAAGCGTGAAGAAGATGCCAACGACTAGAAAAATCAGCACCAGTAATGTGCATGTTTTCTACAAGCACCAATAATGTGCATGTTTTCTACAAGCGTGAAGAAGAAGATGCCAACGATTAGAAAAATCAGCACATTACTTGCTCTCTACAAACCATCACTATCTTGCTTAGGAAAATGTTAGGAATTTGTAAGGTTGTGTAAGCAAATTTGAATTCCTAAGTCTTTAGACTTTATCGAGTTAAGTTTTTCCTTGAATTTTGAGGAAGGAGAAAAAAAATTGAATAAAAATTAATATAAAATTAAAATATTGTTATGATATAATTTTTTAATATTATTTGTATTTTTTAATAATATTAGAATATAAATTTTTAATATTATTTTTATTTTTTAATATTGTTATTATCTCTTTCAATTATTTAAATGGACTTATTAATATTTTTTGGATTAAACCTAATTTTGATACATGTCAACCTTAATTTTTAAATAAATTTTTTTATGTTTACCATATTGAGCAAAGAATAATAAAAAAAAATACAAAAAATATGTATGAAAGATATTGTTTCATTAAAAATATTTGCAATAGTCTTGTTTTTATTCTCCATTATCAAATATTTATTATCTTTCATTCAGCTCCAAAGAACCTCTCTCCTCTCCACTTTGTCCAACCAGGAAAGTACAATATATTTAAAAAAAATATATATATGATCGCTAAAAAGCGATGAATTGTTTTGAAACACAGCTATTATAAACAGGAACAAGAACAAACACTTTATATATATATATATATATATATATATATATATAGCAATGATTTTAATATTAATATTTTCAGACACAAGAACAAACACTTTATAATTTCCTGAATGAGCTAAAATTTATTGAAAGTTGAATTCGATCGAATATAAATTAAACTGTAGTGAACTTATAAAATAAATCACGATTTGTGCCTAATAAACTAATTTTCTATCTATGCTAAAGGTGTAATCGGTCTGATTCGATTAAATTTTATTCATTTTTTAGAATTGAATCCATATAGACTGGTATTAAAATTTGATACCAGATTGATTCATTATCGAAATTGAAATTTTCAATTTTTTCGATTTTGATCCGGTCCAATCCGATTTTACGAATTATCTATATTAGTAATAATATGATATTTACACATATTAAATTATTAGTATATTTATATTATAGTATAAATATATTATTTTATAATAATTAACATGTACTAATTATACCTTATATAAATTCTAGACATTTTATATATATATATATATGTAAAAATATATTTACAAAAAGAAGTGTTGGGTAAAATTAATAGTGAATATTGCACTGCGTGTGAGGTTATATTTTAGATTTTCGTAGTGGTAAAGATTACCCTATTATCGTATAATTAAACTGCTACAAACTTTCAGGTTATATTTTATGCTAATGAAACTTGCTTAAAAAAAAAAAAAAAAACCGACGCTGTCATATGAATGTCAAAGGAGCTTTCGGCCAGGTAGTGGGACGTTCATATTAGCATTAGGGGTGTAATCGGTATTGTCCGGTTCGGTTTTAGATAAAATCTAGGATCGAACTGGTATGTACCCGCTTTATATTTTTCAAAATCGATTACGCACCGGTTACACTCCTAAATCGGTACTTTCGCTTTTATTGATTTCCAGTCCGATCCCCTTTTTCTCTTTTTTTAAAATGTAAGTTTCACATATTGATATTTAGGTCCAATTATTATGAGCTGAATGATACCAGGATAGTGTACAAGTTATTATAAGGCTCAGACGTAGGATATTTGGCTTCAATTCATTTTCTCACAAATTGATAGTTCTTGGGTTTGGACCTCTTAAGTAGATTCTGACTTTTATTTTTGGTTGGCTATTGGTTCAACCAACTTGAGTTTGTGATAGACCGAGCATGCTAAAACATGGGTTCATCACACGTACAGAATACACACATACAGAAATTTAAATAGAGAATATACACAATGTAAGAAAACATTGTAATGATTCAAGAACACACAAGAACTACGAGCATCACTGCCATTCTGATATATGTTGATGACATTCTTGTTACTGGCAACAATCTATCCATCATCACCGCCCTCAAGGATCACTTGGCTACTGCATTCAAAATCAAAGACCTGGAGAATTTGAAGTATTTTCTTGGCATTGAAATAGCATGATCATCTGCTGGAATTTTCTTCAACCAACGCAAATATATTCTGGACATCCTCTCTGATGCTAGTCAACTTGGCTCTCGCCCTGCTTACTTTCCCATGGAGCAACATCTTAAGCTCAATGACACTAATGGTGATCTTCTTGTTGATCCAGCATCCTCCTGCCGCTTGGTTGGTCGTCTCATCTTTATGACCATCTCATGTCCAGATATTACTTATGCAGTGACTATTCTGAGCCAGTTTATGCACGCCCCTCGTGAGCCACATCAGCAAGCTGCCCTCCATTTACTTCGGTATTTAAAATCCACTCCTGGTTATGGATTATTTTTTTCTTCAGCTTGCAGTTTCTAGTTATCAGCCTATTGTGACTCTGATTGGGCCAGCTGCCCTATGACTTGACGGTCCACCACTGGCTTTGTTATCAAACTTGGAGAGAGCCCTATCTCTTGGAGAACAAAGAAGCAATCCACTGTCTCTCGCTCTTCTGCTGAAGCTGAATATCATGCCATGGCTAACACCTCTTGCGAGATTACATGGTTACGATCTATTCTTCGTGATCTCACAATCTCTCATCCTCAACCTGCACTACTTCACTGCGACAATCAAGCTGCCATTCATATTGCACGCAATCCGATTTTTCATGAATGCACCAAACACATAGAGATTGATTGCTACTTGGTGCATGACCACATTCGTGCTGGTCTTCTTACTCCCACTTATTCACCCACTTCTCAACAACAAGCAGATCTCTTCACAAAACCTTTGGGTCGAGAATTGTTTGTCTTCTTCATATCCAAGTTGGGTATTACAGATTTCCATACTCCAACTTGAGGGGGAGTATTGACGTTATGAAGATAATTGCAGAAATCAAGCTAATTGCATAAATCAAGCAACATTCCATTTGTAGCTTTACCTTCCATTTGTAACATCATTTCCTTTTACAAATAGTGTACATATTCTGTAATTGCAGATCAGATCAGATCAATACAAATCATTTTTACAGCCAAGTGCATATTTTCTCTCCTCCTTTACGTTTCTTATCAGGGATGTTGCATTACCATTGATACATACCTAACTGGTACACACACATATATTTATATAAAATTGAACAAACTAAAACATTATCGTTTTCTTTTTCAAGATATTTATATGCAAATTATTCTTTTAAAAATATATATATATATAATGTTTATTTTTAAAAAGAAAAGTTTATATATTTTTAAAAATATAATATATATTATATATATATATATATAATATATATTTATTTTAAAAATATGATCGCTAAAAAGTAAAAAGGGATGTTCTTTTTTTAAAAAAAATTAAATATTAGAATTTGCATGAAAAGAAGAATAATAGAAAAAGAAAAAGAAAATATGATTTTTTAAAAGAAGGAAATGAGAATATTTATATAATCAAACTATTTTCCTCGAGGCTTTCAAATGGTATATATAGTCAAATCCAATTAGAAGTCTAAATACAAATGTAGAACACAAACGCTTATCATGAACCTTCTATGGGACGTTCATATCAACGTCTATACGTAAAGGTGCTTAATTTCCAAGTCGTGCATTGACTTGGCAGTTTGTGGGCGTGAAGAAGATCATCAGCAACAGTAATGAGCATGTTTTCTACAAACCATATATAAAAGTTTGAATAAAAGCCACGAGGTCAACGTTCAAGTCGTGCATTGATTTAACAGGAATTTATAAGACCGTAGGCCGGCGTGAAGAAGATGCCAATGACTAGAAAAATCAGCACCAGTAATGAGCATGTTTTCTACGAACCATCCATATCTTACTCGGGAAAACGTTAGGAATTTATAAGGTTGCGTAAACAAAATGAATTCGTGGAAATCAATTTTTATTTGTTTAATTCTATTTTCTTGACGCTGTCCTTTCAATTTCAATATTAAGGGGCCCGTAATTTTTTTTTCGTAAAAAGATATTTCATACTTCACAATCTCCATCAATAATATAGATTGAAATTATTGATCTAATTCAAAATCGAAAAAAAAGTCATGAAGTAAGTTTATGTTCAAGTTATTAAATTTGCAAGATTGTACACTGATTAATTAAGCAGACGATGAATACGAAGAAGTGAATATGAAGAAGATGCCCATTAACTTTAAAAATCAACACCAACACTAGTACTGAATCATGTTTTTTTATGACCAATTGATATGATTGTAGAAATCTCTTAGAAACTGTTGGAATTTATAAATGTGTGTAAAAATATTAAATTTGAACGTACATGGTTAAAATTTAAGAGTGGAGCATGATTTAATTTTATTCAAACACGACTTGAGTACTTCACCATCCAGTTACATTTTATATTTAGAAATAATTTATTTATTTCTTGTTGTACGTTTGGAGTCCCTAATAGAAAAGTACCATTGGATAACATTCATAACCTTATAAAAACATCATCGAAGAGTTTGAAAAAAATAAATAAATAAATAAATAAAGAGCTTTTACTTTATATAATCTCATCTACATAATAAGCTATTTTTGTGAAGGCTAGTTGAAATCCTTCCCTGCTACTACTGCAGATGAATGTTGTTTCATGATGCTCATATAATTTCATTCTGTCATGTTAATTATATTTTATTTTTTAATTTTTTACTAGCTTACCCATCAACATTATTACCTAGCCTCTAGTATTTTACGTGAGCAAAAAATTAATATATATATATATATATATATATATATATACAAATTACGTACGGCCCAGGGAAGTTGCAAGTGAATAGCACTGAAACTTCATGGAAAATCGACTGCAATTGTGAGCTGGACTACGTACATAAGTATTAACTTACCAAAGTACTCTTTAACATGATTTGACTCAAGAGTCTTTTAAATTATCATGTGATTAATTTGATCCTTCCTTCATGTATTATTGTGGTTGGAGTTACACTAAATGAATGAAGTACTCACTCCATATATATAATAGATTATCTTTTAAATTTAATTGCACGTAGTCTTGTAATATTAAAATTTATTTTTAATACAGTGACATATTTACATTAGTTGATTAGGAAACAAATTGTAAAAGAGAACAGAAATGTAAAGTAAACCCCCTGGTTCCAACTGGGGTGATGCATGGACTAGGCCACCAAGTAGGAGATCTTCTTTCACGATGGCATGGCTATGGATTGGAGCTATCCTCTTGGTTGTTTCGCTCTGTATGTATGTGGCAGTGTAATACATGATGACACTTGATTTTAAAGAGTTGGAAACAGAGGCAAGGTGGCGAAGGCTTTGTTAGCATAAGGATATTTTTTCAGTACTATTTGCATTACAATAACTTTGTCATGCGTTTTCATCTTTTTTATAAAAGGAAAGTGAAAGATATAGATAAGGTTTACAATTAGTCCACAACTTTTGATTAATTCATTTAACCAATTCGTTCAATGTTTTGATTAATTCCATGAAGGATGCGAGTATTTCTAAAGAAAAAAAAAATTAATTAGAAACAAGTAGTTCTATTCTTGAAGATTTATTAGTTCACAATTGAATAAAGTAAAAACTAGCTTGAAATTGTTATCATAATATTAATATGAATTGAACTATGCTTATTCAAGTACATGGCATACATTATGAGAAGTTTTAATACTCAAATAAAAGTATCCGTTAAGAATCAAACATGAGGGACCTAGAAGATAGAAAGTCGTAGAGCATTATGTATTGCATTACAACTATACAATACAAATGGGAATCTTGGTAGACATCACTAGCCAATATCGATTAGCTCCTTCCGAACTACCAAATTTTATTTGAAACAAATATGATTGTATCAAGTTCATATATAAGAAGCAACCCTGAATTCCTTTATTATCATTCCAACATCAAAAGTAATAATGTTCAACTACAACATGATTTCAATATCTTCAAAACAAACTCTTAACACTTAATCTAATTCTTGGATAACGTCCAATTCTTGGCCTAAATGAGTCATAGGTTTCCGAGCATGGATTCTTGTAGGGCCTGGGGAGGCAAAAGGATTAGGAGGCATAATTAATTTATCTCCTTCTTCTTGCAACATTTGAACCACAAGTTTCATAGAAGGACGATCCATTGGGTGCCACTGGATGCACCGAAGTCCCACGATTGCAAGTTTTTTTGCAATTTTCATATCTCCATCATCCTCGATAAAAACTCGCAACTCTTCTTTTTGTTCTAAAAGATTGTAGATCCATTCTGGAAAGTAAACTTGGCTAGCATTTTCTGCCGTCATGTCAACACTTCTCCTCCCTCCAACAATTTCAAGCAGCAACATTCCAAAACTATAAACATCTGCTTTATAAGACACAGTCCCAAAGTTTCTAGAGAACACTTCAGGTGCGATGTAACCCATGGTCCCCCTGCCTGTGGTCATAGATACTGCACTTTGATCCTTGGAACACAACTTTGCAAGACCAAAATCAGAAATTTTTGGAATAAAGTTTTGGTCTAGCAAAATGTTATGAGGTTTGATATCAAAATGGAGGATTCTTTGATCACATCCTTGGTGAAGATATTCGATTCCTTTTGCCACACCGAGAGAAATATCATGCAGTCTCTCCCAACCAAGAAAATGGCTCTTAGAATTCTCGGAAAATATGAACTTTTCTAATGAATAATTTGAAAAGAACTCGTAAACTAGTGCTCGTCTAAATCCATCAGCACAAAATCCAACCAAGCGAACCACATTGACATGATGGATTTTACCCATTATTCCAACTTCATTTATGAATTCTTCTCCATTTCCCTTGGAACTGTTCAAGATCTTCACGGCAACGTGGATTTCATTAGAAAGTTTTCCTCTGAACACTGTTCCGTAGGCTCCCTCGCCCAATTTCTCGGTAAACTGATTTGTAATCCTTTTAAGATCAGCGTACAAGTATCTCGTGGGCTTGTAGCTTCTGTAATCGTCCAAGAAATTTTCAATCTTCTTCCGATATTCTTTTTCTGCTTTGTCATTGCTATAGACGCGATAAAGTGCGAAGGCAAGCAGTAGTAAAAGAGTTGGACCTAAAATGGCACCTGCATATATATCAAACATTCACCAAGTCAAGAGCTCCAGTCTTCCCCGATTAATTAGTACGTACGTCGGAAAACTTTCTAATATAAAAAGCCAAGGGATAACTAACTTACCAGTGGTCACTAATTTTGTTGATGAACCTGTAAAATATTAATTTGACATATATAATCATCAGAAGATTATCTATTACAAGCTAAGCCTGCAAAATTGTTAAGAAATTGATGGTAATTGTATAGAAGATGATACCTTTTTTGTGTTTGGGGAAGCACTGAATTTCTGACTCGGTACTACTGCTATTAATATTCATTGATCTACAATTCATGCCTTTCAGTTCACATTTTCTGCAATCTGGTCTGAACCAGTTCAAATAAAGGATATCTTCAGGAAAATATACAATACTAAATGGAATTGATCTAACACTATACATCTTTCTACAAGGTAGTGTGGGCAAGTCTTTGATGTCGTCATATGTGCTCAAGGCATAAACTTGGTGGTTATAGGTAGGGTCATCAAGACAAGAAATTGCACCCCAATCACTTTGTTCTTCTCCTTTATTATGGGAACAATTGAAAAAGGCAAAGTCATCAAGCTGGTTAAGAGAGATTCCTGTGAATTGGAAAGGTGAGGAAGATAAATTGAGTCGCCGGATCTCTCTTGGAAGGCAACGATCAGGATAATATACTTGAATTTCCTGAGATTTGTAGTCAATCTTTTTGACAAAAAGCTTGACTGAAATTGGCAGCTCGAGCACTGTATCGTGTGTATCGGAGCAGGACAAATTAAACCCAGGAAAGCCACAGTGGTCCGAGTGGCGGTCTTTGAGTCGGAAAGGAAATCGGATGGCTGGGCCGTGACCGCCACACCGAAATGAATCGGCACAATTATCATTTTGGGCTCGGACGGGGTGTAAGATGAAAAGCACAAACAAGAAGAAATATGACTTTGCCATTCTTATTACGATCGAGCAAATACTTAATTGTCTGATCTGTTTTCTCAGCCTCCCGTGACTAAAAGGAAAACAATCACACTATCTTGGTGAGATACACGTACAGTCTCAAATTTATTGACACAATGATCGGAAAAAATATAAATAAATGTAATCCAACTAATTTCAAAATATAACAAATTGGCCTACAAATGAAAATTAAGCGGGTTTGGACAGTGAAATTGTTTTATTGTATGAGTATAATATTTCTAAATTTACATATAAAATATAATAAATAATTTATATTTATTAAATTTTAAAATAATAATAATATTAAAAAATAATATTTTATTTAAATTTGAATTTTCATCTCATCTCAATACAAATTATACCTAATAATTAATTAGCAGCATGTGACGCAACTGCTTACGCCAAACTAATTTCTGAAACAAACAACTTCTATAATATTGTTCGTTCACAGCAGAACTCACGGCCCTTATCGTTCTAGTTGTCCTACTTCTTCATTCAAATAGTACTATTACTGGCGGTAGTATGGCAATTAGCTCTAAGCATTAACTATAATATTTTTGTTTTGATAAAATTCTGAGTTTTAATTAAGATAAATGATATTTGCAGTCATAAGATGTGCAAGTCCCGCGCACTTGTTTAAAAAAAATGGATAAATCTGGAACCTACATAAAAATAAAAAAATAAAATTATTTTTTTAATGGCTGAATCTATTTTTTTTCAAAAAGAATGTGTAAGATTTACATATTTTAAAATTATATTTAACATGGCTTACTAATTAATTGTGAATTTTCAAATGTTAATGATGATATTATTCTTTTCTTTTGCCAAACAGGATGTCGGATTGATAATCGTATCACATATTATATAGATGGATATAGTTATAAAGGTGAGGTTTCTATGATATAAATGTTAGAATTATATAAATTATATATATGATCAAATTCAACAACTCTTAATCGTTTAAGGTTTTTTGGCATGGTAACTTAGTAGACTTCGAACGCAAACTCGATATTTCAATCATTTCATTTTACATAGCATGGTATATAACTTGTTTATACGGTTGGAAACTTTTTTTTTTTTTTTTTTGTTAATTCATTCAAATCACTTTCTTGGTTAATTAATTAATTAATATGTATTCTTTCTTGTAGGATCCCTAATACAAGTACTAATGATCATTATTATCGACCTCGGTAAGAAGCTATATATCTCTACCTTTCGTCTTCTTCGTTTTCTATTTCCCATTTTAGAAGATACACAAACAAGAAGAAGATGGATAATTACCTAGCTTGCTTAATTAGTATAATTTTGAAAGTAGGGCAACAACATATTTTTTCAACTACAAGAAAAACGAGTATTTGTGATGAATTATTTGTGACAAGAATGACTATTTATGATGAAAACAGACTCGTTTTAGCAAAAAATAGTCATTTTAGCATGAAATAACTAGCAACAAATAAACAATTTTATTGCAGTGACGTACATGTTAATGCGATGCATATTATTGATTGTTGTGTTTAAGCATCAAACAATACTCTTATATATGAAGAACTTCTCAATAAATACATTTTTATTCACTCGAAGGAGGCGATCCTTCTAAACTAAGAGAAGATGTATGATGATATTGCTCTAGGAGTAGTAGCTTGTGGTATTGAATATCTAGGAGGCTGTACGTGAAATTCATCATATATATGTACCCTTCATTTTGATGAAATTTACAAAGAAAAATAACAACTACTTTGCTCAAGTACTAGAACTTTTAACGATTAATAGATACGTTTTCTTACAATCTATTTCATTCGGTGATGCTTTTTCATAGGAGTATGCCCCCATGGAGCAAAAATTATAATGGGGACCCCATTTGTGCTTGCATTCTTGATATATAAATGGCGCATGAGACATTTATCAGCGTTTGACATCATTGAAGAATTTTTACACAATAACAACAAGCTCATGCCAATAAGGTATTCGTACTCAGAAGTTAGGAAAATGACTAAAAATTTTAAAGATAAGATAGGTGAAGGTGGCTATGGTACTGTCTTTAAGGGAACACTTCGAAGTGGTCAACTTGTAACTATAAAGATGTTAGGTAAGTCTAAAGCTAACGGGCAAGAGTTTATCAGTGAAGTTGCAACAATTGGAAGGATTCATCACATTAATGTAGTGCAACTAATTGGCTTTTGTGTTGAGAGATCAAAACGTGCTCTTATATATGAGTTCATGCCCAATGGATCTCTCAATAAATACATTTTTTCACAAGAAGGAAGTATTCTTCTAAGCTACGAGAAAATGCATGATATTGCTTTGGGAGTTGCTCATGGTATTGAGTATTTGCATCGAGGATGTCAAATGCAGATTCTGCATTTTGATATCAAGCCTCACAATATTCTGCTCGACGAAGACTTTACTCCTAAGGTTTCTGACTTTGGTCTAGCAAAATTGTACCATATGGATGACAATACTATTTCTTTAACTGCTGTAAGGGGAACATTAGGATACATGGCCCCTGAGTTGTGCTACAAAAACATTGGAAGCATCTCATACAAAGCTGATGTTTATAGTTTTGGAATGTTATTGATGGACATGATGGGTAGGCGAAAGAACATGAATGCAATTGCAGACTAATCAAGTGAATACTTTCCTACTTGTGTCTATGAGGAAGTGCAAGATGAAAATGGCTTAAAAATAGAAAATGCCACGGAAGATGAAAAGAAAATAGCCAAGGAGATGATTATAGTTGCGTTATGGTGTATACAGATGAAACCAAATGATCGTCCTTCAATGAATAAAGTTGTAGAAATGCTTGAAGGAGGTATTGAAAGTTTACAAATACCTCCCAAGCCTTTTCTATCATCATTGGAGAGACAACCAGATGAAATTGAAGACAATTCAAATCAAACTTTCTTGTCAAGTCCATATACTCAATCGTCGATCCAAAGTAATTGATATGTTGATTGTTGGTTTTACATTGGGAACCTATTAGCCCTAACCAAGAAGAAAATCTTGTAATATTTGACATGCTACATATGATTGCTTTCCTTATTCCCATTATCTTTTATTGTGGAATTTTATTTGCTCATACTTCAGTAACGAATTTGGTTTCAGTTTGGCAAGGTACAATGTGATTATTCAATTTTAATGTAATCATGATCTCCACTTGCATCTTGAATTTCACATATAAAACTCATTGTAAAGAGCTCCCAAAAGGTCACGAGGCTATTGCATTAGTAGCAAGGTCCTACGTTGTTTGGAGTTCCTAAAAGAATACCGTGGGGATAACACTCCAGAGCTCTCCATAACCTTATAAAAACAACAACCAAGAGTTTGAGACTACCAAAAAAGTAAAAAAGAAAAGGAAAAATAAATGAAAAAATAGAGTTTCATTTTATACAATCCCCTCTACATAATTCTTGGAAAGAAAAAGAATAAGCCATTTTTGTGAAGGCTGCATGCCCTATTAATTCTCGAAATCGTCCTCGGCCACTATAGCTTATGAAAACTTCATGATGCATATATAACTTCATTCTTTTTGGTCATGTTAATTATATTTTGTGTTCAAATTTTGTACCCTACACATCAACATTATTACCTCTAGTATATGTAACACACATATATATACATCCTTGTTGCGAAAAAAAATCTTTTTTATAATTATCAATTTCTAGAAGATTAGAGAGCTCTTTGCACACATCCCGTAAAAGTTGAATAAACTAAAATCTTGTCATTTACTTTTCCAAAACATTTATATGCAAACATTTCTTTTGAGATTTTATTTTGGGCAAGTTGGAGAGATGAGTTATCATGATCGTACCTAGTAATTGATGATGGCTCATCACTAGCCTAGACCCATGTAAGTATGTCTCATGGACAGAGAGTAAGCCCATCCCCGAAAGAGTGGAAAAATCTCAAAGCCTGATGCTTCTCTCTCTCCCCCTCTCAATGCCCACCCCCCAAAACATGGGCTTCACTCCTCTTTATTGAAGAAAATTGATGGGCTTAGTCACTTAACACTTCCCTAACAAGATTATTATAGTTATCTGGATGGAGACACATCAGTACTTGTTATCTCTTTCAATTATTTAAATGGACTTGATTAATTTAAACCTAAATTTGATAGATGCCAATCTTATTTTTAAATAAATTCATATATGTATATTACATTGAGCAAAGAATAATAATTTGAAGGAGAAAACACCCACATATACAATGCAGCTTTCACTCAGCTTGGGATTCTAGAGTGATTTGTGCTTTATGAGAGGATCTTTATTATCTTACTTTTTTTCTCTCCTTGATAGATTAGATCATGATGAAGATAACTCACAACTCAAACAACCTGCAAGTGATAAGGCTAAGATTGAATGAAATAAGCAAGGTGATAAGCCTTCAAACTAATCCTATATAATCTTGATAAACATGTAGAGTTAGAGATAGAATCAAATACTAGTGTATGATCATTTATAAATAAATGCAGAATCCCTCTAAGAATCGGAGAGGAAATTGATATTTACAAAACAATGCATACTTATAGTTTTGCACTTATTTACCTTTTTTCAATTTTAAAATTTTTTTATCTAGAAAATAAGCTCACTTTCACGAAATTTTCGAGAAGATTGTTAATGTCAACAACAAGGAAAGAAAGCAAACTTCTTCCATTTAAAAGATTGAACATATTATATATTTTAACAGGCGTGGTACTAGCCTCTCTGATTGTCTTCAATCAAAAGTTAGATAATGTTAGATACTAAGATACTAACATATTATAACACTCACATTTGTGGAATCTAAGATTTTATTAAATAATGTTAGATACAGTCGTGGAGTGTACAAGTACTGCACAATCATTTTAAAAAAGAGTGAGGTCCACTATTAAAAATTTAGATTTTTTTTATGTGGGTCCCTTATTTACTTATTTTTATAAACAATATTGTGCAGCGTTTGCACACTCGCGACTGCAAATATCATTTCTCTTTCTTACTACATTTGCTTTTTTTAAAATATAATATAAGAAAAACTAAGGCAGTACTTGGTAATGAAAAGTTTATACCTCTCTAAAAATCTATGTTTATAGTGTTTTTTCCTTGTTTTTTGTATTTTTTTCTCTACTAGGTCAAAAAATATCTCATATAATGCCTTTTGGTCACCAAATTTGTACAAGTTCCAAAACACTGCAGTCCCCAGGCAATGATCTACTACATCGGCCAAGAAATGGTGCTGTTGAACTGGCACGTGAGTCTCACATGGTACAAAAGTTGCACATGAGCTCCATGCGTCGTCGCTAGTTTTATAGAATTGCAAAAAAAAATGAAGTTTTCTATATTGGAATATTTTGGTTTAAGCACGAGAAATGAAGTTTTATAGAATTGCAACAAAAATAAGAAAAATGGCCGATGTGTGTTTTGGCTTTGATGAGTTTGTTATATATGGTTGTGATGTGTTTTAATTTTTTCTAATTAGATATTTAGATTTAGGACAAAACTTATAAGAGGAATGTAATTTTGAGTGAATTTTCGAGTTAGGATGTAAAATAGTCATTTTCCCACATATAGATGGGTCAAATGGTAATTTTACTCTAAGACAGTATTTTCATGTTTGTAAACTATTTGTGATGAAATTCCTAAGGTTTAGAAATCCATACTTATAGTTTCTCGTGTTCCGCACATTTTACTCCTTAATGTGACAATCACTGTATATTGGCTTCTAACTTACAGTATGTTGGTAAGGAAACTAGTGAATATGTACTTATGTAACTTATGTTATCTTATATGTCATACTATGTCACATCACTACTTGTATGCCTGTTACATATTATATTTTGTCATGAAATAATTATTTGTTACACAATATATTCTGTCATATAATGTTTCATGTTATATTCTATCATGTAATGTTTATATGTTACATGTTATGCTATATTACAAAATTTCTATCTGTTTCACGTTATGCCATGTCACGAAACATGTCTATTTCACGTTATGCCAGACTCATCCAACCTGCGACCCGAGCCCCTAAAACTCCAGCTCACCTTGAATGAACTTCCCCATCAAGAGATCCTCCGAACCACCTAGGGCACTCCACACCTCTGGGATCGCGTACAGAGTGTGAACAATGGACGTGGAGGAGGAGGAGGTCACCTCCACTACTATGGGTGTTTTGTCTACTTGAGGAACAACCCCTCCTACCCAAGGGCTCACCGGATCCTGGTAGAGGGCCTATGGCACTTTGTCTTCCAAGACCAAGTAACACTCGATGTCGGGCTCAGGAGAGTGCCCCATCGCGGGCGAAGGGATGGACACCCGATTGTCGCTGCACTCTGGTACTTGGGGGGACCCTGGCTCAGTCTCCACGCGGTGAGCAAGGATCGAAGATGTTGGGGGAGATGGGGTAGCCACCCCCTGGCCAAGGGCTCGGCCTGAGCAGCTTCCTTTTCGACAAAAGTATCTTCAAAAGAAGGCAGGAACTCGACTGCCAGGAAGACCCCGCGATGAGCGGGATTCATGAAGGCATTGAGAAAGGTGGCGTTGAGGGTGAGGTCCTCCTCCTCATCATCATCATCATCACCAAAAGTAACTAGATGCGGGACCACAGGCTCCGCAAATGAAGGGTGAGGTGTGTCGATGACTGGGACCTGACGAGAAGAGTTGGACGAGCCCTGATGGAAGGTGCCCAGCAAACCCCGTCAAGATTGGGCGAAGGGAGCTACCAGAGGTACTACGAGGGACGCTCGATAGAGCCAATCGAGAAGCATCACTGAATTCACTAAATAGGGATCCCGTAGAGGCCCAACAAGATGAACTAGCCGGAGCCCCACGAGAGGAGCTCGGTGGAACAAAGCGGGAAGAGCTAGAGCGGCGAGGTTGAAGACCCCCAGTCCCCAACTCAGAAGTGACCCCAGCGTTGCTATCGCCAGTCTGACGTTGTTTGCCTTGATCATCAGCCGCTGGAGGGGAAAATTGGGGCTTCCTTCCTGGGGAAGAAAGGGGAACAGACAGAAACTCCCGACCAAGCACAAAGGATCGGTCGAGAAGGAGCAGATGCCGCTTGATGTTGGGCTTTGCCCACAACGCACGAGTCTCAGACTCAACGGGGTGGGCTGCAACCCAAGACAATATGGTTGCAACCCTGAGCTCCTCCCACTCGAACAATTTGATCGAGAGGGACTTGCTTTGCGGTACATTGGCCCAGACAGCCCAAACAGGAAATTCCTGATGAATTTTCTCCCCCTTGGGATACTCCCAACTAGAGCCCATAATGAAGAAGAAGTGTCGTTGCCACTCCTTGATGGAAGAGAAGCACCTCTCCAGAGTGATGAAACGCTTCTCGGCGGCTCGTCTTTGGAAACTGCACATGCACCCTTCGAGGCACTAGATCCGATAGACTAACAAGAATCCTGACTAGTCAAGTCGGGATACTCTTCCAGGCAATTGCCTAACACTTGCCGAAAGTTAATGCAACTCGCTACCATGATTCGCTAAGCGTTGGGATGGAGATATGTAAGGGCTAGCTTTAGAAAATCATGCATTTCCCGAATGGGGGCAAATGGCAGTCATAACCTATTGAAGAACATAAAAGGGAAAAGGGCTACCCGCGCTGCCATCCCATCTGTATCCATGGCATGAACGCAACAGTCGGGGCTCTCCATGAGCACCTTTGGAGGAATGGTCTACGACCTTCGCCACGCACGAAGGTTTTCGGTAGTCATGATAGACGCCAATCTTAGTTTTTGAATACAGTTTTATATGTTTACCATATTGAGCAAAGAATAATAAAATAAAAACTTTAAAAATATGTATGAAACCATATTAATCTTCCACTAAAATTATTTGTAATAGCCAATCTCTCTTCTTGTCTCCATTTTTTCTAATTTGGAAAGTACAATATATATATATATATATATATTTTAAAAAATATGATCGTAAAAAAGGGATTTAAAAAAATATATATTATAAATTTGAAAACAAGAATGATAGAAAAAGAAAAAATATGATATTTTAAAAGAAGGAAATGAGAATATTTATATAATCAAACTATTTTCCTCGAGGCTTTCAAATGGTATAGTCAAACCCAATTAGAAGATCAAATACAAATGCAGCACAGAAACGCTTATCATGATTTTTGTGGGTGAGCCGTGAGTGTACGAACCTTGCGAGACGTGAGTACCAAAGCCCACCCGATCTCTTTATGCTAATTTGGATGTTATTTATGAATTAGCAATGGACACACACAATTTTCACAATATCATGAACTGCATGGGTGCACGATTCATTTTCTTAAACTTGGCTGATTTATTTATATATTTTTAGCAATATTGATGCTAATATTCATTTTTTCAGAAACAGAAATAAACAGTACTTTATAATTTCTTGATCAATGATCTCAAAATAATTATTGAAAGTTGATTAATCCGATATTATAAATAGATCAACTGTATTGAACTTATAAAAAAAATCCCGATCCCTGTCTAATAAACTAAATTGCTATATATGTCTATCGGCCAATTAATACGTACCGTGAATACAATTACTATTGATGAAGTAGTGTTGGGTAAAATTAATAGTACTAGTGGAACATGATTTTAATAATGCAATGCGTGTGAGGTCTGTTGCAATAGCGCTGTCATATTAATGTCAAGGAGCTTTCGGCCAGGCCGTATCGGGAGACAATATATTAATTATAGTACTGGCCGACCCAGGCCATCTTCTATGGGATGTTCATATCAACGTACGTAAAGGTGCTTAATTTCCAAGTCGTGCATTGACTTGGCAGGTTGTGGTAGGTCGTGGGCATGAAGAAGATGCCAATGACTAGAAAAATCAGCACCAATAGCGAGCATGTTTTCTACGAATCATCCATATCTTACTTGCGAAAAAGATAGGAATTTATAAGCTTGCGTAGACAAATTGAATTCGTGGAAAATTAATTTTTATTTGTTTAATTTTATTTTATTGACGTTGTCTTTTCAAAATCAAGGGGCCTGTCTTCTATATAGTGGTCGAGCCCATCTTCAATGAGATATTAATTATGCGATCTACTGCTTGCAATTAATTATATCTACCAGATTGACACTGCTCTGGTTCCTATTTAAATAAAAACGTATGAAATATATCCCGATTACTGCAATATACAACTCGGATTACTACAACATCTCTACCACTTCCAATTAAATCAATCAAATTTTTGCATTATTGCGTAGATATTGTATAGAAAAAAAGATTGCCACTGCTTTGAAAGAATTTCTTTTTTATTGACAAAAAATAAAAAAAATTGAGAGGACCTCTGCAAATAATGTGGATTGAGATTGTCAATCTATACTAAAATGAAGAAAAGTCATAATATTGATGGTCAAGTCATTAAATTTGAAATGTTGTGCACTATTTAATTAAACAGACGTTGAATGTAAAGAAGATATCTATTGACTTAAAAAATTAGCACCAACAATACTAAAGCATATTTTTTTATGACCAATTAATATTTAGGAAATCCCTTGAAAACTATTAGAATTTTATATAAGAGTGTATAAACAAATTGAATTCATACGTGGTTAGATTTTATAAGGAGTGGTGGATGATCTAATTTTATTCTAAGTACGACTTGAGTTTAGTTAAACCTAACTGATTTATTTATATATTTTTAGCAATGATGTTATTAATATTCATTTTTTCAGAAACAGAAATAAACAGTACTTTATAATTTCTTGATCAATGATCTCAAAATAATTATTGAAAGTTGATTAATCCTATATTATAAATAGAACTGTATTGAACTTATAAAATAAATCCCGATTCCTGTCTAATATACTAATTTGCTATATATCTTTATTGGCCAATTACGTACCGTGAATACAATTAATATTGGAGTGTTGGGTAATTAATAGTACTGGTGGTCCATGATTTTAATAATGCAATGCGTGTGAGTTCAGTTGGAATAGCGCTGTCACATTAATGTCAAGGAGCTTTCGGCCAGGCCGTATCGGGAGACAATATATTAATTATAGCGGGACGTTCATGTCAACGTACGTAAAGGTGCTTAATTTCCAGGATCGCTCTGCAGCCCCCGCTTTCAGTCCCGCTGGAGCCACCGTTAGCGTAAAAATAGTGTTTTTTTATTTTTATTTTATATATATATATTTTTTAATACTGTAAAATATTTTTAAAAAAATAAAAAAAAATAATATTATTAAAAAATATTTACTTAATCACTAAATAAAAAAAATATATTAAAAAAATATATAACAAGACCGGATGCAGGACCGAGAACTGAGAGTACCTTTATCCTAATTTCCAAGTTGTGCATTGACTTATATATTTCAGCATCGCTACGGTCATTGAAAATGAGTATCGAATAAAGATTTTGAATAGTATATTTTATTTTTTTACTTATTTTTATTTATTTTATGTATTTTTTCAATTATTATAAACATTTTTTTAAAAAAATAAAAAAATTTCTAATATCATTAAAAAATATTTCTTTAATCACTAAATTAAAAAAAAAAATTATTCAAGACACAAATTTAATACCCATTTTCAAGACTTAAAGCATACCTTTATATATTTATAGCAGGTTGTGGGCCTGGAGAAGATCATCAGAAACAGTAATGAGTATCTTTTTTTTATTAATCATAAATATAATTTAAAAGTTTAAATAGTGAATTAAGATGAAATAAATTAAAAATTAAAATTTTTTATAAATATGTCGGCGTGATTTATAAATGTGAGTCCACCCACTTGTTAGCTTTTTTTTTTTTTTTTTTTTTTAATCAACCACTTGTTAGCTGATTGAACAAGAAAACCTCCTCGAGGACAACCCACCAGTAATCATGTATAAAGTCACGAGGTCAATGTTCAAGTCGTGCATTGACTTAACAGGAATTTATAAGGTCGTGGGCCGGCGTGAAGAAGATGCCAATGACTAGAAAAATCAGCACCAGTAATAAGCACGAACCATCCATATCTTACTCGGGAAAACTTTAGAAATTTATAAGGTTGCGTAAACAAAATGAATTCATGGAAATCAATTTTTATTTGTTTAATTCTATTTTCTTGACGCTGTCTTTTCAATATCGAGGGGCCCGTCTTCTATATAGCGGTTCAATACGTCTTTAATGGTACATTGATTATACGATCTACCGCTTACAATTAATTACATCTGCCATATTTCTTCCTATTGAATGAAAACATATAAAATATATCCCGATTACTGCAATATCTACTACTTGGATTGCTACAACATGTCTACCCCTTGCAATTACATCAATCAAATTTCTGCACTATTGCGTACAATTTTTTTTTCATTGACCAAAAATAAAAAGATATTCCAAACTCCACGATCGAGAGGACCTCTATCAATAATGTGAAATAAAATTATTAATTCAATCCAAAATAAAAGAAAAGTCATGACATATATTGATGGTCAAGTCATTAAATTTGTAAGATCGTGTACTGATTAATTAAGCAGACGGTAAATGTGAAAAAAATATCCATTAACTTGAAAAATCAGCACAAGTACTAGTACTGAAGTATGTTTTTTATGACCAATCGATATGATCGTGGAAATCTTTTGAAAACTGTTGGAATTTATAAGGATGTGTAAAAATATTAATTTGAACTTATGTGGTTAGAATTTAAGAGTGGAGCATGATCTAATTTTATTCAAACACAACTTGAGTACTTTACCATCAAGTTACATTTTATATTTAGAAATAATTTATTTATTTCTTGTTGTACGTTTGGAGTCCCTAAAAGAAAAGTACTGTTGGGTAACATTCATAACCTTATAAAAACATCACCCAAGAGTTTGAAAAAAAAAAAAAGTAGAAAAGAAAAAAAAATAGATTTTACTTTATATAATCTCATCTACATAATAAGCCATTTTTGTGAAGGCTAGTCGAAATCCTTCCCTTCTACTACCGCGGATGAATGTTGTTTCATGATGTTTACACATCAACATTTTGTTTTCAAATTTTGTACTAGCTTACACATCAACATTATTACCTAATCTCTAGTATTTTGAGTGAGCACAAAATTAATATATATATATATATATATATATATATATATATATATATACTAGTGGTTGGGCAATGTGCGAGGCACATTTGTCCAGTTGAAAAATAACTTATTTTGTAAAATATAAATATGTTTTGGGTTAAAAAAAAACATAATCATAAGTAAAATAAGTAGTATATAGAGAATTTTTTATGAACTCAATTTTTGCACCTAACAAGTGAAAATAGATGTGGAGAATTTTTGTGATAGTGATAGTACTTCACTGCATAAATCGAAGCAATCCAACCGAAGAAAAAAAATTTAGAAGTGGTAAAATGAAGGGTTAGATTTAAATCTTAAAAATTTTAATGTACCAGCAGCAGCCTCGTCCTTCAAAAAATAACACATGTAGATATCATATCCTTAGATATGATTTGGATCGATGTATTAATAGTAGTGACATGGTTTGTGAATAGTAATATATAAAATTATTTGGATTAAGATGTTTTATTTGATTTTAGAAAATGAGAAAAAAAGTTAAAATAAAAATATTATAAAAGTTAAAATATTATTGGAAAATAATTTTTTAATGTAGTTTTTGTTTTAAAATTTAAAACATTTATATTTAAGAAAATTGTAATGATTAGATTAACAAATATTTTATATTTAAATAATATTTTAAAAAATATATAAAAGTTTCTGAAAACCTAAGAATCTATTAATCTCTTCCTCGAACTCAATAATTTTGTTTGGGAAGAGATAGATTGTCAATTCCCTCCTGACCCAATGATGTTGTAAATTTTTTATTTTTTTTAAAAATGTTTATGATGATTAAAAAAATACATGAAAAAAAGAAAAGAAAAATAAAAAAATGAAATACATATTCATGACATATTTTCAGGTTACTTTTTTATTAGTTGTAGCAGTTCTCTTTAGTTAATTAAGAATATTATCATATTTAAATTATGTTAAAACTCTAATTATTTATATAGTTATACTTTTTTTAAAATATTTAACAAAATTTTATTATTTATTTAATGATGAAATATTAGTATTTTATAAATGGCTTGGTTATTTTGAAATTAGTAGTACTTGTGTAAAATCCTGTATGTTGTAAGATTTTCTAATTGATAAAAAAAAGTACATTTGCCACATCTGTCAAATTGAAGAAAAAAATAAATGTAATTTCAAATATTAAAATAGTCTAATGTATGAGAATAAAATTATTATTTATTTATGTTCATAATTTATTATGAAATTTAAATTATATTAAAAATTCAAATTAATTAGATAGTTTTTTTTCTCTTAAAAATGTACAGTAAAATTTCATCATTTATTTAATAATAAAAAATTAGTATTTTATAAATTAAAGTTGATTTTTAGTGTATGATATAATAAACAGTAATAGGATATGCGAAGAAAAAAAAAGCTTCTTTATTGATCATATAAAACTCAAAAATCAATATTTTTTCCACTTTTTCTTTCTTCCTCTCTCTCATTCCCTACGCACGATTGCGGTATTACGTCGCACATTGACATTCACACGAAAAAAAAAAAAAAAAATCTTTACTGTTCATCATACTGTAGATGAACAATAATAAAATATATAAAAAAAAACGGCTGATTTAAATTTACTGTTCACGATGAACAGTAATGAATGCTCTTTTAAGTAATAGGCATATATATTTATGTATATATATAAGTCTTCAATTAAGAGGAAAAATAAAAGAACAGATGGGTTTTAAGCTATTTCATTTCTATTTCCTTTTCCTCAGTTGTCCACCAACAAAATAGAAAGATCAACGAATATTTTGTCAATGGGCTCTCTACTCTGTACATACCGTTCAAAGTTATCATTTGCGTGTTTTTTTTCAAATATATATATATATATATAGATATAGTGGTGATAAACGTGCAAAGCACGTTTGCCACATCTATCAAATTAAAGAAAAAAATAAAATATAACTTTGAATATTAAAATAATCTAATGTATAAAAATAAAATTATTATTTATTTATGTTCATCATTTATTATGAAATTTAAATTATATTAAAAATTCAAATTAATTACTTAATTTTTTTTTCTTAAAAATGTACAGTAAAATTTTATTATTTATTTAATGATAAAAAAATTAGTATTTTAATTATCTATTTTATGTTAGTTTAAATCAATATTTAAACTTCTATCGTTAGATTAAATCTGAAAATTAAAGATGAAGAGTTGTAATTTAAAACCTATAAACCAATATTTTTCCCCACCTTTCATTTCTCCCTCTCTTTCATTCTCCACGCACGATTGTGGTATTACGTCGCATATTGACATTCACACGGACGAACCTAAAAAGAAACAAAAAAAACAAAACAAACGTGAAAAAAAAAAAAAAACCTCTTAACTGTTCATTGCTGTTATGAACAGTAATGAACAATATAGGAATATGCGAAAAAAAAAACCACACAGCCTCTTTACTGTTCATTACTGTTGATTAACAGTAATAGGATAGCCTCTTTTAAGATATAGACAGATATATATATAAATTGAAGTTAATTTTAAGTGTATGACAGAATATTTATATTTTAATTATCTATTTTATGTTAGTTTAAATCAATATTTAAACTTCTACCGTTAGATTAAATCTGAAGATTAAAAATGATATATCACTTTTAGTATTACTCTATAAAAGTCTAAATAACTTAAATAAAAATCTAAAAAATACTTATCACACAAATTTGATCTAATCAATTCAATTATATATACTTGCTTTTATAAATTCTAATACAATCATTAAAAATTCAAGAATTATAAATAAGAATTATATAACAATCCGACTATAAAACAAGCATTTGACAGAAGTAATAATTTATTTTACTCTTTAGATGAATACAAAAAAAAAATCTATTTAAAGAGAAAGAGGTAATATAAACACTTGCAGAAAAAAATATGCGAAAAAAAAAAACTTTACACTGTTTATTAATGTTGATGAAACAATTGCCAAAAAAAAAAAAAAAAACTCTACACTGTTCATTACTATTGATAAACAGTCACATCAACAGTAATAAAAAGTACCTGCATAGCCACTTTTTAAGTATAGGCGCCTCTTGAGGCGCAGATATAGAAATTACGTACGGCCCAGGGAAGTTGCAAGTGAATAGCACTGAAACTTCATGGAAAATCGAATGCAATTTTGAGCTGGACTACGTACATAAGTATTAACTTACCAAACACAAAATGATATATGGTTGCCACGTGATTTGACTGATCTGAACCTTCCAACTTGCACAACAATGTGAATGGTTTAACATGATTTGACTCAAGAGTCTTTTAAATTATCATGTGATTAATTTGATCCTTCCTTCATGTATTATTGTGGTTGGAGTTACACTAAATGAATGAAGTACACACTCCATATATATAACAGATTATCTTTTAAATTTAATTGCACGTAGTCTTGTAATATTAAAATTTATTTTTAATACAGTGACATATTTACATTAGTTGATTAGGAAACAAATTGTAAAAGAGAACAGATTCCTTTATAAGAAGCAACCTTGAATTCCTTTATTATCATTCCAACATCAAAAGTAATAATGTTCAACTACAACATGATTTCAATATCTTCAAAACAAACTCTTAACACTTAATCTAATTCTTGGATAACGTCCAATTCTTGGCCTAAATGAGTCATAGGTTTCCGAGCATGGATTCTTGTAGGGCCTGGGGAGGCAAAAGGATTAGGAGGCATAATTAATTTATCTCCTTCTTCTTGCAACATTTGAAGCACAAGTTTCATAGAAGGACGATCCATTGGGTGCCACTGGATGCACCGAAGTCCCACGATTGCAAGTTTTTTTACAATTTTCATATCTCCATCATCCTCGATAAAAACTCGCAACTCTTCTTTTTGTTCTAAAAGATTGTAGATCCATTCTGGAAAGTAAACTTGGCTAGCATTTTCTGCCGTCATGTCAACACTTCTCCTCCCTCCAACAATTTCAAGCAGCAACATTCCAAAACTATAAACATCTACTTTATAAGACACAGTCCCAAAGTTTCTAGAGAACACTTCAGGTGCGATGTAATCCTTGGTCCCCCTGCCTGTGGTCATATATACTGCACTTTGATCCTTGGAACACAACTTTGCAAGACCAAAATCAGAAATTTTGGGAATCAAGTTTTGGTCTAGCAAAACGTTATGAGGTTTGATATCAAAATGGAGGATTCTTTGATCACATCCTTGGTGAAGATATTCGATTCATTTTGCCACACCGAGAGAAATATCATGCAGTCTCTCCCAATCAAGAAAATGGCTCTTAGAATTCTCGGAAAATATGAACTTTTCTAATGAATAATTTGAAAAGAACTCGTAAACTAGTGCTCCTCTAAATCCATCAGCACAAAATCCAACCAAGCGAACCACATTGACATGATGGATTTTACCCATTATTCCAACTTCATTTATGAATTCTTCTCCATTTCCCTTGGAACTGTTCAAGATCTTCACGACAACGTGGATTTCATTAGAAAGTTTTCCTTTGAACACTGTTCCGTAAGCTCCTTCGCCCAATTTCTCGGTAAACTGATTTGTAATTCGTTTAAGATCAGCGTACAAGTATCTCGTGGGCTTGTAGCTTCTGTAATCGTCCAAGAAATTTTCAATCTTCTTCCGATATTCTTTTTCTGCTTTGTCATTGCTATAGACGCGATAAAGTGCGAAGGCAAGCAGTAGTAAAAGAGTTGGACCTAAAATGGCACCTGCATATATATCAAACATTCACCAAGTCAAGAGCTCCAGTCTTCCCCGATTAATTAGAACGTACGTCGGAAATCTTTCTAATATAAAAAGCCAAGGGATAACTAACTTACCAGTGGTCACTAATTTTGTTGATGAACATGTAAAATATTAATTTGACATATATAATCATCAGATTCTCGTTCTATTCTGACGAAGTAAACATGAGAGTAAAGGCATCATTCCGTGATTAAACGTTTTTATTTTTATTTTTTTATGATTTCGTGAATATTGCAGAAAATTCCCCGTGGCAGAAGATCATCTATTATAAGCTAAGCCTGCAAAATTGTTAAGAAATTGATGGTAATTGTATAGAAGATGATACCTTTCTTGTGTTTGGGGACGCACCGAATTTCTGACTCGGAACTACTGCTATTAATATATCTACAATTCTTGCCTTTCAGTTCACATTTTCCGCAGGCTGGTCTGGACCAGTTCAAATAAAGGATATCATCAGGATTATATACAATATGTCTGGAATTGATCTAACACTATACATCTTTGTACAAGGTAGTGTGGGCAACTCGTAGATGTATGCATCATTATACAAGACAAACACTTGGTGGCTATAGCTAGGGTCATTAAGACAAGAGATCGCACTCCAATAACTGTGTTCTTCTCCTTTATGGGAACAGTTGAAAAAGGAATAGTCATCAAGGTATTGATCTGCTGAGAATTGGAAAGGTGAGGGAGATAAATTGAGTTGCCGGATGCATCTTGGAAAGCAACGATCAGGATGATAAACTTGAATTTCCTGAGATTTGTAGTCAATCTTCTTGACAAAAAGCTTGACTGAAATTGGCAGCTCGAGCATGGTATCGTTTGTATCGGAGCAGGACAAATTAAACCCAGGAAAGCCACAGTGGTCCGGGTGACGGTCTTTGAGTCGGAAAGGAAATCGGATGGCTGGGCCGTGATCGCCACACCGAAATGAATCAGCACAATCCTCATTTTGGCCTCGGACAGGGTGTAAGATGAAAAGCACAAACAAGAAGAAATATGACTTTGCCATTCTTATTACGATCGAGCAAATACTTAATTGTCTGATCTGTTTTCTCAGTCTCAAATTTATGACGCAATGATCCGAAAAAATATAAATAAATGTAATCCAACTAATTTCAAAATCTAAAAATTGGCCAATAAATGAAAATTAATGATAGTAAAAATGTTTTATTTGATCTTATTTTATCATTATAATTTTTTTTAAAATTTTTACATTAAATATAATAAACAATAATTCACATTTTTTAAATTTTAAAATAATAATAATATTAAAAAATAATAATTTTCAAATCACTGTCTAAATAACGCATAATAATTAATTAGCAACATGTGACGCAGCTGCTTACGCCAAACTCATTTCTAAAACAAACAACTTCTATAATATTGTTTGTTCACAGCTGTGGAAGCTATGCGCTATACTCTCTCTCTCTCTTTCTCTCTCCCAGAATGAAGACAGGTGTACTGTCCCTTCCTGCAGAACTCATGGCCCTTATCGTTCTAGTTGTGCTACTTCTTCATCAAACTTGCAGTGCTAAGGATTCAAATCGGGACTGTGTTCCTTCTTCCTGCGGCAATATCACCAACATAAGCTCTCCATTTCGATTGGAAGACGATCCTCCAAACTGCGGCAACCCGAGGTTTACCCTGTCATGTGATCAGAACAACCAAACTGTGTTATACTTGCTGTCCGTAAAACACTACGTCCAGGAAATCAATTACACTTCCGAAACAATCCGAGTTGTAGACTCAGGTATTCAGAAGGATAATTACTCCTACATCTCTCGTTATGATTTACGGGAAAATACTCCATATTATGATTGGGATGATGGATTCAGAGAAACCATGGTTTTGTTGAATTGTGAAAAGCGAGTGAATTCTCCCCGGTATCTGAACAAATCTACTTGCTTTGGCAATAGAGCGTATGCTTCCAACTCATCTTCATCCCAGCCTGAGGCCGGGTTTAGATATGTGATATATAACCAGACGAACGCAGGGGATGTGGAGGACTTGTGCCAAGTAGAGCAAATATTCCGGACATCGTGGCCGTCAGTCCGCAATCTGCTACGAGAAGACCCAAGTAGTATTTCCTGCACAGACTTACACAACCTATTGCAATACGGTTTTGAGCTTTCTTGGGATACCCCCGATTGTGGAATGTGCGGCATCTTCGAGTTTTCTGAGAAACGTTATTGCTGCAAAAGACATACGGGTGAGTATACAATGCGGGATCCGATTTCTTATTAAATAAACGATGAATGCTATTTTATGAAATTTCTATTTGAAGGCTTTTTATGCCACGAATCAGTTAAGGACATAATTTGATTTGTTAGGTTTACATCTCAAAATTTATCTTTTAAATCAAATTAAACGATGTGGATAATATGTGGTGTAAAAACCTTTCAAATGAATTATTCAATTTCTTTATGCATGTATATATACCAAACCCCCATAATATATAGGATTAATGTTTCCAACTGCTAACATTATTTGTCTTTTGTTTTTCAAACCAGGAATCCTTGCAATACCATTTCAGGTTTACGTAGGTGAGGTTAATTTTTATCTCAAAATTGATCGAAAGCGCGCACAATGAAAAAATTGGATGAATTATTGTGATGATGAATTGATTTTAGTACGTGTCGATAACTTTTATTCTTTTCTTTGGTGAACCAGCTTTGCGTGACATGGTACACCATTTGTATTACGGTAAGGTTAATTTCTTTCTCCAAAAGTTGCTGGAGTGAGTTGTATTATTAGTTCAATATTTATTGTGATGATGAATTGATTTTAGTACGTGTCGATAACTTTTATTCTTTTCTTTGGTGAACCAGCTTTACGTGGCATGGTACAACATTTGTATTACGGTAAGGTTAATTTCTTTCTCCAAAAGTTGCTGGAGTGAGTTGTATTATTAGTTAGGTCAGTATTTAATTAAATGTGAATTATTATGAGTTATATTTAATTATTTATTTTTGGACACAAATCATGTTAATCTCAAGAATTATTTAGATTGTTATGCAAATTATTGGGCCATATTTTGAAATTATTTAAAATCACCTTTTCGTTTATTTTTCATGGATCGATGTTAATTTATGTATATACTTTTTTTACTATTGTAGGCCCTATTGACAATATAGTAATGCAGACACCACGGGGTGAGATCATCTAACTCTGTTTTTATAGTATGAGAGAGTATCATACGGCGGATTGATTAGTAGAATCTATTACTGGCGGTTGGATGGCAATTTGCTCTTAGCATTAACAATAATATTTTCGTTTTGATAAAATTCTGAGTTTTAATTAAGATAAATAATATTTACAGTAATAAAATGTATAAATTTCTCGCACTCGTTTTAAAAAATTGGATAAATCTAGAATCTATATAGAAAAAAAATTATTTTTTTATTGGCCGAATCCATTTTTTTTTATTTTGAAAAAGAATGTGCAATTTAAAATTATATCTAACCTTACTTATTAGTTAATTTTGAATTTCCAAATGTTGATGATGATATTATTCTTTTCTTCTGCAAAGCAGGACGTCGGGTTGATTCTCATATCACATATTATTTAGATGGATATACACATAAAGGTGAGGTTTCTATGATATAACTGTTAGAATTATATAAATTATATGATCAAATTCACACCTCTTAATCGTTAAGTTTTAACTTAGTAGACTTCAAATGCACACTCGATATGTCAATCATTTCATTTTACATAGCATGGTAACTTGTTTATATGCTTGGAAACTTGTTTATTCCATTTTCTTTGGCCATGAATTTTCTAATTCATTCAAATCACTTTCTTGGTTAATTAATTAATTAATATGTATTCTTTCTTGTAGGATCTGGATCCCAAATAATAATAACACTAGTGATCATTATTATCAACCTCGGTAAGAAGCTATACATCTCTTCCTTTCGTCTTTTAGAAGATATAAAAACAAGAAGAAAATGACTAATATTAATGAAAATTTCAAAAAATAATAATTACATATGTAGTTTGCTTAATTAGTAGAATTTTGAAAGTAGCGCAACAACATATTTTTTTCAACCACTGGGTCGAAAGGATTCAACATGTTAATGCGATGCATGTTATTGATTGTTGCATTTAAACATTAAACAATACTCTTATATATGAAGAACTTCTCAATAAATACATTTTTATTCACACGAAGGAGGCATTGATCCTTCTAAATAAAGAGAAGGTCTATGATGATATTGCTCTAGGAATAGTAGCTTGTGGTATCGAATATCTTGGAGCCTGTATGTGAAATTCATCATATGTACCTTTCATTTTGATGAAATTTACACTGAAAAAGAATAACTACTTTGCTTAAGTACTAGAACTTTTAACTATTAATAGATACGTTTTCTTACAATCCATTTCATTCGATGATGCTTTTTCATAGGGCTATACCATGGAGCAAAAATGATAATGGGCACCCTATTTGTCCTTGCATTCTTGATATATAAATGGCGCAGGAGACATTTATCAGCGTTTGACATCATTGAAGAATTTTTACAAAATAACAATAATCTCATGCCAATAAGGTATTCGTACTCAGAAGTTAAGAAAATGACCAAAAATTTTAAGGATAAACTTGGTGAAGGTGGCTATGGCACTGTCTTTAAGGGTAAACTTCGAAGTGGCCGACGTGTAGCTATAAAGATGTTAGGTAAGTCCAAAGCTAACGGACAAGAGTTTATCAGTGAAGTTGCAACAATTGGAAGGATCCATCACATTAATGTAGTGCAACTAATTGGCTTTTGTGTTGAGGGATCAAAACGTGCTCTTATATATGAGTTCATGCCCAATGGATCTCTCAATAAACACATTTTTTCCCAAGAAGGAAATATTCTTCTAAGCTACGAGAAAATGCATGATATTGCTTTGGGAGTAGCTCATGGTATTGAGTATTTGCATCGAGGATGTCAAATGCAGATTCTACATTTTGATATCAAGCCTCACAATATTCTGCTCGACGAAGACTTTACTCCTAAGGTTTCTGACTTTGGTCTAGCAAAATTGTACCATATGGATGACAATACTATTTCTTTAACTGCTGTAAGGGGAACGTTAGGATACATGGCCCCTGAGTTGTGCTACAAAAATATTGGAAGCATCTCATACAAAGCTGATGTTTATAGTTTTGGAATGTTATTGATGGACATGATGGGTAGGCGAAAGAACATGAATGCAATTGCAGACCAATCAAGTCAATACTTTCCGACTTATGTCTATGAGGAAGTGCAAGATGAAAATGGGATAAAAATAGAAAATGCCACGGAAGATGAAAAGAAAATAGCCAAGCAGATTATTATAGTTGCGTTATGGTGTATACAGATGAAACCAAACGATCGTCCTTCAATGAATAAAGTTGTAGAAATGCTTGAAGGGGGTATTGAAAGGTTACAAATACCTCCCAAGCCTTTTCTATCATCACCGGAGAGACAACCAGAAGATATTGAAGACAATTCAAATCAAACTTTCCTATCAAGTCAATATACTCAATCGTCGATCCAAAGTAATTGATATGTTGATTGTTGGTTTTACATGGGGAACCTATTAGCTGTAACTAAGAAGAAAATCTTGTAATATTTGACATGCAACATATGATTGTTTTCCTTATTCCCATTATCTTTTACTTGGAAATTTTATTTGCTCATACTTCAATAACAAATTTGATTTCAACTTGGCAAGGTACAATGTGATTATTCAATTTTAATGCAATCATGATCTCCACTTGCTTCTTGAATTTCACATATAAAACTCATTGTTAAGAGCTCCTAAAAGGTCACGAGGCCGTTCAATTGGTACCAAGGCCCTATGTTGTTTGAAGTCCCTAAAAGAAAACCGTGGGGATAACATTCTAGAGCTCTCTATAACCTTATAAAAACAACAACTAAGAGTTTGAAACCACCAAAAAAGTAAAAATGAAAAAGAAAAAGAAATGAAAAAACAGAGTTTTGTGAAGGTTGCATGCCCTATTAATTCTTGAAATCGTCCTCGGCCACTACAACCGATGAAAATTTCATGATGCGCATATAATTTCATTCTTTTTGGCCATGTTAATTATATTTTGTGTTCGAATTTTGTACCCTACACAACAACATTATTACCTCTAGTATATGTAACACATATATACATCCTTGATGCGAAAAAATCCTTTTTATAATTATCAATTTCTAGAAGATTAGAGAGCTCTTTGCACACATCCTGTAAAAATTGAATAAACTAAAATCTTGTCATTTCCTTTTCCAAAATATTTGTATGCAAACATTTCTTTTGAGATTTTATTCTGAGCAAGTTGGAGAGATGAGTTATCATGGTCGTACCTAGTAATTGATGATAGCTCATCATTAGCCTAGACCCATGTCAACATATCTCACGGACAGAGAGTAAGCCCATCCCCGAAAGAGTGGAAAAATCTCAAAGCCTGATGTTTCTCTCTCTCTCAAAGCCCACCTCCCAAAACATGGGCTTCACTACTCTTTATTGAAGAAAAATTGATGGGCTTAGTCACTTAACACTTCCTTAACAAGATTATTAAAGTTATCCGGACGGAGACACATTAGTACTTGTTATCTCTTTCAGTTATTTAAATGGACTTGATTAATTTAAACCTAAATTTGATAGATGCGACGATTAATTTTTAAATAAATTCATATATGTATATCACATTGAGCAAATAATAATAATTTGGAGGAAACACCTACATATACAATGAAGCTTTCACTCAGCTTGGGATTCTAGAGTGATTTGTGCTTTATGAGAGGACCTTTATTATGTTACTTTTTATCTCTCCTTGATAGATACGATCATATGATGAAGATAACTCACAACTCAAACAACCTGCAAGTGATAAGGCTAAGATTGAAGGAAACAAGCAAGGTGATAAGCCTTCAAACTAACCCTATATAATCTTGATAAACATGTATAGTTAGAGATGGAATCAAATACTAGGGTATGATCATTTATAAATAAATGCGGACTCCCTCTAAGAATCGGAGAGGAAATCGTTCTTTACAAAACAATGCATACTTATAGTTTTGAACTTATTTACCTGTTTTTCAATTTAATTTTTTTTTTATCAAGAAAATAAGCTCACTTTCACGAAATTTCCGAGAAGATTGTTAACGTCAACAAGAAGGAAAGAAAGCAAACTTCTTCCCATTTAAAAGACCGAACATATTATATATTTTAACAGGCTTGGTACCAGGCTCACTGATTGATCGATTGCCATGTTGTAGAAGACTGGTATAGGCTCATTTATGTGTACTAATAGTGGTTTAACGTGCAAGACACGTTTACCTAGTTAGAAGAAAAAAAATTATCAATTTGTTAAATACCTGTATAGAAGCAAATAACTTGAATTGATTAAGATATGTGTTCATTACATACAACACAGAAATTAGTACTAAAGTTCTAATAACTAAGAACAGAGCAGACAATTTCCAAATATGCCTAGAATAAAAATAGCCGTCATGCTTAGAAAGGTAATACATAACATACAGCTCAAAAGGGAGGAAATTTATAGGTAGATTTGGACCATAAAGCCATCTGATAGAATTGAAAATGAATACTTAAGCAGGGATGTAGCTGATAGACAGATGAATTTATCGAATAGTTTCCAAAATGAGTTGACGATGATTACTATTTATTGTAAATGCATTTCTACTAAGTCTTTGAAGAAGCATTAATAGTTTCCATGTTCATTCCTAAACCATGAGCTGCAACAATTGTTGTAGTCATTATTGGATGCTTGCCAGCTTTAAACTTTGAGAGGATCCAATCCGTTTCTGCTTGACTGTTATCTCTAGTAATTGAGAGGGTTGGCCAACCATCCATGCGAAGATGTCGAGTGATGGGATCACATTTGATTTTTCTATCCATGAACATCAGTATCTGACTGTCATGCATGATATCCTTCAGCAGCTTTTCCAATCTTGAAAATAAAGTTTATCAGTAAGATGAATGCAGTAGATCGTATAATAAGACTTCAAAATATCCATATGTACAAGAATACAAAGCAGTGTGGCCTACTTGCTACATTTATGATTCTTAGAAACAATGTCTAGATGCTAGGATATGATAAGATTAGCTTTCAAGTTCGGAGCAACAAAATCAAGCAGCCTAAAATTCAGGGTAAATGATATATCATTATTGGCAATTTCATGCATTCAAAGTATAGAAAAAAAAAACAGACGTTGAGGAAAATTTTTTTTAACAAGATATCCCATCCCAAAATACAGGGTAAATGATATATCGTTATTGGCAATTTCATGCATTAAAAGTATAGAATAAAAATTGACGTTGAGGAAAAAAACTTTTAACAAGATATCCCAACATAGTAACAAAATTTATTCAAGGGACTTTACTTTGTATGGGTTGTAAAGGAACTGCTTGGCATGTTTTTCAACTTCCTTAGGCCAGGTAGCACTGTAGTATATAGTTCGACGATCTACGCGAATCAACATTAAAACATTAGATATGAAGTAAAGGGATTATTGATGTTATGAAGAAAATTGCATAAATCAAGCTAATTGCATAAATCAAGCAACATTCCATTTGTAGCTTTACCTTCCATTTGTAACATCATTTCCTTTTACAAATAGTGTACATATTCTGTAATTGCAGATCAGATCAGATCAATACAAATCATTTTTACAGCCAAGTGCATATTTTCTCTCCTCCTTTACATTTCTTATCATGGCATCAGAGCAATTCTTTCTTTGGGATCTCTGAAACATTTCTGCAAACACCATAGCTGCACCACCCCAAACTCCATCGCAACTCATAAGTGACCTCACTTCCCCATATTTCTTCACTGCTGCTGACAACCCTGGAGCAACCCTGGTTCCAAAACTCCTCACCGACTCAAATAACTGGGCAATATTCAATTATCACCCTTTTTCCACCTTACTAATGTGTTGTTTGTTCCTGGTTTTAAATACAATCTTATTTCTGTGAGTCAACTTACTAAAGCCTCATCTTGTCTTGCTTTTTTTACTCCATCTGATTGTATTTTTCAGAACCAACACACGAGGAAGCTGATTGGAATGGGTGAGGAACGTGGAGGTCTATATCATCTTCGAGCCTCGGGTCCCATTGCTCTTCACACCGACTCTGCTACTAAACCATTGTGGCATTTTTGTTTAGGTCATCCATCCCTTTCTTGTACTCCGAAATATTTTTCTGATTTGAATAAAGATGCTCATTGTGATATTTGTATTCGTGCTAAAAATACTCGTTTACTGTTTTCTTTGGTTGAAAATAAAAGTGCTAGTTATTTTGATCGTATTTATTGTGATATATGGGGTGGCTATGCCACACCTTCTCATTCTGGTGCACATTATTTTCTTATCATTGTAGACGATTATTCTTGTGTCACTTGGGTTTATCTCATGAAATTTAAATCAGACACTTTTTCTTGCCTCACCAATTTTTTTCTCATGATAAAAACACAATTCAATTTTGACATAAAATGGATTCGCACTGATAATGGTCAGGAATTCTTATCTCATCGCATGCAAAAATTCTTTTCTGATCATGGTGTAATTCATGAGCATACTTGTGTTGAAACAACTCAACAAAATGGTGTTGCCGAACGAAAACATCGTCACCTTTTAAATGTTGCTTGTTGTTTACGTTTTCAAGCTTCTTTACCTATCTCTTTTTGGGGTGAATGTATCTTAACTGCTACATATTTGATTAACCGCACCCCATCAGTCTCTCTTCACCATCAAAGTCCGTATAAATTTCTCTTTCATAAAACCCCCTCCTATCAGCATCTTTGTGTTTTTGGTTGTTTATGCTATGCACATAATTTGAATGTTCATCGTGACAAATTTTCACCACGTGCCACCCCATGCATCTTCCTTGGTTATTCACTTAGTCACTCCACCTATCGTGTATATAGCATAGACACAAAGAAAATCTTTTCTTCTCGTGATGTTCGGTTTGTTGAGACTGTCTTTCCTTATGCTGACCCTACAGCTTATCAACTCACAGACAATCCACCCACCGTTCCTACTATACCTATCGACTTCAATCCTATCTTCCTTGAATGTCCTTCTCAAGATAATTTCCCTAACCCCAATCCAGACAATCCAACAGCTAGTCCCACTGATTGTCCCGCTCTTGAACCCGTTGACACCAACCCCTCAAATGTCTCTTCTCGGTCCCACCGCCAAATCACTCGTCCTTCCTACCTTCAAGACTACATCTGCTCAGATCTTCCAGAGTCATCACGTTCCAATCCTGCTACACAGACTTTCTCAGGTACGGTTCATTCTTTACCTAATTTTCTTTCTTATCGTTTTTTTAGTCCTAACCAGTTTGCTTTTCTCACCTTTGTTTCCAAAAATATTCATGACCCTCAATCTTATTCTCAAGCTATTCTTGTTCCTCACTGGAGGATTGCTATGGCTAATGAAATCAAAGCCCTAGAAGCCAATCACACCTGGACTCTCGAACCTCTTCCTCCCAACAAAAAAACCATTGGTTGTAAGTGGGTTTACAAAACCAAACTCATGGCTGATGGATCCATCGAACGCCATAAAGCTCGGTTGGTTGCTAAGGGTTATACCTAGGTAGAAGGTTTGGATTACCATGATACTTTTGCTCCCGTTGCTAAACTTGTTACACTTCGTTGTCTTCTTGCTATAGCTGCAACTATAAGTTGGTTTTTACACCAATTGGATGTTCACAATGATTTTCTTCATGGTGATCTTGATGAAGAAGTCTACATGCATCCTCCTCCCGGTTATTGTCCCAAGGGGGAGAAACATTTTTGTCCCTTGCACAAATTTTTATATGGTCTTAAGCAAGCCTCTCGGCAATGGTACTCCAAGTTGTCTCATGTTCTTACCTTGGCAGGTTTTTGTCAATCTCATGCTGATCATAGTCTTTTCACCAAGACTACGAGCACCATGTTCACTGCCATTCTGATATATGTTGATGACATTCTTGTTACTAGCAACAATCTATCCACCATCACTGCCCTCAAGGATCACTTGGCTACTGCATTCAAAATCAAAGACCTGGAGAATTTGAAGTATTTTCTTGGCATTGAAATAGCATGATCACCTGCTGGAATTTTCTTCAACCAACGCAAATATATTCTGGACATCCTCTCTGATGCTGGTCAACTTGGCTCTTGCCCTGCTTACTTTCCCATGGAGCAACATCTTAAGCTCAATGACACTAATGGTGATCTTCTTGTTGATCCAGCATCCTTCCGCCGCTTGGTTGGTCGTCTCATCTATATGACCATCTCATGTCCAGATATTACTTATGCAATGAATATTCTGAGTCAGTTTATGCACGCCCCTCGTAAGCCACATCAGCAAGTTGCCCCCCATTTACTTCAGTATTTAAAATCCACTCCTGGTTATGGATTATTTTTTTCTTCAGCTTGCAGTTTCTAGTTATCAGCCTATTGTGACTCTGATTGGGCCAGCTGCCTTATGCCTTGACGGTCCACCATTGGCTTTGTTATCAAACTTGGAGAGAGCCCTATCTCTTGGCGAACAAAGAAGCAATCCACTGTCTCTTGCTCTTCTGCTGAAGCTAAATATCGTGCCATGGCTAACACCTCTTGCGAGATTACATGGTTACGATCTATTCTTCGTGATCTCACAATCTCTCATCCTCAACCTGCACTACTTCACTGCGACAATCAAGCTGCCATTTATATTGCACGCAATCCGATTTTTCATGAACGCACCAAACACATAGAGATTGATTGCTACTTGGTGCGTGACCACATTCGTGCTGGTCTTCTTACTCCCACTTATTCACCCACTTCTCAACAACAAGCAGATCTCTTCACAAAACCTTTGGGTCGAGAATTGTTTGTCTTCTTCAGATCCAAGTTGGGTATTATAGATCTGCATACTCCAACTTGAGGGGGAGTATTGACGTTATGAAGATAATTGCAGAAATCAAGCTAATTGCATAAATCAAGTAACATTCCATTTGTAGCTTTACCTTCCATTTGTAACATCATTTCCTTTTACAAATAGTGTACATATTTTGTAATTGCAGATCAGATCAATACAAATCATTTTTACAGCCAAGTGCATATTTTCTCTCCTCCTTTACGTTTCTTATCAGGGATGTTGCATTACCATTGATACATTCCAGTTCGGATATCTGAAATCTCTAATAGCCATATCATCATCACCAGAACTGGAACTTTTGAAAGTAACTGCATCATATTCAAGAACACGTATTCTATTCATGATATGCAGAGCCACCAACCCCACAGAGGAAAATGAACTCCATTCTTACTGAAGTAGGAGGATTCGAATAAGATGATGCTAAGTTGTCATATTGCACGTTAACTACGCTGAAATATCTTGAGGTGATAGATCAGCGCAAAGATGGTAGGAAATCGTAATATTTCCTTGATTGAGACAGTTTGGGGCACATTTCGGTATTTTGGCCATAACTTAGGCTACACGTATCATAATCGTGCATATGACCCCAATTCGGAAAGCTCTTTTCGACGCGCACGTTGTGGTCAACCCAGCTATGCTCAGTGTGCATCTTTTTCAAGTCCAAAAGCCACTGTTTTCCCCTCTAAATCTCTATTTTTAGTTATTTTTTACTTTTTATGGTATTATTTCATTTATCGTTTATAAAGTGATTCTGAACTCGATTTAGGTCAGATTTTTGGCAAATTACTTCTTTTATTACGTACTTACTTTTGGTGTGATTATTGAGATTTTTCTATTTTTGATAAAATTATGATATAGTCGATTTTCAACTATTACAGCCCGACTTGTGGGTTGATTTCGCTCATTCTTGGATTTTGATAATTTTAAATTGAACATTAGAGTCGTTTTCTCTGTATTTTGGGTGATTCTCTTGTCTTTCTTTTATGTGAATTATCTGTTGAAACTAATTTGAAGAATAATCACTATTTTATCCGGCATCACTTGCCTTTTAGATTTTATTCATGAATTAACTTTGTTTATGTTGAAACAAATAGTTAATTTTTCTGCTTTATCCATGAGTAACAAGTTTGGATACATACATGTAAGTAAAGCATGTATGGAAAGTAAAGGATTTCTGTGGGGTTCGATTAAGGCTGTTATTGCCTGGGTGGGACTTCTTTTGCATGCTAGTAAAAATATGAATGATGGTGACGAAAAAGTGTTGGATGTTTTCTCTATTCCTATTAAACCTGTTAAAAGATAGAGATCTTATCTTGTGAAATAGATAAAATCGGTGTTGGGCTGGTTTAAATTAAATGTGGATGAGAGTTCTTTGGGAAATCCAAGTCGTATGGGTGAGGGTGGTTTAATTAGAGACACTAAGGGAAATCTTGGGCTTTTGCTAAAGAATTGGGGCATGGCTCTAATAATGAAACTAAGCTCATTACACTTTTCTATGGTCTGCAATATTGTAAGGATTTGGCTATTCAAAGAGTGGAGATTGAATTAGACTCTTTGTTAGTGGTTCATTGGCCAGAAAAAGGGAGATGTGATATATGGTATCTTGAAGATTATTGGGAAAAGATACAAACTCTTCTTTCTATGTACCTAGGAAGTTAAGAGCGTCAGTTTGTTTTGTTTTTGTTTATTATTATTATTATTATTATTATTATTATTATTATTATTATTATTATTATTATTATTATTATTATTCATGCTTGTTTAGTTTTTTCCTGCTTTGATGGTTATTTGTTTCAGGCTTGTTAGAATTTGTTTTTTGCTGGTTTTATTATGATTTTATTAGCTTGTTTTGACACTTGCTTTTGAGTTAGTTTATAGCGTTATGTCTTGTAAACTCCCAGGACACTTGCTTTTGCTAGAGTACGGACATTTTGTTTTGAATGTTCAAAGAAGAGTATGCGCGCAGTTGACATTTTAAATTGCAATATTTTGTTTTTGTAGAACGTTCTTAATAAGTTATAACACACATATAAAAACAAGGTTGTTTTTTCAAGTGTTGTATTCTTCGGAGGAGTAAAAACATGGAAGCTATTCTAAAAAGTCTCATTGCTGTGTTTTTTAAGTCATGGAAAATGTGTCTACAGCATACGGCCTGGGAGTGCATGATAAACATACATGTCAAGCAATGCTTTGGAATTTGACAACTCACTCTTTGCGTGTTCTACAACAATGGAAAACCGGAATGCCTTGTACCATACTTACAAAATGACAAATATGAAGTCCAAACCCACATACTATCAAAATTCACTACCTATTAGTCGCGTTCATTGCTGTACTGCCACTCAGTTCTCTCTAAAGTGAGGTCCAACCTAGGATTTTAAATTTAATCTTTTGGAATTTGTTAAATCAGTTAATTTTTGGTCATAAAAGAACACAAATCCCTTCAAATGAAATGTTGGTGAGCGTACATATGGTATGTTGGGGCTGCACGTAATCATTTAGATAAGTACATTGTACCACTTAAAACTAAGATGGCTTGGGCGTTGGGAAGAAGCAAAAAAAATTTCTCCTGAAAAACTAATTGAACTCGTGTTTAGAAATTCATTGATTGCTCCTCAAACTATTTAAAATAAAGATATGTGAAGTTTAAATAGAAATTTTTTATACAATTTTTTTTTTATAAATTAACGTAATTGAATGTAATTTTAAAGTAGGCTACACAAATATGCAAATCATAATATACGTCATCTAGTCTTGAAATATTGAACAAGCCTAAGGTACACCATTTACATTTTATACAGTCTTTTTTCTTCCAAAATAAAAATGAAATAATGGTCCGTCGAATATATATCAAGCAAAAAGAAAAATGAAACATGAAACATGAAGTTTTTTTTTTTTTTTTTGCTAAATAAAAGCAAAATGCACAAATCAAAGCAGCATTACTGTTCAATTACTTCTAGCGAGAGAATTGTTGATCACAAAAGTTACAATACGCAGAGCAAATAAGGAAAAAACATGAGACTTGAGAGAGAGAGAGAGAGAGAGAGAGAGAGAGAGAGCTGAAGCGGAGGATTTTGGATGTCTTTTGTCTGGTTGTTCTTCAAGAAAGCCTAGTACGACATGGAAAAACTTGACCTTTACTCGTGTTTAATTTTAGGGGCGTGTTTGGAGCTCTCCTTAAGAAGGACAGTCGTAAAGCAACAAATCTATTTTAGGATAACATTATTTGTTATTTGATTTGTTTGGTCCGATTAATGTGACAATAAATATTCATGGTACAAGAGTAATAATTAGATTTCATATCAAAAAAAGCAAAAGTCATGTAATTTTTATGAAAATAATAATTCTTTTCCTATTATTTTGGAAAATATATATATATATATATATATATATATATATATATCTAACTCTTAATCGTTTAAGGTTTTTTGGCATGGTAACTTAGTAGACTTCGAACGCAAACTCGATATTTCAATCATTTCATTTTACATAGCATGGTATATAACTTGTTTATACGGTTGGAAACTTTTTTTTTTTTTTTTTTGTTAATTCATTCAAATCACTTTCTTGGTTAATTAATTAATTAATATGTATTCTTTCTTGTAGGATCCCTAATACAAGTACTAATGATCATTATTATCGACCTCGGTAAGAAGCTATATATCTCTACCTTTCGTCTTCTTCGTTTTCTATTTCCCATTTTAGAAGATACACAAACAAGAAGAAGATGGATAATTACCTAGCTTGCTTAATTAGTATAATTTTGAAAGTAGGGCAACAACATATTTTTTCAACTACAAGAAAAACGAGTATTTGTGATGAATTATTTGTGACAAGAATGACTATTTATGATGAAAACAGACTCGTTTTAGCAAAAAATAGTCATTTTAGCATGAAATAACTAGCAACAAATAAACAATTTTATTGCAGTGACGTACATGTTAATGCGATGCATATTATTGATTGTTGTGTTTAAGCATCAAACAATACTCTTATATATGAAGAACTTCTCAATAAATACATTTTTATTCACTCGAAGGAGGCGATCCTTCTAAACTAAGAGAAGATGTATGATGATATTGCTCTAGGAGTAGTAGCTTGTGGTATTGAATATCTAGGAGGCTGTACGTGAAATTCATCATATATATGTACCCTTCATTTTGATGAAATTTACAAAGAAAAATAACAACTACTTTGCTCAAGTACTAGAACTTTTAACGATTAATAGATACGTTTTCTTACAATCTATTTCATTCGGTGATGCTTTTTCATAGGAGTATGCCCTCATGGAGCAAAAATTATAATGGGGACCCCATTTGTGCTTGCATTCTTGATATATAAATGGCGCATGAGACATTTATCAGCGTTTGACATCATTGAAGAATTTTTACACAATAACAACAAGCTCATGCCAATAAGGTATTCGTACTCAGAAGTTAGGAAAATGACTAAAAATTTTAAAGATAAGATAGGTGAAGGTGGCTATGGTACTGTCTTTAAGGGAACACTTCGAAGTGGTCAACTTGTAGCTATAAAGATGTTAGGTAAGTCTAAAGCTAACGGGCAAGAGTTTATCAGTGAAGTTTCAACAATTGGAAGGATTCATCACATTAATGTAGTGCAACTAATTGGCTTTTGTGTTGAGAGATCAAAACGTGCTCTTATATATGAGTTCATGCCCAATGGATCTCTCAATAAATACATTTTTTCACAAGAAGGAAGTATTCTTCTAAGCTACGAGAAAATGCATGATATTGCTTTGGGAGTTGCTCATGGTATTGAGTATTTGCATCGAGGATGTCAAATGCAGATTCTGCATTTTGATATCAAGCCTCACAATATTCTGCTCGACGAAGACTTTACTCCTAAGGTTTCTGACTTTGGTCTAGCAAAATTGTACCATATGGATGACAATACTATTTCTTTAACTGCTGTAAGGGGAACATTAGGATACATGGCCCCTGAGTTGTGCTACAAAAACATTGGAAGCATCTCATACAAAGCTGATGTTTATAGTTTTGGAATGTTATTGATGGACATGATGGGTAGGCGAAAGAACATGAATGCAATTGCAGACTAATCAAGTGAATACTTTCCTACTTGTGTCTATGAGGAAGTGCAAGATGAAAATGGCTTAAAAATAGAAAATGCCACGGAAGATGAAAAGAAAATAGCCAAGGAGATGATTATAGTTGCGTTATGGTGTATACAGATGAAACCAAATGATCGTCCTTCAATGAATAAAGTTGTAGAAATGCTTGAAGGAGGTATTGAAAGTTTACAAATACCTCCCAAGCCTTTTCTATCATCATTGGAGAGACAACCAGATGAAATTGAAGACAATTCAAATCAAACTTTCTTGTCAAGTCCATATACTCAATCGTCGATCCAAAGTAATTGATATGTTGATTGTTGGTTTTACATTGGGAACCTATTAGCCCTAACCAAGAAGAAAATCTTGTAATATTTGACATGCTACATATGATTGCTTTCCTTATTCCCATTATCTTTTATTGTGGAATTTTATTTGCTCATACTTCAGTAACGAATTTGGTTTCAGTTTGGCAAGGTACAATGTGATTATTCAATTTTAATGTAATCATGATCTCCACTTGCATCTTGAATTTCACATATAAAACTCATTGTAAAGAGCTCCCAAAAGGTCACGAGGCTATTGCATTAGTAGCAAGGTCCTACGTTGTTTGGAGTTCCTAAAAGAATACCGTGGGGATAACACTCCAGAGCTCTCCATAACCTTATAAAAACAACAACCAAGAGTTTGAGACTACCAAAAAAGTAAAAAAGAAAAGGAAAAATAAATGAAAAAATAGAGTTTCATTTTATACAATCCCCTCTACATAATTCTTGGAAAGAAAAAGAATAAGCCATTTTTGTGAAGGCTGCATGCCCTATTAATTCTCGAAATCGTCCTCGGCCACTATAGCTTATGAAAACTTCATGATGCATATATAACTTCATTCTTTTTGGTCATGTTAATTATATTTTGTGTTCAAATTTTGTACCCTACACATCAACATTATTACCTCTAGTATATGTAACACACATATATATACATCCTTGTTGCGAAAAAAAATCTTTTTTATAATTATCAATTTCTAGAAGATTAGAGAGCTCTTTGCACACATCCCGTAAAAGTTGAATAAACTAAAATCTTGTCATTTACTTTTCCAAAACATTTATATGCAAACATTTCTTTTGAGATTTTATTTTGGGCAAGTTGGAGAGATGAGTTATCATGATCGTACCTAGTAATTGATGATGGCTCATCACTAGCCTAGACCCATGTAAGTATGTCTCATGGACAGAGAGTAAGCCCATCCCCGAAAGAGTGGAAAAATCTCAAAGCCTGATGCTTCTCTCTCTCCCCCTCTCAATGCCCACCCCCCAAAACATGGGCTGATTTAGAAACTTAAATCAGTTAATTTTTGGTCACAAAAGAACACAAATCCCTTCAAATGAAATGTTGGTGAGCGTACATATGGTATGTTGGGGCTGCATGTAATCATTTAGATAAGTACATTGTACCACTTAAAACTAAGATGGCTTGGGCGTTGGGAAGAAGCAAAAAAAATTTCTCCTGAAAAACTAATTGAACTCGTGTTTAGAAATTCATTGATTGCTCCTCAAACTATTTAAAATAAAGATATGTGAAGTTTAAATAGAAATTTTTTATACAATTTTTTTTTTATAAATTAACGTAATTGAATGTAATTTTAAAGTAGGCTACACAAATATGCAAATCATAATATACGTCATCTAGTCTTGAAATATTGAACAAGCCTAAGGTACACCATTTACATTTTATACAGTCTTTTTTCTTCCAAAATAAAAATGAAATAATGGTCCGTCGAATATATATCAAGCAAAAAGAAAAATGAAACATGAAACATGAAGTTTTTTTTTTTTTTTTTTGCTAAATAAAAGCAAAATGCACAAATCAAAGCAGCATTACTGTTCAATTACTTATAGCGAGAGAATTGTTGATCACAAAAGTTACAATACGCAGAGCAAATAAGGAAAAAACATGAGACTTGAGAGAGAGAGAGAGAGAGAGAGAGAGAGAGAGCTGAAGCAGAGGATTTTGGATGTCTTTTGTCTGGTTGTTCTTCAAGAAAGCCTAGTACGACATGGAAAAACTTGACCTTTACTCGTGTTTAATTTTAGGGGCGTGTTTGGAGCTCTCCTTAAGAAGGACAGTCGTAAAGCAACAAATCTATTTTAGGATAACATTATTTGTTATTTGATTTGTTTGGTCCGATTAATGTGACAATAAATATTCATGGTACAAGAGTAATAATTAGATTTCATATCAAAAAAAGCAAAAGTCATGTAATTTTTATGAAAATAATAATTCTTTTCCTATTATTTTGGAAAATATATATATATATATATATATATCTAACTGGTACACACACATATATTTATATAAAATTGAACAAACTAAAACATTATCGTTTTCTTTTTCAAGATATTTATATGCAACCTATTCTTTTAAGAGGTTTTTTTGGGCAAGCTGGAGAGATAAGTACTTATGATCATGATCGTACCTTAGCAGTTGATGATGGGCCATCGCTAGCCTAAGAAGACTCACCAAAAGAGCGTGGAAAGCCTCAAAGCATGTTGCTTCTCTCTCACTCTCAAAGCCAAACTCCCAATAATGGGTTTCACTACTCTTTATAGAAAAAAGTTGATGGGCTTAGTTACTTAACACTTCCCAAACAAGAGTACTAAAGTTTAGGGGCCGGAGGTCCATATAGTTGTCGCTAATCGTTATCTCTTTCAATTATTTAAATAGACTTATTAATATTTTTTGGATTAACCTAGTTTTGAGAGACGCCAACCTTAATTTTTAAATACAGTTTTATATGTTTACCATATTGAGCAAAGAATAATAAAATAAAAAATTTAAAAATATGTATAAACATATTAATCTTCCATTAAAATTATTTGTAAAAGTCTTATCTTTCACCTCTCTTCTTGTCTCCACTTTGTCCAATTAGGAAAGTATAATATATATATATATATATATATATATATATTTTAAAAATATGATCGCTAAAAGGGGATGTTCTTTTTTTTAAAAAAATTAAATATTAGAATTTGCATGAAAAGAAGAATAATAGAAAAAGAAAAAGAAAATATGATTTTTTAAAAGAAGGAAATGAGAATATTTATATAATCAAACTATTTTCCTCGAGGCTTTCAAATGGTATAGTCAAATCCAATTAGAAGTCTAAATACAAATGTAGAACACAAACGCTTATCATGAACCTTCTATGGGACGTTCATATATCAACGTCTATACGTAAAGGTGCTTAATTTCCAAGTCGTGCATTGACTTGGCAGTTTGTGGGCGTGAAGAAGATCATCAGCAACAGTAATGAGCATGTTTTCTACTAACCATATATAAAAGTTTGAATAAAAGCCACGAGGTCAACGTTCAAGTCGTGCATTGATTTAACAGGAATTTATAAGGTCGTAGGCCGGCGTGAAGAAGATGCCAATGACTAGAAAAATCAGCACCAGTAATGAGCATGTTTTCTACGAACCATCCATATCTTACTCGGGAAAACGTTAGGAATTTATAAGGTTGCGTAAACAAAATGAATTCGTGGAAATCAATTTTTATTTGTTTAATTCTATTTTCTTGACGCTGTCCTTTCAATTTCAATATTAAGGGGCCCGTAATTTTTTTTTCGTAAAAAGATATTTCATACTTCACAATCTCCATCAATAATATAGATTGAAATTATTGATCTAATTCAAAATCGAAAAAAAAGTCATGAAGTAAGTTTATGTTCAAGTTATTAAATTTGCAAGATTGTACACTGATCGATTAATTAAGCAGACGATGAATACGAAGAAGTGAATATGAAGAAGATGCCCATTAACTTTAAAAATCAACACCAACACTAATACTGAATCATGTTTTTTTATGACCAATTGATATGATTGTAGAAATCTCTTAGAAACTGTTGGAATTTATAAATGTGTGTAAAAATATTAAATTTGAACGTACATGGTTAAAATTTAAGAGTGGAGCATGATTTAATTTTATTCAAACACGACTTGATTACTTCACCATCGAGTTACATTTTATATTTAGAAATAATTTATTTATTTCTTGTTGTACGTTTGGAGTCCCTAATAGAAAAGTACCATTGAATAACATTCATAACCTTATAAAAACATCATCGAAGAGTTTGAAAAAAATAAAAATAAATAAATAAAAAAAGAGCTTTTACTTTATATAATCTCATCTACATAATAAGCTATTTTTGTGAAGGCTAGTTGAAATCCTTCCCTGCTACTACTGCAGATGAATGTTGTTTCATGATGCTCATATAATTTCATTCTGTCATGTTAATTATATTTTATTTTTTAATTTTTTACTAGCTTACCCATCAACATTATTACCTAACCTCTAATTTGCGTGAGCAAAAAATTAATATATATATATATATATATATATATATATATATATATACAAATTACGTACGGCCCAGGGAAGTTGCAAGTGAATAGCACTGAAACTTCATGGAAAATCGACTGCAATTGTGAGCTGGACTACGTACATAAGTATTAACTTACCAAAGTACTCTTTAACATGATTTGACTCAAGAGTCTTTTAAATTATCATGTGATTAATTTGATCCTTCCTTCATGTATTATTGTGGTTGGAGTTACACTAAATGAATGAAGTACTCACTCCATATATATAATAGATTATCTTTTAAATTTAATTGCACGTAGTCTTGTAATATTAAAATTTATTTTTAATACAGTGACGTATTTACATTAGTTGATTATGAAACAAATTGTAAAAGAGAACAGAAATGTAAAGTAAACCCCCAGCTGGTTCCAACTGGGGTGATGCATGGACTCGGCCACCAAGTAGGAGATCTTCTTTCACGATGGCATGGCTATGGATTGGAGATATTCTCTTGGTTGTTTCGCTCTGTATGTATGTGGCAGTGCAATACATGACACTTGATTTTAAAGAGTTGTAATCAGAGGCAAGGTGGCGAAGGCTTTGTTAGCATAAGCATATTTTTTCAGTACTATTTGCATTACAATAACTTTGTGCGTTTTCATCTTTTTTATAAAAAGAAAGTGAAAGATATAGATAAGGTTTACAATTAGTCCACAACTTTTGATTAATTCATTTAACCAATTCGTTCAATGTTTTGATTAATTCCATGAAGGATGCGAGTATTTCGAAAGAAAAAAAAAAATTAATTAGAAACAAGTAGTTCTATTCTTGAAGATTTATTAGTTCACAATTGAACAAAGTGATGAAAACTAGCTTGAAATTGTTATCATAATATTAATATGAATTGAACTATGCTTATTCAAGTACATGGCATGCATTATGAGAAGTTTTAATACTCACATAAAAGTATCAGTTAAGAATCAAACATGAGGGACCTAGAAGATAGAAAGTCGCATTATGTATTGCATTACAACTACACAATACAAATGGGGAATCTTGGTAGACATCACTAAGGCTGTGTGTCTACCATATGAGCACTAGCCAATATCGATTAGCTCCTTCCGAACTACCAAATTTTATTTGAAACAAATATGATTGTATCAAGTTCATATATAAGAAGCAACCCTGAATTCCTTTATTATCATTCCAACATCAAAAGTAATAATGTTCAACTACAACATGATTTCAATATCTTCAAAACAAACTCTTAACACTTAATCTAATTCTTGGATAACGTCCAATTCTTGGCCTAAATGAGTCATAGGCTTCCGTGCATGGATTCTTGTAGGGCCTGGGGAGGCAAAAGGATTAGGAGGCATAGTTAATTTATCTCCTTCTTCTTGCAACATTTGAACCACAAGTTTCATAGAAGGACGATCCATTGGGTGCCACTGGATGCACCGAAGTCCCACGATTGCAAGTTTTTTTGCAATTTTCATATCTCCATCATCTTCGATAAAAACTCGCAACTCTTCTTTTTGTTCTAAAAGATTGTAGATCCATTCTGGAAAGTAAACTTGGCTAGCATTTTCTGCCATCATGTCAACACTTCTCCTCCCTCCAACAATTTCAAGCAGCAACATTCCAAAACTATAAACATCTGCTTTATAAGACACAGTCCCAAACTATAGACAGTGAGCTGGGAAATGAATGGAAGCTCACATTTTCGTTTATTTTTCATGGTTGGTAATTTATTTATATACTTTTTCTTTTTACTATTGTAGTTATTCAGGATAAAGTAAAGCAGAGTAAGATCGTCTAACTCTGTTTTTATTTTCTCTGTTAGTTACTGCTTGAAACAGTATTTCCATCTAATCTATTAATTGGGTGGAGCTCAAAGTCCACATAATCTGCAGTCTAAAAACTTTGAGAGAGAAAATCATTCGGCATACGGCATAAAGGCGATCGAAGAAGCAACACCATACGGCATGCAGTGACAGATCACAAAAATCAACTTTACCTGATCACTCATTGGTCTCTGATCGATATTGCATCAAATTATTAATTACTAGTTTCAGCACTAGGACAAGATGAAACTTTAAGGGCAGTTGCTTAAATGATATAACAAATAGTACTATTACTGGCGGTAGTATGGCAATTAGCTCTAAGCATTAACTATAATATTTTCGTTTTGATAAAATTCTGAGTTTTAATTAAGATAAATGATATTTGCAGTCATAAGATGTGCAAGTTCCGCGCACTTGTTTAAAAAAAAATGGATAAATCTGGAACCTACATAAAAATAAAAAAATAAAATTATTTTTTTAATGGCTGAATCTATTTTTTTTCAAAAAGAATGTGTAAGACTTACATACTTTAAAATTATATTTAGCATTGCTTACTAATTAATTGTGAATTTTCAAATGTTAATGATGATATTATTCTTTTCTTTTGCAAAACAGGACGTCGGATTGATAATCGTATCACATATTATATAGATGGATATAGTTATAAAGGTGAGGTTTCTATGATATAAATGTTAGAATTATATAAATTATATATATGATCAAATTCAACAACTCTTAATCGTTTAATGTTTTTTGGCATGGTAACTTAGTAGACTTCGAACGCAAACTCGATATTTCAATCATTTCATTTTACATAGCATGGTATATAACTTGTTTATACGGTTGGAAACTTTTTTTTTTTTTTTTTGTTAATTCATTCAAATCACTTTCTTGGTTAATTAATTAATTAATATGTATTCTTTCTTGTAGGATCCCTAATACAAGTACTAATGATCATTATTATCGACCTCGGTAAGAAGCTATATATCTCTACCTTTCGTCTTCTTCGTTTTCTATTTCCCATTTTAGAAGATACACAAACAAGAAGAAGATGGATAATTACCTAGCTTGCTTAATTAGTATAATTTTGAAAGTAGGGCAACAATATATTTTTTCAACTACAAGAAAAACGAGCATTTGTGATGAATTATTTGTGACAAGAATGACTATTTATGATGAAAACAGACTCGTTTTAGCAAAAAATAATCATTTTAGCATGAAATAACTAGCAACAAATAAACAATTTTATTGCAGTGACGTACATGTTAATGCGATGCATATTATTGATTGTTGTGTTTAAGCATCAAACAATACTCTTATATATGAAGAACTTCTCAATAAATACATTTTTATTCACTCGAAGGAGGCCATCCTTCTAAACTAAGAGAAGATGTATGATGATATTGCTCTAGGAGTAGTAGCTTGTGGTATTGAATATCTAGGAGGCTGTACGTGAAATTCATCATATATATGTACCCTTCATTTTGATGAAATTTACAAAGAAAAATAACAACTACTTTGCTCAAGTACTAGAACTTTTAACGATTAATAGATACGTTTTCTTACAATCTATTTCATTCGGTGATGCTTTTTCATAGGAGTATGCCACCATGGAGCAAAAATTATAATGGGGACCCCATTTGTGCTTGCATTCTTGATATATAAATGGCGCAAGAGACATTTATCAGCGTTTGACATCATTGAAGAATTCTTACAAAATAACAATAATCTCATGCCAATAAGGTATTCGTACTCAGAAGTTAGGAAAATGACCAAAAATTTCAAGGATAAACTAGGTGAAGGTGGCTATGGCACTGTCTTTAAAGGAACACTTCGAAGTGGCCGACTTGTAGCTATAAAGATGTTAGGTAAGTCCAAAGCTAACGGTCAAGAGTTTATCAGTGAAGTTGCAACAATTGGAAGGATTCATCACATTAATGTAGTGCAACTAATTGGCTTTTGTGTTGAGGGATCAAAACGTGCTCTTATTTGTGAGTTCATGCCCAATGGATCTCTCAATAAATACATTTTTTCACAAGAAGGAAGTATTCTTCTAAGCTACGAGAAAATGCATGATATCGCTTTGGGAGTAGCTCATGGTATTAAGTATTTGCATCGAGGATGTCAAATGCAAATTCTGCATTTTGATATCAAGCCTCACAATATTCTGCTCGACAAAGACTTTACTCCTAAGGTTTCTGACTTTGGTCTAGCAAAATTGTACCATATGGATGACAATACTATTTCTTTAACTGCTGTAAGGGGAACGTTAGGATACATGGCCCCTGAGTTGTGCTACAAAAATATTGGAAGCATCTCATACAAAGCTGATGTTTATAGTTTTGGAATGTTATTGATGGACATGATGGGTAGGCGAAAGAACATGAATGCAATTGCAGACCAATCAAGTGAATACTTTCCCACTTATGTCTATGAGGAAGTGCAAGATGAAAATGGCATAAAAATAGAAAATGCCACGGAAGATGAAAAGAAAATAGCCAAGCAGATTATTATAGTTGCGTTATGGTGTATACAGATGAAACCAAACGATCGTCCTTCAATGAATAAAGTTGTAGAAATGCTTGAAGGGGGTATTGAAAGGTTACAAATACCTCCCAAGCCTTTTCTATCATCACCGGAGAGACAACCAGAAGATATTGAAGACAATTCAAATCAAACTTTCCAGTCAAGTCAATATACTCAATCGTCGATCCAAAGTAATTGATATGTTGATTGTTGGTTTTACATGGGGAACCTTTTTTTTTTTTTTATAGAAGAGTCGAGATCACCTGTAACCAAGAAGAAAATCTTGTAATATTTGACATGCAACATATGATTGTTTTCCTTATTCCCATTATTTTTTATTTGGAAATTTTATTTGCTCATACTTCAGTAACAAATTTGATTTCAACTTGGCAAGGTACAGTGTGATTATTCAACTTTAATGTAATCATGATCTCCACTTGCTTCTTGAATTTCACATATAAAACTTATTCTTAAGAGCTCCTGAAAGGTCACGAGGCCGTTCAATTGGTACCAAGGCCCTATGTTGTTTGGAGTCCCTAAAGGAAACCGTGGGGAAAACATTCTAGAGCTCTCTATAACCTTATAAAAACAACAACTAAGAGTTTGAAACTACCAAAAAAGTAAAAATGAAAAAGAAAAGAAATTAAAAAAATAGAGTTTTATTTTATACAATCTCCTCTGCATAATTCTTGGGAAAAAAAAAAAGAATAAGCCATTTTTGTGAAGGTTGCATGCCCTATTAATTCTTGGAATACCATTTTGGGTTTACACAGGTGAGGTTAATTTTTATCTAAAAACTGATCAAGAATATAATATATATATATATATATATATATATATGATCTAAATTAGCACAATGAAGAATTTGAATTGATAACATTTGTTCTTTGCTTTTGTTTGTCAAACCAGGACTCCGTGACCAACTTCGAAATATGTATGGTGGTAAGGCTAATTTCTATCTCCAAGTGTAGGAATCACCATGTGCTTGGACATTTGTTGATCTCAAAATTTTGGCTTTGTTTCGATCCTATACACTGAACTGGGAAATGCATGAAAGGAAAAATGAATTAATTTATACTTCTAGAGAAATTAGATTGAACAAAAAGTTTGTATATACTAATTTGAAATTATTTTTAAGTCACCTTTTCGTTAATTATTTTTCTTGGAAGCTAATTTATCATGTATACAGAGAGTGCTATTCAGAGAGAGAGAGGAGAAATCTGAGAGAGAGAGAGGAAGGAAACACAGAGAGTGAGCGGTAGAGAGAAAAGAGAACCCGGAAAGAAAGAGAGACAATTCATGCAATGGAGAGTGATACACGGCGTGTGCATGGAGGTGTTACCGAGAGAGCGGGTGGTGGTTTGAGTCGGCGGCAGTGTAGCAAGGTGGTGCAGGGCGGCTAGCAAGACCAGGTTATGGCTGTTTCGGTCGAGGACAGTGGCTGAACGCGTGCCTGGGAAGGAGGGTCTGGCAAGGAAGTACTCTGTTTCTTGATGCAAAAATAGAGCAGTCCTGGCTTCTTTTGGGTTTATCTGCGCGACGTGAGGCTGCCGGTGGAGGCTTGCTGTGGTTGGTTCTACTTCGGGCTAGTGTTTTCCGTCGTGTGAGGGGCCAGTCGTGCGGGTTGCAGCGTGGAAGGCTTGGCAGTGGGAGTGGTTCACGGTGGTCTGGCTTACGGTTTCGCGTGGGAGGGTAGTGGTCTGGCTTACGGTTTCATGTGGGAAGGTAGCGGCGCGAGCTTTCTTCGTATGAATATAAATAGACGATTGAACATGAAAAGAAAACCTAGATGAAAACCAAACGGATGCAGGACGTGCATGCGGATGTGCCGTGTGTGTGCATGGAGTGGGCAAGAGGAAGACTACGGGAGTAGAGGAAAAAAATAGACATGAATGAGAAGAAAACAAACAAAAACAAAAATAAATAATTATACATGCGGGGAGAATAACAAATAAAATAAACGGCCAAGATCTCCAAATTAAAAGAAAATCACTACTCAAATTCGTAAAATAAAATTAAAAAAAAAATATCAAGCTCCAATAAATAAATAAAAAAAAATTTTAAAGTCCAACTATACCAATTTTGGGTCCGGGTGTTACATAACCTTATAAAAAAACAACCAAGAGTTTAAAACTACCAAAAAAGTAAAAAAGAAAAAAAAAAGAAATGAAAAAACTGAGTTTTATTTTATACAATCTCCTCTGCATAATTCTTGGGGAAAAAAAAAAAGAATAAGCCATTTTTGTGAAGGTTGCATGCCCTATTAATTCTCGAAATCGTCCTCAGCCACTACGGCTGATGAAAATTTCATGATGTGCATATAATTTCATTTTTTCGGCCATGTTAACTATATTTTGTGTTCAAATTTTGTACCCTACACAACAACATTATTTCCTCTAGTATATGTAACACATATATACATCCTTGTTGCGAAAAAATCCTTTTTATAATCATCAACTTCTAGAAGATTAGAGAGCTCTTTGCACACATTCTGTAAAAGTTGAATAAACTAAAATTTTGTCATTTCCTTTTCCAAAATATTTGTATGCAAACATTTCTTTTGAGATTTTATTTTTAGCAAGTTTGAGAGATGAGTTATCATGGTCGTACCTAGTAATTGATGATGGCTCATCACTAGCCTAGACCCATGTCAGCATGCTCACGGACAGAGAGTAAGCCTATCCCCAAAGAAAAATTATATTCCTAAGCCTCATACACCACACACCATCCTTTTTATGATTTCTTTAATTTTATTCTCTTACCAAATGTGTGGTAAGCTCACGGACTGATGCTTCTCTCTCTCTCAAAGCCCACCCCCCAAAACATGGGCTTCACTACTCTTTATTGAAGAAAATTGATGGGCTTAGTCACTTAACATTTTCCTAACAAGATTATTAAAGTTATCGAGACGGAGACACATTAGTACTTATTGTCTCTTTCAATTATTAAAATGGACTTGATTAATTTAAACATAAATTTGATAGATGCCAAGCTTGATTTTTAAATAAATTCATATATGTATATCACATTGAGCAAAGAATAATAATTTAAAGGAGAAAACACCTACATATACAATGCAGATTTCACTCAGCTTGGGATTCTAGAGTGATTTGTGCTTTATGAGAGGACCTTTATTATCTTACTTTTTTTCTCTCCTTGATAGATCAAACAACCTGCAAGTGATAAGGCTAAGATTGAAGGAAACAAGCAAGATTATAGGCCTTCAAACTAACCCTATATAATCTTGATAAACATGTAGAGTTAGCGATGAAATCAAATACTAGTGTATGATCATTTATAAATACATGCGGACTCCCTCTAAGAATCAGAGAGGAAATCATTCTTTACAAAACAATGCATACTTATAGTTTTGCACTTATTTATGTGTTTTTCAATTTTAAAATTTTTTTATCTAGAAAATAAGCTCGCATTCATGAAATTTCTAAGAAGATTGTTAACATCAACAGCAAGGAAAGAGAGCAAACTTCTTACATTTAAAAGACCGAACATATTATATATTTTAACATGCATGGTACCAGCCTAACTGATTGATTGATTGCCATGTTGTAGAAGACTCCCTAGCATAGGCTCATTTATGTTTGTGTGTATATATATACACACATACATACTAGCTGTGAAGTATCGTGCAAGGCACGTTTAACTAGTTGTGAAGAAAAAAAAAATATAGAGATTACAAATGTCCACAAAGGGCAAAATAATATGATTTTTTATATAAAATTGATTAGTCAATGGTTTAATGAATTGGAGTAGAAATGCAAATTTTAACAAGCATCTATAGATAATGATAACCAAAATGTTGCGGTACTATGAGTAATATGGAAACTAAAAGACTAGAGATATTCTAGCAATAGTTTTCTCAACAAAATATATGAATAAACTTAAAAAGTCAGATCTATATTACATAAGCTTGTCCTGATACCCCTTCTTTAAAGCGCTCTTCACCAAAGAAAACTCGCTTTGCACCATCATCATCTCTCTGGTTTTCCCCCCTCTCGGGAGTAAGCTAAATTGGCATCCATGAACATATCAGGGTGAGGCAGAAGATCAATAGACAAAGAAATTGACCCTGAAATAGTGGATCAATTATAATCATTAAAATAATAAATTGTGATATAGTAGATCATTTCAAATTCCAACGAAGGGAGCAGGAAATCCCTCCCCCCACCCCCAAAGAAACTGACCCTGAAAAAGGAAATGAAGAAGAATAAAAAGCCACCCAATGCACACAGTGATATACGTGTCAGTATTCATGTTATTGATAACGAGCATATTACTTTAAACACATATATGTACTTTTTGTTACTGGCGAAGTCCCGCACTTCTTTAAGATTTACAACCTGTTAGGATAAGTTGCTAAATTAGCTTTTGACAAAAGAAACTAATCAATAAATTATCTAAAAATCATAACCAGTAATTACCTGCCAGTTTTCGTCTGTCATATATGCCTCTAACCACAATTTTGCAGGGGTCACTATTAGAGCTATCAATTAAGCCTTTGATTAGAATCAACACATTCAAAATTCCAATATCTAAGAAGAGTACAATTTCATTATGAGTAAGTCTCTTCCATGTTTTCTCTCTTCATATTTCCGGCGCCTCTCGCCGGGAATAATTGATAAATTTATTTTCCTCTTTTCATTGTTATTTCTCTTCTTTCCTTCTTCTGCTTTTTGTTGTTAGTTTTATTCTGGTTCCAGCGTTGTGTGGTAGGAGGTGGTATTCGATGGAGTGCAGTTTTGGGGTGGAAGCTAAATCTTTATAGTATTGTTGGAAAGTGTAGGAAATTTATTAAGGTTCTCTTCCTTAGTGGTGATGTAGTGGTTTGGATGGCTAAGGTGGTTGAGGATTGTCTGAGTTTTTCGGGTAAAAAATCTTTTTTTCAGACCAGAAGGGAGGGTAATAGAGTCTTCCTAATCCAACTCTCTTATAATTCTTTTGGAAGATTTGTTAAAGTGATTGAGCTGGGTAAGGGTAAGGGGAAAGGAATTATTGTAGTTCCTAAAGGGAGAAATGGTTGTGGTTGGTCTGGTTTCGTGAAGAAGGCACGTGAGATTGTTGGGTCTAGACTTTCTGATTTGGTTCAAGAAAACAGAGGTTCTTTTGGAGATAAGAGGGAGGAAAGTTCTAGGGAAACTCCTTACTTAGTTGCTGCGAAGAAACCTGCAGTTGTTGATGTTGGTATCAAAAGTAGGAGTGATTTGGTTGAATCTTCAGGAAGAAACAAGAAGGAGGTCTTGAAGGAGATGAACAGTCATAGGATCTCTTCAGTTGAGGGTGACGGTTGGAGTTCCGAGATGTGGAGAAAAGTGGGGGAAGTCGAGGGGTCTCTCTGGCACTTACGGGCGGAATTAATGAGTTGGAAAGATAAAATTGGCTCTTTATTTTTTTCTGTAGATGAGGGTTTGGGTCTATTGATGGACTTGGGTAATGTGAAGTGTGGGCCTAAGGCTGATAAACCTTCTGAGAGTAAGTTTGTTGGGCCAATTAGAGGCTCAAATGGTAAGTCCTCAGTATCAAAGGTAATTTATCGACAGAATGGGGCTGGGCTTCGCCCTTTGGCTACGGTGGCTTATCCTGTTCAGGAGTCTGGACCACCACCTCAGACAAGGTCGCCGGTGAGGTGCGAATCGATGGGGACCATTCTGGTGGAGTGTTCTGCGGCGGTGAACATTGCGATGGGAGTTGGGATCAAAGATTGTTGTTGCCCGATAGCTATTGGGCTTCCTCTTTTGGCTACGGCGGACGGTGATGGTCAGTGTCCTGGTTTTTCTTCACAGAAAATGTCGCAGGTGAGGTGCGAGCCAAAGGGGACTTTGGAGTTGGCAAGATCGACAGCCATGAACAGTGATGAGGGATATTTCTCGGATGCGAAGCTGGTGTATGCCCAGCCCAGGGAGGAAAAGGGTTCGATCCTGTCAGTGTCTTCACAGAAGGGGTCGATGGAGGTGGGGGGTCTTCTAGCAGTATCCCGCCATTGTGTATGCCCTTGCAGGTTGGGTTGGTGGTTGAAGTGTCGTCGGTTGAAGTTTTGAGTTCGAGTCCTGCTCAGTTTGTAGAGGCAGTTGTTTCATCGTATTGTGATGATAGGGCTGGGACTTTGGAGGAGGGTAGTGATGGGTTGAAGGGGTCAGTTTCTTCTGTGGAAGAGATGCCTTGTACTTTTCATAATAATTCTGAGCTTTAGGTGGTGTTGGGGGGAGGTGATGACTCTGTTTCGTGTGAATCAGGGGAGATTTTAGAATCTGATGAGGATGTAAATCCTGTCCCTTTGAGTTATATGAATCCAGGCCTTTAATGGCCTTGTAACTCTTCTGATTGGGTTCTGAGGAAGGTTGAAGAGATTAGAGATGTTGTGGGGATTTCTTGTCATGGTTTTGACGAACAGTTTAGAGCTCTTATAATTGCAATAGAAGCGGGTCAACCTGCTTTGGCCAAATCTACTGCAAAAAAGGAGAGGGAACTTAAAAGGTTGGAGTGTTTTATCACCTATAGGTCTAAGGATGGGAGTGTTTGCAGGGAGAAAGGTAAGGAAAGGGCTGTTGCTGATTTGTTATGAAGCCCAAAATCATTTCTTGGAATGTTCGGGGTTTAAATGATTATAGGAAGCGTTTAAGGGTGAAATATTGGTTGCGTCAATGGAAGGCCGATGTTATTCGCCTTCAAGAAACCAAGCTGAAATCTGTGAATCAAGCCATTGTTCAGAGTTTGTGGAATTGTTGTAGTTAGGGGTGTACAAAAACCGCCTAAACAGGCCGGGAACCGATCAAACCGGCCGTCGGAGTCAGGAACCGGCCGAAACCGGCAAGGACCCGGTCGGCGGGCGGCAGGAATTGTTAAAAACCGATATCGGCCAGTTCGGCGCCAGTTCGAACCCTTAGAAAACCGCTGAACTGGCCGAGCCTTTATATATATATATATATATTTTAAAATATATGTATATAAAACGGCGCCGTTTCACTTAAATAAATGAAACAGCGTCGTTTTTCCCTTTGAACTTAAAAAAAAATATATATATGGAACGGCGTCGTTCGGCTTAAAAGCCAAACAGCGCCGTTTCAAAATGGATTTAATAACCCCTGGCCCCTCTTCTTCTTCTTCCCCGCGTCTTCTTCCTTCCTCCATTTCACCTGCAACTTTCTTCTGCTCTCTCATGGCAAACGGCGGCGCATCCCTTCTCCGTCACAGAGACTCCGACGGCAAACCGAGGAACCGAACCACACCGCGCCGAGACCGATAATATCGATTTTATCTCCCCCAATCGACTGGTTTCGGCCGGTTTTTTCCTCTCATGGAAGACATCGGTTCGGCGTCAGTTTGGCACTGAAACCGCGCCGAACCTATCGGTTTTCAGCCCTAGTTGTAGTGCGGGCTTGGTAGAGCTGGTCTCTAATGGGGCCTCGGGTGCTATCATAATTTTGTGGAATAGGAGGGTGGTGGAGCTGGTGGAACACTTTCTGGAGGAATTTTTGGTGGCATGTCATTTTAAGAATCTTGAGGATGGGTTTGAGTGGGCGTTTGCTGGGGTTTACGGCCCAAATGTGGATAGTAGGAGGATTCATTTATGGGACGAAATGTCGGGTGTTTGTAGTTGGTGGAATTTACCTTGGTGTTTCAGTGCGGATTTTAATATTACTCGGTTTCCTAATGAGAGGTCGAGGGATTCTTATTTGTCAAGTGCTATGGCTTCTTTTTCAGATTTAATTTTTTATTTAAATCTGATAGATTTGCCTTTGGTGGGAGGAGTATTCTTGGTCTAATGGCAGATCTTCTTCTAGGTTGGATAGGTTTCTAGTCTAGTCTTCTTGGGAAGAACATTTTTCTGGTTTGACGCATAAAGTTTTGCCGAGACTGTGTTCCGATCACTTTCCCATTATGTTGGATTGCAAAGGAATTGTGAGTAGAAGAAGTTATTTTAAATTTGAAAACATGTGGCTAAAGGTTGAAGGTTTTGGGGAAAAGGTTAGAGGTTGGTGGAATTCTTATAATGTTTCTGGCACTCCTAGTTTTGTTTTGGCTAGAAAGTTGAAATTGCTTAAGATAGATTTGATGAGATGGAATAAAGAGGAGTTTGGGTTGTTGGATACCAAGAGGAAGCGGCTTATGGAGGAATTGCATTCTTTGGAGGAGAAGGAGGTGCAAGGGTTGTTATCGGAAGAGGATAAAATCAGGAAATTTGGGGTGGTTTCTGATTTGGAAAATTTAGCCTTAATGGAAGAGATCTCATGGAGGCAAAAATCGAGAGTGTTGTGGCTGAAGGAGGGGGATAGGTGTTCCAAATTTTTTCATCAAATGGCTAACTCTCATAGAAGATATAATGCGATTGAGGTCCTTCGTGATAGGGACAAGTTGATTACGGATCAAGAAGATGTTAAGGCCCACATTGTGAATTTTTTTTAGCAGTTGTTTTCAGAAAAGTTTTCTTGGAGACCAAAACTGGACAGCCTTGCTTTTGACTCTATAGAGCAGTTGGATGCTGAGTGGTTGGAAAGAGAGTTTGAAGAAGAAGAAATTCTAGATGTGGTAAAAGGTATGGACAAGGACAAGGCTCCGGGTCCGGATGGGTTCACTTTGGCATTTTTTCAAGAGTGTTGGGATGTTGTTCGAGATGATATCTTGAAGGTGTTTGCCGAGTTTCACTCGTTTATGAAGTTTGAGAAGAGCTTGAACGCTACTTTCATTGCTCTTATTCCGAAGAATGCAAGGGCTGTGGAGATAAGAGACTTTAGGCCTATTAGCTTGGTGAATGGCATTTATAAAATTATCTCTAAGGTGCTGGCTAATCGTTTGAGTAGGGTGATGGAGAGGATAATTTCACCATCTCAAAATGCTTTTGCGAGGGGTAGGCAGATTTTAGATTCTGTTTTAATTGCTAGTGAATGTTTGGAGAGTAGATTGAAGGTAGAGAAAGATGGTATTCTTATTAAATTGGATATGGAAAAGGCTTACGACCATGTAAGCTGGGATTTTCTTGATTATTTATTGAGGAGATTTGGTTTTGGTGTTAAATGGTGCTCGTGGATTAAGCATTGTGCTTCGACTTCAAAATTTTCTATTTTGGTGAATGGAGAATCGGCTGGTTTCTTTTGTAGTTCTCGCAGTTTGAGGCAAGCCGATCCTATTTCCCCCTTTCTTTTTGTTATGATTATGGACACTTTGAGTAGAATGATTGAGAAGGCTGTGGAGGGTAATTTTCTGTCCAGTTTTGTGGTGGGTAATGAGACTAGGAATAGTTTAAAGATCTCTCATTTGTTATTTGCTGATGACACTTTGATTTTTAGTGAGCCTGATTCGGATAATATTAGTGCTTTAAGAGCACTTTTGCTGTGTTTTGAAGCTGCTTCGGGGTTAAGAGTTAATTTATCGAAGTCTGAAATTGTTCCGGTGGGTGATATTCAGAACTTATCAGACTTGGCTAATATACTGGGGTGCAGAATTTCTTCTATGCCTGTGAGGTATCTTGAGCTTCCTTTGAGAGCCTCTTTTAAAGCTGTCAACATATGGGATGGGGTGATTGAAAAAATTGAAAAGGGGTTAACGGGTTGGAAGAGGATCTACTTGTCTAAGGGGGGAAGACTTACTCTCATAAAGAGCACTTTGTCGAATCTGCCCACCTATTTCCTTTCCCTTTTTCCTCTTCCGGCAAGAGTTGAAAAGAGGATTGGGAGTTTATTTTGAAATTTCTTATGGGGAGGCAATGGAGAGGTCAAAAAGTTTCACTTGGTTAGTTGGAAGAAGGTTTGTCAACCACTGGATAGAGGTGGTTTGGGGATTAAAGATTTAAAGGTTTTTAATACAACTTTACTTGGGAAATGGCTTTGGAGATATCAGTTGGAAAGTAAAGCCCTTTGGAAAAATGTAATAGAAGTGAAATATGAAAGTTTGTGGGGAGGTTGGTGTACTAATGCAGCTAGTGGAGCTTATGGGGTTAGTTTGTGGAAATTTATTAGAAAAAGGATGGGATTTCTTCTCCAATAATTTCAGATTGAAGGTGGGAGATGGAAAGAGGATTCTCTTTTGGCATAATCGATGGTGTGGGTACTGCACTCAAATTGGAATTTCCTACCCTTTTTAGAATTGCCAAGGATCATAATGCAACTATTTATGATTCTTACTGCAGTAGTAACAACAAGGTAGAATTACTAGAATAGAACATTATTTTTACAAGGGGCGTTAATGACTGGGAAGTGGATGAAGTTAAGGCTCTGCTGGTTAAACTCTACAGTTCAAAGTTGGTGCTTGAAAGAGAGGATAGTATGGAGTGGATTCTTGCTAGAAATGCTAAGTTTTCAGTCTCTTCTTATTACAGAAGTTTGTCAAGCCTTAGTAGTTGTGTTTTTCCTTGGAAAAGTATATGGAAAGTGAAAGTTCCCTCTAAGGTTGCTTTTTTCTATTGGACGACATCTTTGGGTAAAGTATTGACTACTGATAATCTTAGAAGGAGAGGTCTGTTAATTGCTGATTGGTGTGTTATGTGTAAAAGGGACGGAGAATCAGTAAATCACTTTTTTCTTCACTGCGAAGTGACAAGATTCTTGTGGAATGAGGTTTTGAGTTGGACAGGATTACTTTGGGTAATGCCTAGAGATGTGGTGGATCTGTTGGTAGGGTGGAAGGGTTTGAAGGGCTGTAAGAAGGCGGCGAGAGTTTGGAAGATGATTCCTCCTTGTCTTATGTGGTGCATTTGGCTGGAAAGAAATGAGAGATGCTTCGAAGATAAAGAGCGCTCATTGGGAGAGCTTAGGGATTTGTTCTTGAGTACTTTGAGTTTTTGGGTTAAAGCTTTTGTAATGGAGGATAATTTTCTGCATTTGTTTTAGTTTTCTGGTGTTAGTTTCTTTTCGTTTTTGGAAGTTGTAGGTGTTTCCTTCGTATACGTCTTGTGTACTTGGGCTTATGCCTATTTCTTTGAATAAAATTATTACTTATAAAAAAAAAACAAAGTGAGAAAACAAATGAACCTTAATTCAGTTTTAAACACAGAAAGATAATCTGAATTTCAAATGGAACATCAAGACACTTAAGTGCTCAGATAAATGCAAATATTTGAACGTCAACATGTTATCCTTCAAGCTATTAGTAGCAAACGCAATTAGTAGCACACATTTTGTGGGGCTGGTTGTGACCCATTTCATGCACCTACAAAGTATTGGCCATGGGAAGATGGAACAAATTCAGTAGACATGGCCAAGAGAAGAAGTAAGATTGATCACTATGAGTTCGTTTTTTGGATAGGTACAAGCTTCCATAGCCCGAACTTCTTGACGGTAAGCAAAAGCTTTGGGTAAGAAGTGGTCAACAGCTAAAGCCACAATAGTTGCAATTGTTAAGAGATCACGGGGCTATCGAAATGCTCATCTGAGAGGAAGGAGAAATTATCGAACTGCTGCTGAAAGTGAAGGATTCGATGAGAATGAGAATGCAAATGGTAATGATGGTGGTGAAGATTCATCTTTTGCTGATGAGCTCACATAAGTCGGACCAACGAGAAGCAAAAGATGAGGAGGAGCTTGAACCTCTCTATCAAATGAAGTTCATGAAAATGGGAAATCGAAAATTCAATCCTCTATGGGAGAAAAGAGGGTTGCTAAACCTTGATCCACAGTTATTTGAAGTTTATCATAGGCCATCAGTGTCTTCTGGTCACATTTGTATGTTCCTTTCCCTCTGGCCAGTACCTTACCATCGGAGTCCATGATTCCTTCCTTTGTTGGGTCCTGAGTTCGGGGACCATATTCCAAGATGAATGCCTTCACCTATAGTTCATTGCAAGATATAGAAGGTGTAGTTAACAGCAAAAAAACCAAAAAAAAAAACTTGAATATATTTTGTCAAAAACATTCTGTCTCCACAAAATAAGCAATAATGGAGAATTCTTTGACATCTTATAACAACGGCTAAAGGGTCAAGAAGAAAATATAATGAAAACAAGATCTCTCTTTACTATTTTGATGACTCACCTTAAGGTACATGACATATAGTGATTTGACATGATTTCCACTCTTCAATTCAGTCATCAATGATAGCAAGGGTAATTGTGGGTAATCCCTAATAAGGATCAAGTCCAGATAGCCATCAAAGAACTGCACATCAACGGGCAAAAGAGAACTCAAATGATCATTTATGCTCATAATGACACAAAAACTTTGATCCAGAGAAAAAATGCAGTTGTTAGGCTCCAAAACAACCAATTTTTGTGCATGAGACCACATGATAACTCTCATTCTTCATCTTGAGCATAAAGCGCTCTGGCCTAACACAGTTCATGCATTTATAGTTGCAAAAAAATAGAAGGGAAGAGAAAATATGCATGCATTATTAAGCACGATGTTCATAAGAATCTCAATTTAGTGAGAAAGTCATGCAAGTGAGAACATGGTTCTCAATACTTTATATTCCCACAGATGCATCCCCTAAAACCAGTAAAGATGGGCCTCTACCTAATCTTCTCTTAAGATATCCCTTCACCTGAATTCTTCCAAGAAAACAAAGGGCATTGCATGCCAATCTCCACTTGGCCACTCAAGCAATTCCTGGATTTGGTTTTGAACACATGCATCAAATATTCAATGGCTGGTTTTCTTTTTTCTTTTTCTACTGAGCTTATGTTCACTTGGTAATGGTATTAAAATCATACAGGTGAATACAAAAATTAACTTTTCTCAAATGTTTTTGCATCAACTTGCAAGGGCAAACCAGGAGTAAATTGTTGAGGGTTGATCCAATGTAGAATAAACCAGGAGGGGAAGCAACATGTAATGTGCTAATTTCGTTTGGTAAGGATAAAAGCTTGCAACATAGCAAAACTAAAAAGTCCAAAAGGAACAAACAATAGATTCAGTGATCTAATGATTTTACCTTGGCATCAGGGGCTGCCATGGTGTCCCCCCCCCCCCCCCCCCCCCCCAAAGGTACGTTATGAAGCCAAACTGAGACTTTATGATTAAACCTCCATAACAAATAGATTTTAGACATTGTTAATTTAAGATTAACGAAGTAACAAAGACTCATAAACATAACCAAGATTTAGGGTGCGATGGTGATTAAGATATGAAAAGTTTCCTAGTTCTACAGTGTAGGTGAAACAGATGAACATAAGATGGACAAAATGGTCATAGCTCTACCTACCTCATACTTAATGTTGGTAATCTCAGGAAAGAATTCGTCGTTCTATTCACCTGAATCACCACATTCCTGATCAAGACCAGCTGGGCATGTTGGTGGATTTGCAATATGCATGCGATATAAACCAAGCCCAAAATAAGAGAAGAATGTGATTTAAAAAGTTATAACCACAGAATGTAAGGAGTCTAAAATGCAAAGAGACCTCCTCTACCTCCACAAAGGAAATCACATTCAAAAGAAGAAGAAGCAACTAAGTCTTCAGAGCCATCATTTTCTAGTCTCATGCAAACTCCTCTGTAATTCAAGGAACATAAAACCACTCATCATCAGCCAATAAACACAGGAACAGACTACCCAAAGTCAAATTAACAAAGAACCTTGCCCACATTTCTAGACTCGCACAATAGACCAACTTTGGAAAATACCCATAACCAAACAAGAAAAAGGTCAACCAATTTTGGAGAATAACCATAACCAACTATAGACCAATTTAGGAAAATATTCATAACCAAACCAGCAGATTAAAAAGAAAAGATCGTCACAAAAATTACCCATCAAGTAAAAAACCTTTCAGTGACAAGACAATATAAGACTCACCTCCACGGCATCAAATTCACAAAATTAAGAATAATCCTAATGGAACAAAAAACCGTACTGTAGACAGTAAAACAATAAATGAAAGAGGGAGAGACTTGCAGATTGAAATTGGCCTTGCTGCGATTACAATACGAATATAACAAAGAAACCCCTCACAATCATAAAACACAAAACGCAAAATTATCCTCTCGTGATAGAAACGAGGAGCAAAGTTGGTCCTCAAAGAACCGAACAGACCACGATGAGGAAGCATGAAAGGCAAAAATCCATGTAAAATACTGTATATTCGAAATAAATTCCCTTCGAAGCAAACAGAGGCACATAAAAATTCCAAACACGAAGCATGGTAGAATATAAAACTCACCGATTATCTGTACAGGATCAAAGTTAAACAAAAGATCTAGAAGGGTAAAAGAGCTACAAGCACGGCTCGCTCATCGATGAAGCAGCAAAACTGCCAGCAAGAGAGAGCAATACAACAACAACAACAACAACGGAGAAGAACATAAGGAAGAGCGAGAGAGAGAGAAGAGAGAGAACTTTACAAATCACTATGGCGTGAAAAATTTCTTCGGCTGGAGAGAGAGAGAGAGAGAGAGAGAGCTCTCAGATAAATCCGTGAAAGAGGCAGCATTGCATGTTTCAAATTTGTCCCCAAAGCCCTTTTCCCTTTTGGGTTCTCTTTGGAAGGTGAGAAAGCCCTATTTTCCTTTGAAAAATGAGAGGACCCAAGAGACAAAGAGCCATACCCGGATGGTGACCTTGGCTTTGAACCCAATTTCTCATCCCAGTGTAATGAACCCCAAATGAGAAATTAAGATAAGGAGAAATAAAGCTGAGAATTAAGAACACAGTGTAGATAGAAATGGAGATGAACTGAAGAAGATGGATGAAATTTGACCACGCCTTGGGATGTTCGAGGCTCCCAATTCCGCCAGATGAAAAATACCAGATTACCAGTTTCAATACTGCTACAGGTACACGGCCTGGGTACGGTTCGTGTAATCAGCTGACGTGGCACTGAGTAAGCACGGGCTGACTTGGAAAAAAAAACTCAAACGCACCGTTTTGTCCCTCTCTCCCTCCCTCTCTCAGTTTCCATCTCAAGCCAGGCAGATAGAAGATCTAAAGCTTCAACTCAAGGAGAGAGACGAGGAGGTTGCCACTGCCAAGTCTTCCCTATCTTTAAAAGAAGAGGAAATGGAAAAATTGAGAGTTGAATTGGTGAAGAAGATTGAAGAAGCTTCGAAGAATGATTCTGAACTTAAATCTAAAATCCAGCTCTTAAATGAAGCCAATGAAGTCATATAGAAACAAGAATATGAGCTTCAGGGACTCCAGAAAGCTATCAGGAAGAAAGAAGAAGAACTAGAAGTTTCCTCGACCCTAAAGAAACTTGAAGAGGAGAAGCTAAAAGCTGCAGAGGCCAATTTGGAGAAGAGGACAATGGAGTGGTTATTAGCCCAAGAAGAACTAAATAAAGTGGCAGAAAAAACATCCAAACATGCAAGGGAAACAGATGAAACTCTTGAGGATTTCAGAAGAGTAAAAAAACTTCTTGCTGACGTGAGGTCCGAGTTGGTTTCTTCTCAGAAATCTTTGGCATCCTCTCAGCAGAAAATGGATGAACAAGAGGTCCAGTTGGAAAAGCAACTAACAGAACTTAAGGAACGGAAGAAAAATGTTACGTCTTATATGGTGAGTTTGAAAGAATGCCCAAATTGAAGTAGAGAGTGAGAGAGTAAAGCTTAGAGTTGCACAAGCTCGAAAATCAGTGAATTAACTACGAATTGTTACAAAACTCTGAACTGGAATGATTACATTTATGGATTTGAATGAGAAGTTAAAGGAGGTGGAAAAGTGCTTAGATCCTCAACTATGGCATGCCTGCGCCGGTGGAATGGTGCAAATGCCCTCGGTCAACGCCAAGGTCTTCTACTTCCCTCAGGTGCAAATGCTTGTGAAAATGTCGATTTTCGGAGCTGCCCAAGGGTTGTGCTGTTTATTCTCTGCAGAGTTTGTGCTGTGAAATACATGGCCAATCCCGAGACCGATTAGGTTTTCGCCAAGATGAGACTGGTTCCAGTGAATGTGAATGAGCCGGACTTTGAAGATGATGGGATTGGAGGGATTAATGGGTCTGAAGCGCAAGAAAAACCGGCCTTCTTTGCAAAGACACTGACTCAATCGGATGCAAACAATGGCGGGGGTTTATCTGTTCCACGGTACTGGGCGGAGACGATCTTTCCATGACTGGATTACTTGGCAGATCCCCCTTCAGGCGATCTTTTCGTGGCTGGAACTCCCTGGCTGAAGATGAGAAGCACTCAGAGGAAGAAAATGAGAAGCGGAGAAGTGAAACCCGAAATGCGCACTCTATTTTTCTTTTGCTTTTTTTTTAATTAACAACAGCTCCACGTTAGCAGTCTACATCAGCCAACTGTGCGGCGACTGTATCTACCGACTGTACCTAGCAGAATTGTTCGGACAAACAAATCAAAATGCTCTCATATATAAAGCTAGATAGAGGCCATGGGCATTATATAGGCCAAGATTGTGTTAGTTAAGCCCAGATGCTTATATCATATGTAGTTGCTGCTAGTTTGAAGGAATTAGGTGTGTTGTGCATGTTGCACGTGTCCTATGTTCTTCCTCTTATCTGGTTTTTCGAAAACGATCTCGTGAGTCGGAGAATATCTTTTTCCCAATTTTGGTGCAGAAGATTAGTCAATCCCACAAACAGCGCCAATTGTTAATACCTTAATTTGCACAATAGATCGGAAGGGAGAAAAGAATCATCTCCGACTCACGAGATGATTCGAAGCGTTCTTTGCATTTATCCATAACATAAATAGCAAATAAGAATAAATAAAAAGAGACATAGGGATTTACGTGATTCTGCATAATACCTACATTCACGAGTTGTTTGGGGGTGAAATCCACTGTAATGGGTGCTTTTACAATCTTTCATAGCCTCACATATCTCACAATACAATAAGGGAATTTAGGGAAGATCCTTTGGTGTTGTAGTGGAGTTTGGCGTAGGGAGCTTGTTGAGAGTCCATTCGTTTTGTGGGGGATCTTCTCATATATATAGAGGTATATTTCCTTGGAATGACTCAGTTCAACTTGCCTTGTGAAACTTTTTCCTTTTAGGAGTCTCTTTCTTTTTAGGAATCAAAGTCAACTTATCCTATCTCTTCTTGGCTTTATCTCTTAGCTTGATTTTTGGCTTTATCTTGAGGCTAAATTAACGCTGCTGATTTGGTCCCTACACATGAAAAGAAATTGCAGATACGATCATTTGATCTTGAACAAGGAAAATTATTAAGTAGCCACAAAATACGGCTTCGTGATACTCCCAACTTATTATGACATGCCATAACATTAAAATTACATGTATAAACATTAATTTCTTATGACATGCACCGCATTTTAAGATATATTAAGAGTACCACTTGTCCATATTTTAAAACTATCTAATAATTACTTGTAAAATGGTGCACATTTAATAGAAGTGGCGCATGATGAACTAAATATTGGTTTATTTGTATCCATGCTAAACACAGGCAACTAAAATTAGGCGACATAACCACAAACAAAGATCACAAAGACCATGAGAACAAACCTACTGCAAATTTTATGTTCAGTTGACAACATTAAATGAATAATTTAATAGGGATTTTCTTTGAAAAAATCACTTGCGAGAAGCTTCTAAAAAATACTAACAAATTTTCTTTCAACCTAACACATCATAGGAAAACAAAATTTGACATGTGTGCTTAAAAAAACAATAACCAACAACGAGGAAAAGAGACCCTGGAAAGTTCTTTAGTGTTGGTTTGTTAACCACAACACCATCTTTGTAATCATCTCCTAGGGTATTACAAAAAAAGGGCTTTGTTGTGGTGCGTTTTTCTTTTTCGATGGGCTTCTTTCTGCTTTGGGCCTACTTTTACTTTGTGTTCTCTGCGTGCTGTGGGCTTTCAAGTCAAAATCAGTCAATCAGCCAAGGCTTTTGCTTGTGGTTCCTTGATAATATAGATTGTTACTGTTTATGATATAATGCCAATGGATGATTAAGGAAAGTAGGAAGGATACTGGAATTTGTAATATTTTTCATCCTCATTATAAATATCGAGACTGGTCAAGTTGCAATTTGGTTTTCTAAACTTTAGCACGCAATAAAAATAGAGAATCACTATGGGCATAATTATTTTATAACTCTATAATACAATATTGATTCTTTTAAAATCTAAACAAAATTTAAAGAAATTTAAAATGTCTATTTTTGGATAATAATGTACTTCTAATTCTTTTATAATTATTTTATGATCAATCAATGCTAGTATACCATTCCAATAAAATTTAAATTTTCAATAGTACCCCCCACTTAATATAGAGTTGTAAATAAACTATTTTTCAATATTTTATCATGTAGTTGTTTCCTAGTTATATATTAGTTCTATCCCTATTATATTGGATGATCCATTATCCGGAATGCTGCCTCCCTTAACAATTTTTCTTTCCTTAGTAAACTTTCTTATTTGTGGAATCTAAGATTTCTTACTAAATAATGTTTGATACAGTAGTAGTAGAGTATGCAAATACTGCATAATCATTTTAAAAAAAAGTGAGATCCACTATTAAAAAATTAGATTTTTTTTTTATGTGGGTCTCCTATTTACTTACTTTTATCAAAAATATTATGTGGTACTTATACACTTACGACTGCAAATATCATTTCTCTTTTTTTCTACATTTGCTTTTTTAATTATAATATAAGAAAAACTAAGGTTGTACCTCGTAAAGAAAGTCTATACCTCTCTAAAAATCTATGTTTATAGTATTTTTTTTTATTTTATGTACTTTTTTCTTTTCTAGGTCAAACAATATCTCATATAACGCCTTTTGGTCACCAAATTTGTACAAGCTCCAAAAGACTGCACTCCCCAGGCAATGATCTACTACATGGGCCAAGAAATGGTTCCGCTAAACTAGCACGTGAGTCTCACACGGCACAAAAAGTTGCACATGAGCTCCAAGCGTCATTACTACTTGAGCACTCCAATAACTACACAGTGGCATCAGTGGAGTCCTTGGGCTTCAATTTTTACAATGTGTCCGACCCCACCTTATTCTCATCGCCATGCAGAGCCACACGCCGATATAGTTGTCAATCCTCATTTGATGTTGTTGGTGATATCATGGCTTGTCGTATCTAGTTATCTCATTATGTTCCTTTCCGGAATGAGTTCATGGAAGTTATGGAAGTAGAGTTCTCCTACAAAAGCACCAGAACAATTGACTGTAATATCTATAACAGCCTGCCAGAAATTCAAGTGATGAATTCTTTTAAGCTTAAGAATCTTGTGAAAATTCAAAAGTTTTCACGAATCGACTCAATCGCATAGATTTTAGTGTGTTAGCAAAGTCAGTATTGTCACTCACTATGGTGTCAAAAGCGCAATTTTATTTATTTGAGGTACCTAGAAGTGTTCGAATGAGATACGATCTAAGCCATTAGTTTTGTTTGAATATTTAGGATTTTATGGCTCCATAAAACCATTTGCAATTTTTGGACGAAACACTTGTTTGAAAATGCATTTTGATTATTTTGAGACACTTCGGAGTCAAATTTCAATAAACGATTTGCAATTTGAGGTTAGTATGATTATTTAGTATTTTATAGTTCAATATTTATTTTTCACTTTTTCAGTGTGAATAATAACCTTGATAGTAGCATATAGAGTAATGTTTTCAAAATCACAGTGTGAAATGTCTAAATTAAGTTAGAGAATTTTTATTTGAACATTTAGCAAGATCTTAGCCACACTTGGTGAATAGTATTAGACGCTTGGCACCAAAAGAACCATGAGATAGAAATGTGAAGAAAATCAAATTTTGTGATAATGCCACCTAAGCAAAACTTTATTTCATCCAACAATCCAATTTGTGCTAAACCAAAGAGGGTTTTAACCCTAGAGAAACCCTAAACACTTAGAATGAAATTGCAACCCCAAAAATTTGGTTGAAATCGAAACCCTAAACGGTTTCCCCAAACCCCAAAGTTTGTCTTAAATGGACCGGATTTTAGTTTAGTGTTTAATCACTCAATTAAATCACTTTTGGGTGTTATTAACCACTCAAATCCATGTTATGACATTATTATTTATTCTTTTAAACCTTGAAAATTTTATTAGGCCAAGAAAAATGATATTTTAGCTTGATAACAACCTAAACCCTAACCAAACCCTATCGAAATCCTAAATAGGAGCCCATTCGGTTAAGGCCCACGAAATTGAGCCACATTGGCAAGGCTTGTCGAGGAGGTTTTCTCCTGCCATGGCTGACCAAACACAGCCCAAATCAGCCCCAAATAGTACAAGATGTGAAGGCAAAAGGCCACCTCACTCCTTTCTCTCATTCAACAATCCAAGGCATAAAACTATGGGTTGGTTTTTCTCCTTGTTTTGACATACATAACCATCATTCTAAGTGTCATTCATAGCCTCCCATCACCCTGCAAAATTTCAAAAGGATTCCAAGTCTCTTCCCACTTCATTTCATCACTTTCCAACTCTTTGTTTGGAGAACGAACCAGAGAGACTCTCAGGCTGAGTTTCTATCTCAATTTGTGAGATCTTTTTGAAGCAAATGTATGCATTTTCTCACAGAGTCACATTCACGAAAGTTGTTCCTATTTGCATCTTGTTTCTGTGGAGATATTTTATGTTTATTTTCTTGTATCATTTAATTAGTCAAAAGTTGGTTTAAGCTTGGAAAGGTCAGTCTGGGCGATAAACTGGACAATGTATGATATTTTGATGATTTTGACCACGTTACTGGCAAGCTATTGGTCTAATTTTTTTTATGAAGCATAGCTAACATACTTATATGAGATTTTGATGAGAATGTGTTGCATGTTATAAGCTTTTGATGAAATTTTTATTTAGATCTAAGAAGTTGAAAACTGGAATGAGTAAAATAGTTTCTGTTTTATGTAAGCTTGAGTCTTTTGATGAGAAAACTTGTTCGAATGGCTTTGATACTTTTATATGATGATCTTGAGACTTTGTTTTACATGTTAGGCTGTTATTTTAAGGTTATTTGTGTTGGTTTTGAAGATATGATTTTTTATGCTTGAAAAGGTTCAGTTAAGTCACAAATTTGAGGTTTCTGGATAGATCTATGTTTTGGGTTAATTTTTGGTCGTGTGATCTTGAATTTAATGTTTGGATCTACTCTAAACCGTATGATGTTGTTGGTTTATGATTATTTTCATGAAATATTTTAGATCAAGTTGTTTGATAAAAGCCAAACCTTAAGGAAATCGGTTTTGGTGAAAGTGTTGAGGCGGAGTACTTCAAAATGGGTTTTTGTAGCTTTTGTATTTTTACTTGATAATTCAAAGTATGTTAGTTCTTAGGAGTGTGGTATGATCATATTGGAAGAAAGGTTTTGAACTTTTGAAATTATTGGAGACGTTTTAAAAAGAGATAAAACCTTGAGAACCAAAGGTTGTGTTTTTATTTAAAAAACTTGAAGCTTTTTATTTAAAAAGATTGCGATTTTGTGAAGTAGATTTTTTTTTTTAATATGATTTTTGGACGTAGGATATGATTGTCTATATTAAAATATTTTGGCTTAAGCATGAGAAATGAAGTTTTATAGAATTGCAACAAAAATAAAGAAAAATTGTCTATGTCATGTGTTTCGGCTTTGATGAGTTTTTTATATATGGTTGTGATGTGTTTTAATTTTTTTCTAATTAAATATTTAGATTTAGGACAAAATTTACAAGAGGAATAAGATGTAAAATTGTCATTTTTCCACATGTAGATGGGTAAAATGATAATTTTACTCTAAGACAGTATATTCATGTTTGTAAACTATTTGTGATGAAATTCCTAACGTTTAGAAATTTCTACTTACAATTACATATGTTTGCACATTTTACTCCATAACGCGATAATCATTGTAATTTAGCTTCTAACGTACAGTCAGATTACTATGTATGTATGTTGGTACGGAAACAAGTGGATATGTACTTATGTTATCATACATGTCATGTAATGTCACATCACTACATGTATGCCTGTTACATATTATATTCTGTCATGAAATAATTATTTATCACACAATATATTCTGTCATGTGACTTTTCATGTTATATTCTGTCATGTAATGTTTATCTGTTATACGTTATGCCATATTACAAAATTTCTATCTATTTCACGTTATGCCATATCACGAAGCGTATGTCTATTTCATATTATGCCATGTCAAGAAATGGTTGTTTGTTTCATGTTATATCACGTCATGTATCTCACATACATGTCACATTACATTACATTAGATTATATGTCCTTTCGTTTCAGGTCACTTTATGTCTCGAGTATAGTTTATGTATATCGAAAATAACATTTCCACGTCAGTCTAGTCTATTTATATTTATCACGACCTTAAGTGCTAGGATAGAGTAATATCCTAGTGGAACTCTTTTGTTCATACTGAAGTATCTATAATAGTGTGAGATTTCCTAGGTTGACAATGTAAAGATCAATAGACTTTGAATAAGGCCTAATTAACTGGTCACCGGAGCGAAATCAGGCACTAATGTTGATGGTGCCTCCATGCTTTCAATTTCATGTTATATGTACTCGTGCTGGTGAAGATAACTATTACAGGATACAGACATTACGTTTTTCATAATAGGTGTAGATACCTATGAACTAGTACGTATGTTAATGCACTCACAACTGGTGCAGTTACCTATGTTGTGATGCAGTACTCGGTAGAGACACATGAATCAAGGGGAACCGTGTAGCACTCATATGATCACTTTTATTAATCATACTTAATTAGTGAACAGGATTCCAAATTCATATATTTCACAATCATGTTCATGTTATTTAATGTTCAATTCAGTTTATGTTCAATTTCAGTTAGTTCACGTTCAAGTTCAAATTCAACTTTATGTCATGTCTATTTTGGGTCAGTTCAGTTCTTCTCATGTTAGTTCAAGTCATGTCAACACGTACCATATTATTTGTCAAGTCATATCAGACATATTTATGATCATAGTTTGCATTCATGTTTTTGCTGTCATGCAAGCATCTTTAAATTATTGGCAATCACTTCCAATCGATAGGCTGCTAAGCGAATATTACTATACTACTAGTTGGTTAAGGCCAATTTTCAAGAGTTTTAAACAAACATCTCAACTTCAAAACCAAACATGTTTCAATATCAACAAAATTTACTATTTCAACTTTTAATGAAAAGTCAGAAATTCAAAATCAATACAAATTCTATAAGCCTAAAGTAAAAATTATATTCAAACAACTTTTTACTCTTACCAACTACTTTTACTATTCTCAAAACAAAATTTATTCACCAAAAATGGCCTAAATTCTTGGCCAAGTAATTGAACTAGTGTTTAGAAATTAATTGATTGCTCCTCAAACTATTTAAAATAAAGATGTATCAAGTTTAAATAGAAGTTTTTTATACAAAAAAAGAAAAATTATAAACTTACATAATTGAATGTAATTTTAAAATTATAAAAAAAATTAGATAAAATATATTTAATGCATTATATTAAACCACTTTAGTTTGTAATCAATTTTATATAAAATTTCTTATAGATTAAATATTTCATCTATATATTCATTACAAAATGCTTGTCCGCAAAAAAAAAAAAAAAAGACCTGTTGCCTGTTGTTCGGTCGATTTGTGGTATAATTATAATATTCAAAAGCTAGAGATAGCATGTAAACCTTGACAAAGGCGAGAATATAGTGTTTTTGACAATCTAATTGATAGGTTCAAATCAACCGCCTATAATTTAGTTTTAGGATAAAGTCAAAAATCAAATTAAGAGATAATACTAAGAAAAGATAAGTAAAGAGACTCAGGACTCCTAAAATGAAAGAGACTCAGACTCCTAATATGAAAGATACTAAGACTCTTAAAAGGAAAGGGGTTCACAAAGCAAGTTGGACCCAATCACTCCAAAGAAATAGATCTCTATATAAGGAGGAGATTCCAACAAATCTGATAGGCTCTCTACGACTTCTCTCCACCCAGACTCCATGCACAATGACTTTAAAAAATCTTTACTCAAGGGAGGCATCGTCTTCAACCTTCCGAAATCCTAAATTTCTCCATTATATTGTGAGATATGTGGAACCATAAGTGATTATAAAATCACCTATTGTCTTGGGTTGAGGGAAGCTCAAGTTATGGAGCATAACAAGAGCTAACTATGTTAAAAAGGTGATTCAGCAATTCAGGAAGGTTGCAGTTTCAAGGAAGTGGTAGTTAGAGTAGTTAAGTTGGGGAAATATAGCACTGCCATTTTGTGAATTAGGGAAATTTTTGTTTTTTGTGTGATGCCGTTTTTAATAAGTGGAATGTCGTTTACATTTGTAGTTTGTAATGGAGAGTTGATATGATGTCGTCTTTAGTTGTTTAAGTGATACGTTGCATTTTGCCTTTAGCTTGTAATTGTAATACGCTGTCGTTTAAGAAGAATATATAGTTGAAGAAAAAATGAGGGAAGATCATCGATGATCATTTCAGAAAAAATTATTATTCAATCTCTCTCTCTCTCTCTCTCTCTCTCTCTCTCTATATATATATATATATATCTCTCTTTCTGCACTACAATTGTCTAGTATAAGTGGAAGGAATTCGTGGGTCCATTACAAAGTGGTATCAGTAACCAGAGCTGAGGGGACACGATCCTATGCATTGGTGGTGGATTCTTTGAACCATCTTTGGTAGTAGCAAGATCGGCAACAGAAGCAAATTGTAGATACCATTGCCATTTTGGTTCAATAGCAAGAAACTGTAGGAATTGATAGGAAAAATCAAGATAAGAGATTTAATGATCTGATTCAACAAATCTCGAGAATTTCTATGAATGTATCGGCGATGAATGATGGGGCTGGGAGGAACCACCAAGATAACCATACGTTTGGGCAGAATGTAGATATGAATGAAGGTATGGGTGAAGTAAACCATCGTGATACTTTTGATATAGGCATTGTCAAGGGAATCAAGTTGGGTTTTCTAAGATTCACCGGATAGAATCCATCTACGTGGATATATAGAGCAAACCAATATTTTATGTACCATCAAGTTCCACCTGGTCAGAGAATTTTTATTGCTTCTTTTCATATAGATGAAGAGGCATTGGTATGGTTTCGGGATGCTAGTGAAGTTGGGGTCTTTCGTTCTTGGGAGGAATTCATTCAGGCAGTATACATTTGATTTGGATCATCTCCATATGATGATCTAATGGAGGCACTTACAAGGCTGAAGTAGGTCAGCACAATCACAGCTTACAAAGCAGATTTTGAAGTTCTTTCCAACATAATTAGAGGAATTTCATAAAGAAACAAACTGAGTAGTTTCTTGAGTGAGTAACGTGATGAGATCAGGCTGCCAATGAGGATGTTGAATCATACCAACCTTAATGATGCATTTGGGTTGGCCAGGATTCAAGAGCAATACATTTGGAGTACTAAGAAGCAGTGGAGGAATACGAGTTATGACAATACTCAACAAAACAAGGGGACTAATGTGTTTAGATCTAATCAAAGTAGTTCTATCTTGGAAACTCTTAAGTCTCAGCCTCTTACAAAGATGCATGTGCAAAAGGTTTAGTAAAATTTCTCCCATGGAGAATAAGGGCCTTTTGTTGCAGTTAATTTCTGTTGACTTTAAAGAGTCGAGTTTGGTTGATTGTAAAGAAGTTTTTGAGTTTTTGACTCAGTTGGAGAAAGTCTTTGAGGAATCTAAAGGGTTATGTCCTAGAAGAAGCCATGATCATAAGATACAGTTGAAAGAAGGGAGTGTACCTATTAGTGTCAGACCATACAGGTATCCATATTTTCAGAAGATTGAAATAGAAAAAATTGTGGGGGAGTTGATGTAATCGAGGGTGATCAGGCCTAGCCAATATCCTTTTTCATCTCCTGTTTTGTTGGTGAGAAAAGCTGATGTTATATGGAGGATGTGTATCGATTATAGAGTTCTTAATCAAGCCACTATTAAAGACAAGTATCCCATTCCAGTTGTAGATGAACTGTTGAATGAACTCTTTGGTTCAACAGTTTTTTCTAAATTGGATTTGAGAAGTGGTTATCACCAAATTCGTATGAGGGATGAAAATATACAAAAAACTGCATTCATAACCCATGAAGGTCATTGTGAGTTCCTTGTGATGCCATTTGTACTCACTAATGCACCTTCTACGTTTCAAAGACTCATGAATGATGTCTTTAGGCCCTTTTTGAGACAGTTTGTCATTGTTTTTTTTTTTTTTTTATGACATCCTTGTGTACAACAAGTATCTTGAGTCTCATTCGCAACACCTCAGTATTGTTTTGAAGACATTAGAGACGCATCAACTATATGCAAAGAAGTCTAAGTGTCAATTTGCTTGCTCAGAAATTGAATACTTAGGCCATCTAATTTCAAAGGAGGGTGTGAGACAAGATCCTAAGAAATTAGAGTCTATGATCAACTAGCCAATACCTAAGAATATCAAGTCTTTAAGGGGCTTCTTAGGGTTGACTGGTTATCATAGAAAATTTAGAAAGGGTTGGTCTGATTGTAGCCCCTTTGACATCCTTGTTGAATAAGGATAATTTTCTATGGTCTGAAGAAGCTATTGAGGCATTTGAGCAATTAAAGTTGGCAGTCACAAAACCATCAGTTTTAAGCTTACCTGATTTTAATCAAATTTTTGTAATTGAGTGTGATGCATGTGGTAGTGGAGTAGGTACTGTGTTGATGCAGAGTCATAAACCATTGACTTTTTTTAGCCAAACTTTGAAGGGTAAAAACTTGCAGTTGTCCACATATGAGAAGGACTTACTTACTCTAGTGATAACAGTAAAAAAAAATGGAGACCTTATTTGCTTGGGGGGTCATTTGTTATACATACTAACCATCACAATTTAAAGTTTTTACTTGAGCAGAAAGTGGGAACACCTGCCCAGCAGAAGTTGTTCAAAGTTGATTGGATATGACTTCTCAATTGAATATAAAAAAAGGTGTAGAAAATAAATTAGCTGATGCTTTGTCAAGGAGAGGTGAAAATGAAGAGTTCTTATCCTTATATGCTATTTCTTTTCCTAATCCTTCTTGGTTGCAGGAATTGAAGAAGGCTTATGAAACTGATGAGTTGATTAAATGGTGATTCTCAAAAGTCTAATCTTACTCTTAGACATGGGGTTTTGGTTAGAAAAGATAGAATTTATGTTCCATATTTCATTAAGTTGAAGATGAAGATATTGCAAGCCATTCTTGCTTTCACAAGTCCTACAAAAGGCAAGGGCATACTTTTATTGGCCTGGAATGAAAAGTGACCTAAACAAGTTTATTAGAGAGTGTGATGTCTGCCAATGGAATAAAGTGGAGAGTATTCACCCCGCTGGGTTGTTGCAACCCTTTCGAATTCCACAAAGGATCTAGACTAATGTTTCTATAGACTTTGTGGAATGTCTACCTGATTATAAAGGCTATTTTGTTATAATGGTGGTGGTAACCAGATTATCGAATTATGCTCATTTCATAGCTATTAAGCTTCCATTTGTAGCTTCTACAGTTGCTTCGTTGTTTTTGTCTAATGTTTTCAAACTTCATGGGATGCCCAAAAGCATTGTTTCAGATAGGGGGTTCTACCTTTACAAGTTCCTTTTGGAAGGAATTTTTTAAACTGCAGGGAGTGAATTTTTCCTACACTTCTGCTTACCATCCTTAAAGTGATGGACAAACAGAATCTACCAACAAGTGTTTGGAGAAGTACTTGAGATGTTTTTTAGGTGATGAGTTACGTTTATGGTTTGATTGGTTACCACTTGTTGAATGGTAGCATAATACAAGTTTTCACACCTCCACTAAGTTGACTCCCTATAAAGCAGTTTATGGTGTTGCACCTATTAAACTTCAAGCTTATGTGCCAGGCCTAACTAGTAACCAAGCAGTGGATGAGGTGTTGAAGACAAGGGAACAAAGAGCATAAATTTTGCAGAAAAATTTGTTGGCTGCTCAAGAGAGAATGAAGATGCAGTATGATAAGCATATGATTAAAAGGTAATTTCAAGTGGGGATTGGGTATACTTGAGGTTGCTGCCTTATAGGCAACAATTAGTGGCAGTAAGAAGAAATATGAAGCTTTCTCCAAAGTTTTTTGGACCATTTTTGGTAACTCACAGAATTGGGAATATTGCTTACAGAATTGATTTACAATCTCATTATCAGATTCATCATATTTTCCATGCATCAGCTTTGAAGAAGAAATTGGGCCAGCATATCTCACCTTTATATACCCTTCCTCCAGTGGATGTTTCGGGTGAGTTGAGACCTACACCTTAGCAAATTTTGCAGCGTCACAGCAAGCAAGTGAACAATCGAGCTTTGGTGGAAGTATTGGTGAAATGGAAAGGAATGGATGAGGAAGAAGCCACCTAGGAGTCTTATTGGCAATTAAGGAACACCTAACCTCACCTTGTGGGCCAAATGCTTTAAAAAGGAGGGGTATGTCATGGATTGACGGTAGCTCGAGTTATGGAGCATAACGAGAGCTAACTATGTTAAAAAGGGGATTCAGCAGTTCAGGAAGGTTGCAATTTTAGGAAAGTGGTAGTTAAAGTAGTTAAGTTGGGGAAATGCAGTACTGTCGTTTTATGAATGAGAGGAAATTGTGTTTGTTGTGCGATGTCGTTTTTAATAAGTGAAACGGTGTCATTTACATTTGTAGTTTGTAATGAAGAGTTAACATGATGTCGTCTTTAGTTGTTTAAGTAATATATTTCGTTTTGCCTTTAACTTGTAATTGTAATATGCTATTGTTCGGGAAGAATATATAGTTGAAGGAAAATTGAGGAAAGATCATCGATGATCATTTCAGAAGCAATTATTCTTCACTCTCTCTCTCTCTCTATATATATATATAAATATATATATCTTTCTGCACTACAATTATCTAGTATAAGTGGAAGGAATTCATGGGTCCATTACACCTATTATAGTGTTTTTCTATATTTATTTATATTTATTATTTATTTTTATGGATGAACATAAAGAATACCTTATCGAAACTTGAATTACCATTATGAATCACAAATAATTTTTTCCTCCACTACGACTTGTTTTTACAATTTTGATATTAACAATGCTCACACCCTTTAGAGCACTCCCATTGGGGTGTTTAGCTAATAGAGTCTCAAAATGTGTTGAATTAAATTATGTAAATATAAAATGGAATGTCTTTTAATTTGCTACAATAAGTTAGTATTGTGAGTCTAATTTGATAGTTACTGTAGCATGACTAAAAAGAATAAAAAAATATTTTCTTATTTTTTTCCTACCATAATTTGGTTATAGCAATTTTTTTGGATTATAATATTATTACTAATTAATATAAATTAGTAGAATGGTAAAATATAATAAAATAAAATAATTTTAAAATTTTAAAAAATAAATTAAAATTATTTTATTATTATATAAAGAATATATAAATAATTTAATGTGAGAAATTGAATGTGAATAAATAGATAAAAATAAATTCATGTGATATTAATTAAAAGTTAATCCAAAAATCATATAATATAAAATAAATATTTATTTAAAGGATAAAAAGGCAAAAGAGAGCTGGACACGAAATATCAGCAGGACACGAGGTACGAGGTCCAAGCCGGGCACGCGATCCTGCATCTCACGACACCTGTACTCTTCCAGCACAGACATGTGACTTCATGGATGGAACATTCATTGTCAGAGGCGGGAAGGACCAAACATAAAAGGAAAGAAAAAAGAGCAAAAAGTGGCACCCAACACACGAGACGCCACGTATTGGTATTTCTAGCCACCCACCATCCGTGTTGGACCCCACCAGCACTCATAAAATATTAAAATCTTTCTTTTTCCCAGTACCGAATCACTAACTGCCCGATCGTCTCTCCACGCGTCCAATATCTTCATCTCTACCGTCCACGTCTCTGTTTTTGAAAAATCCAAGTCAGTGGTCATGCATACCCATCTGTCCCCAATCTAACGGCCACGTAAAACCAACGGCCAGGATTTCATGTATTTTTTTTTATATACTACTGCGACATTCGCTGCAGCTTTCCAAGCAAATGAAAAAGAAACCCAAACCGAAGCCGAATCTGATCACATCCCTGTGCAAATGGCGTTAGATTCCGAAGAGCTCAACCAACTCACCTTGACAAAAACGAAGAATACCCGTCGGAAGAGGCTGAAAGTCCGGCGACTAAAGTACACGTATCGATCGAAGATCCACGTCGAGCGACAGAAAGAGAAACAACTACTAGACGAGAATCAGGATGATTATCACCACACGGTGGAGAAGAAGATATCGTTATCTTTGACATCTTCCTACGAAAACGACGAGGTTTTGTCTTTCCGTAGAGAAAGTCCGGAGAGTTTTACTACCTACGGCTCGGTGTCCTTGATAGGGAGGAGGAGAGAGATGGAAGATGCAGTGAGAGCGGAGTTAGGGTTCATGAAAAAGAGTAAGACTGCCGTAAAGTACGATTTTTTCGGAGTTTACGATGGGCACGGAGGGCCCCAAGTGGCGACGGCGTGCGAGGAGAGGTTGCATGGGGTTCTGGTTGAGGAGAGAGATGATCATGTTCAAGGTGAGGATGAAGGGATGGATTATTGGCAGAGGGTGATGGAGGCGTGTTTTGGTAAAATGGACGAGGAGGTGAGGGATAACGGGTTGGGAAGGACAGTGGGATCGACGGCTGTTGTGGCGGTGGTGGGGGAGGAGGAGGTGGTGGTGGCAAACTGTGGGGATTGCAGGGCGGTGATGTGTAGTGGTGGTGTGGCCTTGGCCTTGTCTACTGATCACAAGGTACGTACGTTTTCTTGTCTTTCCTTTGTTTCGTATCAGAAAATTTAAGAAAAATCGCCATTGGAAGCAGCGGCTTGGGGGCTTTGAGGTCGACACGTTGTTTGATCTGTTGCAGCTGTTTGGTGTAACGAAAGTCTGACGCCTTCGTTTGTTTTCGCTCGAAAGTTATAAAATTTAAATAAAATATTATTAAAATGTATTTTTTTAATATTATTTTTATTTTAAGATTATGAATTAATTATTTTATTTTATATAAAAAATTTAAAAAAAATGAGAGTATAGAGAAAACAAACTAGCCTTATCGGTCAAGTTACAACCAAATGCGTTTTTTCCCCGTAAGGCACATGCCACATAGAAAGTTACAACCAAACAAAACAAAAGACAAAACAGTTCTATGTTTTGTTTCAGAGTAACCATAAACACACAACACTTTACACGATACTTTGCATAACATATGTTATAAAATAAGGGTATTTTTGTAAAATGATGTTAGTTTTATAAAATATTTTACAAAAATACACTTCCTTTTAAACATTGTTGTATAAAATATTGAATAAAATGTTGTGAATTTATCATTTTTCTTTTATCTTAACAAGGTAACATAGAGAGGCTGGTAAAGTTGGGATTGGTGCTGTCATAAGGACCCTATGGGTCAAGTTAATGGCCCAATCCAAGCCCACCGAGACCTACTGGCAGACCCTTCATTGCAGTCTCTTATGCACAAATGTTAGCAGCTATATTCTGTCGAGACATGGGAATACAGGATGTCATCATGGAGGGTGATGCACTCCAAGTCATCAACATTCTGAACAAAGAAACTTCTGATTTAAGCCAAGGAGGAGTCCTAATTGCAGACACCAAAAAGATACTTAATACCTTGCATTCATGGTCAGCTTCCCATGTCAAGAGGGAAGGAAACAAAACTGCCCACATTTTAGCTAGAAATGCTCTATACCTTGAGGAAGATTTATATGTACTGGAAGATTAGCCAGCTTGTATACATTCCACTATTATTAGTGAAATGCTGTAAGTCAGTCATGAGCAATAAACCTGATGGTTTTCAAAAAACAAAAAACAAGGTAACATAGAACATAGACATCTAGTTAATGCCCAAATTCTCAAAAGTAACAAGAATGAGATTTTGAAGGCTTTAAAAAGTGTATATATAGGATAGGTGCACACCTTAATTACAGTTATAATTGGGTACAGAAAAATCGAAATTGATACTTTGACCTTACAAAAATGATAGTTATTGACCCTAAGTGCTTCCGATCCTTCCACCCAGCTGCAATTTAGACTACAAATAGGGGGATGAATGTGACCTTAATTTTGAAGCTGATTTTATTTGCGAATTTGCCTGTGAAAGTTTAGGAGAACATTCAGAGGAAATTTCATGGAATGCTTTAACTCTTGAGAGCCATGTCTTGAGGTTTCGAGAATAATGAATTGCAGGGTTGTCTATTTCTTCTGTTCTGCACAATTTTCTTTCCCCAGGGAGCGCTTATTTTCTTTTGGCGTGAATTTTATTTAGGGCAACCCTGTCTAGAACAGCCGTGTTTTGAGGCCGGAGGCCTGCATGCACTTTGTCAATTAATTAAATCCCCTAATCATTCCAAGGGACTATTTACCGCCCCTGACCCGCCAGTCATTTTGTTACTCTCATCTACTGTAGCTACGAGACAATACTCTTAACTTTGTGAACTGTCACCATATTTCTCTGATTTTGCGGTATGTTAACATGCAGCCCAATTTTCTTATTTTTTTTCTTCACATATAAGTTGAGGAGGATGGATGAACAAAGGAAACGAGCGTTAGGTATAAGATGCTATAATATTTATTCGTTTAAAGAGTAATGCTATATATCTTTGTCTGTATAAGTCACGGGCACTCCATTGAAAAAAGTAGAGTTTGTTATTAAAAAATTATTATTTTACGTAGGTCTTAGATTTACTCACTTATTTCAAAATAAGTGCACCTGCAAATATCATTTCTTTTCTTTAAATCAAGAGTCAGATAAACACTGCGTCAGACCCTATGATATTTACACAGTATTGTGTTTGCTAATTACCATGTAGAGATGTTTCTCTCTGTGGGAAATCTGGTTCATAGAATTCTTATGTCCAAGTCTAGTTTTCTGGCTCTATGTGTTGGTCAATCTTAGCGAATGTGTCACGAAGGTGGTGATAGCATGCATTCTTTCAATTACTTCAGCGTTTATCTTTTGGATTGTTTATAAGTCTTGCCTTATCTGAACGTTCATGGTGAGATTTGCGTGTTGTAGATCAACTTGATATTTACATGGTCCACTCGTACCATTCACTTGCATTATGGTAACAAGGAGATCAATCTTTCTGTCATGAGAATTGAGTTTAATGTCAACAATACCTAAATCATACGAGTTATGTCATTTGTGTGCATATAGCCTGGTAGACCAGATGAGTTGAACAGAATTGAATCTGCTGGTGGAAGGGTCATAAATTGGAATGGGCAACGCATTCTTGGTGTTCTTGCCACTTCGAGATCAATAGGTATGTAATTAGAAGTAGTCTTTATTTCTGTTTCTTCCTTGGAATTGTGCTAGTTTTTTCAGAATAGTATTCTTGTGAATGAAATTTCTAGCTCAGTCTAGGAAACAAAATGGTGATTTTACATAGCTAAAGAACAAAAGCCTTAAAACATGAATAACTTGCACCAGTTCCTGGTGGCCATAAAATTTTCCATGACATCTTCTGCCAGTCATTAATGAAGATGCTCCAGAAGCAAAACTTCCTAACAAAGTTGATAGTATATGTTAATGCAATTTTACAAAGCAAAAAAGGGTCACTCCAGTGAGAAAGTTAATTTATTTTGTTTATGGAGAGAAATTCAATTTAGAGATTTTTAATTATTGCGTTCTTATAATTCATATAAGAATAATGTCACTCTTCAACTTAAGTTTTGTCATGATTAATTATACATGTTTTGTTGCAAAATTTTTAAATGGCTTTGTATATGTAATTGCATTTGCATAAGTAGACAAAATTCACTTAAACTATGTTATATTGACAGGTATGAATAAGGATATCTAAATTTAGTATGAAAAACACCATCGCTTTTTGTATAGATTTACATCGTGACATTTCTAAGCAATTTGCTTAGATCTAAATTCTCTCTCAATCTGTGAGTCTCAAAGCTCTGGATCTCTCTTAAACCCCAATTTTGAATGCAGGTGATCACTACCTTAGACCGTACGTAATTTCCAAACCAGAAGTGACCATTACCAAGCGAACCGATAAAGATGAATTCCTCATACTAGCCAGTGATGGCTTGTGGGACGTTATTCCTAATGAACTTGCATGCCGGATTGTGAAGAGATGTCTTGATGGAAAAATGAGGAGGAGCTCTATACAGGAGGTTGAGAATGAATGCTGCCCGGCCGAGGCAGCAGCATTATTGGCTGAGCTAGCACTGGCTCGGGGAAGCAAAGATAACATTAGTGCTATTGTAGTTGAGCTGAGGAAACCCAGAGGTTTTGTCGGTTCATAGTCTTACCTTTCAAACTACATTTAGTCCTTGATCATCATGGCATTTACTCTTCTGGGTTGCTTTTCCGAATGCAAAAAGCTTTCAATCTGGAAACTGACCAAGGATTTGGATGAGGAAATCGGAACGGGACTCGGGAAAATGGAAATGGTGGCTGGATGGGAGCTATATATATATATATAAATTTGTGAAACACCTGTGTCATAGACTCAATAGTACAATAAATTCTTTTGTGTTGGTTTGTTAACCACAACATGCACCATCCTTGTAATCATCTCCTTGGTTATTACCAGGACTCGGAAACGGAGCTCACCATTTTTGTTTTTTCTCTCTACCATTTCTTTTGGGCTTGGCTTTGCTGTGGTGGTATGTTCTCTCTTTTTGATGGGCTTCTTTTTGCATTGGTCCTGCTTTTACTTTGTTTTCTCTGCATGTTGTGGTAGGCCTTCAAGCCGAAACCAGTCAATCAGCCAGGGTTTTTGCTTTGTGGTTCCTTGATAATATAGATTGCTACTGTTTATGATAAAAATAAAAGGCCAATGGATGATTAAGGAACTAGGAAGGTAGAATTGAAATTTGTAATATCATTCATCCTCGTTATAAACATCATGCCTGGCCGAGCTGCAATTTGGTTTTCTAAACATTAGCACGCAATAAAAATAGAGAGTGCGTATGGGCAAAATTATTTTATAACTCTATAATAGCATATTATTCAAAACAAAAATTAAAGAAATTTCAAATATATATTTTTTGGATAATAATATACATATAACTTAATTATTTTACAATCTAGTTTGCAATCAATCAATGCATTCAATAATTTCCATTAAAGTAAATCTTAATTTTTCAAAATTACCTCTCATTTAATATAGAGTTGCAAAATAGGTGTAAATAAATTATTTTCAATGCCGAAAGATAAGTATGATAAGAAGATTATCTCACGTTGCGTGGATCTTTTATTTTTCTTAAAAATGCAGGCGTCCTTCAACTTAAAAATAAACAAAGGCGATAGCTTGTATATATCTTTTTTCGATTTTTCATCCCCCATATAATTTAATTTGTATATTGTAACCTATTACTATAAAAAAAATACTTATTTGTTGCCGGTCATTTGTTAGGAGAATAATCATTTCTTATGAAAATGAATTCATTTTTGTCGTAAATAGTGATTCTCGTCATAACTAACTCGTCACAAATATTTATTTTTTCTTGTAGTGTGCATTTTATAAGTTATTATGTGGCCATATATATGATGTCACATTAAGAAACTAGGGAATTTTACATGAGAGTTATCCATTATGGAGGGAAATTACAACATTAAAGTGTTTCATTTGGATCTAAATATACTACCTATACTTCCGATGATACTTGAAAATTTTGTAACAGTCCCATTTCTCATGAAAGTGAAGAAATATTCATCTGAATACGTGAGATCTTAGAAGATCACTTGTGGCCACTTAATTAAAAAAGTGAATCATATATATGGAGAGATCAAGACGGAGATCTTTTTGGGCTGTCCCTTTAAAATTATCATGAATTGCAATCCTTAAATGCTTGCCACCTGGCGAGTTTATAGTTTTTTCTTTTAGATAAATACTTTAATCACAAAGAAATTATATAAAAATAAATTAAAAAATTAATATGATTTGATGTAGTATATCATATTGTAAAGTTATTTTTCTTATAAAGTAGATTTAACAAATTTTATGAAATCACGTCAATTTAATTTGTATGTTTACTTTTATATAATTTATTTATATCTGTAACATTTTTTTTTATATAATAGAAGGCGAGTTTATAGTTATTTAAGCAATTCGGCAATGAAGTTCAATCCTATTACATTTATTATTTATTTAATAAATTTTAAAATATATTTTCGGATAACAATAAATAACATATATAATGTCTATTCTATGCGTCTCTCTGCTCAAAACTTATATTTGGACAAGATCTTAGGGAAATATTTTTCCTGAATTCGGATGCAATTAACTTAATTTCTAAGTACAAGTGAAGTACTTGAGAATTTATTCTTCATGCAGTGAGATTTCACGAATAGATCCCATTGCAATTTATATCCTCGTCAATTTCTAACAAAAAGAAATAAATAAATAGATGCCTCGATCGGTACTTTTGCAACTTGCTATTTGCTGCCTGATATCGGAAGTCTGAGGACGAGAGTAAAATTTCCAATAAAAATTAATCACTTATATATATATATATATATATTTGCTGTGTATTATTTATTTGTAAAATTCTATGCATGTTATTATGCATGGGCGGCCATGTTTTGCAAGTACGACATGCACGTTGCCTTTCTTTATAGAGTTTCAATTTCCTTGAGGGCAATGAGAGATTCACACGCCCAGTACACGATAGCATGATTTTTTTCTATTTAAAATCCCCAGCATCTTTCGCCACATGCCATGGAAGTCTTGAGCTCCTCTACTTTTAGAAAAGAGATACATTCCGATATCATGGAATATATATATATATATCTTCTTAATTAAAACTTATATGGTACTACGTACTGCTTTTCTAATTTTTAATTACCACGTTTAAAACTTTAAAACATGGATGAAACATGGCCACGTAGAGTGGGACAGACTACTGTACTACAGCTTGGTAATGATATTTTTATAAATTTTCTTAAAATAACTTTTAAAGTTCAGATTTATTTTTTAGTATCATAATAACTTATTCATAGTTTTATTTGAATTATTTTTATTCGAGAAGTGTTTACAACTATAAAGATATTTCATAAAAATAAATTCAGAAACGTTTGATATGATTTCTTGTAATACGTTAAATTTACTTTGTAATAAAAATAATTTTATAATATAACATACTTTATCAAATTACATCAATTAATTTATGAGTTTATTCTCCTAAAATTTCTTCAAAATTAAAGCATTTTTCTCTTATTTTCATTACGAGATTATCCTATTTCGTGCATATCCATGCAAACAAATTTATTTAAAACTTTTAAAATATGTTTGGAAGATAAAATTATCTCAATTCATTTCATACCATTTATTGATGAAAGTAGTTATTACCTTTTTAACTTTTCATAAAAAATTAAAAATTCATCTCAACGTATTTTATATATTTAAATATATATCTCAATCTATTTACATTCAAATACATTTTAATGAGATTACAAAATATTATTATTTAAATATCAACATAAATCATCCGAAATCACTTTATCATTCAATCGCTACTCAAATATTAAGCATCTCGATTGTTGCACGTACGAACCGAACATGGCATTGGATTCGCGAGTTCCTTTTAGAAAAGAAATCAAATATATAATCTCCTTATACATATAAAGTTATACTGCTCTTTTATTTCTGTCAAATACGTGTTATATATGCGTCACTGAACAAGATGATTATATATGTTCTTCAACGACCACGTTTAAAACATGGATACCACGTGGCCCCAGGCTCCAGCGAGTTGTGGGCCAGTAAGGGCTAGCGACATTTCAGTACTGACAAATAATTTGTCCTTCAAAAATAAACATTATAGAAAGGGCCCGAAGAAAAAAACATTATGGAATTGAAAAATATTTACTGCAGCTTAATATCCTCAACACGGTGAGTTGAAGAAAAAAAAAATTTTTAAAAGGTGTGCTGTAACTTCCGGCTGATACTCAACATTACTCTTATAAAAAAGAATTTATTATAGATTTATTTTTATATTTTATATTTATAATATTTTTATAATATACGAGGATATTTTTTATAAGATATAAGAATGTTTTTAATAAAAAGTAAAATATAAGGTAATAAATAGTAATTGATAAGAGAGATTTATTTTATAAAAAAATATTAATTAATCTTTTTTTATAAAAAAAATATTAATTAAACTATACAAAAATAAAGATCTATCCATTATCTCATATTAAATATAATAAATAATTTAATTTTTATTTTACTATTCACAAATCATTTCAATCTATGTCATTCAAATTTTTTCTTAATAATTTTTTATTACTTTGGGCCATTATTCTCTTTTGGGAACCCACCCTCCTGGCCCCAGCACCCTCATCGAATTCAATGATAATTGGTACAATGTTCTCTAAGTTGGTGACAATCTCATGCTTTCTCCATTTCTGCTATGAACATGACAACAAAGAAAAGACATTTGCTAGCTATAGCTTGCTTTTGGTCCGCCAATTAACTCAAATCTCTTTCTCAGATACTGCATGGGAATACTTGCAGAAAAATATCTGTTTCTGACAACTAATTTGCTACTTTTCTTTTTTTAACAATAATTTAAACTACTGTACGTTCCATACAACTTTTATACCTTTTTTGTTTACCACGTTATATACTGTTTATATAGATAAGAAATGTTTCAACTCATTTTATTATTATAATTTTTTTAATTTTTATACATAATATAATAAATAATTTAATAATTTTAAATTTTAAATTTTACAATAATAATAATATTAAAAAATAATATTATAATAATTTATTTAATTTTAACTTTTTTTTATATAATTTATCTTATTTCACTTCACTATTCAAACTACACCTATATGTTTTGTTACCTTTGTATATTGGAAGGGTGGCTAATTATCTGGATTGTTACAGCTTTTGTGGAAGAAAACTACAAAGCCAAGCAGTCTACAAAATGAACATGCACGACTACTAGCGCTGCTGCTATCATCATGCAGAATTCATCACGATTCTATTCTCCAACCCAAAACGAATGGTGGTTATTGATTTTCTTTCCGACTATGTGACAAAAAACCCTGATCTTTGAAGATCTGGACAGAATTACATGATAAAAACTTATAAAAGAATCAGACAGAAGGGAGAAAATGACGTCTAATTTCATGATCATGATATGTCTATCTATCCCAGCTTTGAGCATATACGTTTAGCCGCGCGCGGCATTTCCCATATCTACTCCGATATGTAAGTCGACTATTTCTTTGTAAAATTGTAACGACTCAGAAATTACTGATGAATGATAAGTTTTTGTTAGACGAGTAACCTTGGATATAATTTTAGGTTGTGTAAATTTCATATATTCTTTTTGAAAAAATATATTGTGAGTCATAAATTTGTTCATATTTTTTAAAAGGGAGTACATTAGGCTTGCAAATGAGCCGATAATCCTTTCATCCCGAAGTGATTGGGCAGTTAGTGGTCTGGCTCCATCGAGATCAGGCTCATATGGGGTACTTAAGCCTTGGATTCATTAGCTTATTGGACCATGTCATGGCCCAAGCCCATGATAATACCAAGCGGGCCCTTAGACCATGTCATACTCACGCTCATAATCGTTTTGAGGTGTTGGGCCTTTGCAGCACATTTTGTAAGGACGAGGAGGTAACAACTCTTATTGAGTGGGCTTGAAAATAAAGGCACAATCGCCGTATAGATGTCACAAGCGTGAAAGCACTAAGTTCTATCTTTGAGTACCTCTTCTTGGCTCCTCTTAAAGCTTTACTAACATAGTACACATTTTTTTGCTCTTTCCCTTCATCCTTGACTAAAGCGGCTAATAAGACATCTGAGGTGGCGGCCAAATATAATGACAAAAGTTCCCCCTACTTGGGTTGGCTAAGCAATGGCGACTGAGTTAGGTATTCTTTCAGTTGTGTGAATGCCTCCTCACACAGGGAGTCCCAACCATGGGCCTTCTTCAGTACTTGAAAAAAAAGAGGCACTTGTCTTTTGATCGGGACAAGAATTTTTTGAGGGTTGCTATCCTCCCCACCAACTTTTGGATCTTGTTCAAGTTCATGGACGACTTCATTTCAATGATTGCCCGTAGCTTCTCAGGATTTGCCTCAATGCATCTATCTGGCACCATAAATCTTAGAGATTTGCCCTATTGCACGTTGAATGCACATTTGGTCGGATTAAGCTTCATCTTGTATTAGCATAACATGCCGAAGGTTTCCCTCAGATCCTCCATGTGCTGTCTGAACTCCATACTTTTTACCAAGATGTCATCCATGTATACCTCCATGTTTCGTCCTCTTTGATGTTTGAACACCTTGTTTACTAGCCTCTGGTATGTTATCCCTGCATTCTTCAGCCCAAAATGCATGACTTTGTAGTAGTTCAAACCCCTATCAGTTATGAAAGTTGTTCTATCTTGGTCAGACTGGCCCATCTTGATTTGGTTATACCCTAAATAGGCATCCATGAAACTCAACACCTTATGACCCGCCGTGACGTCGACTATCAAGTCTATTCTAGAGAGAGGAAAGATATCATTTGGATAGACCTTGTTAAGGTCTGTGAAGTCTACGCACATCCGCTATTTCCTATTGGATTATTTTACCAACACCACATTCTACAACCACTTAGGGTATTGAGTTTCCCTGATTAACCCCACCGCTAACAGCCGATCAACTACTTCTGCAATTACCTTGTGCTTCTCAGAACTAAAGTTTTTTTTTTTTCTTGATAGGTCGTGCATTTGGGCTAACGTTTAACTGGTGTTCTATTACATCTTCACCAATTCCTAGCATGTCTTTATGGCTCTATGCGAAGATGTCTTTATGTTTAAGGAGGAGCTGTGTTAGTTTTTGCCTTTCTTCTTTCGCTATTTTGATTCCAATCTTCACATGGTTCTTTGGTTGAGCTGGGTCAAAGCTAACAAGCTCCATGTGCTCATCTACCTCTCCTTGTCTCTGGGCATCTTCATCCTTTGTTTCCGCCTCTACTATAAATACTTCAGGTGGTGGCGGCAAGAAGGCCACCCCAACACCCTCTTGAGATTCGACTACCTTTACGTCTTTTTGCCCCAACCTGAGCTCCTAGACATAGCACTCTTGGGCGAGCACTTGTTCGACACGTACTTCCCTAATCCTCGCCTTTGTAGGAACTTCATTTTTAGGTGATAGGTAGAAGTGATCGCTTTCAAAGCATTCAGCATTGGTCAACTGATGATAACATTATACGCCGATTTTGTCTTCACTACTAAGAACTCCATCATGGTGGTGGCGAGGTGGGGATCTGTCCTCACTGACATTGGTAGTGTGATGGACCCCATAGGCTGCACTGCTTCTCCCGTGAACCCTTTCAAGTAGTTAGCACTGGATGAAACTGGTCTACGCTTATTCCTATCCTTGTGAATGCATCCCAGGATAAGATATATGCTGAACTCCCGTTATGGATTAGTATCCTCTGCGTGGTGTAGTTTGCCACCAACATCGTTACTACCAATGTGTTATCGTGTGGGTAAACCACTCATCGACAATCATTGTCATCAAAACAGATCGTGGGAGAGGATTGTACCCTAGGCTTTCTACACTGTACACCCCTTCGTGCTTAACAGGTCTTTTTACGCTAACTGTTAAGGACGTGTTTCACAGCTTCTCACACACGATCATTTGTAACCAAAGAGTAAATGGCTTGAGGGTTCGATGGAACGCCTCTGATGTCTAAGTCAATGAAGAGTAATATGATTTCTCCAGCCCAATGTTTAGAGGATCTCATAATCGTACCTAGACCCTATAAATAAAGATTTGTGACTTATTCAGATAACATTAGATAACCGTCCCACAGTTATTTGAAATTCAAGCCGGCTACGTTTGGGTGGTACTTTTCTTCTATTCATTACTTTTCACCTACTTTTTACTACTATTCAATATTTTATTATTACTTTTTCATTACTTTTTTACTACTATTCACAAACATTCTCAACACTTCTCATGTATTCTCACTACCCAAACCCAGCCTTAAGGATATTAGGGCTTATCTTATCTCCAAATGAGCCGATAACCCTTTCATTCCAAAGTGCTCGGGCAGTTAGTGGTCTGGCTCCATCCAGGTCAAGCTCGTATGAGGTTAGACCTTGGATTCATTAACTTATTGGAACAAGCTATGGTCTCAGCCCATGATAATACCCAGTGGGCCCTTAGAAGAAGACTAGGAGTGGTTTGAATTCAGAAATGAGTTGAGATGGTTTGTAAATAGTAAAATAATATATTTTTAGAATATTATTTTTTAATATTATTATTATTTTGAGATTTGAAAAAGTTGAATTATTTATTATATTTTTGTAGAAATTTGGAAAAATTATTTTGGGATTTGAAAAAGTTGAATTGTTTATTATATTTGTGTGAGAATTTGGGAAAGTTGTAATGATGAAGATGAGATGAGTTGAGGTGAGTTTTGAATTCAAACAGTCCCGCCCTCCCAATATCCTTTCATCAACTTGGACATGAAGCTAATAATAATAAAATAAATAAAATTTTGGATGGTTTGCAAATATCCTCGTTTGGATTTGTTGGTGATCTCAACTCATTTCACTACTATTCACTATTATTCACAAATTTTAACACACAAATCTGCTCCGTTTGGATAATAAAAGTATCTCAGATAACCTGTAAATAATAGTGAATAATTTGTGAATAGTAATGAACTAATATAAAAATATCTGAAAATAAATATTTGTATAAATATATTATCCTATTTTGGACAATATCACAAATATAATAATTATATTGTGTATGTGTAAGGCCTAGCCGGTCTCTCTTACTTCGGCTTGGGAAGCCTTGTATTATGCACATTAAATATGTCACTTACCTTTCTTTCTCATCATAAATGTTTTCTTAAGTTGTTGCCTGAATTTGAAATGTTCAAATGGAAAAAAATAACAATAATATGACTCATCAAGTGGGCTCGCAACATTTATAACTATTTTTATAAATATTTTGGACAGTATCAAAAGAGTAATAACTTAGGCCTTCAAGTTCTTACCCAAACACGAGGTCTAGTGATTAAATTAGTTGAGAAGTTGTTCGTAAAATTAAAACCCGAGAAATGGGAAAAGAATTAAATGATCAATAGTAACAAAATATGAAGCAATGCCTAAACAAGTACATAGCGTACAGACCTCGTGCGGACTATTTCAAAATAAATAAAATAAAATAAAATTCATTATAAAATAATTGATTTTTTTAATTTTTTAATTCTTTTGAAAGAGCATGTACAAAATTTATATAGTGTGCGGATAGTGAGTGATGTATAGCATTCATACATGCATGCACAGTTCCTTGGTGGGCTTTTATTGTACCATGTCCTACTTGCCATTTTATATGATTGAAGATTCCTGATAATTTCTAGAGAGGCAATTCAGAAAAGATGTGCGAATCTCACTTGTTTGGAGTCTTTCGATAGATGGGATCAAGTCTTTTGTTTTTGGGGAGGTGATATCTCATATTCCTCTTTAAAACACCACTAACCTTTATTGTCTTCGATTCAAACACGAAATTAAATGAACCCAAGAATTTATATATATATATATATATATATATATATGAGAAAAGATACTTACAACCGTGAATTGCGTAACCGCCGTGTAATCGTTTTGAAAAAAATGAATAACATATGGGACTCACATAAAAACACTAGTCCCATATGTTATTCATTTTTTTTTTTTCAAACGATTACGCGGCAGGTTACGTACTTCACGGTTGTACGTAAAATTATTCATATATATATATATATATATATATATATATATATATAGCTTTGATTTTCCTTCTTGTTGGTTGGATCATGATTTGAATATCTTAGATTTAAAAGGAAATAAATTAACAAATCTAAATATTATTTCCTATACATGTTATCTTACTATTATGAAATGATTTGATTTTTTAAAAAAATCTAAAATTATTTTTTTCACAAATTAAATACAACTTTTAAATAAATATATTATTAATAGACCACGTGGGCATGAGAACATTTTATTTCTAAAAAAAAATAAATATTATACAAAAAACACAGATCAGTCACTGTTTGTGTATAAATAGGCGCAGTCTTCATCCTGCGAAGGTATGTATAACAGAGAGACAGAGAGAGAACCAGCCCCCCAGCTCTTTCCCGCTCACTTTCTGCCCTCAGTAGAGACAAACGAAGAGAAGAAGAAAGCATCTTGAGCAATACAATATCATTGCCATTTTAGCCAGGCAAGATCTCTCTCTCTCTCTCTCTCTCTCTCTCTCTCTCTCTCTCTCTCTCTTCTTCTTCTGTCTCTATCTCTATGGATTCCTCTTCAATATATTCGAAGGTTTCAACTCTCTCCACTCTCCTTTTTTTTTTTTTTTTTGGTATGATCTGTCTTACACTGCTGCAGGTTTTGGATGACACGTGAATTTTCTTTTGATCTTTGTTTCGTTTCGTTTCGTTTCATTTACTAAGTTTTCTAAGCAGAGGCTATCTTTTGGCTTTTGGGCTTTGTTTAATGGACCGTCCTGTGTTAAACCCTAGCGCCTCTGTTTGGCTCCTGGGGAAATTTTGAGAGCGAATTTGATTGTTGCACTCGTTACTGTTTGGAATAGTTCGTCTTCAAGATGATTGTAATTTACTGTTCTGCCAGATATTCCCCTTCATATTTTTCTCTTCCCATAGTTTCTCGGAAACCAAAGCGGGTTCCTTTTCACGAAGTTTTGTGCCAATTTAATGCAATAGGTAAGTATTATTCGAACTGGAAATATTTGAATCTGACGCTTCCGTGGGGAACTTTATTTTCTTACTTTCACGTGGTTCGATATAGCTTAGCATTTAGCTTTTCCGCATTTTAACGTAAAGAAATTTATTTTCTTTGTTTTCTGCGCAAAAGTGGATTACCTGTGTTGAAAAGAAAACGTTGGAAACGTAAAGAAACAAGAATTATGATCTTTTTTTTTTTTTTTTTTCCTAGAGAGAATTATGATTTTTTTATTTCTTTGTAACGTTATTTGGGGCCGTAGAAAAATAGAAGCCTAGCAAAATCATCTGGGAGTTTTTTTTTACAAGGAGAAGGATTTTTTTTTTTTTTGCCCTTTTGGGAATGGAGCTTGTGATATTTCCTCAAGTTTGGGGCATTTGATTGCGTCATTTCTGTACCATTTTTTGGTTTTTTATTTGCTAAACTAGCGACTAATTTGTGCTGTATATTTACTTACCATAAGTAAAGATTCTCCCAACTTTTAAAGTAAAAGCCTCCGTTTTTGGCGATGGATCTTGTTTTAAATTACGCCCTTGTACTTGGAAGTTCTGTATTTGAAATTATGCCTGGTATTCTTCTGTGCCATGTCCTTTTTTCTATTTATTCATACGTACAGGATACATAAAGATTTTCTTTTGAAGCTTCAATGTCTTTTTTGTAGTAATCTCAATTGAATTTATGAACTGTAGTAATGGAGATCAATGCATGAACTTCAAGGGGAATGCTTCCCTTTGTGTTTGGAAATAGTTAACACCTAACATGTAACTAGGTTTGCCTATTTACTTGATTGAGTAAAAGTTTATTTTACTTGATAAAAATGTTATTTTTTCTTATTGATATATTTTGTAATCTAGATACTGGAGCCCAAAAAGAAAAAGATAATATATGGAGGGTGTCGCAGGAAGAGGTTTGGAATGCCAGAAGACTATGGATGGGGAGGCGAGTAACCGGAATGGCTCAGAGAAGGCTCTCCCTTCTTGTTGCTTGAAGGCCAGGGTGTCAGACCCTGAGTTTGAGGCCAAATGCCATTCTACTGTTGTTTCTGGGTGGTTTTCGGAAACTCACCCTTGCTCTGGTAATTCTCTATGATTTTCCCAACATCTCATTTATGTTCATGCATTTAAATCCATGCAAATTGGTTGGGATAAATAGGTTTACATCACTGACCACTTTTCATGTCTTTCTACTTCAGGGAAAGGTAGCAAAAAGGTTTATTTTAACAACCCGATGTGGCCTGGTAGGCCTTACTTTCATATACGTTATGCATATTTTCTGTGGAACAAATGGTGATAGCTGATGCTGTTTTGGTTATATTTAGGAGAAGCCCATTCACTAGTAGTGGAAAAGGTTTTGTACAAGGGAAAGTCAGAGTTTCAAGAGGTCCTGGTTTTCGAGGTTTGGAATTCTTACCTTCGGTTACTTATAATTTTCTCATATGAGTTGGTGATACCATCTCTTTTATCTGCAGTCCTCAGCTTATGGGAAAGTGCTTGCACTTGATGGCATTGTTCAGCTGACAGAGAAAGATGAATGCGCCTACCAGGAGATGATTGCTCATCTTCCTCTTTGTTCAATTCCATCGCCCAAAACTGTAATTTCCATCTGGAAATCATTGCCTGAAGTCCTTACTGTTAATAGCTTACATTTGCTGTGTATGATTTTCTTTTGCATGGTCTTTGTTTTATGTGGTAATGAATAATGGGATAAAGTGCCTATGAATATTGAACGATTTGAAACAATAGTATAAACAATTTTGTAGTGTTACATGATGCTCTTAATCGTTACTCCCTTTTTTATCCCTAATATAACTAAATCTAAATCATTAGAAGAAAACAAATCACAGCAATAAGTGCATTTTGATAATCGAAATTTGTCCTCTAATGCTCCTGGTTGATTGCTTACTGATCCTGGAACTTTAAGAGGAAATGTTGCTAAGAAACGTGATTGTGTTCTTCCTCTTAACCAATTATTAAAGTTTTCCTTTTGAAGTTAGAACCAAAAGTAAACAGTGGTGGTTAGAAGAGAGCAGAATGAAACTTTGAAATCCATTAGACAGATGCAAGTGTTGTACCATCAGTCTGTCTTTAGCAGGATGGGTAGACATCATTTCATTTGTTGTATGATCATTTGATCTTTTTATCTGGTCACCTTGCTTTGAAATATGCATAGCTTTTTAAAACATTTTTCAATCCGATCATTCTTCCATTTTGACCAATAACTTTGCATGTTGGTTTTTCCTCTGTGTTGGCATAATTCTGTGTTACTAAACATCATTTTACAGGTTCTGGTGGTTGGTGGTGGTGATGGGGGAGTTCTAAGAGAAATTTCTCGCCATAGCTCTGTGGAAAAAATTGATATCTGCGAGATAGACAAGATGGTCATTGATGTAAGTGGATGATATAACGTGCATTCTTCATTTGATTGCCTGTTGACATGTTTTTCTATTTAATCAAGTGATTGGATCATTTTCTTTTATTGTAGGTCTCTAAAAAGTTTTTTCCTGAGTTGGCTGTTGGATTCGAGGATCCTCGTGTCCACCTTTACATTGGTGACGGTATGTTCAAAAAAGTGTCATAGATTCATTTACTTTTCACTTGTAATTGGCTATAGGCCTGTTGTTGATCGTACTTTTTTTTTTTTATCCTACTAGCTGTTGATTTTCTTCGGCATGCACCCAAAGGGAAGTATGATGCTATCATTGTCGATTCATCAGACCCTGTGGGTATGTCTTAGTATTTTGCTCTGTTATGATTCATTTAATATCTTCATAATGGATCACTGCTGCAGATTATTTTCTGAGGTTGATGGTTCTTTTCCCCCCCAACAGAAGAAAACCTTAATGTGGTGTTTATTAGGTCTGAAATTATCCAAAACTTAACCAAAACCTCGGTCATGGGGTTCCTTTGTCTGAAATAGGTCCTGCACAGGAGCTTGTAGAGAAACCTTTTTTCGAAACCGTAGCTAGAGCATTGAGACCTGGTGGCGTTCTCTGTAACATGGCGGAAAGCATGTGGCTCCATACACATCTTATTCAAGATATGATCTCTATTTGCCGTCAGACATTCAAGGGTTCTGTTCATTATGCCTGGGCCAATGTGCCAACATACCCAAGGTATTGATTTCGCAACATTTTCGATTTTCCGTTTACTGCCAGCTTATTGCTTTCTTGGTTTTGTGTGTGGTCAAACTGACAAGGGATTACTGAAGTTTGGTCATCTCCATTTTGGCTTGGCACTGACAGAACTTATGCGTGTTTAGCTTTTTCTAATGAATAGTTTTGATGTAGTCTGGCAAATTTACCTATAAAAGAAAAATGTAGTCTGGCAAATTTGTTATTTTAAATTACTTGGACATTTTGACATTTTATAAAGTGACCAGCTACACAGAAGTTTACACCATTTACACGACTGTATCCTCTCAACTAATTATTCACATTTAGAATTTCTGTGGTTACATCTCGCCACCTCATTCTTGTTGACTGCTTCTGTGTCATGCAGTGGTGTGATAGGATTTCTTATATGCTCAACTGAAGGTCCACCTGTTGACTTCATAAATCCCATCAATCCCATTGAGAAGTTAGAGGGAGCTGTAAAGCATAAAAGAGAACTAAGGTTCTACAACTCAGAGGTATGTTTTTATTTATTTATTAACTTAAACAAGTCTACTTCAACTGATATCTCCTCTACAGCCTATGGCTATGCTGCAAGTTATTCTTTTCCTTGTAAAAGCAAGTTAGCTGTAGGAAAATATTAACGTCATACAGCTTGCAAGAGCTGAATTATGATACATACTAGACAGCATATATTATTTGTTAATGATTTATACTTTTTGAGATATAGGCTTACCCGAGTAATTAAGCCCTTTCTCGTAGATATTGGGTGAAACATTTTCTATTTTTCTTCCCACTCTAATCTGTTATCGTTATCAACAAAATACAATCTCTGCATGTTAGAATCAAAGTTGAGTACATTTTCTTGTTATTAAATTCCTTATTCAAACTCTGGCTGAAAATAAATTTCACACAACAGAAAAACAAACCTTATTTGCACAATGGAATACACGCAAACAATATGGCTCGACACTAAATGACATTGTTGTTGTAACAGATGCATTCAGCTGCCTTTGCCTTACCATCCTTTCTGAAAAGGGAGGTGATATTGCTTCAGGATTCTCCAACCCCGGCACAACGAATCTGCGTTTCCTAGATAATTATTACCTGCCCTTGTTTGATTTTTTAGATATATGACATTATTCCAACTGGAAAGCAGAAACTGGGTGATTATTGAGGAAGTGTAGATAGGGTCATGACCTTGCTTGGAGGTATTAGTGAGGATATTTATTCTACCATGTGATATTGTCGCCTCCAACAATCAATTTGTGGATGGCAACTTTTATCGTATCATGCCTTTGTGACATTACCATTTCTGTGATTATCCATTTACTTTGACTATTTTAGTATGGAGTTTTACTAATTGCGGGGTTTTTTGTGCCCCAAGAAAAATATAAATGGACGTTTATAATTGTTTTGTGATTGTTAAAATAGAGGCAAGCTGAATTTGCCCATTACGATCTCTTTTATCGCCAACCAAATTTGTAAGGTTGGGGCTGAGGTCCTTAAATCGATTATTAAGCGTGAATATTGATCTATTCATGCCTAGCTAACTCATTGTGAATCTTGTGCTCTGAAAGCCTGTTCAAACAGCCGATTTCTTACAATTTGCACCCTCAAACTTAAGCGGGGGACTCAAACATGATCTCCCATGTGAAAACTTCATGTGGAAGAGCCAGTTATATTGGCTAACAATTTCTTCATTCCCTAATCCAACCCCTTCCATTCAGAATCCAAACAACTAGCAATTCTATCAGTGGTAAACCTGCATGTGGATGTTTTTCTTCTCTTTTCGTTTTCAAAACTGTGGATGTTTTCATTTTGTACAAACTGCCTGAACAAACTTGTGCTTATAACGAAATGTTTATTAGTATACTGAGGTGGCTTCAGACAAAGTTTCAGGCATGCCTCAAACACGGAAGGTTTTCACCTTACAGCAGGGACAGGGGCTCTGCAGAAGCCCATTCCGAACTACCGAAGCATCCATACCAGATTAATGCGCACTCCATTACCTTGTTTTGCTTTGGCCCTTGTAATTTACAGAACACAAAATGTAATTGTTCATATAATTGTAATTGTTTATAAATCGGGAATGGAAACACACCACAAGCACCCGGTCGATATCCAGAGCTTAAATTTGACTTTCACTAGTAACTATTAAATTTTCGCGCACCATCAATGACGGGTGTCGGTCCTTTTAGAAATCCTGAAGCGCGAGCACGACGGCTAGTTATTGGTTTCTTTGCCAACGTGGTGTCCGTTTCAATAGTAGTCTTCTTTTCATGAAAGCGTCGCCAAGCTGCTTGTAAAGCAGATGCTGCTTCCGTTTCAGATGTTGCTTCCGTCGGCCGCTTGGAGAGTGTCCGCAAGTCTTTTGCCATTAGAGCAAAGGCTTCAACTTTTGTATGGGTTTTGAAAGTCTTGGTAGAGACTGGAGGGTTGGAAAGGCTTGGTATGGAGCAACCTCCGAACCCCCAATCTAGAAGTTCTTCTCCAAAGAAATGGCCACTTTCAATACACCCTGCACTTAAGGAGACAGTTCCGTCAGTAGCCCCGACACTGGTAGTGAAGTTCCATACAATGCCTTGCGTGATGAAAAGCATTGCATCAAGTGGTTCTCCCTCCCGAACAATGTAGGTGCGCTCGTTGTAGTACACTGGCCTGAGGCTGTCGCAGATCAATTGCAACAGCTTTTCACTTTTTGTTTGGAGCATTGGCACCTAGCTCACAAACAATCGAGACAAATGTGAGGAACTCCATTCATATATAAACTATTATTTTCAATCTGACCAAGAAGAGAATGCCATATCACCTATTTTCAATCCATTTAGGTACTAACAAGGGTGCACTTTGTAACTTATGATTGGATTCAGTTGCAAATCACAACTTTAATTGGTAGTTTAAAGGTCACATTGCAAACATAGATCAACTGGAATTGCGAATGAAATTTTTTTATGGTCTGGAGATTATATTGAGAAGTGGTGATATTTGGGGGTAATTAAGTGCAAAAACATGCTTGTCCCATTGCACCTAAAAAACATATTGCTGTGCATATTTTATTCCAGATTTCATCCAAAGCCAAGCAATAAAATTTTCAATCGAGTTGGTTTCTTTTCCATTTCCAAAAGAGTGGGAAAATTAATGAAGGAAATGACTCACTTTCTTTAGCAGAGGTAAGCAAAGATAGCGCTTAATATCTTTTCTAAGCTCTATGGGAAGATGAGGGAGAGGATTCTGCGCATCAACATCCATATTTTGTTCCAAAATCCGCTGTATGTTGGGCATGATCTGGCGTCTTAAATTATCATCGAGCCTGTTTCTCGTTATCCACAAGTCTATGTCTCGTTCTTTAATTTTCATCTTCTGTATAACTTCCTCGGACCTTTCAGTTGTCAACTGCATATATGTCTGCCACTCACAACAACTATGATTCATCAATCCTATCCAAGAATTACTATACATAAATATATATATACATATATATATATATATATATATATATATATATATAAACGAGGGCCTTGAAGCTGAAATGAGGAAATGTTGAGTACCAACCTGCACATTACCAATGAAATACAAAAAGAGCAGCAAGCCAAAGATCGAAATAAAAATCGTAAAGCAGTTTTCCCAGAAATTGGTGCTGGCTTGAAGGTTTTGACCCAAAGAACTGCAAAAATCCCAGTGACCACTATGCATGAGATATATATATATAGTAGTTTCAGAATTAAAGAATATATTGATATATATGATACGCTCAAAAAAAAAAATGATACGCTCAAATCTATATACAGTAAAAAAAAAAGAAAAAGTTATTTTCGTCCCAAGTATTTGGTCTAGAATAAGAATTTTTCTTGCAGTATTAGGGAATAGCTCAATGTTGAATGACAAAGGTAAAAGATGTGTGCAAACCTCAAATTTCGCAGTCCCCACCAGAAACAGTGCAGTATCTTTTTGGGATAATTTGTGGACGCCACGGTACCTGACTGAATGGCTTCAAGAAATATTCCGAAATCAAATTGAGTTGCATTTGCTTTTTCTAGGGGGCTACAAAAATCATCTAAAAATGTGTGATTTGTGGACTTGGAAACTCTGCTGCTACAACTGAAAGAACTTGGGCATTGGCCAGTTTGCTTTTTGCAGGCTTTGTACCAGCAAGCGGTCTCTCGTTGGATAGAAAATAAGTACCAAAAGGCTCCCAGTACCTGATCAAAGGCCAGCAATTTCCTTTAGAGATCGATTAGTATATTTTGTGCAGATATCTTTGCAAAATGAAACATAAAAGCAGGAAAGAGAGAATTCTGCACATAAGAGATAAAAAAAATAATGCTTCCGTGAATTAAAGTAACAGAAGAGGTAAATGATTTTAAGAACATTAACATAATAATAATGCTCTGGTCTCATATATATAAGCTTAAAGGAACAGGATACTGATAATCAACTTACATGACTGGCAAGGATGTACAGAAAGAAATTGAATGCAGCTTTAACCCAAACAATTCGAGCAATTATGTTAGCAGTCCTGATAAGTTTCCTCCATGATATGTAGATCCGAATAACCCTTGGCACGTATTGGAGAAGAACAAGAGCACTCAGAACCTTTCTTTTGTCCAAATAGCTTGAGCCTTTCATCTCTGAAAAAATAATTGGAACTAACACCTGGAAAGATTACAACAAGAGGTGTAATAAAATATGTCTCGTGCATTATTTCGTAAGTTGTGAAATAGTTGCAAGAACTTAATCTGATGATTAAACCATCAAAGAGCATATCCAAACATGGCACTATCTCTACATTAGATAAACATTGTCAGAATCTCAAAGGGCAGCCCTGCATTTACTGGTTATATAATCCTTTGTGATCACTATGGACGTCATTTCATACATGGTTTTCCATCATACATGGCTAGCCTCTCTTTATGTTACTAATTGGGTTTATGCGCTCTCATTGTTGAATTAAATGCTTTGCTGGTATATATAAAAATATGAAAAGCCCTCCTTCCTGGTATGTGCATCTCTGGGAAGATATACTTGACTTTAGCAAATTTTTTTATCTTTAATATTCAACATATATATATATATATATATATATATATATATATAGAGAGAGAGAGAGAGAGAGAGAGAGAGAGAGAGAGAGAGAGAGAGAGAGAGAGAGAGAGAGAGAGAGAGGGAAATAGAATGACAATGGTTAATTTAGCTAACTTTAGAGCATTTGGTATTGCTTTGTCTTTTTCTTTTACTGTACAATTGTCTCGACAACTTATAAAATCTTTGTTACTGATAAATCTGGTTTGCAGAAGTTTAGATCGAAATAAAAGCTTCAATTTTGGAGTTATATAGCCTTGATCTTTGTAGATTGTTATTGCTTTCATTGCTTAATACTACATATTGTAATGCCTAGTATAGAAATTTTTTGAAACTTTTCTTGGGGACTTTTGTAACCCCTGATTTGTTTGTAATATAGTATTCTTTCGCCATAAGTGAGGTATATTAAATACTTATATAATCCAACATAAGAATGTACAGAGATCGTAAGTGAAGTCAAAATTTAATCATAAAAAGTTAAGGTGTCTCCTACCCGAAGTGGAAATTTCCACCTTTATTAATAATCATGTGGTTATTACTATCTGAATCATTTTGTAGCTTGCGAACTTAAATGCTTAACTTATTCAATAGAAAAAAAGGTACATAAATAGTAAAAGATATAAATTAACATTAAGTTAATTGAAAAGTTAAACATATCGCACGCTTTTAAACTATTAGACATTGAAAGGAAACCATGACCACATGCATGCTTGCTTTTAATTATTAGAAGCAGAAAATTAAGGACTCCTTACCTGTGGGAGGGGAAGAATAGCAAGAATATCAATTCCGAAGTACCACGAGAACATGTACCTCTTTGCTATTGGCCAAGCATCTGTAACAACCTTAATTCTTCCAACTTTACGGGCGCCATTGTCTATATATGGACATATAAATTGCAAAATGATATTCACCATATAAATCAAGTCGGTCACCGCTCGCAAACAAATAGCTATGACATGTAATCCTTTATCCAACACAAGGCAGTTCTCATGTTCTTTGATCACGGGAATGTAAAAGAACAAAGGGTCCACTGATACTGCAATCACACACGACACTACAAAAATCATCCTCCAGATTCGAAGGTTTTGCCCATGTGGGTCAAGAATTTTCATTTTTGTTGTTTTCTTTTCTTTTGTCACACGCAGTACTACTCCGTCATTGTGGGAAGCATGCTTCTCAACATCTTCATCCCTGAATAGAAAATAACAAGCAAGGAATCATGTTGATATGAACATTGGTCACAAATTAATTCATATTTCAGTTCACCATTTATAGGAAAAGAAAAAGTAAGAGGAAAGTTGATCATGATAAATGTTGTTTGGTCAGAAATTCAGTTTCTCCACAAGGGACAAGATATTTGTCAGAACCCATCAATGATGTCATTATTGATGTAGAGCTGGGCTCCAACGCTGATGGAGTAGTCAATTCCAACTTCCGACTCCGACGTAGGTCGGAGGCCATTTTGAGTTCCGATCCTGATTTTAAATCAGGCCAAATTTTGACTCCATTCCATGTTGTCGGAATTGGAGTCGTACGTCAGAGCTCATTTCAGAAAGTTGATGAGATTGTCGGAAGTTCTTGATCTCGATCGCGGAGCAGCCGATGGCTCCTGAGCTGTAGCTGGTGCATGAAGCTGGAGCCAGCATCGTTAGCGTAGTTGATGAATGCTTCGCAGTGGGCGGTGGAGGCTCGGCTGTACTTCTTGAACGAGCGACACCTCTACGGGAAGAGACGCAGTTGGCGAAGCCTTTGTTGGAGTAGACGGCGAAGTTGGCGTCTTTGTCATGCTTATTGTCCAGCACTGTGCTCGAGGAGTTGAAGGAACGGTACAAGTTGGGAGAAGGAAGGGTGGTTTTGGAGGAGGAGAAGAAGAAGAAGAAGAAGAAGGAAGAAGAAGCTTACCTCACCCCGTTCTCTTGGCGATGCCCACGGTAGCTCATACTTAACTGTACCTGCCGTGCACTGTGAATTGCGCTTCTTGAGAAAACTGAAAACGGATTAGAGAAACGTAACATTCTTGGTCGATCTATCATTCTAAGTGCAACATCCACAGATAGTTTAAAAACTGCAGCTGAAAGACATTATCACTAGGAAATTAAAATCTTTTTTTCCCAAACTCGGTAGAGTATCCGGACCCGGGGAAAAAGAAGAAGAAAAAGGAAACTCTACGCGGTTGTGTGGGCCGGAGCTGAAACAAAAACAGACTATTCTAAATGTCTATAAGCTAAGGTATTGAAAAAGAACGTATATTCATATAACAACTCATTGAACCTGATAGACTTGTGCGTTCGAGCAGACCAGGAAATGTACTGAGCAAAGAGCAGCTAGCAGAAATTAGAATGATTGATTTTAGCAAGCTGATGAGTCCACATCCATGTCCGGTCAGTCTACTTAAAGGAACTGGTCTAGTCAAGTCCATTATAAATAATTAATTAAGTAACTTCTCAGGCTTTACCAATCGACGGTCTACCCCCTCAAACACTTCTCATTAAGTCCAACTTCTTTTTCTTTACGTTCTCTTGCAAATATAAATAGATTTTAACAAAAAATAATGTTCATAAATTAATGTGGATATATATTTGATATATTAGATTTTTTTATAATAATTTTTTTTTTGCAATCCAGTGTACTTTAATTAACAAATTATATCAATTTAAATTTATTTTTATGAGGTTTTTTTTTTAATAAACAAAAAATCTATTTGATTACAAATTTTCTTTATTTTCTTTTGTACCAACACAAAATTTTAACTTCTATATAGTATAGTGTACGTAGATGCATATTGAACAAATCAAACACGGTAGGCTACTTCCCCGGCCAGCACATGGTTGAAGCGACTCACAAGAAAAAGAACCTGAATTTGCTGATTGACCGAGATATATATATATAAATGCAAAACCACGTGGGAACTCAAGAAAATAAAGGTGGAAACTAGGAAACTGAGTAACGTCCCCTGGATTGTCGCTGGGCGACGATGGGATCGGACGAGAGATTCGTGCCGACTCCGTGGTCCTTCTGCTGGCGGGGACTAGAGGATGTCTGGCCATGTACGCGCTGGGTGCGGAATTGGGCATCGCTTGTTGTGTAGTGGGTGCTCGGCCATGAACGCGCTGGGCGCGGAACTGAGCATCGCTACGAAGCCAGGACGTGTGGATGATCCCTAGGGGAGGCCATGGTGCATAGATTAATAAAGGATTAATTGGCTATTTTCTGGGAAAATAGTGTGCGTGGATTTTGTGTAAACCATTTTCTGGGAAAATGTTTTACGGATATTTGGGCCAATGAGATTTTGGCGTGTGTTGGAAATTGTCATTTTGGGAGAAAATGATGTTTTGAGAAAAATGCATATTTCATCATATGCATGCATGTTGGTTGCATTAAATGCATTTTATTTCCAGAGGATTATTTGGGTCATACTTACCTGCGGTACCATTTTGTTGTAACGCAGATTTTGATGCAGATGAGGAGGAGGAGGGCGAGCCTGAGGAGACGGCTCTGCCCGAGGAGTGATCTGGGATCACTGGTTTTATTATTTTATTTTGCTTATTGTATTTTCGGGACATGTGTTAACTTTATTTTGGATGACTGTATAACTGCTTTTAAACCTCTTCTGATGTTTAGTTGTTTTTAAATTATGGTACTTAGTTGACTATCCGCTGCGTTATTTTATTTGTACACCGTTGCATGTACACACACTGGCACTTCGATGGGATGTGTGACCGTGTTGTCACCATCCTGGTGTCTCGATCCCTGTGTATTTCTATAAGGGGGATTGGGGGCGCCTCAGGTGGTATCAGAGCAGTTCGGCTCTGGGTAAAACCACATGTCCCTTAGGATAATACCATAAATTGTTTTATTATTTTAAAATATTTTTGAAGTATGGTAAGTTAAGCTATTTATTTTATTTTATGGGTTTATTGATGTTTTATTTTTATGTTATTTGATGTTATTTAATTATATTTTATCTTATTGTATTTTATGTTGCTTTTGGTTGAGTTTGGTTTTGTCTGGATTTAAGCGGGGTTGGAGATTGCTTTATGACAGGAATATGGTGAGACCAAGAAGACAAGCTGACGTGCCCGAGGATGAGCTACCTAGGAGTGATGGAAATTATGCTATGGCGAGGGCGTTGAATAGGATGACAGAGTTCCTACAACAGAATTTCCGACCGCCTCAAGTAGATCCAAATAGAGCGGTCCAAGTTGGGTGCACTTATGAGCGCTTCCTGACACATAGGACTCCTGCCTTTACTGGGGAGGAGGATCCAATGCAAGGTAGGAGGTGGATTCAAGATCTGGAAAGAACATTTGAAGTATGTGGATGCACTGAGGCCCAGAGGGTATTATATGGAAGCTATATGTTGCAAGGTGAAGCGGCAAATTGGTGGGAGACCAAGCGGCCACTTTTAGAGATGGAGTTGGGGTCCTTGGCTGCTGTGTCTTGGCAGCGGTTTAAGAAAGAATTTGATGATCGATTCTTCCCTGTTTCGGTGAGGCGACAAAAGGCTCGAGAGTTTAATAATTTGGTTCAAGGAGGCACGACTGTTGAGCAATATGCAAGGAAGTTCATGAAACTTGGACGGTTCGCTCCTCACCTCATTGCTACCGAAGAATTCCGGGTTGAGCGTTTCATGGAGGGTCTGCGCCCCGAAATACGCAGACATGTGGCTTGCCTTCAGATTACTGAATTTCAAAAGTTAGTGGATTTGGCCAGCATTGCAGAGCAGGAAAATAGTTTTGGAGTAGGCTCCCCTCCTGGTCAGAAGAGGCGGAGTTATCTTGGTGAAGGAAGTAGTTCTGGATCGCCACAGAAATTTGTTCAGAGGACCGGGGCCCGTTCACAGACAACCTTCGGTGTTCGTGTAGGAGGCCGGACTCCAGTGTGCCCTAGATGTAGTAGAGCCCATGAGGGCGACTGTGGTCAAAGGGGAATTCAGTGTTATAGATGTGGCCAGCCGGGTCACTTTGCTCGGGAGTGTCCTATGCTAGTTCAAGGAGGGCAAGGAGCGCGATGAGGTCGACGAGGTGGAAAGGGCAGCCAGAAACAATTGGTACAAGCCCGGGTTTATGCAGTGACTCCTGGTGATATGGACTATGAGGCTCCAGAGACCCACGACGCTGGGGTGATTACTGGTATGCATTTAGTTGTTTTTATTTCGATTTAATGTTTGGTGTGGTTGGATTTTTTGAATTTGTTTGGTGGTTGTGTTTGCCTCAGGAAGAGTTCGTCTATATGATTTTTATGCTTGTACTCTGTTTGATTCTGGGGCGTCCCAATCGTTTGTGTTTGCCACGTTTGCATGGATGTGCAATTTGGTTACAGACCCTCTATCACAGTCCTTAGTTGTGGCTCTTCCCATTGGCGAGATTGTGTGTTGTTCCAAGGTTGCTTTGGGTTGTCCTTTGGATTTTGGTGGAAGGACACTAGATGCAGATTTGATTGTATTCAAGTTGCTTGGTTTTGATATAATTTTGGGTATGGATTGGCTGTATCGCTATTCTGCGAATATTGATTGTAGAAGATGAGTAATTGGTTTTCAACTCTCGGATGAGGATTATTTAGAATTCGTGGGAAGTAAGTTAAAGGCAAGACCATCAATTATATCAGCAATTCAAGCTAAGAGAGATATAGCTTGTGGGGCGGATGCTTTTTTGGTTCAAGTCGTGTGTACACCATCTGAGAAGAAATCTTTAGTGGATATTCCAGTGGTGGAAGAATTTCCCAATGTGTTCGTGGATGAGTTACCTGGATTGCCTCCCGTTCGTGATATGGAATTTGTTATTGATCTGGAACCTGGGGCGGCTCCTGTGCATAAGGCTCCTTACCGCATGGCACCGGCGGAGTTAAAAGAGTTGAAGATTCAATTGCAAGAATTAGTCGACAAGGGATTTATTCAGCCGAGTACTTCGCCGTGGGGAGCGCCCATATTGTTTGTCAAGAAGAAAGATGGTACGCTCAGAATGTGTATAGATTATCTGGAGCTTAACAAGGTGACTATTAAGAACAAGTATCCTTTACCTAGGATTGATGATTTGTTTGACCAGCTTCAGGGAGCAGCTGTCTTTTCGAAAATTGACTTGAGATCAGGGTACTATCAACTGAGGATAAGGGATAAGGATGTGCCCAAGACTACTTTCAGAACGAGATATGGACATTATGAATTTAAAGTGATGTCTTTTGGGTTAGCGAATGCTCCTGCCGCTTTTATGGATTTAATGAATCGGGTGTTTCGACCATTTTTGGATTCTTTTGTGGTGGTATTTCTCGATGACATTCTGATTTATTCTCGAGACTTGGAAGAGCATGCTTGTCACCTTCGTCTAGCACTTGGAAAATTAAGAGAGCATCAGTTGTATGCTAAGCTAAGCAAGTGTGAATTCTGGTTAGAAGAAGTTAAGTTTCTTGGGCATGTGATTTCCCAAGAAGGGGTGGCTGTGGATCCTAGTAAAGTGGAAGCTGTTTTGTCATGGCCTCGCCCTTCAATCAGACTCCACGTTATACAGATACACGTCTGTTCCCATTGCATGCATGCCACTTTCTCTTTTTCCCTAGGGTTTTCTTTTCCCATCACTTATATAGACATGTATAATGCACATAGAAATTATCTCCTCTATCCCTCTCATGCACAAACTTTCTGCCGCCTTCATGATTTAGAAACTGCTGTGCACCAAGCAAGCTAGATGTCGTAAGGATCACAGAAAATCCACCATCGACCAAGCCACGGCTCCTCTATGTTCAACGATTGCACCACCATCACAGAAGGGTAGATTACTGCCCAGCCCCACGAAGGAACTGCAACCACCTTGCAGAAACCGTCAACCACAACTTGCACCATGTACGTACTGTGAGCCACCATCGTTCTTTTTTTACCTACCCACAGGCACTGTGAGCCACCTCATTGCTGAAACTCCTCCAACACAGTAAGCCTCACCAAGCGCCACCCTCTTCACGGACTCGTCATGGTGATCCTCTGCTTTCCACTTTCGAAACAGAGCAGTCACGTCTTTTCCACTCGGAGCCACTTTCTTTTCCGAAGTCCACCGCAGAAGATGTCGGAGCGCCACCATCAACCACCTTAGAAGACATCAGATCATCCTCAGCCACCAAGGCACGCCGCAGCAGCCACGGACGTGAAGCCCGAAGCCTCTGCTTCTCTTCCAATGTAGCCACCTTGAGGGACGTTGAAGCACCTCCCAGCAATCACAGAAAGAGCCAATCAGCCCAACCCCGCCGTACTAGCTCCATCCCAGTAAGCCACGGCCATTGCCACCCTTCTCTCTCCCTCTCGGTAACCTTTGCCTCCAGCTCTCTGCACCTCTCTCGGTGTCGCACCACCACAAGGACCCTCAAGTTGTGCCGCCGTGATCCCTGCCAACTGCCAAAGCCACCGTACCGTGCAACTCCTCCCATCGATGAGTTTTAGCTCTGTCGCACGCCCCTCTTCCGAGCCTCTGTTTTCTCTTCTAATGATATATTTTGTGTTTTAGGTTTTCAGCAGGTGTTAATTGATAAAATTACAAATATGCCATTTTTTATCTAGTTTTTAAAGGAGTTAAAGTATATTTTTATACTGTTGAACTGATTATGTTAATTAATAATCCAATTGACTATTTAACTATATTTTTATGTTATATTTTAAATAGAAAAATAAAGAAACATATTAAGAGTTTTGAATAATTATGTTAAGGAAGGAAACCTATTTTAAGAATTAAGGTTTTTATGATTTATTTAAAATAGCCAAAGTATTAAACTAAGTTTTAATACGTTATTTGTATTTAAGTAATTTAAAATATCAGGATTTATTGAGTATGATGTTAAACAAAAGATTTATTTGATTATCTTCTAGATTATGAATTTAATTAAATAGGATATTAGTACATGTTGTTCTTAGACAAATTTAGTAATAGTTAAAATTGCGTATAGGGGACGAGCTACGAAGTGAGATTCAGGATGAAGCACAGCGAGGTAAGTAATTTGATCACAAATGAGGATCATCACAGTTCAGCTTATATAGATTATTATTAGTGCCAGTTCTTTGACAACCATTTTTATGTACCACTCATGTCATATACAAACATGCCATCCAACATAGCATACGATCATGTCATTCCGCATCATGTTCAGATTCAGAAATTATAATTATGTATATATTATGTCATGCGTTTCATATAGATAAGACACGTAAGTTATCTTAAAATTAAGTGTAAGATAAGATCAGATCAGTTAATCAGATGGTCATTCAGATGCAAGGTACCAATGCAGTTAAGTTTCAGGGTGGATGTGCAAGCCACAGACTCAAGCATGGTTCACCATAGTATGCCATAATACTATCAGCGGCTCCCCTTGCTGCAACAGGACGTAGGACTAGTGCACAACCTCTTACACAAGATTAAGTGTGTTGGCCAGTCAGATCAGTCAATTAATTCAGATAAATAAGTTAAATCAGTCAGTTAATTCAGATAAATCAGTCATATTAGTCAGTTAAATCAGATCAGTCAGTCATGCATAGCATAAACATTAGTATGAACATTCATGAATCTTAAGCTCTTAGCATGAAAACTTTTATGAAAACTTTATATTTATTATGTTTACGTTGTGATGGATTTCTTGCTGAGTTTTCGACTCATTTTAGTTTGTTTTCATGTTTTTAACCACCTAGGTGAAGATGGTGAATACGAGCAGGCATGCCAGGATTAGAAAGAGCAGTTGATTTAGTTTCAGACATTCTAAAATAAAATTATTTTTATGTCATAAATTATATTCAGATTATTCATTTAATATTTTTAAAAGACATTTTATTAGTTTTTTTTTCAAAATAAATCATAAATTTTATTTATTAAATATGAGATGAGTTTATTTTATGAAAAACACGTAACACTTCTGACGAGGGTTACACTCTATTGCTACCTAACTCCCTATGCATACATGCCAGATTAATGCAAACTCCAGTACCTTGTTTTGCTTAATTTGGCCCTTGTAATTTACAGAACACAAAATGTTATTGTTCATATAATTGTAACTGTTTATAAATCAGGATAGAAACACAGCTCAAGCACCCGGTTGATAGCCACTGCTTAAATTTGACTTTCACCAGATAGTATTAAATTCTCGCGCACCAACGTCGGGTGTCAGTCTTTTTAGAAATCCTGAAGGGCGAGGAGCACGACGGGTAGTTATTGGTTTCTTTGCCAACGTGGGGTCCGTTTCAAAAGTAGTCTTCTTTTCATGAAAGCGTCGCAAAGCAGCTTGTAAAGCAGATGCTGCTTCCGTCTGCCACTTGGAGATCAGTGTCCGCAAGTCTATTGCCATTAGAGCAAAGGCTTCAACTTTTGTATGGGTTTTGAAAGTCTTGGTAGAGACTGGAGGGTTGAAAAGGCTTGGTATGGAGTAACCTCCGAACCCCCAATCTAGAAGTTCTTCTCCAAAGAAATGGCCACTTTCAATACACCCTGCACTTAAGGAGACAGTTCCGTCAGTAGCCCTGACACTGGTTCTGAAGTTCCATACAATGCCTTGCGTGATGAAAATCATTGCATCAAGTGGTTCTCCCTCCCGAACAATGTAGGTGCGCTCGTTGTAGTACACTGGCCTGAGGTTGTCGCAGATCAATTGCAACAGCTTTTCACTTTTTGTTTGGAGCATTGGCACCTAGCTCACAAACAATCGAGACAAATGTGAGGAACTCCATTCATATAAAAATTATTAAATGTACTTCTAATTTATACCTCCTTAAAAATCTGACCAAGAAGATCAGTATGCCATATCACCTATTTTCAATTCATTTAGATACTAACAAGGGTGCTCGTTGTAATTCGTGATTCGATTCAGGTGCAAATCACAACTTTAATTGGTAGTTTAAAGGTCACATTGCAAACATAGATCAACTGGAATTGTGAATGAAATTTTTGATGGTCTGGAGATTATATTGAGAAGTGGTGATATTTAATTTGGCGGTAATTAAGTGCAAAAACATATTGCTTGACCGCTTGTCCCATTGCACCTGAAAAAAACATATTACTGTGCATATTTTATTCCAGATTTCATCCAAAGCAAAGTAATAAAATTTTCAATCGAGTAGGTTTCTGTACCATTTCCAAAAGAGTGGCAGAATTAACGAAGGAAATGACTCACTTTCTTTAGCAGAGGTAAGCAAAGATAGCGTTTAATATCTTTTCTAAGCTCTATGGGAAGATGAGGGAGAGGATTCTGCGCATCAACATCCATATTTTGTTCCAAAATCCGCTGTACGTTGGGCATGATCTGCCGTCTTAAATTATCATCGAGGTCGTTTCTCGTTATCCACAAGTCTATGTCTCGTTCTTTATTTTTCATCTTTTCTATAACTTCCTCGGACCTTTCAGTTGTCAACTGCATATATGTCTGCCACTCACAACAACTATGATTCATCAATCCTATCCAAGAATTACTATATATATACATATATATATATATGTATACTTTTTTTTTAAAAAAAAAAAAATATATATATATATATATATATACACATATATATATATATGTATATATATATAAACGAGGGTCTTGAAGCTGAAATGAGGAAATGTTGAGTACCAACCTGCACATTACCAATGAAATACAAAAAGAATAGCAAGCCAGAGATCGAAATAAAAATCGTAAAGCAGTTTTCCCAGAAATTGGTGCTGGCTTGAAGGTTTTGACCCAAAGAACTGCAAAATTTGCAGTGACCACATTGCATGAGATATATATATACACAAATATATATGATACGCTCAAATCTATATATAGTAAAAAGAAAAGGTTATTTCCGTCCTAAATATTTGGTCTAGCATAAGAATTTGTCTTGCACATTAGCATTAGTCTATGCATATGTATATGTAAAGTCATATTTGCATAATATGATCCTAAAATCCTTCACATTAGCTTATGCATATCCAAATATTTAGCTACCTATGAACAGTATTTATTCAAGTTTGGATAACTACTATTCACCCTACAAATCATATTTTAATAATTATTTATTTCTCCTCCCACTCTCTCTCTAACAATCCTTTATTTTCTCTTTCCTTCAACAACACAACAAACCTTCACTTACACATTCATTTTATTATTATAATATATTATATATATTTTTCATTTTATTATATTTTTAATTTAATATATAAAAAAATAATATTTTTATTATTACTTTTGTATTATTAATGTCAAATGTATGTAGTGGATGTTAATTGTAAAATATATATAAAAAAATTGATTTTAGCAAAAAATTAATAATAAAAAAATAATAATATTGTCTCAAATATGCATAAACCAATATAAAAAATTTATTTGAATGACAAAATGAATATACAAAAGAGATGATTTTACGTAGGGGTGTGCAGAATTCCGAGAATTCCGACTCCGTCCGACCTCCGCTCCGATGCCGACTCCGACGGAGTCGGAGTTGTCGGAATTCGGAGTCGGAATTCGGAGTAGCTCCGAATAATTTTCGGAGTCGGAGTCGGAGTTCGGAGCTCAAAGGAGCTCCGAACTCCGACTCCGATTTTTTTTTTTAAACTCAGCTCCAAAAACGTCTTTGAGCTCCGAACTCCGACTCCGATTTTTTTTTTTAAACTCAGCTCCAAAACGACGTCGTTTTGGAACTGGGTTTAAAAAAAAAAATTCGTTTGAACGACACCGTTCCACTTAATATGGAACGGTGTCGTTCGGTCGTTCCTCCAGAACGACTTCTTCTTCTCCTTCCTTCTTCACTTATTCTGCACTTTTCAGTTTTCACTTCTTCTTCTTCCTTCTTCACTTCTTCTTCCACGGTGTTCTCTCTCGCGTCTCCCGTCCCAGTGCATGAACCAGTCACCAGTGAACCCTCCGTCTCGCGTTCTTCAGAACACCGTTCGTCGTTGCTCCTCCCTGCCGCCGTCCCTCTGTTCAGCTTCCACCTACGGTGAGCCCTAAATTTATGAGCCTTAAATTTAATTCAAGCACGTCTCTTGTGAATTGGAGCCAGCAGTTGTGATTCTTGTGATTCTTGTGTATTGAATATTCAATATAGTCCCCAACACGGCGCTCAAAAACATGAATTTTACACTGTTTTGAAGACTTGCGCTCGAGCGAGGTGTCGAGCGCAAGTCGAGCGCACGTTGTATTGAACATTGCTCGAGCGATATGTCGAGCGGAAGTCAAGCGAACCTCTCTGGAAGAGTTCTGCTTGAGCGTTACGTCGAGCGCTTATCGAGCGAACGTCTCTGGAAGAGTTCTGCTCGAGCGCTACGTCGAGCGCTCATCGAGCGAACCTCTCTAGATTCTAGAAGAGTTCTGCTCGAGCGCTACGTCGAGCGCTTATCGAGCGAAACTCTCTGTATGGATTCTGCTCGAGTGCGACGTCGAGCGCAGGTCGAGCGATCCTCTCTGTATGGATTATGCTCGAGCGCCACGTCGAGCGCAGGTCGAGCGATCCTCTCTGTATGGATTATGCTCGAGCGCCACGTCGAGCGCACGTCGAGCTAACCTCTCTGGATGAATTCTGCTCGAGCTCCACGTCGAGCGCACATCGAGCGAACCTCTCTATATGAGTTCTGCTCGAGCGCCACTTCGAGCGCACATCGAGCGAACCTTTCTGGATGGGTTCTGCTCGAGCGCTACGTCGAGCGCACGTCGAGCGAACCTCTCTGTATGGCTTCTGCTCGAGCGCACGTCGAGCGCACGTCGAGCGAACTCATTTGGATGGGTTCGTCTGAGTCAAGCGCACATCAACCGAACTCAATGTAATAATACATCGATATATGTATTATTGTATCATAATAATACATGTCCTATTGTATAATACAATAGCCTAGTTTATTTTTAAACTAATTTTTTGCTTCTAATTTAATTTTTTCAGCTTCATTGATTGTGATATGGATCGTAGACATAGTGGAGATGATCGTCCACAAGGGGATGTGGCGGATGCCAATGCTACAACTCCTACACCGGTGGGTACTTCCACCCCTAGAGCCACATCTAGGGCAGCCACATCTAGGGCAGCTACATCTAGAGCAGCTACATCTTGTGCGAGTAGTCGACTCCCATTCCCAGTTGATATAGAGGATGAAGATATGTTCAACGAGGAGGAGGAGATGCCCATTGAGCAAGATCAACCACCACGACCTTCTAAAAAGAGGTCGTGGACATGGGAGCATTTCACCAAAATTCCTGGTGAAATTGCAAACCCAGTGTCAAGATGCCATTACTGTGGATCACTTTGTGGATGCCATTCGAAGAAGCAAGGTACCAGTGTGTTAATAGCACATCTAAATGGTTGCCAACGATATAAGATAGCGAAGAGATTGCAAGCCACTGATCAGACCAACCTCAGTTACCAAACTTCTACAGCCACTGATGGTACACAGACTAAGAAATTGGTCATCCCTCAATACAGTGAGAAGATGTTGAGGAACATGCTTGCAGAGATGATAATTACTGATGAGATGCCATTTACCACAGTCGAGAAAAGAGGCTTTCGAAAGTTTCTAAATTTTGTTGAGCCACGATTTCCCATTCCATCACGGTATACAGTGATGCGAGATTGTATGAAGAGGCATGCGAAGGACAAGGAGGAGATGAGGAAGATGTTTATTACCACTGGCCAGAGAGTGTCTTTTACGACTGACACATGGACTTCCATACAGAACGTCTGCTACATGTGTATCACAGCACACTACATTGACAGTGAGTGGATTTTGCATAAAAAAATTATTGGTTTTAAAGAAATTGTGGATCATAAAGGTGCATCCATTGGGGCGAAGATGGATGATTGTTTAAAGGACTGGGGAATTCGAAAAGTGCTGTGTATTACAGTTGACAATGCCAGTGCGAATGAAACAACAATTGATTGGTTTAAGCGGAACACGACGGTGAGAGATGATGTCATTCGGGCCCACGAGTTTATTCACGTTCGATGCTGTGCTCATATCATTAACCTCATAGTTGTTGAGGGATTAAAAGAGGTTCATGATTCCATAACCCGAGTCCGCAACATTGTACGATATGTGAGGGGTTCCCCTCAAAGGCTTGCCAAGTTTAAGGCAATAGCAGAAGATTTGAAGATTGAATGTTCTAGTATGCTGTGCTTGGACGTTCCGACTCGATGAAATTCTACATACATGATGTTGGATGTGGCACAGAAGTACCAAAAAGCATTCGAGCGGATGGAGGTCGAGGATGGGGGCCTGAGGTATGCTTTGTTGGAGCCAGCAGGACAGGGGCTCGGTGCGCCAGACGCACATGATTGGACCAGTGTGAGTTATTTTGTTGAATTTTTAAGAACTTTTTATGAGATAACCATGCGACTATCTGGATCCAAATATACGACTGCGAACTCATTTTTCAGTGAGCTCTCGGAGCTTCACTTCCAGTTGGAAAATAGTTGTACTGACTCTGCTGGATTGTTATCTGATATGGCTACGAGGATGAAGATCAAATATGATAAATATTGGGGGAATATTGAGAAGATAAATAGATTGCTATTTGTGGCTGTGATCCTTGACCCCCGAGTTAAGTTGGCCGTTCTAGAATTTTGGGTAAATTCCGTCCTCGGGGCAGTGAAGGCTGGAGAGTTTATTAGATTGCTAAAAAATGATGTTGATGACTTATATCATCACTACAGTACTAGTGCTCAGCCTTCATCCGCAGTTGGTAGCTCCTCACATTCGAGGCCGACAGGATCGACAGTTGCCTCAGGTGATACTGAGCCATCTGTAAGGGTTAGAGGCAATCGTGTTATACGGCAGTATCATCAACTCATGTCAACAAGGAATATTATGCATTGTACATCTGAGGTTGAACGATATTTTATGGAAGCTGTCGAGGCACCTAGTGATGTATTTCAGTTATTAACTTGGTGGAAAGTTAATTCCACCAAGTATCCAGTCCTTTCCCGTGTGGCCCGAGATGTGCTAGCCATTCCTATAACTACGGTTGCCTCAGAGTCGGCATTTAGCACTGGAGGTCGCGTGTTGGATGCTTATCGGAGTTCATTGTCACCGTCAACCGTGGAGGCCCTCGTTTGCACACAGAATTGGATTAGTGAAACGCTCCTTGGACTAGATACCGTTGGCATTGATGCCGAGAGCTATAGGCTAGAATCGGGTAAGTTTATATGCTTTTAAATGATGGTTTAATTATTTTTAATGTTTCTAACTTCTACTTTTTATGATTTTATAGATCTAATTGTGAACCCTAACATAATTACCGATGATTGAGAGTTTGGAACGGACGCTACTTGAGAGTTGTGATGGAGTTGAGAGAACCACATTTCTTGGTAAGAATCAAATTATTCTTTTACCTTATATAATTTTTTATTATCAATTTTTTTTCGTCTATTGTTTGCTACTTTCTATCTTCATTTCAGGCGTGACCAATGGAACATTGGGGTTTGAGTGAAACCCGTGTTTAATTTTTATGAAGTTATATTTCAAGACTGAGTCATATTGTTATTAACTTATTACGTTATAAATGAGACTGTTATAACTTATGGCTGCATCATACATATTATTTACTTTTTAAACTATTTATATAGTTATATTTATGTACTTATATCCCGAGCAAAGACGTGGGATAAGTACTCTTTATTCTATAATTTCTATTAGTACTTATCCATCCTCTCTCAAAAGTTTATAATTTATTATCCAACTGAAATTAATCAGGTGATACAAATTCGTACCATCATTCTTTTCTAAATTTCAGGCGGAGATAAAACAAATTAAATATATAATTAAAATTCAGTAACAAAATCAGAACGAATATTTAAATTATTGAAAACTCTTGAATAAACCAAATATTTGTAGATGGTTCACTTTTTAAAAAAAAAATATATGTTGCCTACTATCTGAAACGAAATTGAACAACAAAATTTAAATAATAATAATAATAAAAAAATCTGAAATTGAGTTCGAAACTCCGAACGGAGGTCGGAGCTCCGACCTCCGTTCGGAACTCCCTCCGAACTCCAGTCGGAGTTACCATCGGAGGTCGGAGCTCCGACCTCCGTTCGGAACTCCGATCGGAGGTCGGAGCTCCGACATCCGATCGGAATCGGACTCCGACTACGTTCGGAGTCGGAGTCGGAGGGGAACTTTGGCTCCAACTTTTGTCGGAGTCGGAGGTCGGAAATGACAACTCCGACTCCGTCGGAGTCGGAGCCCACCCCTAATTTTACGTATACATATAGATCAACCAATACTAATACTCAGGTGTTAGGTTGAGTTTGAATGTTGAAGTGAGTTGAGTTAAGTTGAGTTGAAATGATAAAATATTGTTAGAATATTATTTTTTAATATTATTATTATTTTAAGATTTGAAAAAGTTAAATTATTTATTATATTTTATGTTGAAATTTTAAAAAATTATAATTATAAATTGAGATCAGTTGAGATAGGTTGATGATCCAAATCAACCCGACAAAGGTTAAAGATGTGTGCAAACCTCAAATTTCGCAGTCCCCACCAGAAACAGTGCAGTATCTTTCTGGGATAATTTGTGGACGCCAGTACGGTGCCTGACTGAATGGCTTCAAGAAATATTCCGAAATCAAATTGAGTTGCATTTGCTTTTTCTAGGGGGCTACAAATATCATCTAAAAATGTGTGATTTGTGGACTTGGAAACTCTGCTGCTACAACTGAAAGAACTTGAGACACATTGGTCAGTTTGGTTTTTGCAGGCTATGTATAACCAGCAAGCGGTCTCTCGTTGGATAGAAAATAAGTACCAAAAGGCACCCAGTACCTGATCAAAGACCAGCAATTTCCTTTAGAGATCGATTAGCATATTTTGTGCAGATATCTTTGCAAATGAAACATAAAAGCAGGAAAGAGAGAATTCTGCACATAAGAGATAAAAAAAATAATGCTTCCGTGAATTACAGTAACAGAAGAGGTAAATGATTTTAAGAACATTAACATAATAATAATGCTCGATCTGGTCTCATATATATATATATATAAGCTTAAAGGAACAGGAAACTGATAATCAACTTACATGACTGGCAAGGATGTACAGAAAGAAATTGAATGCAGCTTTAACCCAAACAATTCGAGCAATTATGTTAGCAGTCCTGATAAGTTTCCTCCATGATATGTAGATCCGAATAACTCTTGGCACGTATTGGAGAAGAACAATAGCACTCAGAACCTTTCTTTTGTCCAAATAGCTTGAGCCTTTCATCTCTAAAAAAATAATTGGAACTAACACCTGGAAAGAATATTACAACAAGTACGTACATGCAGTAAGGAATAACTTCCTCAGGACATTTTTTGAAGCACCTATTGAATTTTGTACAAAATCTAAGAGTAATAAAATAATAATGGGGAAAAAGTAACGCGCAGATCATTCAATTTCTTTCTCATTTGTTACTTTATGGAGAAATCCCCATTCTAAAATCCCTGAATGGTGTTTGCCATATTCTTCTATTCTAAATGCAGAATAGAATTTGGTACGTTCTATATATCAGAATTTCTGCCTTAATTATCAGCTTTGGGATGGAGAGATAAGTTGCTGACTTGGTTTTCGTTTTTCACGGTTCAAACCACTTTCATTTACTAGCTCAATTAATTCCCTGTTTCATACTCTAGGAATTATGTAAAGGCGTGATAAAATATGTTATGAAATAGTTGCAAGAACTTTATCTGATGATTAAACCATCAAAGAGCACATCGATCCAAAGATGGCGCTATCTCTACATGATTAGATCTTTTGAGAACCTCTTTATGGAAGACTACAACACAAAAGGTCAAATTGGTTTGTTGGTTAAATCCTCATACTGCAGGTAGAATAAAACTGAATAATATTGTCAGAATCTCAAAGGGCAGCCTTGGATTTACTGGTTATATATATATGGCGGAATCCTTTGTGATCACTATGGACGTCATTTCATACATATATGGCTTTTCCATCTCCTTGGGGACTGGTACTAATGTTTTTGCAGAACTATTTGTGCTCTCATTGTTGAATTAAATGCTTTGCTGGTATATATAAAAATATGAAAAGCCCTCCTTCCAGGTATGTGCATCTCTGGGAAATGTTTTTTGAAACTTTTCTGGTTAGGGACTTCTGTAACCCCAGATCATTAATTTGTTGTAATATAGTTATATTCTTTCGCCATAAATCAGATATATTAAATACCTATATATATAATCGAGCATAAGAATGTACGGAGATCGTAATTGAAGTGAAAATTTAATCATAAAAAGTTAAGGTGGAATCAGTTTCTACGGCCTATATTAATAATGTGGTTACTATCTGAATCATTTTGTAGCTTGCGAACTTAAATGCTTAACTTATTCAATAGAAAAAAAGGTACATAAATAGTAAAAGATATAAATTAACATTAAGTTAATTGAAAAGTTAAACATATCGCACGCTTTTAAACTATTAGACATTGAAAGGAAACCATGACCACATGCATGCTTGCTTTTAATTATTAGAAGCAGAAAATTAAAGACTCCTTACCTGTGGGAGGGGAAGAATAGCAAGAATATCAATTCCGAAGTACCACGAGAACATGTACCTCTTTGCTATTGGCCAAGCATCTGTAACAACCTTAATTCTTCCAACTTTACGGGCGCCATTGTCTATATATGGACATATAAATTGCAAAATGATATTCACCATATAAATCAAGTCGGTCACCGCTTTCAAACAAATAGCTATGACATGTAATCTTTCATCCAACACAAGGCAGTTCTCATGTTCTTTGATCACGGGAATGTAAAAGAACAAAGGGTCCACTGATACTGCAATCACACACGACACTACAAAAATCATCCTCCAGATTCGAAGGTTTTGCCCATGTGGGTCAAGAATTTTCATTTTTGTTGTTTTCTTTTCTTTTGTCACACGCAGTACTACTCCGTCATTGTGGGAAGCATGCTTCTCACCATCTTCATCCCTGAATAGAAAATAACAGGCAAGGAATCATGTTGATATGAACATTGGTCATAAATTAATCAATATTTCAGTTCACCATTTGGAGGAAAAGAAAAAGATAAGAGGAAAGTTGATCATGATAAATGTTGTTTGGTCAGAAATTCAGTTTCTCCACAGGGGACAAGATATTTGTCAGAACCCATCAATGATATCATTATTGATGTAGAGCTGGGCTCCAACGCTAATGGAGTAGTCAATTCCGACTTCCGACTCCGACGTAGGTCGGAGGCCATTTTGAGTTCCGATCCTGATTTTAAATCAGGCCAAATTTTGACTCCAATCCATGTTGTCGGAATTGGAGTCGTACGTCAGAGCCCATTTCAGAACGTTGATGAGATTGTCAGAAGTTCTTGATCTCGGTCGCGGAGCAGCCGATGGCTCGACCTGAGTCGTAGCTGGTGCTTGAAGCTGGAGTCAGCATCGTTAGCGTTAGGGGTGGGCTCCGACTCCGACGGAGTCGGAGTTGTCATTTCCGACCTCCGACTCCGACAAAAGTCGGAGCCAAAGTTCCCCTCCGACTCCGACTCCGAACGTAGTCGGAGTCCGATTCCGATCGGATGTCGGAGGTTGGAGCTCCGATCGGAACTCCAAACGGAGGTCGGAGCTCCCACCTCCGATCGGAACTCCGACTGGAGTTCGGAGGGAGTTCCGAACGGAGGTCGGAGCTCCGACCTCCGATCGGAACTCCGACTGGAGTTCGGAGGGAGTTCCGAACTCCGACCTCCGTTCGGAGTTCCGAACTCAATTTCAAATTTTATTATTATTATTATTATTTAAATTTTGTTGTTCAATTTCGTTTCAGATAGTGGGCAACATATATATATTTTTTTAAAAGTGAACCATCTACAAATATTTGGTTTATTCAAGAGTTTTCAATAATTTAAATATTCGTTCTGATTTTGTTACTGAATTTTGATTATATAGTTAATTTGTTTTATTTCCGCCTGAAATTTAGCATTAAAAGTGCTCATGACTTATGAGTTGAAAATTACACAAATTTAAAATTTTATAGAAAAGAATGATGGTACGAATTTGTATCACCTGATTAATTTCAGTTGGATAATAAATTATAAACTTTTGAGAGAGGATGGATAAGTACTAATAGAAATTATAGAATAAAGAGTACTTATCCCACGTCTTTGCTCGGGATATAAGTACATAAATATAACTATATAAATAGTTTAAAAAGTAAATAACATGTATGATGCAGCCATAAGTTATAACAGTCTCATTTATAACGTAATAACAATATGACTCAGTCTTGAAATATAACTACATAAAAATTAAACACGGGTTTCACTCAAACCCCAATGTTCCATTGGTCACGCCTGAAATGAAGATAGAAAGTAGCAATCAATAGATGAAAAAAAATTGATAATAAAAAATTATATACGGTAAAAGAATAATTTGATTCTTACCAAGAAATGTGGTTTTCTCAACTCCATCCCAACTCTCAAGTAGCGTCCGTTCCAAACTCTCAATCATCGGTAATTATGTTAGGGTTCACAATTAGATCTATAAAATCATAAAAAGTAGAAGTTAGAAACATTAAAAATAATTAAATCATCATTTAAAAGCATATAAACTTACCTGATTCAAGCCTATAGCTCTCGGCATCAATGCCAACGGTATCTAGTCCAAGGAGCGTTTCACTAATCCAATTCTGTGTGCAAACGAGGGCCTCCACGGTTGACGGTGACAATGAACTCCGATAAGCATCCAACACGCGACCTCCAGTGCTAAATGCCGACTCTGAGGCAACCGTAGTTATAGGAATGGCTAGCACATCTCGGGCCACACGGGAAAGGACTGGATACTTGGTGGAATTAACTTTCCACCAAGTTAATAACTGAAATACATCACTAGGTGCCTCGACAGCTTCCATAAAATATCGTTCAACCTCAGATGTACAATGCATAATATTCCTTGTTGACATGAGTTGATGATACTGCCGTATAACACGATTGCCTCTAACCCTTACAGATGGCTCAGTATCACCTGAGGCAACTGTCGATCCTGTCGGCCTCGAATGTGAGGAGCTACCAACTGCGGATGAAGGCTGAGCACTAGTACTGTAGTGATGATATAAGTCATCAACATCATTTTTTAGCAATCTAATAAACTCTCCAGCCTTCACTGCCCCGAGGACGGAATTTACCCAAAATTCTAGAACGGCCAACTTAACTCGGGGGTCAAGGATCACAGCCACAAATAGCAATCTATTTATCTTCTCAATATTCCCCCAATATTTATCATATTTGATCTTCATCCTCGTAGCCATATCAGATAACAATCCAGCAGAGTCAGTACAACTATTTTCCAACTGGAAGTGAAGCTCCGAGAGCTCACTGAAAAATGAGTTCGCAGTCGTATATTTGGATCCAGATAGTCGCATGGTTATCTCATAAAAAGTTCTTAAAAATTCAACAAAATAACTCACACTGGTCCAATCATGTGCGTCTGGCGCACCGAGCCCCTGTCCTGCTGGCTCCAACAAAGCATACCTCAGGCCCCCATCCTCGACCTCCATCCGCTCGAATGCTTTTTGGTACTTCTGTGCCACATCCAACATCATGTATGTAGAATTCCATCGAGTCGGAACGTCCAAGCACAGCATACTAGAACATTCAATCTTCAAATCTTCTGCTATTGCCTTAAACTTGGCAAGCCTTTGAGGGGAACCCCTCACATATCGTACAATGTTGCGGACTCGGGTTATGGAATCATGAACCTCTTTTAATCCCTCAACAACTATGAGGTTAATGATATGAGCACAGCATCGAACGTGAATAAACTCGTGGGCCCGAATGACATCATCTCTCACCGTCGTGTTCCGCTTAAACCAATCAATTGTTGTTTCATTCGCACTGGCATTGTCAACTGTAATACACAGCACTTTTCGAATTCCCCAGTCCTTTAAACAATCATCCATCTTCGCCCCAATGGATGCACCTTTATGATCCACAATTTCTTTAAAACCAATAATTTTTTTATGCAAAATCCACTCACTGTCAATGTAGTGTGCTGTGATACACATGTAGCAGACGTTCTGTATGGAAGTCCATGTGTCAGTCGTAAAAGACACTCTCTGGCCAGTGGTAATAAACATCTTCCTCATCTCCTCCTTGTCCTTCGCATGCCTCTTCATACAATCTTGCATCACTGTATACCGTGATGGAATGGGAAATCGTGGCTCAACAAAATTTAGAAACTTTCGAAAGCCTCTTTTCTCGACTGTGGTAAATGGCATCTCATCAGTAATTATCATCTCTGCAAGCATGTTCCTCAACATCTTCTCACTGTATTGAGGGATGACCAATTTCTTAGTCTGTGTACCATCAGTGGCTGTAGAAGTTTGGTAACTGAGTTTGGTCTGATCAGTGGCTTGCAATCCATTCGCTATCTTATATCGTTGGCAACCATTTAGATGTGCTATTAACACACTGGTACCTTGCTTCTTCGAATGGCATCCACAAAGTGATCCACAGTAATGACATCTTGCCACTGGGTTCGCAATTTCACCAGGAATTTTGGTGAAATGCTCCCATGTCCACGACCTCTTTTTAGAAGGTCGTGGTGGTTGATCTTGCTCAATGGGCATCTCCTCCTCCTCGTTGAACATATCTTCATCCTCTATATCAACTGGGAGTGATATGGATCGTAGACATAGTGGAAGTACCCACCGGTGTAGGAGTTGTAGCATTGGCATCCGCCACATCCCCTTGTGGACGATCATCTCCACTATGTCTACGATCCATATCACAATCAATGAAGCTGAAAAAATTAAATTAGAAGCAAAAAATTAGTTTAAAAATAAACTAGGCTATTGTATTATACAATAGGACATGTATTATTGTATCATAATAATACATATATCGATGTATTATTACATTGAGGTTCGGTTGATGTGCGCTTGGCTCAGACGAACCCATCCAAATGAGTTCGCTCGACGTGCGCTCGAGTAGAAGCCATACAGAGAGGTTCGCTCAACGTGCGCTCGACGTAGCGCTCGAGCAGAACCCATCCAGAAAGGTTCGCTCGATGTGCGCTCGAAGTGGCGCTCGAGCAGAACTCATATAGAGAGGTTCACTCGATGTGCGCTCGACGTGGAGCTCGAGCAGAATCCATCCAGAGAGGTTCGCTCGACGTGCGCTCAACGTGGCGCTCGAGCATAATCCATACAGAGAGGATCGCTCGACCTGCGCTCGACGTCGCGCTCGAGCATAATCCATATAGAGAGTTTCGCTCGATGAGCGCTCGACGTAGCGCTCGAGCAGAACTCTTCCAGAGAGGTTCGCTTGACTTCCGCTCGACATATCACTCGAGCAATGTTCAATACAACGTGCGCTCGACTTGCGCTCGACACTTCGCTCGAGCGCAAGTCTTCAAAACAGTGTAAAATTCATGTTTTTGAGCGCCGTGTTAGGGACTATATTGAATATTCAATACACAAGAATCACAACTGCTGGCTCCAATTCATAAGAGACGTGCTTGAATTAAATTTAGGGCTCACCGTAGGTGGAAGCTGAACAGAGGGACGGCGGCAGGGAGGAGCAACGACGAACGGTGTTCTGAAGAACGCGAGACGGAGGGTTCACTGGTGACTGGTTCATGCACTGGGACGGGAGACGCGAGAGAGAAGTGAAGGAGGAAGAAGAACTGAAGAAGTGAAGAAGGAAGAAGAAGAAGTGAAAAGGAAGAAGAAGTGAAGAAGGAAGGAGAAGAAGAAGTCGTTCTTCAAGAAGGAACTTCCGAACGACACCGTTCCATATTTTTTTTTAAACCCAGTTCCAAAACGACGTCGTTTTGGAGCTGGGTTTAAAAAAAAATTCGGAGTCGGATTTCGGAGCTCCTTCGAGCTCCCAACTCCGACTCCGACTTCGAATAATTATTCGGAGCTACTCCGAATTCCGACTCCGAATTTCGACAACTCCGACTCCGTCGGAGTCGGCATCGGAGCGGAGGTCGGACGGAGTCGGAATTCTCGAAATTCTGCACACCCCTAGTTAGCGTACGTAGTTGATGAATGCTTCTCAGTGGACGGTGGAGGCTCGGCTGTACTTGAACGAGTCGTCGGGTTTGTTCAGTAGTTCTTGAGCGATTCGCCGACACCTCGACGGGAAGAGACGCAGTTGGCGAAGCCTTTGTTGGAGTAGACGGCGAAGTTGGCGTCTTTGTCATGCTTATTGTCCAGCACTGTGCTCGAGGAGTTGAAGGAAAGGTACAAGTTGGGAGAAGGAAGCGTGGTTTTGGAGGAGGAGGAGGAGTGGATTTGGCGGAAGAGAAGAAGAAGAAGAAGGAAGAAGAAGCTTACCTCACCCCGTTATCTTGCCGATGCCCACGGTAGCTCATACTTAAGTGTACCCGTACACTGTGACTTGTGCTTCCTGAAAAAACTGAAAACGGATTAGAGAAACGTGAAACTTCTTGGTCGATCTATCATTCTAAGTGCAACATCCACAGATCGTTTAAAAACTACAGCTTAAAGACGTTATCACTAGGAAATTAAAATCCTATTTTCCCAAACTCGGTAGAGTATCCGGACCCGGGGAAAAAGAAGAAGAAAAAGGAAACTCTCCGCGGTTGCAAAGGAACGTGTATCTATTGCGGCGGATCTTTCTTGCAACGGAACGTGTATCTTGTAGTGTCCCCGGCGGGTCTCTTGTAGAGTCCGCCGGAAAAGGGGATCCTTTGCAAAAGCTCTTTTACAAAGGATCTTTCTGGGAAATTGTGTCCGCCGGAGCTGAAAAAAAAAAAAAAAAAGACAATTCTAAATGTCTATTGGTTTCATCAAAAGTAAATACATCTTTAAAATTTAAAAACATATTAATAAAATATTCACACTGCCTCGTCAAAATATAAACGTTTAACTTTGAGCTCCAACGATTTTATGTACAACTTTAAATCTGAAGAAATATTGTTCATTATTAAAAATAATATTTTATTATAAAAATTAAAATCAACTTCTTCCTTGCGTAAACGTTATATAGTAATATAATAATTTATTCTGTAGATAATAACTCAATTAAATTCATGTAGGATTAATAATAAAAGATTTTAGCTACAATAATTTTTTTTTGTTAACTAAAAAATTCATTGTTCCCGTCTAATTTTGGCCAGCAAAAAAGTTACCGGTACTATCTAAGATGCCTTCAATTTAATTTTTTATTATTAATCATTAGAATTTTTTTAGATAGTGTAAATGCAAAATATGGAGAATAAAATAAAAATATTATTATTAAAAAATAATATTATATTATTATTTTACTGAATCTAATGACTAATCTAATATGAAATTATAGATATAAAGATTTTAGAATTATAAAATAGATATATTTTTCATCAAATTTTAAAGGTAATTTTTGCAAAACCTATGCCAATACTCCAAAGACTTGTCAATGAGGTATTGAAAAGGAACGTGTACTCATATAACAACTCATTGAACCTGATAGACTTGTGCGTTCGAGCAGACCAGGATATGTACTAAGCAAAGAGCAGCTAGCAGAACGCTGGATTTTAAGCAAGCTGATGAGTCCACATCCATGTCCAGCCAGTCTACTTAAAGGAACTGGTCGAGTCAAGTCCATTATAATTAATTAATTTAAGTAGTTTCTCAGACGACATTACCGAGAGTCCCTTAAACACTTCTCATCAAGTCCAACTTTTTTTCTTAACAGTCTCTTGCAAATATAAATAGATATATATTAACAAAAAATAATGTTCATAAATTAATGTGGATATATATTTGATATATTAGGTTTTTTTATAAGATTTTTTTTTGGTAATCCAGTCATGTACTTTAATTAACAAATTTTATATATATATATATATATATATACTTAGATTTATTTTTATGAGTGTTTTTTTATAAACAAAAAATCTATTTTGATTATAAATTATCTTTTGTACCAACACAAGTTTTTAACTTTTAGTATAGTGTAGATGCATATTGAACAAATCAAACAAGTTAGCTAACTTCTCCGGCCGGCCGGCCAGCACATGATGATTAGCGACTCACATGCAAGAAAAGAACATGAATTTGCTAATGGACGGAGCGTTTACTAGAAGAGAAATTATATTTGTAGTCGTAAGTGTGTTAGTGCCGTACAGTCATTTTGAAAAAAGTGAATAAATATGAGACTCATATGAAAAGAAATTAATTTTTTAATAGTGGACCCTGCTTTTTTTCAAAGCGATTATACGGCACTTACACATTCCACGACTGTATGTAGTATTACTCTTACTAGAATATATATGCAAAACCACGTGGGAACTCAAGAAAATAAAGGTGAAAATTAGAAGATAATTATATATATGCATATATACATACAAATAAAGAAAATCAAAGCCGCGACGTACGTAGAAGATCGAATTTCATTCAAGATCATGATCATGATCAAACTAAATTTGTTAACTAACCAATTGTCTCTACTCTCTAATTGAGTACTTGATCTACTGGCTTGTAAGATTATAAGGACATTCAGCGTAATTGGGGGCCGGGCCTCTCCTTAATTATTTTGAGGATAAGCACTATCAATTTCTCTTCATTTTAGCTAACTAAGAACAACTAACGACACTACAAGAAAAACGGACTTTTGTGATTAATTTATTGCGATTAAAAGATTTTTCACAACTAATTTTAGTTGCAAATAGTCATTTCGCTAGAATTAACTGGTCGCAAATAAGCAGTTTTCTTGCAATTTATCCTATTATCATTTTATTTTTTATTTTTTTAAAACTATTATATATATATATATCATTTTATTTTGTTTGCGGACGTCCAAATATATATTATCGGTACCTAAAAATATTAATAATGCAGAATACAATATAATTGATTTTTTTTTTAAATTTAGTTTTATAAATTTGAAAGCTAAAATTTATATATCACCTGTTTTCTTTATTATATATATAAATATATTTATATATATATCGATCGCTGCTTGCTCCGGCTGGTTGATTATTTTTCATTAATTTTTCTGATGGGGAAAAATTGAAGAAGAAATTAGAAGCACAAGATTTTGGCACACTAGCTAGCTAGGTCTTTTGGGCCTTAATTTCCCGGCAATATCGTTGTAATTAATATCAATAAAAAGAAAAATATTAGAAGTTGCGCTTGAGATCATGATATATATTCCAGAAACCTTGACCTTAACCCCCCCAGATCAGGCTCAAAGCAAATAGTATTAATTCTAGTACGAATCATCATGATGATCCATGATTTCAAGACGTAAGCGATCAATGAAGTAGAGTGTAATTAAAATTTAAGATCACCATGCATATAATGACAGGTTATTATTATTCATTTGTTATTTATAATGTATTTTTTATTATTTTCTTTAAGTATTTTTTTTAATGTTTTTAATTTTATTAATAATCATTTCTTATGTAAAATAAAAAATTAAAACAAAATCAAATAAAAAAAATATATATATATATAGTAACACTATCATTATCCATCGTGAGATATTGGTGTTTAAGCTGCAATAATCCACGCCACGCGATATTATTACCCATTTTGTTGACTATGTTGGTATATATAATATATGTACTTTACCAATTGCGGGTTTATTGTGCCCAAGCCACAAAAAAAAAAAAAAAAAAAAAAAAAAAAAAAAAAAAAACAAAACAAAAACAAAAAAACAAAAAAATGGAAGCATACAATTGTTTTGTGATTTTGCTAAAATTGGATGCAAGCTGAATTATTTTTGCATTGAGAGCTATGCATTTGGGTACTGAGATGATAATAGATAATTTAAATTAATATGTAAATGGTAATATTTTTTGAATCTTATTGAAATGTGTTTGAATATATGAAAATATTAAAATATGCATTTAAATATAAGAATTCGGTTGAGTATGTTTAATTTTTTTACGGATAGTTGAGAAAATAATAAATTTTATTAATAATTTATCAAAAATAAATTGAGATCAACTCAACACCCAAACAAACTTGAGCCAATCAATTTTTTGTAATGGGGCGGAGGTCCTTACATCGATTAAGCAATCGTCTATTTATAATGCATGCATAAGTCCAGACGTACCTGCTTGTACAAAGAGACTGATTGTTTTGCTGTGGCGGCCCTTGATATGTACAGAACACAGAATCATATAATTGTTCATATAATTGTAAATATTGTTTATAAGTTGGAATAGAAACACAACACGAAAGCTACCTGCAGCATGAGGTTGATTGCGATTAGCCAGACCTTTTGGTTACTGTCATTATTATAGGTCCCAAATTCTCGCCTACAAACATTAATGTTGGGTTCTAGGCCTTTAAATATAGCCTTGAAGCACGGAAAGCATGTTAGCTAGTTTTTGGCTTCCTTGCAAAAGTGGTACTAGACATTAACTCACTATTCTTCTTTCCATTAAAGCGACACCAAAGCACCTTGAAAGCTGAAGCTGCTTCTGTCAAAGTTAGAAGGAAAGAAGATTGACGTATTACGAATAACGTGATTTTAGTTTATGAGTTGTAAATATATTGCATTTTATTCATTATTTTAATATTTGATTCCTTGTCATTATAAATAGTACATGTACGTGAAGGAATATACGTCATTCTATTTTTACACAAATCATTCTCACATTCTCTATTTTTCTATGCATTCCTTATATTCCGTTATTCTCCTTTTTCGTACGCACCCAAGGCAGTTATGCTTTCTTTCTCATTGTATTCCGCCATTGTCAATATGGTATCAGAATCATGACCGAAGAAGTTCCTGCAGCAAACATGCCCCAAACATCAAAATGACCCTCACCATCCCGCTAGCCCATTTTTCATCCATCCAAGTGAAGGTGCTTCCTCTCCCCTGGTCTCTGAACTCTTGACGACGAAAAACTACGTGACTTGGACGAAGACGATGCGTCGTGCACTTAACATCAAAAACAAAATTGGGCTCATTGATGGAACCATCACCAAGCTAGCCACCACCTCCGATACTCTCTTTGCCCCGTCGGAGCGCTTCAATGACATGATTATGGCTTGGATACAACACTCAATTAGTTCGAAGGATAGATCGAGCATCGCCCATGCCGAGACCGCTGACAGCGTTTGCAAAGACCTTCGGGAGTGAATCTCCATCCAAAATACACCTCGCATTTTCCAACTAGGCAAATCCATTTCTTCTTCAACTTAAGATAACAACTCCGTCAATCAATACTACAATTAACTCAAAAGCCTATGGGACGAACTTGAAATCTACGAACCAATGCCAAGTTACACCTGTGGTGCAATCAAAACACTGCTGGAATACGCCCACCGTAACAAGGTGATGCAATTTCTCATGGGCCTTGATGACTCTTACAATTCCGTCTGTGCTTAAATCCTACTTCATGATTCACTCCCCACCCTCAATCGCGTTCTATCCCTTGTTCAACAAGAGGAAAGGCGCAGAAAGCTTCACTTTGTACCAGCGCCTCTTGCAATGGCTGCCAAGAGACCCGATAACCGTAACATGACCAACACTCGTAGGGAGCGACTCTTTTGCTCACACTGCAACATGCCTAGCCATTCTTTGGAACTGTGCTTCAAGGCAAACCCGAACTTACCAATATGTTCGCATTGTCGCATACCAGGCCACGTGAAGGAAAAATGCTACAAGCTGATTGGATACCATTCTGGCCACAAAAACATCTCCAAATTTAAATACGCAGCTAATCAGTCTTCTGTTGCGCAGGAGGAATCCCACCATGGTCCGCCTATTACTCATGAGCAGTACAGCCAGCTCCTAACCTTGTTCCACCCATCTTGCAATGATGCAACTCTTCCTGCGGCAAATAACGTCAATACCATTTCATCTCCTGTTTCTGGTATTTCACTTCCTCACCACACTCATACACAAGCTCGTAATTCATATACCCAAACACCTTGGATTATTGACATAGGAGCTACGGATCACATGATCTATAGCTCCAGTTTTTTCACACACAACGTTACTCAAGTTTCAGGCATCATCAACTTCTGAATGGTTCTACCGCCACTGCTTCACATGTTGGTGATGTACACTTATCACCTCATTTAGTCCTTCATCATGTACTGTGTGTTCCTACTTTTACATTCAATTTGATTTCTACCGAATCGTTGTCTCAATATTCAAATTGTTGTCTAATGTTTTTTTCTAATTCTTGTTACATTCAGGCCATTTCATCTTGGATGATGATTGGAGTGGAGACGGTATGTGATGGCCTCTACCACTTGTAGTTTTCCAAACCCAAACCATATGCTCTTCAACACATTTTTCATGTTTTATTTCCATCATCTTTCGTTAATTACACTCATGTTGTAAAATTTGATCCGTTTACTTTATGGCATTACAGACTTAGACATAGTTCCATGACCATGCATCTATTAGATGACATTAATTTTGATTTCAAACATACGGATCATTTGGAATTTCCTTGTGAGGTTTGCCCCCTTCAAAGGAACGTAAATTGCCCTTTCCCGAAACAAAGCCCAAATCCAAAAATCTTTTTGATGTTGTTTCGGTTGATATTTGGGGTCCCACCAAACCATATTATACGATGGTGCAAAATATTTCCTCACCATTGTTGATCAATTTACAAAATGCACTTTGATTTACCTTCTTAAAAATAAATCCGAAGGTTGAACATCTCTTTTAATTTTTTTTTTCACTTGTTGAAACACAATTCAACACTCAAATCAAAATTCTTAGATCCGATAACGGTGCCGAATTCAAAATGTCTCATTTCTATAATTCCAAAGGAGTCTTACATCAATTAACTTGTGTCGCTACATCCCAACATAACGCCCTAGCTGAGCGCAAGCACCAACACATTCTCAGTATGGCGCGCGCTCTGAAATTTCAATCCGACTTACTCTTACAATATTGGTTTAGTTTTATCACCACCGCTGTCTACTTGGTCAACTGAACACCCACCCCAACACTAAACCATAAAGCCCCATTTGAAGTTCTCTTCCAAACCAAACCATCTTACTCCCATTTCAAAATTTTTGGGTGCTTGTGTTTTGCCTCTACTCTTTCCCATGCTCCGACCAAATTCGGATCCAGAGATAGAAAGTGTCTCTTCCTCGGCTACCCATATGGTGTCAAAGGATATAAACTACTCGACCTAACCACCAAACAATTTTTTCTCTCAAGAGACGTCATTTTCCATGGAGCAATTTTTCCACTAAAACACCCAACACCTACGACGTTGCCCATTTCTCTTCCGTCAGCGCATTTTGACACCCCTCCAGTCACCCATAAATCCACTTCACATGCTCAACATCCCTTCAGTCATATTCCCCTAACCTCTAATAACGAAACCACAGACCACTTCACATCACCTACGAGCTCACCTCCTCTCCGTCCCCAGACTGATAACTCCCCTTCTATTTCTTTGCTTGATGACTCTTCATCCACCATATGCTTTCCTCCACCCCTTTGAAAATCAACTCGCACTAGAACGGCCCTAGAATATCTCAAAAACTATCATTGCCAACAGGTAGTGAGGATTTTACTTACAAGGGTCAGCCTAGGGTTTTACTTACAACATGGAAGGGTAATTCTGGATGATCAAGCGCACCGACTTAAAGTGTCCCTCTCAGAGCGAGAGAAAATTGTGAGTGTGCATGTGCACGAGTCACTGCGTAGATGGGGGAAATGTTTAGTCAAATCTGTACACGGCCTAAAAATAATATACAAACAGGCTTACTGTTGTGGTGTCTAGAGGGGTGGAGCACGGCGGCAGTAGTGGTGGTGCACGGTGATAGGGGTGAATTTAGACAGATTAAAGGGGATCTACGACAAGGAAAAAAAAATCAAAGGGTGGCAGATCTAACGAGACAGAGGATGGACGAAGGGAATCTGGCGGCAAAGGGTGGTGGTAGGTGGCAGTGCAGAACACTAAGGAGGATTTAGACTCAGGTTGGGTGGATCTGAGAGGGGAAAAGTCAAGTGAGAATTAGAGGTGGGGTGGTCGAGTGACCTCTAGAATGCGGTGGATCATAGCGGCGTGCAGCGAAACTGTAGGCAAAAATTTCCTAAGCCACACAGGATGGAAAATATAGAGGGGAATGAGAGATTCGGGGCTTGAGGACGAGATTGAGAGGAAGATGAGAGCTCGGTGATGGGTTTTCAAAGGGTGGAAGCTAGTTTAGCTCGACGACGGTGTGACTTTCGGATGATGAGATTTGGACGACATGTTTTGGTGTTTTGATGTGAGGCAACCTACAAAGGCTTCATCCGTTGTCGTGAGCGGCGATGCTCACATGACCGAAAGAAGCTATGCGTTGCATGTGGTGAACTCGGCTTCGACTGGGGGTAGCAAATGGTGGTTAGACGGTGGAAGGGGATGCACAAATGACATTGGCACGTGGAGCCGAGGTGGTGGAGATGGGGAGAGGTGTTGCATGCCACGGGTGGCGTAAAGCTTCTACCAGATGGAGGGGAAAAAAAGAAAGGAAAAAAAACATACGAAGAGAGGGAGTCTTGTGCAGCACTATGGGAAAAGAAGAAGGAACTTTAGGGTTTCTTTCCCTTGGTTAGAACGACACAGCATAAAGGGAAGGGTTCGGCCTTTGTTTTCTGCTTATGAGTTCTTTTTTTTTTTTTTTTTTTAAATAGTCAGGACCTCATGTCCAATAGTGACTCATATCCAAATTTATTAAAAAACCCTCACTTATGGCAGAAGAATACTGTAGTGACACCATAAAACCCACTTATAACCAATACAACACATTACCTAACTTTCCTAAGGTAAGGGAAACCTCCCTTATCTAGTCTAATTATTCCTTTCAGTAACATAGGAATATCTGAATAAGCTCTCCAAAATCCATTTTGACCCTTAGCTCCCAAGCGTGCCAAACCATCTGCCGCTACATTTATTTATCTGTAAACATGTTTGATTGAGTAATTGATTTCTTCCAATCTTTCCAAAATCTCTTCCCAATAATTTTCCAAATACCATAACCCACGCCTCTTAGATTTTACCCATTGAATGACAAGTAATGAGTCCATCTCAATTTCCACATCTGTTATACCCAAGTCGCAAACATGTCGAAGGCCATAAAGCAGTCCCATCACCTTAGCCACATTATTTGAACTCATACCTGTAGCATATGCAAATCCACACACCAGATCACCTCGATCATTCCTTACTATGCCACCCGCACTCGAAGACCCCGGATTTCTCATTGAGCTCCCACCCACATTTAGTTTAAACCATCCCATTTTTGGATGAGACCATGCGACCTGTTTCACCACCACTTTTCTTGTTTGTTTTCTTTGCAAATTCAATCCACAAATCATCTCCTCATCCCGTCCAGTTAACTGATTTGTTTCCTTAAACTTCCACGCAATCCACGCAATCCACTTACTTTCACGAGCTAAGCCCGAAATTTGAATACTCTCACACTGGAAATGAAACCCTTACGTAAACAACATATAGAGCTCAACTTCACCAAAGAAAACACACATACACACAAAAAAGAAAGAGAAACCCACTTCAAAATCAGTCTTGGGCTTCACACGGGCTGGCTTCAAATATTTTCTTAATACAATTCGAGGATATATGCTTTGTTTTGAGAATTAACTTGGTGCAATATTTTATGACTTGTATTGAGCATGTTGCCCCAAGAGACCAATTAACTTGGTGCCCCAATAGAGCAAAAAATAAATGGAAGCTAGGTACAATTGTTTTGTGATTGCTAAAATTGGATGCAAGATGAATTTTCCTATCAAGAGCTGCTTTTTAATTGCCAATCAAATTTGTAATGTTGGGGCGGAGGTACTTAAATCGATTAAGCGTGAATATGATCTATTTATAATGCAAACTCCAGAGTTCCTTGTACAAAGAAATTGATCAATGTTCTACTGACCTCAATTTTGTTATAGTTCCTTAAAAAGGGAATTAAATACTGCCTTTCTAACGTCCACCATCTCATCACCCATTATGTGTGTGCACAGTACTACGTACGATGAAATTGCATTGAACTATTTCAAAGGGTCTCCAATTTCAGCTCTTTTTGCGACGGAAACGGATTCGGCCTCCACAAGTTAACTTAGGAGAAATGTTATAGATATTATAAAAGTAAACTTATGATTAACTGACACATGAGCTTCATGTCAACTTTAGAATTTTTAATAAGCACTCCCCTCTTATATATAATGCTTACTTATTTGAAAATAAATTAAAAACGTACTTTTTGAGATAGAAATGACATAAAAGGACATATTCTTGAAGAGGAGAGGATACGAGAAGTCAGAAAAATATTGATGGGCAAAGCTGTCATTAGGTTGAAACGATGAGGGTCATTTTGTCCATTACAATATATAGCACGTTTAAAAAGCATCAAAATTGATGCTTCTGTTGAAACGTACGTGGTTTTTAACTTTTTCGTTTAAAAGTACTTTATTGTAAAAAACTAGGCAAATTTTGTCACTAATAACGTGGTCATCAAGATTAATGGTAATTGACTTTAATAAAATACAAATGTCAAAAGATGCATATGGGGATTAATTAAATTTACTTTAACAAGAGAACAACATTATAATGCAATGGTTTGTACAATATAAGAGGTGGGAAAGTTTAATTAAGAGATACAAACAAAAATAAAACACATCAAAATTGCATGATTTGTTTACTATTACAAGGGTTTTTACTATAAGTCACAGACTCGGAGCAAATAGAATGAATGAGATTAATGATTTTAAGAAGAGAAATGATATTTCTCATCTTAAATCTTATCTTTTTTAATAACAGTACCATGTGACATATTTTAAATTTCTGCCATTTAACCATTAATATATAAAATTATTTAAGATGTATATAGTGTGATTGAAAATACAGAATTTAAAATATAGGTAGCACTTCTGTTCACATGCAAGAAGTAATATTGAAGCGGACTATGCAAAGCTACTAGCTCCGACCTAGAACCCGATGTGTGAAGGAAAGATAGTTGGATTGTCCCAGATCGGTTGTTGAAGGGGTTAATAAGATATGAGTTTATAAGTCATGTGAGGTAAAATCGCACTTCTCGAATTAACTTTTGAGGTTGAGAGAGGCCCAAGACTACCCCATAGTGGAGCTTTAGGTGGGTGATGAGATGGCGTGTGGTGGCCACCGCCGGACCTACAGCTGTAAGTAGGGCCTACATGCTTGGCCAGTTGGCTAGCTAGCTATAAAATACAAAAATGAGATGACCACGAGATATTGCTAGATCCATTGGCTGGTTGGGATCGAGAATGGTGGTAGAAGGGAAAGAACGAAAAAGGACGAAGAAAATAAACAAAAAAACAAAATGCCGAGCACAAAACATGAGATCGAGAATGAGATAAGGTCCGGGAGGGGATCCTCCTAATAATTACTGTTCCCATGCGCGTTGGAGCGACAGATCAGAGCTGGCTTCGGAATTTTTTTGTCTTGTACAGAGAGATTATTATGCTCTGGCTTTTCACATGATGTACAGAAAACATATTGATTTTTTTTTTTCTAATGTGGAATATTTACAGATAACAAGCTTGGTATCCGGTTGCATAGCCAAAGCGCGCAGATTAGAAAGCTTTACCTATAGTGCCACTATACAAATAATTCGAAGGTTCTTTCGCCAATAACGTGGGCATTGTGAGATTTTCAAGCAGTCTTGTGAAGCATCAAGAGCATGATAGCTAATTTGGTCTCCTTGCCGAATGGGTGGACATCTCACTATTCTTCTTTACACGAAAGCGCCGCCAAGCTGCTTGTAAAGTAGAAGCTGCCTTTGATTCGGTCTGCCGCCAGGAAATTAGAGTCCTCAAGTCATTGGCCATTAGAGCAAAGGCTTCGACTTTTGTATGGGTTTTGAATGTTTTTGTGGAGATGGGGAGATTGGAAAGGTTGGTTATGGGGGAGCCTCTGAACCCCCAATCTAAAAGTTCTTCTCCAAAGAAATGGCCTCTTTCAATACACTCTGCGCTTAAGGAGAAAGACCCATCGCCCCTAACAGTACTGGTTCCAAAGTTACATACTATTCCCTGTGTGATGAAGAGCATTGCATCGAGTGGTTCACCTTCCCGGACAATGTAGGAGCGCTCATTGTAGTACACAGGCTTGAGACTAAAGCAGAGCGATTGCAACAGTCTTTCACTTTCTGTCTCAAGCATTGGCACCTAGCATATATACAAAAAATCGAGATGTTTATATCAAGGTCATGTATGTCTTGATGCTGTGTTATGTGTTTATGTTTCATGTTTGCCCGATATTTTTCTTCACGTTCAAGATCACGGTAGAAAAGTGTTAAAGACTTGAAGATGGTGTTAGAGCGTCAACGTCCTTCTTTAAAAAAAAAAAAAAATCACCCAATTTTAACTAACAAATTAACTTCTTTCTATTTGGGCAAACCAATTTAAAAACACCTTATATCTCATTTTTAAACTGTTTATTCATTCAATTTGAGTATTATTTTTTAAAACTTTCTTTATTATTATCTTATTCTTATCAATAAGCCATTGTAATTCTCTCTTGTCAATATTTGCTAAATTATTTTGATGGTTAAAACATCAAAATGAAAAATTAAAATTTCAATTTACTGTGGAGAACAGGTTATCTCTTGCGAATAAATTTATGAGCAGGACTCTTCTGGACGTAGTATTTAGTACTATTTGCATGCCCATCTGACTATTTGCCAACTAATACAAAAAACTGGTATGAACACTAGGTAGGGTACGTTCGACTAAGTTTGGTCCTTTTATATGCAAATTACGTCGATATACAAATCGAGTCAAGCAAGCTTTTAAAAATTATTGATTGATTAAGATTTTTTTCATTTTTTAGTTTTTTCACATTTATAATTTCTTTGCAAGCAAATAAATAAGATTTTGAATTGTAACTTCTTTTAGTAGTGCTGATCATTCCAGGAAAAGGAATTCGATGAATAGATGAAAAAAGGAGGACTCACTTTCTTAAGCAAGGGCAAGCAAAGATGGCACTTGATCTCCCTTGTAAGTTCTTTGGGAAGATGAGGAAGTGGATTCTTTGCATCAACATCTATATTGTGCTCTAATACCCGTTGTATATTTGCCATGATTTCCCGTTTTATGTTATCATTCAGCCCATTTCTGGATATCCACAACTCTATGTCTCGTTCTTTATTCTTCATCTTTTGTATACTCTCCTCAGTTCTTTCAGTTGTCAACTGCATATATGTCTACAACATATATAGCAAGTTTAACACATAAAGTCCTATATATTGACAAATTAGTACACGTAAAAGATTTAGGTAATATTGCATAAGCAAAGCACAATAAAATGTAGTTGTAGAGATGTTGACGAGGAATTAAGTGTATTAACACCAATTCCATCGATCGGGACAGTCAAACTTAGCCTAACAAGTTAAAACAGAGGCGTTGACAAGAATAAAAGCTGATTTTGGTACAGAAAATCATTAGAATTCGACTTTTATTAGATGAACTGTCGCAGTATTAATAAATTAAATTGTAGAGAAAAAAAGATATAGCAAGTGCATTAATTCTGTGTTTTGTATCTATATCATGTATGTGTGTGTGCATAGAACTTATCCCTGATACAAGTCCATAGAAATATATAATAACGTAAATATATATATATATATATATATATATATATATATATATATATATATAATTAGTGCAGTTGAAGCTTAAAAAGAATGTTGAGAACCAATTACCTGCACATTGCCAATGAAATATAAAAACAATAGCAAGCCGAAGATGGAAATAAAAATTGCAAAGCCATTCTCCCAGAAATTGGTACTTGTTTGAAGGTTTTGACCAAAAGAACTGCATGCAAAAATTGGAGCAACAATACATGATGAGACGACAGTCGTCAAAAGAAATTATTGGTACGTACTTTCATTTTTCCACGCCATATTACAAAGACCACTGTATCTGTAAATTAATTAATTAGGCCAATTTCCTCGTACACCTGATATGCTAGCTGCATTATGCATGATATAATGGACTCGATTTTTCATGATTTTGCAATCCTATAATATGTGATCAATTAAAATTAATATATATATATATATATATATATATAACGTGTCTTCTAATTATCCAAGAAAATTAAATTAAGTTATATATACGAATAGAGAGAAGAAGGCCAACAAGTGCAAATTACCTCAAATTTCGCAAGCCCCACCAAGAACAATACAAAATCTTTTTCGGAAAATTTCTGGATGCTACAATACCAGATTTAATGGCGTCATGATAGATCCCAAAATCAAAGGGCATCGTACCATCCTTTGTTTCCACAGGGCAATAATCATTCATGAATGTGTAATTTCCCGAACTGTGAACTTGATCAAGACAGCTAAAAGAATTCGGAGTACATGCGGTATCATTTTTCTCACAGGCAGAGTGCCAACAAATCGTCTCTCGTTCGATAGAAAAGAAATACCAGAAGGCACCGAGTACCTAAAAGAGATCAGCCATTCTCTTAAAAGTCAGAAAATTATGACATGTATGTGTGTACGTACTACGTATATCTAATTGAGAACTTTCAATATTAGAATATATCTAGTTTTGGCAAACAATATAATCACTTTAAAAAGTATTTTAAGCTTTCTAACACAATTTCAAAACATCCATGTCCCAATTAAATCTCAAACTAGCTCATTTAGAAAATTCTGCAAATTTTTCAAAACCATCGTCCAAAACAACTTCGCTGTTTTTGCCGAACGAGCCAATTGAGAAATCCTTCAAGATCAAAGGACATCTAAAGTGCATTATGTTGGGTTTGTGAAGCCTAATTTATTGATCTTGTGGTGGCCTGATTTGATGAACTGACGTGACAACAATTTGATGCTTAGATCTGGAGTGAATTTTCAATGAGGCTTGTCCCATAGAGCACAATACCAAGCTGAAGCAAGGGCTCGGGCCAAGAGTCCGCTCGAGCATCCAACAAACAGAGTTTGCTTGAGCCTCACTCGACAATATGCTCGAGGGACCAATAGATAGAGAGTTCGTTTGATGCTTACTCGACGTACCGCTCAAGCGGACTTATGGAAAAGTAATTGGCTAGGTCTTTTCTCACTGCTCCGCTTACAACTTATAAATACCCAGACGATGGAAATAGAAAAGAAATGAAGAGGAACGGCGTTTTTCATCTAAGAAGGAGAGAGTGGGAAAGCTTGAGTTGAGTGAAAATCTTGTAATTTTCATAGTGTACTTCATCATTCCTCTTAATAGAAATCCCTTGCAGCTCTGTGAGCGTAGACAAATTGCCGAACCACATAAATCTTGTATTGTGTGATTATTTTTTCTCTAATATTTTTCTTTACTATTCTTACATCTTAGTTCCCAACATATTACTTCATGCGCTCTTGTAGATCCAACTTGTAAAAGGACATTTATTGTATTGTGCAATTTTTGTTTCCAGAGGATTTTAATTATATAGGGATATAAAGTTCATATATGTGTGTGTGAGTGTGAGGTGCATAAATGCCTATGATTTATCAATTAGCTGGTTGATCCATTTGCAACCTAAAGTTAAAAACCTGATAAGATCCGAGACTTACCAAATTAAGAAAAATTGAATTATTAAGCAATACAAATATTAAGATGAAGTTTAATGAATGTGAAATTGATATTAATTAAGAAACTTACGTGACTGGCCATGATGTACAGAAAGAAATTTAATGCAGCTTTAACCCGCACAACTCGAGAATGTTTGTTCGCAGTCCGGATGAACATGGAGATTCGGATAAGTCTTGGCACATATTGGTAGAGAAGAACAGTATTAAGAAGCTTTCTTTTGTGCAAAGATTCGGATCCTCTGATTTCTGAAAAAATTATTGGAATTAACACCTGGAAAGATTACAACGTATGAGAACGTGTAAGATCATCTACTTGCGCAGCACATTGTCTGTTTAAGACATATATTATAAATTCCCTGATAAGATCATCCGAGACTAAAGAAAGCTAAACAGAAAGGTTAAACACATCCAAGTTTAACTTTAGACTAGAAGAATGCTTATTGACTCATCCATGTTAAACTTCAAAAAAGAAAAACATGGGAAACGCTGTTTGATTAGAGGAAGAAGAAGCCTGCAGATCCTTACCTGTGGGAGGGGAAGGATGGCGAGAATGTCAATGGGAAAGTACCGCGACAAGAAATACCTCTTTGCTATAGGCCAAGAATCTGTAACTACTTTAATTCGTCCAAGTTTACGAGCGGCCTCATCTACATAAGGGCAAAGAAATTGCAAGACGATATTCACGACATAAATCAAATCGGTGGCTGTTCGCAAACAAATAGCTACGACCCTTAATCTGTCGTCCAACACAATGCACTTGTTTTTTTCATTGATCACAGGCAGGTAGAAAAATAAAGGGTCCACCGATACTGCCATCATACACGACACTACAAAAATCATCCTCCAGATTCGAAGGAATTGCCCCTCTGGGTCAAGAAATGTATTTGTTGTTGTTTTCTTTGCTTTCGAATCAACTCCATCATTGTTGAGGGCTTGCCTCTCAACATCCTCATCCCTGAACAAGAAATAACGAACAGAGACTTCATGTTAATACAAGGTTTTCCAAATTCCTGCCGTTGAGAGTCAGGGTCAAGCATACGTGTATGATGTAGCAAATTTAATATTAATTAATAGTCATAAGGAATATCTCTATCCCAATCAATCATTAGGATACTGTCTTTTTCTTACTTTTTTTTTTTTTTAATTTAAACAGAAAATTAGGTAAGTTTGAACGGCAAGTGATCAGAGTTGCATTCATTTTGATCTTTGAAATCTTGCTCTTAACGAATCCGGCAATGCATGTATATGAGTACTTTAGCTAATTTGCATAATAAAAACTTCAAAAACGTCCATGATTGCTCTTGGCGTGGTAATTCAGGAAATATTTAATGGACCAACTTGGTGCATGTACAAGTCTGTATATGCTCCATACGCGTATGACTTGTTCAATACTTGTGACATGTATTGAATTTGATGAGATGAAAGAAACGAAATAGGAATTTGACGAAAAATGTACTTTTTACTATTAAATTAAAGGGTGTCTTTAATTTCAGCCACTCAAAATCGTGTCAAATAATTAGAGAAAGAAGATGACGACGATGCTCACCTCCCCCGGCTGTCTTGCGGAAGCGGGCGCCCGCGGAAACTCATGGAAATGCTTATCAATAATACAACAATATACAAAATAAACCACGAACTTCGTATAGTACCAGAAAGATCAGAATTCTGATTAAGATGGAAAACTGATTAGACATATCCATCATGTGCAGCTAAATCATGTGATTGTGCACCAAAAGAAAATCTTTCTGATAAGGACTGATGAAAAAAAAGAGTATTTCCACCGTAAACTTTTTCAGTTCAAGACTTGATTGCCATCAAGAAGCAAAGTTTTTTTGTAAAAATACTTGAACCAAACTCATTAGAATAGTCAGAAGAAGAAAGAGAAAACAGAAAACTCACTCTGCGTGGTTGTTTCAGACATGTAATTAATGAAATTAAAGCAGGCAATTAATAACTAGTACTTCCAAATATATGTATTCATACAAGAGTTCATTGAACCTGATAGGCTGATAGATTCGGTCGATCGCGGAACAAAGCAACGCGCATGCAGCAGGAAGTTGGATTTAGAAGTGTGCAGATGCTGGTCCAGAGTAATATAGAAGGGTAGCTCTCTCGCTCTGTGTATATATATATATATATATATATATATATATATATATATAGGAAAAAACTACATTACCTCCCAATTGTACATATATATATATATATATATATATATATTTAACACGTATATGGCTATTCAACAGTTGATCTAGATGCTACCCCACAAGCCTTGAACTCTTCTTTTCCACCCCCCTCCCGCCCTCCCTCTTTCTTTTTGGGCAAGCATCCTTCGAATATTTCTTTTAACGTGTGTTTTTCCTAGGGTAAAAGGAGTTCGATCCCAACCAGAAAAACCGACCAACAGAATCGGTCTCAACATCTATAAATTTTGGATTATATATTTTAAAAATATTTTTAATAATTTAATATATTATTTTTATATAATAATTATATAAGTTAATGATATAATTTTTATCAAATTTATTATCATTAATCATATAAAATATAAAATAATTATGCTATCAATTAATAATAAATTATAAATCATGTGATAATTTATGTCATTATATATAAATAGTTAATACATCATACATTTATACATATTCTACTATTTACACTTAATTAAAACAATTAGGTAATTTGTTTTAATACCTAAATTGCAAGCAAGCATGAATAATACATACTAAAGAGTAAAGTCTAAGTTAGTAAGTAGTAACTATCAACATCATAAATATAATTATAGTAAAATATATTTTTTAATGAGTTAGTTACATAATCCACATTCATAATTCACTTAATTTTAATTTTATAATTTAAATAATTTTTTTATTAATTTATTTGAAAAAAAAAAGATGAAATAAAATAAAAAAGTAATTGAGCTGGATCGACTGGACTGATAGCTACTGGTCCGGTCTGATCCTATGGATGTTTGGTCCAAGAAAAATGATGAACCGAAAATTCATCACTAGACCGGACCGATTTACATCCATAATTTTTCCTATAGGCTAAAAATCAATCTGTGTAGACTGTGTTAATCAAAAAATCTAACTAAGTCGTAATGCGTACTATATGATAAACTAATTCCGCTATTTGAAAATGCATGGAGACACATACAGATAACAACATGAATATATGTTTTTAATTTATCAATAGAAACCATCTGAATTAGTATGGGATCGAGGTTAACGGGTATTGAAAAATCAAACCTTTCGAACCAACAAGCACGTAATGAATCGTAATATTGAAAACATCAAGCCATGCGCAACTTCCCAGAAAATTAAAGCGGCGAAAATTATTTATACTTTGACTGAATCCTCGACCGACGGTATTGGCCGAATACTGCGTGGGAAGTCAAGAAAACGAAGGGTCTGAAAAGATCAAAGACTGAATTAAAAAAGAGTTTTTTTTATTTATTTATTTTTATTATGTATAAACAAGTTTGCATACCAATCTACATATTAATGTTGTTGCCTTCATATTCTAAATTTAAATTAGTATTATTTTTAATAAAATCTATTTTCTGACCAATCATATTGAATAGGTGCACGTATTAATATGCATAATCACTTACAATTAAATTTTTTCATTAGAAAAACCATCAAATTAAGCTTGAATATTGCAATTAAGAGAAATTCTAATTAATTATGACAGTCGGCGGTGAGATTGGGGTTCTCATTATTCTAGAAATTAATAAGTTGATATCAATTTCTCTACCTTCAAAAGAATAATGAGTGCACCTCACGTGACGTCCCTGGGATTGTACATTTGATAAAATCTGACACTAGCACATTTGATAAATTACACTCAAATTTAAAATTTCATTGTTACCACAAATATTCACTGTACATCTCCATACTGTTTAATAACTAAGAAGTTTGAAACCCAGCCCACATGAAGCCCACGGTCAGATTTCCACTAAGTGGTGTTGAGTGTGTGGAAGTGCTGAGGGCTTGGCCCGTGGGGAAACCTAGCTGAGAAAGAAACAAAAAGCCCATCTCCCCCTCCTACTCCCAAACGGCGTTGTTTCATCTCCCCCTTTTTTTCTCTTCTTTTCTTCTCTCCCCCTCCCTTCTCCTATGCGCCACACCATTCCCCTGTGTTGAAGTATGAAATGGATTGCACACAACGTGTTTGTGAAAAAGGCTATATACAGACCAGAGAGAAAATAATAGTATAGTAAAGAATGATTTCCTTTTTCCACACTCAATTGATACAGATAGCCTTTCCTTATATAGGCATCATCGTATAACAAACTATGGCCATTGGCCATTTACAATGGAACACGTATTGAGCATTATGTTACAAGAATATTCTGGAAGGAGGACGCACTGCACTATGCTGGAATATATTCTGTTGTGATGGATTTGTTATGCTCAGACTGTGATGTTGCTGAGTTGGATGGTGAGGCAGCTTTAGTCTTAATATCCCCCCGCGATGCAAGCGACACTGGCCCCACAGTGAGGCTTGATCGAAGCTGATGGAAACGTGCTGTTGATAGGGGCTTGGTGAGAATGTCTGCTAGCTGATCTTTGCTAGTAAGGAATGAGACCTGAAGAGCTTTAGCTGCAACTCTATCTCTCACAAAAAAATAGTCAAGATCAACATGTTTCATTCTAGAATGCAGGACAGGATTAGCAGCCAAATAGGTAGCCCCTAAATTATCACACCAAAGTATAGGGGGTTTCGGGAGAAAGATACCGAGTTCTTGAAGAATGGATTGAATCCATAAAAGTTCACACGTGGTATTGGCAACAGTTTTATACTCCGCCTCAGTGGATGAGCGAGCTATGGTAGGTTGTTTCTTAGAACCCCATGAAATAAGATGAGACCCAAAATAGATACAGAACCCACCTGTAGATCTGCGATCATCAGGGCAGCCAGCCCAATCCGCATCAGAGAAGGCAGCCAAGCTAATGGAAGAGGAGGAAGAAAACTGAAGACCAAATGATCGAGTGTTATTAAGATAACGAAGGATTCTTTTAACAGCTTGCCAGTGGGGCAACCGAGGATGATGCATGTACTGACAGACCTTATTAACAGCAAACGAAATATCAGGACGTGTAAAGGACAAGTACTGAAGACTCCCGACCACACTACGATATAATTGAGGATCTTCGAAAGAAGACCCTTCTAAAGCAGTGAGCCGAGTGGATGAAGCCATTGGAGTGGTCACTGGTTTAGACTGATGCATATTTGTGCGATGTAGCAGGTCAGTTATATATTTAGACTGAGAGAGACATAGTCCCGAAGGAGTGCGAGTGACCTCGATGCCTAGAAAATAATGAAGACTGCCTAAGTCTTTTACCGGAAAATGCTGACTCAAAGAGGTAATAAATTGGGAGATCAAGGAAGCATTTGAACCAGTTACTATAATATCATCAACATAAATTAAAATGTAAATGCAGTCAGTGGTAGTGCGATGAATGAACAATGAAGTATCAGCACGTGAACCATGAAAACCTAGTGAATGTAAACAATCAGACAATTTGGCGAACCAGGCCCGAGGGGCCTGTTTCAACCCATATATGGACTTACGTAACTTGCAGACGTAGGAAGGATGATCGGGATGCACGAACCCAGGTGGCTGCCTCATGTAGACTGCTTCTTCGAGGTCACCGTGTAAGAAGGCATTTTGAATGTCCAGTTGATGGAGAGGCCATTTGGAGGTGACTGCAAGTGAAAGAAGAAGACGAATCGTAACGGGTTTCACGACAGGGCTGAAGGTGCAGACACAGAATGGGGAAGGGAGATCGACCCATGAACTTGGGTTGTAGACGAAGGAAGAAGAGCAGAACCTAAGCCAGACACAAACGGGAAAGTGGACTCATGAAATGTGACATCCCGTGAAGTGTATGTTCGGCCCGTGGGAATGTGAAGGCAGAGATATCCTTTATGGTCTGGGCTGTAGCCCATAAAGACACAAGGAAGAGATCTGAAGGCCAATTTATTTTTGTTATAAGGCCTAAGGTTGGGCCAGCAAGTGCATCCAAAGACTTTAAGAAACCCATAATCAGGAGCATGACCCATGAGAATTTCATAAGGAGATTTATTCTTGAGCACAGGTGTGGGCATGCGATTGATAAGATAAACAGCCGTTTGAAAAGTCTCAGCCCAATAATGATGAGGCATGGATGCATGAGCTAAAAGAGCAAGTCCCGTCTCGACAATATGTCGATGACGGCGCTCAACACTACCATTTTGGGGATGAGAATATGAACAAGTGATACGATGTTGTATGCCATGAGTTTGGAAAATTGAGCGTAAGGGACGAAATTCTCCACCCCAATCAGATTGGATTGATTTTATGGTGGTGGAAAAAAAATTTTGGACAAAACGTAAGAATGCAAGAACTAAAGCTGACACATTAGATTTAGTTTGCATAGGAAAAAGCCAAATGTACTTGGAAAAATCATCTATAATAGAAAGATAGTAATGACACCCATTTGTGGAAAGTAAAGGAGCCGGGCCCCATACATCAAGAAAAATTAAACTAAAAGGCTTATTGGACCGGGTTGACGTCGTGGGATGAGGGAGTACATGGGCCTTAGCCTGAGGACATGCTGAACATACGGAGAGACTAGTGCCCAATGTAGGAAGGCGGTGACAATGCAAGGTGAATGCAGTGGTGCGAGAGGAGGGATGACCCAGTCGGAGGTGCCAAAGAGAGGGTGTAGTCCGAGTACCAACACAGGCTTGAGGAGGCAAGGAAGATGGTGACGAATTGTTGGTGGAGTGAAGGACGTAGAGGCCATTCTCAACGGTTCCCCGAAGTAGCACCACCTTGGAACGAGAATCCTTCACAAAGAAAGCACTAGAATGAAATTCAAAGAAAACTGCATTATCTTCACAGAATTGACGGACGGAAAGTAGATTGCGAGAAATTAAGGGAACATGAAGTAAATTATGTAAAAGAAAATTGCGAGAGGGAGAGTTAAGAATAGCAGAACCATGATGCTGAATGGGGAGCGAGCTGCCATCTCCGATGCTTACTTGATCAGACCCCTGATAAGACGCAGAGTCGAGGTTGAGGTTCGTATAATCAGGTGTAAAATGATGTGAGGCTCCAGTATCAGGAAACCAAGCTGCATTTGGAGGCATGGGTGGGGAAACAGAGGTAAAGTGAGCTGCAACCGATGATGGTGGAGGAGTTTGGTAAGAGTGATCATAGCGATAGTAACAGGTAGCCGCTGTGTGTCCAAATTTATGGCAGACTTGACATTGTGGTCGTGAATCAGAGTTTTGGAAAAAATGACTGTGTTGAGGAGAAGAACCTCGACCACCTCCGCGACGACCATAACCTCGACCTCGACGGCCTCCTCGGAAGTAAGAGTTACGTCCTCGAGGAGCTGAACTAGAGGTATCAGAGGGTCGAATATGAGTGTTATTGGCAGTAATAGTCGTTCCAGAGAGTAGGGAATTGGTCTGATGAGATAGACGAGACTCATGGTTGAGAAGGAAACTATAAATTTGATGATGGGTAAGGGGATCAGGTCTGGTAGTAAGAGAAGTAACAAGTGACTCATAATCGGACCCTAAGCCCGCAAGTAAGTAAATCGTAAATTCCTGGTCACTGAGTGTATGACCAGCTGCACCAAGGGTGGCAGCAAGAGATTTTGCTTTGTTGTAGTATTCAGTAATGGATTCGGAGCCCTTTTTGAGGGTAGCTAGTTGAAAGTGAGTGTGCATTATATGGGCAGAGGACTGGGCAGTGAAGAGGTTTTGCAAGGTTTGCCATACCTGTTGAGCAGTTTTGCATTCAAGAACTTGATTGAGAACAGATTCGGAGAGAGTCGAGTTAAGAGCCGATAGGATCAATTGATCTTGTAGAGACCAGTTTGTATACGCAGGATTGAGTTTGCCATCAATGATTGGAGCAGGTGCTGAGGAAGAGCCATCGAGATGATCAAACAATTGATGACCACGAAGAAAAGGTTCTATTTGAGCCTTCCAAAGGAGGTAGTTGTCGATGGTAAGCTTAATAGTAACAAGATGAGAAGCAGCAGTAGCAATGGACGAGTTGAGGGAAGGTGAGGGTGGGATTGTTTTATCTGATTTTGCCATGGAAGAGACGTAGGTCTTAGTTGGCTCTGGATACCATGTTGAAGTATGAAATGGATTGCACACAACGTGTTTGTGAAAAAGGCTATATACAGACCAGAGAGAAAATAATAGTATAGTAAAGAATGATTTCCTTTTTCCACACTCAATTGATACAGATAGCCTTTCCTTATAAAGGCATCATCGTATAACAAACTATGGCCATTGGCCATTTACAATGGAACACGTATTGAGCATTCTGTTACAAGAATATTCTGGAAGGAGGACGCACTGCACTATGCTGGAATATATTCTGTTGTGATGGATTTGTTATGCTCAGACTGTGATGTTGCTGAGTTGGATGGTGAGGCAGCTTTAGTCTTAATACCCTGCAACCCGTGGGTTCTGCTCCGCCACCCACGCCCGCCATGAGCTCGTCGGCAGCACTTGTAACGCCCCGTTCAACCGCGTTATTTTTCTCCACCCCTTGTGAATACACGTTCATTTTCCTTTACCCCCCCTTCCCTCTGTAATCCTTATTTTTAGAGTTCTTTGGATTCCTTCCCACTACTCCCATGTGCGGACAAACTCCCCCGCATGCACCTCGTGATTCCTTCCTTTCCACTTTCCACTGCCCAGTTTATTTTCTCTTCTGGTGAAACAAATCATTATTCGACCGTTGAGGACTTTCTGCTTTAATCTAAAGCATTTCACTTGAGTGCTTTGTATTTTATTATTTGGAGCTTACAACATTTTTTCTACACTCTATTTTTCACGTAGCACCACCATCGTCCACCATCGTGAAGCCTTGTTCCTTCCGCCAGCCGCTTCCAAAAGCTTACCTTGCCGCACCGCTGCAAGTCTCCAACGGACGCCACCACAACCGAGACTCAGTTGCACCTCACGGCATCCCCACAACCCATAACCTCCGTTGCATCCAGCTGCCCCGCCACAGCCTCCACCTTGCGAAACTACCAGTACCTTCGTAAGCCAATCTCCAACCAAGAAGCCTCTCACCGCTGCCAAACCCCACCACCTCAGGGAAATCGCCGCAGACCGAGTGAAGACACAGCCACGGCAGCCCTTGTCCTATGTTGCATCGCAGCCCTCCTCGTGCGTCACCACCATCACCGTGAGCGTCCTGCGTTCTGCTCAGCCGTTACCAGCTGAAACCACCGCCCAACGCCTCCCCGAGGCCTCCTTTGTAAGCCTCGAATCATCTCTGTTTTGGCCCCCAAAAACAGAGCACGGCTCTTCCGTTTGGCATGACTCCTCCGCATGCCGCCAGCTGCCCCACGCCTTTACCACCTACGCAGAGATCATCGCCGGGCACCCCAAGCCACCCCAGGTCCGCCGCACGCCACCTCAGCCTCACGGTGAGTTTCATCTCATCCCTCACCATCATAGTCAACCGCCCAGCTTGCTGCCCCCGTCGTGGTCTCCATCTCTCAGTGAGCCCCTGCCGCCACAAGTCTTGGTCTTCCTTGTTTTGTTGTAGTTTACTTACAAGGAAATATATACGCATCTGTTGAGTATTATTACCGTTATGCCCTTCGATCATGTTTTCAAGTGATGAAGTATTATTGTATGGTTGTTCTATTAAATAAATAAAATTACATTATTATCATTTGAGCTACAAGTTACATTATTGTGTTTTAAACTTTTAATATGTGTTAGTAAACTCCAAATTACCTATATTTACAAAAATTATTTTGGTAATTTAAATTGATTTTAAGTAAGGTTTTCTTTCAAAAGTAAACGATAATATTGTAATTTTATTATGATCTAGTTTATTACATAATTATTGTCGTATAATTTAAAAAGTATTTTGGTATAATTATGTTATTTAGTATTAAATTTGATAGTTTGATTTTTCAATAGTAATTTAGTTAGAATTTAATACTTTAGTAAGAGATTAAGTTGGATATTGAGGAATTTGGGAAGTAATGATATTTTTTAAGGATTGAAAATTTAGGTTTTCTGAAGGAATTAAAATAAGTACTTCAGGTATAAATATGAGATATTTGTTTATTGGAGATTTATTTAAGCTACATGAATTTTTTTATAGGTGACCATTGACAATTGTTTAGTACTGTTGTTGAGAAATTTTGAAAAGATAAGAAGTTCAGGTAAGTGGGATTCTTATACTAAACCTTGCATAAAAAGAAAATTAAACAAGGTTGATTTGAAAATATGCATATTTATTTCGAAAAGAAATCTGAAAACAATCTCAAATATGTGTTTAGCATATGCATAAAAGCTGTATAAGAGCAAATATTTTCTATCATGACTAGTGTAAACATAAGCTAATTTTATACATTCTGTTTCTCAACTATACAAAATGAGCGAATATGAAATTAATGAAAATTTGTACATGTGATGTGAAAATGTTCTAAAACTATTTTTGAATATGTGAAAAGATTTGAATTTGTTAAGTACTATGTTTTGGATATGTTGTGACATCTGGAAACCTTGGTATGAGATTCTGATTTTGTATTCTGATTAAGTCTAATTATGATGTTCTGCTCGGTTTCCTTTACGGCCCAACCTTGAGTTATAATAGTGGATACGGTCCAACTTCGGGTAATAATAGTGGATATGGTCCAACCACGAGTAATAATAGTGGATACGACCCAAGCACGAGTTATAATAGTGGATAAGGTCCAGCCACAAGTATAATGGTAGTTTATAATCATACTACAGAAGTTAAACATGGTATACGGCTCACCTACAAAATCAAATCATACTACCACGAGGGTTAAACATGGTATCTGTGCCAATCTGATGCTCCAGTATGATGAAGATGAGGTCTTGGATTTTGATATGCCAAAAGATTTTGAGTAAGAAAGCTTTCTGAAAGATTCACTCTAAAAGTTTTGGTAACATGATTTGATTTTGCATTTTGAAAGTAAATGTTTCTGTTTTTACATTCTGAAAGTAAATATTTCTGATTTTGCGTTCTAAAAATAAATATTCCTGTTTGCATTCTGAATTCTGAAAAATGCTCATGTTTATATAGTAGTATATGTTCTCTACTTACTGAGTTATTGATAACTCACCCCTTATCTTCGCAATATTTTTCAGATGATTATGATGGTCCTACTGGCAAATAAGAGTAGACTGTATTAGAGAAGTTGTGAAGTTCGTAGAAGAATAAGTACCTGTGGGTATAAGAATTTATTTTGGGAGTCTCTTTAGTTGATTTATGATTTTATATTATTTTTGGTACTGAAAGTCATGGAAATTTCAAGACCGTGTGAAATTCTAATTTATTCCTTTGAGGTAGTTAATTAGTGTCTTGATGGCGGGACATATATTTCTTGTTTGAATAGATGGATTTTGTATTTCGATGGAGTATTAGAGTATATAAATTTGTTATGGAAGATGGCGTTAGGTTACAAGAGCTAATTCTCCAGACCTCCAGGTGTGGGGCATTACAATTGGTATCAGAGCTATAGTTTTAAGATTCTACAGACTATAACTTATGAAGTTTTAGATATCTATATGTGTAAGGAGTAACTTTAGAGTTAAGGTGTAGGAATTGGGGGACTAAGAGACGATAATGTGGATATTTAAGGTTGAGGTTTTCTTTTGCAAACTATAGTATATATGGTTTTAGGATTTGCAAACTTTAGGAATAATTTTGATGTATAGGATTTATACAAAATTATGAGCTGAATTCATATTCGTTAAAGCTTAGACTATATGTTTGCTTTACGAGTACTACTATGTATTTTTTAACTCTATAATTTTGAAACAATTAGTAAAGTTTTTTTTTTTTTTTTTTTTTAATTTCTAGGATGCCGCCCCGTCGTCTAGAATAAAATATGTCGGGGACCTGAATGCAACAAATAACGAAAAGGAAGCAAATACGCGTACTCCGAAGTACTCCGAGCAGCAGCGCATCAATTAATAGATGATCTTGTACAGAATCCTACGAGTTGTCAACACAACAATATTGAAGGAGGTTGTACATTTGAGCAATTTAATTGCACACATCCTCCCACATTTGATGGGAGAAGCAACTCAAATGCAGCGGATGATTGGATTCAAGACATGGAAGAGATATTTAGTGTCATTGAGTGCACTGATTAGCAAAAAGTACGATTCACAGCCTTTAAATTGACTGGGGAAGCGAAGAGGTGGTGGAATTCTGAGAGGACCATCAGGGAAGCTGAAGAGATAGGAGTAGCTAACTGGCCTCACTTTAAGCATAATTTCTTTGATCGTTTCTTTTCTAAAGCAGACAGGGAAGCCAAAGTTCAAGAATTCACCAATTTGATATAGGAATCATGATTGTACACCAATATGCTGTAAAATTTGTGGAACTAAGATATATGAACGGGTAATGGTTATTCAGATTCAGAGTTTTTTAGAGTTAATGCATAAGGCGATGTTAGTTGGGCAAATATTAAAAGAGGTATGAAATTGCAAGAATAGAGAGAGAGAGACCTACTCCACAAGGATTCTCGGGTAGGGATCAAGGGTCATGGAAGAAGGGAAACGAGGGGAACAGCTCAAGGCACATACAGGAAAATCAACCTTAGAACCCCTGTAAATTTTGTAATCGCGTACACTCTAGAGAGGGCAAAAAGGAAATAGGTGCATGTTTTTTATGCGGAATGACCAGACATTTTATCAGGGAGTGTCCACTTCTGGGTCCCCAGCAAACAAATTAGGGAAACAATCATTGTAGGATAGTACTGGCTGGAGTGTTTGCACTAACATCTGAAGATGTAGAAGAAGACAACAATACGTTCACAGGTATCCCATCCTTTTCCTCCTAGAAAGCTTTCTGTTTTTTGTTGATGATAAGTTCAACAATATTTTGAAGTGCATGATTAGAAGAGAAATAGAAATGATGCATGTTATGAACATTTTTATTTCATTATCTCAAAACGACTTACAAAAACTTGAGATTTTTAGTCTTATTTTTCAAACACTCTTACTCTTCATACATCAACATGTTATCCTTATTTAAAGGTGTAGGAAGTCAAAATGAAGAGGCAAATAAGGACTTTAAATCCTTATTCTTCTACTTTAAGTCTCCTACCTTTTTGTTAGACTCATGAACAAGTCGTTGAAGTTCATAAATCTTCTTATTAGGCTTTTCAACTTTGCGAGCTCTAGACTGCAATTGTTGAGAAAATACGACAATGGAGGATGAGTATCGTGTACCGAGACTCACAAGTTCATAGATGGTATCATCAGCTGACTTGTTAGTCAAATCAGTCTCATGCTGCATCACAGCACCTATGGTAGATGCAGAGACAACTGGTGGCCGAGATGCAGAATAACCCACATAGTGAGCAAAGGGATTGTGGGAAGAAGATTGCTACACCATTAGAGAAAAAGTTTAGAGAGTGAGAATGCAGATGAATTACAGAGAGTAAAGGAAATTTGATGCGTCTGAGATGAAACTCAAGGCTGATTTTATAGAGATAGAAACGAGAACAAGACAAACTTTTCAGTTCTTCATGACTTACCTAATCAAGATTATAAGGTATGCAAAATGCATATTTTATTTAACTAAGCCAATGGGAATAACTGCAAACTATTCCTAGGTTTCTTGTAAACGCTGAACCTTTGCGGTTAACTGCTGCTATTGATTGTGTATTTGTACTCCCTCTCGTTCCAGCTCTTCCATTCGTGGTTAGGTCATGAGCATACCTGTCAACAAATCTCTTCAACTCCTTGTTTTATTGTTTTAATCTTTTATTCTTTCTACTTTTATTGACAAGCCTGTGTTGCAACTTTATTATTTGATTTCTAAGCTAATTAACCTCACCCACCCTTGCTAGTAATCTCCGAGACATGGTCGTAATAGCATCATCATAGTGAGCATTGAGCATTCTTGTTCCTATAACAACCTCAACATTAGTCCTGTTAGCAAAAAGCAACTATGCTCCTATCATGGTATTGACAGCCTCAACAGACAAAACTAATGGTTGAGGCATTATTGGTTCATGATTCAAATCAGGAATATTATTGGAAGATTGTTGCTCAGCCATGCTATCATTCTAGATAACAGAAGACTAGGTCAGTGAGCATTGGGAGAATTTGTTATGTGTTTATTCGAAGGGTGATTTCAGTCTTTTAAAGAGAAATCTAGAGCTTTCTGAAGCTCTGCAAGTGTTAATCCAGGCAAGACCCAAGGTAGGGCTCGAGGCCTTCAGCATTTGTCAAGACCTGGGGGAAAGCTTGAGGCTTTTCCGCACTATTCCACGAATCTAGATGGCTTGAACTTTTCAACTTTTTGTCGGGACTCTGCAACTCCGGATTTTACGACATTTGTCGGGTTTCGGATTTTACGGGCTCCAAGCTTTTACGACTTTTATTCAACTCGATAATAAAGATACTTTCAAAAATTCTCGAGAGCCAAAGCGTTACTATTGAACCTTACTTAAAAATATATATATTATACTAAAGGAAGCAAAGTACAAAGATTCTTTATAATAAATAAAGTCATTTTATATTAAAATACAGAAATCATAAATGAGAGAGTGTGCGAAAGAATTTATTAAAATTTTTAGAAGTTCGTGCCATAAAAATTATAACTTAAAATCTCTGTGCATAATCTAGGCCACTGTCATGCTTCCCTAGACCTTATCCCGTCCTGCTGCTCTATTTTCATAAATATTTTGACCTGAAGTGGCTTAAAAATATAAACCAGTCATAACGTAAACATACTTAACATAAAGCTTTTCATAAAATATTTTATACTGAGAACTTAAAAATCATGATTGCTCATACATATGCTATGACATACATAACTTATCTTGGCTTATCTGACTTATTATATTGGTCAACATACTTAACCTTGTATGCAAGGTTGTGCACCGGTCCTACATCCTATAGCCACAAAGAGAACCGCTAATAGTATTCTAGTATATTATGGCGGATCATGCTTAGCTCCGTGACTTGCTCATCTACCCATAAATCGCATTGAAACCCATGCATCTGAATGTCCATCTGAATAACTGTTCTCAACTTATCTTACACTTGATCTTATAAAAGTTTATGTGTCGTATTGAACGTGAGATGCATAATACACACATAAATATATATGCAGAATGAAATATGATAAATGACGTGCTTGCAAATATCATGATATGCATCGTACGTAAACAATGGCTTCCGAAGAACTGATTTTAATAATATATATATATATATATATATAACTAGCTAACTTATGTTAATCCTAATTTATGATAAAACTACTTACCTTGTAGTGTTACTTCTTAAAACTTTTGACACAAAATTGATCATGGTGCTGGACTGGGAGGCTTATGATTTTTTTTTCTAATAACTACACAAAATTGAGATATTTATAGAGAGATTTGGGATAGGGTGACAACCAGTTTGAGTTGGATTTGGTTAATAAATATAGTGACACTAATATGTTGAACACTCAGTCGTGATCAACTAAGAAGAGATTTTGAGTTTAAAAACATGATCTAGTAGTACATTCAATATAGGATTGAGAGTGACTGAGACTGTGTATGAGACTTCGATTAGTGATGTTTTAAAATTAAAATACACTTTTAATGGCCGATTTTTAAATTCTAAAAGGTGTCTAACTCGTTCAATAAATAATAAATAGATTTTTACCTAATTATTTAACATAATTATAATCCTAATTAACCTTAAAAATTTATCACTTGTGGACTTATTTAATATGACCCATTAAATATAATTTAGGTCCAACAAAAATTATTAATATCTCAACCTTAAAATTATTGGATTGAGTTGTTACATGCGAGCTTATCTCTATCAAACCCTCTGTTCTCTCCAGATTGTCCCCATCTAGTTCTTCATTGTAATGCCACTGTCATAGCCCAGATCCACCACTATCCACTATACCCAACACTGCCACCGCCATACTCTTCCCCTCCAGATGCCACCACAGTAAGCCCTTCTACCTTTTGCCTCATACTTTAAGTTTTTTGTCATGTTCACATCAGTCTAACCAACTCTGTCCATCTGTGCAACGACACATGCAAGCACACACACGCACTGTTTTCTCTCGATCAGAGAGGAACCACCACTACCGGAAGCTTAAGACTTAATGCGCCACAATCATCACAAAATTACCACCGCGTTGGTCAGTAAAACCCTGAACTGACCCTTGGAATGCTGACATTTGGAAAAATAGTTAAATTTTGTTTTACTGCAATCTAGTTGTGAATGGTAAAGTGGCCAGGGGCTCTGTGGAGCGTTCGGATAAAAAATAATAGTCGGTGGCGAGTTGTTGGTCGTGGGCCGGGTGAAGCATTTGGAATCACATGTAATTGCAAAATCGTGAGATTGTGAAATTGTGTGCTATGATGTGTTATGTTTGTGCTGAAAACTTGGAAATTGCGATTTTGGTGTAAAAAATGTTAAAAATATGATTTTGTGGGTATGTATCATGAGCTCAAGCTAAATTGGGGTATTATTTCAGTGGAGCTCTTCTGATCACTCGGAAGCGTGTAAAACTAAGTGACTACGCTTGGGTTGTTGTCGGGCGACAACGGGCTCGGACGAGACGATATCAATCTCGTACCGATTCCGTGGCCTCTCTGCTGGCCAAGGCTAGAGGGTGCCTGGTCATGTAGGCGATGAACGCTTTGTTGGGTTCCACTCATTATAAAGTCACACGTATGATCGTTACCCTTAGTGTGACGAAGGGAGACAGAGTGTGCGGATGGTCCCCAGGGAGACCATGGTGCATACCTTAATTAAATAAATTTTGGCTTCTCAAACAAAAAGGTGATTTTGAGTATGTGGCTTTTGTTTTTGTAAATATTGAGAATGAAATTGGTTTTATACAATTTTGGTAATGTTGATAATCTCAATTTTCCAATTGGTGTGATATGTCCACATTTTTTCGTGTTTGTGTTTTTCGATGTTATTATATGGCTTTACTTGTTGAGATTGAGAAATCTCAATATGGTGTCCCCACCTACTGTTCCGCTCCACAGAACCGTGGACTTTCATGAAGATGACGTCTATGAGCTTGGAGGATTGGCTTCGCCTAAGGAGTGAAGATTTGGGGACCTTTTCCCTTTTGTAGCGTCATTTGATCTTTCCTTTTATTTAGTCGGATGATTGTATTAACTTTTATGTCAATGTTTGGGAGTTTTGGCGACTATGGTTTATTTTGTTGTGTGATGTAATTTTAATTTCTAGTACTTTTAGTATTTTTGGCTTCCCTTTTTATTTTCCGCTGCATTTTTAACTGCAAACCTATGCTTTGCATGCTTACACACACATGCTTCCAATTTGCGCATGGGGTGTGTGACCCGAGAGGCCAGCACCTCGGCGTTGCAACTCCCGCCAAATCACATGTGAGGGCGAGGGTACCACAGGTGGTATCAGAGGTTTTACGGTTCTGGATAAATCCATAAGTCACTTAGGTATAGTACTAGAGTTCTAAGCTTCAATCTTAGTACAGTAAGCTTGGAAATTTGTGTAGTTACACTTGGAGTTTTAACAAAGTTTGCTTGAACTTTCAATATGGTAGGCATGACTATTTAGTATAGTAGGCTTGAACTTTTAGCAAGTAGGATTGGATTTGAAATATCGAAGCTTGAAGGGAAATGACGTGGTCTAGGCAATCTCATTGGAGCAAAAATTGAAGTCTTGAACTGATGAGGGTAACAACTTCTAATCACCCAAGAGATTTATGGTTTGAGATTCTATAGAATTTATGAAATGGGTTTATGGAACTTGAGGCTATAGGTTCAACAAGCTTAAGAGTTAATTGAATTTGAGGTTTTATAGGTAACAACTTCAAAGGTAGTGATTATGCAGACCTTAAAAAATAAATGTGTCTTATGTAAAGTTATAGAATGTGTGGGTGTGGAGAATGGTTATTATCGGATTTGAGTTTATAGAGTCGTCATATTTTTAGGATGTGATTCTTATCAGATTTGAGGTTTAGGATGGTGCAAGCTTTAGGTTGATCCTTGTTGGGTCTAAGGATACAGGTTTAGTGAATTGATGGAAATGATATTTTTTGTGATGGTATAGAATGTTCTTTTAACCACTGATATGGTGATATTTGTATCTTCAGTTGAGCGGTTAGATTGATTGGTACTAGTATGTTGTAATCGATCATCGAGTGTATTTTAATGGAGTGTTGGTTATGACTAAACATGCAAATGACCAACTATAATATGTGTATGAATTTGGGAGAGTGTAGGTCTTTGTTTTATTTAAGCTTAGGAGGTGTTGCCATAGCAGGTGTTGATACGGATATGACTCAACGCAGCAAAAGCATAATATCTTGTAAGATGCTAGCTTGGAGTCAAATTAGTGGTGACTTGAGATCACATAAGAATTTAAAATTTGAGACTATGCTTTCCATTAGAGATTGATCATTTCACTGTGCAAATTATGTTCATTGATGGTTAACTCGTGAAGAGACTAATAGGTAATCAAAGTGTCAAATACAATGAAGGTTTGGAAGGTAAAGCTTAGGCGTCGATAGAGGATATATAGTACGGTCGATCGAATGAAGCAAATAATCATTAGGATTATCGACGTGATGTGCCATTGGGAGAAATAGTAGAGTCATGATGGAAGCGTCTATAGGAGTATATGAGAGAGTAGTACCCGTATGTGTTTGGCGTATTAGTGATTGTGTATTTTGTATCAAAATATGAGGATAATAGTTAAGTCAAAATATTGAACCAATAGTGGGCTAGATATAGTCTTCGTCAACTATAGGACAAAAAAAAAAAAGGCTAGAAATTAGTCAGGATTTCAAACGACGCTCACAATAGACAAAAAAGAACAATTGGGCTATCAAGGAATCAAATGAAAAAACTTACACCTAACAAAGTTGCTCGAAAGGTATGGATTTGAGATGAAATATGGTTAAAACTTAAAAGGTAAGGATCGAAAACTCTATGAGAGAGGTAATGCCAGCGAAAGGATTGAAGAAAGGTAATACTCCACATGATCGAGCATGGGTTTAGCCAAAGGCTCTAATGCCATAACAAAATTTATAAAATATAACAAAACTTGAAATAGAAAAAAGATTGAGGAAGCGAGACTTTGAATGCTATATCTTTACTATTTTCAATTATGGTTGGATGCAAATATTGATTCCTATTTATCGGAAAAATAAATGGAGATGAAATAAAGCATATCTTGATCATTATGAAAATCAAGTCAGGATAATAATTATGTTAAATTCTTGATTTGATATTATCTCTCACAAGCATGGCACGAATTCCGCAACGTTTACAAGATATAAAGATATGTTGATTCATGCTAGACTAATAAACAAAAATTGTAAGAGTAATACAGTAATACTGGATATATACAGCATTATGTGCCTGAAATAGAGAAATTTGGCAGCACAAATTTCGAGTAGTGGAGGAAGATGTTCAATCGTGAATTATCTCTATGAGATTGTAATCAACTTCGTCTTCCTCTTGGAGCCCTGGGCAAAACGGTAAGTTTTCCTTCTGTAGTTTAAATGCCTGGTGTGCATGCTCTGGATCTCGCAATTGCTCCTACCTTTTGACATTGACTCTAGCTTTTAATTTTCTGTATGGACCCTTTGAAATATTTTGTTATTAATTTTCTCCCTTTGTACACGGTATTAATCCATCATAAGTGAAGTCATCAATAAAATTGGAATACGGTACTTTCCTTTAAAAATAAAACACCAAGTCAACAGAACCTACTAGCTTCCCGACCTCACAAACATTTATTTTTTATCTACTGATCTAACCATTCACTGAAAACGACTAGCATAATTCGGAATGTCCATTTACTGTTGTCGATTTTAAGCAGTACTCTTAAAATCTTGCCTAAGTAGTGTTATCCACGTCACTTGCGGTCTTCCTAGCCTTCTGTTCAGACTCACCAGGTATCATCATTTGACGAGTGTTTCGCCTGCGACGAAATGCTGCTTGAACGTTTGATACGACAAAACTTTGCACCAAATTGGAGTCGGTCATCCCTCTGAACGTGCTAAACTTCGACCAGTGTTGATATAGCATATGCTGTATGTTGCCGACCGTAAGAGCGAAAGCTTCGACTTTTGTATGGCATCTGAGAGTCCTGGTCGAGAAGGGGAGGTTGGATGGGTCCGGCAAGGAGGGGGACTTGAACACCCATTCTAGCAGTTCAACTCCATAGAAGTCATCGGTTTTAAGACACCCAGTTTGACGATGATCAGGACCAGTTGTATAGGTCCATATGATGCCTCGCGTGATGAAGAGCAATGCATCAAGTGGTTCTCCCTCCCGAACAATGTAACTGTTCGCATCGTAGCTCACTTGCTTGAGAAAGTCGCAGCTAATCAATTTCAACGCATCTTCACTCTCATTTTGAAGAAGTGGCACCTAAGTGTCGATAATAAACAAATAATCTATAGAGAAGGACGACTAACGAGGAGAAGTCCAATGTATATAAAATTTATTACTATCGAGTATGCTTACGTGGAAACATATATATAAAAAAACAACTTGTAATTATTCATAAAAATTACGTTCTAAGTAAACCATTGCACCTTAATTTTAATTCGATTAATTTAGAACTCAGATCGTGTTAATTGCCTATACATTTGTATACTTAATGATACTATTCTATAAATTTTCAACATCTCATTTCATGTTTTTCACATTTCCTATAGTGAAAAATTATTTCAGTTTTCAATTAATTTACTATTTTTTTCGTTCTACATATCCAAAAGGAAGTGCAAAAAAAGGAGGACTCACTCTCCTAGTAGCTAGAAAGAAGAAATGAATTATTTCTTATTTGCTCTATCCATATAGGAAGTAGGACAAAATGGGGGACTTGCTCGTCTTTGTAGAAAAAAAGAAATGAATTTCTTTCTGCCCTATTTATAAAGCAAGTTGGAAGAAAAAGACTCACTTTCTGTAGTAGGGGTAAGCAGAGATGGTGCTGAATTTTTCTTCTAATGAACATGGGAAGATGAGGAAACGGATTCTCTACATCAATATCTTTATATTCTGCAAACAGTCGATCTACCTCGTCTATGATCTGCTGTTTTATTTCTTTAAGCCTCGGGTTTCCGTCTATCCACTCAAGTATTTTCAGTTTTTTGTCTTTCAACTCATAGTGCTGCCAACGGCTACGTTCTAATTTCTTAGCTTCCTCCAACTTCATTTGCTTAGCTACCTCCAACTGCATAGATGCCTCCCACTGCATATACATCTGTTGCATAACAAGTTCAACAAATTAAATGTTGTCCATAAATTATCATTTGTCTTAAAATTAAATTTCAATTAAGACAAAGTTGTAAACATAATAATCTATAAGTGTTTCTTTTTCTTTTCTGCTCAATTCGTAGTCTGTAGAAAAAAAGTACGGTTAGATCTTTGTCTTGCTGCATGCCTTTCTTTAATGGGTTATGGGTGGTGGCCGTGGGCATTTTTTCAAGAGGTGGAAGCCAATATATATTAGCCATATGGGTCCCTAGATACGCATCAAAGAAGCCAAGTCGAGTAGGTGCCTTTATAAGGCAACAGCACCTCACACAGTCACGCCGACAATTTCTTCACCTTCAGAGATAGGGATCAGAATATATATATATTTGTACAGATAAATTTTTATAAATAAGGGCTATGAAGCTAGCTTTCAAAAGTATGCATCTCGATCACCAACCTGCAAATGTCCAAGGAAGCATACAAACAGAACCAAGCCAGAGATGGAAGTTAAAACTGCGAAGCTGTTCTCCCAGAAATGCGGACTTGTTTGAAGGTTTGAACCAAAAGAACTACGAATTTGCAACAGCTATACAATGTAAGAGATATTGTATATATATTCACAATCAAAATTATTAATTAATATACTAAGCAGATCAAAGTAAACAGACAAATATAAAATCTAAAATGGTCTACATGCAGGTAGGTGTGTATTTATAAGTTAAAGACTGTTGGGGTCAAGATAAGGAAGCCGAAATGATCATGATCGCAAGCCTAGAACTAATGGATATTATAAACGAGATCAATCTGTCTTTCTGTTGCAATTCTATACACGTATTATCAGTACTATATAATCCTCCGAGGGAAAGTTAATTAAAAGAAGAGTGGAAAAATTATGTTTTGCATTCTTACATATAGTATGATCGATTGTTCCATGGAAGAAGGTTACTTTCTTTTTTCTTTATTTCTCTGATTTTAAAACCACTAATATGGTATATATCAAGGATCCACTCGAGAGGTGGCCCTGCATAGAACATGAATGCATAGACAATTGAGCACAAGCTGTGTGGCAGTCGACATGGTGTGGATGACATGCAATGATATATAAAAACTAATGTGAAGTAGCTCAATGTAGAAAGAGTTTTAACGGTAACATTCACAAACCTCAAATTTCGGAGGCCCCACCAAAAGCAGTACAAGGTCTTTCGCGGAAAATCCATGGATGCCACTGTACCAGATTGAAGTGCTCCTTGGAATATTCCAAAATCAAAGACCGTTGTATTTGGGGTTGCTATTGGACAAGAATCGTTTAAAAATGTGTAATTGCCAAAAAAAGTTCCGTGGTTACAGGCAAAAGAACTTGGATCACATTGATCAGTATGATTTTCACAGGCGAGGTACCAGCAAGCGGTCTCTCGCTGGACGGAGAAAAAGTACCAAAAACCACCCAGTATCTAAAAGACCATTAACCACCTAATGATTAGTAAATTATGCAGGTATATATTGTAGCAAAAGATTTCCTAAGAAAGTTCACATTACTATATACGGATGAAAATCTCTACAAATTAACATTACGTGATAATAATCGTACGTAGTGCATAAAAGAATTGTAGAAATAATAAAACAAAAAAGGGAGCCAACAAGTTGGTTTGGTACTCATGATATCCTTTTCTTTTCCCCATTGATCCAGAAAATTGTCCCGAAAGGAATAGTTTCTGAATCATTTGATGATCATGTGACATATGGATTGTTGTGATTGATCTTCTACTTTAATTTGGACACATATTATATATAGTAGGAAATTGTGCACTAAAGTTCATTGCTTTGGTGTGGCTGTTGAAGGGCTTCAATCCAATCCAACATCCTTAATGTTGATCCTCAAACAAGGGAACATCCAACTTCCGATTAAAAGACAAAAGACTTGCTTCTCAAAAATGGTCTGAAGATAAAAAATCTCCACGGGATAGGATGAAGAAAGATGTATAATCCATGTCGTTTTAGATTATAAAGAAAGATGATTATATACGTGAGTCTGTCACTAGCATATCCAACCCCAATCTTATGATTTGTCCAAGTTTATTCGTCTGAAACCTAAAGAAATCAATAAACCTTGATCATAAAGGTATATATATTCAGACACTTATCGATGCAAATTAAGTTTAATTAGAATAAAAAATTATATGAGGTAAATAAGTATGAAATTGAGAGTCAGATTACTTACATGACTGGCAATAATGAATAGAAACAAGTTGAATCCAGCTTTCACTGCTATGACGGTCTTAGATAGGTCGATGATCATAATATTCCTGTGGATGAATACTTTTGTCCATGACAGGTAGACACGAAGAGCTCTTGGCAGATATTGGAGTAAAACAACAGCGCTCAAGACTTTCCTCTTGTCCAAAGATTTGGAACCTCTCATACTTTTTGAAAAGAGAATTAGAAACAGCACCTGGACATGAGTTGACAGAGATTTGGTACAAGAAATTGTTATTTTAAAATAAATAAGGCGTGCCCCTTACCTGGCATGGCATGCCTTGCCAATTGCCAAGTGGTTAGATTCTTATTAAAAAAAAAAAAAAAATTGTTACTCTCATCCTCACACACCACACATCATAATAAAAAAAATATAATGTGTGATGTGTGGGATGATGAATAGATTTTTTTTTCAAAACAAAACCTAAAGCCCCACTTAGATACTGAGATGTCTCAATCCATCTCATATCATCTCATGATCTCATCTAGCATCCAAATACAATTCAAATAAAAACACTTTTTAATTTCAACTTTTTAATTTTTTTAATTTTTTAATTTAATCATTACCTAATCATTATAAACTTTCCAAATTTCTAAACAAAATACAAAAACAATTCAAAATTTTCAAATTTCAAAAAAAAAAATTTATAATTTTATAATATTTTATTCAATTTTTTTCCTCTCATTTTTCAAAATTTCGTAAAACATCTTAACTCAAATAGTTTCATTACTATTTACAAAATATTTTATTATTATTCACATATTTCTCATCTTATCTCATAGGGCTGTAAAGAATTCAATCCGGACCGATCGGTCTCAGTCCTAAAATATGTGGACCGATGAAATTCGGTCCAGTCCCGGAGTCTACAAATTTTGGACTAGATTGGACTGAATTGGACCAAACTCCTATATATATTTTTTAAAAATATTTTAATAATTTAATATATTATTTTTATACAGTAATTATATAAGTTAATGATATAATTTTCATCTAATTTATTATCATTAATCATATGAAATACAAAATAATATATGCTATCAATTAATAATAAATCATGTGATAATTTATGTCAATATATGTAAATAGTTAATACATCAAACATTCATAGAATTATACATATTCTACTATTTACACTTAATTAAAATAATTAGGTAATCTCTTTTTAAATACCTAAGTTGCAAGTAAGCATGAATAATCTATGTACAATAAAATTATTTGATATTTATTAACATTTGCTTGAGTAGTATGTCGAGAGTGACTCGAGCGAACACTAGGGTTTGTATCTCACTTGATCCTACTGTCAAGCACACCTAGAGCAAACTCAATGGTTGAGCTTCGCTCGAGTGCTAGTTCGAGCGGCAGTCAAGTGAACTCACACTTTCTCATTTTTCAACTCTAAAACTAGTCTCTACCCCAACAATTAATAATTATGCATACTAAAAAGTAAAGTCCAAGTTAGTAAGTAGTAGCTATCAATATTATAAATATAATTATAGTAAAATATCATAATCTACATTAATAATTTACTTAATTTTAATTTAATAATTTAAATCTTTTTTATTAATTTATTTAGTCGATCAAATGAATAAAAATTAGAGGTGTAAGTTTAAACCGGTAAATTGGAAAACCGGATCGGACCAGACCGGTTGGTCCGATTTTTGAACCGGTCCGGTTCGGAACCGGTTCCTATATTATAAAAACGGGCCGGATCCAGTCCGGTCTGGTGACCGAACTGAACCGGACCGGTTGGAAAAAATATATATATATAAATTAATTTTATATTATACAAAATATTATATATATAAGTTTTAATATAATATATAATTATATATTAAATTTTTATATATAATATCTATAATTATATACCATATATGAAATAATTTTATATTATAATGTATAAAATAAAAATTTAATCTTAAAGATAAAATTTTAATTGATCATATGTTTTAAATATAAAATATATATATTAAATTATTAATAACATTTTATTATAAGAAGTAACACTTTATTATATATTTTTTACATTTTAAAAAAATCAGAAAACCGGATCAGACCGGATCGGAAACCGGTAAAACTAGAAATATCAGTTTATGAGAGTAACCAAAGCGTAATCGGTTTTAAAAAATACAAAATCGATACATACCAGTTCGTTATTAAATTTTATTCAATACCGGATCGTTTCATCCCTAATAACGACGATAATGATGGCATACACGGGTATGAGTATGTGTGTATATATATATTATACATATATACACAAGGTTTTCAAGCAGCTAGTATAGGAATCCTTCGTGGTGTGGGAAGACATGGCTGCAGAGGAAAGCATAGAAAGGGTAGCGGAGGTGGATGAATTTGTGGAGGATAATTTAGAAGAAGCAACGAAGGATGAAAAGAAGATTCATTTACGAGACCAGGTTAGTGCCAAGCAAGATGAAGAACGAGCAGCCGATCGAGGATGATCCCAACAAGATGCCTCTTTCATCTGTTGTCAAAAATTCCTTCAGAAAGTCTGTCTTATCTTCTCGACTTTCAGATCTTCCTCTCCGTGTTTCATTTCCTTCCTCTATTAACACGCCGTCAGATATTGATCACTCGATCACCAAGATGCACCCCATCAAGAATGTTGACGATTCTAGGAGGCTGGATGGTCCTAGATGCAGGGATGCTTCTGTATGCCTCGTATAGCATCACCCATGGGCGAACCATGCTTCTGTATGCCTCGTATAGCTTCACCGATGAGATGATTTTTGCACTGAGGAAATGAATCCTCGTTGGAATTTGATTTCTAGTGATTGCGACTGTTTCGATGCCATCCGTCACATTGCCTCAATGGCACGAGACGGCTAGCGGCTTCTTTTCTTCCTCAGGGGTGAAGCTTAAAGAAGCCGGGCAATTAGCCAAGAAATTTATGGGGAAGGTTGTAAAGGATGCAAAGTACAACTTCACAACTTGCTTAGGAACGCAATTTAGGAACGTCTTATATCCATTGCTGCTACCACCAGTACATTGCTTAGGAAGGTCGTCTCCGAGACAAAGGACAAGTTTGTTGTCAGAAAGACAAAACTTGAAGAGGTGGCAAAGAAGCTTGGGCCAAAAAGTAAGACCATATTGACTGACATTGAACGATGGCAGAAGAGAGTTTGCTAGCACTAATGTATTTGGAGTTCCAAGTGAGGTCACAGTGCAACAACAACAATCCAGTGGTCTCATTCCCCATATTTCGGTCAAATGTGAAGACTGCAAGCCTTTGAAGACTCTTGGAATACACATTGTGAGTATACATCCTTATGCATCCTAAATCACCAGGTTCAAGATTTAAGGAGCTGTGAGTATGAATTCCTTGTATATATATTTGATAGGCTGCTGGAACTTGTTAAGTTTAAGGCCATTAGTATAGCTAGCGTTTGTTTGTTGGTTGTTGAGTGGCAGGAATCTCTTTCAAAGAGTTGTGACAAATTAGATGAAGGGGTGAATATTGAACCTCAATTGTTTGATGAATTTCCACTTAAGGGTGTTTTTGAGCCCTCTGACAGAGGAAGAGAAAGATTTGCAGCTGTTACAACCAGTCTATCAATTAGAATTAGTTGGTCTCAGAAAATGTTGTACTGTGAGGATGAGTTCTCCTTGACTGCACCATTTACTTTTCCTGAGTATATACTATTCCTGAGTATATAAAATGCAAAAAATTGAAAAGATACATATTAAGCCTGAACGTTGGTGCTGGAACTCAGGTTGTTTGTTGGCCTCCAATAAGATCAATTAGGAATAATTCATTGGCCACCACTTTGAAGAACAATGAGGAAGTAGATAGCAAACTAGAACCTGGGGCTCTGTTTGTGAAGGTCAGCATTGATGAGGCTCCCTATCAAAGAAAGTGTAGGGATTTGGTTAGAGCAGGGAAGCTGTTTGACGAAATGCTTGAAGGGACTTTGGCTAATTATCTCAGCAAGCATGGTGTTAGTAGGCCTTCATGGTATGCAAGTGGAGCTACCATCCAGATTTTAGTTGAGATAGGACATATAGGAAGACAAGCAAGTGGTGTTGTTATGGTAACAGATGGAGAAACTATTAATTATCAAGAGCTTTTTTCAGTCGTGGGTCGGACTAGGGTGGGTTTCTCAAACAACAAGGGAGAGCAAAAGATCACGAGGTTCTTATTTGTATATTAATTGATAGGCCTTTGCGTCCAACTATGCTTAAGGACTTTTACCACAAAACTCAGATACTATCTTGGGTTTTGAGTTATGATAGTCTGCACTTCCTCGATTCTCTGGTAGTCACAGCAGTAGCTCTTTCAGAAGTTCCCAATTCATAAGCGGTTGCAAGAGTTCGAATTGGTCTTGTAGGTGATAAATATATTATAAACCCAACAATGAAGGAGATGGAAGAATCTGAGTGGGACTTGCTGCTAGCTGGTATAGGCAATGCAATATTGATGATAGAGGGTTACTGTAATTTTCTGGGAGAGGAAAAGATGTTGCGAGCTGTAGAAGTTGAGAAGGATGCAGTACGAGTAATTTTCAATCAGGTGAAGGCTTTAGTTAAGAAGTGTGGGAAACCAAAAATGCTCGACACAAATCAAATTACCTCCTCTTGAGCTATATAAGCATGTTGAAGAGATTGCTAGAGATGAGTTGGTGAAAGTCTTGCAAAGCAGGAACAAACTGCATGGAAGAAAGGCTCTCTCCTCATTAGAAGAAAATGTTGTGACTATACTTACAGAAGAGAGGTATGTCAAGCCAGATGTAGCTTCAGGAGCGGCTGAAACTGTGCCAGATTATTTGGAGGATAAGGATCAGGGTAAGGAAGTGGTTCTGAATGGTGAAGTGGTCATAGAATTGTATCATAGCTCTCAACCTTGAGGTCAAGGTTCTGAAAGGGAAGAGGATTGTTATGAATCTGACTGAGACGGTGTCGTTGGGATGGGCTGTATGAACTTAAGTTGAACGCACCGTTTCTGGAGCAAAATGGAGGAATGAAGGGCAGCATGAAACACAATCGTTTTGAAGGAAAACGGTGTAGCTTTGCCTAGTGTTATCTGATGTAGTTTTATTTGATGTTGAAAGACAATAGCAGTGTTGGAAGGGGACAGAAAACACTTTGTCTGTGAATAGTCTTCCAAGTGCACAGTAGATAAAACCTTTGAAACAATACAAGATATCTGGATTTTATCTGAGATGTCTGTTTGGATATTTATCTCATCTCACTATGGGAAACAGGATGAGAATTTTGTCTCATATGGGGCCCCAAACAAGCCCACGTAAAATTTCAAGTCAATTAAAATGGTAATTAAAAATGTCTCTTCAATTTCTTATCTAGGACATGCAATATTTAGTATCGTTAGTATAAAAATTCTGAATAATATTAAATGAGTAATAAATAGTATATATATATATATATATATATATATATATATATATATATCCTATGCATCTATCACTTATCCACTTGAAGTTCTCAAATTAATGCAAAAACTGGAAGGGACATTAATCCAATAAAAGGTTAAACACATGCATGCTAAATTAACCAAGTTATAAGATCGAATCTACAGAGCTATAGTAATATAACGTGAATTTCGATCACTAGTGTGCTTACTTAGGCATGTAGTTAAGACGAACGCATGCAAGAACACATCAAAGCTAAAGGCCGAAAGAGGGGGCCAATTACGGAATATAATCGGCCTCCTGGCAGTTGAGCTTTTGGAAACACATGTAGAACTGTTAAGAAGCAGAAAAGTCTACCTTACCTGCGGGATTGGAAGAATGGCGACGATATCATTTGCGACTTTCAAGTACCTCTTTCTTCTGAGCGAAACATGACTAGTATCTCCCTTCGTTTCTTTCTCCTTGTCTAAACAAGAACGAAGAAATGGCAATATGATATCCACAAGAGAAATGCAGTCTAGGAGCGTTCGGAGACAAACAATTGCGATGTATAATGTTCTATCGAAATCAATGCACTTTCCGACTTCATTGATCACGGGAATGTAAAAGAAGAAAGGGTCCACCGATAGTGAAATCACACACGACACTGCCAAAAATATATACCAGAATTGAGTTGATGGTTGCCTCTTTGGGTGGAGCATTTTCCCAATCCACTCTGGTTGTTGCCAAAGATTGGGGACTTTCCCAACCCACTCTGGTTGTTGCCAACGATGGGGGATTTTCCCCATCCACTCTGGTTGTTGCCTCTTTTTCGTTTTCCCATTTTCTGATGAATCATTCTCGGGAGTTTTCATCTCAATATCTCCAACCCTGAGCAGATTAGAACAAACAAAAAACAGAGGTTAAAGATATTTTCTTTTATTTTCTCTCTTCAACAACCCATGCAATTATGGAACCATATGGAACGTGTTCTTGATATGTTCTGAATTCTGTGTGTTCAGAACTTGGGTCGCGTGCAAGGTTTGGAATTTCAGGAAGATCCGTGCATGTTACGAGCACGTGATATCACAAACACTGGGAGATTAAGCCTGGTTTGGATAGGAAATCCTCCCAAGTTATTACATATCATCTCATGTCATTCCTCATCTCAATATTTAAATATTACAAATTTAAATACTTTTCAACTTTTAATTTTAAATTTTTTCATCTAATCATTATAATTTTTTTAAATTTTAAAAAAATACAAATTCTTTTTCAAATCTCAAAATAAAAATTATATTATAATTTTATATTATTTTTATTCAATTTTTTCTCTATCATTTTCTAAAACTCCATCAAAAATATCTTAAGAGGAAGTTTCGATACAAAAAGTCTTTTAACTCATCTTATCTCATCATTATAACTTTTAAATTTTCATATAAAATATAATAAATAAATAAACTTTTTCGAATCTCTAAATAATAATAGTATTAAAAAATAATATTATAACAATATTTTATTTAACTTTCAACTTTCATCTCAATTCATCTTATCTCAACTCACTATACAAACTTCCCTAATTCAAGCATTTCATAATTATTCACAAATTATTTTACTATTATTCAAATATCATTTCATTTCATCTTACTATCAAAACAAGACTTTAAAGATTTGAGGCTTGGCTGGTAGCAATTATTGCATTGATCTGGATATCCATGTAGAAGAATACTAGAAAATGTATGTTACTAGCTGGGACATCAGCTCATTATTTGGTAGTTAGAGAGCTTGTTAATATTCTATTAAACAGCTAGTATTAGCAGTTAGAGAGTTGAATTTCTGTGTATATAAATGCAAATGATCTACAGTTTATGTAATTAATGAAAATTTACGGCATTCTTCCAGAGTCTTCTCCAACATAAACTCTATTTGATTCATACAGAACCTATTCTTGTTCTTGAGGACGATTGTATTGATTGGCTAAACAATTAGTGGCTTCTCTGTCCCTTCCATTTCAAGTACTTTTGCTTCTTTTATGCATTATTCCTTCCATCTCTGGCATTTACATTAGGACACAGCCCACAAAGGATCGAACACACTCGTTGAAAACTATGAAGTGCATGTTCTTTGAAGTGTTTTACACTAACAATTTTTATTCAAATTCAAATAAAACTTGTTAAAAAATACTGTTGATACAAGAATTTAACTTGAAAACTTTTTGAAATCTTTCAAAAATATGAAAATTCTTTTCTAACCTTATCTAAAATTCTCGAGTCTTCTTTAAAAGTATGAAAAAAGGGGTTTTTATATTTTCTTAACTAAGACCATAGTTTTTGCATCCAAAATATAATAAAAATGAGTATAAATTAAATAAAAATTGAAAATATACCTCCAAAAATTTAAAAACTTGAAGATATGAGTTAAAAACTATCCAAAATTTGGTCGCTTAAGTATGAATATATATATAGAGAGAGAGAGGCATTCATATACATATATATATATATATATATATGTTTATTTTATAAAATTCAAAAGTCTTGCATTTTTTTTTTAAAAAAACAAAATGAAACTGTCTTTTTTAAACCTTTAAACGTTTGCATATCCTGATCTCTTAATCAATCTTTTACTTAATAAAAAATACATAAAAAAATATAGTGTGCTTTATTATTTTATTTAAATTAGAAATTGCGTCTATAATGTATTTTCTTATAATTATAAATAATAAAATGTGTAATATATATATACACACACTCATACCCGTGTCTGCCACCATCATCGTCATTATGGCCGTCCCAAAGTCGAATTTCTGGGTCCTCCCTTGCTTGATGTTGCCCAAAGAAGCTCATACTCAAGTAGTGTACCCGTACACTGTGAATTCTGCTTCCAGATCATAAAAATGGAAAACAGATTAGAGAAACGTGCAACACTCTTGGTCGATCTATTATTCTAAAGTGCATGAACATCCACAGATCTATTATTGTGTGTTCGAGCAGACCAGGGTCCAGGACATGGACTGAGCGAAGCTGGAGCAGCAGAAAGCTGGATTTTAAGCAAGCTGATTCCACATTCATGTCCACTTTCAGCGAGTCTATTTATAGGGACTGACTAGTCAAGTTTATTATAATATTAAGATGTCGTTTGATTATATAAGATGAGATAGAAATAAAATGAGATATTTTATTAAAAATTAAATAAAATATTATTATAATATTTTTTTAAATAAAATTTTTATTTTAAAATTTTAAAAAATTAAATTATTTATTATATTTTATGTAAAAATTTAAAAAAATTATAATAATTTCATCAATTATATAAAATATATACTTGAAGGACGTAGCACCATCCCTCCAATAATTGATGACCGGGGAAGTTTTTGTGTAGGTACGATTCAGAAAGAAAATAAAGAAAATTTCTTATAATCAAGATAAATGTTTTGTTTATAAAATTATAAAATTTATAATTGATAAAATATGTTGTGGTACATTTTATACGATTTTTCTTTTTCATAAAAGATCTAATATATCACCTATATCCACGTTAAGTCGTGAATATTATTTTTTGGATGCTTCCAGCTTTTGCTACGTTAGGTGTTATTTTTTTATTGTGTTTTTTTATATATATTTTTAATTATTTTTTAAAAAAATAAAAAAATAATAATATTATTAAAAAAATATTTTTTTAATACTAAATAAAAAAATTTAAAAACTAAAAAAAAATTACAACAGTAAAAAAGGACGATAAGAATTAACAATGACATTATAGACTCGTTTGTTTTCGAATATGAGATGAGATGAGATGAGATGAGATTAAAATTAAAAGGTTGAATAAAATATTATTATAAAATATTTTTTAATATTATTTTTATTTTAAAATTTTAAAAAATTATATTATTTATTTTATTTTATATTAAAAATTAAAAAAATTATAATAATTATATAAAATGAGATTGAGTTTTCTCCAAATAAAGAAGGTCATTTTTCTTATTAGAGCGACTTGCCCGGTCAAAGTATTTTTAGTACTGTACGTAGATGCAGATAATTGATCAAATCATACAAGACAAGGCGACTTCCCCGGTCATCGATTATTACAAGGGAAATAAATGATAATTGACAGCAAAACCTGCCAAGAATATATTGCAAAACCACGTGGGAACTCAAGAAAATAGAGGTGGAAAAAACAGAACGCATACATACAAAACAAGAAAAAGCAAAATAAGCAATGCTCGTGACCTCGCCTTATTACCAACCAAGTCTCTCGTCTTCCGAGAAAAATCCGTAATGCCTTCTTTCACCAATTAGATTATAAATATTATGAAAGTTGACGAAGACCTCCATTTTGATGTGACAGCCCAATCAGCCTTCTTTCACCAATTAGATTATAAATATCCATTATTCAACAAGTAAATGGAGTTGTAATATTATCCTAACAGTCTATGACCATATTTGATGCCCCGCAAATTAAAGATTATATTTTGAGGACTAGTTAATTAATTAAAAATAAGGAATATTGAGATTGATATAAGGTGTAAAATAGAGATAAAATTTAAAAAAATTGGAGCAATAATAAAATTTAAAAGTATTTTATGAAACTCATAAGCCGAGGTTAAATAACTTCAAAATTCAATTATAATGATTTGTTTAAAAATTGGAAATTTTAAATTATTACATGAAAATTAAATACATACTTAAACAAAAATTCCTGTCAAAATTTTTGTTAAAATCAAAATCAAAATCGTTTCCAAAACTTAAAATCAAATATTTGTCACGTAAAAATGAACAGAAATATATGATTTGGTAGGAAAAATAAAAGAAGAAAAAAAGAAGAAGATATTGCCCAAGCCAAGGAAGATATTAAACGTTTATTTACATATTTGCGCACATTCACCTTGAGGTAAGGTAATGCAACGTAGTCAATGTAGAATCTGAACTTTCCCAATAACAATTTAGGCTTACATCATTTTCAGCAGGTTGGAGATAATCTTGAATTCTAAATTTTATTGCCTCAATCCTGTGATGTCAAATTAAAATTGATTTTTTGGTCCCGTCCTAAAAATCTTAATAAAATTAAAATTGATTTGACCAGTTTGAAATAAAATAAAATTGAAAATCTTATATTCTAAAATAAAATTTCTTTCCCACATCTCAAATCCAAAAACAATATTTAGCATATGAGAATTCGAAAAAACAAAACCTAAACTCCAAAAAAACCAACATAACTAATTGTCTAAAAAATTGTTTCATCTCCCAACTTCAAAACTTCATCACCATTTGCTTTTGCAAAATTTCCAATGTTTTCGATAAAAATAGTTATATCTTTCACTAGTTTATCTTCATCAAGATATGTATGGTATAATGGTGTAGAGTTTCACCCTATGGAAGAACGTTCATTATACAGTAGTAAATCCACTCATGAAACCTTCAGCGTGCAACCAAGGGTGCTCCCAAAATAGAGCACAATTGTGATACGGTGTCTCTAAACTGGAATCAGAATCATGTTCATCCATTAGATCCTCCAAGTTCTAGGCCTCTAAACGTTGCGTTAATTATGCTATTTGACTCTGCAAATCTGGAATCATCACCTTCTATAAGTTACGATCACCGTAAGGGGTTTCCTCATTTGGAACTGTCTAAGCCAACCACGACCTCGATCATCAACTATGAAAATTGATGATAAATCATCCTAGAAAAATGTTAAAGCTCTGATGCTGACTAATGCCATACATAATTAAGGATTATATTTTGGCTACTAGTTAATAAGCAGAAATTGTGGACTGAGATTGAGAAAAGATGCAAAACAGAGAAAAAACTCTAAAAAATATTGATTCATGATAAAATTCGAAATTATTCTATAAAACCCACAAGCTGGGCTGAAATAGCACCAAGATTCGAAATTATAATGTTGTTTTCAAAAATATGAAAATCTATGAAAACATAAATAAACAAGAATCCTATTAAAAATTAAAATCAAAACAAAAATAATTTCTAAAACTTAAAATCAAATATTTACTAGAATGAAAAACGAATGAAATATATTATGTTTTTTAGACATATTCACAAGTTGCAGATCACGATAGTAATGAACATTAATATATAGGATATGTTCTCATAAATAGTTCTTTCTTAATTGGTGAACTATTCACGTTAGTCTACACTCAAGTCTTTCTTTTATTTATCAGTCATTCTACGTACAACCATGATGTAATTGTCAATTTGTTTTTATGCCACGTCACACGATTTATAGAAAAAAAAAATATCGATTTATGCTTAGAAGCACTCAACCAGTTACTTAACAAAGTAGAAGATTCTGATTTAATTACAGGGATTCCAATGGCAAGAATACTTTCAAAGTACAAAGACCAATAAACATTCTGGATGCAGAAGCTAAGGTTGAGGAACTAATCAATTTAGACACAATGGACTGGAATCTCAGGTTAGTCAAAGAAATCTTTACAAAAGAAGAAATAGATCTCATTAGCCAAATACCTATCAGTCACACAAACAGGCCAGACATATTAATGTGGAGATGTACATCAAATGAAATATTCAATTTAAGGAGTGCATATCATCTACAAGGTGAAATACAATGCATAACAAAAGGCCAAAGCTCACAAGGGAAAAAAAATGTACCAGAATGGACCAAACTTTGGAAATTTGTCACTCCCCCCAGCAACAAAAAGTTTTATGTGGAGAGCTTGTCTCAATATACTGCCTACCAAACTCAACTTATGCAAAAAGAAAATATTGGTAGACCCTTTTTGTCCTTTATGTTTGCAGGTACCAAAATCTACAGAACACATTTTATGGGACTGCATATCAGCAAGGGATGTCTACGGACATTGCTCTATGAAAATTCAAAAAATTATTGGTTCATTCAAGAGCCTTCAAGATCTTCTGAAAGTCATGTTCAAGAGGCTAAACAAAGAGGAGATGGAGGAACTGTCAGTAGTATTATGGAAGCTATGGTAGAGAAGGAATGCATTTATTTTCAGAAATACCTTTTACTCATCCTAATCTCCCACTGAAACAAGCCTACCAGTTTTTGTAGGAATTTAGAGCATCTCAGGTAGTGGAAACCAATTAGCTTCTAAATTCTATTGTTAGGAATGCAGGTTGGGTACCTCCTCCAAATGAATTTGCCAAATTTAATTGGGATGTAGCAGTGGATATAGTTAATTCTAAGATAGGAATTGGGATAGTGGTGCGTGACAGTGAAGGCAAGATTTTGGCAATAATGAGGAAGAGGCAAGATTTACTCGTTGATCCTTTACTAGCATAGACTTATGCTGCTCTTTAAGCAGCTATCTTTGGTAATGAGCTAGGACTTGGGAAAGTTATTTTGGAGGGAGATTCAAAGAAAGTTGTGCAAGCTGTTCAAGGATATATGGAAGATTTGAATTCTGTTGGGATGCTAGTAATAGATATAAGGACCAAGCTTCAATGTTTTGAAGCAACTCCATTAAACACATTCCAAGACAAGCAAACGTAATTGCACACACGTTAGGCAAGAATGCCTTAGGATTGTCTGAATGTATTGTAGACATTGAGGATCCTCCTCACTGTATACTGTCTCTGTTATAGAGACTTTGATCTATGGGAATTTACATAGTTTCTTCAAAAAAAAAAAAAAAACAAGCAGGCAAGCAGCTGTTGGATCTAAAAGGAGCACTCCTAAAGCACAACGATCGAGTGCATGCCAGCTAGGTATTGCTAGCTCTCGATCGCCAATTGCGTACTTTTTTGTTGCGGCGCCAAGCTTCTTGTATCATAAGGACTGCTTCTGTAGGTGTTGGGCCGGCACACCTGGAGGCTAAAGCCTTCAAGTCGTTGGCCATTAGAGCAAAGGCTTCAACTTTTGTATGGGTTTTGAGGGTTTTGTCAGAGATTGGGAGGTCGGATAGGTTGGGCAGGACCTGTTGGGAGAAGCCATGGAACCCCCATTTTAGAATTTCTTGTCCACAGTAACGACCTTCTTCAATACACTCCCCGCGGCTTGAGTAGACAGTACTTCCCACACCATTATTGTTATTTATGGTTGCAAATTTCCAAATAACGCCCTTTGTGACGAAGAGCATTCGATCAAGTGGTTCCCCCTCCCGAATAATGTAGGTATCTTGACTGTAGTTCACATGCTTGATATATTCGCAGATGAGTTGCAATCGGCTGTCACTTACTTCTCGAAACATTGGGACCTGTCTTACAAACAAACAAGAGCAACAATGAGAGACCTTAATAAAATTGAACACGTTCAGGAGTAGGGAATTCAATGTCAAGATCTCAAACAACTTCATGTGACGGCGAACAATGTCACGTACAAGATCATGATCATGCTAATTAGAATTCCACATATTAATTAATTAATTGTTGCATGTACGTCCAACAATGAATTACGTCATATATAGTAGATAAGTAGTAAGCTGTATAGAAGAAAAATAATTATTGATTGAACTTAATTATACTTTGTATGCTCTCTACAGAAAAATAAGTAGATCGAAGAAAACGGAACACTCACATTCTTTAGCATGGGAAAGCAGAGATGGTGCTTAATCTCCTGTCTAAGAAATATGGGAAGGTGAGGGAATGGATTCTCCGCATCTATATCATTCTTTTTTTCCTGTAGTCTTGGTTTTATGTGGTGCATGATCTGATATTTTATAGGGCTTGGGAGCTTGTTTCTTTCTACCCAGAACTGCACACTTTGTTCTTTACCTCTCATCTTTGCAATATCATTCTCATCCATGTATGTCTTCAACTGTTTCTGTGTCTGCCACTGCATATACATCTGTTTACATATAACAAGTTCACTTTAAATCTTAGTGATAAATTATGTTTTTGTTTTGTTTTATTCACAAATTTATGTTTTTATCCCTTTGTTTAATTGGAAAATTTAAGTATTTGCCCAACCACACACACAAACCCTAACAAACTCCGACTGCCTTGCCATGCTTTTCTCGACAAATTATAGATCATTCGCATCAGACAAATTCAAACCCAAACAAAATCTGTTCCAATTTCTACATCTTCAGTTACAAAATCATTCATATATGAGAAAAAATATTTACAATAGTGAATTGTGTAACCGCCGCGTAATCGTTTTGAAAAAAATGAATAAAACATGGAATTCATATGAAAAAAATTAATTTTTTTAATAGTAGACCCTACAAATTTTTAAAGAGATTATACGACAATTGCACAATTCATGATTGTACGTGAAATTACTCGTATTGATATTTTGCTAAATGCATGTAATTGGCAATTAATCCAAAAAATTAATATGGCTGTTTCATTACAAGAAAAACGAAATCAAGATGAGGGAAGAGAACGATCGAGATTGCTAATAGAATTACTAGATCGTGCATGTTGTGTTCTATTAATGTTTATAGAAACCATCTATCACTCACGCCAAATTATAGAAATATGGGTGCGCGTTCAAACTTGCAAAAAAAAAAAGTGATCATCACATAAGTCATAACGCTAACCTGAAAATTTCCGATGAAGTACAAAAGCAGAAGCAAGCCAAAGATCGAAATCAAAACTGTGAAGTAGTTTTCCCAGAAATTGGGACTTGTTTGAAGGTTTTGACCAAGAGAACTGCCAAAATTGGATCAATTCTAATGTATAAGATGGTCACATCATAAATGATTAATATAATACACACACACACACATATATATATATATATGCTCAAATAAGCGAAGAATGGTTCATATATATATCATGTTAGAGTATTTAAGTTAAGAATAGATAGACCTGTACGCGTAGGGGTTAAGATATATATATATATATATATATATATATAGGAAACAAAGAGGATATAATCACGTAATAAAAAAAAAGACCATAATCTAAAAAATCGAAGATGCATTTCTTCATATATAATTCTTGTTTGAGCAGCAATTGACTAAAATAATTATTTTCGTGTGTTCTATATATAAAATATGAATATAAGTTCATATGTATGATATATGATCTTATACGTACATAATGAATTATCTTTTTCGTGTTACCTTTCTTAGACAGTAAAACCAGACCCTGCACTGAATCCGAATGCATATATATACACAAATTAAGGTCCCCTTCACTTCTAATTCAAACTCGAAGGTCAAGATAGATATAACAAGTGGGTCCTATAGTATTTATTGCTGTCAATATATAAAATATCTCGAATAATATTAAATGCATAATAAATATTATAAGATTCACTTAATTTATCTATTTCTTTACTACATGAGCACCACAAATTTGGGTGAAAACCTCAGAAAGATTTTTTCCCTAAATAATGTACAAGCTAGACGGGTGGTATGTTCATTGATGACGAGACTATACCATAAAATAATTCATTGTGAAAATACAAAAATACTGCCCAAACCTCAAATTTCGCAGGCCCCACCAGAAACAGTACAAGAACTTCCGCGGAAAATCCATGGATGCCACCGTACCAGATTGAAGTGCTTCAAGGTATATTCCAAAATCAAACATTGTTGAATTTTCTTTCTCTACGGGACAATAATCATTTAAAAATGTGTAATTTCCAGAACTGTGATCACAGTACGAAGAACTTCGATTACATCCAATATAATTTTCACACGCAAAGTGCCAGCAACCCGTCTCTCGTTGGGTGGAGTGAAAGTACCAAAACGCACCCAGTACCTAAAATATCATTTTTTTTTCTATTGATTATTTGTAAATTATGCAGATATCATAGCGAAGATAAAGTAAAATGACAAAAAGGAAATAGAGAATTATGTGTAATTAAAAGCTAAATTGAATGATTAATACTCTTCCTATTAACGAAAATTTTGATGCAAGTAGACATATATAACATGATTCAAAACGAAGGTTCTGAATTTAAATTATAACTTAATACTTCACTCTGTTTCAATGTTCAGCTCGAGTAGTGATTAACATTTTGTTGTTTTTCTTATGTCAATCTTGTAGCCTTTTTATGTGTTCCATAAGAGTAGGTGGTAGTCATGAATTATATATCTATGGATACAATTAGTATATATGTGTACAAGGCACGCATGCTTATGATAATTTGTCAAGGTTGATGCATTTAAAACTTAAAAGACATCAGATAAAAGCCTGATACATGTAATTAGCATTAATAAGAATTAGATGGGGATCATTTAATTAATAATTGAAATTGATTCACAACATCTGTAAGTACGTAACGATATCAATATATATAATAAGAAACAATTATTATTCAAAAAATAGATTATTAATTAGGCCGATTATTAATTCAATTTCAAACTTGATGAGAATGATATCGATTCATCCGCCGAAAGTTAATTAACAGTATAAGTATGAGACTCATGATCATGATAACAAATTAACTTACATGACTGGCAAAGGTATACAGAAACAAATTGATTAATCCAGCTTTCACCACTATGATAATTGGAGGTAGGGTTGTATTAATCTTTCTGACTTTCCTCCAAGACAGATAGATACGACTTATTCTTGGCACATATTGGGATACGACAACAGCGTTCAGCATTTTTGTGGTTTTCAAAGCATTGGAACCTCTCATTTCTGAAATCATAATTGGAACTAGCACCTGGAGATGATATAAATAACAAAGACAATTTTGTATTTACGTATAACGTTAGCTCATGAGGCATGCTTGTGTACATACTGCTTAAACCATGCATGCAAATTATTACAGAACTTGCATGCATTAAAAGTACACAAGAGCAAATTAAACAGTTAAGAATTAGCATATTTATATATATAAGCCAAGTAATTACCTGTGGGATTGGAAGAATTGACAGGACATCAATCGCGAATGAGGGTGACCACAAGTACCTCTTTGCTATTTGCCAAACATCTGTGACTAGCTGTACTCCATCCTGTCCTTCATGTGGACGAGCGTTCTCGTCTATACAAGGACAACAACATTGCAAAATGATATTTCCTAGCGAAATCGAGTCCAGGACACTTCGCAAACAACTACCTATGACGTGTAATCTTCTATCAATAGCAACGCACTTTTTTTCATCATTAATCACCGGAAGGTAAAGGAACAAAGGGTCCACTGATACCGAAAACACGCACGACACTAAGAAAATCAATTTCCAGATTCGAAGGAACTCTCCCTCTGGGTGAAGAATGTTTACAGTCCACTTTTGAACTGTTCCGCTGTGAATTTGCACCTCAATATCCGGATCCCTAGGCAAAATAGAGCAAACGGAAATCCATGATAAAAAGAAACAAAAGACTAGTTGATCATGATAAATCATGTTGTTTGGTAGGAAATTCAGCTTTCAGCCACACAAATTCACTACTTAATCGCCGGTAGGAAGATGAAGAAGATATTTACCGCACCCCCTTCTCTAGTCGATGCCTATGGTATCTCATTCTTAAGTGTACCCGTACACCGTGAATTAATTCCGCTACCTGAAAAAACTGTAAAACAGAATTGAGAAACATATATGCAAGATTCTTGGTCGATCTATTATTCTAAGTACTGCAATTAACATCCACATGATGAGCTTGCTTTTTCAAGTAAAAAACTGCAGCTTAAAGACATGATCACTAGGAAAAATCTTCTTTTCCCAAACTCGGTAGGGTATCCGGTACTGCTGTACATAACAAAAACAGAGTACTATTCTAAATGTCTTTTACCCTAAGGTATTGAGAAGGAACATGTATTAATTCATTCATATAACAATTCACTGAACCTGATAGATCGACTTGTGTGTTCGAGCAGACCAGGGTATGGAGTGAGCAAAGAGCAGCAGAAAGCTGGATTTTAGGCAAGCAGAGTCTACGTACATCCGTGTCCAGCGAGTACTCGAACTGATTGAGTCGTCCATAAAAGTACCCCAAAAAAAAACCAAAAAAAAAAAAAATGCTTCCCTTTTTGTCTTTAAATTCTCTTAAACATATAATTAATATATCTTACAAAAGATAATGTTCATAATTTAACATGGATATATATGATATGTTAGTTTTTTTATATTAAAATAGATTTTATGATGTACAGTGTACCGAAACAAATTATATTATTTTGTAATCTCGATTTTCCTCCGTCACAGGTAAAAGTAATCAATAAAATTATAATACCGTCTTTTTTCTTATAAAAGAATATAAAGAATATTATACAGTTCCTTCTTTGTACAGAACTCAGAATCTCAAGATTGATATCAAAAGTATACGGGAAGAACCAACAATATTCAAGAAATAAAACTCAGAACAATATCCAAGAAAATCAACAAGAAGAGCAAAAATATCAAGAATAATAATCTGAATGAAGAATAAAGAGAATAAAGAATCAACACAGGAAATTTACGTGGTTCGACCCTAATGGTCTACGTCCACGGCAGGAATGGCCTCAGAGCTTTATTGATAATCGAAGTCCTTCACAGAGAAACCTCAGAACCATACATATACACAAAGCCCTCATCTCACAACAGAAAATCGCACAGATTTTCTTCTACAAGTGAAACCCTAAGCAATGCCCTAGGTATCCCTCTATGTTCTCTGTTTCTCTCTCGAAACCTCTCTCTCTACCGAATGACTAACCTAATGAATTAGGGTTATACAAAATGAGTTAGCAATGAATATATATGGTGCGACAGATGCCAACACGTGTCATGATCCTGCGGCAAGAGTTTGAATCTTTTCTGGTGAAGCTTACAAGTCACATGCACACCACGTGAGCAACTAGCTCAGTGTATTAATCCCCAAGGCTTTCAGGCTCCGCCACTTGTCCATCATTCAGAGTCGCAACAAAGAAAAGGATTAGAGATTAAAACAATAGATAACAAATGTATTGACATATCATTTACAAAGCTCCACCTTGGCAAAACATTTATTGCCAAGTTTTATCAATACTCATCACTGGTCATTCCTGCATTGTCCCCCTAATGGGGACAAACTCTAAACTTCCATACCAACTAAGTTCAGACTCAGACAGTGTCTGAACTTAGAACAAGGGAGAGCTTTAGTCATCATATCTGAGGGGTTGTCCTCAGTTGAGACCTTCTCCACACAAATAGTTTTTGATTCTATGACATCCCTAACAAAATGAAGTCTTATATCAATATGTTTAGACTTTTCATGGAAAACTTTATTTTTAGCTAAGTGTAATGCACTTTGGTTATCACAATGTACTGTGATGTTTCCACTATAAATATTTAATTCACTAGCAATACCTTTTAACCATATGGCCTCTTTTATAGCTTCAGTTAATGCTATATATTCAGCCTCTGTGGTAGACATACCCTTTCTAAGATGGTCCTATTCATTCTTTCAGCTAACCCATTCTGTTGAGGGGTTTCCCTCACTGTTTTATGTCTAAGAATTCCCTCTCTTACAGTACATGTTGAACTCATTTGACAAGAACTCTAAGCCATTGTCAGTTCTTAAAACCTTAAGTTTTCTACCTACTTGGTTCTCCACCAGGGATTTCCACTCTTTGAATTTTTCGAAGGTGTCACTTTTATTCTTTAAGATATAAATTCAGACCTTTCTTGAGTAATCATCTACAATGGATAGGAAGTAATTCCCTCCATTATGAGAACTTACTCTTGCAGGTCCCCAAAGGTCAGAATGGACATAGTCCAAGGTTTGTTTTGTGTTATGAGTGGCTGACTTAAAACTAACCCTTTTGGCCTTCCCATAAATGCAATCTTCACAGAAGGGAAAATTGCTTAAGTTTTGGTCACTTAGCAGCCCCTGTTTATGCAACTCTACAAGTCCCCTCTGACTTACATGTCCAAGTCTCCTATGCCATAACTCTGCTTGGTTCTCTACAGTGACCTGTGTAGGGGATGCTTCCCCAACCACAGTTTTTCCAAGTAGAGTGTATAAACCATTTTTAATAACCCCTTTCATAATAACTAGTGAGCCTTTTGTAACTCTAAGTACCCCTGCCTCAGATTTAAAGGTATATCCAGATAAATCAAGAATCCCAAGAGAAATTAAATTTCTCTTTAATTCTGGAATAAATTTGACTTCCCTTAAAACTCTTTCAGTATTATCATGCATTTTCAATCTAACTGATCATATACCCATGATTTTGCAGGATTTATTATTACCTAGAATTACTTGTCCTCCATTTAACTCAGAGAATGTCTCAAACCATTCCCTGATTGGACACATATGAAAGGAACAACCAGAATCCATAATCCATTCTGTTTTTTAGTCTACTTCACTCACTGTAAGGACTTCTGCACTCTCATATCCCTCTAACACCACAGAGGCATCCCCTGCCTCTTTTGATTTCTTCTCAAAATTGTTTTTTCTTTCAGGGCAGTCTTTCTTAAAATGCCCTTCCTTGTGACAATAAAAGCATTTAAAATGTTTTCCCTTTGATTTAGATCTAAACTTCTTAACCTCATTTTTTCCCTTATTTTCTCTTCTTTCTGTTCTGCCCCTAACAGTTAAGCCCTCCCTATGATTTTGTTTAGAATCCCCTCTGTTTTGAAGTTCCCTAGTGTGAAGTACAGATTGTACTTCATCTAAAGTAAGAGAGTCTCTACCAAACATCATAGTCTCTTTTAGGCTTTGGTATGATGAGTCCAAAGAACTCATTAAGAGGATAGCTTGATCCTCATCCTCCACCTTAATGTCTTTGTTTACTAACTCTAAATTGATTTTGTTAAACTCATCAAGGTATTGTCCTATAGGGGTCCCAGGAATCATTTTAAAGGTATAAAGTTTGGTTTTTTTTATGAAGTCTATTGGCTAAGGATTTGGTCATGTAAAGGTTTTCTAGCTTCAGCCATATACCCGCAGCAGTGTCCTCACTGGCCACCTCTCTCAAGACTTTATCTCCAAGAGAAAGGATTAGGGCACTGTGAACTTTCTGGAGAATGTCCTTCTGGACAGTCTCCTTGTCTTCCTCTTTCAAGGAAGATCCTCTCTTTCTTTCACCAAGGAGGGCATCTTGCAGTCCATGTTGGACTAGCAAAGCCCTCATCTTAATCCTCCATAGCCCAAAATCTTTTTCACCCGTGTATTTTTCAATATCAAATCTCATGGTCCCCATCGACCTTGCTCTTGATACCACTTGTAAAGAATATTATACAGTTCCTTCTTTGTACAGAACTCAGAATCTCAAGATTGATATCAAAAGTATACAGGCAGAACCAACAATATTCAAGAAATAGAACTCAGAACAATATCCAAGAAAATCAACAAGAAGAGCAAAAATATCAAGAATAATAATCTGACTGAAGAATAAAGAGAATAAAGAATCAATACAGGAAATTTACGTGGTTCGACCCTAATGGTCTACATTCAGGGCAGGAAAACATACGTACATCTCCTAATTGTCTATACCCTATTAATGAATGGAAAAAGAACGTGTATTCATATAGCAATTCATTGAACCTGATAGACTTGTGTGTTCGAGCAGACCAGGGTCCAGGACATGGACTGAGCGAAGCTGGAGCAGCAGAAAGCTGGATTTTAAGCAAGCTGATTCCACATTCATGTCCACTTTCAGCGAGTCTATTTATAGGGACTGACTAGTCAAGTTTATTATAATATTAAGATGTCGTTTGATTATATAAGATGAGATAGAAATAAAATGAGATATTTTATTAAAAATTAAATAAAATATTATTATAATATTTTTTTAAATAAAATTTTTATTTTAAAATTTTAAAAAATTAAATTATTTATTATATTTTATGTAAAAATTTAAAAAAATTATAATAATTTCATCAATTATATAAAATATATACTTGAAGGACGTAGCACCATCCCTCCAATAATTGATGACCGGGGAAGTTTTTGTGTAGGTACGATTCAGAAAGAAAATAAAGAAAATTTCTTATAATCAAGATAAATGTTTTGTTTATAAAATTATAAAATTTATAATTGATAAAATATGTTGTGGTACATTTTATACGATTTTTCTTTTTCATAAAAGATCTAATATATCACCTATATCCACGTTAAGTCGTGAATATTATTTTTTGGATGCTTCCAGCTTTTGCTACGTTAGGTGTTATTTTTTTATTGTGTTTTTTTATATATATTTTTAATTATTTTTTAAAAAAATAAAAAAATAATAATATTATTAAAAAAATATTTTTTTAATACTAAATAAAAAAATTTAAAAACTAAAAAAAAATTACAACAGTAAAAAAGGACGATAAGAATTAACAATGACATTATAGACTCGTTTGTTTTCGAATATGAGATGAGATGAGATGAGATGAGATTAAAATTAAAAGGTTGAATAAAATATTATTATAAAATATTTTTTAATATTATTTTTATTTTAAAATTTTAAAAAATTATATTATTTATTTTATTTTATATTAAAAATTAAAAAAATTATAATAATTATATAAAATGAGATTGAGTTTTCTCCAAATAAAGAAGGTCATTTTTCTTATTAGAGCGACTTGCCCGGTCAAAGTATTTTTAGTACTGTACGTAGATGCAGATAATTGATCAAATCATACAAGACAAGGCGACTTCCCCGGTCATCGATTATTACAAGGGAAATAAATGATAATTGACAGCAAAACCTGCCAAGAATATATTGCAAAACCACGTGGGAACTCAAGAAAATAGAGGTGGAAAAAACAGAATACGCATACATACAAAACAAGAAAAAGCAAAATAAGCAATGCTCGTGACCTCGCCTTATTACCAACCAAGTCTCTCGTCTTCCGAGAAAAATCCGTAATGCCTTCTTTCACCAATTAGATTATAAATATTATGAAAGTTGACGAAGACCTCCATTTTGATGTGACAGCCCAATCAGCCTTCTTTCACCAATTAGATTATAAATATCCATTATTCAACAAGTAAATGGAGTTGTAATATTATCCTAACAGTCTATGACCATATTTGATGCCCCGCAAATTAAAGATTATATTTTGAGGACTAGTTAATTAATTAAAAATAAGGAATATTGAGATTGATATAAGGTGTAAAATAGAGATAAAATTTAAAAAAATTGGAGCAATAATAAAATTTAAAAGTATTTTATGAAACTCATAAGCCGAGGTTAAATAACTTCAAAATTCAATTATAATGATTTGTTTAAAAATTGGAAATTTTAAATTATTACATGAAAATTAAATACATACTTAAACAAAAATTCCTGTCAAAATTTTTGTTAAAATCAAAATCAAAATCGTTTCCAAAACTTAAAATCAAATATTTGTCACGTAAAAATGAACAGAAATATATGATTTGGTAGGAAAAATAAAAGAAGAAAAAAAGAAGAAGATATTGCCCAAGCCAAGGAAGATATTAAACGTTTATTTACATATTTGCGCACATTCACCTTGAGGTAAGGTAATGCAACGTAGTCAATGTAGAATCTGAACTTTCCCAATAACAATTTAGGCTTACATCATTTTCAGCAGGTTGGAGATAATCTTGAATTCTAAATTTTATTGCCTCAATCCTGTGATGTCAAATTAAAATTGATTTTTTGGTCCCGTCCTAAAAATCTTAATAAAATTAAAATTGATTTGACCAGTTTGAAATAAAATAAAATTGAAAATCTTATATTCTAAAATAAAATTTCTTTCCCACATCTCAAATCCAAAAACAATATTTAGCATATGAGAATTCGAAAAAACAAAACCTAAACTCCAAAAAAACCAACATAACTAATTGTCTAAAAAATTGTTTCATCTCCCAACTTCAAAACTTCATCACCATTTGCTTTTGCAAAATTTCCAATGTTTTCGATAAAAATAGTTATATCTTTCACTAGTTTATCTTCATCAAGATATGTATGGTATAATGGTGTAGAGTTTCACCCTATGGAAGAACGTTCATTATACAGTAGTAAATCCACTCATGAAACCTTCAGCGTGCAACCAAGGGTGCTCCCAAAATAGAGCACAATTGTGATACGGTGTCTCTAAACTGGAATCAGAATCATGTTCATCCATTAGATCCTCCAAGTTCTAGGCCTCTAAACGTTGCGTTAATTATGCTATTTGACTCTGCAAATCTGGAATCATCACCTTCTATAAGTTACGATCACCGTAAGGGGTTTCCTCATTTGGAACTGTCTAAGCCAACCACGACCTCGATCATCAACTATGAAAATTGATGATAAATCATCCTAGAAAAATGTTAAAGCTCTGATGCTGACTAATGCCATACATAATTAAGGATTATATTTTGGCTACTAGTTAATAAGCAGAAATTGTGGACTGAGATTGAGAAAAGATGCAAAACAGAGAAAAAACTCTAAAAAATATTGATTCATGATAAAATTCGAAATTATTCTATAAAACCCACAAGCTGGGCTGAAATAGCACCAAGATTCGAAATTATAATGTTGTTTTCAAAAATATGAAAATCTATGAAAACATAAATAAACAAGAATCCTATTAAAAATTAAAATCAAAACAAAAATAATTTCTAAAACTTAAAATCAAATATTTACTAGAATGAAAAACGAATGAAATATATTATGTTTTTTAGACATATTCACAAGTTGCAGATCACGATAGTAATGAACATTAATATATAGGATATGTTATCATAAATAGTTCTTTCTTAATTGGTGAACTATTCACGTTAGTCTACACTCAAGTCTTTCTTTTATTTATCAGTCATTCTACGTACAACCATGATGTAATTGTCAATTTGTTTTTATGCCACGTCACACGATTTATAGAAAAAAAAAAATATCGATTTATGCTTAGAAGCACTCAACCAGTTACTTAACAAAGTAGAAGATTCTGATTTAATTACAGGGATTCCAATGGCAAGAATACTTTCAAAGTACAAAGACCAATAAACATTCTGGATGCAGAAGCTAAGGTTGAGGAACTAATCAATTTAGACACAATGGACTGGAATCTCAGGTTAGTCAAAGAAATCTTTACAAAAGAAGAAATAGATCTCATTAGCCAAATACCTATCAGTCACACAAACAGGCCAGACATATTAATGTGGAGATGTACATCAAATGGAATATTCAATTTAAGGAGTGCATATCATCTACAAGGTGAAATACAATGCATAACAAAAGGCCAAAGCTCACAAGGGAAAAAAAATGTACCAGAATGGACCAAACTTTGGAAATTTGTCACTCCCCCCAGCAACAAAAAGTTTTATGTGGAGAGCTTGTCTCAATATACTGCCTACCAAACTCAACTTATGCAAAAAGAAAATATTGGTAGACCCTTTTTGTCCTTTATGTTTGCAGGTACCAAAATCTACAGAACACATTTTATGGGACTGCATATCAGCAAGGGATGTCTACGGACATTGCTCTATGAAAATTCAAAAAATTATTGGTTCATTCAAGAGCCTTCAAGATCTTCTGAAAGTCATGTTCAAGAGGCTAAACAAAGAGGAGATGGAGGAACTGTCAGTAGTATTATGGAAGCTATGGTAGAGAAGGAATGCATTTATTTTCAGAAATACCTTTTACTCATCCTAATCTCCCACTGAAACAAGCCTACCAGTTTTTGTAGGAATTTAGAGCATCTCAGGTAGTGGAAACCAATTAGCTTTTAAATTCTATTGTTAGGAATGCAGGTTGGGTACCTCCTCCAAATGAATTTGCCAAATTTAATTGGGATGTAGCAGTGGATATAGTTAATTCTAAGATAGGAATTGGGATAGTGGTGCGTGACAGTGAAGGCAAGATTTTGGCAATAATGAGGAAGAGGCAAGATTTACTCGTTGATCCTTTACTAGCATAGACTTATGCTGCTCTTTAAGCAGCTATCTTTGGTAATGAGCTAGGACTTGGGAAAGTTATTTTGGAGGGAGATTCAAAGAAAGTTGTGCAAGCTGTTCAAGGATATATGGAAGATTTGAATTCTGTTGGGATGCTAGTAATAGATATAAGGACCAAGCTTCAATGTTTTGAAGCAACTCCATTAAACACGTTCCAAGACAAGCAAACGTAATTGCACACACGTTAGGCAAGAATGCCTTAGGATTGTCTGAATGTATTGTAGACATTGAGGATCCTCCTCACTGTATACTGTCTCTGTTATAGAGACTTTGATCTATGGGAATTTACATAGTTTCTTCAAAAAAAAAAAAAAACAAGCAGGCAAGCAGCTGTTGGATCTAAAAGGAGCACTCCTAAAGCACAACGATCGAGTGCATGCCAGCTAGGTATTGCTAGCTCTCGATCGCCAATTGCGTACTTTTTTGTTGCGGCGCCAAGCTTCTTGTATCATAAGGACTGCTTCTGTAGGTGTTGGGCCGGCACACCTGGAGGCTAAAGCCTTCAAGTCGTTGGCCATTAGAGCAAAGGCTTCAACTTTTGTATGGGTTTTGAGGGTTTTGTCAGAGATTGGGAGGTCGGATAGGTTGGGCCGGACCTGTTGGGAGAAGCCATGGAACCCCCATTTTAGAATTTCTTGTCCACAGTAACGACCTTCTTCAATACACTCCCCGCGGCTTGAGTAGACAGTACTTCCCACACCATTATTGTTATTTATGGTTGCAAATTTCCAAATAACGCCCTTTGTGACGAAGAGCATTCGATCAAGTGGTTCCCCCTCCCGAATAATGTAGGTATCTTGGCTGTAATTCACATGCTTGATATATTCGCAGATGAGTTGCAATCGGCTGTCACTTACTTCTCGAAACATTGGGACCTGTCTTACAAACAAACAAGAGCAACAATGAGAGACCATAATAAAATTGAACACGTTCAGGAGTAGGGAATTCAATGTCAAGATCTCAAACAACTTCATGTGACGGCGAACAATGTCACGTACAAGATCATGATCATGCTAATTAGAATTCCACATATTAATTAATTAATTGTTGCATGTACGTCCAACAATGAATTACGTCATATATAGTGATAAGTAGTAAGCTGTATAGAAGAAAAATAATTATTGATTGAACTTAATTATACTTTGTATGCTCTCTACAGAAAAATAAGTAGATCGAAGAAAACGGAACACTCACATTCTTTAGCATGGGAAAGCAGAGATGCTGCTTAATCTCCTGTCTAAGAAATATGGGAAGGTGAGGGAATGGATTCTCCGCATCTATATCATTCTTTTTTTCCTGTAGTCTTGGTTTTATGTGGTGCATGATCTGATATTTTATAGGGCTTGGGAGCTTGTTTCTTTCTACCCAGAACTGCACACTTTGTTCTTTACCTCTCATCTTTGCAATATCATTCTCATCCATGTATGTCTTCAACTGTTTCTGTGTCTGCCACTGCATATACATCTGTTTACATATAACAAGTTCACTTTAAATCTTAGTGATAAATTACTACTTCATCTCCCAAAAGTTAAATAAACAAAAAAATTAGAATTATGTGTAGTAAATTTCCAGCTCTCTTTAATTTTAAGTATAAAATTAATTAAGTATGTGTAGTAAATTTCCAGCTCTCTTTAATTTTTGGCAAAAGAGAAAAAGGATAAATCACTTAATTGGTTTCAATTTAATTAATTCAAACTCATCAAAAGAAACTAAAAGAATATTCTCTTGCATATCTATTCTATGAATGAAATAGAGTTTATACAGATGAACAGTAATTTTTCTCCAAATTTCATTTTCCAATTTTATCCCTGATTTTCTCCAAATTTTGTTTTTCAATTTTATCCCTCTTCAATTCTACTTTTCCCGTTTTGTCCTTGTCATTTGTTTTGTTTTATTCACAAATTTATGTTTTTATCCCTTTGTTTAATTGGAAAATTTAAGTATTTGCCCCAATTTAAACCACACACAAACCCTAACAAACTCCGACTGCCTTGCCCATGCTTTTCTGGACAAAATATAGACCATTCGCATAAGACAAAATCAAATCCAAACAAAATCTGTTCCAATTTCTACATCTTCAGTAACAAAATCATTCATATATGAGAAAAAATATTTACAACATTGAATTGTGTAACTGCCGTATAATCGTTTTATAAAAAATGAATAAAACATGAAATTCATATGAAAAAAATTAATATTTTTAATAGTAGACTCTACTCAGTTTTAAAGAGATTACACGGCGATTGCACAATTCATGATTGTATGTGGAATTACTCGTATTGATATTTTGCTAAATGCATGTAATTGGCAATTAATCCAAAAAATTAATATGGCTGTTTCATTTCAAGAAAAACGAAATCAAGATGAGGGAAGAGAATGATCGAGATTGCTAATAGAATTACTAGATCGTGCATGTTGTGTTCTATTTTTTTTTTTTGAGTAAACAGGTGTTAACCTTCATTAAGAGAGGACTTACAAAGTTGATTTGAAAAATAAATCAATTACAATCGTTAATATCTTCCCAGTACACTTTCATGACTGACATGGTCTAGTCCAGACAGTAAATCTCTAAAGACCTAAATCTTTAGAGAAAATATCACATCTGTCCACGACAGAGATTACAAAGCCCCATACCCCGACTAAGCAGGGTAGGGTATACCAAACCCCAACAACCCCGTCAACGTGGAGGGGGGACTAATATTCCATTCAGACCAAAGTCCGAGCATGTTGTGTTCTATTAATGTTTATAGAAACCATCTATCACTCACGCCAAATTATAGAAATATGGGTGCGCGTTCAAACTTACAAAAATAAAAAAAAGTGATCATCACATAAGTCATAACACTAACCTGCAAATTTCCGATGAAGTACAAAAGCAGAAGCAAGCCAAAGATCGAAATCAAAACTGTGAAGCAGTTTTCCCAGAAATAGGGACTTGTTTGAAGGTTTTGACCAAGAGAACTGCCAAAATTGGATCAATTCTTATATAAGATGGTAACATCATAAATGATTAATATAATACACGTATACATATATATATATATATGATCAAATAAGCAAAGAATAGTTCATATATATCATGTTAGAGTATTTAAGTTAAGATATATATATATATAGGAAACAAAGAGCATCTAATCTCACGCCTAAAACAACATGATAATAATAAAAAAAGACCATAATCTAAAAAATCGAAGATGCATTTCTTCATATATAATTCTTGTTTGAGCAGCAATTGACTAAAATAATTGTTTTTGTGTGTTCTATATATAAAATATGAATATAAGTTCATATGTATGATATATGATCTTATACGTACATAATGAATTATCTTTTTCGTGTTACCTTTCTTAGACAGTAAAACCAGACCCTGCACTGAATCCTAATTAAGGTCCCCTTAACTTCTAATTCAAACTCGAAGGTCAAGATAGATATATCAAGTGGGTCCTATAGTATTTATTGCTGTCAATATATAAAATATTATAAGATTCACTTAATTTATCTATTTCTTTACTACTTGAGCACCACAAATTTGGGTGAAAACCTCAGAAAGATTTTTTCCCTAAATAATGTACAAGCTAGACGGGTGGTATGTTCATTGATGACAAGAATATACTATAAACTAATTCATTGTGAAAATACAAAAATACTGTCCAAACCTCAAATTTCGCAGGCCCCACCAAAAACAGTAAAAGAACTTCCGCGGAAAATCCATGGATGCCACCGTACCAGATTGAAGTGCTTCAAGGTATATTCCAAAATCAAACATTGTTGAATTTTCTTTCTCTACGGGACAATAATCATTTAAAAATGTGTAATTTCCAGAACTGTGATCACAGTACGAAGAACTTCGATTACATCCAATATAATTTTCACACGCAAAGTGCCAGCAAGCCGTCTCTCGTTGGGTGGAGTGAAAGTACCAAAACGCACCCAGTACCTAAAATATCATTTTTTTTTCTATTGATTATTTGTAAATTATGCAGATATCATAGCGAAGATAAAGTAAAATGACAAAAAGGAAATAGAGAATTATGTGTAATTAAAAGCTAAATTGAATGATTAATACTCTTCCTATTAACGAAAATTTTGATGCAAGCTGTAGACATATATATATATATATATATATATATATATATAACATGATTCAAAACGAAGGTTCTGAATTTAAATTATAACTTAATACTTCACTCTGTTTTAATGTTCAGCTCGAGTAGTGATTAACATTTTTTTTTTCTTATGTCAATCTTGTAGCCTTTTTATGTGTTCCATAAGAGTAGGTGGTAGTCATGCATGAATTATATATCCATGGATACAATTAGTATATATGTGTACAACGCAAGCATGCTTATGATAATTTGTCAAGGTTGATGCATTTAAAACTTAAAAGACATCAGATAAAAGCCTGATACATGTAATTAGCATTAATAAGAATTAGATGGGGATCATTTAATTAATAATTGAAATTGATTCACAACATCTGTAAGTACGAAACGATATCAATATATATAATAAGAAACAATTATTATTCAAAAAATAGATTATTAATTAGGCCGATTATTAATTCAATTTCAAACTTGATGAGAATGATATCGATTCATCCGCCGAAAGTTAATTAACAGTATAAGTATGAGACTCATGATCATGATAACAAATTAACTTACATGACTGGCAAAGGTATACAGAAACAAATTGATTAATCCAGCTTTCACCACTATGATAATTGGAGGTAGGGTGGTATTCTTCCTGACTTTTGTCCAAGACAGATAGATACGAGTTATTCTTGGCACATATTGGGATACGACAACAGCGGTCAGCATTTTTCTGGTTTTCAAAGCATTGGAACCTCGCATTTCTGAAACCATAAATGGAACTAGCACCTGGACATGATATAAATAACAAAGACAACTTAATTTGTATCATATTATACATCTGTTAACAATTTTGTATTTACGTATAACGTTAGTTCATGAGGCATGCTTGTGTACGTACTGCTTAAACCATGAAAATGATTACAGGAAAACTTGCATGCATTAAAAGTACACACGAGCAAATTAAACAGTACTTAAGAATTAGCATATTTATATATATAAGCTAAGTAATTACCTGTGGGATTGGAAGAATTGACAGGACATCAATCGCGAATGAGGGTGACCACAAGTACCTCTTTGCTATTGGCCAAGCATCTGTGACTAGCTGTACTCCATCCTGTCCTTCATTTGGACGAGCGTTCTTGTCTATACAAGGACAACAACATTGCAAAATGATATTTCCTAGCGAAATCGAGTCCAGGACACTTCGCAAACAACTACCTATGACGTGTAATCTTCTATCAAGAGCAACGCACTTTTTTTCATCATTAATCACCGGAAGGTAAAAGAACAAAGGGTCCACTGATACCGAAAACACGCACGACACTAAGAAAATCAATTTCCAGATTCGAAGGAACTCTCCCTCTGGGTGAAGAATGTTTACAGTCCACTTTTGAACTGTTCCGCTGTGAATTTGCCCCTCAATATCCGGATCCCTAGGCAAAATAGAGCAAACGGAAATCCATGATAAAAAGAAACAAAAGACTAGTTGATCATGATAAATCATGTTGTTTGGTAGGAAATTCAGCTTTCAGCCACACAAATTCACTAATTAATCACCGGTAGGAAGATGAAGAAGATATTTACCGCACCCCCTTCTCTAGTCGATGCCTATGGTATCTCATTCTTAAGTGTACCCGTACACCGTGAATTAATTCCGCTACCTGAAAAAACTGTAAAACAGAATTGGGAAACATATATATGCAAGATTCTTGGTCGATCTATTATTCTAAGTACTGCAATTAACATCCACATGATGAGCTTGCTTTTTCAAGTAAAAAACTGCAGCTTAAAGACATGATCACTAGGAAAAATCTTCTTTTCCCAAACTCGGTAGGGTATCCGGTACTGCTGTACATAACAAAAACAGAGTACTATTCTAAATGTCTTATACCCTAAGGTATTGAGAAGGAACATGTATTAATTCATTCATATAACAATTCACTGAACCTGATAGATCGACTTGTGTGTTCGAGAGAAAGCTGGATTTTAGGCAAGCAGAGTCTACGTACATCCGTGTCCAGCGAGTACTCGAACTGATTGAGTCGTCCATAAAAGTAGTTCCCCCCCCCCCCCCCAAAAAAAAAAAAGCTTCCCTTTTTGTCTTTAAATTCTCTTAAACATATAATTAATATATCTTACAAAAGATAATGTTCATAATTTAACATGGATATATATGATATGTTAGTTTTTTTATATTAAAATAGATTTTATGATGTACAGTGTACCGAAACAAATTATATTATTTTGTAATCTCGATTTTCTTCCGTCACAGGTGAAAGTAATCAATAAAATTAGAATACCGTCTTTTTTCTTATAAAAGAATATAAAGAATATTATACAGTTCCTTCTTTGTACAGAACTCAGAATCTCAAGATTGATATCAAAAGTATACGGGAAGAACCAACAATATTCAAGAAATAGAACTCAGAACAATATCCAAGAAAATCAACAAGAAGAGCAAAAATATCAAGAATAATAATCTGAATGAAGAATAAAGAGAATAAAGAATCAACACAGGAAATTTATGTGGTTCGACCCTAATGGTCTACGTCCACGGCAGGAATGGCCTCAGAGCTTTATTGATAATCGAAGTCCTTCACAGAAAAGCCTCAGAACCATACATATACACAAAGCCCTCATCTCACAACAGAAAATCGCACAGATTTTCTTCTACAAGTGAAACCCTAAGCAATGCCCTAGGTATCCCTCTATGTTCTCTGTTTCTCTCTCGAAACCTCTCTCTCTACTGAATGACTAACCTAATGAATTAGGGTTATACAAAATGAGTTAGCAATGAATATATATGGTGCGACAGATGCCAACACGTGTCATGATCCTGCGGCAAGAGTTTGAATCTTTTCTGGTGAAGCTTACAAGTCACATGCACACCACGTGAGCAACTAGCTCAGTGTATTAATCCCCAAGGCTTTCAGGATCCGCCACTTGTCCATCATTCAGAGTCGCAACAAAGAAAAGGATTAGAGATTAAAACAATAGATAACAAATGTATTGACATATCATTTACAAATCTCCACCTTGGCAAAACATTTATTGCCAAGTTTTATCAATACTCATCACTGGTCATTCCTGCATTGTCCCCCTAATGGGGAAAAACTCTAAACTTCGATACCAACTAAGTTCAGACTCAGACAGTGTCTGAACTTAGAACAAGGGAGAGCTTTAGTCATCATATCTAAGGGGTTGTCCTCAGTTGAGACCTTCTCCACACAAACAGTTTTTGATTCTATGACATCCCTAATAAAATGAAGTCTTATATCAATATGTTTAGACCTTTCATGGAAAACTTGATTTTTAGCTAAGTGTAATTCACTTTGGTTATCACAATGTATTGTGATGTTTCCACTATAAATATTTAATTCACTAGCAATACCTTTTAACCATATGACCTCTTTTACAGCTTCAGTTAATGCTATATATTCATTCTCTGTGGTAGACAAGGCTACCACAGATTGTAAGTGTGATTTCCAGCTGATGGCTCCTCCAAAGACAGTAAATACATATCCAGTTAAGGACTTCCTTGTGTCTACATTTCTTGCAAAATCAGAGTCTACAAAACCAGTTAGTTCATAATCCTTTTCAATATTATTCCCAAAACTGAGGTCTAAACTAGTGGAGCCTGCCAAGTACCTAAGTATCCATTTATTGGCCTGCCAATGAGTTTTTCCAGGATTTCCCATAAACCTACTGACAACACTCACAACATATGTCAAATCAGGTCTAGAACAAACCATTGCATACATTATACTTCCCACCATGCTAGCATAGGGAATTTGTTGCATAAAGTTAATGTCAGGTTCTGTTTTAGGGGCCTGTTCTAACGACAGTTTAAAATGCTGACCTAAAGGGGTGTTGACAGATTTTACATGTTCCATACCAAATCTCTTAAGAATTTTAGAGATGTAATTTTTCTGAGACAAGTGTAGCACTTTTGCATCCCTGTCCCTTTCAATTTTCATTCCTAAAATTCTCTTAGTAGGACCTAGCTCCTTCATTTCAAACTCTGGCTTTAGCATGCTTTTAACTTGTTGAATTAAAATAGTGTCTTTACAAGCAACCAACATGTCATCAACATACAAAAGGAGATAAACATAAATTCCTTTTACTTTCTTGTAATAGACACAACTATCATAGCAACTACTTTTAAAATTGTTACTAATCATGTGTGTATCAAACCTTTTGTACCACTGCCTAGGTGATTGTTTAAGGCCAAATAAAGATTTTTTAAGAAAACACACTTGATTATTATTAATATCATGAGTAAAACCTTCAGGAGGTTGCATGTAAATATCTTCCTAAAGTTCTCCATGCAAAAAAGAATTTTCGACATCTAATTGTTCAAGGTGCAGGTTTTCAAAAGCTGTGTAAGCAAGCAGTAGTCTAATTGAGCTGTGTTTAACCACTGGAAAGAAGATTTCATTGAAGTCAATTTCTTCTCTTTGTGTAAAGCCCTTAGCTACTAACCTAGCTTTATACCTGGTCCCTTCTATCCTTGGTATGCCTTCCTTTTTCTTATAGATCCATTTTGATCCAACTAGTTTTACTCCTTGAGGTTTAGTCACTAGAACCCAAGTTTTATTCTTATTAAGAGATTTCATCTCCTCATGCATGGCTAAAATCCATTTAGAGGAGTCTTTGCTTTTCATAACCTCTTTATAGGACCTAGCTTCCTCATTAATAACCTCATTAGCAGTAGTTAAAGCAAACATGGTGAGTTCAGCTTGACCGTACCTTATAGGTGGTTTAATAACTCTCTTTTGTCTATCTCTAACAAGGTTATAGGAGCTAACTTCCCCTTGATCTACACTCTTAGAGATTTCTTCCTCAGAGTCATTTCCTACTACTAATTCAGGTACAGGTTGAGTGTTAACCTGCTCCACCTCAACTTGCAAATCATTTAAAGAGTTGTCAGCTTTTGGGTTTGGTATATCTCCTTGTACCCGAGCCATTTGATACTCATAAGATCACATCCCTGCTTATAATGCACATGTACCTACCAGGTTCATCTACCCAAAGTTTGTACCCCTTAACACCTTCAGGATACCCTATAAAAATGCACTTAAGTGCCATAGGTTCCAATTTATCAGTTTTTGAATGTGCATATGCAATACACTCAAAAACTCTAAGATGGTCAGAAGAAGGGGGTTTTTAAAGACCATAATTCTTGAGGAGTTTTAAATCCTATTGCAAAGGAGGGACACCTATTTATGAGGTAGACTGCAGTAGTGGCAGCTTCTGCCCAAAAGGTTTTGGGCAGCCCTGAATTGGACAACATGCACCTTACCCTTTCTAAGATGGTCCTATTCATTATTTCAGCTAACCCATTCTGTTGAGGGGTTTCCCTCACTGTTTTATGTCCAAGAATCCCCTCTCTTACAGTACATGTTGAACTCATTTGTCAAGAACTCTAAGCCATTGTCAGTTCTTAAAACCTTAAGTTTTCTACCTACTTGGTTCTCCACCAGGGATTTCTACTCTTTGAATTTTTCAAAGGTGTCACTTTTATTCTTTAAGATATAAATCCAGACCTTTCTTGAGTAATCATCTACAATAGATAAGAAGTAATTCCCTCCATTATGAGAACTTATTCTTGCAGGTCCCCAAAGGTCAGAATGGACATAGTCCAAGGTTTGTTTTGTGTTATGAGTGACTGACTTAAAACTAACCCTTTTGGCCTTCCCATAAATGCAATCTTCATAGAAGGGAAAATTGCTTAAGTTTTGGTCACTTAGCAGCCCCTGTTTATGCAACTCTACAAGTCCCCTCTGACTTACATGTCCAAGTCTCCTATGCCATAACTCTGCTTGGTTCTCTACAGTGACCTGTGTAGGGGATACTTCCCCAACCACAGTTTTTCCAAGTAGAGTGTATAAACCATTTTTAATAACCCTTTTCATAATAACTAGTGAGCATTTTATAACTCTAAGTACCCCTGCCTCAGATTTAAAGGTATATCCAGATAAATCAAGAATCCCAAGAGAAATTAAATTTCTCTTTAATTCTAGAATAAATTTGACTTCCCTTAAAACTCTTTCAGTATTATCATGCATTTTCAATCTAACTAATCCTATACCCATGATTTTGCAGGATTTATTATTACCTATAATTACTTGTCCTCCATTTAACTCAAAGAATGTCTCAAACCCTTCCCTGATTGGACACATATGAAAGGAACAACCAGAATCCATAATCCATTCTATTTTTGAGTCTACTTCACTCACTGTAAAGACTTCTGCACTCTCATATCCCTCTAACACCACAGAGGTATCCCCTGCCTCTTTTGATTTATTTTCAAAATTGTTTTTTCTTTCAGGGCAGTCTTTCTTAAAATGCCCTTCCTTGTGACAATGAAAGCATTTAAAATGTTTTCCCTTTGATTTAGATCTAAACTTCTTAACCTCATTTTTTCCCTTCTTTTCTCTTCTTTCTGTTCTGCCCCTAACAGTTAAGCCCTCCCCATGATTTTGTTTAGAATCACCTCTGTTTTGAAGTTCCCAGTGTGAAGTACAGATTGTACTTCATCTAAAGTAAGAGCGTCTCTACCAAACATCATAGTCTCTTTTAGGCTTTGGTATGAAGAGTCCAAAGAACTCATCAAGAGGATAGCTTGATCCTCATCCTCCACCTTAATGTCTATGTTTACTAAATCTAAAATGATTTTGTTAAACTCATCAAGGTGCTGTCCTATAGGGGTCCCAGGAATCATTTTAAAGGTATAAAGTTTGGTTTTTTTTATGAAGTCTATTGGATAAGGATTTGGTCATGTAAAGGTTTTCTAGCTTCAGCCATATACCCGCAGCAGTTCCTTCTTTGTATAGAACTCAAAATCTCAAGATTGATATCAAAAGTATACAGGCAGAACCAACAATATTCAAGAAATAGAACTCAGAACAATATCCAAGAAAATCAACAAGAAGAGCAAAAATATCAAGAATAATAATCTGAATGAAGAATAAAGAGAATAAAGAATCAACACAGGAAATTTACGTGGTTCGACCCTAATGGTCTACGTCCAGGGCAGGAATGACCTCAGAGCTTTATTGATAATCGAAGTCCTTCACAGAGAAGCCTCAGAACTATACATATACACAAAGCCTTCATCTCACAACAAAAAATCGCACAGATTTTCTTCTACAAGTGAAACCCTAAGCAATGCCCTAGGTATCCCTCTCTATTCTCTGTTTCTCTCTCGAAACCTCTCTCTCTACCGAATGACTAACCTAATGAATTAGGGTTATACAAAGTGAGTTAGCAATGAATATATATGGTGCGACAGATGCCAACACGTGTCATGATCCTGCGGCAAGAGTTTGAATCTTTTCTGGTGAAGCTTACAAGTCACATGCACACCACGTGAGCAACTAGCTCAGTGTATTAATCCCCAAGGCTTTCAGGCTCTGCCACTTGTCCATCATTCAGAGTCGCAACAAAGAAAAGGATTATAGATTAAAACAATAGATAATAAATGTATTGACATATCATTTACAAAGAAGAAGAAGAAGATATGCACATCGAACAAATCAAACAAATTGTTGAAGCAAAACCCGCGTAGAATATCCTCCAAGACCGCGTGGGAGCTCAAGAAAATAAAGGTAAAGAAAGCAAATTACGCATCCATACAAATAAAGGTTATAAGGACAGTCAGTGCCATTGGGCCTTGGGGCCTCTCCTTATTTTAGGGATAAGTATCAATTTCTCTTCATTTTAGAGAACAACTAACGGGATAATCATCACCTATTATCATTTTATTTTGTTTCAATCTCATTATATATATAATTAAATCTCATTATCCTATTATCATTTAATTTTGTTTGCGGCCCTATGTTTCACGTCTAAATATAATAATCATCACCTAAAAATAATAACGTAGAATATAATATTGATCTTTAAAATATGGATTCTTTTTCAAATTTTGTTTCAATCTACAAGTTAAATTAATTTATATAACGACAACCATGTTTTCATTAAAAATAAATAAATACATAACAATGCAAATAAGTGCTGCTCCAACCAGCCCGAGGGTAACAAAGACATGAATTAAGCCCAGGAATTGCAGCTCGATCGCTTGCTTCAGCGCCTGGTTAATTTTCATTTTTCTGATAGAGAAAATTAATTAAGTGCATGACACCGTTTTGGTTTGGGGGACGTTGTTGAAGAATAAAGAAGCACAAGGTTTTAGCATACTAGCTAGCTACGTCTTTTAGACTTTTTCCTTTCCTCGCAATGTCGTAATTAAGAGTTTTGCTATGTACAAGCAAGTTTGCATACTAATCAGCGTACTAATATTTTTGTCTTCATATTCTAAATTTAAATTAACACTATTTTCAATAAAATCTACTTTCTGACCAATCATATTGAATGGATGCGCGTATTAGTGTATAAAATCGCTTACAACTAGATTTTTCCCGTAATTAATATCAATAAAAGAAAAATATGAGAAGTTTTGCATGGGACCATGACTCCAGCAACTTTGACCTTCCCTTTTTTCGATCCCCTTCTCCACGTTAATTTCTATATATAGAAACAAAAAACACTCAAGAGGTTGTTATTATTCGCACATTTCAATGATTTTTAAGATGAGCGGCCAGAGACCCAAATTAAAGCAAATATAATTAATTTAGTATTAATCAAGATCTGAGAATTCAGGAGGTAATTATGATGAAGTAGAGAGTAAAGACCATGCATGTCACACCTCGATCCAGAATAATTTTTATTAAGCTTAAATTAAATTTGAGGGGCCATATTAGATAAACTCACAAACTATTATTTCTGAGGTTGGTCTGGAAGTTTTAATATTATTAGATCCAAAAGTTTATGTTAAAGCCATAAGTAATTGATATTTTGGATTGGTATTAAGGGACTAATATTTTGAGAAACCCAATTCATTCTAATTAATAATTTTGAATAAGCCACTAGTCCAAAATTTATTACAGGATTATGAAAGTTTATCGGGCCTAATAATTGGATTTAAAGTCTTTTTAATATTTATGGGACAGTTGGGGGCCATATTTATTAAGTCCTAGCTCAATAATTTATTTCAAAATCCAAAAGTATTTATTAAGCTAGTTAGATTCATTTTAAAATTTAAAGATCAGTAGTCATTAAATAAGTTAGCCCATTAAATTATGGAGAAGCCTAAAATCTATTTGGACCCTTTAAATAGGTCAACCATTCTTGCTGGAGCCCAAATGACCCATAAGAAAACCCTATGACCCATGAGCATGACCCAACCCATTTGCAAGACCCATGACCCAACTACCTTCAATATATGTAGACCCAGCTACTCCAAGCCCCTGCATGTAGGATCATACTCTTCACTCTAGGTTTTTCACAACCCCTAAGCCACAACCCTTGTTCTCTTCCTCTATCAGCAACCACCATGGGAGGCAACACATTCCATGTCCAAGCTCCCAACTCCTCTGCGCCTAACTGCCAGCCGTCGTCCCGCCTTCCCTTCCGTAAAACCCCAAATCACCATGCACAAAGACCTCAACGTCACATACAACCTACTTCGTTACAACCCAAGCATAGTAAAGCCACAAGAAATAGAGAGTCATGCCGCATATGGGACTTCTACAAGCCATAATCTGTTTCACTCCAATACAACAAAAACCAAAGTGGATTCATGAACACAAGGTTTACAGTTTTAACATCGATATTTCATAGTTGATGCGGATTTAGGGTTATAATGGTTTTAGGCTTTATGAAAAATGGATCATTAGTATTTCAAGTTGTGATGAAAACTGCATACTTTGTGATGAAAACATCCTCGATTATTTATTGCACTAGTCTCTGTATCTAAATTTTAAAGCTGACATTTTATCATGACTAATATAGACATGAGCATAGTTTTGTACTTTGTTTCTCTACTACATAAAATGTAAACACGAAATCTAATCTATTTGATCTAATTATATGATATTATTTATTGAGTACACTATTCTATTATTTCATTGTATTAGAAAATCCTGAAACACAAGATTTTGTTTTGCTTTGGTTATAGGCCTCTATCATAGGTTATAATAGTAGCCTTTGTTATGCTTGCCACAGGTATATAATGTGGTCTTTGTTTTGACCTTGCAATGAGTGTAAAATGGGGGTCTCTATTTTGTCCTTGCCACGGTTATATAAAGTGACCTCTATTCTAACCTTGCCACATGTGTAAAATGGTGACCTCTGTTTTGACCTCGTTAGGGGTGTAAAATGGTGGCCTCTATTCTGAGTGCAGTCACTTTGGTGACAAAGTGATTTAAGTTCTGCTCAGCTCCCGCAGAATGAACAACCTTGCCATGGGAGTAAACATGACCTTTGTTTTGAGTGCAATCAATGTGATGACACAATGATTTATATTCTACTTGGCTATTCATAGAATGCACAACTCTACCATAGAGGTAAACATAGCATCTATTTCTGTTTCTGATGTTGTTTCAGTTATGCTTGTGCCTAAGGCCTTTTGTATATATTACTATTGTAATGAAATGCTTATGAAAATACCATTCTCATAATTTTTAAAACTGTATGTTTTTGTATTCTTAACTGGCTCATATTTACACACTAGTATGAGCTTGCTAATTGCTGAGTCTGTGGACTCATCTCTTTATCCACCATTTTTTTAACAGATGACTTTGATGGTGGTTGTTGATGTCGTATTTCGCACGCCCTTGGGCTAAGTCCCGACAACTCGGGTCTTGGGAGATGGGCCTAAATCGATGATGCGTGTGAGCCCCCGACAGTGATCCGGTGTGGCTGTACTGCATCGGCTTGCACATCCTTAGAGATTAATAGTATTTAAATGCAGAAAATAAATAGAAGAACACACAGATTTTACGTGGTTTGGTACTAGGCCTACGTCCACAGAGATTTTGGGAGGGGAGATTCCACTATAATAAGCTTGTTTACAGTCTCTTGTTTCTTTCTGTACAATGAAGCTGTAAAGCTATTTTATGGAGAACAAGTTCTCTCCAAAGGTCTCTAGATGAAGAAGAAATCTCCAAGTTCGAAAAATTCGAAGTCGTCCCAAAGAGAGAGAGTCTCAAAACCCAAGTGTCCTAGAGATCAAATCCAAAAGTCAAGAAGTGAAGAGTCTTGAATCCTTAAGTTTCCCTTCCCTTTTATCCTCTACCCCTCACTTGCTTTAAGGCACTTCCCTCATTTTCTCTCCTGACACCTTACTTTCTGTCACTTATCCTCTTTTTCTCTCCTGACATTACTTTTTCCTCATTCTCTGTTTACACCTCTATGCCTCTCATTTCTTGTCTATCAATCTTCTTTATTATTTGATCTTTTGGTCAGTCCCCTCAGTGGCTGGGCCTAGGACATTTTATGGGCTGGAAAAAAACCCTCTATCATTACCCCGCCAATTCCTATCGGACTTGTCCGATGGAAATTTCATAGTCTGTTTTTCCCGCTGGTCTGTCTTTAGGTGGGTTCTACCCTTCCGAGCCTTTAAGCCTCATTTTGTCATTCTAATTTTCTTTAATCTTATATCTCTTTTCTTTTCCTTTGGTCCCCCTTACCATCTACTTATGCTTTTTCTTTTGCTGCCTTTTTCCTTTCGCTCCTATTTCATTTAACCGCATTCATTTCACCCTTTTTTCTTTACCCAAATTTTCCTTAGTCGCTCCTATTTTGTACCTCACCAATCCTTTTGTCTCTCATTTTTCTTTCCTTTTACTTTGTCCCGCCGCTTTTCCTTAGCTTTTCTTTTCATTTGCTCATTCCTACATTATAAGAGTGTTATGTCGGTGAAGATTCATTTTGATGGAGATTCTGCCGATAAATATTTTGCAGATAAAGATCCCGCTGATAAATATTTTGTAGAAGATCTTACCGATAAATATTTTGTAAAAGACCGCACTGATAAATATTTTTTAGAAGATCCCGCTGATAAATATTTTACAAATGATGATCCTGCTAATAAATATTTAGTAGATGAAGATCTTGCTGATTAATATTTTGCAGATGTCGATAAATATTCCATAGATGAAGATCATGCTGATAACTATTTAGTAGATGAAAATCCTGCTGATAAATTTTTTGTAGAAGATATTACTGATAAATATTTTACAGATGAAGATTTTGCTGATATAAGTAATGCCGAGCAGTCGAAAGACTCTACCCGCACTTCGTCGTGAGGTAGGCTAGGCCGTCCTAAGGTCGGTCCCGCCTATTGATCCTCATCGGAAGGTAAGTAGGAGATGTTGCCCCAATAAATAATGTTGGGTAGTCGAAAGACTGAACCCGCACTTCACCATGAGGCAGGTCGGGCTGCCCTAGGGCTGGTCCCGCCAATTAACCCTCACGGGAAAGTAAGTAGGAGATGCTGCACAAGTCAAACTTGTTAGTGAATTCGCAAACCTGAGCTATTTTACCGGGATGCGGTGAAGGTTTGAGGAGCTATTCATTTGGCATTTTGTTGCTAGAGATGATGCTCCGTTGATAAATATGTCAGGTGCCTGAAGGCCGACCCGCACTCCTCCGCGAGATTTATTTGTCCCTTTTGCATTGCGATGAGGTAAGTTGGAGCTAGTGGAGTTTCCTTTGGCGGTGATTCTGTTGTTGGAGATTCTTTTGTTGAAGTAAAGTCCGTTGGTGGAGATTTTGTCTTCGTGTGGCCATGGGCCAACCCACACTCCTCTGCGAGAGGGATAGAGCAGCCTTTAGGTATTACACTCATCCCTTTCACCTCGCGGGGAGGTAAGTTGCTGATGGCGATCTCGTTGATGTAGATTCCGTTAATGACGTTCGTGTCTTTCTCCTTATTATTTGGGCGGTCTATAGAGTCTGCCTGCACTCAATACAAGAAATGAGTCTGATCCCGCTCTCCATTGTGAAAGGGATAAGGCAACCTTAAGACCTAATTTTCCCTATGATATCCCGCAAGGAATTAAGTCGTTCGGGCAATCTGTTACTGAACCCGCTCCCACTCGTTGACATCACAAGAAATGGTAAGTTTGGGACAGGTTGGTGATGATCCCACACTTCGTCGTAGCGGAAGTCGGGGTAAGTTTTCGAATTGCCGCAAAGGCAAAACCCACTCTCCTCTTTGGTAGGGATAAGGCCACCCTAGGGCCGACCTTTCCCTATACAACCCCGTGGGAATGTAAGTTCGAATAGCAGTTGGCTGACCTCTCTCGCCTGTTGACGCTAACGAGGGAGGTAAATTTTTTTGATGTCGGGTAGCTGAGGACTAACCCGCACTCCATCGTGGGAGGGATAAGGCCACCCTAGGGCTGACCTTTCCCTATACGCCCCTGCGGGGAGGTAAGTTCGGATAATAGTTGGCTAACCGCTCCTTCGCCGTAAGGGGGGTCGGGGTAAGATATTCGAGCCTCCTCGAGGCTGGCCCCACTCTCCCGAACAATGAGGATGAGTCGCTTGCTCACCTATCATCCTTCGTGGAGAGGTAAGGTGTTCGGGCAATCTATTATTGACAGTCTGTTACTGAACCCGCTCTCGCCCATTAACATCACAGGAAATGGTAGGTTGGGTCAGGCTGGCACTAATCCCACACTTCGTCACATCGGAGATCGGGGTAGGTGATTTGAGTAGCCATAAGGCTGACCCCGCTCTCTCAGACGAGGAGGCTGAGCCACCTGCTCACCTATCATCTTTCGTGGGGAGGTAAGTTGTTCAGGCAGTATGTTATTGGACCCACTCCTGCTTGTTGACGTCTACGAGGAAGGTACGTTTTATATTTAGGTGGCCAAGGACCGACCCGTACTCCTCCGCGAGAGGGTAAGGCAGCCTTTAAGGCCTACATTTCCCTATACAACCCCGCAGGGAGGTAAGTTGTTGATGGAGTTCCCGTTTAGTAGAGTTGACTTTGTTGATGGAGCTTGGTTGATTTTGTTGTTGCAGTGTTGGGTCGTACAAAAAAGAATTCACACCATAGGAAATAAATGATTTAGTGAAACAGAATTCACACAAGTTTTTAAGGAGACAAACCAAAGCGTGTCGCTGCCACAATAGATTTTTGCTCACTGTTACTTGACCTAAATTGCCCGCAGTTGTTTTGTCGTTTCTTCTCTTCCTCTTCTTTCTTCTTTGTTCTTTTTTTTTTTTTTTGGTAACCCGTACAAGTTCAAGCAGATAAGTAGATGATCTCAATGTATGGCGCAAAAGTAGTCACCGCGTAGCCTTTGCCGTAGGGTACCGTCTTACCCGTAGTGCACATGTAGTGGCAGTAGTGCATGGCGCACATGAAGTGGCCACGTAGCCTCTGGTCGTGGTGCACGGCCTGCATGCAGTGACCTTGCGGCCGTAAGAGACCAAGGAAGAGCTATCGGAGGAGCGGTTCTGCCCACTTCTGTATGGCCATGGAGAGGAGCCTTGTAGTCCCTGCGCGTGGGAACTTGTGATTGTGGAGCTTCCATTAAGGCCTTTGAGTTTGGCCATGTATGTGGATGTCGTGGAACCTTTCTTGGATCGTAGTGCATGGAGGCGGAGGAAGGTGTTGCCCGTGTGGCTCAAGCTGTGGGTTGAGGAAATTAGGACTTGGTATTCCTAATTTCGAACCGCACAGAGAGTCACCGCCCTCCAACCTTCAATCACTCCCACTGCCAGCATCTGCCATGTTCAACATCAAAATACTCGTTATTACTTCCAACGCTGACTTTGTGTAAATATCTCTGCCAAATCTCTTCTCTCCTTTGTTTTGGTATATCTGTAAAAGATTAATAAGGTCTTTCATAGTAAATTTGTACACAATGGTTTCAATAATTGTTTGGCATTTCACGATTTCATTTAAGCATCTTCATCACATATAGCAAAAACCTATTATCTCATTTTATTTTAAGGAGACTCCCATCAAAGTAGTAGTCGAAGATTTAAATCGTTATATCGTCTATATAAGGATATTGCTCTCCATTCACTTAAAAAATACAACCATTCCATTATAGATAAATGTCTACACCCTTACCCGAAAACAACTTATCTCATTATCAATATCCAAACAAGTATAGATACTACTCTCGCATGTCTTTTTCTATTTTCCCAATAATATCCTCAGCTGTTGGATCTCCCCACAAAATCTTTACCAGAGGTATCATGTCTTGAACCTCAATTTTTGTTCATATCAATCCAGAATCTGTGTCGGAGCTTCCTCATACGTAAGTTTGGGCTGAAGTTGAATGCTACTAAGATCGACCACTCCGGGTTCTTGCTGCTCAAAGCTCTTCCTCAGGGAGAAAACGTGAAATACGTCAAGAATGTCTCCAAAATCTTCCGATAATGCAATCGTGTAAACCACTGGGCGATCTTCTCCACTATTTGGAATGGTCCAACATTCCTTGAATTGAGCTTCGCTTTCTTCTCGAAGTGCTTAATGCCCTTCATGTGTGATACCATGAGGTCATGTACTCTTTACCTCAAAGGACAAGTCTCTTTTCCTTGTATCACCATATCAATTCTTAAGTAACATATCACGATCATGATCAATTGAAGATAACATAATAGATCAGTAGGAGTTTCTAGTCCTTATCTTGTATATTCAATATTCAAATATGTAACAAAGAGATAATTGTGCACTCGACAAGCAGACTTGGAATCCGTTACAATCTCTTCAATGTAACTCTGTAATCTATTGCCTATATATTAATCATAACCTGCACTGATTTGGTCATCTTGACCAACCCATTCTCTTAATTTTCCATTCAATTAATATGGGAAGCAAATGTTAGCTGCTCTGCCATCCCCATCACATCTTCGCCCCCACTCATCCAAAACAAAATGTTAAAATAATATGAAAGAAAACAAACATTGGTTAAGGTGAGAACGGTTGATTTTCGTACGCATACAACTTAATGCACGACCTCAAAAACAAACTAATGCATTTCAACAAGCAGACAAGCAGCTGCTGAATAAAAGGAGTACTACTCCTAAACCACAACGATGGAGTCCATGCCAACTAGGTATTGCTAGCTCTCGATTGCCAATTGCGTACTCTACTGCGGAGGCGCCAAGCTTCCTGTATCATAAGTTCAGCTTCTGTAGGTGCTGGTCCGGCACACCTGGAGACTAAAGCCTTCAAGTCGTTGCCATTAGAGCAAAGGCTTCAACTTTTGTATGGGTTTTGAGGGTTTTGTCAGAGATTGGGAGGTCGGATAGGTAGGGATGGACCTGTTGGGAAAAGCCATGGAACCCCCAGTTTAGAATTTCTTCTCCACAGTAATAACCTTCTTCAATACACTCCCCGCGGCTTGAGGAGACAGTACTTCCCACACCATTATTATTTGTGGTTGCAAATTTCCAAAGAACGCCCTTTGTGATGAAGAGCATTCGATCAAGTGGTTCTCCCTCCCGAATAATGTAGGTATCTTGACTGTAGTACACTTGCTTGATATATTGGCAGATGAGTTGCAATTGCGTGTCACTTGCTTCTCGAAACATGGGCACCTGTCTTACATACAAACGAAAACAATAATGAGAAACCCATAATAAATTGAACACATGATTTGGGAGTAGGGAATTCAATGTGAAGATCTCAAACAACTTCATGTGACGGCGAACAATGTCACGTACAAGATGATGCCAAGAATATCCACGTAATATTTAATTAACTTTGTACGTCCAACAATGAATTACGTCATATATAGTAGATAAGTAGTAAGTATAGATCAATGACGTAGATTTGTAAGACTAATGCTCATGAGCTAGCTAATTAATGATAATATAATGATATAATTTATAATATGCATGGCTTCATAAGAGTATATATAATGGCGCCATGCTTTAACAATATATATATATATATATATATATATAGATATTAGTTAATATAAGATCATGGGTGATATAGTAGTACTTACTCTAAACATATCATTTTAAATATTATATATAATATTCAAAATCATATTGCCTATCCATCATGTTCCGGAACACTCACATTCTTTAGTATGGGCAAGCAGAGATGGTGCTTAATATACTGTCTAAGAAATATGGGAAGGTGAGGGAATGGATTCTCTGCATCTATATCATTCTTTTTTTCCTGTAGTCTTGGTTTTATGTGGTGCATGATCTGATATTTTATATGGCTAGGTAGCTTGTTTCTTTCTATCCAGAACTGCAAACTTTGTTCTTTACTTCTCATCTTTGCAATATCATTCTCATCCATATATGTCTTCAACTGTTTCTGTGTCTCCCACTGCATATACATCTGTTACATATATAACAAGTTAACTTTAAATCAGCTTAGTGATAAATTACTACTTCATCTCCCAAGAAATAAAATCAACAAAAACATTACAAATATAACCATTTAAAACATGACTAAGTTTATATATATAAAAAAAGAATTACACTAAACCTACAGCTCTCTTTAAGTTCATATTAAATTTAAAATTAAGTATGTGTAGTGAATTTCCAGCTCTCTATATATAATTTTTGACACCAGAGGAAAAGGCCGATAAAGGATAAGTCCTTTATCTTGCAGATATATTCTCTTGCAGATATAGATCGAGAAGATTGAACTGGCTTTGCTAGTTCATATCCTAATCCTTGATCATAACATAATGTAATTTTAAAGGAATTGATTTAATTTGTGTGTCCCTCGTCCATATATGTAGCCTCTTGCACAACTTTAACTTTCTGTTCCTGATCAACCTAAAACACTCCAATATATTGATTTCAAAATGTATAAATATTTTGCTAAAAGTATGTTGGCAATTAATCCAAAATATTAATATGGCTGTTTGATCATTTTAAGAAAAACGAAATCAAGATGAGGGAAGGGAACGATCGAGATTGCTCACATAATTAAAGAAAAAAAAAATTTAATATATAGTACAGAGATTAAAACAGAAGGCACTTAAAAAGATATCAGCGATTTTAGCTTATTCTTACACACACACACACACAAAAAAAAAAAAAAAAAAAAAAAGAAGAAGAAGAAGATATCAACGATCCAGTAGATGCAATATTATGTGACCAGCACATAATTGCAAAGAATACAGCTTAAAAAAACTAATAATTGTGGCTATTTATAATTGCTAGTGCATGTTGTGTTCTATTAATGTTTATAGAAATTAACCATCTCTCACTCACATAAAATTATAGAAATAAGGGTGCGCTTTGAAACTTTAAAAAAAAAAAAAAATGAAGAAGAAGAAGAAGAAAAAAAAGAAAAGAAAGTGACCACATAACACTAACCTGCAAATTTCCAATGAAGTACAAAAGCAGAAGCAAGCCAATGATCGAAATTAACACTGTGAAGCAGTTTTCCCAGAAATAGGGACTTGTTTGAAGGTTTTGACCAAGAGAACTGCGCCAAAATTGGATCAATTCTAATGTATGAGATGGTAACATCATAAATTATTAATGTAATACATATATATATATATATATATATATATATAAAGCAAAGAATGGTTCATTATATGTTAAGAGTATATAAGTTAAGAATAGACCTACTTTACGCGTACGTACGTAGGCTTAAGATCGGAAACAGAGAGCGCATATATATACATATTATATATATTTATAATCACATGCCTAAAACAACATGATAGTAAACAAAGACCATAATCTAAAAAATGGAAGATGCATTTCTTCATATATAATTCTTATTTGAGCAGCTAGCAATTGACAAAATTAATTATAACTTTTGTTGTGTGTTCTATAAAATAAGAATATAAGTTCATATGTATGATATACCTTAACATTAAATGAGTAGTAAATGTTGTTTGACTTACTTAAGGAAAATGGTAGAGCTATCGAGAGTTGGGTCCCGACACTTTTTTTTTCTTAGTGGTTAAATATGTGTTTTTTTAATGATGTTGTTAACTTTTTTTTTTTAAATGTTTATAAGGATATAAAAAAAATTCTATAAAAAAAAAAAAAAAGGAGATCCATGTTGAGACCCATGCTACACCCTCGAGGGTGTAGCGGTACCACAGATTATTTAATTATTTGAATTGGGTGAAAACTTGAGAAAGATTTTTTCCATAGACATTAATGTACAAGACGTGTGTGGTAGTGAAGATTGCATGAATTCCGTATGGTTTACACGATATGTTCAGTGATGACAAGCTGACTGATAAATATAAAAATAAGAAAAACTAAAAATTATTTAAAAGCGAGCATAAATATACAATAAGAAGTTTTATATATGTTTAAATATAAAATAACAAATAAAAGCATTTAACATGCCAGTTGATCTCAATTTTTTTTAATAAATAAATATCATTAATTATCACATTCCTTCTTAATATAAATTAGCAAATAATTTATAAGAAAGTGTTCATTTATTTTATTTTGAAACCTTATCTCAATAATATTAAAGTTGAAAAAGTTTGTTCAATTTATTTTTATTCCGAAACATAGTCTTTACAACGTTTATGCTTTAAAGTTTTTGATTTACTCGTATTGCTCAACTAAGCTTTTAAAACAAAAGGTAAAGAAAATGATCCATATAAAAAGTCATATTATGATACTCAATATTAATTAATTTAAACACATACGTACAACATAATAAATCAAATTAAAAAATTTAGATTTATATGATGAATTAATGAGCATATATATATGATTTATGAAAAATAAAATATATTTGAGATTATAAAAATTTAGATTTAATTAATACTCTTTTATTTTTATATAATTTTAAATTAAATTAATAAAAAATGTCAATTGTTTGGGGGAGGGGGCCTGCTAGATTCATCCTTGGCGTTGATGACAAGACTTATAAACGAAAACGGTAAAATAACTGCTCGTTGTGAAAATACAAAAATATGTCCAAACCTCAAACTTCGCAGGCCCCACCAAAAACAGTAAAAGAACTTCCGCGGAAAATCCATAGATGCCACAGTATTTGATTGAAGTGCTTCAAGGAATATTCCAAAATCAAACCTCGTCGTATTTTCTTTCTCTACGGGACAATAATCATCTAAAAATGTGTAATTTCCAAAACTGTAATCGCAGTTCAAAGAAGTTCGATTAAATCCAATATTATTATGTTTTCCACACGCTAAGTGCCAGCAAGCCGTCACTCGTTGGATGGAGAAAAGGTACCAAAAAGCTCCCAGTACCTTGATGGAAATGATCCGCCGAAAGTTAATTAACATGATAAGACGTATAATTAGTATGAGACTGATCATGATAATAATTAATAACAAATTAACTTACATGACTGGCAACAATATACAGAAACAAATTGAATCCAGCTTTCACCGCTATGGTAATTACAGGGAGGGTGGTATTCTTCCTGACTTCTCTCCAAGACAGATAGACACGAGTTATTCTTGGCACATATTGGGATAGGACAACGGCGTTTAGCAGTTTTCTTGTGTTCAAACCATTGGAACCTCTCATTTCTCTAAAAATAATTGGAACTAGCACCTGGACATAAACATAACAAACACAACTTAATTTCTATCATATTATACATCTGTTAACAATTTTGTATTTACGTACGTTAGTTATACAAGCTCAGTGACAGTAGCTGATCAGTAATTACCTGTGGGCTTGGAAGAATTGACAGGACATCAATCGCGAACGAGCGTGACCACAAGTACCTCTTTGCTATTGGCCAAGCATCTGTAACTAGCTGTACTCCATCCTGTCCTTCATGTGGACGAGCGTTCCCGTCTATATAAGGACAACAACATTGCAAAATGATATTTCCTAGCGAAATCGAGTCCAGGACACTTCGCAAACAAATACTTATGACGTGTAATCTTCTATCAAGAGCAACGCACTTTTTTTCATCATTAATCACCGGAAGGTAAAAGAACAAAGGGTCCACTGATACCGAAAACACACACGACACTAAGAAAATCAATTTCCAGATTCGAAGGAATTCTCCCTCTGGGTGAAGAATGTTTACAATCCACTTTTGAACTGTTCCGCTGTGAATTTGCCCCTCAATATCCGGATCCCTAGGCAAAATACAGCAAACGGAAATCCATGATAAAAAGAAACAAAAGACTAGTTGATCATGATAAATCATGTTGTTTGGTAGGAAATTCAGCTTTCAGCCACACAAATTCACTAATTAATCGCCGGTAGGAAGATGAAGAAGATATTTACCGCAACCCCTTCTCTAGTCGATGCCTATGGTATCTCATTCTTAAGTGTACCCGTACACCGTGAATTAATTCCGCTACCTGAAAAAACTGTAAAACAGAATTGAGAAACATATATGCAAGATTCTTGGTCGATCTATTATTCTAAGTACTGCAATTAACATCCACATGATGAGCATGCTTTTTCAAGTAAAAACCTGCAGCTTAAAGACATGATCACTAGGAAAAATCTTCTTTTCCCAAACTCGGTAGAGTATCCGGTACTGCTGTACATAACAAAAACAGAGTACTATTCTAAATGTCTTATACCCTAAGGTATTGAAAAGGAACGTGTATTAATTCATTCATATAACAATTCATTGAACCTGGTAGATCGACTTGTGTGTTCGGGCAGACCAGGATATGGAGTGAGCAAAGAGCAGCGCGCAGAAAGCTGGATTTTAAGCAAGCAGAGTCAACGTACGTACATCCGTGTCCAGCGAGTCGAACTGACTGAGTCGTCCAAAAAAGGAACTTCTTTGACCTAGTCCCCCCCCCCAAAATGCTTCCCTTTTTGTCATTACATTCTCTTAAATATACATATAATTAATATATCTTACAAAAGATAATGTTCATAATTTAACATGGATATATATTATATGTTAGTTTTTTTATATAGTAAAATAGATTTTATGATGTGCACATTCATGAACAAATCAAACAAATTGTTCGACTAAAGAGAGAAAAATTTGCTAATTGACAGCAAAACCCGCGTAGAATATCCTCCAAGACCGCGTAGAAAAATTCTTTTTTAAATTTTGTTTCAATCTACAAGTTAAATTAATTTATATAACGACAACCATGTTTTCATTAAAAATAAATAAATACATAACAATGCAAATAAGTGCTGCTCCAACCAGTCCGAGGGTAACAAAGACTTGAATTATGCCCAGGAATTGCAGCTCGATCGCTTGCTTCAGCGCCTGGTTAATTTTCATTTTTCTGATAGAGAAAATTAAGTGCATGACACCGTTTTGGTTTGGGGGACGTTGTTGAAGAATAAAGAAGCACAAGGTTTTAGCATACTAGCTAGCTACGTCTTTTAGACTTTTTCCTTTCCTGGCAATGTCGTAATTAAGAGTTTATTTTATAAATTTGATTGTGTTGGGAATGATACTTTATCTTATGGTCTTTACTGCATTAATTTACAAAACAATACCACTTATGATTCAATGCATGTTCATACTGGCACTAAAAGATGTGTTATTAATGAGGATTCTTCTAAATTATGGCACCGGAGATTAGGTCATATCTCTATAGATAGAATTAAAATATTAGTAAATGAAGGGGTACTTAATACTCTGGATTTTACTGATTTTGAGACTTGTGTGGACTGCATAAAGGGAAAACAGACCAACAAGTCAAAGAAATGTACCAATTGGAGTTCAGACATATTAGAGATCATACATACTGATATATGTAGTCCAGACATGGACTCACATAGTCAGAAATAATTCATCTCTTTTATAGATGATTACTCACGATATATGTATCTCTACATGTTTCATAACAAGAACGAAGCATTAGATGCCTTTAAAATCTTTAAGGCTGAAGTAGAGAAACAATGTGGTAAGCAAATTAAGATCGTGAGATCAGATAGGGGTGGAGAATATTATGTAGATACACAGAGAATGGACAAGCACCTGGACTATTTGTAAAGTTTCTTAAAGAGCATGGGATTTTTACAATTATTTGGGCTTTTATTTATTTTCCCGCCGCCAGGTTAAGCAAATCAAATTGAAATCAAGGGTGGCCATTAACATGTTTTAAATTTGCTTCCTACTTCAATAAAATATATGTATTTCATTGTGAACGTTGGGTGTTATTGCTTTTGGTGGTTTTTCTTGTAATTAATTTATTATTAAAAAAATAAATATTTATGACAAATTATTTATAACGATAATGACAATTTGAGATAAAAACAAATTTATTTTAACAGAAAATAATTTAAGATATAATGACAATTTTATGCCCATTTCCCAATATATTTTTCAGAAACCTAAATTTAAGATGAAGAATAAAATCTTCTAATATAATGACGCGGTTTGCCAAACGATAGATCAACTGGAAGTTTGGACTTGTGGTCATGCCGTGGAAGACCAAGACCATTAATGTTCATCATGAAGACGTGATTGGCCAGTCAACTGATCTCAAATTTTCTTCCGTCTTGTTTACGTCTTCTAGGCTGAAATTAACATCAACCCATGATCAAGCAGCTGGCCTGATTCCCACTAATGGTGATGTTTGTTAATTAATTGTATGATAGTTTGGAAAGCAAGGGAGCCTCTTTCCTATATATATCTCTAGCTAGCCTGTTAGTAGTATAGCTAGTTAGCTCTTCTCATTATTTATGATGATGGGTAGAAAATCCATATGGTAGTATAGCTAGCTATTCTCAATATATATATAATTATATATATAAAAAAATCTATTCATTGCCAATTTTACATTAAACGATAGATTTATAAATAAAATATAATAAATAGTTTATCTACAATCATCAAATATCACATTATAAGATAATCAAAAGATTATGATATTTGAGGATTATAATATTTGTTGATCATTATCCAATTTTAAGAAATATCTAATACGATTTAATTAAGAGACTCACATAGATAACCTACAATAAATAATATCAAACATGTATATATATATATATATGACCTAATAATTCCATGAACGATGATAAAATATTATGTGACAAGGTGTAAAAGTGATTTTTCTCTTTTTATGTCTCGGTCAACTCTAAAAATGGCAGCATTGATCAGTATTGATCTACTAGCTCATTCTCTTTAATTATTATACTTTTTATTCTTATATTTGCTCAAAAAAGAATTTTTTCATTCATTAAATTATTCATTAATCATTTTTTTAAACCATATTATTTTTGTAAAAAATAAAAATTGTTTCACTCAACTAGGCAACCTGCTTTGCACGTTGTTCCCGACCTAGTATATATATATACGCGCACAGCCAGCAGCATCCATACATAGTATATAAGTAAAGATCAACAAAAACTGTCTCAGTACATGATTGAAACAGTTGCAGCTAATTATACCCAATCTCTTAATAACGTCAGGTTATATATAATAACGTGTGAATAAATCTCTTAAGATAATAACGTGGGAAACAGTTGCAGCTAAAGCAGATTATAATAACGTCATATCTCTTAAGATAATACACATTAATCTCAGTCTAGAAGAAGCTGGAACCAAAAAAAGGAAAAGTAATGTTTGTAAGGACAAATAAAGAAAAGCTTAAACCTGACCAGAATCAAATGTCAATGGTTATTACAATCATCAAGAACATTGAAATCTTGCAGCCATTGACACACTAAATTAGTCTTCATACAGTACAGGAATAGTTACAAATTAAATTTAGAAACATTTTATTTTGTTTTGTTTGCGGCCCTATGTTTCACATCTAAATATAATAATCATCACCTAAAAATAATAACGTAGAATAAAATATTGATCTTTAAAATATGGATTCTTTTTTAAATTTTGTTTTAATCTACAAGTTAAATTAATTTATATAACGACAACTGTTTTCATTAAAAAAAAAACAAAAAAAATACATAACAATGCAAATAAGTGCTGCTCCAACCGGCCCGGGGGTAACAAAGACTTGAATTAATCCCAGGAACTGCAGCTCGATCGCTTGCTTCAGCGCCTGGTTAATTTTCATTTTTCCGATAGAGAAAATACAGTGACACCGGCCGTTTTGGTTTGGAGGACATTGTTGAAGAATAAAGAAGCACAAGGTTTTAGCATACTAGCTAGCTACGTCTTTTAGACTTTTTCCTTTCCCGGCAATATCGTAATTTATAATTCATATCAATAAATTAAAGAAAAATATAAGAAGTTTTGCATGGGATCATGATTCCAGAAACCTTTACCTTCCCTTTCTTCGATCCCCTTCGATCTCCACGTTAATTTCTATAGAAAGAAAAAACACTCAAGAGGTTGTTATTATTCGCACATTTCAAGGATTTTTAAGATGAGCTGCCAGAGGCCCAAATTAAAGCAAATATTAGTATTAATCATGATCTGAGAATTCAGGAGGTAATTATGATGAAGTTGTGCCATGCATGTCACACCTCGATCCAATATTATAACGAATAATTTTTATTGGACTTAAATTAAATTTGAGGGACTATATTGGATAAATCCACAAACTATTATTTCTAGGGTTGGTCAAGAGGTTTTAATTCATTGGCCCAAAAGTTTATGTTAAAGTCATAAGGGTTAATTGATATTTTAGAATGTTATTAAGGGACTAATATTTTGAGAAACCCAATTCAGGCTAATTGGATAATTTTGAGTAAGCCACGGGGCCAAAATTTATACAGGTGAATTCTCAAAGTTTATCGGGCTTAATAATTCGATTTAAAGTCTTTTTAAAATTTATGGGGCAGTTGGGGCCCATATTTATTAAGTACTAGTTCAAAAAATTAATTTAAAAGTATTTATTAGACTAGTTGGACTCATTTTAAAATTTAAAAAACGTCATTAAATGATTCTGCCCATTAAATTATGGGGTTTGGGGTTTAATGGGGAAGCCCTAGAATCTATTTGGACCCTTTAAATGGATCAACCATTCTTACTAGAGCTCAAATGACCCAAAAGAAAACCCTACCACCCATGAGCATGACCCAACCCGTTTGCAAGACCCATGACCCAACTACCTTCAATATGTGTAGATCCAGCTTGTCATAAACTCCAAGCCCCTGCACGTAGGATCGTCCTCTTCACTCTAGGTTTTTCACAACCCCGTTCTCTTCACCTCCCCAAGCACAACAAAGCCACAAGAAATCGAGAGTCATGCCGAGTATGGGACTTTATCAAGCCATCATCTGTTTCACTCCAATACAACAAAAACCAAAGTTGGATTCATGAACATGAGGTTTACAGTTTTAACATCGATATTTCATAGTTAATGCGGTTTTAGGTTATCATGGTTTTAGGTTTTATGAAAAATAGATCATTAGTATTTCAAGTTTTAATTGCAAGTAGGGGTTTAAGTAGAAACTTGCGTACGAATGGAAATTGACGCAAGTTACGTGCCTATTTTATAGGTGATAGTTGATTTTCACTTGTCACAATTGTGAGCATATTCAGAAAAGTAAAAAAGTTCAGCTAAGTGATGCTCTTATGGTAAACTTTGTCTAAAACTGACTGAAATTGATTTTGTGAAAAGCCTGCATACTTTGTGATGAAAACATCCTCGATTATTTCTTGCACTAGTCGCTGTATTTGAATTTTAAAGCTGACATTTTATCAAGACTAGTATAGACATGAGCATAACTTTTTAGTTTGTTTCTCTACTACATAAAATGTGAACATAAGTCTGATATATTTGATCTAATTATATGATATTATTTATTGAGTACACTATTATATTATTGCATTGTATCCGAAAATCCTGAAACATAAGATTCTGTTTTGCTTTGGTTATAGGCCTCTACCACGGGTTATAATAGTGGCCTCTGTTATGCTTGCCACGGGTATACAATGTGGCCTTTGTTCTGACCTTGCAATGAGTGCAAAATGGGAGTCTCTATTTTGTCCTTGCCACGGTTATATAAAGTGACTTCTATTCTGACCTTACCACATGTGTAAAATTGTGATCTCGTTTTGACCTTATCAAAGGTGTAAAATGATGGTCTCTATTCTCATTGCAATCACTTTGGTGACAAACTAATTTAAGTTTTGCTCAACTACTGTAGAATGCACAACCTTTCCATGGAAGTAAACATGACCTTTGTTTTTAGTGCAATAAATGTGGTGACAGAGTGATTTATATTCTGCTTGGCATTCACAGAATACATAACTCTACCACGGGGGTAAACATGACATCTGTTTCTATTTCTGATGTTGTTTCAGTTATGCTTGTGCCTAAGGCCTTTTGTATATATTACTATTGTAATGAAATGCTTATGAAAATACCATTGTCATAATTTTTAGAACTATATGTTTTGCATTCTTAACTGACTCATATTTACACACTACTATGAGCTTGCTAATTGCTGAGTCTGTGGACTCATCCCTCTATCCACTATTTGTTTAACAGATGACTTTGATGGTGGTGACAGTTGGAATAAATGGCACATGACATGATTATAAGACAAAGGCGAGATAAGTGTTAGGTAGCTTCAGTGGATTTGTCTGAGTGAAGGGAAATTTTACTAGTACTTAGTTTATGGGCAGTGCTAGGGCCACCGAGAATGGGTCCCGACACCATCCACCGATAAGGCTATTTCATTTTTCTTTTCTTTTGCTTTTTTCGTCATGTATTTTTTTAATCTTGTTAAGCATTTAAAAAAAAATCACAACATCAATTAAACACACTCACTTCATCATTAAGTAAAGAAAAAAAAAAAGTGGAATTGGGACTCATCATCGGGACCCATTATTGAGAGGTGAAGGATTTCCCTTAGTTTATTTTACTTTGAAGAATTTTTTAGACATTTAATTTTTGGAGGAATTTTTGTATTTAAGTTCTCATATGTGGATTTCAAGTTAAAGGGTTCACCCCCAGCCAAGGGTGTGACAATCCCATGTGAGATGGTGTTTAAGCTGCAATCTAGGCTACAAGATACATGAGTCGCTGCAAAAGGTCTTGTGATAGTTGTTGCAATAATCTGTTTTCTCCATCTTATTTATCATAGCAAGATGGCAGGCACAAATATCACATCACAAAAGAGTTTTTAATTTGCAACAAAAAATAATTTTGCGGCAACCTTTAGCAGATCATATGTCTATATATGTGACATTATGATTACCCATTTTCATGACTATGTTGGTATGTACTTTACTAATTGTAGGTTTATTTTTCCCCAAGCAAAAAATAAAAGGAAGCAAACAATTGTTTTGTGACTGCAATAATTGGATGAAAGCTGAATTTGCCCGTTAAGAGCTACTTTTTAATGAGCAATTGAATTTCTAATGTTGGGGCGGAGGTCCTTAAATCGATTTAGCGTGCATGTGATCTATTTATAATACCAACTTCAGATGTACCTTGTACAAAGATATGGTTTTGCTTTGGCCCTTAATATGTACCGAACACGTAATCATGTAATTGTCCATATAATTATAATTATTTGTAAGTTGAAATAAAAACACAAGACCAAATCTACCTCGTTGATTGCCATTAGTCGAACCTTTTAGTTAACTATCATTATATAGTCCCAAATTCTCGTCCACAAACAACGTCGAGTTCTAGAACTTTAAGTAGTCTTGAAGCACGAGGAGAATGATATATAGCCAGCTTTTGGCCTCCTCTCTAAAGTGGTGGACATTAATTCACTATTCTTCTTTCCATTAAAGTGTCGCCAAGCAGCTTGTAAAGCTAAAGCGCAGCCGCTTTCGTGATCGGCCTCTTAGAAATTGAAGTGTTCAAGTTGAACAAAACCTTGTACTTTTTTATGGGTTTTGATAGTTTTGGTGGAGACGGGAAGGTCCATACGGTTGTGACGTCGGGACAGAATAATGATGATTATTCTGACGGTTAATTAAACAACGAAAGGTAGAAACAGAGATTTAGAAAAATGCAAATAGAGAGAAAACTCTTAGATTAGTGTTTGTTTATAAAAGTCGAATAATAGTATGCTAAAGCCAAGTCGAGCTTAAATAGCTAATGGAAAGGTAAAATTATAGTTAAGGCCAAATAGTAAAATACGGAATAAGATAAGTATGACTAAAAATAATATCATTCCTAAACTAAACATTACTATAAAAGAAAAATGACCAAAAATGAAAAATAAAAAGTAACTTAAAGTGATGATTCATAAGAGTAAATGACTGATGTTTTGTTTAAAAGGGTGACCACGACGTGTGCGTCGAATAGAACTTTCCAGATTGGGGTTATTTGCCTGATTCTAACACCTGTAACTAAAGTTATAAACAAAATACTAGCACATACGTGCACAAATCAACCAAGGAATGTCGTTCTCACCTAGTTGAGGGATGTCGTTTCTCACCCAACTTGACAAATATTTATCTCTTCCCGCTAGTTTTGCATTGGTCTACCTTCTCAAGGTAGTCTAATGCTTTTAATGTCTCATCTATCAACCGAGTGTCATCGAATTGAGATTCTCCTCAATCAAGTTGGGTGCAGGGGAGCCTTTGTGAAAGTCCAAACAATGCCTTGCATGATGAAGAGCATTGTGTCAAAGGGTTCTCCTTCTCAAACAATATAGGTGCCCTCGATGTAGTGCACTAGCTTGAGATTGTTGCAAATGGGTTGCAACATGAGTTTTTCACTTGTTTTTAGCATTGACAGCTAAAACCAATCATGATGTATGATCACGAGAAGAAATTCAAGATGTAAAAGGGCATGGAGCCTCAAGTTATTGGCTATAGAACTACTCATCCATATATAGCATGCCATGTATTAAGTCATTGGTCTTTGTGCCTTAGAGAATGGATTTGTTGACTCACTGTTTAATCGAAGTTAGAACAGTTTAGTATTCAAGGATTATATTGCATCATTTGTTATGTTTCGAGGGTGAATAGCGAAAACAGACTGCTTGTCCCATTGCACATTTCTATTTGATACTATTCTATTTGATGTTTTCAACTTTTGATAATATTCATTTCACATTTCTTCCAAAGCAAATTAATAAAATTTTCAAACGAATTTCTTTTGACTGTGTCCAAAAGAAAAGCATAATCAACTAAGAAAATCACTCACTTTCTTTAGCATGGGCAAGCAAAGATTGCGCTTAATGTCCCTTCTTCTTTCTATAGGAAGATGAGGTAGCAGATTTTGGGCATCGACATTTATATTTTCTTCTGATAACCTTTGTATGTTGGGCATGATCTGTAGCCTAATATTATAATTGAACTCGTGTGTAACTTTCCCAGTCCCAGAGTGGTGAATAGTCGGGTTTCGTGAGTAAAACAACGTTGCCTTGGACAAGATTACTACCTTATGACCAGCATTCAATAACTCCATGCTACAACAAATTTGACCATTTCCCATGAATTTGATCACACAAAGGATGTCAGTGGAAAATGAATCACTCTGTTCCTGCGACTTCATGTCCGACAAGTGAAATTTGGTGGAAAACAAAACTTGTTGCGATGAGTGTAAGTCGTGGCTAAAAATACTCCCCACACATTACACGTGGAGCGTAAAATTGGTTTGGCTCCTACGATTTCTAGTTCTCAATTTTTCGTTCGTCCCTCAATCTCATAGCTAAAATCAATCCCCTAATATTTGTGGGTTGAGGAAATTTTCGAACCGAGCAGAGGGTCGCCGCCCTCAGACCTTCAATCACTCCCACGGCCAGCATCCGCCACGTTCAACCTTAGAAGACTCGTTATTAATTCCAACGCTGACTTTGTGAAAATATCTCTGCCAAATCACTTCTCTCCCCTGTTTTAGTATATCCATAAAAGATTAATAGGATCTTTAATAGTAAATCTTTGCACAATGGTTTCAACAATTGTTTGGCATTTTACGATTTCATTTAAGCTTCTTCATCACATATAGACAAAACCTATTATCTCATTTGATTTTAGGGAGACTTCCATCAAAGCAGTAGCCGAAGATTTAAATCGTCATACATTCTCTATAAGGATATTGCTCTACATTCACATAAAAAATACAACCATTCCATTATAGATAAATGTCTACACCCTTGCCCAAAAACAACTTATCTCATTATCAATATCCAAACAAGTACTGATACTGCTCTCGCATGTCTTCTTCTATTTTCCCGGTAATATCCTCAGTTGTTGGATCTCCCAACGAAATCTTTACCAGAGGGTATTCACTTGAACCTCAATTTTTGTTCATTCCAATCTAGCTTCTTCATACGTAAGTTTAAGCTGACGTTGAATGCTACCAAGATCAACCACTCGGTCTTGCTGCTCAAAGCTCTTCCTCCGGGAGGAAACGTGAAATACGTCAGGCATGTCTCCCAAATCTTCCGATAATGCAACCTTGTAAACCAGCGGGCCGATCTTCTCCACTATTTGGAATGGTCCAACATTCCTCGAACTGAGCTTCCCTTTCTACAGTCTTCCTCAAAGGACAAGACTCCCTTCCTTGTATCAGCATGACTCTTTTGATGACTCTGAGTTGCTGCCATCTCGTGTCGTATGATTCTGACTTGCTCCTACCAATTCTCAAGTAACATATCATGATCATGATCAACTCAAGATAACATAATAGAGTAGGAGTTTCTAGTCTTTATCTTGTATATTCAATATTCAAATATGTAAAAAACAGATAAGTGTGCACTCGACAAGCAGACTTGGAATCCATTACAATCTGTTCAATTTAACCCTGTAATCTATTGCCTATATATTAATCATAGCCTGCACTGATTTGGTCATCTTGGCCAACCCATTCTCTTAATTTTCCTTTCAATTAATATAGGAAGCAAATGTTAGCTGCTCTGCCATCCCCAACGTATCTTCGCCGGCCCCCACTCATCCAAAACAAAATTTTAAAATAATATGAAAGAAAACCAACATTGGCTATGGTGAGAACGGTTGATTTTCGTACGCATACAACTTATTGATACACGCCCTCAAAAACAAACTATTGCATTTCAACAAGCAGGCAAGCAGCTGCTGGATAAAAGGAGTACTAATCCTAAACCACAACGATCGAGTGCATGCTAGCTAGGTATTGCTAGCTCTCAATCGCCAATTGCGTACTTTTTTGTTGCGGCGCCAAGCTTCTTGTATCATAAGGACTGCTTCTGTAGGTGTTGGGGTGGCACACCTGGAGGCTAAAGCCTTCAAGTCGTTCGCCATTAGAGCAAAGGCTTCAACTTTTGTATGGGTTTTGAGGGTTTTGTCAGAGATTGGGAGGTCGGATAGGTTGGGCACGACCTGTTGGGAGAAGCCATGGAACCCCCAGTTTAGAATTTCTTCTCCACAGTAACAACCTTCTTCAATACACTCCCCGCGGCTTGAGGAGACAGTACTTCCCACAACATTATTATTTGTGGTTGCAAATTTCCAAAGAATGCCATTTGTGATGAAGAGCATTCGATCAAGTGGTTCTCCCTCCCGAATAATGTAGGTATCTTGACTGTAGTACACTAGCTTGATATATTCGCAGATGAGTTGCAATTGCCTGTGACTTGCTTCTCGAAACTTGGGCACCTGTCTTACAAACAAATAAGAACAATAATGAGAAACCCGTAATAAAATTGAACACATTCGGGAGCAGGGAATTCAATGTCAAGATCTCAAACAACTTCATGTGACGGCGAACAATGTAACGTACGAGATGATGCTAAGAATGTCCACGTAATTAATTAATTGTTGTACGTCCAACAATGAATATTTACGTCATACATAGTAGATAAGCACATGATCATGTATGGCTTAGCGGACCAGTTTCGTAAATTACATATTACTAGTCGGAGGTACAGGAATCGCCAAAGTTATCAAGTCAAAATTAGCTGAACAACTCGATCTTCTATTTGATCTCGCTAGTGAGGAAAACTTCTCAAACGTTATTTGAGTGAAGAGAGAACCAAAGCGATGTATATCTATAGTTAATTTGCCAAAGTAATTAATTTTGATCATCAAGAGTCATAAATAATAAAGGAAAATGCTAAACGTACTTTAAAAAAACTCACAAAAAACATAGTACTTTTTCACATATCAATTATTAGTACGTTAAAAATCGTGAAATTTAAAATTTAATATTTAAATTTTAAAAGGAAACTAATAAAATGAGTCTCGTAAATAAAAGTTTAAATAAAATTATAAGTTTATGTAGCACTACTCAATAATAAATAGGTTTTTTCATGCTTATCTTCTTATCTTCAATAACATTAATGAATGCATTTAGTATTTTCATCTTCAATAAAACTAAAAAGTTGTAAGTATAGAAAACGAGATTTATAAACACACGTGCATTAGGAAAAATAAAAAGCTACAAAATTTAAATAAAAATAGTAATTTAGTTAAAGATATTATTTCTTAATAAATGAGAGTAGTAATTCATAAATTACTGGGAGTGAATGACGTAGATTTGTAAGACTAATGCTGATCATGAGCTAGCTAATGATAATATAATGATATAATTTATAATATGCATGGCTTCATAAGAGTATATATAATGGCGCCATGCTTTAACAATATATATATATATATATATATATATATATATATATATATATATTAGTTAATATAGATGGGTTATATATATCGTAGTTACTCTAAACATGTGATTAATTTAAATATTTTAATATTCAAAATCATATTGCCTATCCATCATGAACACTAACATTCTGTAAGATTTCAACTCTCCATTTTGTATTTTTCACATTTATTCCGAAGAAAAATAATTATTGATTGAACTTAAATACACTTTTTTTGCTCTACAGAAAAATAAGTAGATCGAAGAAAAAGGAACACTCACATTCTTTAGCATGGGCAAGCAAACTAAGTAGGACAAAAAGGTGGACTAGCTGTCCTTTGTAGATAAAACTGAATTTCTTTCTGCTCTATTTATAAAGGAAGTTGGAAAAAAAGGACTCACTTTCTGTAGTAGCGGTAAGCAGATATGGCGCAGAATTTTTCTTCTAGTGAACAGGGGAAAACGAGGAAACGGATTCTCTGCATCAACAATATCTTCATATTTACTAGGAGATATCATGTATTTTGCGTCGAAAAGATTTTCTTCTGCCCTGGACATGATAAAGTTTTCTTTCTCTGTAAACATTCGGTCTACTTGGTTTACGATCGTCCCTTTAATTTCTCTAAGCTGCGGTTGTCTGTCTATCCACTCACGTATTTTCCTTAATTTTTGGGCTTTCATGATCTTATATTCCCACCTCTTCTTAAGTTTCTCAAGTTGCTTAGCTTTCTTCTGCCTTTGGTGAGCTTCATCCCACTTTCTAGATGCCTCCAAGTGCATATACATCTGTTGCATATCAAGTTCAATACATTAAATGTTGTCGAGAAATTATCAGTTGTAGAGAAATTAAGACAAAATTGTAAACTTGTAATAAGGTTTTCTTCTTCTTCTTTTTTCTTGCTCAATTCGTAGTCTGTAGAAAAAAAGTACGATTAAATCTGTCTTGCTGCATTCCTCTCTTTAATAGATTATGGGTTGGGGAGATTCTTTATTAGGGGTGGAAGCCAATATTAGCCATATGAGTCCCTATACGCAACAAAGAAGCCAGTTGAAGCTGGTGCCAATATAAGGAGACAGTACATCACACGGTCACTCCTACAATTTCTTCAACTTCAAAGATAGGACAGAATATATATATATATATATATATATATATATATAAATATATATATATTTATATATATAATAGTATGACAATTTGCACCTTCTTTCCCCTTTTTCCTGAGCTTAAACGCAACCCGACTGTAATATCATTGCAGCATCAGTTTTAAAGAAAAAGAGTATAGTCTGTTTTATCATTCAAATTCTCCCCTAGAACGGAGGATGTGATGATCATTATTCTATAATGCCTATAGACTGTAAGTTTTAAACGAGGAAACTATTACAACACATATAAACAAGAATCTATAAACAAGGATCCGGTTTCTTTTTCAAGTTACTTTATGTCTGATACTGTTTTGCTAAAAAGTCTTGGGAAATAAAAAGAAAGAAAGAAAAAAGGTTTAGCAATTGTGTTTAGTTTTTAAAAACAAAGAACAAAAATTAACCGCGTGTCCCGGAACTCGCGCAACTGCGCATAAAAGAACTCTTTTTTTTTCCTTTGCAAAATTTTTAAAAGAACTATTTGCTCCATGTTATTTTTAAAATAACGTACAAGTGTATGTGTAGAAAATTATTTGAAATTAAATTTCTATTTATTTTTACAAAATCTATTAAACAATATCTTTCTAAAAAGATTTTAAGAAATTCTTAAATTTTCTCATAAGCAAACACACATTTAACTTTCCATTAATGAGTAAACATACAGTTAACATACAATATTAAAGAGCATATTAATTTGTCCAAGACCAATTCAACGTGCATGGGGCTTAACACACTTCCCAAATCCAGGATATCTGAATAGATCAATGAATTATTGTGATGACACTCGCGTAACGAAAGCAGAGTATTTCAGAGGAAGAGTTATGTCTTCCCGTGGTCAAAAAACTTGTCAGAAAAAAAAAATTATAACTCTCTTATTGATAAAACAATTGCACTCCCATTACAATAACGTCAATTGAAAGCACCTTCTTGTCATTGGCTTGGCATAGGGATTGTTGTTACACCCCCTATTCTGATTGAGTACTGCTAGAGCCACCACAGCTGGCTCTGGCATGTATTTTTTGATGTATTTTTCTTATAATTATTTTTTATAGAAATTTTTTTAATACTTTTAAATATTTTAAAAAAATAAAATAAATTTATAATATTATTAAAAAAAACTTCCTCAATCCTAAAGTAAAAAAAATTATTAAAAAATACTTCCTTAATCACGAAGAAAGATAAAAAAATAATTTTTTTTTAATTCAGGATTAAGGAAGTGTTTTTTAATAATATTATAAATTTTTTTATTTTTTTAAATATTTAAAATTATTAAAAAAATCTATATAAAAATAACAGTAAAAAAAACACATCAAAAAACACATGATAGAGCCAGCGGTGACTCCCAGCAGAAGTGACCAGCGGTGGCTCTATCATTTTCCATTCTAATTTGTGGAGGGTGTTGGTTGTGGGTTTTAGTTGCCGCTAGTTGTTCTTGGCACTCGAGTGGTGGAAGGTTGTTGTTGCTGGTTTGCTAAAGTTTGATCATCAATTACTCTGGTTGCTTGTTATAATGTCTGTGTCTATGTTGCTAGGCGTGATAACTGCATCTCAATCTTCAAAGCCAGATTAATGGCTTTGGCTAGAGTCCAGAACGCGTGCAACATAATTTCTTCTTGAATAGTAACTCTAAGGCCCCCAATAATAAACCTTGCAACCTGCTGCCCTTCCTTCTCCAATAAGTTGTTCCGTGAACACGAGCAATAGAACTCCTCTATGTAGTCACCAACAGTCCAACTTCCTTTTCTACAATTTTGATATTGTTGATATAGGATTTGTTCGTAGCCTGGTGGGAGGAACCTAGCCCTTATCAAAATCTTCATTTTTGGCCATGCTCGGACTGGTTGTTTGCCTTGTCGTCTACAACTGTTTTGCATTTGTTCCCACCAAGCTAAGACACACTCTCATAATTTATATACTACTAGCTTGACTTCTTGTGCCTCTAGTATTTGCATGTGGTCAAAGAAATTTTTCACCTCAAGGAGCCAATCAAGGAAACTCTCGACATGAAGGTGACCATTACTTGTTGGGTACTAAGAATATTTCACTACAATTTATTTTTTTATTATTACTTTTTACTTACTTTTCACTACTATTTAATATGTCATCATTACATTATTTTTTTACAATTATTCATAGAATACTTGAGAATATCTACTACCAAAACACAACTACAACAAGGCAAGTCAATTTTATTCCGTACTTTTTGGCATTTTCTACGGCCCTCATAGTGTCATTGTCATTCCTTACAATCCCTTCAAATTCTTCATCACTTTGGATGAGTCATCCAAAATTCTATACCCTCATCGTGGGATAGACACACCCTAGATTTGCCCCATCCTCGTCATGAATTCTGTTGTTGCTAACACACATGCTCGCAATGGTTTGATGTATCTCCTCTAACATGCTTCGATACCATCATATTGTTGATGATTCTGCTAGCTTTGCATTCAAACAGTTATCCAAAGGGCTTGCACCCACGTTCTTCTCGATTGGAATGGTTGCCTTCGTTCACATCTTTACCCATCATGTGAGGCGAAACCTTGCTTCGATACCAATTTACGTAGCAAAAAATGGCAAAGTATTTCAGAGAAGAGTTGTGTCTTATTGATGAAACGATAACCCTCCCATTACAATACAATTTGTTGATACGTAAAAAATCGCACAACAAACTGGAATGTGAGAAAGAGTCATTCTCGGCCCGTTATAACGATTCGGACCTCGATCAGTGTGGTCTGGAGCCCCATGCAGTGATCTAATGTTGTTGTACGGTGTCAGTGCGTACCTCCATAGCAGTAAAAGAAAAATAAGTGTAGATAACGTAAAAAGAGATGGACACACATATTCACGTGGTTTGGCACATTACCTACGTCCACAAGGTGTTTGGAGAGGGGAAATCAACTATAACATGTTTGTTTTAGAGTTTCTCGTAGTCTCTCATCCTCACTATACAATTGAGATCTGGAACCTATGTGCTAGAGGAAATCCTTTATCTGGAGTCTCCAGTTGCAAGGTTGAAGGAGCTCCCTTTGAAGAATATGTCGAAGTCCCCTTTTATCTGATCCCTCTTTCTACGTGCCTCCCCATCCTTTGCATGTTTGACCACTTCTCCATTTTCCACTTTCTCCTAACATTGTCCACCCTTGCCTCCTGACACACTCTTCTCCCTTACCTTCCTGATTTTCCTTTTGTCTCCTAGTGTTGGCTTAGTGGGTTGGGCCTAGATATTTTGTCCCTTACAATTCCCCACGATTCTTAAATTTGAGTCATCCAAAAGAAGGTCTTGAGAATCTTTAAGATAAAATATACAATAGAGACATCACTTAGTGATTTATGACAAAATAAGTTTTGGAGGTGGGTCTCTGGTTCTCTGTTCCACTTGCGTTGAGTCATAAATACCTTCGAGGGTGAAATTAGGCAAGAGGTGCACTCAACCGCATCAGGAAAGAGTGTGAAGCTTGGATGCAGGGGGATATGTGCTCGACCACGCAAGATGCAAGTCTGGAGATTGAATGTGACGGAAAATGTACTTGACCGCGTAAGGCACAAGCGTGGAGCTCGGATGCAGCGAGAAGTGTACTCGACCACGTAAGGCGCTAACGTAGAGCTCGGATGTGGCGGGAGGTGTACTCTACGTAAGGCGCCAGCGCGAAACTTGGATGTAGTCAGAGATGTACTTGACCACGTAAAGATCGAGCGCAAAGCTCGAATGTGGCGGGAGGTGTACTCGACCGTGTAAGATATGTAGTCGGGAAATTTGTCTGCATGAATGTTTGTTGTTGTTGAAAGGTGTGAAAAGTGTATGTTTGTCCGATGTTTTTATTTTTGATTTACTGTTAGTGTTGGAGTTCATATGATGTAACCCATGCAAAGCGGTTGGAGGACCCGTCAACCCCCTAGGTCCACCTTAGGCCGTTGTCGAGCAAGTCAACTCGTTCTTGAAGGTAACCCGCACAAGACGGTTGTGGAGCTCGCAGGCTCGTTAACTCCAAAAACTCGATACTGGAGGTAACTCGCTGGTAGCGGTAATGGCAAGAGTGTGACACTTGGCACTAGTATAAGGACTCGTGTCAATGCCAAGGTCGGAAAGTCAAGAGACTTGTGTCCGAGTGGCCATCTGGGCAAGTCCTGGGACTAGTGCCAAACCTAAACTTCGCTGCGAGTCTAGTGACTTGGCTTGGTGGCACGAAGGTCGGCAAGTCAATGGACTTGTGCCTGAGTGGCTGTCTGGGTAAGTCCTAGGACTAGTGCCCGACCTAAACTTCACGGCAAGTCTAGGGACTCGGCTTAGCGTCACGAAGGTCGACAAGTCAAGAGACTTGTGTCTGGATGGTCGTGTGGGCGAGCCCTAGGGTTCTAGCCCGACCAATGGATCATGGCGAGTCAAGGGGCCCAAATTTGCTGGCATGAGGGTCGACAAGTAGAGGGAGTTGTGTCGTGGAAAGTCAAAGGACTCAACTTTGCTGGAGCAAGGGTCGACAAGTCGAAGACTTTTGTCCAATCGTTGTGTCCAGCCTGTTATGTTGTGGAGAGTTGAGGGACTTGTATTGGCTAACGAAGACGCTTGTCTGTGCTAAAAATAGTCAATTTGGTCAGCGTAAATGACCCAAATCACAAAGTGAGGTGGCAAACCTCAATTGCTCTACCAGAGCGCAACAAAGGTTGGATATGTGTCGATGAAGCTTGTGGGTTGTCATGTTTCGGCGAAGACGGAGGTTCAGTGTGCCCACATGCTCGCTAGTGCCAAACAATTTGTCCCGACGTAGTTGCATTGGGACATCTTGGCGGTGCCCAAGTAAGACTAAGTGGCCAATGTTTCACACAACAGAAAAAAAATTTTGTCATTAGAAATAAAATCACACAAATTTTAAGAAAGACAAACCGTAAATTTTTAGTTGTTGTAGTCGACTTTTACTTGACTAAAATTGCTCGAATGTCCGGTGAGGCTGTATGGTATCGGTGCGTACATCCATGGCGATGAAAGGAAAATAAGTGAAATAAAGAGATATAGACACATAGATTTACGTGGTTCGACATATTGTCTATGTCTACGGGGCATTTGGAGAGAGAAAATCTACTATAGTTTGTTTATTTTACAGTCTCTTGTAGTCTATCATCCTTACTATACAATGAAGATCTAGAACCCATTTTCTGGAGGAAGTCATTTCTCTAGAGTTCCTGGTTGCAAGGTAGAAGAAGCTCCCTTTAAAGAAGAAGTAGAAGTCCCCTTTTATCTAATCCCTCTTTCCGCATGCCTCTCCTCTCTTTGTGTGTCTAACCACCTCTATCTTTCTTACTTTCTCCTGACACTGTCCACCCTTGCCTCCTAACACACTCTTCTCCCTTACCTTTCCTACTTTTTGTCTTGTCTCCTAGTGGTGGCCTAGTCTTAGGCCTGGATATTTTGTCCTTTACACCACCCATTTATAATAAAACTAAGAATTATAGGCTACGTAATAAACTCATCTAAAATGAAAAGTGATGCAAGAGGATCCAGGTTCGATGATGTTGAGCTATCATATTCGAAGTCAATAGTACTAGACTACCTTGAGAAGGTAGACCATTGCAAATACGGCAAAAAACGATGTGGTAAAGATTCCTCGATTGGTTGAGGAAAGGTCAGGATTCCTCGATTGAGTGAGGAAAGGTTGACATTCCGCAGTTGGGCGAGAAAAGGTCGATATTCCTCGATTGGGTGTGGAAAGGACGAAATTCCACCGAATGGGGCAATATTGCGCAAGCATCAGTATTTTAGCCATAAGTTTGGTTATGGATATCAAAATCACGCATATGACTCCAATTCGAAAAGCTCTCTTCGGTGCAAGTCATCGTCACCAGGCTTTGCTTGGTGGTCCCATTTCAAGCCCAAAATCAGCCATTTTCTCCTTCAAATCATCATTTTTAATTTTTTTTCCATGTTTGGTTATTTTTCTTTTATGATAATGTTTAATTTTTGGAACGATTTTATTCAGAATTTTGGCTAGATTTTAGCAAGATACTTATCTATTCCATATTTTATTATTTTTACATAATTAGAAGTTTGCTTTCTTTTCCTTAACTATTTAAATCCGGCTTATGGGCTTCAGAACATATATTTGATTTTTATAAAAGAAACTCTAATCTTAGAGTTCGTCAGAGTTTTATCTCTATTTGCGTTTTTTTCAATCTCAATCGATCTCTAACTTCTGTTGCTTGGCTAGCTGTCAGACTAATTCTTATTTTGCTTGGACGTCAGAAAGTCAACAATAAAAATAAGGAAAACCAAAATTTGATGTTAAACATAAAATATGGGCTGGGAAGGTGCTAACTACAAAAGTTACGGTGATCAAGGAAATCTTTAAAATCTTCTAGAGGAATCTCCCAATTGTCCTGCCTCACACTCTTTCTCGAATATTTTTTGCTTTTGATGCTAGCTTTGTGAAAGAGCAAAAATCGCAATCGAAGTAAATGAAAGAAAAGTTTAACTAGCACTAATGAGAACAATATATAGAGAAAAGCTTGTATACACGAATAAAGCTACACAGATACCTACAAATGCAGCCTAATAAAACTATATGGCCGGGGTAAATAAAAGTAAAAGTACTTAATTAGGAATTGCATGCTACAGGTTTCCATAAACCATGTATATGGAAAACTCTGCAATTCAAACAGAAAAATTATATTGGGCGTTGCTACACATCATCCTACACCACATATCTTAAATTTTTTATTTTTTTATTTTTCTTTTAGTCCTATTGAATTAATTGAATTCTTCTACTCATCATTCCTAAACCATATATACTTGTTAAGGGGAAAAAAAATTTAAAAAAAAAAATCATGTGTGATCATGTGTGGTGTAGAAATGATGAGTACTAGAATAATTCAGTTATATAAATACGGGAAATGAAGCTTCAAAAAGTATGCATGTTGATCACCAACCTGCAAACGTCCAAGGAAGTACGTAAACAGTAGCAAGCCAGAGATGGCAGTTAAAACTGAGAAGCAGTTCTCCCAGAAATGCGTACTTGTTTGAAGGTTTGAACCAAAAGAACTGCAAATTTGCAAATACAGTACTGAAACATCAGGTGGTGTATTCACACAAGAAATCATTAATTAATATACTAAGCTGATCAAATTAAACAGATAAAAACTAATCAAAATGATCTACAGTAAAGTGTATTATAAGTAAGACTGTATGGGTGAAGATAAGGAAGCCAAAATGATCATAATCGCAAGCCTAGAACAAAGTGATATATTATTTTTGCAACTATTCACACGTATGTATTAGCATATATTCCTCCAAGGGAAAGTTAATTAAAACAAAAAAAGGGTGGAAAAATTATGCTTTGCATGCTTACATACAGTATCATTATTTTTGCAATATGCACCTTAAATGATGAAGATTTGCATCATTGAAAACTTGCAACCAAAAGAGACTTATTTCTCCATTTCCCGGACGTATCTTAATATGGTATCAAGGATCCACTCGAGAGGTGGCCCAACATGAAACATGATGAACATGACCACCTCCCGAGTGTGCTTAATTGTCTATATATGCACAAGCTGTATGGCAGTCGACATGGTCATGTTGATGACAATCAATGATAAAAACTTTTGTGAAATAGATTATCAATGTAAAACAGTAATATTCACTGACCTCAAATTTCGGAGGCCCCACCAGAAGCAGTACAAGATCTTTCGTGGAAAATCCGTGGATGCCATTGTACCAGATTGAAGCGCTCCTTGGAATATTCCAAAATCAAAGACCGTTGTATTTGGGGTTTGTATAGGACAATGATCGTTTAAAAATGTGTAATTGCCAAAACTTTCGTGGTTACAGAAAAAAGAACTTCGATCGCATTCAATATGATTTTCACAGGCGAGGTGCCAACAAGCTGTCTCTCGCTCGACGGAGAAAAAGTACCAAATGGCACCCAGTATCTAAAAGACCATTAAACCTCTTAATGATTAGTAAATAATGCAGATATTGTAGCAAGATTTTTCCTAATTAAGAAAGTTTACATTACTACGTACGGATGAAAATCTCAAACAAACATAACGTGATAATAATCGTACAAGTGCAGAAACGTTATTGTAGAAATAATAAAATTTTACTCATAGGCGTACACTACACACTATACATGATTTTGATCTTTTTATTTTTTTCTTTAATAAGTATGTGGTATAGAGATGATGAGTAGAAAAATTAAATTAGTTTAGTAGGAATAAAAAAAAATTAAAAAAAATGTGGTGTGTGGAATGATGAGTTGCAAAGCTCAATATAGAACAAAAAATGGAGTCAACAAGTTCTTCTTCTTTTTCCAATTGATCCAGAAAGTTGTCATGATCAAAGCTGGAATACTTTTTGAATCAGTTCAAGTGAAGATGGGAAATGGTTCTTTAGTCCAAACAAAAGAAAAATGTACAATTGCTATAGAGACGAAGAATGGCACAAAGTACATTCAAGACGTATTACTAGTTCCAGATTTGGAATGTAAGGAGATTTTCTCCATTTCACAAGCTCACTGGGCCTCAGCCCGATATCCTGCCCTAGGGTCCAAGCTTACCCATGAAGAAAGGCACCTATAAGGAAAAGCAAACAGCTGGCTGAAGGGACGAACATGCCTGACATATCTTGGCCACACTCCGATCATGGGGACCGGTACAGGGCAGAGAGGGAAGGACGGGGAACCCTTGATCCTCTGATATGTGAACATCGACGAGCCACCAAAGATAAAGTGAAATTAAGAAACCACGACGCATTAATGGCACCACTACCGAGCTACACGCCACATTAATGACGTCATCGCAGAGTCATGCCATATTAAATGACTCTGACAAAAGGAACAGTACGAAAGACATAGACTCCATAAGGACAGGCACAATTTCTCCCCTTCCCAAACCCCTGGTAAAAATACCAACTCTCAGGTACAAAAAACTCTCTGATCCTTAGACTCTCTTACTTATTTACAAACTTCCAAGAGATTTTACTGACTTTGGCATCGAAGACTTCCCGGCCCCAAGGCCACCCTCTACCAGTTGCCTTCTTCTATATTTTCGCAAGTCCAGTTTTGAAGACCTGAGTTGCTGAAACCTAGCTCAAACGTGTACAAAACACGACGTTAACATGGAGCAAAACTTATAAGTGTTGGGCAACTTGTAGAGCATGGGTACTCTCTTCACTTTGAATGAGGGTTTTACAAGATTTATCATAAAAGAGGGGGAAGTCAAGTTTTGTCAAAAATAAGATGGAGAATAATAAAAGCTTTCCTTTCACTTTCCCATATTAAAAAAAATATAGTCTTAAAGATGAATGTCGTTGATGAGTCATGGTTTTAGCATAGAAGACTTGGGTACTTGAATTTTCAAAGTTTGAAGACTCTGCAACAAAATAACATGGTGTATGGGTTGCCAACTATATAAGAAGTGCAAGAGGTTTGTGAAGGTTGTGCACTTGGCAAGCATTACCGAGCGTCATTTCCCAAGAAAAAAGCATGGAGAGCCAAAACATCATTGGAGCTTATTGATATCGTTGTGTGTGGGCCGATGTCAACACAACTCATTGAGGTAACAAATATTTTATAATTTTCATTGATAATTTTAATGACGTGGGTGTATATCTTAAAGCAAAAGTCAGATGTTTTCTCCATTTTCAAAAAATTCCAAAAATTTATTGAGAAACAAAGTAGACACTTTGTTAAAAATGTTGAGAAGTGATAGAGGTAGTGAGTACAACTCCCATGAATTTGAGAAATTTTATGAAGATATTGGCATGGAGAGATAATTAATGGTTGGATACACTCCACAACAAAATATAGTGGTGAAAAGAAATTAGAATAGAACCATTGTTGAGATGACGAAGTCTATGCTTCATGAGAAGAGGTTACCCAAGTCTTTTTGGGGTGAAGCGGTATATACAACGGTTTATTTGTTGAATAGATGTCTAACAAATGCTGTAGAAAATAAAAATTCATTTGAGGCTTGGCGTGGAAGAAAACCATCTTTAAATCACTTGAAGGTATTTGGTTGTATTTACTTTGCTCATGTTCCAAGAGAAGTAATGCACAAGCTTAACGAAGCTAGTGAAAAATGCATCTTTATGGGTTATAGCTCAAAATCAAAGGGCTATAGACTCTTTAACTTGAAGAAAAGTAAGTTGATTATTTGTAGAGATGTGATTTTTAATGAGAAGGCCTCTTGGGATTGGAAAGAAAAAAAGTTCAAGATCAAGTTACTACCTTCAATGAAGAACTTGAGAATTATCAAGAATATGAAGTTGAAGATATTGAAGCTCCACAATAGATATGTCCTATTGCTAGTTCACAATCATCTCCAACAAGCTCAAACTCCTCATCTCTAAGTTCAACTCCAAGAAGAATGAGAAGACTTAGTGATATATATATATATATGCAAGTTGTAATTTTTGTGTTGTTGAACCGGAGTGTTTTAAATATGCAATTAAAGACGAAGCATGGAATAAGAGATTTATGTGATTGAAAAGAACAAAACTTGGGGAGTTAGTAGAGAGGCAAAAAGACAAATAAGTGATTGGTGTGAAGCGGATTTTCAAAACAAATTTCAACCCAAATGTTTCAATTCAAAAGAACAAAACAAGACTTGTAGGAAAAGGTATAGTCAACAACCCAGAATTGATTTCCAATAAACATTTGCACCGGTGGCTCGACTTAATACTATTAGAGCTCTTATTGCTTTGGAGACTCAAAAAGGTTGGTTCTTGCATCAACTTGATGTAAAATCATCTTTTTTAAATGGAGTTTTAAAAGAGAGTTATATAGAGCAACCACAAGACTTTGTAGCAAAAGGAGAAGAGAATAATGTGTACAACTTGAAGAAGGGTTTGTATGGCCTAAAACAAGCACTTTGAGTATGGTATAGTGAGATTGACGTTTACTTCGATGAAAAAGACTTTAAACGAAGCAAAAGTGATCCAACCTTGTATATCAAGACACAAGGTACAACCGGTGTTTTTATTGTCTCTCTTTATGTTGATGATTTGGTGTTTACCGGTAGTGATGAGAAAATGATTAATGATTTTAAATTAGAGATGATAAAAAAAAATATTAAATGAGTGATTTGGGTTTATTGCATTACTTATTGGGCGTGGAAATTTATCAAAAAGAAGAACATGTTTTTATATGCCAAAAGAAGTATGCAAAAACTCTTCTTGAAAAATTTAAAATGATGAATTGCAAATCGGTTGCAACTCCTTTGGTTGTGAATGAAAAACTAATGAAAGAAGACCGAAGCAAAGAAGTCCATGAAAAATAAAATATAAATGAATATTTTGTAACCACATTACTGTTATGCCCTTTTCTTAAATTTCTATTTTTAATCTATAAATTGTACTTATTTGGGATGAGCTTTCAAATATCATTTTCATTTTATAATTATGGAGATGAACTTTCAAAAATATAATTTTACCTTATAATTATAACAATATGCAATTCTTTCAAAACCAAATATTAAAACTTACCATGGATTTATTTCAATTATACTTTTTACTCTACGCGCCCCATGATCTAAACAAAGCATTAATGAAATAGATGAGTAAATAGAGAATGAGAAGAAAAATCAAGTAGAATCTATGTGTAAAAATGACTGAGACTGAGTAATAGCTTAGTATTTTAACAATATAAATATATATATACATGAGGTATTATATATATAGGGACTTTAGTTGATATTTTATTAAATCTCATTACATTCCCTCTTTTTCCTCCCAATTTAAGAAGGAATGATAAATTGAGATTACAAGAGAAATTGAGGGAGTCATCTGAGTTTCTTTCCACTAATTTTATTTCCTCCTAATTAAGCCCTCAAATGATTAAATGTTCATTATAGTCCCTCCTACTTAAACTCCCAAACAAAAGAATAAATAGAATATTTCAAAAGAAATCTATTTATTCTATTCCATTCTCCACACCCAAATAGGTTGCTAATAAGCAGTAAAGCTTGACATGAAAGTAAGAGAAGGGGAGAATGAGGAGACGAAGGAGAAGAGCAGGTGGGGAGGAAAGGTGAAGCCGACTAACGGACCAGAATCTGATGAACCTCAAGAAAAAGACCAACACCAAGTCACACATTCAAGATAACGACAACAAGAAAGAAACTGAAGATAAAACAAAACCAAAACAAGATAGAAATTCAAACTAATGCATTATAATTGTGATAACCAGCCCAAACCCTAGGCTAATATCCCAGCCTGCTAAGCCCTAGGGTTATGTCTTCTTCCTTTTCTCCTCCCCTCTGCCTGATATATATATATATATATATATATATATATATATCTCACACACACACACACACATTTTCCCTCTGTTGCTCAAACACCCCCCAAACAAACTACTCCCTTCCGCTCTGTCTTCCTCTCTTTTCTCTCTGTCTCTCTCTCTCACTCACTACGTTTGCTTCTCTCCTCTCTGCCTCTCCCTCCTTGTTTCTCTCTTTCTCTACACTACATCACTCGGTAGCTACTCCAAACCATCGTCATTTATCACCTGCATTGTGTATCATGACCTCAAGCTAGGATGTGACATTATTTCGATAAAGTTCCTTTGGTCACTCAAGAGAGGCAGCACATAATACTGATTTACATCCCCTGGGTTGTCACTGGGTGACAATGGCTCGAGTGAGATGGTAACGTTATCAAGTTGATACCATTGCCTCTCTGCTAGCAAAGGCTAGAAGATGCTTGGTCACGAAAGCGTGGTGCTTGGAACTAGGCCCAACTTATTACGAAATCACATGCACAGTCGTTACCCATTATGTGGCAAAGAGAGCCAGAGTGTGTAGATGGTCCATATAGAGGAGACTGTGGTGCACAAATTAATCAAACTGAGCGTTTTAAAACTGGGGTTTTGAGTTTGTTTTCAAGTTGCTCGAATGGCTTGGGGCCATCAAGCGAGTGGTCGGTGTTTTGTTGTTTTGAATATTGTTGCTTGGTAAATCTTTATGTGGATTGTGACATGTTGCTCGAAAACCTGTAACTTGGCATGTATGAATTAATTTTCTTTGCATCTATAAATTGCATATCTTCATTTTCCTTGGACTTGCATCTTTGAGTTTGGTCTTAATTTCACTTACTAAGATTTTGGGAAATCTCATCATGATAATCTCACCTACATTTGTCCCGTAAATTTTGATACAGAGTAAGTTTTTAGGTGGTTATGAGCAAGGGGATCCAATACCACCAGAGGATTGAGGATTCGGGCTTTTCCCCCATTTTGAATAGGTGACAAGTGACTTATGGATATTGTGGTGTGATGTATTTTAAATTCTCCAATACTGATATTTAGAGTCATTTACAACTCTTTTATTTTTCTGTTGTGAATTAATTGTACACTTATTGAGTTCATGATGAGCACATACTCATTATCACAATGTGCAAGGGGTGTATGACCCATGCGGCCAACATCCCGACACTGTGACTCCCACCAAATCACAAGCAGAAACTAGTGGCACCACAATAATCATGATAAAGTTGTTGATAGAAATATTGCCACAAATTGCATATACAATACAATCCAAAACTAAAAATACATGGACTTCCTCTCGAAAAGATACAAAGGAAAATATAGTTCAAGATCAATATTAATTGTTAAGTTCCATATGGTATCAAGAGTCAACTCAGACCAACGTCTCCTCCATCGCAAATTCCTAGAGTATCTGTTATAATTTCTAGTAGTCATGTTTTATGATTCCAATGTGTTGGTGAAAGATTTGCTAATGAATCATGTGGTTGTATGGTGATCTTAGAAATAATCATGTATCAAACCAAGCAAAACCCTAGTACTTGCAGTACTAAAGCAGCAAGTCAATAGATTCAAGTCTTAACCGAATTATTGTTTGTTAAGATTAAAATTAGTTATGTTTATCAATAAAGTAGTAGTGTCCTGAGTGTGGAAATCTTATCCTGATTAAACCAGTGTTAAATCATGTGTTAAGTTTTGGAGGATATGCTTCTGAATTTCAAACGTAAAAGGGAGGTTAATTAGATGATTATGTAATTATTTTAGTATGACAGCCATGAATAAAGAAGAAATTTATTTCCAAACGTTGTGTTTAATTGAAAATAAACGTTCTACAAAAACTTTTGTTATTATTAATTAGAGACACTAATTCAAAAGGTTTTGCAAAAATACCTTAGTCATCAGACTCACATTTAAAATATGGGCTATTATTGAAGATTGATATCCAGTCTGATCATTCCTTTTGAGATAGTACATACTTCTAGAGATGATCAGGGGCCGGGAATGGTTTGGCTGATGCATTAGCAAACTTGGGTGCTATACATATAAACTTAATTGGGTGCTATATATACTTGTTATACAGTTAGGTACAGTTTTCTAATTCTAGCTAGGGAGAGGGGAGGCCGCTAGCATACCCAACCCCTATCTTGTAGGTTTTCTTTTTTTTTGGGGGGTTACATACTTATTAATTTGGATAAGCTTTGTAAATAACTAGACATGGATACAAATATAGTTCACAACAAACAGTACTTATGATTTGTCAAAGTTCATTCGTATGAAACCTAAAGAAATCAATAAACCAGCTTGATTAAGATATTCAGACACTTAGAGCACTCTCATTGGATTAGCTAAAAGTTAAATCTAATGAGTATTTAGTTATTAAAAAGTAAAATATGCTCACATTGGATTAGTCAAATTCCAAATATTTGAAATTTAGCTACAGTGACTTTCAAAAGTTTTTTCAAATTTGAAGGTTACTATACATACATCAAATACATATTTTATTAATTATTTCTCTCTCTCTTTCTTTCTATCACATATTTTATCACAATTAATATATTAATTTGACTTAGTGATATATTAATTTAATAAGAACATGATTATTAATTAACATATAATAAGTAGAATAGTAAAATATGATAAAATTAAATAAATTAATAATTAAAAAAATTAAATATTTTTGAAATTATTAGTTATTCATTACCATATAATGAATAAATATATAATCTAATGTGGAGATTTGATGTGAATAATTAAAACTAAATTCATCTTATATTATTTTATTATATAATGAAAAAATAGCTATTCCAATATAGATATTTATGTCAATAGAATAGTCAAAAGTCAAATTTCTTTTATATTCATTAAAACTACCCAACTTTAGTTAATCCAACCAGAATGTTATTATCGATGCAAAGCTTAATTAGAACAAAAACTTATGTAAGGCAAATAAGTACGAAATTAAGAGTCAAACTTACATGACTGGCAACAATGAACATAAACAAGTTGAATCCAGCTTTCACTGCTATGGCGCTTTTAGATAGTTTGTCTCTCGATCCGCCGTCTTGGGTGAATGCATTTCTCCATGAGACTGATGACAGGTAGATACGAATAGCTCTTGGCAGATATTGGAATAGAACAACAGCTGTCAAGACTTTCCTTTTGTTCAAAGATTCGGAACCTCTCAGTTTTGAAAAGATAATTGGAAGTAGCACCTGGACAGTTGACAGGGATCATTACGTATATAAGATCATTGACAATGTTCCTTTATCATTCTTTAAAGAGATTTAGCACGAGACGGCTCGAATAAAAGGGTTTTTTTTAATTTTATTTTTCTTCATTCATTTTTTTATATTTTTCAACAATTTTTTTAAAAAAAATTCACTACATCGCTAAAGAACACTTTATTAATCATTAAGTAATATAAAAAAAAAAAAAATTGATTGGGTCCCAACTCTCGGTGACAATAGCATTTCTATTCTTTAAAATATATCACTAAACTTCATATTTTCTATTTTACATATTGATTTTATAATATATCATACATCAACTTATCTATTTTTTCTTTATATAATTTACATAATATTTTTTTATTCTTTTTAAATATTTCCTTTCTATTAATAAATTTGCAAAAAACGTATATATATTTTTTATATTAATTTGCGATATATTTTTATATAGAATGTAATATATTTCAGTCATATACATACAAAACAAAAACATCTAAACAAAATAAAAATTAAGAATAAAATCAAAATATGAAAAAATTGGATAAAAAATTATTTTTATATAAGAAAATGAAATAGAAATGTTTAAATAATGGACAATAAAAATAATTTACTTATATAGTGAAAATCAAAGTAAAAGTAAATGAGAGACTAAATGAAATATAAATAATAATAAAATATTTACCGGATGAACAGTACCCGTAATGATTTCCATACTTTCTTTCTTCTTTTTTTTCTCTAGTATTTTGTTATACGTACTCTTTTTTATCAATATTTTCTCGCGAGTAAAATTTGTTGAATGCAAGCAAAACTGCGAAACTACAAAATTGATCACATCAAATTGTGTGGTTAATTAGATGCAATTTCTCAAAATCAAAAAACCGTATAATTCATGAACTAAAGTGACATTCTTCTTTTATAATGTATCGTATATATAGGCTATACTATCGTAAGAAATAATGTAAAATTTTAAGGGCTGGTTTAGAGAGTGAAATAAGATGAGAATTTTGTAAATAGCGTAATAAAATAGTTTGTGAATAGTAGTGAAATAATTTCATAAGTTGAGTATTTTTTAAGTTTTGGGAAATGAGAGAAAAAAAAAATTGAATAAAAAATATTATAATAATATAGTTTTATATAATATTATTTTTCTTTGAAAATTTGAAAATTTTTTATTTTTATTTGATTTTTTATTTGAAATTTTAAAAATTTTATAATGATTAGTTTAAAAAGTTGTAATAATTTATTTAAAAATTTTGTATTTAAATTATGTTTAAATAATTACAAAATTTGAGAATTTCGTATTTTTTTATTTTAAGTAATTACGAGATATTTGCATACTCTACTGTAACAAATATCATTTCTCTTGAATCACATACACAATTGTACTTTAGTTAAAAGGTAGGCATGCGTACTGCTTAAACCAAATAATTAGAGAACTTGCATTTATGGATAAAAACATTAAGCATAAGATCATTGACCCTAAATTACCTGTGGGACTGGAAGAATTGCCAGGACGTCAATCACCAATGACCACAATTCCGATCGAAATTTGTGGTACCGGAACAGTGATCGGCACAGGAACAGTAATAGTGTTAATAGTTTTGGTGGATTTACCGTTCCGGTCATTTCGGCCCGCTCCGATACATTTTGCCAGGATTCCAGTATTCCTCCACAAGCAAAATCCTGTTCCGATTTTGCAAAATGACGAAGACATTGCAAAATGATATCCACAAGCAAAATCGAGTCCAGAACAGTTCGCAAACAAGTAGTTCTGATATATAATCTTCTATCTAAAGCAACGCACTTTCTTTCTTCATTAATCACCGGAACGTAAAAGAACAATGGGTCCACTGTTACCGACAACACGCACCACAAGAAAAGTCCCTCTGTAAGTATATTTTCAATCCACTTTGGAGGTAGCCACTTCTGAGGTAGAGTTTGCTCTTGCCTCTCATTATCCGAGTCGCTAGGCAAAATAGAACAAATAGCCATACTGCAAATATATTTGAAATAGGCAGTGATTAAAAATTTAAAATCATGGGATCGATCCAAATATTTATGATAAATTGTCTGACTCCAATTGCCCACAAAAAGCACCTAAATATAGTTAGTTATAAGGTGCCATACTGCAGATTCCTTTCAGCCATACAAAATCCTATAGTAAGTGTTTTACAATGATGGTAGCTATCTAGATGTCACTATTCCTTCGTTTGTTCTCGCAAATCAGATGAGATAAGTTAAATTTAAAATTTAAAATTGAATAAAATATTATTAGAATATATTTTTTTAATATTATTTTTATTTTAAAATTTAAAAAAATTAAGTTATTTATTTTATTTTGTATAAAAATTTAAAAAAATTGTAATGATTAGATTAAAAGAGATGAGATGAATTACAAAAACAAACTACGCCTATATATGCAAATACGTTCGTACATTCGGACATACCAAGAAAAAGAAGAAGATAACTTTGGTATATCTATTATCAACATGGTGCACTATGCATTTAATGCCTCTTGAGATCATTAAATAATTGGTCACTAATTAATTAAGGTATAATAACATGTAATTAGATATTAAAAAATGTAGTATATATACAATTAAGTTAGAAATAAATTAAATACTAGTATAATATAATAATATGTAATACTATAGCATAATAACATGTAATTAGATATTATAGTATAAGTCTAATATATAAATAAATTAGATACTAGTATAAATATAACTAATGATAAGTTAATGATTTAGTGGTTGGGAACAAATAACAATATTTGGTGGCTGGCTGTGTTTCAGCGTGCAGTTTTAGTTTTGGTTTGTATATATTTAGAAAAATTCTAGTCATCATCTTTACACCAAGTATCACATAAATTTTTTATTTTTATTTTACTTTTTCTCTTGCCAAATGTGTAATCTATGGATGACGAATAGATAAAATCAATTAGTTTAGAAAGAATACAACAAAAAAAATTAAAAATAAATAAAAATAAGTATAGTGTGTGGTGTGTGAGAATGATGAGTAATAAATTTCTTATATTAAATTAATAGTGAATGATTTAATTTTTTTTTAAGTTTTAGTTTTGGCTTACAAGTTGTAGTAAATCAGCAATGAATAATTTAGTAAAATTGACATAAATCATCATTGAATGATTTAGGTTTAATTTTTAATTTTTTTAAAAATTGAAATTTGAGAACCCAAAAAAATTATTTTCTAAAAAAATAGGTTAAATATGAAACTAAATGAAAAAGCTCAATAAAAGCATAAATCTAACTCCATAGAGTCAAGTTAGGTTGGAGTCTACACAAATCGGAGTTGGAATTTAAATTCGAACTCCGACAAAGGGGAAATCGGTGTCAAATTTAGGAGATTCCGACTCCGACTTTGTCCCCCCAAAAAAAAGAATTAAAAAAAAAACGAAGAATAAAAGAAACCTCTCCACACACGGTTGTGTCGGCCTGGGCTTAAACAAAAACAGACGCGTACAGTTTCAAGGGTTTGATGTTACACTATCAAAATTCTCAAAGTATTTTTATAATTTCATTCTTAAATATTAATTAATTATAAAATATTTTTCAATTTTAATTTTTCAATTTTTTCATCTAATTATTACCTAATAATTATTCAAATACCAAATTTCTTACAATTTTTACAAATTTTAAAATAAAACATAAAAATAATACAGCTTTTATAAACTTCAAAACAAAAATATTATTTAAAATTATATTCAATTAATTTTTAACTTATTTTATACTATTTTTATTTAAACTTTTGTCTCTTATTTTCTAAAATTTAAATAAAATAATTTCATTAAAACTATTGCGTTATTATTTACAAAATTATAAAATACTGCAAATATTTTACGAACATCTCCTAATTGTCTATACCCAAATGAATGGAAAAAGAACGTGTATTCATATAGCAATTCATTGAACCTGATAGACTTGTGTGTTCGAGCAGACCAGGGTCCAGGACATGGACTGAGCGAAGCTAGAGCAGCAGAAAGCTGGATTTTAAGCACTCTGATTCCACATTCATGTCCACTTCCAGCGAGTCTATAGGGACCGACTGAGTCAAGTTTATTATAATCAAGGTGTCGTTTGATTATTGAGATGAGATAAGATATTTTATTAAAAATTAAATAAAATATTGTTATAATATATTTTTTTAATATGATTTTTGTTTTGAAATAATTAAATTATTTATTTTATTTTATGTAGAAGTTTTAAAAAAATATAATACTTGCAGTCTTGAGTATGCAAGAGTCGTGCAGTCGCTTTGAAAAAAATAAATAAATATGGGATCCACATGAAAATAAATTAATTTTTTAATAGTAGACTCCACTCTTTTTCAAAACGACTGCACGACATTTATACATTTCACTACTGTATATAGTATTACTTTTAAAAAAATATAATAATTATATAAGATGAGGTAAAATAATTTAATTTGTATAAGCACTCTCAGAAGCTGACCGAAGTCTACCCCCAAATGTAAAATTCTACACAACCTCCCTAACCTCCACACACTACATATTTTATAATTTTTTTTCATCAAATATTTAATATATGAATAATAAATAAAAAAAATTAAATTATTTTAAAAATAATAAACTCATAATTACTCCCCCCAAATATCGTATCAAGTCGACCTTTTTTTCTTTAAATTTTATTATAATTATAACTATAAATAGATCTTATAAAAAATAATGTTCATAACTTAACGTGGATAATGTTTATGAAAAAACAAATCATATAAAATGCACCACAACAAATTTTTATCAATTATAAATTTTATAATTTTATAAACAAAACATTTATCTTGATTATAAGAAATTTTCTTTATTTTATTTGTACCCGGTCATCAATATTGGACCGACTTCCCAGATCATCAATTAAAAAATAAACTTAAAAAGTACAGTCAATCAAATGGAGAGCAGTAGCCCGACTTATATATATATATATATATATATATATATATATATATATATATATACGCTAGCAGTAGGATAACGTCCGAGGGACGTTTGCCAAATTTTTTTTTTTTTTTAATCTCTAGTGATTGAAGAAGTGTTTTTTTTAATGATATTGTGAATTTTTTTTTTTTAAATATTTACGATGACTAAAAAAATATATGAAAAATATTAATATTTTTGTGGGGAGGAATAACTTTTGTCTTGTAGAAGAATGAGCATTTTTTCTTTTGAAAAAGAATGAAAAATTGAATAAATTTATAAAATTAAATTATATGATTATATTGATTGATTGAATTAATTTAATTTTATATTTTGCAATAAGAATAAATTCTGAAGTTTTTAATTCAAATATAAATAGTAAAAGGAAAACAAATTGTTTAGTAGTAAAACAATAGTAGAAGATGTATGATTATAAAATTATAATTTAAAAATATTTTAATTTTATAATAATTTTTATTCAACTGTTATGTTTCATTTTTTAAAATCTAATAATTATTTAATCCTTGAATTTTAGTAAATTGATAAAATTGCCTCTCAAGTTTTAAATGGACCAAGATTGTGAGACCTCTTCGTTTGATGTAAGTATTTAGAATTAAATTTGTAGGTAAAATTTTATGAGTTATTTCATAGCAATTTTAAAAAAAAAAATTCTATAAACATGCATATGTAACTAATAAGATATAACATTTAATTATGTCGGAATGTTAGTTTATAAGTTCACAACTTTAAGAAATTGATATTGCTTGATGATAAAAATGAACTTAAAGAGCAAAAGAATGTTAAATTTTATAGAATTAAATTTATTTTTAATTAAATTATATGATTATATTGGTTGATTGAATTAATTTTATTTTATATTTTGTAATAAGAATAAATTCTGAACTTTTTAATTCAAATATAAATAATAAAAGGAAAACAAATTGTTTAGTAATAGAGCAATAGCAGAAGAGGTATGATTATAAAATTATAATTTAAAAATATTTTAATTTTATAATAATTTTTATTTAACTGTTATGTTTCATTTTTTGAAATCTAATATTCAATCACATTAGTATTTTGATTGAAAATTTCAACATTTTAATAATTGATTATATATAATTATATAGATAAAACTGTAAATATTGATGTAAGCATTTACATATAGAACTAAATTTGTTGATAAAGTTTTCTTATATAAAAAATCTATATATAGCCACTTTTATGTATTATAATTTGTACATTTTATTAATGTGATTGACTGCGTTATAATTTTTAATTGAATAATTGAATTCATAAGATTTAAATTTTAAAAATTTATTTTTTAAATTAAATTATGTCATATAAATAATATATAGTGTAAAGACCTTCAAAAAATTTTTAAACTAATTCGAAATTATAATTTGAAACAGTTCAAAGTTCATGCAGAATAAATATTGAATAAATGACATTAAATAATTGACTTAAAAAATTCTAAAATCAAAGAAGCAAAATAAATTATTTCAGTTATTAATTTACAGTATGAAATTAAAAAGTTAAGGGATCCATACTTTTGATACTTTTATAAGTAGCTAATTGTTGGGATATCTTGTTTCCACTTTCAACTTCACAGAGCTCAACCTATGTAAAAAATTCAACAATATAGTAAGAACAAAAGTAAAGTTGTAAAGAAAAAAAAAATACTATTATTTAACATTTTCAGATGGCAAACTGTAGAATAATACGACATATAAATAGTTATTTAACTGAATTTGTGGCAAATTTTTTTTTTTGTAAATTCTCTCTCTCTCCTAGGCGATTCGGGAGTACCGCTGGTTCTCCTCCAGTGCTGCCCGGCGCCGCCGAGCCCCGGCCATGGTCACCGCCAACACCGGCGTGTTCCCCTCACGCCGACGAGCATCCCTGGCACTACTAATCTTTCTCACGCGCAGCCATGGATCTCCTCCGTGGAAGGAGAACCGAAATGGATTTCTCCCATTTTTGTGAGTTTCCGCCGCCGTACGCGGCCACCGAAAGTCACGACCAGCACCGAGGAGTCCCCCTCAAGGCGACGACCATCCCAGCCACCTTCGAAATCCGCCACGCGCAGCCTGGCGCCGCCGAGCCCCGACCATGGTCACCGCCAACACCGGCGTGTTCCCCTCACGCCGACGAGCATCCCTGGCACTACCAATCTTTCTCACGCGCAGCCATGGATCTCCTCCGTGGAAGGAGAACCGAAATGGGTTTCTCCCATTTTTGTGAGTTTCCGCCGCCGTACGCGGCCACCGAAGGTCACGACCAGCACCGAGGAGTCCCCCTCAAGGCGGCGACCATCCCAGCCACCTTCGAAGTCCGCCACGCGCAGCCCTCCGTCTCCCCCACAGAAACCGAACGGAAATGGGTTTCACCCATTTGTTTCATGTTACGCCGCCGTACGTGGCCACCGAACCTCATGACCACCACCGACGAGTCCCCTTCAAGGCGGCGACCATCGCAGCCACATTCGGAGTCCCCCACGCGCAGCCCTCCGTCTCCCCCACGGAAACGCACACGGAGAAACAAGAAAAAAATATGCGAGAAACAGAAAAAAAAAAAAAAACAAAAAAAACAAAATGCAGAAGTTAGAGATGATATTAGAAGAGAATTGCGTACCAACGACGGGAAGAAATCTGAAGAGCACGGGAAATTTTTTTCTTCCTTAAGTTGAATTTGAGAATTGTTCTGTAAATTTGAGTTGTTCTGTAAATTTGAGATCTGAGTGTGTAGATCAGATATTTCATCTGTTATACGTAAAGATTAGATATTTTACATGTATCTGTATCAAAGGATTAGAGATATTTTACGTGTGTAAATCATGCTAACTGAACGAAGAAGAAGAATAAAATCGGAACTGAATTTCAGAATGCAATGTGAAAAAGCAACGAGAAAAAGAAAAGGCTGCTACTATTCACTACTGTTCATCTTATACACGCTTTTAAGTAATAGGAAGATATAAAAGGAATGCTATATAACCTCTCATCCTTCACACATTTAATATTTTTTTAAAATTTTTTTTTAAATTATTCTTTTTAAATTAATTCAATTTTTCTATTCATTATTCATATATTAAATAAAATATTTGATAAAAGAAAAAATAAAAAAAATAAAAAAAAATAAAATGTGTAGAAATTGTGTGAATAGTAAGAACTTGTGTAGATTTTTTATTATTATATTATGTCGATATTACAGTATAGACACAGTTTTCAAAACTTCTTGATACAATTTATTTAAAAAAGAAAAATGTTAAGATACTCAACCTGCCTCTTATTTTAACACTTTAAATATTTTAATTTTTTTTTATTTAATAGTTAAAAAAATAATTATTAGTATATTGATATTTTTATAAATATTTTAAAATAATAAAAAAATAAAGATGTGAATTTAACCTAACCGTTACTTAGAGCGGCGCTGTTTAAAAAAAAGTCATGTATCACTTAACGTGAGAAGCACATTCCTTTTTTTTTTTTTTAAGGTAGCACATGCCACGTGCTGGGTGTTAATTGGTAATTGAGTCGTTGCTTCTGGTTTATTGTGCAAACAGAGTTACATGATTCAAAGAGATCTGCGCAAGAAAAAAAAACCATTTCACAAAGATATGTACGTTAAATGGGAGAATGAGAACAATAACTCTGTACTACGCAGTGAAAATTTTATACATCACACAATTATTTTACTTTTTTATTTTACTTTTATCTTATTATATAAAATATAACATATTTATTACTATTAAATAATCTTTTATTTGATAATTATTTATCATCTAATAATAATAAATATGTCACACTTTATATAATAGAATGTGAATATGATATATAACATTACTCTACGCATAGAAATAGAAAGATCAAGAAAATAATATAAGACATCATTAAAATACTCACTTACTTATATATATATAGTACTATATATAAAAGTGGAATCAAATAATTTTTACGTGGCATTCTACTCATAAAAGTAGTCGTTCTTCCTATTAAATTTGAAATATTATATTTATGAAGCGGTAAATCTTTTAAAAACAATATTTCATTATGAACTATTGTAACTTTTAAATTTCATTTATTTATCCCCACTTACATAGAATTGGGTCTAAATTATGTGTTTTTTTCACTTTATTTCCCCTCTGACTATAATTACTTATTTAAGAATATATGAATGCTCTCAAAATACTAATGGATTTAAGGTTGTGGATAAAAAAGAATAGCTAGAAGATACTAACCGCATCCGACGGTTCTCGTGGCGACCTAGTCCTTGGTTACTCATGCCTAAGCCTTGCTATTTAATGTCCAAATTAAAGAATATACCTCCAAAATATTTCGACCCCTCGAACTTCTTTCAGTACCATGCACAAAAATCTGGATGATCTTTTGAGTCCTAGAAAAATGGAAAACAGAAGCATTAATTTTCAGGATAGAAGCAAAACCAATTTCACCATAAAATTGTGTAACAAGAGATGATGCTCAGGATTGCGAATTGAAATTCTTCGAAACTTTCTATGTCAATTAAATATATAGTTCAATTTAGTTTGTCAAAAAAAAAAAAAAAGTTCAAGTTGAAGGTTGTTGTATAAGTTGGTCTTTGAACTGTGCTCTTCGTGTTCTCGGGCGTGAACATTTGACACTGGAATGAGCTTTCATAAAATGACCGAAGTCCATTTGGTTGTAGGGACAATTGAGAACCAATATGGAGCTGTTGATATGGCACTTGGTGAATTTTTGTAATGTCAGTACAGTTCTTGGTGGGGGTGATTATCGGGTAGCGGACTACTGGGTCATCTTGATGAGGAGTCAAGGAAGTGATTCTAATCAAAGTTGGGTGGTGTCTGAGCCTCCATCCCCTTTTATATCAATAGGGAGCTCATCCATCCTGCGCATAAGCTGATGATCTCCTAGCGCGAAAGCCATTGATCAAGAAAAACAAACACATGAACTTTAGATATGTATGCGTGGTACTTCACGCTCGTACGAGTGTCATTTAAATGTTTTGGACTCCAAATGTTATGTCTATATATCTTCCAAATTAAACTTTCTAATTTTGAAAAAAGAAAAACTACAGAGAATCTATAACCCAAAACTTTCTTATGACTAACGTCTATAAACAGTAAAAATCACTCCAAAGAACGCCAGACATTAGATGGATATATATTAGCATGCGGCTGGTAGAAGGGATAAAAATGTTGATCTGGTTGCTTAGGAAATGTTTCAATGCAAACAATAAAACACTGAAAATTATAAAACACTGAAAAACAATAAAACACTAAAAATTAAAGAAAAACAGAAGCGGATTTATAAAGTAGTGAATTGCACCCTATAAACTCGAGCGAGCAAGCCAGACGCGCGAGGATAAAGCGACAGGACTGAGCAGATATGAAGTTGCAGATCATGACGGTAATGAACATGAATATATAGCATCTGTTCTCATAAATAGTTCTTTGTTAAGTGGTAAACTATTCATGTTAGTCTACACTCAAGTCTTTCTTAAATATATATATATATATATATATATATATATATATATATTGTTTTCTCGTATGTAGCAACGGATGAAAATTTAACAATTCCGAAATAGAACTTGGCCTCCTAAGCATGGTACTGTAAAAATTGGTAAAAACCAAACTTCGCGAATTCCCAGCAAATTTAAATAAAAACAAATGTAAATTGCTAATTGTAAAGCGTCAAGAATAAAATAATAGTTTATAGAGAATACACATGAATCGAAGCTGAGTAAACCTGCAAGTTGACCAAAGCCTTCATGCATGTTGAGGTCCTGAGAGATTGCAAGTGACAACCGCATCACTCTTCTCTTGCTAATTAGATTACGAGCAACGCTACACTAATCGAAAATTTGTACCCTATGTGTCAAAATGTACATTTCATTTTTAAATTTTTTTTATGTATTTTTTTAATCATCATAATTTTTTTAAAAAAATAAAAAATTTATAATATTATTAAAAAAACATTTTCTTAATCACTAAATAAAAAAAAATTATTTTGAAATATATTTTCAAACACTTTCGAGGCTTTTAGCCTTTCTGATTATAGTGACATTCCATGAAATTCGGGTATTCTCTTTATTTTGGAAAAGAGATGAAATATATTTTAGAAAAATACTAGAGTCACTGACATTTGGTCCGATTGGTCCAGATATATATTTTATTTAATGATTAAAAAAATATTTTTTAATAATATTTTATTTTTTAATCAAAAAAATCAAAAATAAAAATTATTCTTCTCGACATTGGTCTCGTGCGTCCTATATTATATCCTCATCCTCTTTTAATATATTGTGTCCATATTACAATATAGACACAGTTTTCAAAACTTCTTCGATGCAATTTATTTAAAAAAGAAAAATGTTACTTTGCTGCTCAACTTGCCTCTTATTTTAATATTTTAAATATTTTAATTTTTTTTTCTTTATTTAATAATTAAAAAAGTGACTATTAATATATTGATATTTCTATAAATATTTTAAAATAATATAAAAATATAAATTAAAAATAAAAAAATAAAAAATAAAAATGTGAATTTAACCAAACTGTTACTTAGAGCGGCGCTGTTTAAAAAATAGTCATGTATCACTTGACGTGAGATGCACATTCCCTTTTTTTTTTTAAAGGGAGCACATGCCACGTGCTGGGTGTCAATTGGTAATTGAGTCGTTGCTTCTGGTTATTGTGCAAACAGAGTTACATGATTCAAAGAGATCTGAGCAAGAAAAAAAACCATTTCACAAAGATATATACATTAAATGGGAGAATGAGAACAATAACTCTGTACCACGCAGTGGAAAATTTTATACATCACACAATTATTTTATTTTTATCTTATTATATAAGATATATCATATTTATTACTATTAAATAATCTTTTATATGATAATTATTTATCATCCAATAATAATAAATATATCATACCTTATATAATAGAGTGAGAGTATGATATATAACATTACTCTACGCATAGAAATACAAAGATCAAGAAAATAATATAAGACATCATTAAAATACTCACTTACTTAGTATATATCAAGTATTATATATAAAAGTGGAGTCATATAATTTTTACGTAACATTCTATCTATAAAATAGTCGTTTTACCTATTAAATTTGAAATATCATATTTATGAAGCGGTAAACCTTTTAAAAATAATATTTCATTATGAACCATTATAACTTTTAAGTTTCATTTATTTTCTTACATATAAATATATAAACCGATTCAAGACTCCACCAAGAGCACTAATTTAACATTTATATTATTTTGTATTTTAAACGGAGTCATATGACTCTGATGTGACATTTTACTCATAAAAATAGGTATTTTATCCATTAAATTTGAAATATTATGTTTATAGAACGGTAATATTTTTAAAAGCAACGTTTCATTATAAACTGTAATAACTTTTAAGTTTTATTTCTTTTCTTACATATAAAGATATACATCAATTTAAGTCTCCACTCAAAAATATTATTTTAACTTTTATATTACTTTGTTAAATAAATCGTCCTATAAACCGTTTCGAATCATCCACTATAAAAACTAGTCCCTCTCTTTAAATATCTCTCTCGTACACAATAATTTGTGTATTGCACAGGTTTTAAGCTCGTATGAGATTAAAAAAAAAAGACTATCCAGTTATATGTGATCCGAGACCGAGTTATTCCTCTTCCAGTCTTAGTTCTTTGACTCTGCAAAACTAATACACGTTGTGTTTTAACTTTGTCTGCTAATTTTAAACACGAGATTTAATTGATTGCAAACTAATGATCAAAGTTAAAAAAAAAAAAAAAAAAAAATTAGAATTAGAATATATGAATTGGTTTGTCAAAAAAGCAAATCTATTTTGAGTTTTTGGAATGAGCGGATCATGAAAATGCATGTGCAGATGGTGGTACTGATCTCACAATAGCTACTAGTTAGCCAATTACCATTCACATTAGTCTATCCCTAAGTCCTTCTTAAATATAATTTTGTCTCTTACCCACCGATGAAATTTTAATTATTCTGCGGTCACCTCTACCAACTGAACGTAGTACTGTAACTTTGGGAAAATCAAACTTTGCGACTTCCAAGCAAATTAAAATTAAAATGAAAACAAAAATACAAGACCACGAGGGAAGTCATGAAATCAAAGAGATATATTAGAAAAAAGAAACAGACAAGATAGATCAGGACAAATCAAAGCAGGGTAAAAGTTAAAAGTCCATGACGAAGACCTCGGTATTGATGTGAGAAACCAATCAGCCTTATTTTACTAATAATTAAGGTTATAAATCAAAGCACGCGCGTTCAAATTGAACATTGTACAAAGATTTTTTTATTACTTGGTGGCATCGTGATTGTGTCCAAAATCATGTGTAAGGTATGGCAAATAGGATGAGATATAAAATTTTTATCCGTTTTATTATTATAATTTTTTAAAATTTTTATATAAAATATAATAAATAATTTAATTTTTTTAAATCTTAATTTAATTTTTTTAAATTTTAAAACAATAATAATATTAAAAAATAATATTTTAAATTTTTATCTAAAAATAAAAATTATCATCTAGTATCCAAACCTGTTGTATAAGAGCCAAACGAATCATCAAATAATTGCAAGCTGGATTTGAATTTGGATGGTTGTTTTATCCAAAGTTAGGGTAGCTTTCTCAACCACAATTTATTTAGCTAGAGTTGCTAGCTAGCATTCCACATCTACTGTAGAAACCTTGAACAAACCCTTTTATGGTTTGCCAAACTAAACCACTGTCGTTGGGGCTCCTATCCTGATCCACGTAGCAAGCTACAACAATCACTTTTTGCAACCAAAAAATTTATTGCAAATGGTCCATTTCTGGTTGGGACTTCTTTCGATTATGACACTACTATTTTATATTTTCTTATAATATTCTCGATCTATTATGTGATGCCTAATTCTCCAAAAAATATGTATAGAATATCAAGTAGCGCGTCTCAAGGGGCTACGTGCCAATGCATACAATTCGTCTGATATATCGTTTGGATTACTCGCATGTATTTGTATAACCTACATATTGAACAAAGCATAAACATACAAAAATAAATAATCAATATATTTTTTTAGTAATTCAAACTCACATCTATAATGTTATTACCCGTTGTTCAAATCATTTTGGAAACTCCTCTTCATGTTTCTGGTTTATATCATTTACTCTCAGTTTTTTGAGCACGTTAATATAATCACTGAAATTGAAGATTACCAAATAATTTATATTCTTATAATTTTTTTAAGTAAATTATAATATTAATTAACAAATAATGATAACTTAGTTCAAGTGGCGATAACTTAGTTCAAGTGGCTCTCTATCCCAGGATAATTATTTTGCACGTACTACTGAGTTTTCTCGAACTCTCTTCCACACAAATCAAAACTACGCTATGTACCAAGTGGACATACTTGTTAGGAAAACATAGTAAAACTATTTCGTTGTCTTGCTTGGTCAACATCAAAGTTTCTTTTCGACCGATCAAACCTCGTGTCAACTCCATTGAAGTATTTGGAACAGAATGTATATCGTCAATATATGTTTCTGTAATTGATTCTTCTGGGCGGACCTTGTTATCCATTGTGCGTTTCAACTTTCCAATGAACCGTTCAATAGGATATATCTATCTATACTGGACTAGTCCTACAAGTCGTGCCTCACAGGAGTGTAACCGGTCCGGTTCGATCTGGTTTTGGACAAAATCTAGGACCGAACCGGTATATAACGGTTTTGTATTTTTCAAAACCGATTACGCCCCGATTACCCTCTTCAACCGGTACCTTCGGTTTTACCGGTTTTCGGTCCGGTCAGGTCCGGTTTTCCGATTTTTTTTAAATGTAAAAAACATATAATAAAATGTTAATTCTTATTATAAAATGTTATTCAAAATTTAATATATATATTATGCTTAAAGCATATGATCAATTAAATTTTCATCTTTAAGATTAAATTTTTATTTTATAAATTATAACAACATTATCTTATATATAATTATATTAATAACATATGATCAAATAAATTACAAATGTTCATATTTAAGATTAACATTTTATGTTATTATTTATAAATTATAATATGAAATTTTTTCATATGATATATAATTATATATATTATATATATAAATTTAACATATAATTATATATTATATATATATATTTTTTGTATAATATATAAAATTAAATTTTTTTTTCCAACCGGTCCGGTTCGGTCCCGAAAACTACGGAACCGGACCAAAACCGGCCGGTTTTCATAAAATAGGAACCGGTTCCGGACCGGACCGGTTCAAAACCAGACCAACCGGACCAATCGGTCCGGTTCGGTCCAGTCCGGACCGGTTTTCCAGCTTTCCGGTTTAAATTTACACCCCTAGTGCCTCACGTGGCAAATGAACGGTTAATGTATGTGCGACTCTCTTTAGCATTTCCACAAACACATTTCAGCATCTCTTATTTTCGTTACAGTAACCATTGTTACAATTTCAATCATTTCATTGGTACATCATAGGAATTCACAACAGGTTTCATAACACTAGCTCTCGATTGCCAATTGCGTACTCTATTGCGGCGGCGCCAAGCTTCGTGTATCATAAGTTCTGCTTCTGTAGGTGCTAGTCCGGCACACTTGGAGACTAAAGCCTTCAAGTCGTTCGCCGTTAGAGCAAAGGCTTCAACTTTTGTATGGGTTTTGAGGGTATTGTAAGAGATTGGGAGATCGGATAGGTTTGACAGGACCTGTTGGGAAACGCCATGGAACCCCCAGTTTAGAATTTCTTCTCCACAGTAACAACCTTCTTCAATACACTCCCCGTGACTTGAGGAGACAGTACTTCCCACACCATTATTATTTGTGGTTGCAAATTTTCAAAGAACGCCCTTTGTGATGAAGAGCATTCGATCAAGTGGTTCTCCCTCCCGAATAATATTGGAGCAGCATGCATCACCTACTTCCACTACCTTGGAGCTGCAGGATCAGAATAATTCTCTCACTCGTGGTAACAACCCTGCACCAGATTTGCTACAGCACGCACCACATTCAGCACCAACAAGTGAAGATTCCTTTGTAAATAAATTACTAGAAAGTCCTTCAAATGGATGAGGTGTCATGTACTTTTCTGTATTTACAAAACTAGTCAGTAAATTGTACAAATATTTCTATTCCTAGTCTGTTAGATTACTTGCTATATATAGATAGCAGTACCTTGTAAAGAACATACGAAATGAATGAAAGATAGTTGCATTTTTCATCAACTTTTCACTCTTGGCAATCCTTCCTTCTATTTTTCTTCTTCTTCTATTTTTTGCTTTTCTTTTTATTCTTACATGGTATCAGAGCCATAAGAGTGAATTTTTTTCTCATGGCTGAAGACTCAAACACCTTATTTACAGACTTCACCAACATCATCAACCCTTACAGATTTGACCATGGGGACAACCCCTCTATTCCTCCGGTTACTGACCACCTCACCACAGAAAACTACACCACCTGGTCCAGAGCTATATGCAGAGCTCTTCGAGCCAAAAATAAACTTGGTTTTATCAATGGCACTTTGTTAAAACCACAAGACCTCACTGACCCTCTACATGAAGCATGGGAGAGTTGTAATGCTCTTGTTGTTTCTTGGCTTCAAAATTCAATCAGCTCTTCTCTGAAATCTAGCATTGCACTTGTTGATGATGCTAGACAGATTTGGGTTGAGCTCAAGGATATATTTACTCAATAAAATGGCCATCGTATTTTTCAATTGAAAAAGGCCTTGACAGGTTTGAACCAAGAAAATGATTCTGTGAGTATTTATTTTGGCAAACTTAAGACATTATGGGATGAACTCCACATATATGATCCTTTGCCTGATTGCACTTGTGGAAAGCTCACTGTTCTCCTTGACAGATATCAAAGGGATTGTGTCATACAATTCCTCATGGGTCTTAATGAGTCTTTTCATGCCACTCGTGACCAAATCATGTTGTTAGACCCTTTGCCTCCCATCAACAAAATTTTCTCCATGATTCAACAACAGGAAATGCAGAATCACATGCTTCATGTTTTGCCTTCCCCTGACTCTATGGCACTTGCTGTTAGACAGCCATATATCCCATCCAAAACACCTTTCAAACCACCCAACTCATACAAACGTGATAGACCATTTTGCACACATTGCAAAATACAAGGCCATAACCTTGAAAATTGTTTCAAAGCAGGCAATGCACAACCTCCTATTTGCACTTATTGTCACTTAACAGGTCATGTGGCTGATAAATGCTATAAAGTTCATGGGTATCCACCTGGGCATAAATTTCATGCTAAAAATAACTCTCCCAATTTTTCATCTGCTCATCTCACCTCAGTTGAACCAGTAGCATCTGTAGATGAGAAACTGGCGTTTACAAAGGACCAATATCAGCAACTATTGTCTTTATTGCAGTCAAAGGAGGCCTCCATTGCCAACCACTCAGTTAGCACTGTCCAAACAGATTGTTCTTCTCCATCTCTCATGAATGGTACTCATTTTTGCCTCACTTCATCTAGTCAAGCACACAACAAAGCACATCAAACACCATGGATAATTGACACTGGTGCTACAGACCACATGGTCTGTAACACATCTTTTCTCTCAGCCATTACTTCCAATGTCTCTTTTGTGGTCAGACTTCCCAATGGTTACACAACACCTGTTTCTCACATAGGCACTGTCAAACTCACCAACACCTTGGTATTACAAAATGTGCTATGTGTTCCATCTTTCAATTTTAATTTGATTTCAGCAAAACAATTGACTAACTCTCTCTCTTGTTGCTTCCTATTTTTCTCACAATTTTGCTTTATTCAGGACCTTTTATCATGGACCACGATTGGCATGGGTGAGATAAAGAATGGTCTATATCATTTGGTTACTGCTGCAGTTCCACCAACAGCTCTCCTTCATCATTTTCCTGTTCCTCTATCTTCAAGTTTTTCTGTTTCCACTACTTTCAACAATGTTGATTCCATTTCAGATATTTGGCATTGTAGAATGGGCCACACACCCATTTCAAAATTACATGTAATTTCGGATTCCTCTATCAAAAATCACTTATCTTCTATTGCTAGTGATAAACCTTGTCTTATATGTTCAATTGCTAAGCATCATAGACTTCCTTTTCCCATTAGCACTCATAAAAGCAAAAAAATATTTGAGCTCATACACTGTGACATTTGGGGACCCAACTCAATTACAGCTTATGATGGTTCCAATTACTTCCTAACCATTGTAGATGATTTTTCTAGAAGTACTTGGATCTATTTACTCAAAACCAAGTCACATACTAGGCCTTGTATAGAAGCTTTCTGCAACTTAGTAGAAATTCAGTTTTCTACCAAAGTTCAAATTTTAAGAAGTGATAATGGACTTGAATTTCAAATGACAGATTTCTTCAATAAAAAAGGAATTATACACCATAAAACCTGTGTGGAGACTCCACAGCAAAATGGCATTCTAGAGAGAAAGCACCAACATCTCTTAAATATTGCTCGAGCCATAAAAATACAGTCCAATCTCCCACAAAAATATTGGAGTGACTGCATTCTTACTGCAGCCTACATTATTAATAGGGTTCCTAGTCCACTAATGTCCAATAAAACACCATTCGAGCTCTTGTTTAATTTCCCTCCCACTTATTCACACATGAGAATTTTTGGTTGTTTATATTTTGCCTCAACCCTATCTCAAAAGAGAAAAAAATTTGATCCTCGAGGCAGGAAATGCATTTTCCTTGGCTATCCTTTTGGAGTTAAAGGATATAAACTCCTTGATCTTGACACCAATGCAATTTTTCTTTCTAGAGATGTCACCTTTTATGAGAGTATCTTTCCTTTTCATCATCAAAATTTTTTCTCACCCACTTCCCAGCTACCAGTTTTAATGATCCTTCATTTTCTCCTTCATATTCTTCTAATCCTATCCCTTTACCTTCTTTGACTTCTCCTCAAACAACCATCAATTCTATACCATCACTCCCTCCATCTTCTCCATTATCACCTCCATCCCCTGCCCCTAACTCTTCCTCTCCACTGGCTCTCAGAAGATCAACAAGAACCAGAAGAGCTCCTCAATATCTTCAAGATTTTCACTGTCAGCAGATTTCTTCTATCTCACCTATTCAATCACTGGTTTCATCACCTCCTTCCTCAGGTATTTCATTCCCTATATCTGCATCTCTTTCTTATGATAAATTATCACCTACTTTTTCATTCTTTTCTGCCACAATCTCTTCACACACTGATCCCACAACTTATAAACAAGCTATTAAAGACTTTGATTGGTGTAAGGCAATGGAGACTGAGATTGAGGCTCTAGAATTAAAATAAACCTGGGTCCTCACTGATTTACCCCCTGGAAAAATTTCCATTGATTATAAATATGTCTACAAAACTAAATACCACTCAAATGGTACTGTTGAGAGAAAAAAGGCTAGGTTAGTTGCTAGAGGTTTTACTCAACAAGAAGGTATAGACTACCATGAGACTTTTTCACCCGTTGTGAAAATGGTTACTGTTAGAACCCTTCTTGTATTAGCAGCAATCAAAGGATGGCACCTTCAACAGTTTGATGTAAACAATGCTTTCATCCATGGTGACCTCCAAGAAGAAATCTATATGAAAAGACCCACTGGTTATCACAAAGGCTCTCCAAATCAAGTATGCAAACTGCTCAAAAGCCTTTATGGCCTCAAACAAGCTTCACGCCAATGGTATGACAAGTTTTCTTACTCCCTCATTCAGTTTGGCATCATTCAATCTAAGGCAGATTATAGCCTTTTTACTTATAGTAATGGTGACATTTTCACAGCCCTTCTAGTCTATGTGGATGACATAGTTGTGGCTAGTAATTCCCTTCATTCTATTTCTATTCTAAAAGCTTTTCTCAATCACCATTTTAAAATCAAAGACATTAGGCCCTTAAGATATTTTCTTGGCATTGAGGTTGCAAGATCACCATCTGGTATTCACCTTTGTCAAAGAAAATATACCTTAGACATCCTTGCAGATTCTGGTCATTTAGCCTCCAAACCTTTAAAAATCCCAATGGATCAAAATCACAAACTTAGCAAGTCCTCTAGTCTTCCTATACCTGATCCCACTGTTTATAGGCGCCTCATAGGCAGATTGCTATACCTAACATTAACTAGACCAGATATATGCTATCCACTCATGTTCTTAGTCAATTTTTAGATCATCCCACTTCCACTCACCTTGCAGCAGCCTACAAAATTATCAGATATATTAAAAATGCTCCTGGCCAAGGCATTTTTTTTTATCTTCAACACTTCAATCCACCTTAAAAGATATTGTGACTCAGACTGGGCATCTTGCCCTGACACAAGAAAATCTATCACTGATTATTGCATCTTCTTAGGCCACTCCCTCATTTCTTGGAAATAAAAAAAACAAACTGTTGTATCTAGATCTTCTGCTGAGGCAGAATATCGTGCTATGGCCTCCATCTCCACAGAATTTACTTGGCTTAGACAACTTTTTTCTGACCTCTCTAAACTTCATCCACAAGCTGCTGACCTATATTGTGACAATCAAGCTGCAATTCATATAGCAGCCAATCCTGTTTTCCATGAGAGAACCAAACATATCGAAGTAGACTGTCACCTTATCAGAGACAAAATTCTTGAAGGCAGCATCAAGACTGCTCATGTTTCAACAAATTCTCAACTTGTTGACATATTCACAAAATCCTTACCCTCTTATCTTCTGTACTTACACCTTTCCAAGATGGGAATAGTAAATTTATATTCTCCATCTTGCGGGGGGTATTGGAGCAGCATGCATCACCTACTTCCACTACCTTGGAGCTGCAGGATCAGAATAATTCCCTCACTCGTGGTAACAACCCTACACCAGATTTGCTGCAGCACGCACCACATGCAGCACCAACAAGTGAAGGTTCCTTTGTAAATAAATTACTAGAAAGCCTTTCAAATGGATGAGGTGTCATGTATTTTTCTGTATTTACAAAATTAGTCAGTAAATTATACAAATATTTCTATTCCTAGTCTGTTAGATTACTTGCTATATATAGATGGCAGTACCTTGTAAAGAACATACGGAATGAATGAAAGATAGTTGCATTTTTCATCAACTTTTCACTCTTGGCAATCCTTCCTTCTATTCTTCTTCTTCTTTTATTTTTTGCCTTTCGTTTTATTCTTACAAATAATGTAGGTATCTTCACTGTAGTACACTTGCTTGATATATTGGCAGATGAGTTGCAATTGCGTGTCACTTGCTTCTCGAAACATGGGCACCTGTCTTACATACAAACGAAAACAATAATGAGAAACCCATAATAAAATTGAACACATGATTAGGGAGTAGGGAATTCAATGTCAAGATCTCAAACAACTTCATGTGACGGCGAACAATGTCACGTACAAGATGATGCCAAGAATATCCACGTAATTAATTAACTTTGTATATCCAACAATGAATTACGTCATATATAGTAGATAAGTAGTAAGTATAGATCAATGACGTAGATTTGTAAGACTAATGCTCATGAGCTAGCTAATTAATGATAATATAATGATATAATTTATAATATGCATGGCTTCATATATAAGAGTATATATAATGGCGCCATGCTTTAACAATATATATATATATATATATATATATATATATATATTAGTTAATATACAATAAGAAGTTTTATGTTTAAATATAAATAACAAATAAAAGCATTTAACATGCCAGTTGAGCTCAACGTTTTTTTCAATAAATAAAGATCATTAATTATCACATTCCTTCTCAATATAAATTAGCAAATAATTTATAAGAAATTCTTCATTTATTTTGCTTTGAAACCTTATCTCAATAATATTAAAAGTTGAAAAAGTTTGTTCAATTTATTTTTATTCCGAAACTTAGTCTTTACAACGTTTATGCTTTAAAGTTTTTGATTTATTCATATTGTTCAACTTAAGTTTTTAAAACAAAAGGTGAAGAAAATGATCCATATAAAAAGTCATATATATTATGATACTCAATATTACCTAATTTAAACATAATAAATTAAATTAAAAAATTTAGATTTATATGATGAATTAATGAGCATATATAAGATTTATGAAAAATAAAATATATTCGAGATTAAAAAAATTTAGATTTAATTAATACTCTTTTATTTTTATATAATTTTAAATTAAATTAATAAAAAATGTCAATTGTTTGGGGGAGGGGGCCTGCTAGATTCATCCTTGGTTGATGACAAGACTTGTAAACAAACACGGTAAAATAACTGCTCGTTGTGGAAAAACAAAAATATGTCCAAACCTCAAACTTCGCAGGCCCCACCAAAAACAGTAAAAGAACTTCCGCGGAAAATCCATGGATGCCACAGTATTTGATTGAAGTGCTTCAAGGAATATTCCAAAATCAAATTACCTCGTCGTATTTTCTTTCTCTACGGGACAATAATCATATAAAAATGTGTAATTTTCAAAAACTGTGATCGGATTTTTATATTGTAACACCAGATATTGGTATGTAATCATAATTTTCTTTCGTTATAAGTGAGAGTTTATTAATATAATTGAGACGGGATCACTCATGAACAGGTGATTCTTGGCTCTTCATAAAAAAAAAATAAAATAAAGTTTGATTACACGTTGGATGGAGAAAAGGTACCAAAAAGCTCCTAGTAACATGATAATTAACATGATAAGACGTATAATTAGTATGAGACTAATCATCATGATAATAACAAATTAACTTACATGACTGGCAACAATATACAGAAACAAATTGAATCCAGCTTTCACCGCTATGGTAATTATAGGGAGGGTGGTATTCTTCCTGACTTTTCTCCAAGACAGATAGACACGAGTTATTCTTGGCACATATTGGGATAGGACAACAGTGGTCAGCACTTTTCTTGTGTTCAAAGCATTGGAACCTCTCATTTCTGAAAGAGAAAATATATTTACAACCGTGAATTGTGCAACTGTCGCATAATCGCTTTGAAAAAAGTGAACAAAACATAGGACTCACAAGAAAAAAATTAAGTTTTTAATAGTGGACCCCACTATTTTTCAAAGCGATTACGCGGCGATTGCATACTTCACGGTTGTATATAGAATTACTCTTTCTGAAATCATAATATGGACGTGATATAAATAACTAAGAGAACTTAATTTGTATCAAATTATCTATTAACAATTTTCATCACATATAGCAAAAACCTATTATCTCATTTTATTTTAGGGAGATTGCCATCAAACTAGTAGTCGAAGATTTAAATCGATATGCCGTCTATATAAGGATATTGCTCTCCATTCACTTAAAAAATACAACCATTCCATTATAGATAAATGTCTACACCCTTATTCAAAAACAACTTATCTCATTATCAATATCCAAACAAGTATGGATACTACTCTCGCATGTCTTTTTCTATTTTGCCGATAATATCCTCAGCTGTTGGATCTCCCCACGAAATCTTTACCAAAGGTATCATGTCTTGAACCTCAATTTTTGTTCATTCCAATCCAGAATCAGTGTCGGAGCTTCCTCATACGTAAGTTTGGGCTGAAGTTGAATGCTACTAAGATCGACCACTCCGGGTTCTTGCTGCTCAAAGCTCTTCCTTAGGGAGAAAATGTGAAATACGTCAAGAATGTCTCCAAAATCTGCCGATAATGCAATCGTGTAAACCACGGGGCGATCTTCTCCACTATTTGGAATGGTCCAAGATTCCTTGAATTGAGCTTAGATTTCTTCTCGAAGTGCTTAACGCCCTTCATGGGTGATACCATGAGGTAGTCTATTTTCCTTGTATCACCATATCAATTCTTAAGTAACATATCACGATCATGATCAATTTAAGATAACATAATAGAGTAGGAGTTTCTAGTCTTTATCTTGTATATTCAATATTCAAATATGTAACAAAGAGATAATTGTCACTACAAGAAAATCGGACTTTTATGACCAATTTATTGCAACCAAAAGACTATTCGCGATCAATTTTAGTTGCAAATAGTCATGTCGCTGGAATTAACTGGTCGCAAATAAGCAGTTTTCTTGTAGTGTGTGCCCTCGACAAGCAGACTTGGAATCCGTTACAATCTCTTCAATGTAACTCTGTAATCTATTGCCTATATATTAATCATAACCTGCACTGATTTGGTCATCTTGACCAACCCATTCTCTTAATTTAAGATTCAATTAATATGGGAAGCAAATGTTATCTGCTCTGCCATCCCCATCACATCTTCGCCCCAACTCATCCAAAACAAAATGTTAAAATAATATGAAAGAAAACAAACATTGGTTAAGGTGAGAACGGTTGATTTTCGTACGCATACAACTTATTGATACACGACCTCAAAAACAAACTAATGCATTTCAACAAGCAGACAAGCAGCTGCTGAATAAAAGGAGTACTACTCCTAAACCACAACGATGGAGTCCATGCCAGCTAGGTATTGCTAGCTCTCGATTGCCAATTGCGTACTTTATTGCGGCGGCGCCAAGCTTCTTGTATCATAAGGACAGCTTCTGTTGGTGTTGGTCCGGCACATCTGGAGACTAAAGCCTTCAAGTCGTTCGCCATTAGAGCAAAGGCTTCAACTTTTGTATGGGTTTTGAGGGTTTTGTCAGAGATTGGGAGGTCGGATAGGTTGGGCAGGACCTGTTGGGAAAAGCCATGGAACCCCCAGTTTAGAATTTCTTCTCCACAGTAACAACCTTCTTCAATACACTCCCCGCGGCTTGAGGAGACAGTACTTCCCACACCATTATTATTTGTGGTTGCAAATTTCCAAAGAACACCCTTTGTGATGAAGAGCATTCGATCAAGTGGTTCTCCCTCCCGAATAATGTAGGTATCTTGACTGTAGTACACTTGCTTGATATATTGGCAGGTGAGTTGCAATTGCGTGTCACTTGCTTCTCGAAACATGGGCACCTGTCTTACATACAAACGAAAACAATAATGAGAAACCCGTAATAAAATTGAACACATGATTTGGGAGTAGGGAATTCAATGTGAAGATCTCAAACAACTTCATGTGACGGCGAACAATGTCACGTACAAGATCATGATCATGCTAATTAGAATTCCACATTAATTAATTAATTGTTGTACGTCCAACAACGAATTACGTCATATATAGTAGATAAGTAGTAAGCTGTATAGAAGAAAAATAATTATTGATTGAACTTAATTATACTTTTTATGCTCTCTACAGAAAAATAAGTAGATCGAAGAAAACGGAACACTCACATTCTTTAGCATGGGAAAGCAGAGATGGTGCTTAATCTCCTGTCTAAGAAATATGGGAAGGTGAGGGAATGGATTCTCCGCATCTATATCATTCTTTTTTTCCTGTAGTCTTGGTTTTATGTGGTGCATGATCTGATATTTTATATGGCTTGGTAGCTTGTTTCTTTCTACCCAGAACTGCACACTTTGTTCTTTACCTCTCATCTTTGCAATATCATTCTCATCCATGTATGTCTTCAACTGTTTCTGTGTCTCCCACTGCATATACATCTGTTTACATAACAAGTTCACTTTAAATCTTAGTGATAAATTACTACTTCATCTCCCAAGAAATAAAATCAACAAGCAAATTACAATTATAACCATTTAAAGAATAACTAAGTTTATATATATATATATAAAGAATTATACTAAACCTACAGCTCTCTTTAATTTTAAGTTTAAAATTAAGTATGTGTAGTAAATTTCCAGCTCTCTTTAGTTTTTGGCAAAAGAGAAAAATTTATTGGTTTCAATTTAATTAATTCAAACTTATCAAAAGAAAATAAAAGAATATTCTCTTGCATATCTATTCTATTTCATTCATAGAATTTTTTCCATAGATATGCAAGAGAACAGTCTACACTGATGAACAGTAATTTTTTCCAAATTTTGTTTTTTAATTTTATCCCTCTTCATTTCTGCTTTTCCCGTTTTGTCCTTGTCATTTGTTTTGTTTTATTCACAAATTTACATTTTATCCCTTTGTGTAATTGGAAAATTTACGTCTTTGCCCCTATTTAAACCACACACATAAACCCCAACCAACTCCGACTGCCTTGCCCATGCTGTTCTCAACAAAATATATATAGATCATTCGCATCAGACAAAATCAAACCCAAACAAAATCTGATTTCACATACATGAAACTAACAAAATCTACACGCAATATGCAATAAATGTCTACATGATGTAAAAAACAAACATTCTTCAGATCTGCAAACCACCTTCAATAACCAGAACTGATTTCACATATGCCTCTTTTATTCTTCTAACCAGGTGCTATATGCAAAGGGTATATATGCCTTGCACATAGCACCTTCATCAGTTTGTATGTGTGTATATATATATATAGTGTAATTTTACATATAATCGTGAAATACGTAAATACCGCGTAATCACTTTGAAAAAGAGTAGGATTCACTATTAAAAAATTAATTTTTTTCATATAGATCTCATGTTTTATTCACTTTTTTCAAAACGATTACACGACGGTTACACAATTCACGGTTGTAAATATATTTTCTTATATATATATATAGTGGCGGACCTATTAAGGGGCAGGGGGACCATGCCCCCCAAAGTTTGAAATATATATATATATATATACATATATATGTATTAATTTTTTTATTTAATAGGATTGTATTAATCTCATATTGTGTTGGCCCCCTCTCTAAAAAATTATCTTGATACCTTCTACAAAATTATTTTAATCTTATAAATTATTTTGACTCAGAAATAGAATAAAAAATATTTTATTATAATTTTAACTTTACTCGGCCCCTACAATAAATTCCTGGTTCTGCAACTGTGTATATGGAGAGAGAGAGAGAGAGAGAGAGAGAGAGAGAGAGAGAGAGAAGATTGAACTTGTTTAATTTGCTAGTTCATGTCCTAATCCTTGATCATAACATAATTTAATTTTAAAGGAATAAATGTATCGATATTTTGCTAATTGCATGTTGGCAATTAATCCAAAAAATTAATATGGTTGTTTCATTTCAAGAAAAACGCAATCAAGATGAGGGAAGGGAACGATCGAGATTGTTAATAGAATTACTAGATCGTGCATGTTGTGTTCTATTAATGTTTATAGAAACCATCTCTCACTCACGCAAAATTATAGAAATATGGGTGCGCGCTCTAACTTAGAAAAAAAAAATGATCATCACATAAGTCATAACACTAACCTGCAAATTTCCGATGAAGTACAGAAGCAGAAGCAAGCCAAAGATCGAAATCAAAACTGTGAAGCAGTTTTCCCAGAAATAGGGACTTGTTTGAAGGTTTTGACCAAGAGAACTGCCAAAATTGGATCAATTCCAATGTATATGATGGTAACATCATAAATGATTAATATAATACACATATACATATATATATATATGTATATATGTATGCTCAAATAAGCAAAGAATGGTTCATATATATCATGTTAGAGTATTTAAGTTAAGAATAGACCTGTACGCGTAGGGCTTAAGATATATAGGAAACAAAGAGCATCTAATCACACGCCTAAAACAACATGATAATAAAAAAAAAAGACCATAATCTAAAAAATCGAAGATGCATTTCTTCATATATAATTCTTGTTTGAGCAGCAATTGACTAAATTAATTATTTTTGTGTGTTCTATATATAAAATATGAATATAAGTTCATATGTATGATATATGATCTTATACGTACATAATGAATTATCTTTTTCGTGTTACCTTTCTTAGACAGTAAAACCAGACCCTGCACTGAATCCGAATGCATATATATACACAAATTAAGGTCCCCTTCACTTCTAATTCAAACTCAAAGGTCAAGATAGATATATCAAGTGGGTCCTATAGTATTTATTGCTGTCAATATATAAAATATCTCGAATAATATTAAATGAATAATAAATATTATAAGATTCACTTAATTTATCTATTCTTTACTACTTTGAGCACCACAAATTTGTGTGAAAACTTCAGAAAGATTTTTTCCCTAAATAATGTACAAGACGGGTGGTATGTTCATTGATGACAAGACTATACTATAAAATAATTCATTGTGAAAATACAAAAATACTGTCCAAACCTCAAATTTCGCAGGCCCCACCAAAAACAGTACAAGAACTTCCGCGGAAAATTCATGGATGCCACCATACCAGATTGAAGTGCTTCAAGGAATATTCCAAAATCAAACATTGTTGGATTTTCTTTCTCTACGGGACAATAATCATTTAAAAATGTGTAATTTCCAGAACTGTGATCACAGTTCAAAGAACTTCGATTACATCCACTATAATTTTCACACGCTAAGTGCCAGCAAGCCGTCTCTCGTTGTATGGAGAAAAAGTACCAAAACGCACCCAGTACCTAAAATATCATTTTTTTTTTTCTATTGATTATTTGTAAATTATGCAGATATCATAGCGAAGATAAAGTAAAATAACAAAAAAGAAATAGAGAATTATGTGTAATTAAAAGATAAATTCAATGATTAAATTTAAATACTGATCTTATTATTAACGAAAATTTTGATGCAAGTAGACATATATAACATGATTCAAAACGAAGGTTCTGAATTTAAATTATAACTTAATTATACTTCACTCAGTTTCAATGTTCAGCTCGAGGAGTGATTAACATTTTTTTATGACAATCTTGTAGCCTTTTTATGTGTTCCATAAGATCGAGTAGGTGGTAGTCATGAATTATATATCCATGGATACAATTAGTATGTTTACAACGCATGCTTATATATATATATATATATATATATATATATATATATATATGATCATTTGTCAAGGTTGAATCATTTAAAACTTAGCTAGATTGAGAATTATCTCAACCCATCTCATCTTATAATCATTACAACTTTCACAAATTTCTATATAAAATACAATAAATAATTCAACTTTTTCAAATCACAAAACAATAATAATATTAAAAAATAATATTCTAACAATATTTTATTCTCAACTCATCTCATCTCATCTCATCGCAACTCGCTATCCAAACCTAACTAGACATCAGATAAAATCCTGATATACTCATGGAAGCAAAGTTTAATATATAATTAGCAATAAGAATTAGATGGGGATTTAAATAATTGAAATTGATTCACAACATCTGTAAGTACGAATCGATATCAATGTAATAAGAAACAATTATTATTCAAAAAATAGATAATTAATTAGGATTATTAATTGAATTTCAAACTTGATGAGAATGAATCATCCGCCGAAAGTTAATTAACACTAGTATAAGTATGAGACTCATCATGATAACAAATTAACTTACATGACTAGCAACGGTGTACAGAAACAAATTGAATCCAGCTTTCACCGCTATGATAATTAGAGGTAGGGTTGTATTCTTCCTGACTTTTATCCAAGACAGATAGACACGAGTTATTCTTGGCACATATTGGGATAGGACAACAGCGTTCAGCATTTTTCTGGTGTTCAAAGCATTGGAACCTCTCATTTCTGAAAAAATAATTGGAACTAGCACCTGGACATATAAATAACAAAGACAACTTAATTTGTATCATATTATCTGTTAACAATTTTGTATTTACGTACGTTAGTTCAGGCATGCTTGTGTACCTACTGCTTAAAGCATTATTTTCCCTATAATTTAAGGTTTATTTTAGAGAAAAGGTTTGAGAAATCACTATTCATCCTCTAAACTATTTTTTATCAATATTTTATTCTAATACATAAAATAAATTATTTTTCTAATCATTTACACTTTCTCTCATACTTATATTTGTTATAATTTTAAATAATAATTTTACAATTAATTTAAGAAATTACGAAAATATAAAAAAATTAATTTTAAAAATATTATCATATCCACAAAAAAATAATTTAAATTTTTGTTTAAAATATTCACTAGAGTAATAGTTCAAAATATAAGAAAAAAATATTGAATAGTTAAGTTTGTAAATGGAAGTGAGAGAAAAAAAGTAATAAAGAAATAATAGAAAAATATTATTTTAATAGAATAGAAAAAACATAGAGAATGAGATGTATGAGGTTTTTGAAAGAGAAAATACTAGATGTCCCGTTGAGCTCTAGCTGGGGTCTAGCAAGTGTATTTTATGTGTTTTTTTTTTAAGATTTTTTTTAAATATTTTAAAAAAATAAAAAAAATCATGATATTATTAAAAAATATTTTATTAATCATGAAGAAAAATAAAAAATCATAAAAAAAATATTTTTTATAATTTTTATTTTACTTCGTGATTAAAGAAGTATTTTTTAATAATTTCTTTTTTTACTTTCTGATTAAGGAAGTATTTTTTTAATGATGTTTTAAATTTATTTTATTTTTAAAAAATATTTAAAAATATGAAAAAGTTTATATAAAAAATAATTTAAAAAAAAACACATGAGCTCCCGCGGGAGATATAGCATGATTCTTTTGAAAGATGAATAAAATCTAAAAAAAGATTTAAAAAAATATACTTTTTAACTAAATTATAAAATTTAATTTTATGGAGAATGACATGTAAACTTGCATGCATTAAAAGTACACACGAGCAAATTAAACAGTTAAGAATTAGCATACATACATATATATATATATATACTAGGTAAAAGCAACGTGCGATGCACGTTTGCTTAGTTTATATTTTATTATTTTTAAGAATTATTTTTTTATTAATAAGGACATAATTTTTTTATTTAATTAAATAACGATGTAATATTTATTTCGTATAAATTAACATCACAAATAAATGAAGAGCATTAATAGAAACTATATCATAGTCTTGTAAATAAACGTCGTCCATAGTCTTATGAAAGTTATTTGAGATAATTTTGATTCTAAGATGATGATCCAGCATTTCTCTCATCTTCCATTGCCTCGATAGAGAGAACATTAAAATACTTATGTCTTTTCTCCTTCAATTTATCTGGATCTGCATAAACTTGAATCTTCCAGATTTTTGTTGATAATTTGTCTGCAACGTTTTTAATATATGGTTGATGTTCCTACAAAAAAAAATGAATAGTTTTACATAATTAATTAAAACCTAATTTTATTTTTAATTAACTCATTATAATCAAATTCAATTTTTGAATAAAAATTTTAGAATATACCTCTCCAGAATTCTCCATCAACTCAACTGCTGAACAACCAAATGCCTTTTCTGCTACTTCACCAAACATAATAGCAGCTATCTTTCCAGTATTATCGTCCAGTTCAACATATGCCCTAGCACTTTAAATGCATTGAATATATTAATATTAATTTAAATTTGAATATTTTTGAATTCTAAATTAAATTAGATATCGATTGTAAATTTAAATTGTAAGATACATACCGTGGTTTGCAGACCCCTTGATTTTTGCAATATATACAAACGAAACTTTCATTATACTTATATCCAGTTCCTTTATTACAGCCAACACATGACATGTAATAAAAGACTTGGTCCAAGTCAATCACTTTTATCTTCGCCTCTATCCAGATTTTGAGTTTCTACATTAAATCATAATCAATTTTTAGAATGAATGTTTGTGTAAATATTTTAATTTATTACTAATAAAATAATATTTACCTCCATGGGTTGCAGACCCTTCATCAACTCTGCAATATCGCAGTTCTTCATAATTTCTCGTATACCAACAGATGACAGAGGGGCAGATGGGTATGTTAGGTTTCTTGCAATAATACTTTTGATGATCAAATCATTATCATCCGCCCTTAAAATACAGAAATGAAGAATAATATAAGGAAATGAAATATGTAGATAAATTACATAAATCGCAAAATTAACTATAATATAAATAAACAAATATGTAATATTTAATTATTGAAAATTACCATTTCTTCATTGTAGCTACCTCAGGAAGAATGGGATTGATTGTAAAGGTACTTGACGGACGAGATGACAGAGACAATCCTTTATTGCAATTGAGATCAATATTAATGCAGATATATATAATACGGAAAAATAACTAAGCTTCTTAATTATTATAAATACCGTTTTTTGATCGAACAGATATTTTTGTTCCAAGTATTATTGGTTTATCTTCAATAATTTCTGATATTTTCGGGCATTCGTCTTGGACAAATTTACCCCACATAGTCAAACATATGGGGTTCAAGCTACAAAATTGAAATAATTAAAAGAATTAATAGAATTTATCAAAATTAATATTGGAATTCAAATTTAAAAGAAATGTGAAGTTATAAGAATTTTTTTACCTTTCATCAATGATATATATCTCTTGGATTGTTGTTGGTCCATATGCTGTCATTACTTCTTTAATTGGCTTAATTTTGATCGCAACAGCTAAAATATCTAAATATTCAAACAGAAATATTAATTTATTGATTATTATTTATAATAAAATTAAAATTAAATTACCTATTTCTCCAATCGTCTCTTTGTAGGCGTCTATGTCCTTAAATGAGACGATCTCATATTTCGGTGTCTCTATTTGCTCTTCATTTTGTGGAACATCTTCTATTATTGTCCTTGAGTTCAGGGTCCATTGATAGTGATATTCTCCAATTTTGTACCTCGGATCAACTGGTTTGACATGTGCATTGCTGATATAATATGACTGGAAAATATTTAAAGTGTCTTCCCTGTGGTCAATATCAGTTCCAAACATTGCAGCCTGTACACGATTTCCCTGGAACAACAATAAAAATAAATAGGAGTTAATATCATTCCAATTGCCATTACAAATGTAATTAGTATTTTTGTTATTAAAAAAAATAAATATTATACCTCTTCATCAAATAATGTCAGATTTTGGTACTTCACATTTGTACGTTGGCTTATTCGCTTGGGCAACTTCTCCGCAACGATCATCTTAATTTTCCAGTTTCTTGTATTTGGAGTGATATCCTTTATTGATGTATACACCGTCCGCATTTTCTCTCCTTTTTAGATACAAAAATTTCAAATGCATAAGTATAACAAATGTTGATTTAAATTCATGATCTACCAGAGCAACTGACGAAGGCATTTAATTAAATGATTCAATATTAGTCATATAGAGATTAATATTATAATAGACAGTAAATCAGAACTATACAATTAAATCTAGTTACCTGTATAACATTAATGTGAACATGATAATGTTAGTAATTCCGTGAACACAATATTTTTTGTGTAGTTATTTTCACGTTGTTCAGTAGACACTGGTCGTATTAGAATCCTCACTGTAGATGCTGTCTTCGCCCTTGATAAAGCCACATATAATTGACCATGTGAAAAAACTGGTTGAGGTAAATAAATCCCAACATAATCCAATGTCTGCCCTTGTGACTTATTTATAGTCATTGCGAAACTCAATCTTATAGGGAATTGAGTTCGTTTAAATGGGAAACCACTATTTTCATCAACATTTGGTAAGAATGGTATCCTTGGAATGAACACCCTTTTTCCGATATGATGTCCAACTGCAATTTCTGCATCTATGATATTTCGATCAAAAGACCGACAAATTAAACGGGTTCCATTGCATAAACCTTCTGAAGGATTAATGTTTCTAAGCAGCATGATGGGACAGTTTTTCTTGAGTAATAATTCATGAGGCGGAAGTCCATTTGGGGTTAGAGTATTTAAGAAATCTTCCATAACTGATTGTTCAGATGCATCTATTGTCTCATCAAAACTGTAATATCGATGAACTTCACCTGGGAACCTATGAATCAACAATGCATTTATTTCATCAACAGAACCATTCTTTGGTGTTAATATAGCCCGATTCATCATAGTTGAAATATTTGCTGAATACTCTTGAATATTGTGGAAAACATCTTCTATTAAATGATCTAAAGAAGTGTTGTCATCTTCATAGGGAACAAGCATCCCATTCGGGATTTTTATGGTTTCATCAATTGTGTTCGGCGGCATTCCGTTGCCTACTTCTAACACATAATCTGAAAAAACTGGATCAAATCTTGCTCGCATATTTTCAGTTAAGTGGAACTTGGTCAATGTAGGCCACAAATACGAATAAACCAAACTGGAAGTAACCTGTTCTTGTCTCGTTCCTTTGCGAACCACTGGTAAAACCTGTCGAAAATCTCCGCCGAAAACAACAACCTTTCCACCGAATGTTACATCCGAATCATTGATGTCTCGTAACATTTTATCTAATGCTTCGATGTGTTGTTTTCTTGTCATTGGAGCCTCATCCCATATTATTAGTTTTGCTGAACGAAGTAGGTTTGCCAGTGCGCTTTGTTTGCTGACACAACACGTGCTTTTTTTGTCAGTATCAAGTGGAAGTTTGAAACGTGAGTGTGCCGTTCGACCTCCCGGAAGAATAGATGCGGCAACACCTGATGAAGCAGTTGCAAGTGCTACCAATTTTCTTGATCGTACTGTCGCGAGAAGTGCCTTGTATAAAAATGTTTTCCCTGTACCACCCGGGCCATCTACAAAGAATGCAGCATTTTGGTTTGCAAATACTTTTTCCAGCACTGCATTATAGACATGTTTTTGTTCACTGTTAAGAGATTCTGATGCGGCAATATCTTCTTCTGGAATTTCAACAGCCAATTCATCATCGATTTCTCTAGACTGAAATTCTTCTTCATCAAAACAGATGTCATCATCAAGTAAATTGTAGGAATTAATGTCTTTACCCATCGATTCGATTGTGAAGGAGATTGACCTCAATACTTTGGTTCTTACATTTGATACAGAATTTTCTGTTGATTTGAAATCAACTGACATGTCTTGCTCAAAACGTTCCCATAGTTCCCTGGGATTGGTTGGATTACAATAAACCAATATTGTTGCAAATAATCGTCTAAAACTGGACGGCATTTGATACAGAGATGCTTCTTGTAAACAATCTTCTAAGCTACTGTCTCTTTGTAGCAAACCATGCATTGTTGCTGCTTCGCGAAATGTTGGGGACAAAACACCATCAACTGTTCTAAGATCTTCAAAGGACAAAGGTCCTCTTATATGGTTTAGTAATATCCGCAGATAATATCTCTCGCCTTCAAATGGATTTGCTGTAACAATACGACCTATAACGGTTTTCTTTTTTCGAGGAGTCCACTCTTTGTATTGTTGGTTCCAAACATAATATTCCGGAAATTCTTTATACAGTAATCTCTTTGCATTATCATCTACTCGATTTAATGCAAAAAATTCTGTTAACATCGATTTCCTAGAACGATCTAAACTGACAACGTTAATTAGATCTTCATTTGCTCGGAAAGTCACTGGGTGTTGATCTTCTAGATGTAAATGTAAACTATAGACTGCAGGATACATTTCATTAATAACAAACCCATATATTCTCCACATAGCTTCGGGGGGAGTAATCCATCGAGCCGATTGGAATTGTTGGATTTCATCAACTTGTTGATTGTTTTGTTCAGATACCAGGTTGAAAGCAACACGATCATGCCCTTTATAAATGTATTTATAAAGATATTTGACTGCTTGTATTGTAGAACAAATCTCGACATTGATATGACAGTCAAATGTTCCAAGCAAGTATGGATTATATGGCACAACCCAACGATTGTCTAAATGTTTGCCTCTGACTTTGACAGTTATTCCATTGTTCTTACGTCTATATATTGGGAATGAATCATTTCCAACGGTCGTAGCAGATGCATAATTCTTTGGATAATTACTTTTGCAACAACCATTTCTTTTCATGCAAACATTTGATGGGTTCAAGGCTCTACATGGTCCATGCATCATATGCTTGACAACAACGTTATGCAAGTACAGATTTGTATTTTTATCAGGTATCTCTGCTGATACGATCTCATCAAAAGATTCAGGCGCATAGACTTTCCAATCATTCTGTAAGATAATTAAAAAATGCGCATGTGGAAGACCTCTTTTTTGGTGCTCGATAACGTAGACATATGCTGAGACTTTACCAAAAATATGCTTCTTGAATAATTGATCCTTTAATTCTTCTAATTTTGAATGGAAGACCCGAGCAACCAAGTCAGGTCGATTCTGACTCTCCTCATGCGGACTTAATTCGTTTGTAATTTCTTGCCAGTTTGGATTGCACGTCATTGTTAAGAAAATGTCTGGTTTGCCATATCGCTGAACTAAAGCCATTGCTTCCATATATCTTTTCCTCATGTCTCTTGGACCTCCAATAAATGACGAAGGCAGTATAATCCGTTTCCCAACATTAGAAGCGTTTGTTTCCCCAAGCGTAATGGTATCAACAATACCTTGATATACTTCTGATCGGATATGTTGTTGGTTATTTCTAAAATAATCTAATCTTGACGTCTCGATTTTGACATACATATCCACTACAAATTGTTGCAGTAGTCGACCAGAAAGTAGTAAAATTGATCTGACATATTCTCTTATTTGCAATTTGTAACAATAATATTCACGGCAAGAAACAATCGGATCCTTCCTTTTTCTGTTTAACGCTACAAAAGTAGAATGTGAATGGAATGTTATTAAATTGGTCGTAGATGCTAAATGAAATTTTTTAATATTAATATCGCAATCTAACCTCGTTGTTCTCTTGCAAGTAATTCATCTGCAGTTCCTGATTGTTGAGGATTTATTGATCGGCTTGTTTCGTTATGTGTAGATCTTCTTCCTCTACTGACCCTTTCAATTCCTTGATGCCAACCAATTTCGCCAAAAGGAAATAATAATGGATATTGCAGCGGATCATAACATCCAAAATAGTACTGAACTATATGACTTCCACCAGAATGGTTAAAGACAAAAATGTCGCGTCCTCTTAGTTGACCTCCATCATCATTTTCTACCCATATTGCTGCAACTTGTGAAGATGTAGGGGCATTAAATACACGTTGATCTAGGCCAGCATCTTATCTTATGCGGATTTTTTGATTTTCTAAATCTGGCAAATCACCAAGAGAACGGAAAAAAATGGAATATGGATTGATGCGAAGAATATCGATGAGTTGAGCTATAATTGATGGATCCATTCTATTTGAATCAGAAATGTGATTTTCTAATTCATGCTCTGTATCATAGAAATACAACTGGAGATAAGAAGGACAACCATTTGAAGGAAGCAAATCGTTGATATAGTGATAGATCTGTCCCTGAGTTCTGAAAGTATAAATTCCTCTGTTTCTCCTACATAGATCTTTATCAAATTTCACTCCGAAGGATGTAAAAGCGAACTTGTTGTTATAAGTTCGAATGTATGTCCTAAAATGTGTAGATTCATCCGTGTTGGAGGTGAACAATGCATAAAGCTGATCCGGAACATCATTTGTGGCTAAATAAATTTTTCCATCAGCACAGCAAAAGCCAGTTGTTTCATGGCAGAATCGCTTTGCTTTACAGTATATGCAGCTGGGTACTAATGGTAGAGAATACGCTTCAGATGGCACTACCTTCAACAATTGTCTGAATCCAGTAGAATCGGGATGCGACCTGCCATAGCTTGACTCATCTCGAACAACATATGGATCCTATTTGTATAATATTTTTCAAAATCTCAGAGAAAAATAACAGAATGATGGGTGAATAAGAAATTTAGAAAAATTATTAGAGGAGAACCTGCTGGATAAAGAGTTGATTAGATGGTTCGGAGACATTGTTTATGGATGAATGTGTCTCTGAATTAATGACACAGACATCAACACCATGAAGAACACATGATTCACGAGACGGATCCTCTTCAGTGATATCGATATGAATATCAGAATTTCGTTGTCTCTTTGATACTCTTTGAACAAGACTAAAGTCTTCAATGTTGTCTGTATATTGGACATCATTGTTTGAATATTGAACAATCGACGTAGTCGTTTGATCACCAACAGATCTATTAGAATCATCATCACCAAATGATGTCGAATCATTAATACGAATCGAGTTGCTTCTATATGCTCTTTGTTTAGCATATCTTTCTCTTTGCTTTCTACGAATCTCCTCCTTCTTCTCTTCTGGTAAATCTTTATACAAGATTCTTTTTGCAGGTTGTTTTCCATGATCTTCAAAAAATTATTTATAGACTTAAATTTGACACGAATTTATATTTTTGTTGTTAAATTTTTTTAAATAAATTATTTGAAGAATCTTACCATTTCTCATTATGTTAATGAAGAAAATGATTCTTTTCAACTGTTGGATACTGTTCTACACAAGCAGGATGAAATAAAGAAATAACTATTATTTCTAATGGTCAATTAAATAAATAATCAAATGATAAAATACTATGAAACTGGAATCTAACAAAAACATATTTCAATATTACATATAAAAAATTAAATAAATAATGAAATGATAAAATACTATGAAACTGAAATCTAAAAAAAAACATATTTTAATATCACACATAAAAAATGTTTTAGAAAATATTTATATATTATAGTGATTTTATTTTTTATTTATATATTATAGTGATTTTATTTTTTATTTATATATATATATATATATATTATAGTGATTTTATTTTTTATTCATATATTATAATGATTTTATTTTTTATTCATATATTATAATGATTTTATTTTTTATTTATATTTAATAGTGATAAATATTATAGTGATTTAATCTTTTATTTATATATTATAGTGATAAATATTATAGTGATTTTATTTTTTATTTATATATAATAGTGATAAATATTATAGAATGTTTGTGAATAGTTGTGAGTAGAGATTGAAGTGGGTTTGTGGGTCCCATTGAGAGTATTTTAAGTTGTTTGGCATGTGAAGTATTTTCAAAAGTACAAGAATACTTCAAAAGTTTTGAGAGTAGATGCATTTAGGTTCTATCACAATCCGCGTAACCAGTCAAAAACACTTACTTAATCATTAAATAAAAAATAAAAAATTCAATTAGGTGAAAATTTTTGGTAAGAAATTCATGTAGAAATAGTAATTAATTATTTTTTTTAAAATTAATCATTAAGTAAACACTTACTTAATTATTTAGTAAAAAAAATAAAATTCAGTAGAAATTTTGATTAGCTGATATTATGGATTTTAGAGTTATGCTAATAATTAACGAATTTTTATTTAAGTATTCACAGGTATTGCATGAGCATTTTTGTATAAAGACTTTTATGAAATCATATTATCCTCGTTCAGAAATCACTTTGGTTCTTCTATTCTCATCCATTTTTCCTAAATGTTTGTTCTCTATTTTTTTTTCATTATTTATTTTTTGGAAGAAGTGTATGGGTTCTTTTTTGAATGTTTGTTTTCAAGGTTTTTTTTTTTTTTTTACACATTCAGCCATTGTTATTTATGGCAGACGTGTCAACATTTAAGAGAAAAAACAAAGAATGAAAGAACAGGGAAGAAATGATAAAACGACATCTATTGGGAAACCAACTACCCCCGTCAAAAATTAAAGCCACTAAATGAGGCACAGCTGGAGCACAATGACTATAAACGTATTTATTTTAATATCACACATAAAAAAATGTTTTAGAAAATATTTATATATTATAGTGATTTTATTTTTTATTTATATATTATAGTGATTTTATTTTTTATTTATATATATATATTATAGTGATTTTATTTTTTATTCATATATTATAGTGATTTTATTTTTTATTTATATATTATAGTGATTTTATTTTATAGTGATTTAATTTTTTATTTATATATTATAGTGATAAATATTATAGTGATTTTATTTTTTATTTATATATAATAGTGATAAATATTATAGAATGTTTGTGAATAGTTGTGAGTAGAGATTGAAGTGGGTTTGTGGGTCCCATTGAGAGTATTTTAAGTTGTTTGGCATGTGAAGTATTTTCAAAAGAACAAGAATACTTGAAAAGTTTTGAGAGTAGATGCATTTAGGTTCTATCACAATCCGCGTCACCACTCAAAAACACTTACTTAATCATTAAATAAAAAAATAAAAAATTCAATTAGGTGAAAATTTTTGGTAAGAAATTCATGTAGAAATAGTAATTAATTTTTTTTTAAATTAATCATTAAGTAAACACTTACTTAATTATTTAGTAAAAAAAATACAATTCAATAGAAATTTTGGTAAGAAAATTATTTTTTAATATTGTTAGAAAATTATTTTTATTATATTATTAATATTTAAAAATTTAAAAATATTAATTATTTTTTATATTTTATGTTAAAATTTAAAAAAATTATAATGATGAATTGAAATGAGTTGAAATACATTTTATTTCTATCACAATCCGCGTCACCACTCAAAAACACCTACTTAATCATTAAGTAAAAAAAAAAAATTTAAAAAAATGCAATTGGTGGAAATTTTTGGTAAGAAATTTATGTAGGAATAATAATTAATTTTTTTTAAAAAAAATTAATCATTAAGTAAACACTTACTTAATTATTAAGTAAAAGAAATATTTAAAAAAATACAATTCGGTATAAATTTTATTTTTTAATATTTTAAGAATATTATTTTAGAATATTATTAATATTTTAAAAATTTAAAAGATTTAATTTATTTATTATATTTTGTTTTGTAATTTAAAAAAATTATAATGATGAATTAAAATCAGTTGAGTTGCATTTAAGTTATCACAATCCGCGTCACCCTCTACAAGCTCATCCTGGCCGTCCACTCCAACCAAGAAACACAAGTTAGAAGGACATCCACCGTTCGCTTACATATACTAAAGCACAACACACGGATTGCATAATACCCGCAAGGTCTTATCTCTTTCTACACGCGGATTCAAGAACCTTTTCTATTTCTCTCTCTCTTATCTCTCTTTCCCGAAGAAAGTTCAAGAACTCTCTCTCTCTATTTCTCTTTCTGTCTTACGGAAGAGAGTTACCATTGTTCTTGGCTCTCTCTCGATCTCTCTCTCTCTCTAGATTTCTCATCCCTCCCAATCAGGTAATCTCTCTACCTCCCTCTCTCTTTCTGTCTCATTGAATATGTTTGGTTAGTGAGAAAATTTCTTTCAATGGATCGGAAAAATTTGACCTCTATATTTAAATATTTTCGGAACTATGTTTGGTTCGTGAGAAAACTTCTTTCAGTGGATTGAAATTTTTTTACCTCTATATTTATATCTTTCGGAACTCATAAAATTTTTAGCAATCCCGATTGTGTGATTTTACCAAACCCTAGCACTCAATCTTCGGTGTTGGGATTAAAAATGAGTCCGTTCATCTGGTAATATCTCTACCTCCCTCTCTCTCTCTCTCTATGAATGAATGTTTGGTTCCTGAGAAAAACTTCTTTCAGTGAGTTGAAAATATTTTACCTTTTGTTTTCGTTCTGATATGTTTATATCTTTTCGGAAGTCATAAAATTTTCGAGCAATCCCGATTGTGTGTGTATATATATATTTTTTTTTCTTTATTTTTGTTCGATGTGTTTTGCTTACTTTGGATGGCGTAGATCTGAAGAACATGTCCGTACTTTTTTCCTTCTGATTTTTACCATTTTTAAAGCATTCCAGTGAAAGTAAACGACCTCTGTGTGTGTGTGTGTGGCCATCCCCTACACGGGAAAGGTGGATTTTTTATTAAAATTTTCTTCTTCTGATCTGTGTTTTTTTTCGTTTTTGCTTCTTTAAATCTGAATGTATGATTCTCCCTCCTCCAAATAGTTGTTGCTTAGCCCAGCTGAGCCATCGTGAGCCCATCCCCTACACGGGAAAGGTGGATTTTTTTTTTTCTTCTGATCTGTTTTTTGTGTTTTTTTTTTTTGGTTTTTGCTTCTTTAAATCTGATCTGTTAGAATTTTGAATCCATCGTGTTTGTTATAGTTAAATTATTCTGGAATTTTGAATCTTATGATGTTAGATTTTTTTGTAAATTTATGTCTATTTCTTTATACAAATCCTGAAGTTATATACTTGAATTGTTTGTTACATTTAAATTACTCTAGAATTTTGAATCCTATGATGTTTGAATTTTCTGTAAATTTATGTCTATTTCTCTATACTAATTCTGAAGTTATATGCTAGACTATAGATATGCTATAAACATTATAAACAAACTATAAACCTAAAACATAGGTAGACTATTGATATACTATAAATACACAAAAGGTGGGTAGACTGACCTTTTTATGCAAGTTTTCTTCAAACTTTATCACCACTGCACTACTTCTACACAACTGATTTGAGAGAAACAGACCATTGAAGAAAGATAAACTGTCAATATGCAGTTGTAGATATGAATATGATTTTTTTAAAAGATTGATAAAGAAACGAAATATTACCTCAAATCCAGCAGAATTTGTGTATGTAAGTCTCTAATACCTTCCAAGAGTACAAAGATGAATACAAGCTGAAGGAGAAACAGGGGAATGATGAATACAAACTGGAGAAACAGGAGGAATGATGAATACAAACTGGAGAGAAACTGGGAATTTCTTTGCCTCGGCTGGGAAGAATATTTTATGAAAGGTTATTTTAGGAGGAAAGTATTTGTTATTATTTAAATTTTATGTATTTGTAATTTTTTTGTATGTAATTAATTTGGATTTGTAACGGCAAGTTCAAAATATTATGAATCAAATATAATGAATCTCAGAATCTTATGCATGCATTTGAATCGTCAGGAAAGAATTTCAATGACTCGGTGAAAAATCAACGGTTGATTAATATATTCGTTTCTCATAATTTAACAATCAATAAATGGTAATAAATGGTCTTATAGTGTTAATAGATGGGAATCATCAGTTTTCAAATACGGATGGCGGAAAACACCCAATCAATGGGTATCAAATTGGAAATAGAGCTACTTAATGGATGGGAAGAACTTTTAACGGAGTGGAATTATTTTTAACGGAAAATTCTTGTGAACTGTTAAAACAAGAATTGCCATTAGATAGGCTCTTTATATATATATATATATATATATAAATATATGGATAAGCTCAGTGACCCTAGCTAATTAATTACCTGTGGGATTGGAAGAATTGACAGGACATCAATCGAGAATGAGCGTGACCACAAGTACCTCTTTGCTATTGGCCAAGCATCTGTAACTAGTCCATCTTGTCCTTGTAGACGAGCGTTCTCGTCTACGTAAGGACAACGGCATTGCAAAATGATATTTCCTAGCGAAATCGAGTCCAGGACACTTCGCAAACAAATACTTATGACGTATAATCTTCTATCAAGAGCAACGCACTTTTTTTCATCATTAATCACCGGAAGGTAAAAGAACAAAGGGTCCACTGATACCGAAAACACGCACGACACTAAGAAAATCAATTTCCAGATTCGGAGGAACTCTCCCTCTGGGTGAAGAATGTTTACAGTCCACTCTGGAAGTTGCCTCTTTTTCGTTTTCTTCTTTGACATCTTAACTTCCGCTTTAATTTGAATTTGCTGATCCTCAATATCCGGATCCCTGGGCAAAAGAGATCAAACAGGCAGTGATTAAAATCATGGGACCAAATGACTATGATTATAAGGTGCCATACTGCAGGTTCCTTTCAGCCATACAAAATCCTATGATAATTGCTTAATTTACAATGATACTACCAATCTAGAAGTGATTATGCAAATACGTACGTTCGGACATACCAAGAAAAAGAAAAAGATAACTTTGGTATATCAACATGGTGCACCATGCATTTAATGCCTCTTGAGGTCATTAAATAATTGGTCACTAATTAATTATTTCAGATGATCATGATATGTTGTTTGGCCGGAATTTTAATGTTGTTTGGTCCGAATTTCAAGTTGAAAAAATTATTTTGTCTCTCAAATTGTACCGCTCAAATGCGATAAAAAACTTTTTTATTTAGTGATTAAAAAAATGATTTTAAGTAGATTGAAATATTTTTTATTTTTTAAAATGTTAAATATATTAAAAAAATAATAATTAAAAAAAAAAAAAAAAAAAAAAAAAAAGAAGAAGAATTAGAAGAAGAAGAAGAAGAAGAAAGAGAGAGAGAAAAGTAACTAGCTGTCATCAAAGCGGTGCTCTTTCAAGTTATCCACAAGGGACAAAATAGTTGAAAGATCCCATTAATGATGTCAGCAACTTTCTGCCACACAAATTCACTAGCTAATTACTTGCCGGTAGGTAGAAGAAGAAGATGCTCAGTGGCTCACCTAACGACCCCCTTCTCTTGCTGTTGCCCCAAGAAGCTCATACTCAAGTAGTGTACCCGTACACTGAATTCTGCTTCCTGATCATAAAAATGGAAAACAGATTAGAGAAACGTTCAACACTCTTGGTCGATCTATTATTCTAAAGTACATGAACATCCACAGATATGTTTTTTCAAGTAAATAACTGCAGCTTAAAGACATTCTCACTCTCAGAGATCTTCTTTTCCCAAACTCGGTAGAGTATGATCCGGTCCCGGAAAAAGAGCAGAAGAAAAGAAGCCTCTTCGCAGTTGTGTCGGCCTGAGCTGAAACAAAAGCAGACAATTCTAAATGTCTATACCCTAAGACATTGAAAAAGAACTTGTATGCATATAACAACTCATTAAACCTGATAGACTAATTGTGTGTTCGAGCAGACGGCCAGGACATGGACTGAGCGAAGAGCAGCAGAAAGCTGGATTTTAAGCAAGCCGATTCCACATTCAGGTCTAGCCAGTCTATTTTATAGGGACTCATACTATTTACATTCGACTAGTCTAAATGTTAGTAAAATCTAAAATATATGAGAAATGTTACATGTAATTAAGAAATGTGTAAATATTATACAATTTCTTTGAAAGAAAATGGATCTATTATTAAAAATTAATTTCTTTTTATATAAATTATATATTTATTCATTTTTTTCAAAACGATTATACGGTACTTACATATTCACGATTAAAAATATTATTTTTCAAAATATATTTAAATTTTGTATAAATGACTTGTATTGGAGTAACTACAAATTTTTAACTTAAATTTTGAGCTATAATTTTAAAGTAATTTTTAAAGTTACAGAATCATTATTCATCCATTAAATTCATATTTTATTTACGAATAATTAACAGGTAACTTTGAAGTAATATAATTTTCTATTTTATATCGTCATGGTGAGAAAATGGGTGACATGCCCACTGATGATGTAACGCGCTGTCGTGGAAAATGGACTTGGACTACAGCGATGAGGTGTCACCGTACTTTGTGTTTGGGAATTAACTCTTGGACGAGGATATAATACCAACTACTTTACATTTTTATATTAAAAAATAATTATTTTTCAGTTTAATTCGAAAGTATTATCCTAATAACAGTCCAAAGTATATAAAGAAAATAATTTTTGAATACTTAATTGTAAATAAATTGTCATTATGCATAAAGAACGAGGATTTTTTAAACAGTGAATTCAACCTCATTAACCCCAGGTAGCGAGGTAATTATGAGTGACATAAATTACCATGCATGATGGTTGAATTTTTGGAATGAGTGGATGAAAATGCAGAAGCAGATCGATGGTGGTAGTCATGAACATGAATAGGCTTGCTGTTCTCATAATGGCAACTATTTAGCCAACCATGCATTGAGTCATTGACAAATGACACTAGTTTATCCCCAAGTCTTTCTTAAATATAAATTGTCTTTCTAGATAGAAAAAGCGAGATTACTTCTACCAGTAAATCTTGGATTTGATGCCGTTGTTCCGTTGACTTTTTTAATCGTTGTTGTTTCTCCGAATTGAGAAGGTGGAGTATATCACACAATAAATATCAGAAACAAAACACTCACATACTCCATTACAATCAAACTAAAAAAAATACACATTCCGAGCTGAGATGGAAGTGATTTTCGTTTGTATAGGATAAGTCACCGGCCACTGACTGGGGAGGGACTACATATATAAACAGCCCGTCCCCCTCGAACTGCATTGTCGGCAGCTATCAAACAAGTGGCTATTAATATGCCAACCTGTAAGCTGTCTAATTAAATTGCACGACCACGTGGGAAGTAATGAAATCATTGAAATGAAACGTCAGACAATATAGAAAACAAATAAAAGCAGAGTAAAAATTGAAAGTTGACGAAGACTTGATCCTTAACAACAACAACCAAAAAAAAAAAAAATGAAAGTTGACGAAGACCTTCGTATTGATGTGAGAACCCATGCAATCAGACTTCTTTTTCTAATAAGATTATAAATATCCAATATTCAACAAGTATACAGAATTTTTTTTTTTGAAAAGGAGCATAGAGCTCATTCATTCATTAAGCAAAATATCCGAAATACATAAGGGAGGGTCTTCCATGTCTACAATAGTTTCAGATGCAAATAGAGCCTTTCTAGCTAACACATGAGCCACTCTGTTGGCTTTTCTAAATACATGCTTAACAGACCAGACCTCATAACGAGAGAGTAGTTTTTGTGCTTCCTGTGTAACCATATCCCTTTGAGATTCATTCTTGTCCTTTATCAACAGAGCCGACACAATCTGTTGGGAATCGCCTTCCAAAACAATCTTGGTGAGCCCAAGCTGTAGACCAAACTTTGCTGCCTCATACGCCCCACAAGCTTCAGCTAGTGTAGGATCTGGATACAGGGGTTTGCTCATTCTCAGTGCAGCAATCATGAGCCCTTTGTGGTCCCTAATGATAACCTCTATTCCAATTCTGCCTCTATCTTTGTCCACTGCAGCATCCCAGTTCATTTTAAACAAATGTTCAGGTGGGGGAGACCACCTTTCCTTCTGATCTTCTTTTGGTTGGGTGCTTCTTATGGTCCTGCATGTTTCCATCTCGATCAAAGCTTCTGAGGCTTGTCTAAACACTTCATTAGGATGTAGGAAAACTTGTTGGAAAATAAACTTGTTCCTTCTATTCCATATAAGCCTCGAAACAGTAGCAAATTCTTCTAGAACCTTCATCTCAGCATCTTGACATATAAGGTTCCATAACTCTCTAAAGGACATGAGAGGAAAGGATCTCTTTTGAAGAAACCTTGAGCACTGGCCCCATACTCCTGAGCTGCTGGGCAGTTCCATGCCATGTGAAAGATAGTTTCTTCTTCATTGAGACAGATTGGGCACCAAGGCTTCTCAGTAATTCTCTTTTTGTACAAGTTGCTTAAAGTGGGAAAACCATTGTTACAAGCTTTCCAGAGAAAGTTCTTGGTAACTGGTAGCACATTAAGCTTCCATAGGACCTTCCATTCCTCTGAGTTCTGCTCTCTATTAGAAGATTGACCCTGAGCTTGAGCCCGTAGATCCTTGTGTAGATGGTAAGCCCTTCGAACTGTGAATAGACCATCTGTAGCATTCCTCCATATAAGTTTAACAGGGATGTGGGATGTACTCAGAGGGATCTGAATGATGAGCTTAGCTTCCTCTACACCTAACACCTCTTCAATCTTAGGCAGGTTCCAAGTTCTAGTATCTGAATCAATTAAGCTGCTGACCCTAGCTTGCATATCACTATTCTGTCTTGCACTTTCCACTTTACCTGAGGCAGTCTGTGGAAGCCACTTGTCCCCCCATATTTTAATGCTGCAACCATTTCCCACCCTCCACATTGATCCCTTTTCGACTAGAGACTTGGTAGCTAGAACACTCCTCCATATGTATGAAGGTCTGTGTCCAACTTTTGCTTCCCCGAAGGTAGAGTGAGGGAAGTATTTCAGTTTTAAGACCCTAGAAACTAGGGATTGGGGATGTTGAATGATCCGCCAGGCTTGTTTAGCCAGCATGGCAAGGTTGAAACTTTCAATGTCTCTGAAGCCCAAGCCCCCCTCAGATTTAGTCCTACCCATTTTATTCCATGAAACCCAATGCACCTTCCTCTCCTTTTCTTGTTGCCCCCACCAGAAATTGTGCATAATGGAATTCATTTTTTTAATGAGTGATCCAGGAAGCTTGAATACTCCCATGCAGTATGTAGGAAGAGCTTGCACTACTGCCTTCAACAATATTTCTTTGCCTGCTTGAGACAATGTTTTAACTTTAAAGCTGCCAACTCTTTTCTTCATCCTGTCAAGTATGCTATTAAAAGATCCAACTCTTGATCTGCCCATCAAAGCTGGCAGACCGAGGTATTGCTCATAAGAAGTGCTAGACCTAACACCAGCAATCTGGAGGATTAAGGATTGAGCCAGTTGAGGTGTATTTCTGCTGAAATGAATGGAGGTCTTATCTTTATTTAACCTTTGACCTGAAGCCTTCTCATATACTGATAGGATGTCTAGCAACCTGCACATCTCTTGGGCATTTGACTTGCAAAAAAGTAAATTGTCATCAGCAAAAAACAAGTGATTAATGTGAAGCTGACCTCTGGCAATTGGGATACCAGAAATATGCCCTCTCTCTTCAGCTAGATTTAATAAGTTGCTTAGCACCTCTGCACAAAGAATGAATAGGTATGGGGACAAAGGATCTCCCTGTCTAATCCCTCTCGAATGGGAGAAAGTCTGCTGTGGAGAGCCATTCACCAATAAAGAGTAAGAAACAGTTTCAACATAGTTCATGATCAATTTTATCCACTTTCTTGGAAATCCCATCTTGGACAGGACTGCTTGGATGAAGGGCCATTCAATTCGATCGTAAGCTTTGCTCATATCGAGTTTTAGAGCCATGTGACCTATCTTTCCTTGTAATCTGTTATTCATGGAGTGAAGAGCCTCAAAAGCCACAATAACATTATCAGAAATTAACCTCCCTGGAATAAATGTTGATTGAGTAGTGGAAATTATCTCAGGCAGTATTAATTTGAGTCTGTTTGCCACTGTTTTGGATATGATTTTGTACATGACATTGCATAAGCTTATAGGTCTAAAATCAGTAACTAATTTAGGCTCTTTTACTTTCGGTATCAACATAATATAAGTGTCATTCAGATTCTAAAGACTACCTCCTGAGTTGAGAACAAAAAGAGCAGCTTCGCATACCTCTTTACCTACTGATTTCCAGTGTTGTTGGTAAAAGATTGGTGGGAATCCATCGGGTCCCGGGGAGCTAAGGGGGGACATTTGGAATATGGCCTCTTCAACTTCCTTTTCAGTGAATCTTTTTGACAAAAGGGAGACCATTTCGTTGTTAATCCTGGCCTCAACCCTTCCAATGCACTCCTCAATACCTACTGGACAGGAAGTAGAAAATAAACTTTTATAGAAAGCCTGGAATTGTGCAGTTATATCTTCATGAGTGCTAGCTTCCTTTCCCTCCTCATCCTGTAAGCAATTAATGGTATTAGTCTTCCTCCTTTGGTTAGCACACTGATGAAAAAACTTGGAGTTTCTGTCCCCATCCTTGAGCCACTTCTGTTTTGCTCTCTGCTTCCAAGAGATATCTTCTTCTTTCAATAATTGATCGATTTCCCCTTGTATTCTGCCCAACTCCTCCCCATAGTTCCCAGTGTTGGCTCTCTGCAAAGTATCTAGCTGCTTGAGTTTGCTGTTTAACCTTCTCTTTGAATTTCCAAACGCCAACCTGCTCCAATTCACTAGCCCCACTTTACAATTATCTAATGAAGTCACTATCCTGTCCATCTTATTAGTGAACAGCTGAGGACTCCTCCAAGCCTCTGCAATCACCTCATCACAACCCTCTCTAGCTGCCCATTTTGCCTCATACCTGAAAGGTCTTGTCCTTTTAAAAGGCATAGTGTCCTTAGTGTTCCACGAGACCAGAATTGGTCTATGGTCTGAGGAATGTACAGGTTCCACCCCAACTGAGTATGCTTTCCAGACTTCAAACCAGTGTGCATTTCCAAGGGCTCTATCCAGTCTTTCTTTAGTGAATTGTTCACCTTGCCTTTTGTTGCTCCATGTAAACCTGTCCCCCTTGTACCCTAAATCACTCAGCCCACAGTCATTAAGGGCTTCACAGAATTCCTCCATCTGAATATAGGGTCTGTCAGCAGCTCCCCATTTTTCATTAGCTAGCATGATTTCATTGAAATCCCCAACACATAGCCAAGCTATTGGAGACACTGGTTTTAAGGCCCTCAGAAGCCTCCAACTCTCCTTTCTACTGCTAGTGCACGGGGAGCCATAGAAGCCCGTTAGTAACCATTCCATTTTCACTAGGCCATCTTTTATTAATAGTGAAATATGGTTCTGAGAATAAGTATCCAGTGAGACATTTAGACCATCTTTCCACATAAATGCCACTCCTCCACTAAGTCCTCTGCTGTCTACCACGAAACTACTATCAAAGCCCAATATGTTCCTTGCTTTCTCCACTGTTTCTCTCCCACACTTGGTTTCTATCAAGAATATGAGAGATGGGTTCTTACACTTCACTATCCTGTGAAGCTCTCGAACTGTCCGAGGGTTCCCAAGCCCTCGGCAGTTCCAACTTAAGCACATCATTAGTGTTGGTGGTGCTGCCTAGCAGCCACCACCAATTGATCATCATCTTGTTCCTTGTTGGTCACACTTGTCCTTAGTTTCTTGTTGTTAATCTCACTGGTCTTAGATTCACAGTTCGTTTGCAAGCTTCTTTTTACACCATGCTGATATGAAATATTAGAGGGGGTTAGTTCAGCCGTGATGTACGACTTATCACGAACCCTCCTCTTCCAAGTGGCTCTATTTCTGACTTCTGCCAACTCGTTGATCTGCTGGTCCAAGAATTTGTCTAGTGAGCTAATGTGGCTAGCCAGTGAACAGACAGCAGGGGTGGACACCTCTCCAGCCTCTCTATTATGCTTTGGGAAACACGAACCCTCCTTCCCTTTCTCTTCTTGAACCTGGGTCCCATCCTCTATGGGTTGCTCTACCGGGGATGGCAAAATCCCATCTACCACGTCAGGGAGATCTTGAGGCACGTGGGGGGCCTTCTTTTCCATAACAATAGGATTTTCCACCTTTATGCTTTGGTCTTCCACATCTTTTTGTGTTGTCCCTATCATAGCCTTTTTATGGTCAACAGGTCTACCTCCTTGATCGTGAGTGTTTGGAGACCTCCCCGAGCTTTCTTCTTGGTTTCCATGGTGAGGAGGTTGAACCTTGTTTCCACCATACCGTTGCATATCAGAAGCCCCTGCTCTAGGTGGGACGGCCCTAAGCCAAGAACCATATTGGTGACCTGCATCCTTGTTAACCATCCGACTAGCTCCAGGGCAAAGCCTGGAATGTTTGATAGTTCCACATTCAAAGCAAAAAACTGGGAGCCTTTCATATTTGAACGGGATCCATAGCTGCTTCCCTTCTAATTCTATAAACCTCCCGCGAATTAAAGGCTTTGATATATCAATCTCTACTCTGGCTCTTAATGTGCTTCCCCATCCGCATCCTGCTTCATCAGTTTCAACCTCCTCTACTTTCTCCATACCAGAAAACAGCTTCATTCCAATTTCTCTTGTCATGCATGCCTGAGGCAAGTCGTGAGCCTGTACCCAGAAGAGCTCTCTATTGAAAGTTATCTCTCTTAATGGGACTTGCCCATCTAGTTCTTGTATGCAAATGAGGTTTCTGTCGAAAGACCATGGTCTCCCCTGGAGGACCTTTGCTTTATCCCGTTCGTGCTGAAATTCTACAAGCATCTTATTTTCACCCACTTCTTTGAACTGAAACCACCCCTCAGATCTCCAAACCTTGGACATGGTAGTCCTAAAAGCCTGACGGTTAACTACTCTGTCTGCATTGATCATTATGAGTAAACATCTTTTACCTTTTACCTTTAGTGGCTCCAGAACTTCCCTACCCACTCTCATGGTGTCATGCTCTTGTTCCGTTAGTGAGAGACCTTCCCATCTCTTCTGCAGTGCCTCATCCATAATGAACTTACAAGAAGAAAACTCTCTGGACCGTGTCCAGAGGACTGAAACTCTTTGGAAGCCAAAGACTATCCTCACATCCCAGTGAGACTAATTGGTTAAGCTCATATGTATCTTAACCAGCTGCAGATGAAAAAAAGTTGTGGCCTTGAACAAGTATACGGAATTATAACATTATCCTATGAGTCTATGACCATATTATACACCGAAAGTCTCACGTTCAAATGGATTAATATTTTACAAAGATTTTTATTATAAATGGTTGAATAGTGATTTCCAAAATCATATGTGGACGTAAATATATAAAATAACAGGAACTCCAATCGGTGATAATTATATGATCAGTCTGATCAAGATCAACTGGTCATCGAGGCATTAATTGCTACGCGTACTTAAAAGAAAACTTAAGAAAAACGTTGCAATAAAAAGTAAACGGTAAAGTTAAGAAATGGAAAGCAAACAAAAAGTTAAAGAAACAAAAAATAAAAGAAACAAAAATGTACATGACTACCTGATAATAACAAAACTTAAAAATTAAGTACATGATTGAGGACATGATACATTAATAATTGCAATAACCTCCACTTAGAATACAATATGACATGACAATTACATATCTAGTATTTTTCACTACATAACAGGAGTATTATTATGTATCTAAATGTCCACCACCTTGACTTCTTTCAATCATGAGGCTAACCTGCAAATATTACAAAACACACAAGATAAAATATGTACCAAAATGAGTGGACCAACTTGAAAATAAGGTGCATAATAATATTAATATCAGTCTCATATTATGAAAGAAAAAAATTCACGTCTTCACATTTGACTAAAGTGTTTACCAAAATTATGTTTTACATCTTCACTACATCTATGTTGCTTATCATCTTGAATGGCAAAACTTGCACCAAGATGTGTACTCGCTTGACTCTAAATATAGAGATCCTAAAAACAAAGAATAATGACATCTTATTAGTGATCCTAAAACTAAATAACAGTGATCCTAAAACTAAAAAATAGTGATCTTAAAACATAGTACTCTAGAAAGACTTAACTGATGCTGTGTTTGATACATTGCATATTGCATTGAAGGTGTGTAAAAGTCGACAATTGACTTCGTTAGTAACCTTTTAAGTGTGGACTGGACCTTCACAATTGACTAAGAAATGTCAACTATATAAAAACCCACGAAACTCATCTTGAACTTCTTTAAACTTTGCATTAGTGTACAATGATTGAAATTGCTTCTCAATAGAGTAGTGGGTTATACATGGATATTGGGTATCGAAGGAGCTAAAGTCTACTGCTGTCTCATTCTTGGCTTTTCTTTTCAAAGCATTATCATATTGGTTAACAAATTGCTTCAAAGAGGTCTTTGAGTTAACATAATAATCATCGAAGAATGCGTTCATACTTTCGTTTCATTGTGTCGTCGACATCCCGGCTTAAAATGTATTTTTCACATATGCAGGCACCCACTTACGCCTTTCCCCATACAACCAATCCAACCAATCGTTATCATGTAGATTGAAAGTACCAAGCATCACCTCCCATTTTTCTTTAAATTCCTCATACGTCAAAGAGTTGTAAACACAATTATGTATCTGAGCCTTAATTGCTTCATATTAAGAGTGTGAGACAAATTTTCTGTTAACTTCTTCATGATGTGCCATAGAAAAAATCGGTGCCAAGATGTTGGAAAGACTGTAACAATTGCAATTTGCATTGCTTTATCTTGATCTGTAATTATTGCTTTCGGAGCTTGGTCACCCATACAATCCAACCATGATTGAAATAACCAAGTGAAAGTGCTTGCATTTTCACTCGATATTAACCCACATCCAAGAAGAATGGATTGTCCATGAGGATTGACTTCTACAAAATGAGTAAAATGCATTTTATAAGCATTCTTCAAGGAGGTTGTGTCAAATGTAATTACGTCTCCAAAATATTCGTATACAACCCTACTTTGTGCATCTATCCAAAACACATTTCTGAGACGACAATCATCATCTACATTTATTACATAACAAAAACGATCATTCTTCTTTTCCATTCTCACAAAGCTGTGCTTTCGAAGTGTTTCGACACCTCCTTCACAAGTTGAAACTGACTTGCTTTATCAATGTAATTGCGACAATCATTTTCTTAAAATTACAACAACAAAAAAACTATTTATTTGTGGCTAGATATTTCATGTGAAAATGAGCATGTTTTTGTCGTAAATAGTCATTCTCATACCAAATAATCCGTCACAAATGTTCTTTTTTCTAATAGTGAATGTAAGGTTCTCATACCCAATAGCTTCAACTACCAAAGACATAAAATTTTTACTAACGCATATACCAGCCTTGTCTAGATTTTCCAGTCTTCTTTTTGTAGTTGAATCGATTTTCTTATTGCATCTAAAAAATCTAGATTTTTTTGGACTCAAAACTTGTGCATATTCAAGCACAACAGTAGAAAGTACATATTTTCCATCGAGACAGAGAGTTGCATTAATCTTTGTCTTTCATCCCACTCTCTCAATTGGTCTTGGCTTGAGGGGATTAGAACTTGTAGATTTTGTCTGGCCTTGTCAAACGCAAGCTAGCGTGAAGTATTTTAATCTTCCATCATCTCTAGGTCTAGAGTTTCGTTTTGACACCCCAAAACCCATCGATCTAACATATTTTGTACAATATGATTTGACTTCATCTTTCGATGAAAAGGTCATTCCAACCAGTGGTTCTTCCACCTTTTCATTTTGTTCTGTGTGTATATTTACATCACCACCATTGCCATCCATGTTTATCACTTGGTCAATGTTCAAGTTCTCTACGTGACCAAATATTCAATATAAATATATTATGCCATAGATTTCAAATAAAGCAACAAATCACAAATTTTCAAATGATTACGAACAACCTTTCATACTACTCATAATATAAAAAAAAAAAAATGAAACAATCTGCCAAAATGTAATTAGGTTTTGATAGAAATAAAATGCACAAAGGTTCATAGCACTAATAATGTATAAAAATCCATAAAATACACTACTAAATACATCTTGTAAAAGTTGGGACAAAGGAAAAACCCCACACCCATTCAAATTTGTTATTAAAAATTAACAATTACCAAAACCAACTACAACAACAATAGCATTTTCTAAATCAATTTAGATAAACCCCACAAATAAAAACCTTCTTCCAGACTTGCTCAATTTAACAAATTAATAATCTAAAAAAATGCATAGACCATGAGAGAAAAAAAAAATTATTACCATCGGTATATATGTTTATGAATGGAGAGATTGAAACCCAAAATGAGAAAAATAGATTGTTCGTGGACAGCAGTTTGCTAAAGAAGAGTGCTGGGTTGGAGGCGGTTGAAGAGACGCACTGGTGGTTGGAGGCGATTGAAGAGGTGCACTGGTTGGATGCACTGGTGTTTGCTTTCATTTCACACTTTTTCGTTTCTTTTAATAAAACATGTGGGGTTTTGTGGGGTTTTAAGGCAGCTATCACTTAAAGCCTTCTAGCATGAATGGGCTAACCAACGGATTTTTCATAGCTCAATCTATTCTAAGTAAAAACTTTTGGTTCAACAAATCATTTTGGAATTTAGAAATACATAATACAATAGCTAAAATCTCTTTTTTAATAGTACTATAATTCTTTTGTGCAGGATTTCAACATCTTGAGTGGAATCGAACAATCTGTTCCAAGTCAGTTGATAATTTTTGTTTTATAATTCCTCCGTAAACAAGATCAGAGGTATATGTTTCAACAATTTTTAAAGTATAAAGAGATGAGAGTCCTAAGCATGATAGTTTCTTAACGTAAACCTTAATTTGTTTTATAATACGTGAGCGTGTGGCATTGGGCTGCCTTGAAACTCGTCATGTCTCTTCAGCCAATCAAATCGCAGATACATGTACAAAGCCCCTCTTTAAAACTTTGTTTCACACTTTCAGAAACAAACTTGGCCTTTGTTCAATCTCCAAGTCCAGTTTGAAGGGGAGTAATAACAACCAGCTGCATAAGGAAATCAATCAGACTCAAGAAATCAAGGAAGAGCAAATCAAGGAACAACATGATCGTAGGAATTGAAGGAAAATTTGACAGCTCAAACCATATCTATGATTTACTCTGTCTCGTAATTATAGGCTTGTAATTATAAACATACATTTTTTGTAGCCTGTAGCATATAAGAAATATCACAATAAGGTTGAGATAGCTTTTCTTGAAAAGTCTTTAGACGCCTCTATCACATAGATTTGTAACTCTGTTTCTCGATTACCTTGTGAGCATGCAAGGGAGGAAAAAGATCATGGATGAAATATCAGTGGCTCTAATTACTCGCCACCTCCAGTACCGTCGACGAAACTCGAGCTCATCAAAATCATGAAGAGTAATTCTATAACATGTTTCATTCTCTGGAAAGTGAGCATGCATCACGCGTTCTGAAAAGTTTTGGAGGACGAAATACAAGATTAATTAATGATGGGAAAACTAAAACATACAATGATCAGCAAGTGGTCTGTGGTGTCAAACAGTTTTATACACAACAAGTTCTTAATTATTTATTTAAAAGAAAGGTAGAAGAGGACTCCAATTTTATTGAAAAACATTCCTTTATGACAGAGGAATACCTTATTATAATAAGAAGCTTGAGAACAAGTTCGTTATTCCTAATTCTACGCATGCATACCATGCATTCAGAATCCAAACAAACGGAAACTCCTTCACTGCAATTACAGTGGGTGTATACATATTTTCAAACGCATCTTAAGACGAAGACCTCCGAAATGTCAGACAATTGAAGCAGTCTTGAAACACCGACTTGGCTTATTTCTTTTCTTTTCGTTTTTTCAGAAAAGCACCCCAAGCTGCTTGTATAGTCAAAGCTGCTGCTTCTGTGGTACTAGCAGGCTGTTTGGTCTTCCGCTTGGAAAGTAGAGTCTTCAAGTCGTTGGCCATTAGACCAAAGGCTTCAATTTTTGTATGAGTCTTGAGAGTTTCGGTAGAGATTGGGAGATTGGATAGGCTGAGTAGTGAGGTGGAGTGATCGAGACCCCATTGGAGAAGTTGCACTCCATAGAAATTACCCTGTTCAATACACTCGATGCATATGGGTTCCCCACTTTTACTAGTTGGGAATTTCAATACAATGCCTTGTGTGATGAATAGCATCACATCAATTGGCTCTCCCTCTCGAAAAATGTAGCTATGCTCATTGTAGTAAACTGGCTTCAGATACATGCAGATCCACTCTAATAGTGCTTTGTCTTTATTAAGCATTGGTACCTAGCTTGCAAACGATCAACAACCGGAGAAGAATAATGGGTGATCCAAATTAAATACATAATGCTATTTTTTATTTTTTATTTTATCATCATTAGTTGTGTCAGTTGATGTTAGTTATCATGCAGTGCGCTTTTTATTATAATATATATTATCCAAAGATAAGAAGTAATTAGAAAAGAGTACTCACTTTTTCTAGTATGGGCAAGCAGAGATGACGCTTTATTTCCATACTAAGTAATACGGGAAGATGAGGGAACAGATTCTCTGTATCAATATCTTTCTTTTTTCGCAATTTTCCTTGGATATCAGACATCAGCACCTTTCTTTGATTTTCAGGGAGATTGTTTCGTTCCATCCACAACTGTACGCTACTTTCTTTTCCACTCATCTTTGCCAAATCTTCATTGTCCATATACGTCTCTAATTGCTTAGATGTCTCCGACTGCATATACGTCTGTAACGTAATAAGATCAATTTTGTCAAATCCAATTTTAAATTATTATTTTTATTTAGTTGGTTTATTTTTTATTTTTTCTAACTATTTTATTTTTAAATTTTGTTTTTCCTATTTTACTGCATTTTTTGTTTTTATTTATATTTTTGTAATCCAAAAAAAGTCTTGATTTCACAAATCTAATAAAGAGTAAATATATATTGAAGACCGAGTAGATGGGCGCATGTACGTGACATGCTGTGTGCTTCTATATATTTATATATGAAGAAATCTTCTCTACTCGCAAACAAAAAAAATTATATAATTACAGTCATAAAAGAAAAGGATTTTGATCCACCAACCTGCACATTTCCAACGAAGAACAAAAATAGAAGCAAGCCAAAGATCGAAATTAAAACCGCGAAGCAGTTTTCCCAGATATTTGGACTTGTTTGAAGACTTCCACCAAAAGAACTACGAAAATTAAGTATTAGATATCAATTTCTGAACTATAATTCGTGTTTGAGCTGCAATTGAGCTAAAATTAAATAGCAATTATGATGCGGTGGCCCTACACTCAACATGAATGCATAAAATGAACAAGATCCAAGTGTTGCCATGGAAACTGCACAAATTACCGTACTGACGTTATATATATTGTTCATATATTCCATATATAGTTCAACAAATGTGTAAGATCAATAGCATGATAAACAGGATGATGTGTGTTAGAACATATATACGACATTAATATGCATGCATGCATGCTTATTGATGACAAGCACTAACAAAAACTATAGTGAAATAGCTGATCATTAATGTGGATAGCTATGTACAGATTCTAATATATATGCACAAACCTCAAATTTCGCACACCCCACCAAAAACAGTACAAGATCTTTCGCGTAAAAGTTGTGGATGCCACTGTACCAGATTGAAGAGCTTCGAGAAATATTCCGAAATCAAACAATGTTTTATTTGGTGTTTTGACAGGGCAATACTCGTTTAAAAATGTATAGTTTCCAAAGCCGTGATCACAGTTGAAAAAATGTGGGTTACATCCAATTTGATTGTCACAGGCTACATGCCAACATGTTGTCTGTCGTTGGACGGAGAAAAAGAACCAAAAAGCACCCAGCACCTATAAGACCAGCACATCTCTGCTTAAAGATCAGAAATTTCTGCAGATGTCGTAGCAAAAGTGAAGCAAATTAATATAAATTGAATATACAGGAAGTAATTGAACCTACGTACATGACTGGCGAGGATATACAGAAACATATTGAATGCAGCTCTCACGACCAAAACGGAACTTCTAAATAGGGTCGTCGTCTCGTTGAGTTTTGTCCATGCCAAATAGATACGGGAAATGCTAGGCACATATTGGAAGAGAACAATAGCATTCAGGAACTTCCTTCTGTTCAAAGATGTCGAACCTCTCATTTCTGAAAAAATAATTGGAAATACAACCTGCAGGACAGATTACAAACAGTACGTACTAAGCGTGTGAGTTCGATTTAAGGAGTACATGATGCATTTTGTATTCGAAACCGATGTTCTTTTTCTCGATCGTGTCAGTAGTAGTACACTCTAATTGAGGCTTCACCTGTGAGACAGGAAGAATAGCGAGTGTGTCGATGACGAAGTATCCAGCGAAGTACCTCTTTGCTATTAGCAAAGCATCTTTAACCAACACAGTTTCTCCAAGTTCACGATAGATCTCGTCTATATATGGACATAGAAATTGCAATATGATGTTCACAAAATAAATCATATCCGTGACTGATCGCAAACAGATAGCAATAATCTTTAATGTTTTATCTAGCGCAAGGCACTTTTTCTCTTCGTTCACCACAGGAACGTAGAAAAACAAAGGGTCCACTGATATTGCAACCATACACGACACTACGAAAATCACATTCCAGATTCGAAGGAACCGCCCCTGCTCTGGGTGAAGGATTTTCACAATCCATTCTGGAATTTGCGGCCTCTTGTTCGGTTTCCCATTTTCTTCTGAATTAACTTCAGCCTTCTGGGGACCCTGCCTCTCAATATCCAGCTCTCTGACCAGAATATAACAAACAAATCTAGTCACCGTCAGACTTACAGGGTGCCATAATGCATTAATACCAGCCAGCCGTACAAAATCATGTGAAAATTTTTTAGAATGATCATATATAGTTCCCATCAATTTGGAAGGAACTATTACTTAGGCACATGAGAAAAAGAAGATGCTAACCTCGGCTGATTCTCTTGCTGAAGCCCACGGCGTTTAAGTTGACCCATGAGTACTGAAGCTTATCGCTGATAAAAACGTCTCAAACAGATATTAATCAAGTTTTATGTTGTGAAAAACGACGGCAGAAAAGTAAAACAAACCATAAGAAATCAATCCATTAATGTGGTTCGACAATGTGCTTACGTCCATAGAGTGAAGATTTTATTATCTTGAAGAATAATAAAATATACTTTAGGGCAAAATGCCCTTTTCTGAACGGTCATAGTGTTCATTATTTACATATTTATAGGGTTGTAACTCGCCCTAATTTTACAATTATTAGATTATTTACTAGAAGCTCGCTCGAGCAGACAGAAAGTTCATTTGAGTGACAAGTCGAGATTTGTTAGAATGATCTAAAGCTTGAACGTCGAGCAAGCTTTCACTTCTGCTTGCGCCAATAAGCCTCATTGAAAATCCATAAAAAAAAATTGTAATGAATTTTTGTCGAGTCAAGTTATCAAATCAGACTGCCACAAGAATAAATCAGACTCCACAAACTCAACACTCCAGACCAATCATAATTAACCCAACTAACTAGGTTTGTTAATTACCAGCACAATTCGAATTTTGATTCCTAAACATTGGAGAGCATATTAATTAGATAAACAGTACTTTTTCATTTATTCAGAGGCAGAGAAGCATAAAGTATTATCATTATATATTAAATCCACCGTTAAAGTACTGCATGTACAGCTTAATCACGATCATCAAGAAGCAAACTCGAATCAGAGCAAGAAAACCATTCTAGACGTTGAGAATAGATATTTATAACTGGTAATCAAACCAGTAGAGGAAATGTGTTTTTTTCCGTTTAGCAGTAAATTAAATAAAAGTAAACAATAAAGATCTCTGAATACTTACCCGTTGTTGTAAATGAAGAGATCAGCATAGATCGAGGATGCTCATGTACAAGTAAAAAGTGAGAAACTGGAGCAGGAACCATATGCATGCAAGGAGACCGACCGGGATACATCAAAGCTAGCAAAGAATATATATATATATATATATATATATATATATATATATATATAGCACAGAAATCGGTGGCTTTGTTTAGTAATTGTTTAAGTGTACATGCAGATTCAGGTGTCTCTTTATTCTATCCTTCTCCTCTTGGTCAATAATCTAATGGAAATTAACTAAAGTGATTATATAAAAACAATTCTATAAATTGACGTAATTTGATTTGATTCGTTAAATTATAAAATTATTTTTATCATAAAATAAATCTAACAGATCAAATGAAGCCATGTCAATTTTTAAAATTATTTTTATATAATTTTTTTATAGAGGTAACTTTCTCTCTAATACTCCTTATTTTTCACTCTGTTTCTCTTTATTCCTTCCTTCTAGAGTCTAGCTAGACAACTAATTAACTTTCCCTCCACTCTCCAGCCTTTATTTATTCTTTCCTTCCGGACAATTTCTTAATAATACTATTGAATTAATGGAAACACATAGAGATAAGAAAAGGTGAGGACAATGAGCACCAGTTCTCATCAAGGAGTGTGTAGCCCGAGAGAGTGTCGACCGATAAGACCATTTCACCCTTTTTTCTATTTTTTTTATACATATTTTTATATTCTTAAACATTTAAAAAAAATTCACATCATTAAAAAAATATTTCATTTCCTTAATTATTAAATAAAAAAGATGAGAAAAGTGTCGAGAAAATGTCTCGGAACAACTTCTCGGTGGCCCAAGCATTTTCCTCTTATAAATTGATATTACATATTTAATTAAGTAAAAAAATATTTATAATCGTAAATTATGCAACTGTCGTGTAATCACTTTAAAAAAATTGAATAAAACACAAAACCTACATGAAAAAAATGATTTTTTTAATAATGAATCTCACTCTTTTTCGAAGCGATTACGCGACGGTTGTACACTTCACGATTGTATGTAGAATTAGTTTTTAATTAATTGGTTATTGTCCGGTTGCCCGGATACGTGTAACACATGATGGTCGGTCGATTTCAACCATTAGTTATCAGTTGCCTTGTGGTTGTAACACGTGGAGTGGAACCCATTAAATTGGGAAGAGCCCTAATTAATTATTCAGTTGTCTTGTTGCTCTAATACGTTGAAACCAAGATTACACTAAAAAGATCATAAGATTGATCGAAAATAAGAGTAATATCTAATAATAATGAGTTTCATTAATTAAAAAAATTATTGTGGCTGCATTACGAAAGTACTCCAAAACATGACAAATCTTAGTAGTTTGATATCTCTATATGTTAGAAAACATTACTATATTTACTAATTTGAAAAAAAATTAATGTTGATATGATTTTATATTTTTTGTTTACTAAATCAGGAAAAAACTATGATGGTTTCGTATTTTGGACTTAAATATCTGCATGATGATCAGAGTTCTTAATTAATTAAATATCTTCTTTCAATTAATCAGTCATCCTCAACAAAAAAAAATAAATAAATAAATAACCATCTCACTCTCTATATTAATAAAATATTATTTTTTAAAAAAAGAATTATCTACCTTTTTATGCATTTTTTATTTATTTTTTAAATACATTTTTATTTTTATTTTCATAATTTCCAATAATCTATAAATCAAAATATATAAAACTCGTCTATGAACCTAAATTAACTTCATTTTCTCTGGGAGGTATAGGCTTCAAAAAAATTAAGACTCGCTATAAACTCAAAGAGTACTGGTGATCAAGCATATACATAAACTTAGTGTAAGAAATTAATACAAGGCAAACATGCTCTCTCAATTCAATTTAGGGAAGGGAGTAAAGCCGCAGTACATCTAATATTCAGGAAAGTAAGAACCTCCCCACCCTAAAGAAAACATAACTCATTTACATCTAATACAAGGCAAACATGCTCTCTCAATCACTATCAATAATCCATTGCTCTGTGGGAAGATCCAGCCAAGTGACATAGTCACTAGTAGCACCACTTCAATCTCCCAATTTGGCTGAGGGGTAAGAAATTTCCTGCTTGATTAATCTCTCTGAATATATTTTCCAAAAGCATGATCATAGACACAGATATCAGCACTATTTACTCTCAAAACTCTATATCAGCCCAATGAACGTCTCCATTTCCAATTGTATAGAGGAGTTCTGTAAAGAGTAGATAACATTAGTGACAACATCTGCATAATTTGAAGTTGAGTAGAAGTAAAGGAGAGCTGAAGGAGCATCATACATCATATCACGTTAAAAAACCTTAAAATGGTTGCCTTTTCACAGTATCTGTGCAGCTATACTCTCCTTTACGTCCTGGTTGACATTGCAGAGGTGTTTTTATGGCTTATGGTTGTTCGTACCATCTTATGGTTTTCCAGCTATTAAAGGTTATCTTATGGCTTTCCAGATCTTCTTTTGGTATTTTTGAAGTAGGATTTTCTAGTGTTTGGCTAGGGTAATTGCTGAATTAGTCACTAATATATAAACTGAAATGGATTGGTGCTGTGATTGCAAGATGGTTCAGATGAAATTCAAGAAGTTAACAAAGGATGACTAATGCAGATTGAATGGTAGCACATACCTTGTCATTTCAAAACCCAAGATTCAATCCATTTGTCAAGTACGAGTGAGTCAATTAATCTGGCATCTATGCTTGATTGAAGGCACTTGATTCACTTGATCGGATTGATGACCATGTTTGGGTTGAACTGTCCTCAATATCTACTTGTTTATATGATGATGATGCTGATGCTGATGCTGATGATGATGATAAGAAAGGCTTGGAAGGCATTTGTAAGCAGTCAACTTCTCCTTCAAGCATTTCTACCACTTTAGTCATAGAAGGACGATTATTAGGATTCATCTGTATACACCATAATGCAACTATGATCATTTTTTTGCCTATTTTTTTGTCCTCTTCCTTGGTACCTTCCAGTTCTACATCCTTTCCATTGCAGAACTGATCATAAGCCCAAGTAGGGAAGTAAGTTTGACTTGAATGCTCTGCAAAAGTATTAAAGTTCTTTCTTCTACTAGCCATTTCCATCATAAACATCAGCTTTGTATGAAATGCCTCCAATGTTTTTGTAGTACAACTCAGGAGCCATGTATCCTAATGTCCCTCTTGCAGAAGTCAAAGAAACAATGTTGTCATCTGCTGGATACAATTTTGCAAGGCCAAAATCAGAAACTTTGGGAGTAAAATTCTCGTCTAAGAGAATGTTGTGAGGCTTGATGTCAAAATGCAAGATCTGCATATCACAACCTCGATGTAAATATTCAATCCCGCGAGCCACTCCTAGAGCAACATCAAGTATTTTCTCATAGCTCAGGAGGATACTTCCTTGTGAAAAAATATATTTATTGAGAGACCCATTAGACATGAACTCGTATACAAGAGCCCGCTTTGATCTTTCAACGCAAAAACCAATGAGTTTCACTACATTAACATGGTGAATCCTTCCAATTGTTGCAACCTCGTTGATAAAATCCTGACCATTAGCATTGGATTTACTTAACATCTTTACAGCTACAATTTGGCCACTTCGAAGTGTTCCTTTAAATACAGTACCAAAGCCTCCTTCACCTAATTCTTCCTTGAAACTTTTGGTCATCTTACAAATTTCTGAATAAGAGTACCTTATTGGCATGAGGTTATTTTGACTTTGTAGAAATTCTTCAACGGTGTCATACATTGACAAATGTCTCCTATGCCATTTATAAATCAAAAATGCAATCACAAATGGAGTCCAGAACGTACTTTTTGCTGCAAGGTACAGTCCTATGGAGGAACACCAAAACAAGATTATAAGAGATACAAATATGGTACCTCACTAGTGCAAAAGAATGACATTTTCTTATTATATAGTTACAGTTCAATTAATTTCCTTCCAAGGTCATGCTAATAAAGCACAGAGTTTTATACTTTCAAGTAATTGTAACAATATTTTCGTAGAGTCTGCTACTTTAAAAAAGATTAAATGAGAGAATAGAATCTTACCAGTATCAATGCTCGTTATCAACAATAATCTGATTAAAGAAACTGTAGTATATATGAAAAAAAACAAATTAATTACTTGATCAGGAAAGCGATACAAATATTTTGTAAAGTTTAAAATCTCATAAAATTGCAAAAAAGAACTCTTCCTTTGGATCTTGCTTAAAAAGAAAAAAATTGCCGTATAAATCTAGACTTTATATGTCTAGGCTAAGCTGGATTCTATGCCTTCTGAACGTGCATGAGCTAACTTGTAATGAACAGGGGAGGAGAGTTTGGTTATTAAGGCTTGCAAACGAGCTTTCAATTAGGATATGATTGAACTAATGTAAAAGAAACCTTTAAGTTTGAGAGCAACCCAAGCATGCAGTTATTTTTCTACTTGTCATTTTGCATTTCTATAACTCATCCAACTATTTGAGATAGAAACCTCACCTCTATATCCATACTTTGGTAGTATCTGATCATCGACTCTTTGTCCTGTTTTGGTAAAGAAAAGAATATCATAGTTTAAAATTAGATACTTAAGAATGCATGGTATGTAGTTTTCATGCAAGCATTGTTAGCATTTCTGCATAAACATTCAAACTATTTCATACTGAATAAAACCAAGGGGAGATAGATTCTTACTGATCAAGTTCGGAGTTAGTCTGTTGATAATAGCTACAATATGAAAACGAAAAAGTTAGTAATCAATCTAAAAGGTGAATCAAAAGAATTGAGTCTATATTGGCCTAATAAAATTGAATAACAACTTTGTGCTGGGGTCATCCTCAACCAGAAACAACTCTTCAAGCCTCTGGACCTAACACACATGCTTGGGGTTGAAAAAATTTGTCCATTGAAAAGGTTTCAGTTAGGATATATATGATAGGTCTACAAACACAAGGTTGGGTCATGATAGAATTAAGGTGCAGACTTTCATAGAATACTGATAGTCTTTGTTACCATGGGAAAAAATGGGAGCAATTTCATAAGAAAATTGATGTTTTTTTATCCTCTTCATGCATTTTACTCATTGTTTCTGAGACCCAAACAAAAAGCTTAAAAGTTTGAGATTGGCCCAATGCTCAGGCACAAAGTTGTTATTCCTCTATTTGTATGTAATTATTAGCCAAAGTTCATTCAATTTTATTTCATTGTGACATTCTATCATGTATGAATCAAACAACTTTTTGAGACAGTCGGAGACCTTACTTGTTAGTGCACCAAGGATTCCTGTATCGACCAAAACAAACAAAAAAACAATAAAAATAAAGTCAGCATTGGAACCTTAGAAATAAAAATCAACAACTCATTGCCATATGCTAAACTACAGTGAATATCTTACTACATTGATGTGTGAGGTATAGATGAATTTCTAGTGAGTGGGCAACCCAAGAATTCAGAAATGAAAGAAATAAAACAATGGTGAGCACGTTAGATGTTTGATTAGAAATTTCAAGTGTCACGTAATTTCAATTACTCTGCCTTCGCTAACGCACCATTTTGAGAATGGCACTGAACAACTCCCGAGTCACTGAGGGAACAACGTTCGCCATTGTTGCAGCCACAGTTTTGTGCGAATGACAACTCAAAACCATATTCCACCAATTCATTGTGGAAGTCTGTACAGGAAAATTTTCTTGGGACGGCCTGATATGAAATGGGCGACGATGACAGAGTCATTATCTGCTCTACTTGGCACAAGTCCGCCACATACTCTGCTTTGATCGCGTTGAGAAATAGAACGTATCTATACCTCTTGGAATGGGACAAAGTAGAGTTGGAAGAGTATGATCCGTTATCAGAACAGGTTGAAACGTCCAAATAATCAGTAGAATTCACTGGCTTTTCACACTTCAAGAAAACCACATTGGCTGACAAAAGCCTGACTTCATCGTAGCCTAAATAGTGTGGAACACTTGAGACGTATGGAACCTTTAAACTGAAATTTGTCAGGCTTAAAAAATAACGAGGGATGAAGGAGTAGTTATCTTCTAGATTAATGCCAGTGTCAACAACTCGGATTGTGAGGTTGTTGTAATCGATTGCCTTGACGTAGTATATTCCAGAAAATAAGTACAGCAACGTTTGGTTGTTCTCGCATGACAGGCTATATCTTGGGTCGCCACAATTTGGTGGATCGCCTTGTAATCGAAACGGATGGCTTATGTAGTGGATACTGCCGCAGGAAGAAGGAACACAGTCCTGACTTGAATCCTTGGCAACGCAAGTTTGATGGAGTAGGAGCACAAAAACAATCAGAGCTGCAAATCCTGCAGGAAAGGGCATTCGTCGTGCCATTGAAAGAGAGAATCAAATAGAAGAGAGTATTATGAGTGATTGGATACAGATTACACAGCTGTGGACAAAGATGAGAGAATGTATATATATTAGGGAGAAGCACCTGCGCATCTGATGAAAATTTTTTGACATTTCCACGCGCAGAGGTGGAGACACATTGTCAGGTGAGTTTTGACTCTGAACAATTCCGTAATATACTGAAACAAGTTCGAAAATTCAGCAACTTATTTCGATAAGCTACGCATTTGACAAGTCGACCATTCACAGTTTCCCACGTTCGGAAATTCAGCAACTTTGTTTGTTCTGCAATCACTTTTTTTTAATTGAAATTAGCCATTTGAGAAGTTACACATTTGACAATTCAGCAACTTACACAGAGGTCGTAGCCGTGTTTGGACCAAGAACTAGCTTGGTTGAATTCTAGACTTTGTCTGTCTTTTGAAAAAGAAAACTTCATTTCACACGCAGAATTGAGCCTACTTGTACTCCATCTGTCAACCCCAGTAAGATTATGGTATTTTTCCTCTTAAAAAGAGGCTGCGGAAAGCTTCAAGAAAACAGAGAAATATTTGGCTTAGAAATGGCAAGCTCCTGCTTCTTCTTCTTCTTCTTCTTCTTCTTCTTCCTGGCTTCCATTGTAGATGTCGGACAAGGCCAAAATGGGTGTCCTGAATTACGGTGTGGAGGACAAGGCCCAGCCGTCCGATTTCCTTTCCGGCTTAAAGACCGCCACCCAGACTACTGTGGCTTTCCTGGGTTTCCTGGGTTTCTTCTATCCTGCACTGGTACCAACGAAACGGTACTCGAGCTGCCCATTTCTGTAAAGCTCTTTGTCAAAAAGATTGACTACAAATCTCAGGTAGTTAAAGTACAGGACCCAAATCATTGCTTTCCAAGGCAACTTCAGGGACTCGATTTGTCTTCCTCGGATTTTCAATTCCAAGAAAGAAATCTTCAGTCTTTTGCCTTATTTAATTGTTCCCAAACAAAAACAGAAGATGAGCGTCGGATCTCTTGTCTTAGTGGCCCTAGCCACCAAGTTTATGCCGTGCTTTATGGTGAACTCGTTACCGACTTGATCGAGTCATCATCTTGTACAAAGATGTATAGTCTTCCATCAATTCCATCTGATTTAGTATTCGGTGATGATAACACTCGTCACTTTAAGTGGTCTATACCAGACTGCCGATACTGTGACGTGGAAGGCAAGAATTGCAAATTGAAGAATACGGGCACGAGCACTCGATCAGAGATTGTGTGCGTCCCCAAACACCCTAAAGGTATTTTCTTCTATACGAGTTGAATAAAAAATTCAAACTTTGCACAGCTTTCAAACTTTTATAAATCAGAGATAGATGGAATACAAAAAAACTGTGTTCACAAGATGCAACTTTTCCACCAAAAAGACCAGAAATTTTCTGGGCAAACAATTCTTTTTTGTTTTCTCACAAGTATAACGAGAAGCTTATTATGTTAAAATCTTTTGCAGGTGCATTCACGAAAATAGTGATTACTGGTACGTTGTTTGTTTCCCATTTGAGATTTTCATTTTCTGAGATAAATGGAAGTTCTTGACCCACGATTGTTTACAGTGCAGGTGTCATCCTAGGTTCATTTCTGTTAGCATTAGCTGTCTTTGCTCTCTACCGTTTCTATGGTTATGATAAAATAGAGAGAGAATATCGAGTGAAGATCGAAATGTTTTTGGAGGACTACAGAAATTTCAAACCCACAAGATACTCGTATGCTGATATTAAAAGGATTACAAATCAACTTACTGAAAAATTGGGTGAAGGAGCCTACGGAACAGTCTTCAAAGGAAAGCTTTCTGATGATATCCAAGTTGCAGTAAAGATCTTGAGCACTTCCAAAGGAAATGGAGAAGAATTCATAAACGAAGTGAGAACAATCGGTACGATTCACCATGTTAATGTGGTTCGTTTGATTGGCTTTTGCGCTGATGGATTTAGAAGAGCTCTAGTTTACGAGTTCTTACCGAATGGCTCGTTAGAGAAGTTCATATCTTCCGCGGATGCCAAAAACAATTTCCTTGGTTGGGCAAAGTTGCAAAATATTGCTCTTGGCATAGCAAGAGGTATTGAATATCTGCACCAAGGGTGTGACCAACGAATCCTCCATTTTGATATCAAACCTAGTAATGTTTTGTTAGATCAAAACTTCAATCCAAAAATCTCTGATTTTGGTCTCGCCAAGTTATGTTCTAAGGATCAAAGTATGGTGTCTATGACCACCGCCAAAGGAACCATAGGTTATATTGCACCCGAAGTGTTCTCTAGAAATTTTGGAAACGTGTCTTATAAAGCAGATGTTTATAGCTTTGGAATATTGTTGCTTGAAATGGTTGGAGGCAAGAAAGTTGTTGATGTTACAAAGGAGAATACTAGCCAAATTTACTTTCCGGAGTGGATCTACAATCTCTTAGAACAGAGAGAAGACTTGCGAATTTTTATTGAAGATATTGGTGGAGATGCTAAAATTGCGAAGAAACTTGCAATTGTGGGACTTTGGTGTATTCAATGGCATCCGATTGATCGTCCCGCGATGAAAGTTGTGATTCAAATGTTAGGAGGAGGAGACGAGTTGAACATGCCCCCTAATCCCTTTACCTTCAAGGATCCTATAGAAATCAATGCAAGGATGCCTACAAAATATTTAAGCCAAGGGTTAGAAGTCATCCCAGAATCAGAGGTAAACTGAAAGTTTGCTATGAAGAAATTTAAATCGTGTCATACTCGAGCATTGTTGCTATTAATTTATTTTGTAATCATTATAGGGGATTCATGTGCAACACAAGCACAAGCATGTGTTGGCGATGTGCTTGGAAAATAATCCCATTTCACATGGCACTCATTGTGCCACTTTCTTTTTTCGTTTATTTTCCAGTTACATGCTGCCCTAGACCTGGACTCTGGCGCACTGACCTCTTACTCTTAGCATTTTTAAGTAATTCTGGGTAAATATGTCAAACTTACTCTCATAAGGCTTGTCCAATTCAAAATTTCAAAGGTTTGATTTATTTGCTATATGTATTTTTATGAAATTTGATACTTCGAATCTATGCATTGGATAACTTTCAGAATCCATGAAAAAAAAAATTGTAAAAACTCAATATACAACATAATATACAGACCTCCTACAGTCGATTAATGACTTTTCTACCATAGTGTGATTCCACTAATCTCTCTCTCTGTCTCCACCCGGTAGAATTCACATGATACAACAAAACAAACATATAAATCACTAGGGATGGGGTTAGATACCTATTGTTCTTCGGAAGTAAAATCAGGTTCAGCTGGTTTCTGAAGCATTATGGGCAGAATTCTCTCTGGAACCCTTGCTTTCCGTGTACTATTGCGCCGCAACAAGCGAAGCGCATTAGCAGCAAACCGCGAGGCATAAATGGTGGCACCCAAACTTGGCGAGCTCCCACCAGCCTTCACCAATGCATCTTGCAATCTATTCTCCTCTTCCCGAAGAGACTCTTCAAGCTTCTTCTTGTTATAGCGGCGCCAGGCTGCCTGTATGAAACAAGCCGCCCAAGTCCTCCATTGTTGAGAGTAGAATCTGAAAGTATGGCGAAGTTGCTTGCTATGAAGCCGACGGAACTGAGAGGCTACAAATTTCAAATCGTCGGCTTTTAGAGCGAAGGCTTCAACTTCGGTGAGGGCTCGGACAGTTCTTGTTGAGATGGGTAAATTGGATGAGGATTGGGGATCCAGAGCCCAAGTAAGAAGTTCTTCTCCACAGAAATCACCGGCCTTGAGATATTCAGAGTTGAAGAATCCAGTTCTTCCACCATTGGTCGTAATGGTCAATAGCTTGCCTCGCATGATGAAGAGCATCTCGTCAACTGGATCTCCCTCCCGAACAATGTAGCTTTTCTCTGTGTAGAGAACCGGCTTAAGACGGTCACACATTGCATCCAACAATTGTTCATCCATCTTTTCAAACATTGGCACCTTAAATACATCCCAAAAACAATGAATGAGAATCGATCCTAGATTGAGCAATTTCTGAGAGCATAGTAATTCAACTTAAAAAAAGAGGTAGACAACATCTTACGGCCTTTCTGTTGGAATCCCAGTTTAAACGATTGGCTTTTTACTCCGGTACTATGACATACAACAAAATTTAGTGAGGTGGAGAAACTCACTCTCATGAGCAGAGCCAAGCAGAGATGGCGCTTTATGTCCCTTCTGAGGTCCTTGGGAAGATTACGGATCAAATTATCTTCATCAACACCTCTAGTTTCTTGCCATTTGTATTGTTCATACCTCCTAATCCGCTCTCTCAGATCTTCAGGGAGTAATCTGTGTGACATCCACTGTTCGGCATCTCGTCTTTTGACTCTCATCTCCTCCAATCTTGTAGTAGTGGATTGCAAGTATGTCTGTTTCAAAACAAGTTGAATTCATCATAAAATGAAATATATGGGCCTCAAACAAGTTAATTCTTGAGTTTTACGCTATTAAAATCAAACAACCTAAAAGTGTGCTTAATCTTGCAACTCAAACCACTCAATATCGGGCTTTTATTGAAGTTGTGTTCTTAGGTCATTCAACAAATCCAAATGGATGCCTTTCAATCAATGCAAAACATACACACTAATTGGAGTATCTCAATGGTGAAGATATGCAGTATTCGTTAACCAGCAAAGGCACTTCCATATTTTTCTTTCATTTTCGTTTTCTTTCTTTTTTTTTTTTTTGGGGGGGGGGGGGGGGTGTTTACAGAATCTGCAATAACAAGACATAAAAAAGGAATTCTTTTTAAGCATTTTACAGAAGGCTATGAATTGCACCAAGTGCAGCTTCCGTCAGAATGTACCCATAAGATGAATGACCCATACAATCAGCACTTGAGCATTCAACTTTAAATTCTGGAACTCACCAGAAAGCTCACAAACACTTGTTCTAACAACAAATAAAAATCATTTTTATTTATAATTTTTTAAAATTCTATTTATAACCTAATTATGAAGTTATTTAAGTGACATTATTCTATTTATAACCTCATTTGGTTACACAAACCATCTCATTGAGTCTCATCTAATCATTACAATTTTCCCAAACTCCCACATAAAATACAATAAACAATTCAACTTTTTCAAATCCAAAAAAAAAAATTATATTAAAAAATTATATTCTAACAACATTTTATTCAACTTTCAACTTTCATCTTATCTGTGTAACCAAACGAGGTTTTACTCTTTTAAACTTCCAACAAATATTTAATTATATGACCATTCAAATTATTTTCATTTAATTGACCAAACTGAGTCATTTAATGCAGGAGTGAATGACATGGCTCAAGCAAAGCTCCTGCTTTCAAAATTATAAATGTTAAATAGTTCCTTATTGCTATTCTATCCTTTAAAGAGGATAGTCACTTTCAGAGCTATATATTAAAACTGGCTAGTACCAACCTGCATATTCCCGATCAAAAATGAGAACAATACCAAGCCAGAAATTGAAATGAAAACTGCAAAGCAGATTTCCCAGACATAGGTACTTGTTGATAGATTTTGACCAAGAGAACTGCAAAACAAATTGAGACAACAATTCATGAGTGCCCCACATAGAACATGTCAAGGGTACACATCATAGCAAGATGACAAAGTCCACATGAAATCTAATAAAATGCACGAGACAATGTGATAAAACCAGCTCTATACCCGGGGCTGAAATACAAGAAATGTAAACATCTACTCAAGAGGACTTGTTTACAGAAGCATAAAGCACAGTTATCGAACAAGATAAACTGCAAAGAATAGAAGTTTTATAAACAAATGATAATTTCAGAAGTGAACTGCAACTCCTCGACAGAGAACACTTCAAAAAATACACATTGTGATGAAATGAATGATACATTACATCAGCAAACATGATAAAACCAGTTCTATATATGGGCTGAAAATGCAAGAAAAAGGATCCAAGATTCAAAAAAATGCCTCATTTACAGCCAAGCACCAATGGAGATCAAAAGTAATGTTAACGTCACAAACAAAGTTCAATATTTCGTCATCAGATATATTCGTAGTCAGATCCCACATCTTTGTATTCCCATACCCCAAAAAAAACCAAAAGAACAAAGTTCAACCCACTTGCTCTTTCGCTTATCCCACTTATTGACAATTTTATTTCCATTTTCTAGAAATAATCTGTTCACACACACGCTGATGCCAGAGATGACCTTCAAGGATAAATGACATATCACCCCCATTTGTAGCCATTAATCCCTTCCCATCCAATCAATTTGGTAAAATCTGATCGAATAAACCAGTGAAGTGACCATAATATATGTCATTCAGCACAAAAGAACAAGAAAGAGCCAACAAAAATAAGATTGTTCATCCGGGTTCTGGCCCGGTTTTGGGGTTTCAAAATCGGGCCAGAACCCGGACTGGGTTAACCCGGGTCAAACCCAGGCTGGAACCTGGATGGAAACCGGTTTTTAAAAACCTGGAACCCGGGTTCCAGTTTGTACCCCGTTTTTTTTTAAATCAAAGCCTACATGTTATGAATATTTTCATGAAAAAAATGTTCATGCAGCATTCAACTCTATTTATTTAATTTTTTAAACTAAAATTGTTTATAAAATAATATTACACTATTTATATGAAAAGCACGTATTACATTACAAGCACATCATTCCCATAATCAAAAGTTCAATCCAAATCTTCTAAAGGGAAGTGCAGCACTGCAGACCCCAACAGGATATACTCAACCTCGAGTTCAATGGTAAAATCTACAGGAATGACTTTATGCAACTCTTCAGGAGGCACAGATGGAATATAGGGCCGGATGCCCAATTTGGTCAAATACTCAATAAAAATAATCTCAGATGCAGGTCTTGGGATGGCCATGTTCAGTTTAGGTATATTATATGCCTTTCGCATTTGTGTGTGTATATATATATATATATATACACACACACATATATGTATATATATATATATATGCATTTGTCATCTATTTTTTCTACAAACTTTGCCATGTCCATGCTTCCGTTACAAGCAAACTTCACAAAGAATATTTTGAATTGAACACTGCTACACCAACAAGGCTATTTGAGTGTTTTTTTTTTCTTTTTTTTCATGCATTTTTTTAAATCATTTAAACGCTTTAAAAAAAATTCACAACACCATTAAAAAATATTTATTTAATCATTAAGTAAAAAAAGAAAAAGACAATCAGGCCCCATTTACAAGACCCACAGCACCTTGAGTTTCTGTCTATTTAGTTGCTAGAAAGAAACAAAAAAAAAATCAAAACATTCAAACCAAGAGGAAAAAAAACCGGGTTCTGGGTTTAAAACCGGGTTCCGGATGAACAGGCCTAATTATTATAAAAAGGTTCTCACGATCCAAGCATGAATAAAAGAAAGTTTATGAGCAATGTAGCACCAGACATCGCACAAGCACTATGTATGAACTACGGCCAGTTTACTGGATGCTTTTTTATTCATTCAATGTCAAAAAACAAAACACTAAATGATAAGCATACAAAAGCATGTTTCTGTCATTATTAAAAATAAAACACACAAAGAAAAGGTGATATTATTGCTGCCAACTAACTCAGCATAAAATAAATGTGATCCCATAGAAGCACACCTCAGGTTTCGCAGGCCCCACCAAAAACAGTAAAACAACTTCTCTGGAAAATCCCTTGACTCCACTACACCAGACTGAAGAGCATCGAGGAATATTCCAAAATCAAAGAGCGTTGCATTCGGTTCCTTTACGGGACAAGATGCATTCAGTAAATTGTCCACCTCTGAAATATTACTATCACAACGCAAAGAACTGTTTAAGCATGTGGAATTATCCCCACAGGCTTGTTGCCAGCAGATGGTTTCTCGCTCTATGGAGAACAAGTACCAAAAGGCTCCAAGTACCTAAAACAACAGAAAAAACGTAATAGTCAGAAATATATATAAAAGAGAGAAAATGGCACTTCAATTTATTGCAATTTTTAGCTACTCATCAAAAAAAAAATTAGCAGTAAAATGCAATAAAAGTTCTCTAGCTCATGGTGCATTTTGCAAGTCCAGTGGTGGGGAACTCTCAAAAAGAAGAGGTCCAAAGGCAAATTCATATGAAATCAAGACTTCTCCTGGCTTACTCTATAAATTACTGACAATGGCACACAAATTAGTCTATGATCTTGAAAGAGTCCAAACTGGAGCTTGTCAAGCTGCAATGCTATTTACATTCTTTATTACATAGGACATTTTTCCTTGTTGACTACAAATATATTTTCAACACAAAGCCAGGTCAAAACCTCTAGCTCAACAGCTACAAAAAGGTATCCACCCCGATTTAAGTCATGAGTGTGCATATTGAATAGTGTCTTTTCCTAGTGAAACTTATATCAGATATAAGTTCCTTTCTTTTCAATTCACTTTCCTTGGTACACATTCTCACATACATACATATATGTTGTAGTATCCAAAATCCTAATCTAGAACTGCTCATAAAAAAACTGGCTTAATTATCTTCAAATCTTCAAGCTTACATGATAATCATGCTTGGAAATAGTACTACAAATTGACTAATCTGACTCCTAAATAAATGTGCACAAGTTCCAGCTGCACTGAAATTGACATGATCTTGTCTCTCTGCATCTGATGGTCTAATAGCCTTCTACAACTTAAAAGGGATACTACACTCTATTTAACAATAAAACTCTAACAAGTCAAAACCAAACAAAATATCTACGTCTAACGAAATTATATGGGTAGGACTACATGTTTTTCTTATTGGCACCAAGTGTCTAGAACAAAGTCTCGACTAATCCTAGGGGTGCACATGTAACATACCAGTCTTGGTTTTAGGGTATTTGAGTAATTTCCTAGTAAACTTGTTATTTTAGAATTTATATTATTACGATTATAGTTTTATCAGATTTTATACTTACATTATCTCTATATTTTTCTATTATAGTTGTTAATTAAAATTTCTAGAGTTTTATTTTAATTTAAGTATATCGGATTTCATTATATTTTTTTACGGCATGTTTTGAAATTCAAAGTTGAAGTTTTCCTCTAGTCACCGAACCTCATCACTTTGTTAGCCTCTGTTTTGAAACCCTAACCACTCAACCCGTATGTTTCTCTCGGTGTTTTTCGCTATCTCCTAGTAGAACACAAACTCTAGTGCCGAGTACTTCTCTACACATGCACGTCTCCACTCTTTAGCACGTGCACGTTTCTACTCTTCTAGGGTTTCTCTAATTCTCTACCATTATAAACATGCTTACCCGTACATGAGAAGACACACCTGTGAGCTGCGAGAACCCTCTGTTTCTGATATACCGAGTTTCATCATTTTCGTTTGAGCCGTAGGTTCTGCCCGAGTCAGTGTCGTCGCCCCTCTCCTCGGTAGCCACCCCTTGAGGCGCCGAACCCCTCTCCAACTACACAGAAGCCGCCGACCCGCAGCCCCCGTCGAGCCACTCTCTTTTCGGTAAGCCTCGATCGCCACAGCCCCTCTTTCTCTCTCTCTTTTGTTTCGGTCTAGTAGTTCCTCTCTCTAAACTCACGCTCTCTCTTTTCTTTCGGTGTCGCACCACCAGAGAGACCCCCCCCAAGTCGCGTCGCCGGTCACTCCCTGCAACCCAGCACCGTCGAGTTAGCCCTTCTCCCTCGGTAAGCTCCATCGCAGACTCTCCCTCTCTCAAACTCTGTTTCTTTTACTTTGTGTTGAGTTAGCCGTGGGTTTCGGTTCTTGTTGTTTCCGTGGGTTTCTTTTGATGGGCCTTGGGCCTTAGGCCCGTATGAGGGTGGGGATGGGTTTAATTATTTTTGGTTTGGGCTCTTGCAGTGTTATATTCATGGGCCAGAGTTTTTAACCTTTTTACAGATTATAATGATGTTTAATTGAACTTATATTTTAAGTTAGACTTGATCTTATTTTATTTTCAATAATTGTTTTAGTGATTTATATTAGTTGAATTGATTTAAATAAATATATCTAGTTAAAGGTTCTTTTTAATAAAAAATGTTTAAAGAATTGGAAATATATTTTAAAGTATGCTTTTTAGTCCAATATTTTAGTTAATAATTCCCTTTATCAGTTGGTAAGAATTTAATAAAATTACTAAGTTTAAGAATTTAAGTTTTAATGACTTATTTTTAAAATAGCTCGAGTATTTCCACTAAATTATAAATTAGTATTGTTAAGTAGTTTAAAATACTATGAATTATTGATTTTAGTGTTAAACAAAATATTGGGTTGACTATATTTTTAGAATTTCCGAATTTAGTTAAGTAAGATGTTAGTAGTTGTTTATTTATTTTCCAAACAGTTTAGTGATAGTTATTTATGGAATATAGGTCTCAAGTTACGAAGTATTATTCAAGAAGAAACGCAGCGAGGTAAGTAAGTTTGATCATAAATTAGGATCGTCACAATTAGCTTATATGTATGTATTATTCAAGCCAGTTCTTTGATAGCCATTATTTATGAACCGCTCTTGTCATATGAAAGCATGTCATCCAGCATAGCATACGATCATGTCATTTCGCATCATGTTCAGATTTAAAATTTATGATTATGTATGTAGTATGTCATGCATCTCATGTGTATAAGACACATAAGCCATCTTAAGTTCAAGTGCAAGATAATATCAGATCAGTTAATAAGATGGCCATTCAGATGCATGGTACCAATGCAGTTCAGTTCAGTTCAGGGTGGTGTGCAAGCCATGAACCTAGTCGTGGTCCACCATAGTATGCTAGAATACTATCAGCGGTTCCCCTTGCTGCAGCGGGATGTGGGGCCGGTGCACAACCTTGCACACAGGGTTAAGTGTGTTGGCCAGTCAGATAAGTCAGATAAATCAGTCAGTTAATTCAGTTAAATTAGTCATACATAGCATAAGCATCAGTATGAACATACATGATTTTTAAGCTCAGCATGGAAGTTGTTATGAAAATCTTATGTTTATTATGTTTACGTTGTGATAGATTTCTTACTGAGTCATCGACTCATTTTAGTTTGTTTTCATGTTTTAACCACCCAGGTGATGATGAGGATTACGAGCAGGCAGGCCAGGAGTAGAAGGAGCATTTTATTTTTGTTCAGACTTTCTAAAATAAAACATGTCTTTATGACAATGAATTTATTTCAGTTATTTCATTTAATGTTTGGGAGACAGTTTTATGAGACATTTTTTCCGCATAATAACAGTTCAGTTTTTCAATTATGAAATTATGGGATCTATTACCGGATTATTTTATGGAAAATACGTGGCACTCCTAGCCTACGGGAAGGGGGTGTTACAGCAAAGGCCCTCAGCAAGGAGTCTCCTGCAAGTGCACCCCGGGTAATTCAAGGGGAAATATGGCCCTTAAAAATTGTTTGCAACCAAGGGTTCGAACCTTAGACCTAGAAGGAGCATGCCATCAAGACCAAGGCTCTTACCGCTTGAGCCAACCCATGGGGGTTACATTTTAAGGAGATGATCAACATTAAGAAGCAAAGGCAGCACACATGGACGCACGACAGCTATACAATGAACCAACATATAGATAAATTTTTTTATAGGTAAACATAGAGACAAATTTGCCGAACAAATATATATTTTTAAAGAAAAACGTAGTTTCACCCAAGTACCAATAAAACAAACCAGGCCATTTAATGAAACTTACATGGCTAGCAAGCATGTAAAGAAGGAGATTGAATGCAGCTCCAGCCCATGCAGTTTGTGTGAGTATGCCAGAAGTCCTTGTAACTTCTTTATATAACGGATAGATTCGAAGAAACCTCGGTAGATATTGGAAGAAAACAACAAATTTTAACCAGTTCTTCGTATTCAACGAGTTTGAGCCTCCCATTTTCGGAACGATAATTAAAATCACCACCTGAGCATATCACAGCATGTTAAAAGTCAGCATTTTTTTTATACACAACTTTTCCGAACCATTCTGCACAGTAGAGAGAAAATATATCTAAGTTGGGCAGTTGAATTCAACCTCAGACTCATGCTTTAACATAAGAGAAGGTCAACAAGGACTCTGCACTGATTTTTGGTCCTGCTACAAGAATTTTTTGTAACAAAAGTTCCACATGGGAGGACAAACATAAAAACTTTAGAATAGGCACCAAGTCAAGTTGAACTGCATTAAGTACCCAAATGAAGACCAGGGTAAATAAAGGCACTAAACAAACTTCCTGTGCATGTTAAATTTAAATTTTTGCTTGCAGGGATACAAGCTGCTCAGCCAATGTTACTAGTCGAGTAATACGCAATCAAATATAGGAATTGCATAGAATATAATCCCTTTGCGAGTTAACCAATGAAATAACCCCAAGAAGTAAAAAATTTGGCCTGCAAAGACTTTCCCTTACCTGTGGGAGCGGAAGGACGGCAAGAATGTCAATTAAGAAGTATGATGACAGATACCTCCGTGCTATTGCCCAAGCATCTTCAACTAAAACACCTCTTCCAAATACACGAGAAGATGGAGCAATAAAACCAGTTCGAAATTGAAAAATAATATGAATTATATAAAATATATCCGTGAAAGAACGCAAGATAATAGCTGTAGTCTCCATTTTCTTGTCCAACTCAAGGCACTTCTGGGCATCAATAATCACAGGGACATAAAAGAACAAGGGATCCAGTGAAACTGCAATCACACATGAGAGCACAAATATCTTATTCCACCTTTGTAGAAACGGACCCTGCGGATCAAGAATTTTCTTCCTTGAACCTGAGCCTTGAGCAACAGCACTATTAAATGAATAAGATTTCAATGATTTTTTAATCCTGTTTATCCTATCTGAACTAGATTCAAAGCTTCTTTGAAACTTTTCTGAAACCAAGCTTAATGCCATTCTGATTCTTCTTGGATGCATTTCATAATTTTTAGAATGCCCCTCGGTACTTTTCTCTGACTTCCAATCCTGAAACCTGTTCCAAACATTGTAAGTGACTTCAAAATCCTTCCTATGACTCTATGCCCCATTTAAGAGGAACATGAAAATAGAACCCAAACAAAATATGAAAAATATACATTAAAGTTGCCAAAGAAATTGGAAAGCATCTCAAAATCAAAGCAAGATGCTAACCAAAAAACCCAAACTGTATAGTGGTGGTGGGGCATGATATCTCATGTGTCGGTTCTGTAGCATTGATGGTGGGTGTGGTGGCAAAGAAATCGGTAGACGACAAGGCAGCAACAACATTCATGGAACACCATTATCACATATGGTAAATAGGAGGTTTGAATCAGTGTAGTTACTCTGGCCGTGGAAGCACTCACCATGGCTATATATCCAAGATATTAATATCAAAGGTGGCAGGGTGGTTTCCATATCAGAAATAAAGGATAGAATTGGTAACATTCAAACATGGTGGTGGCTATGATAGGTATGTGTGATTGACAAACTTGAACTTTTTTGCTTTTAGCTAAAAAATCAATAATCCACAAATTTATTTCTGAAAAGTACCATCAGGTGGAAATAACAGATTCTAATCTGGTTGATTCCAAAAGCACAAGAAATGCACACAACATGCTAAAAATTGCACCTTAAACTCAAGCATATAATTACTAAGCACCATAAATTGCGTTAAACTAACCTCACACCTTAAACTCAGGCATATAATTAGTATGCACAATAAATTGAGTTAAACTAACCTCACAAACTTCTCTTGCTGGTAGTTCATGATTATATCTTCTTGAAAACACGATTTTTCCGATGAAGAATCCACCCCTGAGAAATTTATCGATTCAAAAAACTACTTCATGCAACATAAAAACTCTTAACGCCAAACCCTGATGGATAAAAACATTCAAATTAATGAAATGGACTCAAAGCACATCCTCCACACATTCTACCCGACAATAAATGATTGTTCAAAAAACCAAATGGATCATAGAATTACTTAAGCACCGTAATTTACTAGAAAGAATCCAAAGGTAGAATAACGATGAGGAAATTTTGGGTAAAAGCGACAACATGGTCCACATCAAAAGAGAGAATTTGCAGATATTTCCAATAACATCCCGTCCATGCCAAAAATATTTTCAAAAAGCAATATCCACTATAATCATCCAAAAACAATGGGGATGAAACTTAAAGCAGCGCAATTTTTTAATTAACCTTTTGGAAACAAAAAAACTAGTAAAAAAAAAAAAAAAAGCGAATCCTAAATTTTCGGGATTTTAAATTTCTAACAGTTTGTACATAAATTTCAAGAGATTTGTAGGAGAGACTCGAAAATCAAACTTGAACAGAAAGACAAATGAAAATAACTTCAGTTCTGACAAAGTTAAAGGACGATCACTTGGAGGTTCTCAATTGGCAAAAGAAAACGACTATACATAAAAAGTTTTTGACTAAAAAAAACAAAAAAGAAACGCACCGAAGGAGAGACTAGGAGCGACTAGGAAATCAGGTTGTACATGTGTAGAACTCCATGGGAGATCAGCGCAAGAACTAAAAAGGGATATTTTTTCTACTTCGAAGAGAGAGAGACAGAGAGAAAGTTCGCGGAAATTGGCGAGTCAGAGTACAGGGCACTCGGCGCAACGAAAGTATTGAGAAAGTCTACGCGACTCATGTGGGGTCTACTGAAGCGTTTTCTAAAGATTTTTTATGTGATGCTACGTTTCGCTTCTGTACGGTGGGTTCAGTATGAGCGCGGGGATTTTTTTTGGTCACCGTAAATTCATACGAATTTGATGCTACGTTACGCTTCAGTACGTTGTGTTCTTTTTTTATAATTCTCCATTGATCAATAGCTCAATAACAAAGTCTAAATACAATAAGGAATTTCCTATATTTCCACAATACAATAAGAAATTGCTAATGTGTCCTTGCCTAGGGTGTGTGCAATTAAGTTGGCTTCTTTTAGTACGTGTTTGATGGAGCAGTTTTCATAACATTAATGTAGTTTGAACTGGAAATGTTTGGATTCAGAGATGAGTTGAGATGGATTGAGATGGTTTGTGAATGGTAGAATAAAAGTTAAATTATATATTATATTTGGTGTAGAAATTTGATAAAGTTGTTTTAAAATTTGAAAAAGTTGAATTGTTTATTATATTTTATATGAAAATTTGATAAAATTGTAATAATGAGATGAGATGAGTTGAGGTGGGTTTTGAATCCAAACATCTCTTAATGTTTGGAACTAACATTCCAAAGCAATTCAAGTCTTCCTCATGACCTTTGATAGTCATGAGGAACTTTCTTTGAATCCTCATCTAGAATTATTCTTTTCAAATCCAACTCACTATCAAATATTATTGCTTGAAGAATTGCATAGGTTTTTGCTATTAGAGGATCTGAGAACAAATATTGTCTCTTCCTCATTGTAGCCAGAATCTTATGCTTTCAATCACGAACAACAATTCCAATCTCAAACTTGCCTTGTATTCTATCCACTGTTTCATCTCAATTAATCTTGAAAAATTATGATGGATGAGATTCCCAACCATCATTTCAATGAGTAGAGAGTGATGGTTGAGTAGTCACCATTAGTCGAGAGACTCTAAAGTCTTGCAGCAACTGAGAGGCATCTTGTATCAATGAGTTAGCTCCATAGTTTCCAGAGTATTACTGACAGTTCTTCCATCTATTAAAGTAGTTTCTGGTTCCTGTAGACAAAGAGAACAGTGGGGGTTTTCCACTATTCTCTTTTTACACTGGTTTAGCTTTGTAGTCAAGACATTATGACAATCTCTCCACAATAAAGTCTTAGTTGCTGGTGGGATTGACAACTTCCAAAGCTTATTCTCTTTGAACTTGAATACAGTATTTCTCAATTGTTTTATTTGTACTCGTTATTAATCATTTTGATTTCACCTGCCTGCCACACTCTCGTAGACCTGTATTTGTTAGACGGAGGATCAGTGCCCCCTTGTCCCTGAGTTGGTCTACGGCTGTACTCGGGCCGGATCATATGTACCGATTTTATATTTTTTAAAATTAATTACGTCTTAATTATTTTTTTAAATTGGTATTTCCAGTTTTATCAATTTTTGGTCTAATTTTTTCATTTTTTTAAAATATAAAAAATATATAATAAAGTATTACTTCTTATTATAAAATGTTATTAATAATTTAATATATATATTATGTTTAAAGCATATGATCAATTAAATTTTCATCTTTAAGAGTGAAACTTTTATTTTATAAATTATAACAACATTATCTTATATGTAATTATATTAATAACATATGATCAAAAAAATTACAAATTTTCATATTTAAAATTAACATTTTATGTTATAATTTATAAATTATAAAATGAAATTATTTCATATATTATATATAATTATATATATTATATATAAAAATTTAATATATAATTATATATTATATATAAATATTTTGTATAATATATAAAATTAATTTTTATATATATATTTTTTCCAACCAGTCCGGTCTCAAAAACTACGGAACCGAAACTTGATCGTACCGGTTCAAAACTGGACCAACCGGTCCGGTTCAGTTTTGGACAAAATATAGGACCGAATCGGTATGTACCGGTTTTACATTTTTCAAAACCGATTACGCCCCGATTACTCTCCTAAATCAGTACCTCCGGTTTTACTCGTTTTCGGTCCGGTCCGGTTCGATTTTTTAATTTTTTTAAAATGTAAAAAATATATAATAAAGTGTTACTTCTTATGATAAAATGTTATTAATAATTTAATATATATATTATGTTTAAAGCATATGATCAATTAAATTTTCATCTTTTAGAGTAAACTTTTATTTTATAAATTATAACAACATTATCTTATATGTAATTATATTAATAACATATGATCAAAAAAATTACAAATGTTCATATTTAAAATTAACATTTTATGTTATAATTTATAAATTATAAAATGAAATTATTTCATAAATGATATAAAATTATATATGTTATATATAAAAATTTAATATATAATTATATATAAAAATTTTGTATAATATATAAAATTAATTTTTATATATATATTTTTTTCCAATCGATCCGGTCTCGAAAACTACAAAACCGAAACTTGATCGGACTGGTTCAAAACTGAACCAACCGGTCCAATTCGATCAGGTTCAGACTGATTTTTCAGTTTAAATTTACACCCCTAAGCCTGCGGTTACTTTTCTCAAAGTCAGTGAGGTTAGGTGTACAGAATTTTTTTGTTTTTTTTTTTTGAAACCTGGTGTACTGATTAATTACAATATACATGTTGTAATCTTCTAATAAAATTATCTTGGATTAGAAAAATGATAGTATCACCGTTGGTTCTTACCGTGCTTTATATTGTTGGAATTTTTTATTTTTTAAAATTTTTTTTTTTATTTAATGATTAAAAAAATATTTTTTAATAATATTATAATATTTTTTAATTAACATTTAGAAGTATTAAAAAAATACATATAAAAAAATATAACAAAAAATTAACACCTAACGATAGCTTCAGCGTGAGTTGGAGTGGCGAGCGTAACACCGTCCCTTTGATAATACTAAAGATAATTTTGCTTAATAATAATAATAATTTGACCTAGGATTGACTGAATTATTATGTCTGTCTGTCTATCGGTTTTGACTAAATCCAACTAGTATTTGCCTTATTAGAGACAATTTTAGCATTCCATTTGAACAAATAATGGTCCAGTTTCAAATAAAAAATTAATTAATATTGTGCAGTTTAAATAATTTCATATGTATGCTTTTTTAAATAAACAATTATTTTATCAACAACTGCGATCAAGAATTTCTGTCCTTAGTAGTTGGGAAAAATCTTAGATGATAACAAGGTTTATAAACATAAATCATCTCATTATATATAAAAAATTTTCATAAACATCACTCAAACACACAACTTTTAATTTTAAAATTCTAACTTTTACCTAATAATTATAATTTTTTTAAATTATAAAATAAAATACAAAAAATAAATCAATTTTTTTAAACTTTAAAAATAAAAATAAATTGAAAACATATATTTTTAAAAATATTTTTAAATTTAGAATATTTTTATTTTTTAGAATTAATAAAATATATTAATTTAAATAATTTCTTTATTATTTACAAATTATTTTGTTAATATTAATAGATGTATCATTTAACGAGGAGGAAACTGATGGGGCTGGACAGTTGGCAGCATTTCGCCCACTTAATTTAGAACAAGTCCATTCTCAAGAACTTTATCTTATTTTGTATTTTTTGGAAAAAGACAGAACAAAGTTCCTCTATCTATTCACTGCCAACCACGTGACCCTATCGATTGCACGGAATTGATGGGCGATGAAATTTCAACGTGATCTGAAAGCACAATAATTTGCACACTTTCTACTTTTTATCTACATGCAATGCCAAACCTACCGAAGTTAGGTCTCGAAAATGTGACTCGAGACAATTTTTTTATTTATTTAATAATTAAAAAAGTATTTTTTTTTAATAATATTATAAATTTTTTATTTTTTTAAATATTTATAAAAATATTTATTCGAAATACTTTTTCGGTGACGAGAGTGCCGCTCTACATAATTCTCTCTTCTCACCATTTCTGACCGTCCAGTCCAAAGTAAAATGCAAAATACTTCCCCCTTTTGCAGACATTTCAGAATTCAGATACAGATATCATTGGCTAAACGATAAATAAGTTGAGGAATATGACTATATATTTCAAGGTATGGGACATGGTATTGGTCGGTTTCATATTTTCATGACAGTGCCAAAAAAACTATGTTTTTTTTCCTAAGTTGTTGTATTTTCAATAAGATTTTGCCCTTGATATTGAAGTGCCAAAAACAAGCCAGAAGGTTTGGAGCGAGAGCTGCAGGACAAGTGCTACAATCAAATATGGATGGAATAATTGTTATCTATCTCCAAGGATAAAAGGTTTATGAGCAAGCAAGGTCAAAAGCAATTGTGCAATATCCAACACTGGCAGCCTGTCATCTTGTCTTTCCTCTGGCTGCAGATATTCACCAAGTCTTTAATTACGTACCCTGGCCCAAACTTTAAACTATTCTACAGACTTGGCTCTGTCTGGGGTGTGCTCCACAAACTATTACAGCCGGTCTCACCTGACAGTACTCGACCTAGCTATTCGTCAGGCTCCCATGAGGCTGACTCCATTTTCCACTATGCATTCTGCAATCTGCATGATTCAGAAAGGTTGTATTATTACTTTTCATGTTCCAAGGATAATTTGCCAAAAACAACCATGTTTGTACATTAACACAGACTTTTCAAGAGGATTGAAATTTCTACAAACTTAAGTTTTTTTTTTTTTTTTCATTTTACAGTCTATATCAAATTATTGTGATTACACTTTTACGTCACTTAAAAAAACTATTAAAGTCTTCTAATATAATTTCACATTTCAAGATTAAGAGTTTAAGATGATTGTTCTAGGAATTATAGAGCGAGAGGGAAGGACTTTTTTTATAAGTTCACTTTTTCACGCTCGTAAAACTAATGTATGTAAAACTTTTATTTAAAGGATTTTCATTAGGTGGTTAAAATGACTCCTCACTCATGGGGACACTACATGAGCCATGGGATACCCCTTACTAACATCTCACAGTTGTCCACAATGAGTGGCATGCCCATTAACAATCTTTTCTTGATTTTTTAATCAATTATTTCTCATATAAAAAAATAAAGCGCACGACCTAATGATAAGGCAAAGGGTAGGAGTATTCTATAAGTTGTTATCTTACTAACATAATACATCACTTATAACATTTAGTCTATGCCCTAGACTGTTTAATCTTACTAGGTCAATGGTCCTTAATCTTTTATGAGTTTTTGACTCAAAGAAATTATTGACCTTATGCTCATAATTATATAAAGTCAAAACGACATCATCATTCAGGCTATGAGACATAAAATAATAATAAAGAAGAATTTAAATAATTTTCTCTAGACATTCATGTCAAATAATTTAAATTTGACTAGTTTTCTAGACATATATACTTTGCGAGATTGTGTCACTTTTAGCCTTGAAATAACTTACTAAAATAGCGACATCAAGTTTTTATCTCATAACATAGTTATTGCTTCAAAGGTATAAGAATAGATTATTTATTGATCGATTCATTAGAATTCACATAGTGATAGAAGAAGGATCCATCTAATCATTCACTCGTATGGTCGCCTATATGATGTATTGAATGATTGCTTTTGTTTGCTGTTACAAGAGGAGATTAGAGTATATTTATTTAAACTAAAAATCCCTTCTTTAATAAAAATTAAAAAAGAAAAGAGAAAAGATGCCGGCTTTCGAATTATAAGTTTGTTTGTTTTTAATTATATCACGGCCTATACTTCAAAGCGGCTATAAATTTACTGTTCATAGATGAACATTAATGAATAGTAACAAAAGTTTTTTTTTCCGCATGATTTTTTCCGTTTGCTACTGTTTATAAACAGTAATTATGAACAGTATTTAGTATTTACTGTTCATATATGAGCAATAATGAATAGTATTTTTATTTATTTATTATTTTTTTTTTTACCGTTTGCTACTGTTTATAAACAATAATTATGAATAGTAACAATCGTGTGAATGTCAATGTGTAACGTAATACCACAATCGTGCATGAGGAATGAGAGAGGAAAAAAAGAAAAGTAGGAAAAAATATTAGTTTTTGAGTTTTAAATTCCAACCCTTTATCTTTAATTTTCAGATTTAATCTAACGGTAGAAGTTTAAATATTGATTTAAACTAGCATAAAATAGATAATTAAATTTTAAAAATTATATCATACACTTAAAATTAACTTCAATTTATAAAATACTAATTTCTCATCATTAAATAAAAGATAAAGCTTTACTGAGTATTAAATAAATGATGAAATTTTGTTAAATATTTTTAAAAAAGTATAACAATATAAATAATTAGAGTTTTAACATAATTTAAATATGATAATATTCTTAATTAACTAAAAAGAACTGTTACAACTAATGAAGAAGTAGCCTAAAAATATGTCTTGAATGTGTATTTCACTTTTTTATTTTTATTTTCCTTTTATCATGTATTTTTTTAATCATCATAAACATTTAAAAAAAAATTCACAAAATTATTAAAAAAACACTTCTTCAATCACTAGATAAAAAAAAAAAAAAAAAAAAAAAAGGCAAACGTCCCTCGGACGTTACCTACTGCTAGTTTGAATATAATATCCCTATCGACAAATTAAATCATGATTAATTTTTAATTACCTCGGGACTATTATTGATAACGTTTGTCTTCATATGATCATTTGCTTCTCTATCTCGGTTACTTTCGAGCTTTTTTCATCTATCATTTGCTATTGACTTTGGCTATAAGTGGGCTATGAGTCACGAGGCATATATCATACGGAAAAGAAACAAACAGGAAAGGATATAAATTATATATAGAAGAATCGAAGATATAACATTATTATTTTATACTCTATAATAATCTCTGCAAAAGATCCGAAATGTTTTTTTACTGTATTATTAAAATAAAAATCCAGCCGAACAATTTTAATAAAATATATTTTAGTAGATATTAATCCGGGAACCATGCAAGCAATTAGATTAAATAGAGATAAATAAAAAAACAGTTTTGGACAATGAGATGATGTTGTAACAAAATGGCACATTCTAGTTGACCACAACGGGTTATGAATTATGATAGAGATGTTATTTAAGAGTAATATTAGATGAGAAATGATATTTGTAGTCGTGAGTGTGCAAGTACCGTGTAGTCATTTTGAAAAAAATAAATAAATATGGGACCTATACGAAAAGAAATTAATTTTTTAATAGTGGATCCCATTCTTTTTCAAAGCAACTGCATAACACTTGCATATTCCATAATTGCATACTATATTAAAAAATTAGTTTTTTCATGAGAATTTTATAGTTACTTAATTTTAAAAAAGAATATGTATCGCTAACATACTTTATGACTGTAAATATTATTTATTATAATCTAATTAATTAATATTATTATATATTCAAAGGTGATTCATTTATATTTGAATTTTCGACATAACTTTTTATAATTTTGAAAAAATAAGTATTATATATTTTTTGCGAATTATAAATCATCCTGAAATCTAAGGGAATCCCGGTCGCATTACCCCAGCCGCGAGCCGCGAAGGGGATGCATGAGCACTGCCACGTACCCGTCTCTCTTCGGTGCCAAAGCTACAAAATACCGTCACATCACTCCCTATCTCTCACTGCTGCCATCTCACTTCTGCGCGATCTCGCTCTTAATTCTCCTATCTCAACCTCTTGAATCTCTCACTCGCTCTAGGGTTCAGATTCTCTCTCTCCCTTTCTAAAGGGAGATACAGGACACGAAGCTGAATCTCCGCACTATCAGATTCGGATCCTATCACTTGCGCCGAGCCGCACCTGATAACCTCGATTTGGTATCTTCGATCCGATCCGACTGTTACCGGAGCTGAACCTTGAGATTTTGGATGAAGATTACGTACTATTTCGAGTATTCTTGTCTAAAGTCTATCTAATTCAGCTCTATATTCTTGTATTTTCGATCGACTTTCTTAACCTCTTTTTTGTTGGTAGTTCGATGTTTCAAGTAGTTTGGAGAGCGTAAGATTTGTCATCTCAATATTTTTGTCTTTATCTGATTTTTTTAAAGATTTTGTGTGGTTGCTGAGAAAACTGAGAGAGAGATAGAGAGTGCGGTTGTTATGTTTTTGTTGTTGTTTTGCATATGGAGAAAATCAGCTGAATAATGCTATGTTGGCCTTTTGAGGCTCAATTCAATGAACCTATAAATAAACAAAATTCTTCGGTGATATTTAACATGTCGTGTTTGAGTCAAAAAACGTGTCTTTGGAGTACGTTTTGGTGGTTATTTTGGTAGTTTTTATTGATGTTGTTGTGCTCGAATATAGAAATTTGGATTTTTTCTGTTTCATCTTTACCCAGGTGGTCGAATGTGTTGGAGTCGAATTCAGGTGTATATCTTGAAAATCTTGGTCTCATTTGGTAGTTCGTTCCATGTTTGTGTTGCTGTTATTTTGCTCCGATTATAAATTTTGAACGTATTTCTAAGAGCATTAGAAATGGAAGGAAAAATAAATAACATTTTGATTTGTCATTTTGGGAGATTTGGTGTGATGTAGTAATTTTCGTAATGTCATTGGGCAGTAAATAAAGAAGATCTGGCGCCAAAGGCTAGATTATTTGATTATGCAACGGTTGCATAGGAATGTGATTGTTCAAGCTGGGAATATAGGAATCTTCTCCAAAGGCAGAGTACAATTGGGTGATACTCAAAGGAGTTTGCATGCAGCCCTTGGCTTAAGGAATTTTTGGAATCGTGAGTTTAGAAAGAATTCGAAGATGATGGTTGATACAAGTGCTCCAGAAAAAGGGGGACCGACTGTTGATGTATTGCCAGAGAAGGACGAAGATGGAAGATTTGCTAGTGGAGGATGGAAAAGGTTAATAGGGGCTCGCCTCATTTATCACATATAGTTCTATATGTTTCTTTTCTTATTATGATTCTGAACCCTATTCCTTGTACTTTTTCAGCTATAAGTAAAACCGTTGAGTGCTGTTTTGTCATCATAGATTCCCTATATGTTGCCAGTTAAGACCAAGCATGCATAGTGTTGTAATTGTATGTACTCGTGCATGTAGTTTCCTTGCTGACCGTTTACTTATTTATTTGTTTATCTTTTTTGCATGTTTTTTAATAAATCATATTTTTGCAAGGAAGCCACACATTAAATTTAATACAAGTTCGTTGTACTTTGACTTGTAAATATAATAAAAATATTTTGACTAGCTTTTAATACTAGGATGTCATTAAGACTCAAACCAATTAAAAAAAAAAATCAAAGGATCTCCGAAATTAACATTCCATTTGGTAGCAAAGAACAAGAGGCATTATAAAGAATTGTTACAACCACAAAGATATTTCACAAAAAAAAAAAAAAAAATACAAACTGATGTGGATTCATGTGATACGTTAGATTAACTTTACAATAAAAGTAATTTTATAATCTGATGTACCACATCAATCCACGTCAGTTTGTAAATTTATTTACTTTGGTGAAATCCTTTTATGGCTAAAGCATTTCTCTTTTAGAATCACGTGGAGAAAATGGTATCTCAATCACATAAGGAGTAAAGTTATTAAGTTTTTACTTAATTTCTTTTGCTTAAGTCATCTTTGCTTTTCTCCAATAGACTTACCGAAACTGGAGCGAATTGGATGCAAATGTTTCATGTTCAGGGACATATTTCTGTTAAACATCAATCTAATATCAATAAAATTTCTTGCTTACCTGTCAAGAAAAGTAATCATCAATCTAAATTTGTCCTAGTGACTGCATTTCGTGCTCTTAGTGTACCTATTATCTTATGAGATCAAACTGAACTGGTCTCGAGTCTCTTCTTTAATTGGCAGTGAAGATGGAAAACTGAGCTGCGGATATTCAAGTTTTAGAGGAAAGAGAACAACCATGGAGGATTTCTATGATATCAAGACATCGAAGAATGATGAGCAAACAGTCTACCTGTTTGGAATATTCGATGGTTAGATTTTCTCTGATCCTCTTCTTGCTTTAGAGAAATACATTATGTATGGAAGTATCTGTGATACATACAGATGGTGTCCTACATGACTCCATGTAAAGGAAGAATACAAACTGCTACATTGGAGTTACGTTGTTACATTTTCCTATATGCACGGGACTGAGGAGGCTAATTACTGACAACGTATGAGTGTCTCCCCATGTCTTTCTTGACTGCTACATACAAAATTATGATGTGCAGAGGAAATCTGGATGTGGAACAAACCTAGGGCTTTTGATCACTGTTCCATTACTTCATGGTTTTTACTAAGGAAATCTATTATGTAAAAGTTCCACTAAGTCCAACATTATTGCCATTTGACCATCTACATGCTTAATTAAAATAAAATCATCCAAGAATGGAAAAACCTAAAATTTTAACAACTGTAATTGTCAAGCCACACTGGTGTGGGTTAGATCTCAGAGGTTCTGTCTCATTAAGGATTGACTCTGGACCTGTTCACACGGTCCACTCTCTTGGCATTTCAGCTATAGACAAATTCCATTTACAGTAACCTCTTTGGTATTTGTGTACGATGCAAGGTCTCTAATAAATATGACATGTATTTACAGGTCATGGGGGTTCTCGTGCAGCTGAGTATTTAAAGGAGCATCTGTTTGACAATCTCATGAAGCATCCACAATTCATTATCGACACCAAATCAGCTATTCGTGCGTTCAAGTTATCTGATGCCCCATTTTCATGCACCTGTGAAGCAGCAACCTTATGCGATTGTCGCATATTACTTGCTGCTGGTGTTCTGATGCAGGACCTCATGCTAGTGGATATATTTAGGAACAATTTCTGTCTCATACAGGCAGAAGAAAATGGCTTTTAAGTCTTTGTCAATGCTGGTTCACAGTGCCTGGGGTCCTGCATGGGATGCTTTTTCACCACCTGATGTGGGCTTGCCATATTTCTATTTGGTAACTTGGGTAAGCTTGCAGGTGAAACATATCAACAGACTGATGCTAATTTTTTGGATTCGGAGAGAGATACTTACCGTGATGATGGTTCTACGGCATCGACAGCTGTGTTGGTTGGTAACCATCTATATGTTGCCAATGTTGGAGATTCAAGGGCTGTAATATCTAAGGCTGGCAAAGGTAATTCACTCATCATGTATTTTACTATTTTGTTGTTGGTAATTGCTTAGATGAAAGTTACCTATAAAAAACACTCGGATGAAAGTTTCTGATTAAAATGACGGTGGAAATCAATTTGTTGAGCTGAAATTTATAAAGGACATAAAATACTAATAACTAGAGATCTAAGGAATTATACTTGTTACTGCCCCGAGATTTAGTTCATCTAGAAAACATACACTTCTATAATGTAATATCTTATGAAAGAATTAATTACTTATGATTGCAGTAATTACTCCCATGCTACAACTCTAAATAAATTATAAGAACTATGGAGCTGTGAATGGGACTTCTAAGTGTAGCTTTTTTTCCCTTTGTAACAGCAATTCCTCTCTCCGAAGACCACAAACCAAATAGAAGCGATGAGCGGAAAAGAATTGAAAGTGCTGGGGGCGTTGTAATGTGGGCCGGTAAGGTTAATTTGTGTATAATTTTCTCATTGAAACAAGGGTTAAGTAATTTATCATGTATCATTTATGTATGTGGTGCAATTGATCTATTTATCAAAAAAAAAAAAAAAAATGTGGTGCAATTGATCTACAAAACATGGGTCAATATTTTAGTGGGTCTTGCCTCTGAGTTACTGGTATAAAGAGTTAGGCTTGTCAATGAATGGCAAGTTTTGGTGGAGTACTTTCCCTTGAGTGGTAAGAGAAAAGCTAGTTCTCTAGGATCATTGGATTTACTAATATATTGGCAGAGGAGATATGATTTGAAGTTCAATTGACAAGCCTTTCTGCTCTATTTATTCTCTTGTAATTATCCCCATTCAATACAAGAACATTCGGCCAAAGACACAGTTTGAAAGAAAAACTCTCTAAATTCTACCAATGAACGTTCTCCATCATCAAAACACCGCCCATTCCTTTTAGCTTTTCCTAGCTCTTAGTTCCTTGCTTGTATTTTGGTGTTTCCGCTTGTATACTCCTTGTGTACTTGGGCTATGTCTATTTACTTGCCTTAATAAAACTTCTTATTACTTATAAAAAAAAATTATTCTCTCATTATTGCTTGATCTTCTGTTGGCTGATGGTGCCTTAGTTTTTTTTTTTTTTTTTAATTTTATTATTATTATTATTATTATTTTTTTATCAGCAAGGCTGATGGTGCCTTAGTTAATATAATGTAATGCAGCTAGACATGGCATATTGATGTAATGAAACTCAACCACTCCTGAATTTTCCATCCCAAAAAAGGTCTCAAATGGTAATCAGGATGAGTCCGGACCATGCCAACCTTGATCCATTGTATTTGGAACAACTTTTTCTTAGGGACGGAACGCCGCAGGGCCAACAGAATTCTCAACTAGCCAGTTTATATAGGTGTACTTGCATATATCTTGTTTCGTATTGCCTATGATGCATGTTAAAATAAAATGAATTGCATTTGTGCTAACTTCATTTATTTTATATCATATGCATATTTGTATTCATAAATGTTCAGCATTAACCTATAGTTTTTGGAGAGAGGGTCTCTCTTTCCTCATAAATAGGATGTGGAGTGTGAGGTGGTGGCTTCAATCCTGGATGAGTGTGACTTGCGTTTACATAGCAATAAACAAATATATAACTAAATTAAAGAGTTTTACGTGAACAATTGAAAAAATGGAAATCTGAATGACACCAACCAAACTAAACTCAGTTGTAATAACTACAATCACAAACCAACTAGCAGTGAGTTGTCTAGTTACCGGCTGCATTTCACTTTTTCACATTCTGATAGAAATTGGTATGCATTAAAAGCCTGGCCTGTTGATCTTTTGGCCAACAAGCTCCCATTCAGGTAGGGACCACATACCCCATTGTTGACACATTCCAGAACCTTTTCTGACTTTTGTTCTTCATGCCCAAAAGTGTAATCCATCATAGGAGTGTTATAGAAATCTCTCCTTTCTTGGGCAATCAACTACGACGCTAAGGGTGGTAGCTCAACTAGAGAGAAGTCTAAAGGGAGGGCATTGTGAAGACAGGAATCAAGGGGTTGGGGTTGGGTTTTCGGGTAGAGTTTTAGTTCTATGGGAAACAAGGGGTTGGGGTCGGGTTTGGTGTGTTTTGGGTTGCTTTTTCACGGGCTTTTTGGGTCATTTTGGGGAAGGTGTCTTCTTATATACATTCATTGTACTTGGTTTTTCCTTTTGATATATATAATATTTTTACTTATAAAAAAAAAAAATCACTCCTACACAAAATGAATTATTGATTGCACGATGGGTTTTCTTGCCTAAACTCTGGGCCATTAGTACTCATTTGTGTTGGTCATTTCTCACCATGTGTTTCTTCAGTGCTACTCATCATCTCTTTTTTCATCATCCTCTCATCATCCCATGATGTGGCATATCTAATGCCACATCATGGGATGATGAGAAAATTGATGATAAATAGATTTTTTCTTCTTGAGTGCTCAAATATATCTTGAATTTCCTTTCAAAATTTTTCCCTGCATTTTCAGGCCATACAAAAGTTCCAATTGGAACAACAGAATATTAGGACACAAATAACTACAATTATTGTCTTTTTTAGTATTATGCTATCCACTATCATTAACAAAATGACAATTCCAAATAGCTGAACTTGATGTGTTGGATTGTGTTTACAGGAACTTGGAGGGTGGGAGGCGTGTTAGCTATGTCTCGTGCTTTTGGAAACCGGATGTTGAAGCAGTTTGTTGTGGCGGAACCAGAGATTCAGGTAATCCTTGACATAATCTTTTTTATCTTGTAAAGTTCTCTGTAGTATGAATTTCTTGTAAACGATTTGAATGCAAATGGTGCATGGCACTAACAGTTGATGTCGATGCTTCCTAGTTTTGCCTAGAAACTCTCCTAAAACGAAAGTAGTCATGCTCAAATGAATTCAATCCTAATCTTGTAGTTACAACCTGCATCAACTGCAAAATTAGCAACCCTTTATTTCAATATCAACATAGTGTATAGAAAACCATTTTTTTTTTTTATAGTTTTTTATTTGTATTTGTGTTCTTATCTTTTGTTTTTTAATTCATGTTACTATGCTACCCTTTACATACCTAGAAATTCCTCGTGAGTACAGAATAGAACGAAAAGCTTTCTCAATGAAAATCATGCTAGAGTTCTTTGTATCATATATAGGTCATCAGTTCTGTTACCACAGGTGCTAGTTATGAAAAACAAATAATACATGTAATTTTGTTTCCAGGATCAAGAGATAGATAAAGAATTTGAATTGCTAGTGCTGGCAAGTGATGGACTATGGGATGTCGTACCCAATGATGTAAGCCCAACATTGTCTCTCCCTCCTCCCCCAAACAGCACACACCCTCATGTAAACATACACATGCATTTGCACGTGCATGCTCTCACACACTTTGGTCGCTGATGATATTTTATTGGGAAGTGGGTTTGCCGTTTTTAGTGATGATTGACCTGATTGAGCTCACACTTTGGTGGCAGATGATATATTAATTGGGAAGAGGGTTTGGCATTTATAGTAATAATTGACCTAATTAAATATGCACAATCATTTTCCATTATCTACCCAATCTAAATGAAGCATTGGTCTTCCAAGAATTATAGATTACTTTAGATATAGACAGTCACGAAAGAGGAAAGGAAAAAGAGATGAAGCCTCTTTAATTCTGTTGATTTTTACTCATATGATGCCCGATTGTGTTTTTTCCCTGAAACTCAAGATAGAGAAACTCAAGAAAATTGAGCTATGAAGTTGATATCTACCTTGTGATACCTGTCATAATGCCAACTAATACAGGTCCTTGAGGCACGCATCAGGTCGTGTATACTGTAGAACGTAATTTAGTGAAGACTGATACACTGTATGTTGATAGTCTTCTTTGTGTAAATTGAGTGGCGTCTTGTGGTTAGCTTTGGTGCAGTGATGGTGTGAGGGAGTCGAATAATTAAATGGTCGTCCTCATTCTCTTAATTTTTCTCGCCATTAAATTATCCGCCCCATCCTCGTGTACACACTTTTTACAGGATGCTGTATCTCTTGCCCGAACTGAAGAAGATCCGGAGGCAGCAGCTCGGAAGTTAACAGAGGCTGCTTTTACCCGTGGCAGTGCAGACAATATTACGTGCATTGTGGTGAAATTTCTCCATGACAGAGCAGATCCGGCCAGCCCCCAGCATGATTAGAAATTTTCTATTGCATGGGTGGATCAATTAATATATTACGTAATATTAGTAATCAAAATCTGCACATGCATACTGCCTGCCATGCATTTATTCATTTCATTTCCATTCCTGCTTGGTTGTGTATTTTAAAAACATGGACTTTGAGACCTGTTTATTCAAGCATATGTCCGTGTATCGTTTGTCGATCTGGCTGTAGTCGTTCATTTAGTTTTTTTTTTTTTTTTCATATTTAATAATAAAGCGTGATGGATTTTCTTATTTTGAAGTTAAAATTTGTATGTAGGGTTAGTGACTCATTCCTATCAGAGAAATGCTAGATACAATCAAAAGTTAAGTGAGATCTATTATTAAAAAATTAATTTTTCATGTAAGTCTCGTACTTTTTTTTAAAATGAGTGTACGGTGTTTGCATATTTGTTGCAAATGTCATTTCTGAATAAGGTATAAAAAAAATACATGAACCTCTATGTTGATTCATTCATTCTCGACAATTCATGAAATGAAATACTTGGACGTAATCCCATTTGGAAGACCCAAGTGTACAAAGATTTTGCACTAGCTAAGGTCTTCCTCTGATTGAGAGCCTTCAATGGGGATAACGGGGAAATCCTTACAAACGGTCGGACTGTTTATATCCAAAAAAAAGCCGTCCAATCACTTGATAAAACGTAAGCTTTCTACCACAATTTTCATAAAGTAACACTATACTAGAAATCCAAATTCTTTCTCGCGATTTCAGCCCCTTACCCCTCGAACTCAAACCCCCAGCTGATTTCAATCCCACGACTGAGACACTCAAAGAAACCCCCTCAGCCATAGATAGCTCCTCCACCATCTTACGTAAATTAGGGCAGCAAAAAGAACTAATGGAGACTTGCCCTACGTGGCTAGCAGAAGCTAGACTACTGCACGCTGCCGAGCTTTCTCTTGCAGGACCAAATTGGAAATCATCAGGCCCCTTTCCCTCATGGTCAGGAAGCACAGCCCGCTTGCAACCCTATACCGTCGCCTACACCACCGCAGCTCTCCATCACAACGCCACAAGCTATACTCAAACACACACTCTGTTTTCACACCACAAAACAGAGCAATGTTGCACTTCGTGCCTCGCTGCAAACCACAAAAGAACCCAACCGTAAACCATGGCATCTCCTCTTCCTGCGATCTAATACGAGTCCTTCGTCCGTAGCGAAACCAACTCCATCACATACCTCACTACCTTTTCTATTATTTTTGGTTGTCGTTTGTCAATCCCAGTTCCACCTAAGTTCCACGATCATATCCTACAGTTGAAGAAAAGAAGAAAACCATCCCTGTACGGCGTTGGATCATACTGGTCGAAATAATTGACCTTGTCTTCGCCACCCCGAGCGTAACTCGACAAATATATATGTTGCTTGGATTTTGGTTTTCTTGATCTGAGAAACAAAAACGGAGAGGATATAAAGAACAACTTTCAAAGATAAGACGTGTGGGCGTCGGAACTGTCGGCTTCGAAATGAGAGGTTGGCGTTGGCAAGAGATGGACTGAGGTGGGCGTCGGCAAGAGACGGAGACGGAGACGGATTGGGTATCTTCGAAAGGGAGAAACAATTTTGAAAGGGGGCTGTGTGAGCTTGTGATTCTCTATGGTTGTATCTTGTATCTGTTATGTATAACGTCTGATGCGATATATAATTAATGGAGGGCTGTTTCTATACTAAAAGCAGCCAAACCGGCTAGAAGCGCCTCTCGAGGATAGCATCTACAAAGCCACTACTGAAACATGGAAAATGTCATAGCATCAATGGAATAGATGATAAAAAAAAAATGATAATAAAATGTGAACAGATTCTTTAAATCTTGGAGGATGATCAAAGGCTCTATCATATGTAGCTTGAAGTTCAATGCCATGCCGATGCGTGAATATGAGCTAGATTTTGGAGTTTAGAGTTGACAGCCAAAAGAAGATCCTAATCCCATTTTGGCATATTGTTCAAAAGAAGCTGAAATGGTTTTGGGACTTGAAGGATTCTCTAACTGCATCAAACTGCACTTGTGTCCATCATCATTCTTCAACAAGGAGCAGTGCAGGAGGCTTCTAGCAAGCAAAATCATTATTCATTAACATGGATTTAAATATTCTCACAAAATATATTGTTCACTATTTCACTTGAAACGAAAATCTTCTATATAATACAAAAATATGATGTTTTACTTATCAATATCATCTTTCCTATAAATACAAATACCTAAAATACTTTTATATTCTATATTAAATGAATATATCATATTTAAGTGAAATATAGGGGTTTCACAAAAATAAGAGACCAGATAAAATTAAAAACCATATTAAGCTCAAACCCATCTCAGATATACATAGTACCATTTTTGTTTCTAACTGAAGCTTATCTATTGTCCATTCCAGATTTAACCACCTGACTTTTTAAGAATTTAGTCAATACGTGATTGATGCACAAAACAAAGTGTTGTGTTTCCTTTTTTGTTTCTAGTTTTTGACGCACCTTTTCATGATAGATCTTTGATCAATTGATAACGATTGGTGGCTCCCTAAAATTTAATTACAAAAAATTAGAGAAGATCCTTATAATATTAGATTAACTTCACAATTTCCTTCACTTGGGATGGTTTCATGGTTGAGTACATTTCACACATATGTTATATTATATTTTTACGCCTTGCTTGGTTTGGTAGATGAGATGAGATAATCTCAAATAATCATTACGATTTTGTTAAACTTCTACATAAAATATAATAAACAATTCAACTTTTTCAAATCTTAAAACAAAAAATAATATTTACAAATTATATTCTAATAATATTTTATTCAACTTTCAACTTTTATCTCATTTCATCTCATATGTGTAACTAGACGAGGCCATCATTCAGATCACATTATATTGACGTAACGTTATCTATTCAGTCTTAAATTTTCTTTCTTAAAAAATTAAGAGTTAATCCAATTACTATGTAATACCGCATCAATATAGTAATATAAAAACAAAATACCGTATACAATAATTTTCATATTTTAATATAGGAAATCACTATATTAAGCATCTCACAATTTTCATTTTCAATCAATATGTTAACCATGAGGATTTGTACATCAAGGTGTGGATGGTATATAATTATTAAAAAAAAAAACTTTAGACAAATTGAAGTGTAAATTTATGAAAACATAATTGCTCATTATAGAATTTTTCTTTTTATTTAAAAGAATTTAACCATGAATGCTAACACATTACAAATTTGCAAACTCAACCTAAAGGTTAAAATTTAACCATAGTTAGCATCTAGGTTCCAACTTATTATAAAATAAAGTGCATTAGGGTTAACAAAAAAAAAGTAAAATATTAACCCAACCCATACTTGTTTTTTTTTTTGGCTCTCTCTTTAATATTGTTATTATTATTATTATTATTATTCTTTTAAAGTTATTTGGGCATCTGAGAATTCCTCTCATGTTCTTGGGAGGTTTTGACAAATAGGTGACTCTGCACAGTGATGGTCTTCTCGGATTCCAAATTTCTTCATGTCAGAGGCTTTTTTCCGAAGGGTATTTACTAAATTCTCCATTTTTCAATTTTCCCTCAGAAAGAACAAATTTTACTGATAAATTTCTGTACCATCTTGGAAAGTACGGAATCTAGGGTTTTGTCTGGAAAGTACTGAATGATTTAGAATTTAAATGGTGCTACTAAAAATTGACCGTTACTCTGATTCCTCTGCTCCTGTAGATCCACGGCCAACTTTTGGCTCATTTGATCTTTTGAGTTCTCTAAGTTGGTGAATTCAGTTTGTGAACCGTTAACGCTTCCCTAGTTTTTTCCTGTTACTTTCTTTTTGAATTTATCTTGATATTTTTTATTGAAGGTTTTGTGGGAAAATGAACGTGTTAGGGAAAAAAGCGAGTTTTTATGTGCTACATTTCGTGGGCATTCTGCATGCTGGCTATAATTCTTTATGAATGAGTTTCGTGCTTCTTGTTTCATATAATTCGCAGTCGTTTTGAGGTAATTATTGTAGCTATAAATTTTGTGGTGTTGAGCATAGAATATTGGGTATACTACTGACGCACCGATTCTCAGTCTCACTTTCTGAATGGTTTTGTGATCTTTCCCAAAATATTATGAAGAAAACGAAAAGCAGATTCTTTTTGCAATAACTTATTTCTTCGTATTTCTGTTTTGTGTTGCATGTTGAAAATACTTTTATCGGAATAAATTAATTTTGTCATTTTTTCTTCATAATTTTGATTCAGTTATGGGTTTTTTATTTTAGTTTAATTTTCTCTATGTTTAAGAATGGTCATTTTACTTGATTAGACTGTTCTGATCACTGATGGACTATCAGATTATCTTCTATAAAGGCATTGTGGACGCAAGAAGGCTTGTTGTATATAGGTAGGATGTGGAGAGTAGAATCATGATGTTAGGGTTTAACCATTGCTCTGAAAAATATTGTCGATTAAGTTATTTAAACAGATACCAAAACTTCTCTGATGTTGTCTTCCTCGTATATACTGGTGTCACTGCAATGTAGGGGTTTTGGGATCCTTGGAAAACAGGTGGCTAATTTGGATGGGGATCAGTAATACTGTTCCTCCTATAGTCGTTGACTGTTATTGACTACGTGAGATTGCAAATTCCAAAAACATGCATCAATAAGAAAGATGTACTTTGCTGATTCGAAATTATCAAAAAAGGAAGGGGGGGGGGGGTTGTTCCATTGGAGGTAATTGGGAACATTGCCCTAGATAGGAATACCTAGTTAAAAGGATCACAGTAGCTGACCCGAATTACCTGGGATTAATGTATGGTTTTGTCAAGCTGAAATTGCATACATTTACAAGATTGATTGACCTGTATGATTCCTGACCCACCCGTGGGTAGCCCAAGTGATGAGGGCGAACTTGTGCGCATGAGCCCCATGTCACAGGTTCGATTCCCCCTGGGATCAAACTGCGATTTAAGTGAGAGGGTGGCGGTGGTTTGTTGTGCTAGTCTCCTGGGGGTTTAGGTTCCATGGGTGAGTCCTAAGGGCTCTGCCGTGGAATGCTTTCCCCCTCATAAAAAAAAAAAGATGTTCCCTGGACTTTTTTTGATATGGGTTACGCAGTAGATATTGCAGGTTGAGTGAAACAAAACTTAGGAGCATTATCTGTTGGTTTATTTATATAAATGTTCTCTATGTTCTATACCTGAAAACACCCAAAACAATGTCCACATGTAAAAAATCTGGGGAGCTAGAGGTAACTATTTTAAATTACAACCTTCATGTCTCTGCTTGCAACTGATAGACCTCCACCACAAACTATGGGTATACTAGGTTCATTTGATTATTAGATGACAGACACTCTTTGACCACCAAAAGAAATGCTTACATAGTCGATTTTTCTTGTTCTTTTTTTTTTTTTTTGGGGGGGGGGGGGGCGCTGAGAGGAGATGGATAGACAAAGCTACTCTCATCTATCAAGCGAAACTTATCTGCATCTCCCACTGTCTTATGTTTCTACAATTCCATGACAAGAGCTGTGGAGTTTAATGCATACATGGAATTTGATTCGGTTCCTTCTTGGTTATTGAAATTATTTTTATTTTATGCTCTCTCTCTCTGTATGAGTATGCATGTGTCCATGTCAACTGGCTGCCATTTTTGAGTTATTATATGTTTTCACACTCTTAAATGTTTTGGTTCAATAATTGGAACAATTCTATAGCCATGTCCACTGGCGTGTCATGGACGTAAGTCATAGATAACCACCCTAAACGCTAAGTTGCTATGACCAAATATAAAGATTTAGTAATGAGTGCTTAAGCTTGTCTGTAGATCAGGGAAAAATTGTTATTTGAAGAAGGCTAGGTGTACATTGTCGCCCATGTGGAGCTGCATTCAACCTATGCTTTTGGACAAGTATTGTTAGTAACTTGTATTACTGATTTACTGCATCATCTATTTGAATGATACTAATATTTTGTGCTTATCTTCAAGTTCAACAAAGTAGAATGGTTTGCTTATCCTAGCCATTTGGTTTAATGGAACACAAATTCAGTTACTGAATAATTTGATCTGTATCTTATTGTTCTTTTTGGAAGGATTTAAATTACTTGATTCATGTACTGTTGATCAAAATTTGACATGAATGTCTCTTTCTTAAATATAATAAAAATTTAAATTTTTTGTTTAATTTTTGTTGGGGTTCAGGTTTCTAATTATTGAAGGTACTAGCTTAAGCAAAAGAGCACCAGGTTTTTGAATCTGATATTTCTGGTTATATATTGCGTATATTATTGGGTTTAGCAAGCTGAGGAAGAAAGTATCATGGAGTGCAATAAAGATGAGGCTGTCAGGGCTAAAGACATTGCAGAGAGGAAGTTTACAGAGAGAAACTATGCTGGTGCAAAAAAGTTTGCTCTAAAGGCTCAAAATTTGTATCCTGAGCTTGAAGGGCTCTCTCAAATGTTGACAACACTTGATGTTTATATCTCTGCAGAAAACAAAATAGGTGGGGAAGCAGATTGGTATGGTGTACTTGGCGTAAATCCATTGGCTGATGATGAGACCGTAAAGAAGCAATACAGGAAGCTAGCTCTCACTCTTCACCCTGATAAAAACAAGTGTTTAGGTGCAGAGGGAGCATTTAAGTTGGTTTCCGAGGCCTGGAGTTTGTTATCAGATAAGGCTAAGAGATTGGCTTATAACCAGAAGAGGAACTTAAAAGGATTTCAGCAGAAAGCTTCAGTCTGGAGTGGTGGTCCATCAGGGCCACCCAGAGCAAATGGATTTCATAATGTTACTAGTAATGTTACTTCAACTGCAAGGAATTCCCATAGCAACACTCGGGTGGGTCCTACTTCAGTTCCTCGTCCTCCACATATCAAAACTGATACTTTTTGGACTGTTTGTAATCGATGCAAGACACATTATGAGTACCTCAGGATTTATTTAAATCATACTCTGCTTTGCCCTAATTGTCATGAGGCCTTTATGGCTTTAGAGAAGCCTCCACCTCCAAATGTCTTTAAGTCATCCAGTTGGACTTCTCGCCAAACACATCAGAACTCAAGACATCATGCTACAAGCAGTGACGCATATAATGCTGCTAGGAATTGTAAAACTGCTCAAAATTTGGAACCTGGGGGATCTGCAGGTCTGAATTCATTCAATAACACTAACTTTCACTGGAATTCTTTCTCAAGAGGGGCTGATTTTAGTTGCACTGCTGCATCAACTTCTGCTGCTGCTCAAGCTGCAACTGTGGTTCAACAGGCTAGTGAGAGAGTGAAGAGAGAACATGAGGATGCACGGTCAGCTGACAGCAAATGGGAGAGGAGTCATCTATACAAGGGAATGGGTAATTCTGCCCTTGCAGGAGAGATGCCAATGAAGAAGAGAAAGCTAGATGACAGTTATGGAGGCTATGTGGCAAATCAAATGACCATGGGAAATGTAGGACCTGGCGTGGGAGGTGCATCTGAATCAACCAAGGGTTATTCTGGAACAGAAAAGATCTATGGTTTTGCTGGCACATATAATAAGCCTAACAGTGAGAGAGAGTTGATGTTTTTTGAAACAAAGAACATGCTAATGGATAAGGCTCGGATTGAACTCCACAAGAAACTTAAAGAATGGAGCTCATTAACTGAAACAAATACTGCGAACAAAGAGAAGGAAAAGGTGAAAAACAGAGAGACCAAGAATCAACGGAGTGCGGTGAATGATGACACATGTGACCTGCATAAGGAAGGTGAGTCAGATGTTAGTGGCAAAAGACAGCAAAACAAGAAGTCTCTGTCTAACTATACGGATGATGATACAGACCAAGATTCTGTTGCATCACTGTCAATCAATGTTCCAGATTCTGACTTTCACAATTTTGACCTGGACAGAACTGAAAGTTCCTTTGAGGATAACCAGGTCTGGGCTGCATATGACGACGACGATGGCATGCCTCGTTACTATGCTCGAGTTCACAAGGTGATCTCGCTGAAACCATTTAAGATGCGGATCAGTTGGCTTAACTCAAGGAGCAACAATGAATTGGGCCCACTACACTGGATAGGTTCTGGTTTTTCCAAAACTTGTGGGGATTTCAGGGTTGGCAGACAGGAAACTACCGAAAGATTAAATTCTTTCTCTCACAAGGTTACATGGACAAAAGGAGCCCGTGGGGTCATTTGCATATATCCTATGAAAGGAGATGTCTGGGCTCTTTATAGAAACTGGTCCTCGGATTGGAATGAGCATACACCTGCTGATGTCATACACAAATATGACATGGTGGAAGTGCTTGATGACTTTAACGTGGAACAAGGTGTGTCTGTTATTCCCCTTGTAAAAGTTTCTGGTTTCAGGACGGTGTTTCACAAGCACATGGACCCCGTGGAGGTCAGAAGGATTCCCAAAGAAGAAATGTTTCGCTTCTCTCATCAGGTCCCTAATTGCTTACTGACAGGCCAAGAAGCTGATATCGCTCCAAAAGACTGCCGGGAGTTAGACCCAGCAGCTACCCCTTTGGAACTCCTTCAGGTTATAACGGAATCTAATGAGCCTGCATTGAAGAACTGTGTCGAGGAAGATGTGTTGCAGAGTATCCCAAAAAGAAATGTAAACGAGACGGTGGGGAATGCTCAGACACGTAACCAAGATGATAGAGTGGCAGCAAAGGATGGCACGCTCACCAAAGATGATGAGAGATAGTGGTGCTTGGCGCTGATGGCTAAACGATGCTAAAAAAGCTAAGATTTCCTATTTAGGAAGTGTTTCTCGCTGGATACACCCCTTTTTGAGTTTTTTTTTTTTTGGCAAGCCTGACCCATATTGTAGAAAATGCTTAATTGGCTATTCATGGATCAAAAGTGATCCAGAGTTTTTTGGTTTTCTAGCTGTGTACATTATTGGGACAGTTAAGTTTCACATGGATGGAAGCTCATGCATGACCATACTGAGTATCACCATCAGGTCTTTTTCTTCAAGCTATAGGAGATAAAAACGTTACAACCTTGACTTCATGGGCAATATTTCATGAGCCAGATGTGGATGCTTCTCACCCTACTCGATTTTGTTTCTAGTTTTTATATACAAGATGTATTTATACGTTGTTTGTACGAGATCTTAGAGATTTTTTTACGTGATGGACTCATTTTATAGTTTCCCTTTTCAATTTCCTGCAATCTGCAACAACCTGCTATGATCAATAGCCGGTCTATATTTAACTGAGAAAGGTTGCTGAGTTTGAAATCTTTGTGGATTGTTTATATGATATAAGGTTTTAAAAGAGGGATTATTTTAAAGGAACAAGAAAAATGATTGATCTAGGTTATATTTTAATTATAACATCTTTTTTCTTGCTCCCTTCCCCACGGACAATCTCGGAAGATCAGCTGTTGTTGACTATATATGGGAATAATGAACTGTCGTTTGCTTTGATATTGGGGATCTTTGGATTTGCTTCAGGCACTCTTGCTACATTTGGTATGTGGCAACTTGGCTCGAGAAGTATGTTCCTTGCATTGTTTGACGCTTTCTTTCTTTTCCCACTACTGTTTAGGTTGCTTTCTTCTTCACAAGTACCTGCTCTTCTTCTAGCAACTTGTTCAGTCGGTCATGATTATTATTTAAAAGAAAATAATGTTCTTAAAACCAATCTTACTTGATCTCTGTATGGTACTGCACATTGTTGTGCCAGTCACTCTTTCGTCTGGTTTGGATAGAACCCTTCCTCTTCACTTCCATTAATTTCCTGACTAATGCTTTCATCAAAAAGTATTACTTCCATATTTGTCACTCTTCCATGCATGGTTTATTTTTCTTAAATCAAAGATCGATGCATTAAAATTAAAATAGAGATACAAGAGAGGGGGGGTGCCCAATACAAGAATATCGTTACAATGATTATTGTGCTCAAAGGGAGAGGTGGTAAAATAAAAAGAAACGGGTAATGAATGATATATAGGAGAACTCCGGCCACTTCCATTGCTTCCTTGTTTCCATTCGAGAAAAGTATAAATATAGTAGGATAACTTGAGCCGATGTGGGTGGTACATGAGACATCTTGTAGATCTATGCTTGATGAGTGCGGTGGTGTGGCGCGTGTACGGTTTTGGTGGCCTGAAATCAATATATAAAACATTTTTCGACCTAGTAGAGAAAGCAAGTAATGAGAAAATAAGAAAAAAATCTATCTTTACGGCTATCTTAATTTCTTTCTAATCTTGGTTAATTCAACACTTACTTGGGAATAACTGTTAAAGCAATGCGTGTCTTACTTTTGCAATGAAACGCCGCCCATTTTGTCTAGTAAAACCTCAATAATAAAACTACTCTGACTCTTTAATGTACCGCTCCATTTGACCGCTTGACAAGAATTTTTTATTTTTTTTACTTAATGATTAAGGAATTGATTTTAATTGTATTGAGATTTTTTTTTAATTTTTTAAAATATTTAAATATATTAAAAAAATAGAAAAAAGAAAATAGTAAAATAAAATAAAAACCTAAAAAACACAGTCAGTCAAATTGAGTGGGCTACTCTGGGCGGCAGAGTAGCCCGACTCAAACCTCAAACGTCCTCGCAATATTATGAAAATAATATTAGAACTACTTTTTCCAGCATCAATCCCGCAAATTGGTTTCAGATTCTTGCAAGTTTCTTAGAAAATGGTCCAATTATAGTAAAATGACAATTTTGAGTCCCCTTATTCAGTTTCCTCTTGGACCGGTTCGAATGAAAGCTTGACAAAAATATTCATTCTATTTTCTTGGTCAGAGACGAAAATCACTCCGAGCATGTGGGAAAAAACGTTGCATTCAATGAATTTTCCTGAGAAAAAGTAAAAATTATTCCAATTATATGATCATTAATCTTAGCTGTATTTTTTTGTTCAACAATGAGAGTTGAAGTTGCGGATCCACGAAGAATATTGGGACCGTTTGTCCAGTTTATTTTTTGGGTCGTTAGATCATATGATGATCAATTTATTGAAAACATAGTGAGGATGTATTTGAAGTAGAAAAATTTTATTGATCATCCTTGAGTCACATACCTACTTTTATTTTTTTTCTCTTAGCAAGTATATGGCCGTGTAGGCCGGATGATGAATAGAATAACTCAATTAGATTAATAAGACTAAAAAATTAAAATTAAAACAAACGTGGTCTGCAGTGTAGATAGCTGGATAGTAAAACTCTTTGAAGTAATGAATTTGGGTTAATGATTCATTGTGTTCTTGAACGGAAGAACTAGTTTTTGGTAAGAGAAATATTAAATCTGTATATAAATTTTGTAAAAGTAAACTTACAAAATAATATGATTTGGTATAAATGATTAATTGTGATGAAAATGATTATTTGTAATGAGAATAAACTCGTATCATGAAGTGCGCTGAGATTATAGGCTGATGTTAAGAGTCTATTCTCGTCACAAAGAGGAGATTGCATTTAACGCTTCCTCTACACTTGGATACATTGTCGGCAGTTTCATTTGTGTGGCGCCTAGCTAGTTTAATCTTTGTCAACTATGAGATCAAGATGTAATATTTGCCAACAACTTCACGGGCCTTGACATGTTGAGTCCATAATCTCAACACCAAGAAATCTATCGAGAATGGAGTTTTCTATCTTGGTAGTATAGGTGCACGCACGCCTACTTCCCATATATTCCAGTGTTCCACTCTCTTCCTTAACTCCCAAGAACCTCTCCCTTTTGTTTTTCCGAATATTAGAGAAAACCCACGGAAAAAAACTGCAAACACAAAAGGACATAGCGGTTGGAATTCTGTTTATGATTTGATGTCTCCTCACGCTACTAGTCAGCGATTGACTGTTTTGGAAACATTGGACCATGATCGTGATATCCACGCGCCATTTTCGTAGGTGTGTTGTAAAGCCAGTTTCAGTTACTTGTTGCCTTTTTTTAATATAGTTTTTACCCATGAGGGGAAATTCTTATTGCAGTCGGGGACTGCAACGCACTCCCAACGTGGCAAAAACTCACTGTTTTACTTAAATTGAACACAGCGCCGTTTTGAACTGAAACCCATTCCCTCAGAATCCCTTTTCCCCTTCGCCTTTCCCCTTTCCCCCTTCCCCTTTCCCCTTTCCCCTTCCCCTTCGCACGAAATCCCCCCCTCTCCTTCCGCTCGAGCTTCGTCGTCTGTCTCCGATACAGAGCCGTCGTCCCCTTCCTTTGTGCGAACAGGTTGATGCAGTGCCGTCGCCGTCCCTCTCATAGGTACTGAAATTTTTCCTTGCTGTTTGAAATTTTTCCTTCGCACCAAATTTTTCCTTGCTGTTCGCCGTAGTATATGGGTATTGATTTGGTTTGTTCTTTGTTGGATGTGGGTCAAAAATTGTTATTGAAGAATCTGTAGTATATGGGTGTTGATTTGGTTTGTTTGTTCTTTCTTGAACGTGGGTTTTCTATAGGATATTGAATTGGTTAGATTTTTCTTGGACGTGCGTTTGGTAGAGGATATTGATTGGGTTAGTTCTTTGTTGGACGTTTGTTAGAACCACAGATGCTGTAGATGTTGCACATAATGGCATGGTTTATTTTAGTGATGCTTCCTATAAATATAGTTTAGATGAGTTCTGTTGGGATATGTTGGAGGGTAAGCCCCATGGTAGAAAGTTCTTTTGGGATACTGGCAGGAATATACACTTTCATGGTATTTAACATTCAAATATCCTCTCATCCGAAAGTTTGCAGCAATTGCGCTTAAGGTCCTGCCTCAAGCATCTTAGTTGGCAATGTACTGGGTGATGGAGAGGGGTGTAAAGGTGTAAGAGCTAGTTCATGTTGATTATAAACTGTCATAGAGAAATTGAATTACCGTATAAATGACATTACTTTTGGAAAAAATGGTTTTGTTCAGAATCATCACAACCATCCTTACAAGTTGTAAACAATTCTTGCAGACTTGTTTCCCAACATTTAGACATATGAGAGAATACTAGGTTTAGTATTTGGGTTTGATGATGTATTGGTTGCACAAAAGTCAGAAGCACTCTCTAATCCCATCACCATATTCCATGAGCAATGCTCTATTATTTATTTACTCATTTTTAACTTCCCTCTATAATTTAATCAAGATTCCCCATATTGGCTCCTCCTCCTAGAGGTGCTCATGTCCATTGATCTGGTTCATTACCTACAAGCATATCACATATGTCATTTTGTTCATGAAGAAAGAATAACATTTAAGACTAACATTAAGACAGTTTTGCATACTAATATTAAGTGAATTCATGCACCTGCACTTGTGTACAACTACTGCGGAGCTAATATTTAATATGTCAGTATTAATGAAATGTTGGTATTAGTATTTCTGCACCTCAATGTCAGTATTAGTACTACACGTTGGAATTCATTAAATAATTCCTGCACTTGCAATATTGCATTCAAGGGTGTTTCATCTCAACCAAGTGTAATGTCGTCATCGCAATCACATTCATCATCTTCTTTGGTTGATCGCAAGTTGAAAAATGCTCCAATATGTTTATGCGGGTCGATTGCACATCTCAAAGTCTCGAATACCTCAAGAAATCCAAGAAGACCTTTTTTTACTTGTCCAAAGTACAATAAGGAGGTAAAGTCATCACTAACAATATTTTGTTTGTATACTTTTATACTTTTAATCTCCTACACTATTAATCTTTCAACATTCTACAATGATTTTGACAAGTTCTTTGCTACAGGGAAAGCCATATTGTAACTACTTTGTATGGGCAGATTTTGAAGACGAAAATGAAAGTCCAGTTGCCAGGAAAATAGAACTCCAACAAAGAGAGGAAGAACTCGAAAAGAGAGAGGTTGAAGTCCAAAAAAGAGAGGTTGAATTCCAAAAGAGAGAGAGAGAACTCCAATATGCAAGGGAAGAGATTCAGAAAAGAGAAGAGGATATCCAAAAGAGATTGTTGGTTCTACTTAATGACCGGGAAGAGCTTCAAAGTCAAATTAAATACGTTACTCATGCACGCATGCTACTCTACGTGTATTGGGGTCTTTCAATTGTAATATTATGTTGTTTGTTGCGATCAATGTCTATAGAAGATTAAGTTTGTGTTAGAGACTTTTTGTATGTTGTTAGTGACTTGTAAACATACTGCATAATATGCAGTCTTGTCAAAATTGTAATAGGCAGTTTATGTTTCCAATTGTACCAAACTTTTGATCCATTCAATATAACGTATTTTGCAAAAAAATTTCTGTTGTATCAGTAAGTTAGATTATGTGGCAGTTGCTCTTTCCAGTACATTAATAAACTGCAAAACTGTCATCCCAAATAACTCTTAGAATGCATTATTCATTAAAAAAACATAAAACAAGTACATTGATTGTCTGAATAATCACAAATACAAACAACAACCACAAAATCTAGCTTATGGGTTTAACTTCCCAAATACAAACAACAACACAATGAATACTACAAAAATCCCAAATACAAACAATAACCACAAAATCCAGCTTATGGGTTTAACTTCCCAAATACAAACAATAACCACAAAATCCAGCTTATGGGTTTAACTTTCCAAATACAAACAACAACACAATGAATACTACAAAAATCCCAAATACAAACAATAACCACAAAATCCAGCTTATGGGTTTAACTTCCCAAATACAAACAACAACACAATGAATACTACAAAAATCCCAAATACAAACAACGACACAAATGGAGACCACAAAAATACATTTCAACCAAAAACAACCAGCCTCCAAATGCCTCTCAGCGGCCAACGGCCCAACATCGACCAGTCTCCAAATCAATTATCAAGAGAGACATGATGTTGAAGATCCACCTATAACAGGGTAAAAAAATAGACTTAATAATTAGAAATAAAAATTATCATACTTAAGTAAACAAACATCGAGATGAACTATTGCCATACTTGTGTAATGACACTATGTTGTGTGCCAGAAAGTAAGACCTCATCCATTGTTGCTCCAGCGCTACTCGTGTTCATGACCTCTTCCGTTGTTGCTCCAGCGCCACTCGTGTTCACGACCTCAACTGTTGTTGCTCCAGCGCCACTCGTGTTCACGACCTCAACTGCTGTTGCTCCAGCGCCACTCGTGTTCACGACCTCAACTGTTGTTGCTGCAGCGCCACTCCTGTTCATGTCCTCATCCGCTGTTGCTGCAACACCACTCCTATTCATGTCCTCATCCGCTGTTGCTGCAGCGCCACTCCTATTCATGTCCTCATCCGCTGTTGCTCCAGCGCCACTTGTGTTCACGAGCTCTTCCGGAGGTTTACTTGTCTACATTTCAACCACACAAAAATGATTTTAGAATGATTCAGGAAACAACTTTGCATAAGTATACAAACACAAACACATTAAATACATTTTTTCTTCGTCTCTTGGCACTGGTATCAGACTGTTTACGCTTAGTTTGTGGCTTCCTCATAATCTTCTCTATTGTAGGTGCCATCCTCTTCGATGGAGGCCTCCCTTTACCTCTAACAACGCGAGGACTCAACACTTTTTTTGAACTTCCCATTCCAACATCATTGACCTCAGTATTAGTATTCGCAAGTGTAGGTGGCGCCTTGGGTTTTGTGTAAATCAAATTCATTGCCTGTAACTTATGTGTCATATCCATTGAATACTCATCACTTTATGCTGCATTTGTTGCAACTTCATAGCATAGTTTAATCAAATTAGAGTACCTACCAGCAGCTGGTTTATCACTCAAGTCATCATAACTGCTTTGAATCAGAGCATACCTACGCTTAATGTCCTTCCTCCACCTGTCCATAATGTACTTTGAAGGCACCGATCGGACGTCTTTTAATGAGAAAATAGCAAGAATGTGCCTACATAAAATGCCCCTCATCTCAAATAGTCCACACATGCACTTCACCTCACACTCATCTTCATTAAAGTATGCCTGATATGTAACTCGTTTAATGGAGTCTTCAACTTGCAACTGATCATTAACTTGATATGTCGAAATTGCCCCTTCTGTTTTGATGAGAATACAATGAGAATATATAATTCCCATTACTTCAGTCTGTACTTCTTTAAATTTAGAATTAGTATATAATTCTTGAAATTGCTTCTCCACGGGTAAATGAGTTATACATGGGATTGTGCGGTTGAATGAGTGAAAGTCTGCAGCAATCTCATTCTCTCCTTTCTTCCTCAATGCATTATCAAACTGATCAACGAACTCTTTTAATGTGGTCCCCGAATGCACAAAACCATCAAAAAATGCATTCATGCTTTCACTTCTTTGAGTTGTGCTCATTCCAGCCCAAAATCTATCTTTCAAATATACAGGAACCCAATGCATTCTCTCAGTATATAGACTTTGAAGCCATGCATTCTCGTGTAAATTGAATGTATCAAGTAATACCTCCCAAGACTTCTCAAACTCTTCAGAAGTTTGACAATCATAAACATATTTTTGCAATGTGCTCTTCAAACCATCAGTATATTTAGAATGGGAACCCAACTTCTCTGGTAGTTTTCGCATAATGTGCCATAAACAATACCTGTGTCGGGTATTCGGGAAGACTATTGCTATGGCGTTTTTCATGGCTCTGTCTTGGTCAGTAATGATAGCATTTGGAGCTCTCCCATCCATGCATCTCAACCAAGTCTCAAACAACCAAACAAATGTATCAGTATCTTCGCTTGAAATCAAACCTGCTCCAAAAAGTATTGATTGTCCGTGATGGTTAACACCGACAAAAGGGGCAAATGGCATGCCATATCTATTTGTTAGGTATGTTGTATCAAATGTTACAACATCCCCAAAATACCCATATGCTGCTCTGCTACGTCCATCGACCCAAAAAACATTCTTTAATCTTCCTTCGTCATCTATATCCATTGAGGAATAGAACCCATCATTCTTATACTGCATTCTCTCAAAATATTGACGAAGTGCATCAGCACCTCCTTTACCAAGCCTAAGGACTCAGGCCTTGTCAATATAATTCCGCGCATCTTTCTCGATGAATGGAAGATTATCATAACCACCTGCTTCAACAACCAATGAGTTGAAATTTTTATCCATACTTATGCCTGCCTTATCATTGATATCTAGCTGCCTTTTTACTGAAGCATCAATGGCTCGATTACATCTAAAAAACCTTGCCTTTTGTGGACTTAACCCATGGTTGTGTGCATTCTCAACGGTAGTTATACACAATACCCCATCAAGGAAAATTGCATTGATTTTCGCCTTACAATCTGTCTTCGTTGTCGGACGTGGTTTAGAAACATTCGAAGTACGATTTCTTGCCTTACCACCACGGGCACAACCAAGGGTTACGTATCTAACACTTCCATCTTCATCCCTTTTACTTCTTTGGGTCATTACTCCAAACCCAATTTGTTTTCCATATTGCTTATAGAAGTCCAAAAGCTCATGCTCAGTTTTAAATGACATCCCCGGCTTGGGCTCTATAACACCATCATCATCATCATTTCCATGGCTGCTTGACTTCACTTCCTCAACCAATGAATTATCCACATCAATATTCCCTGAATCAATTGTAGTGCACGTCTCTATATGTTTTTCTCTGGGTAATACCTCATCAGCCTCCTGCATTATATCATAAAGCAAATCAAGAAAGGGAAGGTAAGGTATAAACCCAACTTGAATATATAGAGCCTGGTTGTTTAATATGTACATCAACGCAACAATTTTTTGTTTACCTGCTGCTCATCAATTAACTCGTCTCCCACATTTGAGATATTCTGATTAGTAGTGCTCTCATAAGAAAACAATGATCGCCTAGTAGACGAGGTGGTTCTGTTATCTTATTAGGATTACTTGAATTACCCATATAAGGGATGGGTGGAGCAAAATGATAGGGAATTGGTGGAGCAAACGATACCCCAGTTGGTTGCTGCAATTTATATTCAAAAACCATACATGTAACATCGATAGTATGGATTTAAACATAAATGCTTCTAAAACGAAATTTTCACCTCGTTTGTCCATGGGTACGGGTCAGCATTTGGACGCGGTACAAAAGGTGGAAAAAATGTAGGTGGCATTGTCCCATGATAACCATGCATATAGTTATACGCTGACCAATCTGGATATAATGGTCTTGATATTTCCTGAAATAATATCGAATAATGATTTATTACAAAATATTAATTTCTACTAATAACATAGCTTTTGGATATGACAAGAATACCTGAGTGAATGCAGTAGTGTTGATAGGCACCGGGAACCTTGTAGCACTGCTGGTAGGCCTTGTTCTTTCTTTCTCTTTCTCCATCAACTTGTCCACCCAAAATGGAATCACCTCTATGTATATGTAAACTTTTAGCCAATTAAAGATTATAAATTAATTTAACAAGGCTCATACTTGTTTAAGCATAGTCTGAACATATGATATGCTTTCATATAACACATCTATACACTTCTTTAATTCAGACATCAAATCTACAATACTTATAGTCCAACGACTGTTATGGGTTTAAAATATGCATTAAGATGAGTTGGGTCAGATCTACAATTTCAAATATGTTATTAGTTATGCATTCAAATCTACAATTTAAATCAAATCTGCATTAACATTTTAAAATATTGAAAGTTATGGGTCGGGTAAGATATACGATTTATTAAACATTAGCTTTTGTTTAATATTAAGCACATTTGACTGAGAGCTTGTTTTAACATTATCATATAATTATTAAACATATAAATCATTATCAAACAACCATGGGTCTGATCATATAATTATCAAACATATGGACAACAACATAACAGAGTATACCTGCAACAATCAGTTGGTGTGAGTTACGTTTTGGGACTTTGTTATGAAGGAGGACCAAATCCAAGATGTGGGTGGTGCTTGAGAGTAAACATAAAACTGAAATCATGAAAATGGGAGGTGGTTCATTAGAGCATGGTATGGATCTACAAAATGAGGGGCAAGAGAGTGAGAGTATAGCAACCTCGTTGGTGGCGACGCCGCCGTGGTGGAGGAGGCAATCTCGAGTGGCAGGCAAAGGTCGGTGGTGGAGGAGATGAGCCTCACGCCGAAAGTCGAATGTGAATAATTCCTGGAACACGCGGGCTGGGCAGGGGCTGGGCAGCGGCAAAAAATTCTGCTTTTTGAATTGTGATTTTCTACGCAACTGGAAACAATTTTCTCATTTGGGAGATAAGGACATTTTGGTCATTTAATAAAGATGATATGGACAAAAGACAAAAACCAGTGTACGCGGGGACTGGCTCTTCGGACTGTAGCTAGCACGACCCTCTTATCTACATGCAATGCCAAACCTACCGAAGTTAGGTCTCGAAAATGTGACTCGAGACAATTTTTTTATTTATTTAATAATTAAAAAAGTATTTTTTTAATAATATTATAAATTTTTTATTTTTTTAAATATTTATAAAAACATTTATTCGAAATACTTTTTCGGTGACGAGAGTGCCGCTCTACATTATTCTCTCTTCTCACCATTTCTGTCCGTCCAGTCCAAAGTAAAATGCAAAATACTTCCCCCTTTTGCAGACATTTCAGAATTCAGATACAGATATCATTGGCTAAACGATAAATAAGTTGAGGAATATGACTATATATTTCAAGGTATGGGACATGGTATTGGTCGGTTTCATATTTTCATGACAGTGCCAAAAAAACTATGTTTTTTTTCCTAAGTTGTTGTATTTTCAATAAGATTTTGCCCTTGATATTGAAGTGCCAAAAACAAGCCAGAAGGTTTGGAGCGAGAGCTGCAGGACAAGTGCTACAATCAAATATGGATGGAATAATTGTTATCATCTCCAAGGATAAAAGGTTTATGAGCAGGCAAAGTCAAAAGCAATTGTGCAATATCCAACACTGGCAGCCTGTCATCTTGTCTTTCCTCTGGCTGCAGATATTCACCAAGTCTTTAATTACGTACCCTGGCCCAAACTTTAAGAAAAAATGTGGGCATCTGCCCCCACACGGGCACACTTCGTGTAAAAAAAAAAGAAGTGATGTGCAGTGTGTGCTGATGTGGGGCAGATGCCCAGAATTACTCAAACTTTAAACTATTCTACAGACTTGGCTCTGTCTGGGGTGTGCTCCACAAACTATTACAGCCGGTCTCACCTGACAGTACTCGACCTAGCTATTCGTCAGGCTCCCACGAGGCTGACTCCATTTTCCACTATGCATTCTACAATCTGCATGATTCAGAAAGGTTGTATTATTACTTTTCATGTTCCAAGGATAATTTGCCAAAAACAACCATGTTTGTACATTAACACAGACTTTTCAAGAGGAGAGAAATTTCTACAAACTTAAGTTTTTTTTTTTTTTTTTTCATTTTACAGTCTATATCAAATTATTGTGATTACACTTTTACGTCACTTAAAAAAACTATTAAAGTCTTCTAATATAATTTCACATTTCAAGATTAAGAGTTTAAGATGATTGTTCTAGGAATTATAGAGCGAGAGGGAAGGACTTTTTTTATAAGTTCACTTTTTCAGGCTCGTAAAACTAATGTATGTAAAACTTTTATTTAAAGGATTTTCATTAGGTGGTTAAAATGACTCCTCACTCATGGGGACACTACATGAGCCATGGGATACCCCTTACTAACGTCTCACAGTTGTCCACAATGAGTGGAATGCCCATTAACAATCTTTTCTTGATTTTTTAATCAATTATTTCTCATAAAAAAAATAAAGCGCATGACCTAATGATAAGGCAAAGGGTAGGAGTATTCTATAAGTTGCTATCTTACTAACATAATACATCACTCATAACATCTAGTCTATGCCCTAGTCTGTTTAATCTTACTAGGTTAAGGGTCCTTAATCTTTTATGAGTTTATGACTCAGAAATTATTGACCTTATGCTCATAATTATATAAAGTCAAAACAACATCATCATGATTAATTTTTAATTACCTCAGGACTATTATTGATAACGTTTGTATTCATTTGATCATTTGCTTTCTCTATCTCTGTTACTTTCGAGCTTTTTTCATCTATCATTTGCTATTGACTTTGGCTATAAGTGGGCTATGAGTCACGAGGCATATATCATACGGAAAAGAAACAAACAGGAAAGGATATAAATTATATATAGAAGAATCGAAGATATAACATTATTATTTTATACTCTATAATAATCTCTGCAAAAGATCCGAAATGTTTTTTTTACTGTATTATTAAAATAAAAATCCAGCCGAACAATTTTAATAAAATATATTTTAGTAGATATTAATCCGGGAACCATGCAAGCAATTAGATTAAATAGAGATAAATAAAAAAACAGTTTTGGACAATGAGATGATGTTGTAACAAAATGGCACATTCTAGTTGACCGGAACGGGTTATGATAGAGATGTTATTTAAGAGTAATATTAGATGAGAAATGATATTTGTAGTCGTGAGTGTGCAAGTATCGTGTAGTCATTTTGAAAAAAGTGAATAAATATGGGACCTATACGAAAAGAAATTAATTTTTTAATAGTGGATCATATTCTTTTTCAAAGCAACTGCATAACACTTGCATATTCCATAATTGCATACTCTATTAAAAAATTAGTTTTTTCATGTGAATTTTATAGTTACTTAATTTTAAAAAAGAATATGTATCGCTACCATACTTTATGACTGTAAATATTATTTATTATAATCTAATTAATTAATATTATTATATATTCAAAGGTGATTCATTTATATTTGAATTTTCGACATAACTTTTTATAATTTTGAAAAAATAAGTATTATATATTTTTTGCGAATTATAAATAATCATCCTGAAATCTAAGGGAATCCCGGTCGCATTACCCCAGCCGCGAGCCGCGAAGGGGATGCATGAGCACTGCCACGTACCCGTCTCTCTTCGGTGCCAAAGCTACAAAATACCGTCACATCACACTCCCTATCTCACTGCTGCCATCTCACTTCTGCGCGATCTCGCTCTTAATTCTCCTATCTCAACCTCTTGAATCTCTCACTCGCTCTAGGGTTCAGATTCTCTCTCTCCCTTTCTAAAGGGAGATACAGCACACGAAGCTGAATCTCCGCACTATCAGATTCGGATCCTATCACTTGCGCCGAGACGCACCTGATAACCTCGATTTGGTATCTTCGATCCGATCCGACTGTTACCGGAGCTGAACCTTGAGATTTTGGATGAAGATTACGTACTATTTCGAGTATTCTTGTCTAAAGTCTATCTAATTCAGCTCTATATTCTTGTATTTTCGATCGACTTTCTTAACCTCTTTTTTGTTGGTAGTTCGATGTTTCAAGTAGTTTGGAGAGCGTAAGATTTGTCATCTCAATATTTTTGTCTTTATCTGATTTTTTTAAAGATTTTGTGTGGTTGCTGAGAAAACTGAGAGAGAGATAGAGAGTGCGGTTGTTATGTTTTTGTTGTTGTTTTGCATATGGAGAAAATCAGCTCAATAATGCTATGTTGGCCATTTGAGGCTCAATTCAATGAACCTATAAATAAACAAAATTCTTCGGTGATATTTAACATGTCGTGTTTGAGTCAAAAAACGTGTCTTTGGAGTACGTTTTGGTGGTTACTTTGGTAGTTTTTATTGATGTTGTTGTGCTCGAATATAGAAATTTGGATTTTTTCTGTTTCATCTTTACCCAGGTGGTCGAATGTGTTGGAGTCGAATTCAGGTGTATATCTTGAAAATCTTGGTCTCATTTGGTAGTTTGTTCCATGTTTGTGTTGCTGTTATTTTGCTCCGATTATAAATTTTGAACGTATTTCTAAGAGCATTAGAAATGGAAGGAAAAATAAATAACATTTTGATTTGTCATTTTGGGAGATTTGGTGTGATGTAGTTGTTATTCTAAGGGGTGTGATCACCAAACGGTGTACCCCTTGGAATTATATTCTCTAACATGGTGATGGTTCCCATGAGGGGTGATGTTTAAGGAAGTGTTAATAGACACAACCTTTTGATTTAGTCAAAAGGTTGTATGTGATTGGTAAAGTGTCAAGAGACACAACCTTTTGATTTAGTCAAAAGGTTGTGTCACTCCTTAAGGTTGTGGCCTTTGGGTTACCATTGGTTTACCAATGGTTGTACCCTTTTCCAACCGGTGCATGATGGCCTATAAATAGGGGTCATTGGTGCACAAACAATTCATTCAATTCCATTTTGTTCATCACCAACTTGTGGGACAAATACCCTCACGGGAGTGTCGCCATATTGTTGTAATTACGCTTCTATTTGTTGTTTGATTTCTCTACAGTGGTATCAGAGCCAGGTTATGTCAGAGGGAATTTTATCACGCATAACAAAGACGATAAATAGGCAAGTGCTTGGTTTGGCAACCACACTTGCATATTTTAATCATCTTCGTTTGCTTGAAAATCCGAGAGAGAAACTTTTTCAGATCACGGTGGGGGGTTTAGAATATACTGGTAATCTTCAAAATTTAGTAAATTGTTACTATTTTGAAGAAAATTATTGGTATTATTTTACACAAAGGAATAGTGATTTAAATAGTCCATTTATACACAAAGTCACTGTTTCGGCCGGCCGCCGGAGCCTCTCACCGCCGCCGGACTTCGTCGACCTCGGGAGCACGTCGGAGTCGTCGTCGCCGGCCGCTAACTGGTCGGACGGGAGTGAAGACACAAGCTTCACGGACGCTGGAACGCCTCTGCGCGAGGTTGAAGACGACCCAGGACGAAACGGTACCGTTTCGTCCAACGGTCGTCTAATTCGTATTTGGGAGGGGCTAAACGACAGTGTCGTTCAGCCCGTAGATCCAAACGACAACGTCGTTTTGTCCAACGGTAAGGAATTTGAAATTCCACCTGGACTAAACGACATTGTCGTTCAGCCTAAGGAGCAAAACGACAACGTCGTTTTCGGCACTGAAGAACCACAACAGACACCTCCAAACGGCACCGTTTCACGACCTTCGAGCCGAGCCGCAAGTCGAGTCGCAAGCCGATCTCCGAGTCGAGCCGATCTTCGAGCCGTTGACCGAGCCGTCTTCAGAAGCCGATCTCCAGAACTCGGCTTGAACCGACTGAACCGGTTCACCCGGTTTCCTGAACCGGTTCAGGGCAGGATTTTTCAATCGGGCCGTTCGAGAGCATTTCAAACCCGATTTCGTCCGTTCAAAAGCCGTTGTGCTCCAAATTTCAAGCCAAAATATTACAAGGCTCCTGTTGGTCGAAATTATCACCAGAAATTCTTTGATAAAGGTGAAACATCAAGGAAAGGTCGTGGATATCCTCGATCGGGGCGTCATTTTCATTATTCTCCTTATATAAAATATAATAGGAGAATTTCTAGGCTGCCACCTTGGATTAAATCCAAGGGTTATTATTACTAATTAAGTTTGTAATAATTTTTGATTTTTCACAGTTGAACTATTGTATTTAAATAGTACACATTTATTATTTCTACATTCTTCTTGTTGATTAATTTTTTTTAAGGTTTATTATTCATGGCACCGAAGAAAAGTATTGATCCATCGGGGATAGAAAAATTGAATGGAAGAAATTTCCGGGCCTGGAAAAGGCATATAACTTTTCTTCTAACCCATGAAAAGACCTTATATACATTAACAACACCAAAGCCATGGGGAGAAAATGTAGAAAATGATGAAAGTGAAAGTGGAAGCAGCATTTCAAATGTAGATAAATGGATAGAACACAATGCATGGGCAAAAGCTTTAATTTTGCATTGCATGAGTGATCACATCATTCCTTTATTTGAAGACTATGAAACTGCTAAAGAAATTATGGATGCAGTTGAAGCAAAGTATGGTTTAAGGTCGGATACTTATATACAGTTATTATTGGATAAGTATAACCGGACTTGTATGAAAGAGAATGATGATATTGGCGATCATGTACTTCAAATGGAGTTGATGGCGAAAGAATTAAATGATGCCGGTCATCCTCTCACTGATAAAATGCAAGTTACAACCATACTAAATAGTCTTCCTTCATCTTGGGATCACATTATTACTTCTTTAACACACAGTGGAAATGAAGTAACAATGATATCGCTTCCAGTACTTTTAGTACTTGAAGGAGAAATGATGAAAAGAAGGAATAAAGATGGTGAATCATCCAATTTATTAATGGCTCAAGATAAGCGTTCTACACAGAATAAGATGAAGCCAAAACAGTTCAAGAAAAAGAAATGGTTAAAAAGAAAACAAAACAAACCATTTTCTGGAAACTGTTTTAAGTGTGGAAAGAAGGATCATTACAAATCACAATGTCCTAACAAAGGAAAAGCACAAGAAAGCAAGGAAATTGTGATGACGATCTCTGAAGTAATGCTAGTGGAACCAGTGACAGATTCATGGTGGGTTGACTCTGCAGCGACAAGACATATATGTAGGAACAAAGAAATGTTTGTCAAACTTGAAGATAAACAAACCGGAGAGCACAAAGTCTATATGGGCAACAATACATATTGCGATGTCTTGGGGCAAGGTACATGTAAATTCAAAGTGAATGGTTCCGTTATTTTACTTAGTGATGTTCTATATGTACCTAGTATTCGTAGGAATTTAGTATCAGTGCCTGTACTAGATCAGAAAGGCTACACAGTTGAGTTTAAGTCTGGAACCGTTGTAATAAGTAAGGGAAATGTGTCAGTGAAAGGCGTGAAAGATCACAATATGTATGTATTGAATGTTGATAATAATAAAGTACCTATTTCTGAGTATTTGAATGTGTCTACAGATTGTACATATTTATGGCATTTAAGATTAGGTCATATAAATAAAAATAAGATGATCAGAATGTATAAAAGTGGATTAATACCACAAATAAGCTCAGATAATTTTGATATATGTGAACCATGTATCAAAGGAAAAATGAGTAGTAAATCTTTTTCAAAAAGTTGGAAATCAACGGATTTACTAGAAATTATACATTCTGATGTGTGTGAACCTTTTAAAACAAAAACTCATAGAGGAATGGAGTACTTTATTACTTTCACTGATGATTATTCAAGATATGGGCATATCTACTTACTCAAGCATAAATCTGAAACAATTGAGAAATTTAAAGAATTTAAATTAGAAGTAGAAATCCAGTTGGGTAGACCCATTAAAAGTTTGAATAGTGATAGAGGAGGAGAATTTGAAGCTTTAGACAATTTCTGCAAATTGAATGGTATAAGACATATTTATACTATGCCATATAAACCTCAACAAAATGGCATTGCAGAAAGGAGAAATAGAACTCTATTGGATATGGTGCGATCGATGATGGCATATGCTGATCTACCAATACATTTTTGGGGTGAAGCATTATCGACTGCTACATATATATTAAATAGAGTTGAAACTAAAGCAAAACCTCTTACACCTTACGAATTATGGACGGGACATAAACCAGACTTAAGCAAGCTCAAAGTGTGGGGTTGTAAGGCATAAGTGCTTATCCCAAGGCCACTAAGGGAAAAATTAAAAAGTAAAACCTGGGAATGCAGGTTTATTGGGTATGTAGAAAACGGAAGTGGCTACAGATTTTATCATTCTGAAAAAGGATTGATAGAAAGTAGGGATGCCGTTTTCTTGGAAAATACAAACCTTGTTACTCCTGTTGATCAAATAGATTTATTAAATAATTTAGAGAATCAACGGATCTCCACAGAATCTGACAATGAAAATAATGATATTATTCAAATCCAGAATAATAAAAGAAAGTCAGATGAAAATCAATCTTCAGGTATTGATGTTGGAGACAGTGGGAGTAAAAGATCCAGAAGACCATCAATATTATTTCAAGATCATTATGCACTAAATACCAGTTTGGAAAATTTAGATAATGATCCTGAAAATTTTTCTGAAGCAGTCAATAGTATTGATTCAGATAAATGGCTTGAGGCCATGAAAGATGAAATAGAATCAATAAACAAAAATAATGTTTGGGAGTTAACAGATCTTCCAAAAGATAGAAAAGCTATTGGTTGTAAATGGGTTCTCAGAAGAAAATTTAAAGTTGATGGCAGTTTGGAAAGGTACAAAGCAAGGTTAGTGGCCAAGGGATATACTCAACAACCAGGTGTAGATTTTGTGGATACATATTCGCCTGTGGCGAAGTTCACATCTGTAAGGATCATCATGTCCATTGTTGCTAGGATGAATTTGGAATTACATCAGTTAGATGTAAAAACAGCTTTTCTCAATGGTGAATTAAAAGAAGATATCTTTATGATTCAACCAGAAGGATTCCAAATTAAAGGACATGAAGAGAAAGTCTACAGGTTGAGAAGGTCACTGTACGGACTTAAGCAATCTTCAAGACAGTGGTACTTGAAATTTCACCAAGCCATTTTGGAAATGGGATATGAAATGAGTCCACTAGATCACTGTGTATACATGTGGAAAAATGATAATAAATTAACATTATTATCATTGTATGTTGATGATATATTACTGGCAAGTAATTGTCTAGATATGATGCATGCAACAAAGGAATTCTTGAAATCTAAATTTGAAATGAAAGACATGGGTGAAGCCGCTTATGTTCTTGGTATAAGAATCTCTAGGAATAGAAATTCAAATCTATTATATTTAGATCAAGAAAAATATCTAGAAAAAGTGCTTAAAAGATTTGGTATGGAAGATTGTAAATCTTTAAGTACGCCTGTTTGCAAAGCTCATATTTTAAATAAAAGTATGTGCCCAAAAGATGATGAGGAAATAAATGAAATGCTTAAAGTTCCCTATGCTCAAGCTGTGGGAAGCCTCATGTATGCAATGACAAGTACCAGACCAGATATTTGTCATGCAGTTGGATTGGTAAGTAGATTTCAATCCAATCCAGGTAAAGAACATTGGCAAGCAGTGAAGCGTATATTGAGATATTTACAAGGTACCAAAAATTTGAAATTGTGCTTTGGAAACAGTGATCTAGAATTAATCGGCTATAGTGATGCTGATTTTGGAAGTGATGTAGATGATAGAAAATCTATAACTGGATATATATTTCTATTTGGTGGAACAGCAGTTTCTTGGTTAAGTAAGAAACAGGGCTGTGTTGCTAAGTCTACTATGGAAGCAGAATATATTGCTTGTAGTACTGCAGTGAGTAATGCGGTGTGGATAAAACGCTTTGTTGAAAGCTTAAATTTGGGTATATCCACAGAACCAATCAATGTGTTTTGTGATAATCAGTCTGCTATTTCTTTGATAAAAAGTGGAACACAGAGTTCCAAGGGAAAACACATTGATGTGCATTATCACTATATTTTAGATATAGTGGAAAGAGGTGAGGTCAAGGTTAATTTTGTTTCCTCGACCGAGATGGTAGCAGATCCAATGACCAAAGGTTTATCTCTGGAGAAATTCAGAGAACATGTGACTAGAATGGGATTGAAAGAAACCTAGGTGAAGAAATCTCATGGTCAATATGCATAACTCAACAAATTCTGGGGACGCCTAGAAAAATGGAGTTATGAAGATACCCAAAAATGAAAATTTTGGTCATTTGTAAAGTCACTGATAAGGTGATCAAGAAAAACCTCAGGAATGGCCTTAGGGTGAGTACTTGATAAAATTTCAGTGCAGATTGATTAATCAAGTAAAAGATTGATCATGGTAAAGTCGCTGATAAGGTGATTAAGGAAAGACTCAGGTGAGTAAGTACTTAACGAAAATTCAGTGCCATTCACTAAAGTTTTAGTGAAATGTGATTTGATTATCCAAGTAAATGGTTAATCATTTGCAAAGTCGTTGATAAGGTGATTAGGGAAAAACCTCAGGAATAGCCTCTAGAGGAAGTACTTAACGAAAATTCAACGCAGGTCGATACATGTGTTATGTATTCGGCTGAAGTCGTCAATTGTGACAGATGTATGGATTATTGATCCAGTCACGGAGAATTGATGCCGTTCACTAAAATTTTTTTTTTGTGAAATGTAGTCACCCCTAATATGTGATCAGTCGGAGCACATATGGTAAAGGGTGCGGTCAGATAAGGTAATGACAAAAACGTGCGCACGTAGAGGCTTGTCATGCTCTGACGCCGATCTGCAAGAGTAGCAGATGAGAGTTGAGTAGTGGAAAGCTTATATTGGTACCTAGGTAAAATACTCAACTGGATCATCACCTTTTTGTGTGATCAAGTGGGAGATGTTATTCTAAGGGGTGTGATCACCAAACGGTGTACCCCTTGGAATTATATTCTCTAACATGGTGATGGTTCCCATGAGGGGTGATGTTTAAGGAAGTGTTAATAGACACAACCTTTTGATTTAGTCAAAAGGTTGTATGTGATTGGTAAAGTGTCAAGAGACACAACCTTTTGATTTAGTCAAAAGGTTGTGTCACTCCTTAAGGTTGTGTCACTCCTTAAGGTTGTGGCCTTTGGGTTACCATTGGTTTACCAATGGTTGTACCCTTTTCCAACCGGTGCATGATGGCCTATAAATAGGGGTCATTGGTGCACAAACAATTCATTCAATTCCATTTTGTTCATCACCAACTTGTGGGACAAATACCCTCACGGGAGTGTCGCCATATTGTTGTAATTACGCTTCTATTTGTTGTTTGATTTCTCTACAGTAGTAATTTTCGTAATGTCATTGGGCAGTAAATAAAAGAAGATCTGGCGCCAAAGGCTAGATTTTTTGATTATGCAACGGTTGCATAGGAATGTGATTGTTCAAGCTGGGAATATAGGAATCTTCTCCAAAGGGAGAGTACAATTGGGTGATACTCAAAGGAGTTTGCATGCAGCCCTTGGCTTAAGGAATTTTTGGAATCGTGAGTTTAGAAAGAATTCGAAGATGATGGTTGATACAAGTGCTCCAGAAAAAGGGGGACCGACTGTTGATGTATTGCCAGAGAAGGACGAAGATGGAAGATTTGCTAGTGGAGGATGGAAAAGGTTAATAGGGGCTCGCCTCATTTATCACATATAGTTCTATATGTTTCTTTTCTTATTATGATTCTGAACCCTATTCCTTGTACTTTTTCAGCTATAAGTAAAACCGTTGAGTGCTGTTTTGTCATCATAGATTCCCTATATGTTGCCAGGTAAGACCAAGCATGCTTAGTGTTGTAATTGTATGTACTCGTGCATGTAGTTTCCTTGCTGACCGTTTACTTATTTATTTGTTTATCTTTTTTGCATGTTTTTTAATAAATCATATTTTTGCAAGGAAGCCACACATTAAATTTAATACAAGTTCGTTGTACTTTGACTTGTAAATATAATAAAAATATTTTGACTAGCTTTTAATACTAGGATGTCATTAAGACTCAAACCAATTAAAAAAAAAATCAAAGGATCTCCGAAATTAACATTCCATTTGGTAGCAAAGAACAAGAGGCATTATAAAGAATTGTTACAACCATAAAGATATTTCACAAAAAAAAAAAAAAATTACAAACTGATGTGACTTCATGTGATACGTTAGATTAACTTTACAATAAAAGTAATTTTATAATATGATGTACCACATCAATCCACGTCAGTTTGTAAATTTATTTACTTTGGTGAAATCCTTTTATGGCTAAAGCATTTCTCTTTTAGAATCACGTGGAGAAAATAGTATCTCAATCACATAAGGAGTAAAGTTATTAAGTTTTTACTTAATCTCTTTTGCTTAAGTCATCTTTGCTTTTCTCCAATAGACTTACCGAAACTGGAGCGAATTGGATGCAAATGTTTCATGTTCAGGGACATATTTCTGTTAATCATCAATCTAATATCAATAAAATTTCTTGCTTACCTATCAAAAAAAGTAATGATCAATCTAAATTTGTCCTAGTGACTGCATTTCGTGCTCTTAGTGTACCTATTATCTTATGAGATCAAACTGAACTGGTCTCGAGTCTCTTCTTTAATTGGCAGTGAAGATGGAAAACTGAGCTGCGGATATTCAAGTTTTAGAGGAAAGAGAACAACAATGGAGGATTTCTGTGATATCAAGACATCGAAGAATGATGAGCAAACAGTCTACCTGTTTGGAATATTCGATGGTTAGATTTTCTCTGATCCTCTTCTTGCTTTAGAGAAATACATTATGTATGGAAGTATCTGTGATACATACAGATGGTGTCCTACATGACTCCATGTAAAGGAAGAATACAAACTGCTACATTGGAGTTACGTTGTTACATTTTCCTATATGCACGGGACTGAGGAGGCTAATTACTGACAACGAATGAGTGTCTCCCCATGTCTTTCTTGACTGCTACATACAAAATTATGATGTGCAGTGGAGATGTGGAACAAACCTAGGGCTTTTGATCACTGTTCCATTACTTCATGGTTTTTACTAAGGAAATCTATTATGTAAAAGTTCCACTAAGTCCAACATTATTGCCATTTGACCATCTACATGCTTAATTAAAATAAAATCATCCAAGAATGGAAAAACCTAAAATTTTAACAACTGTAATTGTCAAGCCACACTGGTGTGGGTTAGATCTCAGAGGTTCTGTCTCATTAAGGATTGACTCTGGACCTGTTCACACGGTCCACTCTCTTGGCATTTCAGCTATAGATAAATTCCATTTACAGTAACCTCTTTTGTATTTGTGTACGATGCAAGGTCTCTAATAAATATGACATGTATTTACAGGTCATGGGGGTTCTCGTGCAGCTGAGTATTTAAAGGAGCATCTGTTTGACAATCTCATGAAGCATCCACAATTCATTATCGACACCAAATCAGCTATTCGTGCGTTCAAGTTATCTGATGCCCCATTTTCATGCACCTGTGAAGCAGCAACCTTATGCGATTGTCGCATATTACTTGCTGCTGGTGTTCTGATGCAGGACCTCATGCTAGTGGATATATTTAGTAACAATTTCTGTCTCATACAGGCAGAAGAAAATGGCTTTTAAGTCTTTGTCAATGCTGGTTCACAGTGCCTGGGGTCCTGCATGGGATGCTTTTTCACCACCTGATGTGGGCTTGCCATATTTCTATTTGGTAACTTGGGTAAGCTTGCAGGTGAAACATATCAACAGACTGATGCTGATTTTTTGGATTCGGAGAGAGATACTTACCGTGATGATGGTTCTACGGCATCGACAGCTGTGTTGGTTGGTAACCATCTATATGTTGCCAATGTTGGAGATTCAAGGGCTGTAATATCTAAGGCTGGCAAAGGTAATTCACTCATCATGTATTTTACTATTTTGTTGTTGGTAATTGCTTAGATGAAAGTTACCTATAAAAAACACTCGGATGAAAGTTTCTGATTAAAATCACGGTGGAAATCAATTTGTTGAGCTGAAATTTATAAAGGACATAAAATACTAATAACTAGAGATCTAAGGAATTATACTTGTTACTGCCCCGAGATTTAGTTCATCTAGAAAACATACACTTCTATAATGTAATATCTTATGAAAGAATTAATTACTCATGATTGCAGTAATTACTCCCATGCTACAACTCTAAATAAATTATAAGAACTATGGAGCTGTGAATGGGACTTCTAAGTGTAGCTTTTTTTCCCTTTGTAACAGCAATTCCTCTCTCCGAAGACCACAAACCAAATAGAAGCGATGAGCGGAAAAGAATTGAAAGTGCTGGGGGCGTTGTAATGTGGGCCGGTAAGGTTAATTTGTGTATAATTTTCTCATTGAAACAAGGGTTAAGTAATTTATCATGTATCATTTATGTATGTGGTGCAATTGATCTATTCATAAAAAAAAAAACAAAAAAAATGTGGTGCAATTGATCTACAAAACATGGGTCAATATTTTAGTGGGTCTTGCCTCTGAGTTACTGGTATAAAGAGTTAGGCTTGTCAAATGAATGGCAAGTTTTGGCGGAGTACTTTCCCTTGAGTGGTAAGAGAAAAGCTAGTTCTCTAGGATCATTGGATTTACTAATATATTGGCAGAGGAGATATGATTTGAAGTTCAATTGACAAGCCTTTCTGCTCTATTTATTCTCTTGTAATTATCCCCATTCAATACAAGAACATTCGGCCAAAGACACAATTTGAAAGAAAAACTCTCTAAATTCTACCAATGAACGTTCTCCATCATCAAAACACCGCCCATTCCTTTTAGCTTTTCCTAGCTCTTAGTTCCTTGCTTGTATTTTGGTGTTTCCGCTTGTATACTCCTTGTGTACTTGGGCTATGCCTATTTACTTGCCTTAATAAAACTTCTTATTACTTATAAAAAAAATTATTTTCTCATTATTGCTTGATCTTCTGTTGGCTGATGGTGCCTTAGTTTTTTTTTTTTTTTTTTTTTTTAATTTTATTATTATTATTATTATTTTTTTTTTATCAGCAAGGCTGATGGTGCCTTAGTTAATATAATGTAATGCAGCTAGACATGGCATATTGATGTAATGAAACTCAACCACTCCTGAATTTTCCATCCCAAAAAAGGTCTCAAATGGTAATCAGGATGAGTCCGGACCATGCCAACCTTGATCCATTGTATTTGGAACAACTTTTTCTTAGGGACGGAACGCCGCAGGGCCAACAGAATTCTCAACTAGCCAGTTTATATAGGTGTACTTGCATATATCTTGTTTCGTATTGCCTATGATGCATGTTAAAATAAAATGAATTGCATTTGTGCTAACTTCATTTATTTTATATCATATGCATATTTGTATTCATAAATGTTCAGCATTAACCTATAGTTTTTGGAGAGAGGGTCTCTCTTTCCTCATAAATAGGATGTGGAGTGTGAGGTGGTGGCTTCAATCCTGGATGAGTGTGACTTGCGTTACATAGCAATAAACAAATATATAACTAAATTAAAGAGTTTTACGTGAACAATGGAAAAAATGGAAATCTGAATGACACCAACCAAACTAAACTCAGTTGTAATAACTACAATCACAAACCAACTAGCAGTGAGTTGTCTAGTTACCGGCTGCATTTCACTTTTTCACATTCTGATAGAAATTGGTATGCATTAAAAGCCTGGCCTGTTGATCTTTTGGCCAACAAGCTCCCATTCAGGTAGGGACCACATACCCCATTGTTGACACATTCCAGAACCTTTTCTGACTTTTGTTCTTCAAGCCCAAAAGTGTAATCCATCATAGGAGTGTTATAGAAATCTCTCCTTTCTTGGGCAATCAACTACGACGCTAAGGGTGGTAGCTCAACTAGAGAGAAGTCTAAAGGGAGGGCATTGTGAAGACAGGAATCAAGGGGTTGGGGTTGGGTTTTCGGGTAGAGTTTTAGTTCTATGGGAAACAAGGGGTTGGGGTCGGGTTTGGTGTATTTTGGGTTGCTTTTTCGCGGGCTTTTTGGGTCATTTTGGGGAAGGTGTCTTCTTATATACATTCATTGTACTTGGTTTTTCCTTTTGATATATATAATATTTTTACTTATAAAAAAAAAAAAAATCACTCCGACACAAAATGAATTATTGATTGCACGATGGGTTTTCTTGCCTAAACTCTGGGCCATTAGTACTCATTTGTGTTAGTCATTTCTCACCATGTGTTTCTTCAGTGCTACTCATCATCTCTTTTTTCATCATCCTCTCATCATCCCATGATGTGGCATATCAAATGCCACATCATGGGATGATGAGAAAATTGATGATAAATAGATTTTTTCTTCTTGAGTGCTCAAATATATCTTGAATTTCCTTTCAAATTTTTTCCCTGCATTTTCAGGCCATGCAAAAGTTCCAATTGGAACAACAGAATATTAGGACACAACTAACTACAATTATTGTCTTTTTTAGTATTATGCTATCCACTATCATTAACAAAATGACAATTCCAAATAGCTGAACTTGATGTGTTGGATTGTGTTTACAGGAACTTGGAGGGTGGGAGGCGTGTTAGCTATGTCTCGTGCTTTTGGAAACCGGATGTTGAAGCAGTTTGTTGTGGCGGAACCAGAGATTCAGGTAATCCTTGACATAATCTTTTTTATCTTGTAAAGTTCTCTGTAGTATGAATTTCTTGTAAACGATTTGAATGCAAATGGTGCATGGCACTAACAGTTGATGTTGATGCTTCCTAGTTTTGCCTAGAAACTCTCCTAGAAACGAAAGTAGTCATGCTCAAATGAATTCAATCCAAATCTTGTAGTTACAACCTGCATCAACTGCAAAATTAGCAACCCTTTATTTCAATATCAACATGGTGTATAGACAACCCTTTTTTTTTTATAGTTTTTTATTTGTATTTGTGTTCTTATCTTTTGTTTTTTAATTCATGTTACTATGCTACCCTTTACATACCTAGAAATTCCTCGTGAGTACAGAATAGAACGAAAAGCTTTCTCAATGAAAACCATGCTAGAGTTCTTTGTATCATATATAGGTCATCAGTTCTGTTACCACAGGTGCTAGTTATGAAAAACAAATAATACATGTAATTTTGTTTCCAGGATCAAGAGATAGATAAAGAATTTGAATTGCTAGTGCTGGCAAGTGATGGACTATGGGATGTCGTACCCAATGATGTAAGCCCAACAGTGTCTCTCCCTCCTCCCCCAAACAGCACACACCCTCATGTAAACATACACATGCATTTGCACGTGCATGCTCTCACACACTTTGGTCGCTGATGATATTTTATTGGGAAGTGGGTTTGCCGTTTTTAGTGATGATTGACCTGATTGAGCTCACACTTTGGTGGCAGATGATATATTAATTGGGAAGAGGGTTTGGCATTTATAGTAATAATTGACCTAATTAAATATGCACAATCATTTTCCATTATCTACCCAATCTAAATGAAGCATTGGTCTTCCAAGAATTATAGATTACTTTAGATATAGACAGTCACGAAAGAGGAAAGGAAAAAGAGATGAAGCCTCTTTAATTCTGTTGATTTTTACTCATATGATGCCCGATTGTGTTTTTTCCCTGAAACTCAAGATAGAGAAACTCAAGAAAATTGAGCTATGAAGTTGATATCTACCTTGTGATACCTGTCATAATGCCAACTAATACAGGTCCTTGAGGCACGCATCAGGTCGTGTATACTGTAGAACGTAATTTAGTGAAGACTGATACACTGTCGTATGTTGATAGTCTTCTTTGTGTAAATTGAGTGGCGTCTTGTGGTTAGCTTTGGTGCAGTGATGGTGTGAGGGAGTCGAATAATTAAATGGTCGTCCTCATTCTCTTAATTTTTCTCGCCATTAAATTATCCGCCCCATCCTCGTGTACACACTTTTTACAGGATGCTGTATCTCTTGCCCGAACTGAAGAAGATCCGGAGGCAGCAGCTCGGAAGTTAACAGAGGCTGCTTTTACCCGTGGCAGTGCAGACAATATTACGTGCATTGTGGTGAAATTTCTCCATGACAGAGCAGATCCGGCCAGCCCCCAGCATGATTAGAAATTTTCTATTGCATGGGTGGATCAATTAATATATTACGTAATATTAGTAATCAAAATCTGCACATGCATACTGCCTGCCATGCATTTATTCATTTCATTTCCATTCCTGCTTGGTTGTGTATTTTAAAAACATGGACTTTGAGACCTGTTTATTCAAGCATATGTCCGTGTATCGTTTGTCGATCTGGCTGTAGTCGTTCATTTAGTTTTTTTTTTTTTTTTTTTCATATTTAATAATAAAGCGTGATGGATTTTCTTATTTTGAAGTTAAAATTTGTATGTAGGGTTAGTGACTCATTCCTATCAGAGAAATGCTAGATACAATCAAAAGTTAAGTGAGATCTATTATTAAAAAATTAATTTTTCATGTAAGTCTCGTACCTTTTTTTAAAATGAGTGTACGGTGTTTGCATATTTGTTGCAAATGTCATTTCTGAATAAGGTATAAAAAAAATACATGAAGCTCTATGTTGATTCATTCATTCTCGACAATACAGGAAATGAAATACTTGGACGTAATCCCATTTGGAAGACCCAAGTGTACAAAGATTTTGCACTAGCTAAGGTCTTCCTCTGATTGAGAGCCTTCAATGGGGATAACGGGGAAATCCTTACAAACGGTCGGACTGTTTATATCCAAAAAAAAGCCGTCCAATCACGTGATAAAACGTAAGCTTTCTACCACAATTTTCATAAAGCAACACTATACTAGAAATCCAAATCCTTTCTCGCGATTTCAGCCCCTTACCCCTCGAACTCGAACCCCCAGCTGATTTCAACCCCACGACTGAGACACCCAAAGAAACCCCCTCAGCCATAGATAGCTCCTCCACCATCTTACGTAAATTAGGGCAGCAAAAAGAACCAATGGAGATTTGCCCTACGTGGCTAGCAGAAGCTAGACCACTGCACGCTGCCGAGCTTTCTCTTGCAGGACCAAATTGGAAATCGTCAGGCCCCTTTCCCTCATGGTCAGGAAGCACAGCCTGCTTGCAGCCCTATACCGTCGCCTACACCACCGTAGCTCTCCATCACAACGCCACAAGCTATACTCAAACACACTCTGTTTTCACACCACAAAACAGAGCAATGTTGCACCTCGTGCCTCGCTGCAAACCACAAAAGAACCCAACCGTAAACCATGGCATCTCCTCTTCCTGCGATCTAATACGAGTCCTTCGTCCGTAGCGAAACCAACTCCATCACATACCTCACTACCTTTTCTATTATTTTTGGTTGTCGTTTGTCAATCCCAGTTCCACCTAAGTTCCACGATCATATCCTACAGTTGAAGAAAAGAAGAAAACCGTCCCTGTACGGCGTTGGATCATACTGGTTGAAATAATTGACCTTGTCTTCGCCACCCCGAGCGTAACTCGACAAATATATATGTTGTTTGGATTTTGGTTTTCTTGATCTGAGAAACAAAAACGGAGAGGATATAAAGAACAACTTTCAAAGATAAGACGTGTGGGCGTCGGAACTGTCGGTTTCGAAATGAGAGGTTGGCGTTGGCAAGAGATGGACTGAGGTGGGCGTCGGCAAGAGACGGAGACGGAGACGGATTGGGTATCTTCGAAAGGGAGAAACAATTTTGAAAGGGGGCTGTGTGAGCTTGTGATTCTCTATGGTTGTATCTTGTATCTATTATGTATAACGTCTGATGCGATATATAATTAATGGAGGGCTGTTTCTATACTAAAAGCAGCCAAACCGGCTAGAAGCGCCTCTCGAGGATAGCATCTACAAAGCCACTACTGAAACATGGAAAATGTCATAGCATCAATGGAATAGATGATAAAAAAAAATGATAATAAAATGTGAACAGATTCTTTAAATCTTGGAGGATGATCAAAGGCTCTATCATATATAGCTTGTAGTTCAATGCCATGCCGATGCGTGAATATGAGCTAGATTTTGGAGTTTAGAGTTGACAGCCAAAAGAAGATCCTAATCCCATTTTGGCATATTGTTCAAAAGAAGCTGAAATGGTTTTGGGACTTGAAGGATTCTCTAACTGCATCAAACTGCACTTGTGTCCATCATCATTCTTCAACAAGGAGCAGTGCAGGAGGCTTCTAGCAAGCAAAATCATTATTCATTAACATGGATTTAAATATTCTCACAAAATATATTGTTCACTATTTCACTTGAAACGAAAATCTTCTATATAATACAAAAATATGATGTTTTACTTATCAATATCATCTTTCCTATAAATACAAATACCTAAAATACTTTTATATTCTATATTAAATGAATATATCATATTTAAGTGAAATATAGGGGTTTCACAAAAATAAGAGACCAGATAAAATTAAAAACCATATTAAGCTCAAACCCATCTCAGATATACATAGTACCATTTTTGTTTCTAACTGAAGCTTATCTATTGTCCATTCCAGATTTAACCACCTGACTTTTTAAGAATTTAGTCAATACGTGATTGATGCACAAAACAAAGTGTTGTGTTTCCTTTTTTGTTTCTAGTCTTTGACGCACCTTTTCATGATAGATCTTTGATCAATTGATAACGATTGGTGGCTCCCTAAAATTTAATTACAAAAAATTAGAGAAGATCCTTATAATATTAGATTAACTTCACAATTTCCTTCACTTGGGATGGTTTCATGGTTGAGTACATTTCACACATATGTTATATTATATTTTTACGCCTTGCTTGGTTTGGTAGATGAGATGAAATAATCTCAAATAATCATTACGATTTTGTTAAACTTCTACATAAAATATAATAAACAATTCAACTTTTTCAAATCTTAAAACAAAAAATAATATTTACAAATTATATTCTAATAATATTTTATTCAACTTTCAACTTTTATCTCATTTCATCTCATCTGTGTAACTAGACGAGGCCATCATTCAGATCACATTATATTGACGTAACGTTATCTATTCAGTCTTAAATTTTCTTTCTTAAAAAATTAAGAGTTAATCCAATTACTATGTAATACCGCATCAATATAGTAATATAAAAACAAAATACCGTATACAATAATTTTCATATTTTAATATAGGAAATCACTATATTAAGCATCTCACAATTTTCATTTTCAATCAATATGTTAACCATGAGGATTTGTACATCAAGGTGTGGATGGTATATAATTATTAAAAAAAAAAACTTTAGACAAATTGAAGTGTAAATTTATGAAAACATAATTGCTCATTATAGAATTTTTCTTTTTATTTAAAAGAATTTAACCATGAATGCTAACACATTACAAATTTGCAAACTCAACCTAAAGGTTAAAATTTAACCATAGTTAGCATCTAGGTTCCAACTTATTATAAAATAAAGTGCATTAGGGTTTACAAAAAAAAAGTAAAATATTAACCCAACCCATACTTGTTTTTTTTTTTGGCTCTCTCTTTAATATTGTTATTATTATTATTATTATTATTCTTTTAAAGTTATTTGGGCATCTGAGAATTCCTCTCATGTTCTTGGGAGGTTTTGACAAATAGGTGACTCTGCACAGTGATGGTCTTCTCGGATTCCAAATTTCTTCATGTCAGAGGCTTTTTTCCGAAGGGTATTTACTAAATTCTCCATTTTTCAATTTTCCCTCAGAAAGAACAAATTTTACTGATAAATTTCTGTACCATCTTGGAAAGTACGGAATCTAGGGTTTTGTCTGGAAAGTACTGAATGATTTAGAATTTAAATGGTGCTACTATAAATTGACCGTTACTCTGATTCCTCTGCTCCTGTAGATCCACGGCCAACTTTTGGCTCATTTGATCTTTTGAGTTCTCTAAGTTGGTGAATTCAGTTTGTGAACCGTTAACGCTTCCCTAGTTTTTTCCTGTTACTTTCTTTTTGAATTTATCTTGATATTTTTTATTGAAGGTTTTGTGGGAAAATGAACGTGTTAGGGAAAAAAGCGAGTTTTTATGTGCTACATTTCGTGGGCATTCTGCATGCTGGCTATAATTCTTTATGAATGAGTTTCGTGCTTCTTGTTTCATATAATTCTCAGTCGTTTTGAGGTAATTATTGTAGCTATAAATTTTGTGGTGTTGAGCATAGAATATTGGGTATACTACTGACGCACCGATTCTCAGTCTCACTTTCTGAATGGTTTTGTGATCTTTCCCAAAATATTATGAAGAAAACGAAAAGCAGATTCTTTTTGCAATAACTTATTTCTTCGTATTTCTGTTTTGTGTTGCATGTTGAAAATACTTTTATCGGAATAAATTAATTTTGTCATTTTTTCTTCATAATTTTGATTCAGTTATGGGTTTTTTATTTTAGTTTAATTTTCTCTATGTTTAAGAATGGTCATTTTACTTGATTAGACTGTTCTGATCACTGATGGACTATCAGATTATCTTCTATAAAGGCATTGTGGACGCAAGAAGGCTTGTTGTATATAGGTAGGATGTGGAGAGTAGAATCATGATTGTAGGGTTTAACCATTGCTCTGAAAAATATTGTCGATTAAGTTATTTAAACAGATACCAAAACTTCTCTGATGTTGTCTTCCTCGTATATACTGGTGTCACTGCAATGTAGGGGTTTTGGGATCCTTGGAAAACAGGTGGCTAATTTGGATGGGGATCAGTAATACTGTTCCTCCTATAGTTGTTGACTGTTATTGACTACGTGAGATTGCAAATTCCAAAAACATGCATCAATAAGAAAGATGTACTTTGCTGATTCGAAATTATCAAAAAAGGAAGGGGGGGGGGGGGTTGTTCCATTGGAGGTAATTGGGAACATTGCCCTAGATAGGAATACCTAGTTAAAAGGATCACAGTAGCTGACCCGAATTACCTGGGATTAATGTATGGTTTTGTCAAGCTGAAATTGCATACATTTACAAGATTGATTGACCTGTATGATTCCTGACCCACCCGTGGGTAGCCCAAGTGATGAGGGCGAACTTGTGCGCATGAGCCCCATGTCACAGGTTCGATTCCCCCTGGGATCAAACTGCGATTTAAGTGAGAGGGTGGCGGTGGTTTGTTGTGCTAGTCTCCCGGGGGTTTAGGTTCCATGGGTGAGTCCTAAGGGCTCTGCCGTGGAATGCTTTCCCCCTCATAAAAAAAAAAAGATGTTCCCTGGACTTTTTTTGATATGGGTTACGCAGTAGATATTGCAGGTTGAGTGAAACAAAACTTAGGAGCATTATCTGTTGGTTTATTTATATAAATGTTCTCTATGTTCTATACCTGAAAACACCCAAAACAATGTCCACATGTAAAAAATCTGGGGAGCTAGAGGTAACTATTTTAAATTACAACCTTCATGTCTCTGCTTGCAACTGATAGACCTCCGCCACAAACTATGGGTATACTAGGTTCATTTGATTATTAGATGACAGACACTCTTTCACCACCAAAAGAAATGCTTACATAGTCGATTTTTCTTGTTCTTTTTTTTTTTTTTGGGGGGGGGGGGGGGGGGGGGGGGGGGGGGGGGGCGCTGAGAGGAGATGGATAGACAAAGCTACTCTCATCTATCAAGCGAAACTTATCTGCATCTCCCACTGTCTTATGTTTCTACAATTCCATGACAAGAGCTGTGGAGTTTAATGCATACATGGAATTTGATTCGGTTCCTTCTTGGTTATTGAAATTATTTTTATTTTATGCTCTCTCTCTCTGTATGAGTATGCATGTGTCCGTGTCAACTGGCTGCCATTTTTGAGTTATTATATGTTTTCACACTCTTAAATGTTTTGGTTCAATAATTGGAACAATTCTATAGCCATGTCCACTGGCGTGTCATGGGCGTAAGTCATAGATAACCACCCTAAACGCTAAGTTGCTATGACCAAATATAAAGATTTAGTAATGAGTGCTTAAGCTTGTCTGTAGATCAGGGAAAAATTGTTATTTGAAGAAGGCTAGGTGTACATTGTCGCCCATGTGGAGCTGCATTCAACCTATGCTTTTGGACAAGTATTGTTAGTAACTTGTATTACTGATTTACTGCATCATCTATTTGAATGATACTAATATTTTGTGCTCATCTTCAAGTTCAACAAAGTAGAATGGTTTGCTTATCCTAGCCATTTGGTTTAATGGAACACAAATTCAGTTACTGAATAATTTGATCTGTATCTTATTGTTCTTTTTGGAAGGATTTAAATTACTTGATTCATGTACTGTTGATCAAAATTTGACATGAATGTCTCTTTCTTAAATATAATAAAAATTTAAATTTTTTGTTTAATTTTTGTTGGGGTTCAGGTTTCTAATTATTGAAGGTACTAGCTTAAGCAAAAGAGCACCAGGTTTTTGAATCTGATATTTCTGGTTATATATTGCGTATATTATTGGGTTTAGCAAGCTGAGGAAGAAAGTATCATGGAGTGCAATAAAGATGAGGCTGTCAGGGCTAAAGACATTGCAGAGAGGAAGTTTACAGAGAGAAACTATGCTGGTGCAAAAAAGTTTGCTCTAAAGGCTCAAAATTTGTATCCTGAGCTTGAAGGGCTCTCTCAAATGTTGACAACACTTGACGTATATATCTCTGCAGAAAACAAAATAGGTGGGGAAGCAGATTGGTATGGTGTACTTGGCGTAAATCCATTGGCTGATGATGAGACCGTAAAGAAGCAATACAGGAAGCTAGCTCTCACTCTTCACCCTGATAAAAACAAGTGTTTAGGTGCAGAGGGAGCATTTAAGTTGGTTTCCGAGGCCTGGAGTTTGTTATCAGATAAGGCTAAGAGATTGGCTTATAACCAGAAGAGGAACTTAAAAGGATTTCAGCAGAAAGCTTCAGTCTGGAGTGGTGGTCCATCAGGGCCACCCAGAGCAAATGGATTTCATAATGTTACTAGTAATGTTACTTCAACTGCAAGGAATTCCCATAGCAACACTCGGGTGGGTCCTACTTCAGTTCCTCGTCCTCCACATATCAAAACTGATACTTTTTGGACTGTTTGTAATCGATGCAAGACACATTATGAGTACCTCAGGATTTATTTAAATCATACTCTGCTTTGCCCTAATTGTCATGAGGCCTTTATGGCTTTAGAGAAGCCTCCACCTCCAAATGTCTTTAAGTCATCCAGTTGGACTTCTCGCCAAACACATCAGAACTCAAGACATCATGCTACAAGCAGTGACGCATATAATGCTGCTAGGAATTGTAAAACTGCTCAAAATTTGGAACCTGGGGGATCTGCAGGTCTGAATTCATTCAATAACACTAACTTTCACTGGAATTCTTTCTCAAGAGGGGCTGATTTTAGTTGCACTGCTGCATCAACTTCTGCTGCTGCTCAAGCTGCAACTGTGGTTCAACAGGCTAGTGAGAGAGTGAAGAGAGAACATGAGGATGCACGGTCAGCTGACAGCAAATGGGAGAGGAGTCATCTATACAAGGGAATGGGTAATTCTGCCCTTGCAGGAGAGATGCCAATGAAGAAGAGAAAGCTAGATGACAGTTATGGAGGCTATGTGGCAAATCAAATGACCATGGGAAATGTAGGACCTGGCGTGGGAGGTGCATCTGAATCAACCAAGGGTTATTCTGGAACAGAAAAGATCTATGGTTTTGCTGGCACATATAATAAGCCTAACAGTGAGAGAGAGTTGATGTTTTTTGAAACAAAGAACATGCTAATGGATAAGGCTCGGATTGAACTCCACAAGAAACTTAAAGAATGGAGCTCATTAACTGAAACAAATACTGCGAACAAAGAGAAGGAAAAGGTGAAAAACAGAGAGACCAAGAATCAACGGAGTGCGGTGAATGATGACACATATGACCTGCATAAGGAAGGTGAGTCAGATGTTAGTGGCAAAAGACAGCAAAACAAGAAGTCTCTGTCTAACTATACGGATGATGATACAGACCAAGATTCTGTTGCATCACTGTCAATCAATGTTCCAGATTCTGACTTTCACAATTTTGATCTGGACAGAACTGAAAGTTCCTTTGAGGATAACCAGGTCTGGGCTGCATATGACGACGACGATGGCATGCCTCGTTACTATGCTCGAGTTCACAAGGTGATCTCGCTGAAACCATTTAAGATGCGGATCAGTTGGCTTAACTCAAGGAGCAACAATGAATTGGGCCCACTACACTGGATAGGTTCTGGTTTTTCCAAAACTTGTGGGGATTTCAGGGTTGGCAGACAGGAAACTACCGAAACATTAAATTCTTTCTCTCACAAGGTTACATGGACAAAAGGAACCCGTGGGGTCATTTGCATATATCCTATGAAAGGAGATGTCTGGGCTCTTTATAGAAACTGGTCCTCGGATTGGAATGAGCATACACCTGCTGATGTCATACACAAATATGACATGGTGGAAGTGCTTGATGACTTTAACGTGGAACAAGGTGTGTCTGTTATTCCCCTTGTAAAAGTTTCTGGTTTCAGGACGGTGTTTCACAAGCACATGGACCCCGTGGAGGTCAGAAGGATTCCCAAAGAAGAAATGTTTCGCTTCTCTCATCAGGTCCCTAATTGCTTACTGACAGGCCAAGAAGCTGATATCGCTCCAAAAGACTGCCGGGAGTTAGACCCAGCAGCTACCCCTTTGGAACTCCTTCAGGTTATAACGGAATCTAATGAGCCTGCATTGAAGAACTGTGTCGAGGAAGATGTGTTGCAGAGTATCCCAAAAAGAAATGTAAACGAGACGGTGGGGAATGCTCAGACAAGTAACCAAGATGATAGAGTGGCAGCAAAGGATGGCACGCTCACCAAAGATGATGAGAGATAGTGGTGCTTGGCGCTGATGGCTAAACGATGCTAAAAAAGCTAAGATTTCCTATTTAGGAAGTGTTTCTCGCTGGATACACCCCTTTTTGAGTTTTTTTTTTTTTTTGGCAAGCCTGACCCATATTGTAGAAAATGCTTAATTGGCTATTCATGGATCAAAAGTGATCCAGAGTTTTTTGGTTTTCTAGCTGTGTACATTATTGGGACAGTTAAGTTTCACATGGATGGAAGCTCATGCATGACCATACTGAGTATCACCATCAGGTCTTTTTCTTCAAGCTATAGGAGATAAAAACGTTACAACCTTGACTTCATGGGCAATATTTCATGAGCCAGATGTGGATGCTTCTCACCCTACTCGATTTTGTTTCTAGTTTTTATATACAAGATGTATTTATACGTTGTTTGTACGAGATCTTAGAGATTTTTTTACGTGATGGACTCATTTTATAGTTTCCCTTTTCAATTTCCTGCAATCTGCAACAACCTGCTATGATCAATAGCCGGTCTATATTTAACTGAGAAAGGTTGCTGAGTTTGAAATCTTTGTGGATTGTTTATATGATATAAGGTTTTAAAAGAGGGATTATTTTAAAGGAACAAGAAAAATGATTGATCTAGGTTATATTTTAATTATAACATCTTTTTTCTTGCTCCCTTCCCCACGGACAATCTCGGAAGATCAGCTGTTGTTGACTATATATGGGAATAATGAACTGTCGTTTGCTTTGATATTGGGGATCTTTGGATTTGCTTCAGGCACTCTTGCTACATTTGGTATGTGGCAACTTGGCTCGAGAAGTATGTTCCTTGCATTGTTTGACGCTTTCTTTCTTTTCCCACTACTGTTTAGGTTGCTTTCTTCTTCACAAGTACCTGCTCTTCTTCTAGCAACTTGTTCAGTCGGTCATGATTATTATTTAAAAGAAAATAATGTTCTTAAAACCAATCTTACTTGATCTCTGTATGGTACTGCACATTGTTGTGCCAGTCACTCTTTCGTCTGGTTTGGATAGAACCCTTCCTCTTCACTTCCATTAATTTCCTGACTAATGCTTTCATCAAAAAGTATTACTTCCATATTTGTCACTCTTCCATGCATGGTTTATTTTTCTTAAATCAAAGATCGATGCATTAAAATTAAAATAGAGATACGAGAGAGGGGGGGGGGGGGGGGGGGATGCGGTGCCCAATACAAGAATATCGTTACAATGATTATTGTGCTCAAAAGGAGAGGTGGTAAAATAAAAAGAAACGGGTAATGAATGATATATAGGAGAACTCCGGCCACTTCCATTGCTTCCTTGTTTCCATTCGAGAAAAGTATAAATATAGTAGGATAACTTGAGCCGATGTGGGTGGTACATGAGCCTCACATGCATGCTTATCGGGCGACGGTGTTTCTTGACCCATCTTGTAGATCTATGCTTGATGAGTGCGGTGGTGTGGCGCGTGTACGGTTTTGGTGGCCTGAAATCAATATATAAAACATTTTTCGACCTAGTAGAGAAAGCAAGTAATGAGAAAATAAGAAAAAATCTATCTTTACGGCTATCTTAATTTCTTTCTAATCTTGGTTAATTCAACACTTACTTGGGAATAACTGTTAAAGCAATGCGTGTCTTACTTTTGCAATGAAACGCCGCCCATTTTGTCTAGTAAAACCTCAATAATAAAACTACTCTGACTCTTTAATGTACCGCTCCATTTGACCGCTTGACAAGAATTTTTTATTTTTTTTACTTAATGATTAAGGAATTGATTTTAATTGTATTGAGATTTTTTTTAATTTTTTAAAATATTTAAATATATTAAAAAAATAGAAAAAAGAAAATAGTAAAATAAAATAAAAACCTAAAAAACACAGTCGGTCAAATTGAGTGGGCTACTCTGGGCGGCAGAGTAGCCCAACTCAAACCTCAAACGTCCTCGCAATATTATGAAAATAATATTAGAACTACTTTTTCCAGCATCAATCCCGCAAATTTGTTTCAGATTCTTGCAAGTTTCTTAGAAAATGGTCCAATTATAGTAAAATGACAATTTTGAGTCCCCTTATTCAGTTTCCTCTTGGACCGGTTCGAATGAAAGCTTGACAAAAATATTCATTCTATTTTCTTGGTCAGAGACGAAAATCACTCCGAGCATGTGGGAAAAAACGTTGCATTCAATGAATTTTCCTGAGAAAAAGTAAAAATTATTCCAATTATATGATCATTAATCTTAGCTGTATTTTTTTGTTCAACAATGAGAGTTGAAGTTGCGGATCCACGAAGAATATTGGGACCGTTTATCTACTATGAGAAGATGTAATATTTGCCAACAACTTCACGGGCCTTGACATGATGAGTCCATAATCTCAACACCAAGAAATCTATCGAGAATGGAGTTTTCTATCTTGGTAGTATAGAATGGAGAGTGTGGTACCATTGGATTTTTGAACAAATTAATGTACATATATCAGCAAAAAAAAAAAAAATTCCATTTCTAATTCACGATTTGTTGGGGAACTATTACAAAAATTGTTTTTCGCTTCATGAATGTTAGATGAGTATTATAGCCACAAATAGATTACATAAAAATAATCTCATTAACGTGATTTTATGTGATCTATCAGATTTAATTTATGATAAAAGTAATTTTACAATCTAACAAACTATATCATCAGTTTGTATGATTATTTTTAACGTAATCATTTTATGGCTAGCTAGATTATTTCTCGTTTTGAAGTCATCATCATGTATATATTTTTAATACCCATATTAATTGTAACGCGTTTTTGTGGTCAATAATTCCCATCATGGAACTTACGGCAGAGACATTCACGCAAAGTGTCGTCAACATGAGACAAAGAATCTTAAATGAGGAGTAGTTTCTATATTTATTAAGGAGCATATGCATATGACACCATGCAAAGACCATGTCATGAGTTATTATACAATGTATTACAAAGGAAGTTTCATGGGCATTTACTTGACCAGCGGTCGAATTCAAAAGGTCTTTATCAAATTCAGAGAACTTGACCATCCTTCTCCTTCTGGAACTACGTACCAACTCATATATACGTTTGTTTCCTCAGAGAGGGTCCTATAACTATAGGCCGGCTGTTTGGGTAATCTGCCCCTTCGCTATTAATTCTATGCGCATATTAATCCTTACCGAACCCGAGGCTGGAGGGTACCCTATTATATTTTTATTGGGTCTTTTTTTTTTCTAGGTTTTTGAATTTTATTTGGGCATATTATATGGATTTGTGAATCTTCAACCAATCATGACTTTTGCATTAAATTTAAAAATATACCCACGTATAGAAATTAAAAAATAAATATTCTATTACTAGAAATAATAGTAAATTGTGATATTAATTAGTATATATTTGACACAATGTCTGATCAGAATCTAATGATGTGTAGAAAAAGATCTTTGATTTGACGAAAAGTTAAAAAATTTATTGGCGATTTATTATTTTTGCTAACTACCGCTCAAATCATGTTATTCATAGACTTTCCGTTAAAAAAAAACAATTTATTTCCTTGGCTTATGCATGCATATATTTTAAAATATACAGTCGTAGAGTGCACAAGTGACAAACAATCATTTTGAAAAAAAAATAGAGTTTATTATTAAAAAATTATATTTTTTTTCATCTATGTCCCATATTTATTCATTTTTTTTTTTAAAAAAAATTGTTTGTACTCTCATGACTGCAAATATCATTTTTCTTTTTTATAAAATTCGCTTACACAAGGTTTTTAATTTAGCATTAACTTCCAGGAAATTTCATGAATGCATGGTAGGGTCAAGGCGGAATTCGAGTCTCCAAGACAATAGTACTATTAACGTGATTATTATAGTCGTATTTATGTCGTATTTTCTGTTGATTTTTTTATCATTATATATTTTGTAGGGTTAGAATGAGACAATGGGTACTCGACCCGTTACTAATTCTGATGAAGTGTCATTGAATTCTCATTTTCGCCCCTATATATATATACACACAAAAATTAGATTCTCTCCATTTTACGCTCATTTTGATCCCTCAATTAATATTTTTAAAAAAACTTCCTCCACACGCAAAGTGGGGAAGTTAAAGTAATTATTTCAAGAACAAAATTAAGGAGAAGCCATTGCCATATTAACTAGACATATATGGAGCTATTTTGGTAATTTCAGGTTATAAATTATAATGAGAATTAAGGTTTTTATTTGGTGGAAGTTGTAATGCAAATGCACTGGGTACGTCCGTACGTGTCTAGACCTTTTGGCACCTGTCCAACTTCCAACATACCCTAGACCCCTTTCTCTCTATAAATAAACCCCACCTCCTCACAACCCTTCCTCCCACCAATATCCTTCTCTCTTCTTTGATCTCAAACCCATATTTTACATTCTCTCATTCACCCAAACCCTCAAAACTCTCTCTCTCTCTCTCTCCCCAAACTATAGCTAAGCTCGTTTGGTCCAGCTCCCTCCTCAACCAGCTGATCATCAGGCAGTAGTACCTGTCCAACAAGTTCAGTACATCAAGTTTTGAGCATATTATTCTTTCTCTGGTGAGTTTCTTTTATTTTCATCCTCACTTATCACTGGCTTTAGATAGAGATTATGAATAGTTTTTATAATTTTTATTTTTATTTTTTTATACATGAGGAGGAAAATTCAATCATTGATTCTATTAGTAAGAAATTAAAGTATTGCCAATTGATATAAGTTTTTATAAATTCTAGATACCCATTATTTATCATTTCCAACTCTCTTTTTTTTTTTTTTTTTACATTTTCGTGCAATTTCTTTGTCTGTTACTGATATTTGGTAAGGGTTAATAATAGTTGAATAAGAGTTATTAAAAAGGTTATAATAGGCTAAGTGTAGAAAAATCTACTTTTAAATCTGCGCGTTTTAATTGGCGAAATAGGTGCACGCACGCCTTTTCCCATATATTCCAGTGTTCCACTCTCTTCCTTAACTCCCAAGAACCTCTTCCTTTTGTTTTTCCGAATATTAGAGAAAACGCACGGAAAAAAACTGTAAACACAAAAGAACATAGCGGTTGGAATTCTGTTTATGATTTGATGTCTCCTCACGCTACTAGTCAGCGATTGACTGTTTTGGAAACATTGGATCATGATCGTGATATCCACGCGCCATTTTCGTAGGTGTGTTGTAAAGCCAGTTTCAGTTACTTGTTGCCTTTTTTTAATATAGTTTTTATGAGTCTATGGTGACGGCTAGTACACGTGTCCCCTTTAGGCCTACAAATTGACTGGGGCAAGATGGCCCAGTCTACCCTTTCAGACGTACAAATCAAGCCCATGGTTTCGGGGATCTGGCCCTGTTTTCATTAGATTAAACAAGAAGTTGACACGTGTAGGAAATGCCACTTGTACGGTTGAGATTCTGGACTCCACCGACTTATCCCTTCGTCCGGACCCCTCCACCAGAGGTCAGCTCACTTTCCTGAAAAATGACTGGTACCTGAAAAACGGTTTTACATTTTGGGAAAACCTTCTTTGTCGGCCAGTTTGACTGGCTTAGTCGACCGTTGTCAATTTTTTTTATTTATTTAATAATTAAGGAAATAATTTTAAATATATTAATATATTTTTTTAATTTTAAATGTATTTAAATATATTAAATATATATCTAACGGTAGGTAAATGGTAAACGCTGGACAGCATAATAGTCTTGCCCTTACATTTTATTGGAGTTGTAATTATCATTATGCTTCAAGGATCCCCGACTTGTTTGGCCACCAAGAATTCTCATAATCTTTTTAATTCTGAGCCACCGTTGAATATTATTTTGTATATTTTCTTTTCCTCGGATTATACATATATATATATATATATATATATAATTTCTTTTGAGCATATACCAAATATATATATAATAAATAAAAAATAATATATCTAAATCAACGGCTCCAAATCTGCTGGCAATTATAGCTAGCCAGGTGGCCTCCAGTTATTTGAACTATGAAAAATAAAATATTGTGATCATAGACTTAATTTGGTAGGTCCATAATTAATTAGACATTAATATATATATATATATATATATAGGTCCACAAGTAATTAGAGTACTAAAATAATAATTAGGGCAGCATGCAGAATGGGTTACGCTTTCAAATTATATATTAATTAATTCGAATTGAGTTTATTTTTTAACCGCATAGGAATAAGGAACCGATCCAGGATCGAAGTATCCGAAATTAATTAAATATTAAACACTTCACTTCCAGGTGGTTTCTCTTTAACTTAGTTTTCGAGGTACTTTTCCCATTAGTTTAAAAACTACTGTTTCTTGACGTGTTCGCTTGTCAAAACCCTACTTTTCTAAAGATTCTGCATCCAACTAACACGTAATCTGTCTTTTGAACTTTCTTTTGTCTGATTAATCCTATTCATACAGTACTTTTCCATTGTTCACAATCACACTTTCGGTTTTTCAAAGTCAAGTTAATTATTATTCTTTTTTCTCTTAAAAAATAGTTTTTATTAAAAAGACAGAACACTTTGTTCCTTCGTTGGATACACGTGTTTTTCTGATACGTGTCATTTGCGTGTTTTTTTTTTTTCCAATTGGGGAGGCCGCAGGCCAGAGAGAGACATATATATATATATATATATACAACCTAATTTGTTGCCTACTTTTTAACAGAGAGTTTTGTACGTATTTGGATGATTATGGCTGTCGGGGTGAAAAGATAAGATTTGACAAGAATGGCTAGCTAGCTGCTTTGATATTGATCATCTGGTTTACCCTAGTCTTGTCTGTGTAAAGCTGAAAGCAAAGTGGTGCATGCATGATGACTAGGTTAATTAGGCTATCGATCGATCTCAGCTTTCCGACCACTGTGTTTTCTTATAATTTCTCGACACTTTTGGTAGGATTAGAACAAAGTGATATAGACGGTGAAAGAGTCAATTACAAAGAGTATAAAGTACTATAAAGAGTATTACTCGTCTTTGGTGTTGATCTCTCTCTATATAAAGGTGGTATAGACGAAAGGGTCAATATTAACAAAGGGAGAGAGTAGTACTTTTCGATTGGTGTCTATAGAATATTATAGATAAAGTTGAGACAAAAGTAAAGATCACTTTTTCTTTTAAGACTAGCAGCTTCTGGTAGTTATAATATTACTGATCAGTTATAAATCTATAAATTAATTAATAGATCATCATGATTTTCTCATTTTTTTTTTTAATGTTAATGAGTAATGCTATACACTAAACTCTCATTCTATTTTAATCCCATCAAGTAAGATGTAGTACATTCATAACCATTAGATGATAAAGAAGCATCTAATAAATGATTATTTAATGGTGATAAATGTGCCATGCACATCTTACTTAGTGAGATAGTAGTATGATGTATATAATTTTTCATATATATATATATATATATATGGAAAAATCTTATTGCAAGCAAGTTTGTGCACCAATTCGTGCACCAATATTGATATGTAATATATATGTTTAACGAAATAATGTGAATTAAAGATAAAAATAATTTTTATGATATAGGAGATTTTCTTCTTCTCTCAAAATTTTTTTTTTCATTTTTTTTAAATAAAAAAAATCATTGGTACGCAATGTGGTGCACGAACTCGCTTGTATCTAGCAAAACCCTATATATATATATATATATATATATATATATGATGCAATCGCATATATATAAGGTGAGCTCATGATGACTTTTCTCTTTATTTTTTTTCGAAGAAAATTAATTATCATTTAATAAAGTAGGAAAAACTTGCATGGGAGTCCTGATCATGATCAATACCGACCTCGAGTACTATATGATCATATGTTGTAGTACTGATGTTTCTAGGAACCTCCCTCCACTAGCAATTTAATCAAAATTCAATCTCCTTATAATTAGTGCCCTTTAATTAGTCCCTTGAGAGTGATATATAGTGAGAGAAAGAGAGAGAGATTAATATGATATTATTTTAATAATAATGATCAGTGGCCTGGCATGATCATGAGGAGAAGTACTTGGATTGAGGTAAGGTGGTATTTTTAAGTTTGATGTTGGCTAATAGCTAGTCTTAAATAGACACTTCAACCCAATTTAATTCATGTCATTTTCATCCGAATCAGCTTTGATTGAAACCTTAGTGGGACAAAACTCTTTTAAATGTACGTGCCATGTAAAGTCAAGTCATTAATTAAATCTATACATCTTAAATAGATCCCTTTTGTTTTCTTGTTGTTTCCATGTATTACTTCTCCTTGGTGTTAATTAATATTTGGGAAACGAAAACGACCTAGCTAGCTCTTTTTGATCCTCCGTCGGTCTACTAGTTTTAACTTATAATAACTTTTTGATACACTATATATATATATATATATATATATATATATATATTAATATATGGTTCATGACAATTGAATTATTTTAATTAAAAACATTACACCTGTAATGTTAGACCACCGACCTCCCTTAAAATTCTTTAGTTTGAAGATTATTTATATATTATATGGCATATTCTTAGAAAGAACCTACTTAATTTATGTAATACCTCAAATTAGAGAACGATTAATTTATTTTTATTGTTTCATAAAAAATATAATTATAATCTAATATGCTGATCTAGGAGAAGCTTAATGACTTTTGGTACTAAAGCATGCTGCATGATACGTGCATGTGTGAAATATTAATTAAATTGAAACTTATTGAGCCCTCTATACACTTTAATTTGTTACTAATTAATCATTCTTAAGGGGCTTAACATTTCATTGACTTCGATGACATACTAATTCATGGCAGATATGATGAAATTGATCGCACATGCAAGAAGATCAACACAAAGAGTACTCATGCAACAGCAGCACCATCAACTTGATGGCCGATTAATTAAGAACGCAAGACTGGCAGCTAGAAGAAACAAGATCAGCCTTAGATCACTGGTACTCATGAACACCTCCACCTTACTCATGTGGGGCCCACAAGAGATTCAAATGATGTCTATACATATATCATGCAGAGTATATATATATATATATATATATATATATATATATATATAGGTCATTTTTTAATGAAAAATAATAGGATTACTATCTTTCTACTATCTATTTATTATTGATATTTTTATATTTAAATTTTTTATTTTATTTAATGGTTAAAGAAGTGACTATTAGTAGAATTATATATATTTTTAATTTTTTTAATAAATACTTAAAAGAAAATGATAAAAAATTAAAATTTTTTAAATATAATATAAATAGTAATTAAAGGAGTAGTGAACAAAGGGTATCATTATACCCTTTTAATTTATATGGCAGCTAGACTCCAAAACCGGGCAGAATTATCAGTTTTGTCACGTCAACTTCTATCAATCGTTACATACACTAACACCCACAACCTTTTTTCTCCTGCCAAGTAGTCATGAAAAAAAAAAAAAAAAAGAGCAGATTAGATTTCCTTGCTGTAAATTAATTATGTACATGACGCAAATGCTCAAGAAAAGTTTTCAATGCCTAAACAGGGAATGGGACTCCAAAGATCAGTTTCCTACAAACAAAGGGTGCAACCTATTCAGAGAACAACGAAAGCCGAGAACAAAGGCCGTGATGTCTCCACAAACATGAGAACGCCGCCATTCCAGAGTGACCCTAACACAAATGATCCTGTAATATCTTTGGATTCAAGTTATAATTCTTGGGTGGTAAGTGTTAATTTTCTCCATATTATATATATATATATATATATAGACACACATTACAAGATAATTATTTGCTAATTAATTTATATAGGCGGAGCACCCATCTGCATTAGACTCATTTGACAGAATGATGAAAACCGCAAAGGGGAAGAGGATTGTCGTGTTTTTAGATTACGACGGGACGCTCTCTCCTATTGTAGATAATCCCGACCGTGCCTTAATGTCTGATGAGGTAAAATATTAATATAGCAGTTGCATGCATGATTAATGTTTTTGTGATATTCTAATAATTGATTTTACCATCCTTTATATTTATTATTAATATTACAGATGCGCGCAGCAGTACGTGAAGTTGCAAAATATTTTCCGACAGCAATAATTAGTGGTAGGAGCAGAGACAAGGTAAATACAACATAACAGATGATCATCAGTGATCACTTGATCATGCATGTATTTAATCATGCGTACTATCCTACTACATCGTACGTTATACGTACCATGGTCCATTGACTAAGTAGTTTTTTGTTTTTTTGTTTTTTGACCTTTTATATATCCTTGGTTCAGGTAACAGAATTTGTAAAGTTGAGTAATGTTTATTATGCTGGGAGCCATGGAATGGACATAATGGCCCCGCCAAGGCCAGTTAAGTCCGGTGCTGGCAATGATCATAGAAAGGTTAGAAACCTTTTTTTTTTTTTTTTCTTCAGCAACATTCCATTTTTGTAGAAAGTACCTTTTGGGTTCCCATGATAACAAACAGCATGAAAAAAGAAAAAGAAAAAAGAAATGGCTGGAGTTGTAATTATCTGCAACTATGCATAAGCCCTTTCAACGTGTTCAGTTTTCTCTTTCCCTTTTTTTTTTTTTTTTTAATATCTATTTTGGAAGTACTGATACAATGGGAGAGCAGTAGTTTCTTCAGTTAATTAATTTGGATCAACGGGTAATATATATATAATTATAATAATCTTGTTTGCCCCATATATAATAACATGAATTTTCAATCTGTAGGAGAGTACTCATGAAGTTCTTTTTCAACCTGCTAAGAAATTCTTACCTGCAATTCAAGAGGTTAGCTAACTTTCAACTGATCATTGCTCCTAATGGAGTGAACCAATTAACTGCAAAGAAGATTATTCCAGTTCAATTAGGTTGTGTACATGAATATCATGGGCTCATTATAAGTACTATGCAATGTTAATTTATGTGTATGTATATCGTGGTTTAATTTCAGTAGTACTGCGTGCATATGGTACTAATTTTGGGGATATTCACGATGTTCCTGACAGATATTCACAATGTTAGAAGAAAAGACAAAGAAAATACAAGGTGTCAGGATAGAGGATAATAGCTTCTGCGTCTCTGTACATTTTCGGCAGGTTCGAGAAGAGGTATATAAGATTTATATATATATACACATATATATATTTACCTAGAATAAATCTAAACAATTTCGTTTAATAGCATGCAATATTCCACTGATATTACTAGAACTTGGAAATGAATTAAGTGGGATATTTACAAAATAAAATTGTTTGTTCATGAATCATATATATATATATATATATAATATTATATATAATATGCAGGATTATGGCATCTTGGAAGAGAAGGTCAAGTCTGTAGTTGAAAAATATCCAGATCAGTTTCACCTAACTGAAGGCAAAATGGTACGTAGGGCGAAAGAAACCTCAATAAATCTTGATTTTCATATATATTTTCATTAATATTATAAATCGCGTGTAAATTTTGTTTTGCATGTATATTATATACAGGTTTTGGAAGTAAGACCATCCATAGAATGGAACAAAGGCCATGCCCTGGAATACTTACTCGACACTCTAGGGTTTAGCAACTCCACTAGTAGTGATGTCCTCCCTTTGTACATTGGGGACGATCGAAGTGATGAAGATGCTTTTAAGGTTTTCTTTTTTCTTTTTTTTTTGGTCCTAATAACTTTTATGCTGTCTGCAATGTTGAGATATATATGAATATTTGCGCGCAGGTCATTCGAAGTAGAGGACAAGGGTATCCAATCATTGTGTCTTCAACTCCAAAGGATACGAATGCTTTATACTCTTTGCAAGACCCCTCGGAAGTACTATCATTCTTGTTAAGACTAGCAAGATGGAAGAAAGCATCTTTTTCGATCGAACAGAACACTTCATGAATATGGTTTTTAGCTAAATAAAACAAATCAGATCATCGATCGCGCGAGCTGGTAATTAAGATGTTGCATGCAGCAAATCAAGAATTTTGGTTTTGTACATGGCAATTATATATGTAAAATTAGAAGGCTCATACATACACACACATATATATATACGTGTGTGTGTGTGTGTGTGTGTTGAGAAAAATACATAAAGTTTCACTTTTTATTGTGCTTTTCTGAAACTACCGTCTTCATGTATAATGTATTTCATGAGCTTCCATCGATCTTCTGAATTAATATATTGAGAGTACGTACGTAAGATCATATTTGATCTCATTCATGATACAGTACTATATAAAAGCTAATTTCATTATCCTGAGGAAATATTTTTAATCTATTAAAATATATATATATATATATATATATATATATATATATATATATATAGGAACTTCGACATGATGATGATCAAATCGGTCCTAAAAGTTTTTGTTTTTTCTTTGGTCAGGAAACACAAACAACAATGTTGCAAATATATATATCATCAATTGGGTCTGACGACCCAGAAAGGGGGCCTAGCTACGTTTGGCCCAATTTTTGCAACTCCAAGTTTGACTACGTACGTACATATATATATATATATATAGCCCATTTATGCAATTAGGGCATTGAGTTTGGTCAAAACAAAAATCATTTGAGTGTTATTATCCATTATCCAATTGAAAATACTCAAATCTATATATCATGTTCTTTGTGAGATTTATTTTGGTCCCTTTGAAAGTTGCCATGCACTTGCCTAGTAAATTACTCAAAATACAACTATTTTACAATTAATCAATCAAGATAATCGTGTCAATGTTATATAGTATGTAACATAGGAACGTTTTTGCTCATCAAACATTAACCAATAGAATTTAGACGTTCCCTAGTCTTTGATATCTGCCGAAGTACGTCGTCACTGCCAATAAAATCAGCCATCACATGCATTCAAATGCGGATAGAAAAATATAAACGTATTGCATGTTTTCTATGAGAAAGACTACTTTGGAGGGCAGCAGGCAGATCAAGTCATGCATGTGTTCTAAATTGACGTAAGCTGGTAATTAAGTATATAGAAGAACGGATCATATCCACCAAACGTAGCTTTACAACCACGACGTACGTGTGCGCACAGAAAATAGCTTTTGATCAAATTGTAGTTTTATGAGCGATTCTATGTACCATTATATATAGTCAAAAGTTAGTGACGAAATTGCCAGTCATATGCACGTAATTACCCCAATTATGCAAGATTCTACCGATTATTGTCAATATTCTTCCGGTAGTCTTCTTTGACAAAAATAGAATAGAAGAGTGGAAGAAAGGCTCTGAAGAAAACTTTTCTATTGAAAAATGAGGAGGCAATACAAAAAATACAGTACAAAGGAAAGGTGACTGTCATGACCACTATATACACGAGGCCTCTGCTCTATACTGACAGTGAGGCAAAAGGACAAAAAGAATCCTAACAAACTTTAACAAACTTACTGACATGTATAAGACAAAAAATATACATATATGAAAATAAACAATATACAGAATAACTTTTAACACTCCCCCTCAAGATGGACTATGTATATTCAATAGCCTCATCTTGGAAATTAAGGCCTTGAATTGTTGTTGTCCCAGAGCCTTGGTGAAGACATCTGCCAGCTGCATATTGCTTTTAACATGCAATGTCTTGATCAAACCAGCTTGAAGCTTCTCCCTTACTATATGGCAGTCTATATCAATGTGCTTTGTCCTCTAATGGAAGATGGGGTTAGCTGCTATATGCAATGCCGCTTGGTTGTCACAAAATAGCAAGGCTGGATGTGGGTCAGGGACATGTAAGTCTTTGAGTAACTGGAACAACCATAATAATCCACAAACTATTGATGCCATAGATCTATATTTTGCCTCTGCAGAACTTCTAGAAACAGTTGATTGCTTCTTGGATTTCTAAGAGATCAGTGAGTCCCCAAGCAAAATACAAAAACCAGTGACACTTCTCCTAGTGTCTACATAGCCTGCCCAGTCTACATCTGCAAAGGCGTTTAAGTGTAACTTTGATTTTGAGGACAGAAAGAGGCCTTGTCTAGGAGTACCTTTGATGTATTGAAGTACTCTATTTGTTGCTGCAAGATGTGTATGACTGGGTTTGTCCATGAATTGAGAAAGAACTTGCACTGAATATGAAATGTCAGGCCTTGTAATGGTTAAATATATTAATCGACCAATTAGCCTCCTGTATGGTGTTGGATCATCAAGCAAATTTCCCTCTGTTTTGCTGAGTTTCAAATTCTGCTCTATTGGAAAATTCTGCACTTTACTTCCCAGCATTCCACTGTCTTCAAGAATCTCTAGTGCATATTTTCTTTGACTGAGTATGATTCCACTAGCTAACCTAGCTATCTCAATACCCAGAAAATATTTTAAAGGTCCTAAGTCCTTTAATTTGAATTTGATGTTTAGAAAAAGAGTGAGTTCTTGAACAACATTCATGTCATTGGAAGCTATCAAAATGCCATCTACATAAACAAGTAGAGCTATAAAGGATGAGCCCGTGACCATTGTGAAAAGTGAGTGGTCTGCAGCTGATTGGATGAACCTATGTGTGATCAAAGTTCCTGAAAATTTGCTAAACCATTGTCTCGAGGCTTGTTTCAGGCCATAAAGAGACTTAAGAAGCTTACATACTTTTTGATTCTCCCCCTATTTAGCAAATCCTGGTGGTAAATTCATATAAACTTCTTCATAAAGTTCATCATGCAAGAATACATTGTTGACATCTAATTAAGTTAAATGCCAATTAAAAATGGAAGCAAGGGCCAAAACTGTCTTAACAGTTACCATTTTAGCTACTGGAGAAAAGGTTTCATAATAATCAAAACATTCTAATTGTGTATAACCCTTGGCCACTAATCTGGCCTTGTACCTCTCAATTGACCCATCTGACTTGAGTTTAACTTTGTAAATCCATCTACATCCAATGGCAGATTTATCAGCAGGTAAAGTAGTTAATTCCCACGTATTATTTGCTTCTAGTGCAGCTATTCAGTTTCCATGGATTTTCTCTAGTGAGGATAATAAACAGCCTCATTAAAGGATTTTGGTTCAGAAATAGTAGATAAGTCGAGAGTGAAAGCTTTATGAGATGGTGAGAGTTGATGATAAGAAAGTGTAGAAGCTAGTGAATGTAGAGTACCTGCTTGTAGAGGACTATCAGAAGAGGAAGACTGAAGTGGAGTCTGAGAGTGAAGAAGCCTGTGATGAAAATCAGACAAGTAGCCATGAACTCTTCTAATTCTAGTAGAGGCACGAGTAGGTAAAATGAGAGGATTAAGAGGTGAAGAAGAAGGTTCTATATTTTGAGGTGAATGAGAGTAATTCGAGTCTGGAGAAAATGTAGTGAAAACAGAATCATGAGGTGAATCAAGGGAGAAATCATGGGAAGAATCAGGTGATAATAAGGGTAGTACAAAAGGAGAGGGATCATTGGAAGGTTGAGGTGGCAAAACATAAGTAATAAAAGGAAAATTTGTTTTATGGAATACTACATCCCTTAATATAAAAACTGTTTTAGTGGCAAGATCAAAGAGCTTGTACCCCTTTGAAGCATATGGATAACCAATAAAAGCACACTGTCTAGCACGAGGGGAAAACTTGTGTCTATGACTGAAGGGTGTTGTAGCATAGTATAGACACCCAAAAACTCTTAGATGATCAAGGGATAGACTGGTTTTATAAAGAGCAACATAGGGTGAAATGTTACCTATAACTGGAGAGGGAATCCTATTTATGAGGTAAGTAGCTGTCATTATGCAATCACCCCAAAAGAGAAGGGAACACCTGATTGGAATCTGAGGGATCTTGCAATGTTTAATAGTGTTTGATGTTTTCTTTCAACTCTAGCATTTTGTTGTGGGTTTTAATGCAAGATTTTTTTATGTATGCAACCTTTAGAATTATAAAATTCTGTCATAAGGAATTCAAGGCCATTATCAGTTCGAATACTTTTAATTCCATATTGAAACTGAGTGCAAACAAGCTCAAAGAAAGACTTGAGAATGGACCTAGTATCATATTTATGTTTCATCAAGTAAGTCCAAGTACATCTAGTGCAATCATCCACAATAGTGAGAAAGTATTTGAAACCAGAATAAGTGGGCACAGAAAATGGCCCCCAAATATCACAGTGGATGAGATCAAAAGGATGAGAAGCAATAGAATCACTAATATTAAAAGCGAGACGTTTCTGTTTTACTAGAGGACAAGTCTTACAATGAAAGGAGTTTGAGTAAGTAATATTGGAGTCTAATTTTTGTAACAAACTGATTCTAGAAGCAGAAATGTGCCCAAGTCTGAAATGCCATAAATAAAAAAGACATGGTTTAACTGTAGTACTAGAAATAGAGTTATTCATGGCTGCTTGTTTGTAGAAATATAGGCCATCTTGCTCTTCACCCACTCCAATCATTATCTTGCTGCTAAGGTCCTGAATCAAGCAAGAATTAGGCATGAAAAGAAAAGAACAATTAGAATCAATATTGAGTTTACTAGCTGAAATCAAGTTAAAATCAAAGCAGGAACACAAAGGACATTAAACAAGATCAAGTCAGGGGAAAGCTGAACTGTTCCTATGTGAGAAACAGATATGGATGTGTTATTTGGGAGTTTGACAAGTGAAGAACAAGGTATAGAAGAAGTAAAAAGGGAAGGATCATTTATCATATGATCCGAGGCACTTGTGTCAATGATCCAGGTTGTAGAAGAACAAGATAAAGGATGAGAGGAAGAGAAACATGCTATACCTAAGATATTGTGAGAAAATGTTAGATTGACAGACTGAGAGTAGAACCTGTGGGCTTCACATAGTTTGAATTCAGCGGAGAAATCAGCTGCTGTTACTGCTCAGTTGTGAAGGACATAGCGGATGCAGCCATATGGGAAGAAACATTAGATTGAAACAAAGAATCATAAGAAGCATGAGTTGAATCTGAGGCAGTAGTGACAGTTATTGCAGATGGTTTATTTTTGAATTTAAAACCAGGTGGGAAGCCATTTAGTTTGTAGCAACAATCAACAGAGTGGCCTAAAATACCACAATGGCTACATAGAGGTCTTTCTTTGGCACGAGAGAAAGGTTGTCTATTAGCTTTGGTATAGTCTTGTCGAGATAAAAGAGCTATAGGTTCCACAGGAGGGGTGGGAAGAATCGCACGTTGTCTTTCCTATTGATGAACTAGAGAAAAAACTTGATTAATGGGTGGGAGGGGCACCATAAGAAGGATCTGAGCTCTAACAGTTTAAAATGATTCATTAAGATCAACTAGAAATTGAATGACATATTCAGAGTGTTGAACAACAACAACTTCTTTGAGGGCACCAAGTTCCAAAAAGAGAGTTATTCTTATTAGGACAAGCAAGAGTTCCATCAAGAAAAACATTCTTGTTTTTGGCTTCCAAAACAATGAGCATGGATTGACGCCAAGAATGGTAATTTTTCCCTGAAACAGAGAGGGGTTGGGAAACAAGCATTGCGCCTGGGCTCTTTGAATAATGGAGGTAATAAGGGTTTGATTTGGGTTCGCGGTAGATGGGTTCCCAGTAGGTGGAGGTTGAGCCATGAGAACTTTGTTAAAGCAGGACCACGAAAACTCTTTTCTCAAGAGTTCTCTGATACCATGAGAAAAATAGAATAAAAGAATGGAAGAACAGGCTGTGAAGAAAACTTCTCTATTGAAAAATGAGGAGGCAATACAAAAAATACAGTACAAAGGAAAGGTGACTGTCATGACCACTATATACACGAGGCCTATGCTCTATACTCACAGTGAGGCAAATGGACAAAAAGAATCCTAACAAACTTTAACAAACTTACTGACGTGTATAAGACCAAAAATATACATATATGAAAATAAACAATATACAGAATAACTTTTAACATTCTTCCTTCCATCAACTCCAAATCCAACAGCTCAGTATCATCATATCTTGTTCCTACATCATTACTTACTGCTCATGAAAAAACAAATATGATCACTTGAGTGAATAAAACAGAGTACTAATACTGTGATTTTCTAAAATTCTTTCCCCGCCAGAATTATATTGCTGCAATAATCTAAGTATAACCCAATATATATCTTGATCTTTAATTAGTGCTATAATAATAGAGTAATGCTACATACAGTCGTGAAATGAGCAAACGTCGTGCAGTTGCTTTGAAAAAGAGTGGGGTCCACTATTAAAAAATTAATTTATTTTCATGTGGGTCCCATATTTATTCAATTTTATCAAAGCGAATGCACGCCGCTTGCACACTCACAACTGCAAGTATCATTTCCAATAATATAATGGTGAAGATACAAATTTCTCATATATCTCATTTTTCGTGGCAAATCGTTCATGTTTTCATCGCAAATATAAGCTAATATTCACGAATAAACGTTTTTCTTTTATTTTTCTAGTATGACTAGCTAGGTATAAGAGATTTCACGTGATTAATATTGCACGAATAACCTATAATGGAAAGATTTGAAGAGATATTTAGTAATTCTTATATGCTTCGAATCTTATAATTTATATATTATAATTAGTCAGTGGATGCTGCCTCGATCGGCATGTGTCTGAGACTGTTGACTAGTGATCCATGATGTTATGAATAATCTCTTAATCACATTTGAAATAATATATTAATGCTATAATTTATTGAATCGATACCAATAACCCAGCTAGCTGATCCTAAGCCTCCTATATATATATATATATATATATATATATATATATATGTAATTGCACTGCTTTCCATTAACCCCACTTTTTCTTTCCTAATTAATATTTAATAGAAAAGAAAATCTGGGAATCATAGATATTATATTATAGATCATGTACTACTGACTAATTTCCTCAACATGTGTATTAATCCTAAAGTAGAAGAAAAATGTGCTCCACTTTGTAACCAGACAGATGTCTCAATATTCCAAAAAATGAGAGTTAATTACATTAAACGCATAAATCATGAGCGTTAATGCATGGTTATTTAATTTAGCGGATATTCTTAAATATATATATATATATATATATATATATATATCTTTATGAGAGAATCATACCATGCATTAATACCTCTAGCTATATTAATGGTTGCATGCAAGGATATATATTAGGTTAGCTTTTCACTTTCCTTATATAAATATATAAATGGGTAATAACATCCAGTTTCTCTGTTCAGAGGAGAAATGATTTGTACAAGTTTTAAATAGACAAGTCACGTACAAGTCATTTGTAAAAAAGTAGACTCCAACTTGAAAAATTGTAAAAAAAATTATTTTTTATTAGTGAGACCCACTTTTTATAAAGGACTTGCATAAAACTTGTATATTTGAGATTTGTACTTAGCATTACTTATGCGCTGGATGCATGTAATGTAACTTAAGGCTAGGTTTTCAGTACTAGTCGATATGTGTATGAAAGAGTAGAAAACGAAAACGAAAACGAAAACAAAGTACTTATAACATCATCGGCAAATGGAAGAGTCGATCTGCATGCATGCGTTTATCCAAGCTGGGTGCAGAATATATATAAATTTGATTGATTGATTCGATTTGAGGTTAATTTGTCACAGCTTGAACCAATTATTAACTGCGGGTATATACTTGATCATACTTCCACCAGTCTCCAGCATCAAACACCTTCGATCGGCCTCGATTACCATACAAAAACCAAGATTCATGAATCCCAAGACATGTAATTAACGAAACCAATCCACCAGACTATATAATATATCAATTTCTAAATTTCTCCTTCAAACACATGAAATCCATCCACAAAACTAATCGTATATATCGTAAAGCCTTTAATTAAGAGAGAGTCATGAATGAGAAAATAATGAGATTAATTATGGGAGAAAGAGATCAGAGAAATTAAGAATATCGAACTTTTTATATAATACAAAGAGTAGTGCTACAGCCCCCCCGGGAGCCCCCAGCGGGGGTGTAGTATTGTTTTACATGTGTTTTTTTTTAATTATTTTTTATATAGATATTTTAATATTTTTTAATATTTTAAAAAAATAAAATAAATTTAGAATATCATTAAAAAAATACTTCCTTAATCACGAAGTAAAATAAAAAATTATAAAATACTTCATGATAGAAAATATTTTTTAATAATATTATGATTTTTTTAAATATTTAAAATTATTAAAAAAAATTATATAAAAAACAATTTTAAAAAAAATACATAAAAACACACTCTGGACCGCAGCGGGAGATCCAGCATTTTCCTAATACAAATTAGACTATCATGATGATCATGATGTCCAGCAAATCACATATAATATGGAGCTTATCAGCTAATGAGTCATGTTGAGAAACTCTAATGGCAAGGATATAATATGGAGAATAATATAGATCGATGAGAATAAAAACAAATGGAGGGAAGAAGAATGCACCCTTTAGAATATATATAGAGAATCTCCATGGCCATCACCTCCCCAGTCACAACCTTAATTGGCAGCTATTGCAGCATTGTTTCATTCACATGTCACACACTATAATATATATATATATATATATATATATATATATATATATATATATAAACAAACACAAACACACAAATGTATATGAAAACCATTAGGTTAATAGAGATTTTCATAAAAGTAAATTTATAATTTGACTTAGTTTAATATGATACTTCACATATACTTTTCAATAATAATAAAAAAAAGATATATATTTTTACAATTTCATGACGTACGTATAATCATATTATTAATTCATATTAATTTATGATCTAATTAATTTTACGAGATCTATTTATAAATCAATTAAACATCACTTTATGTTAATACTCACTAAAAGGTTTCCCCAAAATGCTCAATAAAAAGTTGACAACAAAGTAATATATATTTTAATACAATAATGATTTTATGAAGCATCGCGCGCATATATATATATATATATATGTATAATGAATATTGATATACACATAATATATTTTCATAACATATTTTATAACAATGTTGTAAGTTAAAGATATTTTTGTAAAGTCATGTTTTATAAAATTATTCCTCATTTAACACGTTGTTATGAAATGTATTAAAAAAAATATTATATATAAATCATTTTCGTATATATATATATATTGTACATCCTAATTAAAATGACCTAAAGTGGAAGCTATGAATGTATAATAATAAATTAATAATATTGTACGTGCTAGCTTCAACTTTGTACTCCGATTTCCTAGCTAGCCCATGGAATTTAGAACCTGACAGGTGTCTGAACTCAAATAATACGTACGTGGATGCAACGTGATATTCTAATGGGTCTGGATTTTCTTACTAAAAATCGCTTCGCCTTTCTGACATGAGTATCATACCGGCCAACGATATTACCATATAAATACATACTAATGATATATAGTTATTGATTGCGAAAGCATCATACATTTATTTTAGAAAAAGAATAAAATTTATTGTTAACAAATTAATTTTTTTATATAAATATTATATTTATCTATTTATTTTTTAAAAAAGTACGAACAACACTACAACCACCGAAAAATTGTCACGAAAGATGTTCCGAATACTGCATTTTAGTTTTTCATTTTTCATTTCTATTTTTCATGTATTTTTTTTAATTAATCATCATAAACATTTAAAAAAAAAAAATCACAACATCATTAAAAAATACTTTTTAATCATTAAGTAAGAAAAAAAAAACCTGTTTTGGGAGAAATGTTCTGGACCCATTTTCGAGATCCCAAGCATTTCTCCTTAGAAAATTCTATAACTGCACACAACGTTTATAATAACAGGTCCACTTTGGATCGGTCAAGCTGCTTTTTTGGCCTTAACATCCTTCAGTTAGAATTACGACAGATCAACAAGTCTACCAAACCAGCATGAAGCTTATTACACCAGATCAATTACAAACGTTGAAGATAATTTTGTGATGAGGTAGGGCTAACAACAACGGCAGACTTGGTAGCACCAGCCCATCAGGAAGAGGCAAGCCATCTCCTCTGTCTATCAATTCGGTTGTTCTCTCTTGCCAACTTGCTTTCTTCTTCTACCCTAAGTACCAAGTTGCGTAAGTATTGAGCATTTGCTGCCCCTGTACCTTGAACCATATTAGAGAAAACACTTTCTTCATTTGATAGCAGTTTGTTGGGGTATCATATTCTAAAACCTGAAAAAAACATGAATATTATATCAGCAAAGAAACTAGATGAAGCTAAAGACTGAAGGTCAAACAAAACCAGCTTAAAAAATGTCATGGATTCTCAAGTTCGACTTATTCAAACTTTCAGCATTTCTCATCATCAAACACAATCATTACAGCAGCAAAAAAAAACAACAACGATTATATTTTGAGTTTTGGCAAAAGGTAGGCGAGGGGCTGTTGCAATTTTGTTCTAAGTTTTGCCAAGCAGTGGCCGAGAGGGAGAGAGGGGCGAGCAGGGGGAGGGGCGGGAACGAAGAGACTAAGATATGAGATTATGAAGTATGAGAGGTTTTTTGCTGGGGTGCGGTCACAACGTAGCTAAAATGGAAAGCATACACGACACGTTTCTATTGGAAGGGTGCTTTTTGGGAATTGACAGTCAGATCGTGCTTGTTTGTTTTCATAGATGAGATGAGATGAGTTGAGATTAAAGTAAAAAAATTGAATAAAGTATTGTTAGAATATATTTTTTAATATTATTTTTGTTTTGGAATTTGAAAGTTGAATTGTTTATTTTATTTTATTTTATACTAAAAATTATAAAAATTGTAATAATTAGATGAGATGAGATATTTTTTAAAAACAAATGAGGAAGATTTTTCCTTGTAATAAATATATAGTTGCATGCATGAGCTAGCTAGCCAGCTAGGAACCGGAAGACTCGGTACTTTCTGTAAATGGAAGAGATGATAGATTCCCATGCATGCGTGCAGCAACAGTACTAGGACTAGACTAATTGGGAGTTTAACTAGTAACCGGACAAGTGTCTGGAACCAAATAATATTGGAACTACGTACATTCCATGGATGCCAAAACATGCTTTCATCATCTTTTTCGAATTAAGAATCATATAATATAATATAGTACTCGACATGATGATGATCGAATGTATAGATTATATATATATAGTTACCGATCGAAGACGTACAAGATCGAATTTACGTATATATTTCAGATAAATAATAATAATATATGATCATCATCAATTAATTGTAGGGTGAAAAAGAAATAAATATATTAAGGTTATGCATGACGAAATTGGGCATAAAACCGATCGAATTAGATGATGTTGACGTTGATATCGCCATTAGCTAGCTTGGTTATGTATGTTAATTAATGCGGAAAACCTAATAGGTTAGGAGTACCACACAAAATATCCTCTCCCGTGCGCTCATGCATGATGTCATTCCTGCATGCTAATATTTCCCTCTATTCTCTCACGTCATTCTTTTTTTTTTTGTTTTTTTCAATTTTAGTAACATGAAATAAAATAAAGTCATCGACAAATTAAACCATTTTACTCCTCTTAGGCTTACTTTAATTTTACAAACCATCTCATCTTTTTCGAATCGTTGGCCAACAAAAAAGGCTCTTTTGAGCTTCAATGTCGCCAGAAAACCGCACATAACCAAAATGCCGCCGCGGTCAAAATCAAAGTTCATCATTGAAATAGGAAGCAAGGATTGAAATCAGAGTTCTTCATCATCTTTTTGTGAAAAGAGTTCTAGAGAGTTCCACAGAGAGAGACATGTACTTGATGATGAGGGACGGGAACAACGACGACGTCGAAAGTTCATCATTGAACAGCAATTTGCTGAAGACAAAGACACGGGTTTGCGACAGGGGAAGGGGAAGGGGGACCTCCCCGGGGGGGGGGGGGGGGGTGGGTGGGTTGGGGACACGGCTAAGCTAATACGACGTCACGTTAGATCGTATGATTCATTTATGTCAAACAATTATCTTTTTTTTTTCCTTTTCAATTTGTTATACGTGCATACAATCATATATCCATACACACACATATATATATATATATATATATAAAAGTTATATATATACATATTTTTAAGTGGTGTAGAATATGAGAGTTATATTTAAAATTTTTCCCGTATATATTACTAATATAAGGATTTATGATTATTGTTATAAGTCGATTAAGTATGTAAACGATCACACATATACACTCTTTACTCCGATGATCATATAAATATGAGAAAATATACTTACAATCGTGAATTATGTAACCGTCGCGTAATCGCTTTGAAAAAAATAAATAAAACATGGGACCCACATGAAAAAAATTAATTTTTTAATAGTGGACTCCACTCTTTTTCAAAGCGATTACGTATTTTACGGTTGCATGTAGAATTACTCTATAAATATTATGTTCAAGAATGGTTTGATTTAAATTATTAATTTCTTTTAAAAGAAAGGATAATCTTCAAACGAAAATGAGAGTGAAAGTGAAAGGAGTTGTTACTTTCATGGTCGGAGTGGACCAACGCCCCCCCACCCCCCACCCCCCACCCCCAATGAGAGTTGACCATTTAATGTTAGGACCAACCAACTTCTACTCTATCCCTCGCAGCTGACCTTCTACGCACGGTACTTGGTGTTAACTATTTTAGAAGAAAAATGAGAAGCGCCCTACCACTCACGCCCCTTTACCGTGAGTGTATTGCATTATCCACTTTTTTTTTTTTGTTTCTTTTTTTAAATTACGAGTAATGTTATATATAATTGTAGAGTGTGTAAGTACCATTCAGTCATTTTGAAATAGAGTGAAATTTACTATTAAAAAATTATTATATTTTCATGTGAATTTCGTATTTATTTACTTTTTCAAAATGATTATACGGCGCTTACATACACGACTACAACTATCATTTCTCTAAAATTAATTATACCTTTCTATTCACAAATTAATTAATTTTTGCGACGTGTCACTTGCAATTTCATGATAATATATATATATATATATTTATTTATATATATATATATTAAAGACTTATATTCCTCTTGTCTCCAGAGTCTTTTTTTTTTTTTTTTTTTTTTTTTTTTTTTTTTTTTTTTTTTAATTTCTTCTACAATACGTACGCAACTACGCATCGCATCAATATCTGTGGAGTTTAAATTAAAGTGTATGCATCTTTAACATCATTATAAGCAAGGCCACGCAACCAAGAATGCGTTTATTCCAAGATAATTTTGGTTAAACAAAGATTTTACTTTTGCTCTTCCTTTAATTAATGATATATGCATTTTGATATTGATTAATAGTTAAGTAATACTGTAAGGAATAATATTAACTTATTATTATCTTATTTTATTGATATGATAGTGATTAATAACCTGAATTTCAATATTTTTAACAAGGATTGATCAAAATTAATTATCAAACATTGTTATTTCAGTTCGATAATGTTGCGACGACGACGATGATGATGATGATGATGATGATGATGATGATGATGATGATGATGATGATGATGATGATGATGATTTCTATAATTTACTTAAAAATTTGGTATAAACATGCCACATGAGACGACTTATATATACTGCTTAATCAATACTTAATATTAGTTGAGAAATCAATATAATAATATGAATTTTACTATTCATCATCTCCACATACTACAGACTATTTTTTTTATTCTTTTTAAACTTAATGAATATTAATTGGTAAGAGAAAAAAATTGCGATATATAGTATATAAAGATGATAAATAAAATTTTTCTAATAACATTAAACAAGCATTAATACAATGTATATATCGTTATTTCCAAAATTTATTTTTGGACAGAAAAATTTAAAAGGTTTTCAATCCATATTTCGGATAAAACGTGTAATTAATGTTTACATCAAATCTTAAAGAGATTTTTTTAAGAAAACAAAAAAGAAAAAGAAAAGGCATTTTGTACCTTAAATTGTCATATTTTTCAACTTTGACCACGCACTATCAAAAGGCAATGCACACCTCAAGTCATTACTTTTTAAAAATGGAGAATTCACAAGAAAAAATGGATATATATAAGAAATAGTACTCACATTTTAAAGATATTCAAGTTTTGTGCATTTTTTTTTTTTAATAATATGCTCTATTTTTTCAAAAGAAAAATGTGTAAAATGTATACACGGTTAGAATAGTAAAGTATTTATAATATTTTAGTGAGTATGGTAATATAAATTATTCTTTACCATATTTAATTTATTGTATAAATCAATTAATATCAATTAATATTTGATTGTATTTCTATTAATTCTCTAGTTTTATTTTTCTATAAATTTAGACATGTGTTATGTATTCATGTTCACTTTAATACAACAAAAATTAGCTCTCAAAGCCTCTCTCATTCTCTCTCTCTCTCTCTCTCTCCCCTAATCTCTCTTCTCTTTTCTTTTTTATATTTTATTTTATTTTTATTTTTTACATACACATTAAATTAAAACTCTATGTAACATTATTACCCCTTATTTTCGCTGGATGAGGTTGAAAGTCCGTGCATTGAATCGACCGCGAGGGATTAATTAAATAGGGATAAAAATAAAACAAGAAACAATAGGGCAAGAGGACGGGAAGATTCGAGAAGTGTGTATACGAGCGGATTAGTGACTTTAGCAAAACTGGTACGACATGCCCTTTCGCTTGACACGTGGGATTCTCATAACCGTTGGTTGTACTCATAGTTTTCCATACAGAACTTTTTAAAAACTGACTGTGAGCTTGTGAGAAACAGACAAAACGGTGGCATGATCGTAATTCTGGACATACCAAGTGCTATTTTAGGAAAACAGGTATTTCTAACTTTAAAAAAAAAAAAGAAATAAAACAAAAAAATTAATTATATTATTTTATATTTCAGATAATAATAGTGAGTCTTGAGATAGGTCTGCAATGGAGGAGTGATTCTCATTCACACTCTTCTTCTTCTTCTTCTTCTTCTTCTTCTTCTTTGTTAGATATTTCTCTCAGGAGCTTCTATCGGAGGGCCGCGTCCGTCGGCGATCGGAGCTCCTTTTTACGTTCAAAAGAATCAATCTTTAGTGATGGTGCTTTCTAAGTGAGAAAAGCCAAGACCGTGTTCAGTTTGGTTTGGTTTGGTTTGCTTATTTTGTGTGAATCAATCAAGATGAATGGGAAGGGTGATGGGATTGGAAATGGAGGACTCAGCGAAGTGGAGAGCGAGTACATTCGTAGGTACCATCGCCACGAGCCCGGTGAAAATCAGTGTAGCTCGGAGCTCGTCAAGCGCATCAAAGCCCCTGTTCACCTCGTAATCTCTCCCTCTCTCTATAGATGTCTATATACATGTATGTATGTGCTATATCAGATGCATGGATAGATGTATGTCTGTGAGTCTGTTTAGGTTGATGGATTCTTATCGGGTTCAGTTTTGTGAGAAAATTGCGGGATAGTATCTGTGTTTAAACATATGATTGTTGGTGTTTCTTGGGGTTTTTCTTTGTAAATTTTCTATTATTTGGCCAAGATGTTGGATAGCGGTCGATCTTGATCTGTGATATTTCTCGTTTGTGCTTCTTGATATTTAATTCTGAATTTGATGGTTCTTTTGATGTTCACCAATCATTTGTTCTCCTTTTTTTTTTTTTTTCAAAAACCAAAATTTTTACGTTCTCCAGCTGAGTATGTTTAATTGCAGAGAAATTGAGGTCAGATTTCCTGTTTCTGAGAGATTGCGAACTTATGTAGAGTTTCTCAGACTTCAGAGACTGATAAGTCTTTATGGAAAGTGTCGATATTTTTTTTGTTTTGTTTTCTTTTTAGCGTTGCTTATTCCAAAAGTTATTAAAATAGCTACTTTGATTTAATTCAAGTTTTTGGTTTTCTTGAATATCATTTTTTTATAGGTTTTTTCTTGAATATCATGAAGGGTAATAAGCTTTTGGAAAATCCAAATTTCATTGTTTGAATTTGTCTCCTCTTCTTCCTCTTCCAGTCATTGGTTTCTTCGGGGATTTGGGGTTCTGTAACTCTTTAAGTAGATTTTGATTGGCTGCAATGGTATGTTTGGTAGGTTTGGCTAATGGTTCTGTTTGGTCGCTGAGGAAATATATTTACATGAAAACAATTAACTAATCTAGTCTTGAAATTTTCAAATATTGGAGAAAAAGTATCTACCAATTCTGTTTAGCCTATTACAACTATTTGGCTTAGTTAGTTTCTGCATTTAACGTTAATAAATTTGCATAACTCACTGTTTTAGAGTCTTAAAATATCTTCTACTTCCCCCCAAACGTGTACTGGATTAAGTTGTGTTTGATAGTTTTCCTTCATGAAATTAATAAATTCACCTACCCTTGACAGTTAAAGATGAGTATACAATAAAGGGATGTTGGTGTTGATGCTTTTTTCTGATAAATATATGAGTTTTGTTTATGGATAAATATAGAGCTCGAATGCTACTTCTGATGATTGCTCATTTCATTAGGTTTGGTCTTTGGTGAGGAGATTCGATCAACCACAGAAATACAAGCCATTTGTCAGCAGGTGCGTTTTGAAGGGGAACCTTGAGATTGGGAGCCTAAGAGAAGTGGATGTTAAGTCTGGACTTCCGGCAACTACAAGTACAGAAAGATTGGAACTTCTTGATGATGATGAGCATGTACTCAGCATGAAGATAATTGGAGGGGATCACAGACTTAGGGTATGGAATCTCTTTATTTATTTATTTTAACTCTTTCTTCACCTTTTCTCCCAATAAGAAAAGATGATATTTGTCTCCATGGACTACTTTCTATTTTGGTAAGGTCTGAAATCAGTGGGATAATCTGATCACCATCATTCTGTTTTACAGCATTGTGGGTCTTCTTGTTGTGGTAATCTGTCCAACATGCAGTTTACCCATGTCTTTATACAGCGATTGTATTGTATCTATTCGTTTTGTTCCCAATCAAGGAGAGTTTCCTTGCCAAAAAGAACAGAGTTCCAGACCTAATATGGGCCTATTTGTTACAAACATTGTGCTGATGATGATATCAACTCCATGGGCAAGTTTGAGGAATTTTCCTAGTGTTATCATGACCTAGTATCTTATTTGGATAAGTTAGATCCAACTTGCATTTCTGGCTTGATATTTGAGTTCTTTTGTTTTTGTGCAATAAGCCTAAAGGGGCCCAACCTGTATCTATTTGTTTTGTTGGTTCTTTCAGAACTACTCTTCAATCATTTCCCTCCATCCTGAGATTATTGATGGAAGACCAGGAACTCTGGTGATTGAGTCGTTTGTAGTGGATGTACCTGAAGGGAACACAAATGATGAGACTTGCTACTTTGTTCAGGCCTTGATCAAGTGCAATCTCAAATCACTTGCTGATGTCTCAGAGCGTCTTGCAGTGCAGGATCGAACTGAACCCATTGATCGGATCTGAAAGTTGGGGTTGGGGACGTGGTGGAGGCTCAGACTACCATGGATGAAGCTTCTGAGGCTTTCCTCTCTCGGGGGCTTTGGAGACAGACAGGCAATAGTTACTACTTCCATCTTTGATACATACTTGCACACTCTTCTCTTGTCACTATGTCATCCACATTGCTTTCAGAATTGTATTCTGGATTTCCTTTATTATTAGGTCAAGAACCACAGCTCTTTCAAGGGTTTCTATAACTGATCGTGAATGTAAAAACTTAGAAAGAAAAGAAAAATTGGAGGGAAAAGGTATTCTAGGTTCGATTTCTCTCTTTTCCAATGTTGCGTCCAGTGCTGGTATGCTTTTATGGTTGTACATACGTCCTGGAAAGAGGTGATGCTTGTATATTTTGTTTTATGCTGTAGTAGTCGTAGTGTCAGATTTTGCATTGAATGGAGTTCTGGCGAAAAGCGACCGTTATTCAAGGTAGTCTCTTGTAGTTGCTCTTTATTAGGAAAACTATAGTTATCTGTATCTAATGCCCCTATCCTTCATATGTTAGATAAAGGTGGTTGGGGGAGCGAGGCTTTTGTTCTTGAAATGGTAAAATCTGCAGGATATTTGTATGTGGGCAGGATCAGGATCCTTGGAATTCTCTTGGCAGGTAGATTTCGGAATCACCATAATCCCCCTGGAATTCGGGTAGGAGAAATCCCGAAGGTAACAGATGCTGCTGCATGTTTTTGCTGCTCACAACATTGTTATGCAAATTTTGTGTTCTGCCACTATTTGATGTAGCTGAAATCGGACACTACCGCTTAGGAGTTGTAGTCATTCTCGCTCATATCTAAAGAGGTCAACATTAAAAGAGAAAAAAATGAACAAGAACAATATGTCATCTTCAACGAGGGTAACTTATTGTATGGTGATGAACAAGTAATGGGTCTGGAGTAACTTTGACCAAATGTGTTACTATTTCAAATGGGTTCATTGATCTACTTTTTGACGCGGCCTCCCCGGAATGCACTTTAATCGGTTGTGTATGAAGGTCCAAATGTCATACCTCCTGTATCAGTTCTCGCCCAGGATTCACTGCAGATGATAAAAGGAACTAATGGTATATTTGCATGGCTGAATTTTTGGAGGAAGATACAGATTTAGACCAGATCCAAATCGAAACACAGCCTGAAAGAAATGTTTGATGCTAGATTTTTAAAGATTCAGCAATATCAGCTAATGGCGATGTACAAAACGGTAGAAGTCTATGAATGGAAAGAACAGGCACCATGCCGGGCAGAGAACTCTTAGAAATACAATAAAAAGTTCCTATATTCTCAAATATGTACTTTCCTCCAAAATTCCACCCACAAAGGGATTTAAAGTTCAAACAATACAGGATTTCTCCAACTAGTTGTGCATGATATCCATCATCTCGGTTGTCTGTTTGAGATGACGCCAGAACTCTTCTTTGGAGACGCTCTGGGGCATGTATGAATAGACTTCCATTAGCACATCTTGTAATGGAAGGAGGAAAGGGGGATTGCCAGTAGTATAAATAATCATCTGCGTTGCTTTAACTAACTGTACAGAGTCTCCCCTACAGTTGATCAGATTTCCAACAAGAAAACGAGCCAAATTCTAAACCAATACAAGGTCCCCTTCTTCTTGTGGTTCTTCTTGTTGCTCGGGTAGCCGTCCTTCACGGTAAGGAAGAAGAATGCGCTTTATTTCTTCGGCACTAAGTGTCTCATACTCTAAAAGTGCATTGGCCAGCGCATGTAATGCCTTCTCATGCTGAATAAGTCAGAGAAACAAAAGTTAGCCAGTCCTACAATTCTCCAAGTCCAACTATGAATGTCCATTATAACTAAAGGAGTATCAAAATTGCCACCAAAAAGATAAATGCCAAAGACAAGCCAAGCCATGCTACGATAGAGGTTGTACTCAGGAACCTGGATTCCTTCCAATCTATGCCACAACTACAGAGGCTGTACTAAGGAATCTAATCCTACCATTCGCATATATGACCGGTTCTAGGTTTTCATAATCCACAAGGTAAACCTATAGCTATGAGCAAAAATAATCCAAAAGTAGGAGTGCCCATAACCTTGGATTGCATATTTCTCATTTTCAAGAAAAAACTACAAACAGATGAAAGCTAATGGAAAAACCTTCTTTAGCAATGCTTTCACACGGTCATATGCGTCTCTTAGAAGTCTCACCACCTGCACAACCGACGATAAAGATTTAAATAATCTATTCATGTGAATATCCGTTATTAGGCCAAAAGAACCCCAAATTCCAAAAAACATACTTCAGCATCAATACGCGATTGCATTTCCGAACTTGGCCGCTCTTTGATGTGAACTGGTCCAATTGTATCACTCATTCCACAATTGGATACCTTGCATAGCAAAAATTCCAAACAGCACTAAGCAATCGAAATGGAAAATTCACATGTTTAAATCAAACACAGAGGTCCGAGACAAAATGTTTTGATTTATGCTGATTTTCATAGCACAAAAAACAGGTTACAGGAATAAAAAAAGACAACCCCCATGCAGGTAAGCGCTTTGTTTACGGCATAAAGATTGAAATATACCATATAGTGGGCTAGCTCTGTAGCTGTGTGAAGATCACTACTTGCTCCCGTTGTGACATAGTCCTGACCAAAGATGAGCTCTTCTGCAACTCTTCCTCCCATACAAACATCAAGACGAGCTAATAACTGCTTCTTGCTAACTGATGTCTCATCGCTGGAAGGAAGCTGAGTGACCATTCCCAAAGCAGATCCACGTGGCATAATTGTTGCCTTGTGTATTGGATGTGCAGCCTCTGTATTGAAGGCAACAATCGCATGGCCACTCTCATGGAATGCAGTGAGCTGAAAGAAGTGCAAGTAATGTTAGGAAGTATTAACTGCGCATTTGGGATTAAGTAATTCCTAGGAAACTGTAAGAGTTTATTGTCCGGCAGACGCTCTTGAAGACATTTCTATTCCCATGTCTCATGTTTTTAAATTGTTAGCACGCAAGCATTCTGATCCATTTAATTAGAGTTAATATAGAAATACAGAGGTCGCAAAATCCAGTGATACGCTCTGGCTCTAATTAATACAGACTGGACCCAAAACATTGAACACATGATTCAATGGGTATAAAATCATACTTGAACAAGATAAGCCAATGGCTCAAACTATCCTGGATTGCCTCATAAGAAGATATGAATACCTTCTTTGACTCTTCAGATATGAACATTGTTTTCCGCTCTGTACCCATCATGATCCTGTCTTTTGCAAATTCCAGCTGAGAAGCGGTTAACTTTTCTGCACCTTCAACAGCAGCTTTAATGGCAGCAATATTAACCAAGTTTGCAAGATCTGAGAAAGAAGAAAAGAAATGGGGAAGAAAGAAAAGAAAAGAAAAGAAAGGTTAAGTTGGCAGGACACGTGGGTTACTACAAGAAAAAGAAAAAACGAAAAATCAGCTTCATTGATTGAAGGAAATCAATTGTCATTGAGAGAAAGATGGGAAGCTCACCAGCCCCATTGAATCCTGGTGTACCTCGAGCGATTGCTTTTACATCTACATTGTCAGCCAATGGTTTATCCTGTAGATAGAGCTCCAATATTTCTTGACGACCTCGTACATCTGGATTTGGAACAACAATCTAAACAGATGGATATTTGTTAGCTTTTCTCTTTTAATGTCAAAATAAATTGACAGTAAAACTCAGATATATCTAAAGCAGACACCACTCAATGGAGCCATGGACTGAGAAGTGATGAACCAACCCACAGAGTCCTTAGCCAGTGTCAATTGCCAAGAAATTGGCCCAAATTTCAAAACTCTCAAAGATTATATAAAAATATTACATGGTAGTCCATAGAGGAAAGAACTTACATGCCTATCAAATCTACCAGGCCTTGTTAAAGCTGGATCAAGAATATCAGGCAAGTTCGTTGCAGCCATTAATATTATGCCCTACAGAAAAATGTCATGCATCTTCAGAAACACTGGAAGCAACTAATCAATACCGTAACATGTCTAGATGTACCTCATTCTGTTCAAAGCCATCCATTTCGACGAGCAGTTGATGCAATGTTTTCTTTGTATGGCCTTCCCATTGTTTTCTTGTGGACCCAACAGCATCTATTTCATCGATGAAAATTATACAAGGAGCCTATGAAATATGGATCAACGCAAATGACATATCAGAAACACATACGAAAGCAGCACACACACACACACACACATGTCAATGGACAGCTTTGCTGTCCATAATCAATCTTCTTTCCTCCTATTCTTCTTTCCTTATTTTATCTTTACTTCCTTTACTTAGGCTTGTACAGTTAGCATATTGACAGAATATATAGTTTCCATATAAGGCTAGAATGCTAGAATCACTCGGCAATTAGTTTCTTCCCATGTATAGTTCTCTTGTAAAGTTTCTATATAATATACAGATCACTCAAAGGCCAATTGATTCGGCCATTCATACAAAACTTTGATCTATTTTGACATGGTATCAAAAGCCGACTACTAAGCTCTTTGTTTCCTTCGATTTTTTTTTTCCTTCTTCTCGGTTTCAGAGACTTTCGGCACGTCAATTTTTTCGGGTTTGGGTGTTCTACTGTCGCAGCAGCATCTCGTGGGATTTTTTGGCTTCGTCTAGGTGTTTTTTTTTTCCGGCTTCGTCTGGGTTGTTTTTTGGTGAGTCCGACGTGCAGTTCTCATCTTCTCGGAATTGTGCTTCTTGGTCTGGGTGTTTTCGGCACTTCTGTGCCTTCGTGGCTGTCGCAGCATCCTTCTGGCTGGTATTTCAGTATTTTTGCATCTCCGTGCCTCTCGCACCTTGTTTCTGGAGGGCATCTCGGCACTTCTATGCCTTCATGATTATCGCAGCTTGCCTCTGGTTGTAATTTCGGCATTTTTTCTTTGTCTTGGTGGTTATCGCAGCACCTTCCTCGGCTTCTCTGTGTGTGGCTCTCGGTTTCTCTTGATGAACAGTGACTCATTTGGCTCTCGGTTTATCACTCGTGCCCCCTGCTTACTTTGTCTCGAAATTTATTTGTGATGGACTCGCCACATGTGTGTGTCAAGTTTACAGGCACAAATTACTCTACTTGGGCATTTTAGTTTGGACTTTTCCTTAAGAGAAAAGATCTTTGGGGTCATATTGATGGCACGGATGTCGCCCAAACATCCAATACTAATAAATCCAAAGATCTCGGGGCTTCTCCTTCATGGGCTGTCCTTGATGCTCAGATTATGTCTTGACTTCTTGGTTCGGTGGAGCCACATATTGTTACTAACTAGTGGGCTCATCACTCCGCTCAATCTATGTGGAAATACTTGAAGAAGGTTTATCATCAAACTAATGATGCTAGTCGCTTTCAGTTAGAACATGCGATTGCCATGTTTCAACACGGTAGTCTTTCCATCCAAGACTACTACTCGGCATTTCTGACTCTTTGGCATGAATATACTGATTTGGTTACAGCGGATGTTCCTGTTGCCACTCTTTCAACTATTCAGACTCTTCACGAGACTAGCCAACATGATCAGTTTCTTATGAAACTACGCCCGAAATATGAATCTGTTCGCTCTTCTCTACTGAACAGATCTCCTGTTTCTTCTCTTGATATTTGTTTTGGTGAGTTACTTCGCGAAGAACGTCTTAGTACTCAAGCTATTCTGGAGCAATCTCATGGCAGTTCCGGGACAACTATGGCTTATGCTGCCCAAGGACGAGTTACCTATGAATTCTAAAAATTTGCAATGTTTCTGCTGCAAGGAATATTGCTGCCAATTGTCCTAAGAAATATTGTTTTTATTGCAAGAAGAAGGGTCACATTATCAAAGAATGTCGTATCCGCCCCCAGAATCATCAGGCCCAAGCATTTCAGACTTCTATTATTGTTCCTCCCGCAACAACTTCTATAGCACATGGCTCTTCCTCAGGTGCTTCCTCTGATCTTGCACCTCCTGAAGCAAATTACTGCACACCAGAAATGGTGCAATAGATGCTAATTTCGGCATTATCTACAAAGGGGTTTCAAGGTAAAAATTCTACTAAAATCTAGTACGTAGACTTGGGGGCTTCTAATCACATGATGAATACACCCACCGCTCTGTGTTATGTTCGGCCCTATGCTGGTCAATCTGCCATTCAGACTGCCAATGGTAGTTCTTTGCCAATAGTTGCTGTCGGAGATGCCTCTTCTAAATTTACTGATGTGTTTCTTGCTCCTCAGCTTTCCACGAATCTTATTTCTGTTGGTCAATTAGTTGATAACAATTGTGCTGTTAATTTTTCTGGTAATGGTTGTGTTGTGCAGGACCAGGTAACGAGGGAGTCGATCGCGAAGGGACCTAAAGTGGGGCGTTTGTTTCCACTATTTTTACCTGTTCCACTCAGATCTTATCTCATGTATTGCACTCTGATTTTCTTAGTAATAAAGAACGTTCTTCTTTATCTCTTGAGTGTGATTCTTGTAAACTTGGTAAAAGCAAAACTCTTTCATTTTCTTTGCATGCTAGTAGAGCTTCTCACTACTTTGATCTTATCCATAGTGATGTTTGGGGACCTTCCTCGGTTAGTTCACATGAAAAAATTTAAATGCTGACTTTCATTGATGATCATAGCAGATTTACTTGGGTTTATTTTCTTCGTTCTAAATCTGAGGTTTTTCGTACTTTCACTGCTTTTTTAGCGTATGTTGACAATCAATTTTCTGCGACTATTAAGACATTACGCACAGATTCTGGTGGTGAATATTTGTATACTGAGTTTCAGGCATTCTTGGCTTCTAAAGGTATTATTCATGAACATTCATGTCCTGCTACTCCCTAACAGAATGGAGTAGCCGAACGCAAAAATGCCATCTTCTTGACGTGGTACGTATTCTCTTGTTAGAATCCTCTGTTCCATCCATGTTCTGAGTCGAGACTCTGAAAACTGCTACTCATTTGATTAATCGTTTACCTTCCCAAGTCTTACACATAGAGTCTCCCTATTTCTGCTTATTTGGTAAGCAACCTAGTTATGATAATCTCCGTACCTTTGGTTGTGTATGCTTTATTCATTTACCTCCTCATGAGCGACATAAATTATCTACTCAATCTGTTAGATGTGCATTCTTGGGATATAATGTGTGTCAAAAGGGATTTGTTTGTTGTGATCCTACTTTACATTGCACATGCATTTCTAGGAATGTTATTTTATTTGAAAATCAACATTTCTTTCATGTGTCCTCTATGCCCTCTCCTTCTACTGTGGTCCTCCCCTCCTTTGAGCCGCAGTTCCCAAATCTTCATCAAGTCAACTCTCGCTTTAAACCAGGTATTGTGTATACGAGACGCTCCCGCCCACAGTCTCTTCCTATGGCTCACCCGATATCTGATCCTACCATGCTCCAGAACCAGTCAGTTGCAGCACCTCCAGAGCTCTTGGTATGTCGCTCTCCTCGAGTGTTTGTACCTCCAGATAGGTATGGGTTTTCTTCTTGCCCCTCTATTTTAGCTCTTACTGCTGCATTGTCCAATTTTGATATTCCCACATGCTACTCACAAGCTGCCAAGCATGACTGTTGGCAACAAGCTATGTAGGAAGAAATTGCCGCTCTAGAGGCCAATCATACCTGGGACATTGAGCCATGTCCTCCAACAATTGTTCCTCTGGGTTGCAAATGGGTTTACTCAGTCAATGTTCGATTTGATGGAAGTTTAGATCGTTACAAAGCTCGACTTGTTGCACTTGGGAATAATCAGGAATATGGTGTCAATTATGAAGAGACCTTTGCTCCTGTGGCTAAGATGACTATTGTTCGTACGATTCTAGCTCTTGCTGCTTCCAATGATTGGCCACTACATCAGATGGATGTCAAGAATGATTTTCTTCACGGGGATCTTAAAGAGTGTATTTATATGAAGCCACCCCCGGGATTGTTTTCTTCTTTGACTTTGCATGCGTGTAAGCTCGTCGCTCCCTTTATGGTCTCAAACAAGCTCCAAGGGCCTAGTTTGATAAATTTCGAACCATTTTATTACAATTCTCATTCAAGCAGAGCAAGTATGACACTTCCTTGTTTCTTCGGAAATCAGACATGGGTATTATTGTTCTTTTGGTTTATGCTGATGATATTGTGATTACTGGTTCCGATTTCGTTTTACTTGGCCAGCTCAAGACTCATCTCTCCGAGTCCTTTCATATGAAAGATCTTGGGTCTCTCACATATTTTCTTGATCTCGAGGTACATCGTAGTTCATATGGTATTTCACTCAATCAACATAAGTATGCTGGTGACCTGGTGGCTACAACTGGCCTATAGGAGGCCACCTCTGTTGATACTCCCATGGAATTGAATGTCAAGCTTCGCAAAAAGGAAGATGATTTACTTGCTGATCCCAGTTTATACCGGAAGTTGGTGGGTAGTCTTGTCTATCTCACCATTACTAGACAGGACATTTCCTTTGCAGTATAGCAAGTCAGCCAGTTTCTTCAGACCCCTCGTCATCTTCATTTGGCTGCTGTCCGTAGGATCATACGCTATGTTCAGGGCACTTCTACCTGTGGCTTATTCTTTCCTGCAGGCAATTCTCCTCGCCTTACTGCTTATAGCGACGCTGATTGGGCCAGTTGTGCTGATACACGTCGATCCATCACTGGTTGGTGTGTTTTCTTAGGTGATGCATTGATCTCCTAGAAGAGTAAGAAGCAAGACAGAATCTCTAAGTCATCTACAGAATCTGAGTACCGGGCAATGTCTCTTGCTTGTTCCGAAATTATTTGGCTTCGAGGTTTGCCTGCTGAGCTAGATTTTTCTGAGATTGATCCTACACCTCTACATGCTGATAATACGAGTGCTATTCAGATCACGGCCAATCCTGCCTATCATGAGCACACGAAGCATATTGAAGTCAACTGTCACTCTATCCGTGAAGCATTTGAAGCTCGTGTTATCACTCTTCCACATGTTTCCACTGAACTACAAATTGCTGATATCTTCACCAAAGCTCTCACTCGCCATCAACATTGCTTCTTAAGTAGCAAATTGATGCTTGTTGATCAACCCGCATCAATTGGAGGGGGGCTGTCAATGGACAGCTTTGCTGTCCATAATCAATCTTCTTTCCTCCTATTCTTCTTTCCTTATTTTATCTTTACTTTCTTTACTTAGGCTTGTACAGTTAGCATATTGACAGAATATATAGTTTCCATATAAGGCTAGAATGCTAGAATCACTTGGTAATTAGTTTCTTCCCATGTATAGTTCTCTTGTAAAGTTTCTATATAATATACAGATCACTCAAAGGCCAATTGATTTGGCCATTCATACAAAACTTTGATCTATTTTGACAACATATATATTAACAACTTTTCAACGTAGTACTAAATGATATTTAACGACTACAAACTAGAATGAATAGATGTGTGCCTTACATGATGCACAAAGAGCTTTACTCCATTTTGGTTTCAGTTTGTAGTTGTAATTTTAGTTCTTTGTACTTTTAATGTCCCACTATTATTTGCAAAAGCCTCAGAGTGATGTCTCCCCTTTTTCTCTAGATTTTCATGGCGCAGGGTCATTGACCACCTTTGAATTGTAAAATTACCTCTATATCCATTCATACATATATATATATATGTATGTATGGATTTCTAGTTTAAAATCATTGATCCCAATCCACCCCCCAAAGAAAAAAAAAGACCCAAAACATACATGCACATCATTGTCACAAAGAATGCCTCAAGAACCAAACCTTTTTCTTTGCAGCTTGGAATAAGGATCTCACACGCCGAGCACCAACACCAACAAACCTGCCATACAGTGTAACATGAAATTAGCACCCCAACACATTACTTGAGTAATTCCAAGATCAGAGCAACCATGGTGTATGGGTGGATAGCGGATCCGGTTATCTGTCAGGTTAATATGTGGGCAGATAACCATCCACATGCATCTGGATATGCAGATTGGGCCAGATGATGAACAGTCTTTAAATTGAGCATTATCAGTTCACTCCAAATAACCACCGGACCCCATCCCTAAGATCACAAGTTATCATATGAAATCACAACTTATCAGAACAGGTATATTGGTACTCCAACACATCCCTCATATTGACACCAATTTTCTGTTCCCAATACCATCTTTTCAATGCCACAAGAAAAATTTAAAGGGAAAACTTAACAGCCAAAAGAGTTTAGTGGTATCACAAGATGGTCTGTAAACCAGTGCAACAGCATCAGCAGCTAGTGTGTTGACAAACACTATTATGTGTATGATTTAACTGGTAGAACGATGATGGGACTGACTGAAAAATGAATCATTCAAAATAAAACATGAATGGTAGTACAGAGAGAGACACATAAATCAACCATAAAAGGAGAAAGCACTAATTTTCATATGATAAACAAAGGAAAAACTGGAAAGAATACCATAATCATTAGTCTGTTAAGTAAAAACCGGTATCATAATTTAAAAACAGGAAGTAAATACGTAAGCTGTGTTGTATATTATAGTTAGCAAATTTCTGTACAGTAAAATTGGCTTACATTTCCTCAAATTCAGATCCTGCTCTATAGAAAAAGGGCACCCCAGCTTCACCAGCAATAGCCTTCAAGGTCCCAGAGAGAAAAAAAAAATATCAGGAAAATTTAAAAAATATAACTAGATTGGATTGAACACATTACACAAATGGAAGATTTCATGCAAAACCAGACAAACAAATTCAACATAGATGATTGAGAACTCATCATTGCAAACTAAGATCAGTAATCATTCCTACTTGGAAACATATGCATGGAAAGGTGAAGAAATTCGGCATGTATAAGCATTATAAAGCATGATCCATTATCCTTCCTTTGTATAACCTAGCAATCAACAATCTGCCATTCAGTATAAATCCATTTATATAAGACTGTTGCTGATACCATTACAATGAGGGAATGGGACCACTGATTTGGTTTAAGTAATCAAAATTGAGCATTGGCTTTAGCACACTGTCTGAACCCCCTCCCCGTTCTTTTCTGAAAGAAATTTCTACAGCTATAGACACTTCTTGTTTGAATATGAGTGGGCAGATATATGTTCACCAATTTCTGGTAATTTAAAATAATGCATTTGCAAACTACTGTTTGCTTCCATTTGAAGTGCCCTAAATCACTTTATTTTTTTCAATGATGGTTAGACACAAATTAGTGTCTTCCAATGAACTCCATGTGCATGAAATCTCACATCAAAACCAACAATGTCAAATATATTAATAACATGCTTGCCAACAGGCACTTAATTCCATATATGGGTGGGAAAAAGCTCTATTGTAACCTCTAGCTAGGCGGTTCTTCATGTATACTTCCCGTGTACTTGGACTTTGCCTATTTCTATGAATACAATATCTTTGATTACCTATAAAAAAAAAAAGCTCAATGAAAAAATAAAAAACCATATGCAGAAATATGCAAATAAGCACCTTACCTTGGCAAGCAAAGTTTTTCCGGTTCCAGGTGCTCCTGTCAAAAGAATTCCCTGCAAATAAGTATGTGTTAGGCTCTATAATATAAAAACCATCAAGTATAGAAACCAAAAAAAAAAAAAACAAGTTCCAAACAGGTGAAATCAGAAAGACAGAAATACCCTTCAATATGGGAAACAATCAATCTAGTTGACAGACTACAAAACTAACCAAGAAGGTTAAGTCACTTGATCACATAAGCATGCCAAACTCTAGCACATACACATTTCATGCTTAACTAACAAAGCAATGAGTTATTGCACACTGGTGCACTACATGATCAACAAACAACATAGAATCAACATGTTACACTGCATACAAGGTGAGGAGAACCTAAACTGCAATATTTGCAAATAAGAAATTCCAAAGAATAATTGTGATCCAAATAAAACTATCTTGATCAAACCTTTGGTAACTTTCCACCAAGTCGAGTAAATTTAGAGGGGTTTTTAAGATATTCCACCACTTCCTCAAGCTCCTGCTTCGCATCATCACAACCTTTGACATCCTTAAATGTTTTAACATTCTGCAAGACAACGAATTAGTCAGGATGATTAATAAGGTGCTCTTCCACACAAGTGTAATGCATGTAACAGATTAAACACTCAGATTTCTTGAAATTTACTCCCATAAAACAATTAAAAAACCAAGAAAAAGATTTTAACAAAGTTATTACCAAAAGTGGCTAGGTAATATCACGTCCTTACCTTAACTTTCAGCTAAAAATGGAAACAAAAACTAGGCACAAGCCAGAAAGTCTCACTTTGTTCGTGTACCAGTTTCAGTTAAAAAATTTCAGACAAAATTGTTGGTACTTGTCCAACTATTCTAAATTCGTTCAAGTGAATAATAACTAAAGTTTTAACCATTTTCAAGGAACTGTAGCAATGTCTTAAAAGGTTGCGAATATGAAGAGTAGAGAACACCAAACATCTACCTTCTCGGGCATAACATCTCTATTTAACTCTTTTGGGGCATAGGAAGAACTTGAGCCAACACCTGATGTTCCTATCCCACCCAAGCTCCCTATGTACTTTTGAAGTGCAGCAGCACCCATTAACCTGAAAATATAAATCATGTTTGCGGGGGTTACAACTTCAGGATACAGGATACAGGATACAGGCAAGCACTACTAGGAGTATGTGCGTGCATGTGCAGAGAGAGAGAAAGAGAGTTGGAGAACAGATAGATCATACCAAACTAATCCAACAGCTACAGTGAACAAGATGGTTGAGATAAGCTCTTGGGCAAAACGTGATTTGTTTGAAACTTTAGGCTCAACCTAACAGAAGAACCATCTCTTATAAGTTACATTAAAAAAAAAAAAACACAAGAAAAAATGAGTATCCATGTAGAAAGCGGAAAAAAAATTTAAATCTTGCACCATATAATCAAACTTTGCACCAAAAGCAGAAAATTTAAACACATTCTTCAACCTATATTGACACAATTACCGATAAAAAAAAAAACCTATATTGACACAACCCTCTTTTATAAAAACTTACCATTACAACATGCAATGGCTGCTTCTCAGATATGCCAGGGTTCACAAAAGCCTCATCTGTGTTACCTGATGCTCGCAGCTTGAGCTCTTCCAACTATATGAATAAAATTATCAGATGAGTAACACATCTTGAGTTATGATGAAGACAAGATAAAAGGATGCAAGATGAGGCAATACGGGAGGAACACACACACACACACACACATATCAGCCCAGAAATGATTCAGAGCTGAATAACTTGGAAGGACTGCAGCTGTTGATTTGCTTCTTGTTGTTCGTGCTAAGAGAATGCTTCAATTATGCAATACCATGGTTAAGAGTGGTGAATGAGGATCTCCATCTATGTAGTCAAACATGGATGAACATGAGTGGCCTCAGATACATGGCAAGGTATCTCAAAACACAGATACAAAAGTAATGAGCAAATTAATCTAGGACTACTTCTCCTAGAAATGGCCTAAAGAGCAAGAGAAACTGAAAATCCTTAAGAAATACAGAGAAATAGAAGTAGTGCTCAAATATCATGATACATGAATATGTATCTGAAGTTTGCTACACCCATCCACATATCAAACCTTGGAGAGAAAAAAGAAAAATGGAAACATGGAGGATCAGCCTGGCAGTGACTTTCACACTTAAAAATATTCATGTAAAGTACTCATTAAAAAAAAAAAAAATTCATGTAAAGTGACATCTAGTAGAAGAATGAATGCAGCATGGACTATATGAACTAAATAAAAATATATGGTCTGTTTTTAAAAAGGGTGTCAACTAAATAGAGGCAGGTTTTTTTAACTAAAGGGTGTCAACTAAATATATCCATTTGAGAAATGATATAAAAGAAAAACAAGTTTCCCGTCATGATAGGCTAGCATCCATTCCATGGTTCTGTACGGAACCATTTCTATACTTTTCATTTTCTTTATTATCAATAGCACACTTCGTGGCTATATGTGACATAAAAGGCCTAGCATAGCACCTATACCAAATCTAATCACTCAGGCTGAATATGGCACTTGATAAGACGAGCAGGTAATCATCAGTGAGTGATAGAGGTGAATTTGTAAAGAAGCATCGATCTTTCTAATTCTATTGTAAGATTTGGACAATTTGAGAATGGTAAAACTCCTGAGATACCATTCTCCTAACTTTTAGGTTATATTAGAGTACATGACATACACATATTTCTTTGCTAGGAACAGTTGCAATCCATTATCTACGCAAACACGCACACGAATTTCCATATTGGTTAAAATGCATTTTTTTTTATAATGTATTGCATGGTATGGGTTGATTTCATGTCATACCAAAGACATAAAACTTAGAAAAGTATAACAGAATATACAAACAACAAAAGGCAAACCATCTAGGAACAACTAAATACTAAAAGGTCTACATGACTATTGGAGCATTAGTCCGAGGGTAATCACAATGCTTGATTACCAATGTAGGAAGACTAGAAGGCTTCCCAGTCTCCTCGTCTGGAAGATATTCTGATATAGCATTCGTGACCACAAGAGCTCGAAGATATTCTGCAACTCCTCTACTGTCCACTGCATGATCTCTTTGCTCAAAACGCTTGATGACAGATTCTGGACTGCAAAGTGAGAAGGAAAAAAGTTTCAAACAAATTTTTGTTAATAACTTTAATGGAAAATAAAATATGTATAGAGTGTTGTGACAACATAAGAGAATTCAATCAGGTGTGTATTAAAGGTGTAAAGAGTCTTTATATTCTTCACTTTTCCTCCATTTTCATTTCACAATCAAGAAGAACATGGAAAGTCTTAAGAGTCTAAAACAATTAATATTGTGAATCCCCCTGCTATAATTTTGGCCAACAGACTAAAACAACCATATGCCATACTAGAATAAATTTTTGCATTCTGAAAAAACAAAATCTTCATAGACCACAATTTCATTTCCATTACCATTATTTTCCCCTACCGAACAGAAGATAACGAATTAAAAGAACGCAAAACTGAATCATCTAACCTATGCTTATTGAGCTCAGCCAGTAGAACATTTTGCTTCACCACGTCCTTCGGGTTTGCATCTGCCTCCGCAATCAACCTGTCCAACCGCTTCTCCTGCCGCCAAAAGGGCCACCAACTCAACCAATCCCTCTCCAGAAACTTCTCGAACCCTTTTCTCAGTCTCACCCATATCCCCATCAAGAACACCACAAACGGTATCCGACTCTTGATCTCAGCACCACTCAAATTCCCACCCTTTCCCTCTCTGTCAGTCAAATTCTGCTCCTTTCCCTCACTTTGCTCCACTTTCTCACTATTACCCTCACTACCCACTCCACCATTCTCCAAACCCACCTCTCCAAATTCACTCTTCAACTCAATTTCCGGATTCCCACCGCCAAATTCGTCAATTTTTGAATTTCCAAATTCGGAAACCGAGCTATTCCCATTGAAGCTCGAGCTCTGGCCATCAAAATCGTTGAAATTCGAATCTTTAGAATCGGAAACCCAATCCGTATCCGAAAAATTCAATCTTTCGGAATCGAAACCCGCACTTTCGGGGCGTAATGTACAAGGAACCGTCAGAGTCCGGGGACGAAATGGCGATAAACGGAAAGTTGAGGAAGTGAACGTAGAGAGAGCAAGCGGATTGAAAGAGAGACAAGAAGAAGAAGAAGCAACATAGCGAGTAAGATGAAAACGCTTCGAAGAAGGGATGAACAACGAGGGTTTAGAGAGAAGAAACGCTTGCAGAGTAGTGGTCATTGTTGATGGAGTTTATCAGAATCTCTCAGTTTCAGCTGCACTCCCCCTCGCCGAGCTGGGGAGAGAGAAGGAGAGAGGGATTGAGACTTGAGAGCCACAGAGAATTTTGGGTCAGGAAGAGAGAGCCTTATCTTTGGGATTGAAATTGGCGCCGGCTCTGGTCGTGACTTGTGAGACAGACTGCGTACGTCTTTTTGCGACGTTTCTTGTTTTTTTTACCCAAACTAATCAAAGTTGGGAAATGATATTTTCGTCGATTGTTTTATTTTTTTTATTTTTCCAGAGTAGTGCTAGGTAAATGGGTACTATAATACATGTTTAGGGAATTTTAATTTTAAAATTTTTTAAAATTATAAAATTATTTTTTTAAAATGATAATTTTTTTCATTTAATAAAATATCTGTACATACATTCCTTAAGTAGAAACCGTAAATAAATTTTTTTTTTTTAATATTTAATAGTTAAGGAATTGTTCTTTAATAAATTTGTGATTTTTATTTTTTTTAAATATTTAAAAGAATTTAAAAATATTTGAAAAATAAAAATATAAAAAATTTTATACTATCGTTAAAAATCCTTGGTGGGGTTTCTCGGTGGACCTTACTGGGTCCATCAAAGTTTTTGGGTAAGGCTTATAATCTAATACAAATTTTGAAAACATGGAGGCCCAAAACGAGGAAGAGTCGTGCTACAATGGTGTAGCCCAAGAAAATCTCCCGAGAAGGGCAGTTGACTCTTTTTTTAAAAAAGTTTTTTTTATACATTTTTATACCTTTAAATATTTAAAAAAAATTCATAACTTCATTAAAAAAAAATCATTAATTACTAAATGAAAACAAAAAAATCCATTTTCAACTAGAAAAATATCTAAATATAAATATTTAAATATAAAAAAATCCAATCAGAAAAATATCTCAGGACCATCTCTAGGTGGCCCAAGCAGTTTCCAACTAGAAAAATATCTAAATATAAATATTTAAATGTAGATTGAGGCCCTGTCTTAATTGAGCTTTGCTACATAATTTCCACCACACTCCACACTTCACACTCCACAATTTTTTAAATTTTTAATTTTTTTAAAGTTTTTTTTGAGTTTATTCATTATTCATATAATAAATATTTAATAAAAGAAAAAAATAAGAAAAATTAAAAATAATGTGGAGTGTAGAGTGTTAGGAGGTTGTGAAGATTTTTTGATTTCGAAAATGGTCCAAAATTGCCTAATAATTTAAGGAAGTACGAGCCGCACTTTACTCGAGTGTCATCATCCTCCCATTCTATCAGATTAGAAGATTTTCTCTTTGAATTATATAAAATGCATTTTAAGAAAATTCTTTACCGAGAGCCTGTGCACTTCCGGATTAGTCAGGACGTTATATTCACACCTAATGCTAATAAAAAAAACAAAGAACTATATACGAGTGTCATAAAAAGTGGAGGGACGTTACAACCTTTCATATTTATGGTATGAGAGGATAATGAATGGAAAGTTCTTAAATTTTATTATGATTAGAAGTTCAAATTGTGACATTGTCCCAAAACTAAGATGGGGATTAACCGGTTGTATTGTCAATGATGTTGCTGCAGTGATCATGTGTGATAATGATAATATTATTGGATAAAAGTGTAGATAAAAGCTTTCCCACCACTTTTCGAGAGCATGGTAGTGTGCTTTTTTGCAATGAAATTGATTTTATCCACCCTATCAATCTAATTCGAGAATGCAAAGGAAGCAAAGTTAGAGATTTTCAACTATCAACTTGAGTTGGAGATTTTCAACTATCAACTTGATATGGTCAGATTTTAACGCAATCCAACGCTTCGCATAATTTATTTTTTATGATAAGATAAGATAAGTTGATATAAAAATTAAAAGTTAAATAAAATATTTTAAAAATATATATTTTTAATATTATTTTTATTTTAAAATTTTAAAAAAATTAAATTATTTATTTTATCCGTTATATCGCATGTTTGGTTCCTAACTCATTTTTTTGTTCTATTTTTGGGCTTCCTATCATTCTTCTTCGGCAACCACGGCTAAAACAATCCGTAGTTAGCCTGCCCCCAAAATGGAATTCGGTCATTTTCTGCACAAGTTTTCTTATTCATTGGACATGTCAAAATGGTGAACCAGAGAGGAACACACAACTTGAAGTGGCTAACACATGATTCGTACGATCACCGGGGATAGTGATATCAAATCTTTGAACCCTCATTCCATCCGATCACACTGGGGATAGAGAAATCAAATCTTTCAACCCTCATTCCTAACCACCAAATTTGGAATGCGATTGCAGCGCAAATGCGAGACTATTGGGTGCACTGCAGAGCACACATAGCAGCAGTCCAACACATAATTGTGAATGATGACATACGAACCAAGAGTGGCTAAAACGTTGGGATATATCAAAGAAAAGAAACGATTTTTTGAGTGTATTTTGAGAGAGAATTATAACCAAAGAAAGAGGCAAGAAAAGAAAACAAAAAAAGCAAAAGATGAAGCAATTACGACAGACCCTTCTACCGCATCTGGCCAGATCCATAAGGGGGCAACATTGATGACTGTGGCATGCCACTGTGGATCGATGACTGCATCATTCCCGGGGCAACTTGAGGCAGCATTGTCCCAGGTGGCATGTAAGGATTATTATGCATCTGCATCGGCATGGACTGATGCATTGGTGGTACACCAGGACCCCACCCAGCTGAAGGCTGAGGCATCGCAGGCTGCTCTGGCGTTGTAGTAAATGGGGCCCCATTGTATTGAACAGTAGGACCCATTCCCGAAACCGGCTGTTGCCCCAGAATTGAGGGTTGGGAGTTCACCACGGGGTTGTTGGGAATTGTATAGTCTCTGCTCCGATCATTGTTGACCTGAAATTAACACACCAAGCTACAGTGTCACTTGCTGCAAGTTTAAATCAGTGAAACGTCTCAAAAGAAGCATTGCATGATTGCTCATAACATTCTTCTTCTCCCTCCCCCCTCCCAGCTTGGTAAAGCAAACACCTCAAACCCTACCCAATCCCGCCTTTTTACCACCACCACCAAGGCTCAATACATGCATAATGGTTACGAGTATGCCATAATCAACAAAATAGAAAATGAAAGTAAAGTACTAGGGGTGTTGAAAGCATTTTCAATCCATGGGCAACTCCGTCGACTGCTAGAAGTCGCAGATTCTTTTCCCTAAAACAGTCAAGTATGGTTCAAACAGCAGATATGGGTACCCAAAGGAAAAAAAGAGCAACCAATGGAAGTTTCACAGTCGAGTTTCCCAGAACTACATTTCTGTTGTACCAAAAGCTGCCTTAAAGGTTATATATAAGAGAATACTAACTGAGGTAAGAGATGGAGAAGGTTAGAATAATAGTCTGCATTTCAGATCAATCGAAGCCAACAATGGAAACTAAAAATCAAATATGAAAACATTTCTTTGAAGCACAAACTTTGTAAGATTGGTTCAAAACCAACAGGATGAAATGGAATAAAATGAAAATAAAACATCTATGGAGCTCAATTCTGTTTCCTAAATCACATCCCCACATCGAAGACAGAAACAAGGATGCCGGTTTTGTGAAAAACCAAGTAAAAGGATACAACAAAAGACAGTAATCAACAGAGGCAGCAAATAAGTATAAGTACTCATAAAACAAGTTTCCCTGCTTTCTCCTTACCGAGGATTAGATTTCATTCTAATTACTGTAAATGACTACCGTAAAACATATGACAAAGTTATTCTGAAAGGATATAGTTTGATTACCTTAATGCTGAGATCGGTATGGCGTGAATATGAGATGTGAAGCTTGCAAAATCCTCCATCATAGATGCAGTGTCCTTCCAAGGCTTCCTTGGCAACAACAGCAGTCTGAACATCTGCAACCATGGCATTGATTATACATCCTTGTATTATATAACAAAGGCTGCAACATTCCCTCACTAGAAATGTAGGCAAAGCCAATACAAAAGAAATGATAACACAAGAAGACTGCTGCTACAGTAATAGCAAATTAGTGCAAGCATGTCTAACACCAAATGTATCTTAAACTAATAAACTCTAAGGCCTATGTGTTGGGTGGACGAATGGGATATCCCACTTCCTCAAGCAATTATTCCGTCATTTTTTTAAGTTGGTTTGCTTACATAAGTTAGGCATTTGTAAGAGCATAACTGGTTGCCGACTGGAAATGCTCTTCAATACAAATGAACGGACTCGATAAATTAGGGCAAAGTGCGCACACAGACGTCACCACTTGATTAAATGATTAGCAATTGATTTTTAAGCAACCCGGCTACAGAAAATAAAATTTTCACATTCACTTTGGACAATTATGTAAGAGCTTAGGTTAGCAGACTAGCACTTGGCCAATAGAGTGCATTTCTTCATATTTCGCTTTTCTCTCTCCCTCAATATGTAAGTAAAAAATTTTGACCAAAAATAAACAATCAGGTTTAAAGCTTACCAGGGTATTGGATCAAAGCCTGTACACCCCCATTCTTATCAAACATGGCAATCTTTTGGACAGGCCCAAAAGCAGAGAACACCTATCCATGAAAGCAAACATGCAAAATATCAGAATTGAGTATGACTCACACCAAAAACAAAGAGTATGACAATACTTAATTGAAAGAGCAGTATGACAATAGCAGAGTCAACTGAGAAATTTAACAATTGTGATGTATATAATAAGTACCATGTGTAAAACATCCAAGGTGACGGCATACTGCATGTTTTCAATAGACGCAAGTAGAACATTACTCTCTGGTTCTAGCTTTTTCCCATCCAAACCCACAGTTAACTGCAATGACGAGAAATAATTCCATTAAATCACACCATGCAAAACACAGAACATTTAAGCATCTCAGAGAGACAAAACTTGCAGTCTACTAAGTGTGACATGCTTGACAATGTTTGGCAGTAGCAAACTAGGCTATTGAAACAATTTCATTGCATTGAATATGATTGTATGTGTGAGGCCATCCACCATTTGAAGGCCCCTTATGCGAAAAGTCAATAGTCTAACACCTTTACTCCCACAACAAAAAATGTCAGTTGAATTGTCTAAACACAGCCTTCTAGAAGTCTACATAATTCCATTGAGTGTCCATTCCCAAAGCTATACCTGGCCATTTCCATCTATTGCTGACGGAGCAACAGGAAGGTAAGGATTAGTGTAGTCCCTGAATCAACAGAAAATGTAGTCATAATAAAGCAAGGAAAATAGTAATAAAAGGGGCTGCACCAAAAAATGAAGGATGAAAAAGGGGTAACCAGCAAGAAGTGCATTCATTACTTGTCTACAACCAAAAATGGAAAGATACATCTTATGCTCAAAACAATTAGAAATACAAAAACCGGATACTCAATGCTCAGGAATACCTGCTTCGGTGGCTCTGGAATTTCACACTCAAGTCCGTATGCGCAGAATATGTGATCCTAAGGGTACATGGTCCCACGTGCTCTGGAAGAAGATACCTGAAGCCAAGGACAAAAAAAATGTCAGGGAAATCACAATGCAGGAACAGTTGATAACAGAAAATGGGTACAAAGTGCATAGCTCTGTCTGTGGAACACATGAATGTGCTAGGATCAAGGTCCTGTTGGCACAACACAGCATGCCAGTATTCTTTATATGTACAATTATAAAAGACAAAAAAAAAAAAAAAAAAAAAATAGGGCAAGAGAAGTTTAAAAGTCTACTGTCCATCCAAAGTCTGATAGATCACTTGTACTCTATCGTCCAATGGGGATAAGTCTCAATGCATGTGCACCACATAACAGCCATATGGTCCATAGAAGTTGGACTAAATACAATGTCAAACATATAATACAGTTGTCACCTAGGAATGCTTCTTCCATCTAGGGCATTCTTTGCAGAAGAGGCAGTTTCTGTATCTGAAAATTGTACCAGGGCCTGAAAAAATATATTCAAAATGAGCTTGTATTCAACAGCTGGAAGAATCAAGCGACGGGGATAAAGAGAGAGACCTGAAATCCAGCTGTCTTCTCGAAGGTAGTAATCTTATGCACAAATCCAAAAGCTGAAAAAACCTGCATTACTAAATATCTTTCAGAGAGATGCACAAAACAAAAATCCTAGGAACTCAAGAGCCAAAAGCTATCTGCAATTCCCTCCCAAGTAAATTGCAGAAAATGGAAATCTAAAAGCACATATAAATTCAAGATTCCTAGACATTAGCAAACAAAGACCACTGGCAGAATTTATACATTACACATGCCACTACAAGTAGACGCCAGCATTTCATGTATATAAAATTACAACAAAAGATTGCTAGGACAAAAAAACAATTGAAAAACATAAGACCGAGCATCCACATTCTTGCAAAAGAAATGCTAAGAGAAATCTGCAAGTTTAAACTTCAGTTAAATACAGTGCATGTGAGGGGTAGAAGGATAAAGGAAACAAAAGATGTCCAACCAATAATATCTGTATCCTTTAATATTCGACATGAAAAATGCCAACAATATGCTGCTGCTGGGCATGTCAATTGGCATCCGGGTTTTTGTAAGATTAATAACTTCTTCAGTTACAAACTAAGTGTCCAAGGTTATAGCCACTCACATAATCCACAGAAAATCACTAGCTACACAATAAGGAGGGCAGAACGATAATCTTTTCCCATGAAATTTTATATCCTCGAAGAGAATAAAGATCATCAAAAAGTTTTCATGCACTTTGCTGCACACACCTCAATTATCAGGAACAATGACAACTATGATAGGGATATAATCACATAGATTAAATAATTGAATAACACGAATTCCACATTCTGGATGTAGCTATGCTACATGCAAAAATGGCGGCACAGTGCATGCAGAAAAAAGAGGAAGAGGGATGCACAAGAGAGAAGAAATGATAAAGGCCTAAACTATAAGAATGGTAGGTATAGGAAGTTGAGGAGGAAGAGTAGGGAAGAAGAGGCAGTGTTAAGGAAAGGAGAAAGGAGACAAACACACATGTGCTCTTTCTCACGATGCACTAAGCTGCCATCGAAGATATTGCCTTGACATGGGCCTGCTGATCCATTTACATATATGTCAAAGAAAAGCTTTCCAAAACATGTCAAACCACAACCTATTACAATATCAGTTGACACATCCTTAGGGTAGCAGTTTACCTCTTCAACTGTAAGGTAAAGCATGCAAGTTACTTACCAAATGCAAAACATCAATGCTGACAAGGCGTGCGTCCTCACCCTCTATTGTTACCAACAGTACGTTCCCAGCAACATCAGCAGTAGTTTTGTTGTTCACGATTTCTTGCCTATTTGAGTACTGTAGGTAGACAGTTTTGCCACGCACTTGAGCTGGCTCCGAGGACGAAGCATAATATGATATCATAGCAATAGCTTGATTTAAATCAGCCTGAAGAAACCAATACATAGAAAACAAACGTTGAGTCGCATTAAATAAAAAGAAGGAAAAAAGATTAATAAGAGCTAAGATATAAACGCACTCACAAATTCAATAAAAGCCTGATTTCGATTTGCTCCAACATTGCACTTTGTGTTCACAACTTTACCAAATGGCTTTCCAAGTTCAATCAGCTCCTCCTCTGTGCACTCCCATGGTAAGTTTCGCAAATGAAGCACCTTGGATGGAGGTTGGGTGTAACGAAACTGCGGTTGACTGGATACAGAAGCCATTTGAACAATAACCCCACCCTATTATAGAAGACAACAAAAATGTGCTCCCCTTATCACCACTACAAACAAACCCATTTCATTGTCAGGTTCCCAGCCACAGAAGCATATACTTAATAGCCAAAACTTGGCATCAGAGCCTTAATGTCTTTCTCCAGTCCGGCCACAACTTCAGTATGATTTCATTATTCTTATATAATAAAAAAACATTAGTATGATTTCACTTTCCTGGCATGCATGTATCTCATGTATTACAGCCGCATGCACACTGCTTCTCCTCCAAACCAACGTAACTTGTAGCAATAATGCGTTTTTAGAATTATAAACATTTTATTGGAACTTTTATCTTTCAGTTTAAACAAGAATTCAGACAAGCAGCGTGGAAAAAACTTCACAGAATGTTCAAAACTGGACCCTTCATGGTCAGAAAACTCCTCAAATCAATTTTCCAGAATGTAGAAAAAAAAATCCTTTATAAAGCTCATTTTTTTCTAAGGCAAAAAGATACATGTTTCAAGGTCGAAGAAAATAACCCAAACAGAGCCACCACAAACAAACATAGTAGCGACAATGATATATTATGCAGAAAACTAACCAAAAAATAGAAAGACATTCAAACGCACATTTATATCCTTAAAAACGAGCTTTTTCTACCCAATAATTTGAAGACTAAAACGGAAAAACCTATAGTGAGGAAAAAATCAATCTGCCAAATTTACAAAAATAGATAAAACAAGACAAAATAAACCATCAAGACACACGTCTCATCTAAAGAATTCTATAAAAAAAACACATGATCGATTTGCAGTATCAATTTTATGATCAACTTATTTATTTACACACCCCTACCAAATTCAAATCTAGATAAAAATGAGGTTAAAGCTAAAAATTTTCCCTAATTTCTCCAAGGCCGCTTGATTTTCCAGGGAAATGTTTGTGGAAATCACATGTATGTATACGTGTACACAGACGCACATAGAGATCAGGGAAAATTCTAGAATCAAATAGAGGAGCGAAAAATGAGAGGATTCGGCATACACACGCACACAAACGCACAAGGCGGTAAAAGAAGGGGAAGATTGAAGTACCTGAAGAATTAGGGGAAGCTAGTAGGGTAGGTAGAGCTTCGATTTTCGCGGTATTCTGAGAGATGTCGTTGGAGGGTTTCAGAGAGAGGGGGAAATAGAGGTTGATGAGAGCTCGAGTAAAGGGCGATTTTTATCTCTTTTAATATATATATATATATTAATAATTATTATCGTGATTCGTGATCGTGGGTTTTTGCCTTCCGCCGATAAATTTTGATAGAAGCCCTACACGGTCCAGGATTTACTTGCCACGTTGTCCCCTTTTGATGGGCTTTTATGGGCTTTCCAAGGCATATCCCCATGATACCATATGATGGTCCATATCCATGGGTGCTATTGAGCCCAATATAATCTGGCATTTGGTAAGCATCTGGGGCGGACCTATGAAGGGGCGGGGGATAGCCCCTCAAGGTTTAAAAAAATAAAAATAAAAATTAATTTTTTATGATTTAATTAGATTATATTAATTTAATATTGTGTTGGTCCCCTTTTTAAAAAATTATCTTGGCCCATTCTACAAAATTATTTTGATCTTACAGATTATTTTGATATAGAAATATAACAAAAAATATTTTATTATAGTTTTAACTTTATTCAACCTCCTTATAATAAATTCTTGATTCCGACATTGATAAGCGTCATTTGTTTTAATATAAATCGTTTTTAATTGGAAAACTTTACCTGCAATATTTTTAAAGTTTATGTAGTTGAAATGGTGGAAGGAAGAGATAAAAAAATTAAAAAAATTAAAAAAAAAAAGAAAAAGATAAGACACGTGATGTAAATCCACCAACTACAAAATTTAATGTTGCACCTACATGTTTTTGGACATTTTGAAGAATATTCAATATTGTGTCCATTTTAATTTTTTCAATTGAATCATTCAATTAATTGTGCATTAATTGGTTAAGTGAAATCGACTATCAAAGAATCTGATATATTGTCTTACTCATGATCACCCATTGAGAGAGAGACTCCCGAGATTCCAAGCCTCTCTTTCCAACGGACTGTTTGAGAGAAAAATAGACATGAAACGAGTACGACTTCATTTCTCAATAAGAAATACATTAATGTGTTTTGATGTTGTTTATCAAATTATATATAAAATTATTTTTATTATAAAATTAGTTTGACAAATTACATAAAATCCCGTCAATTTATAAAATTATTTTTTCGTAGTACTTTTGTGGTTATACACTTCTCTTTATTTTATCATTTATACTTTGCAGAGTACTTCGAAAACCTCCGGCCTTTTGAATATGAGGAATGATACTTGCAGTCGTAAGTGTGCAAACGTCATGCAGTCGTTTTGAAAAAAATGAATAAATATGATATCCACATGAAAAAAAATTAATTTTTTAATAGTAGACCCTACTCTTTTTCAAAACGACTGCACGACGTTTACGCATTCCACGACTGTACGTAGCATTACTATGATAAAAACAAATGTAAAACAAACAAGACATCCAGTTTATTTCGTTAATTGGTACTAAAAGAAAATGAAAGTATTCTAACGTCAATACATGCACCGTATACTTAACATTAATAGGGCTGATCAAGTCAAGGAAATCTGCAAATGTAAGATGAATCAAAATTAAGAACCAAGGAGCTATATAAGCTGGTTCTCACAGAAGACAACATGATTTTAACTACTGCTAATGAGGGCATCCTTATATGAAGTTGTCGGCCCGGATGCCACTTTTGTTTCCTCGGGTTGTAGCCTTCTCCGCTGCTCTTCTAGCATGAGGGGGACCTGACCTTCTCTTACTCGCATCAGCCGTTCTTGTGCCCCTCCCCGCAGTTTCTCCAGCCTTACTCCATCAATCTGCTGCATCTTGAACACCTTAACTACATTTGCTAATCCCCCAAGAAAGAACAGAAGGCTGCCAAAAATGCCTAGCCAAATCCAAGTCCTACCCTGCAAACATAGAGACACTTCGAACCATTTTAAAAATTTCTCTGCACTGGTAAAACTAATGTACTGGTCGTGTGATTATGGGGACAATATTTAAAGGAAAAAAATCTAACCAAGTCTGTTTTTCACACACCCAACACTCTGTTTAAATGGTCTCACAATGATGATGAAAAGTTATTTGTGTTTTAACTTTTGATCTATTACTGTAATGGTTGGTTGAACACCATGTTTGTAAGTAGCAAAACTCAATTTAATGGGTCGTGGACAGTTTGGATTGAAGCAGTTCACATACGTACGTATATACTTAGTACTTGGCAAAAAACTAAAGATTGGATTAGGGGCGCGCAACTTACTAGTAGATATAGTCCATGATGGGCTAATCCAGCTTGCTCACGGCAGTTGAGAATTGCACCGACCAAGAAGAGCACACTCCCCATCAAAAATGGGATGTGGACAGTGTGCTGCAACATTTGGACATGCCCACCGGCTCTCTCATAGATTTGGCATGAGTTGTGGATCGATCCAAGCACCCATAAGACAGGGCTAGCAATGAGCATGTTCAGACCATGCTTTTCCAACTTCAGGTAGCCATATCCTTTCTCTTCCTGCAATTTGTGGTTACAAAAAGTTAAAAAAAAAAAAAAAAAAAATCAAACTTGCCGAAACCAACCGCTCCTATATGGTCGACATTCGTCTAGATAGCCAAAGCTAGAGAAAATCAAAGCCCACTCCTAGTCGACCTTTCAAAGTTACAAATCCATAAACTTAAGCCAGGAGTACAATAACAAATGAAGATCAAATCCATGTATATGAAAATCAACATATACATGGACGATTTCATTTTCAACTTCATAATCTCATGTTAGTGATTCAGCTTCCAGCTCTACTTCCATCTCCAACTCAGCAGCACATGTGGCGTCCAAATCACTCAAGCAAGAAGACACTTCTGGAAACAATTTATTGTAAATATTCTCAGTTGGTTATTGTAGTAAAATTTCTATTGGTTACTCTGTTTTGTACAAAGGTCCTTTTCTGTTGTAACTGTCTACACTCAAGCTGGCAGAAAACGTTGCACACAAATTGCTTGTCATTTTGCCTGAACAAACGTCGGCAATATTTGTCTATAAATAGAGTCCTTGTACACTGTTCAAATCAAATGAATGAAGAGGAATTTTATCAGAGAGTGTTTGATTTACATGGTATCAGAGCCATCCATAGACAAACGTCTTCCATGGCCGACGATTCCCTTCCTATTATTCCAACTCCTCCCCCTCCCTCTCCTCTTTTACCCCACCTAAATCATCTCGTCTCTGTTAAGCTCACCAATGACAACTTCCTTCTCTGGCAAACTCAGATGGTTCCATATCTGAGAGGCCAGAGATTGTTTCATTTTGTCGATGGGTCTCATTCTCCACCACCTCGGTTTTTAAACGATCAGATTACGCCCAACCCAGACTATATTACTTGGTCTCAAACAGACCAACTCATCCATAGCCAAGGGAAAAATAAATTCGATTTATACATTAAACACCACGCATGTGTACGTACCTGAATGAAAAGAAAAAGAATCCCCAAGAAGAAGAGAACAGATCCCAGAGCCTGAACCACTGGGACCCCAAACTCCACGAACGCAAGCTGGGGATCGAACCCCATCAACTGCAAGCGGTAATCGAACCCAGCAAGATGCGCCAAAAGATCATGCACATTAACCATTATCATAAGCGCTAAAGCTATGAGCAAAAGGACAAGACCAGACTTGGGCTCACTTGAGAACTGAGCGGCAAACCCGCCAAGAAGGACAATGGTGGCAAACAGGTATAGCCCCGCATTTACATACTCCGACCGGTTTCGGGCCAGCCGGGGCCCGTACATTCGGCTTTCTCGTGCAGATGCTAGCTTCACCATGTGTATATGTGTGTCTATATATTATATATATGTAGTTTTTGGATAAGAAGAAAAAGAACAAAGATTTTGAGGCAGAATTAATTCTAGACTTGCACTGTCAATCTATATAAAGTTGTTCTCGTTGATCTTCATTGTTCTTGGCTTTGACAGTCAGAGGAGCACATCACATGGATGATCTGAATTTTCAGATGGAGAGAGAGAGAGAGAGAATAGTGGTTGGGTTAGGATACGTGGCCTCATGCATGGAGTTTATTACGCAGAGTTTGAACGCAGAACTAGGACGCGTGGCCGTCCAAGACTGAACTTAAGGAAACTGCATGACTTAGGCTCTAATTGATTTGGAATTTTCTATTTACTCAAATGGGATTAATTGTAAATTTAAAACAATAAAAAAATAGATAGCATGGCATTAAAAAAAAACTATTTATTTTCTCTATAAAGGGCATATTAATTAATTTATTTTCAATCTCACCGAGTCGATTACTGTATATGCAGCAAGCAATGATCACAACTGTGTGCCCATAACGCATGGTGGAAACGTGTACCGATATCTTTTAAGGTCCATTGACAACACGATCTCGAACAGTTTTTTGGTAGTTTTCATTTCAGGAACAGAAAGAATTTGCTAGCTTTTGTTTCGGGCAAGTGATCATTTAATTTCTAACATGATCGACATAAACTGCTAGATTGAATTCATTTGTATAGATATGCTAACAAATTAATGTTCCAGCTTCAACTATGACATGACTAGATTGAATTGATTGTGACAATGCACATATTATCAATTTAACGTACTAGATTGACATTCTCTGCTCTATTTAATTAATGCAGCAGTCTTACTGATCTTGGAGGATACGTTAAAGCAAAGAGTACTTGTTCGTAATGGAGTTACCTTTGTGGGGATTGTGTCTGTGGTTGAACTGGTCTAGTCGATTAAGGGATAAGAATTTTTTGCTTAGTGAAAAAATATTATAACCCCAAATTTAGAGCACTACACATGTATGGCAGAACTTCTTTGTCATTCTGGCCATCTATTATAAGCTGAGGAGTTTATATAAGAGATGCCGGCCTATTGAAGCAGATGGGATTGACTGGGGAGCTTTTCTTAGTGCCTGTTGGCTCTGGATGGACATGAATGTGAGTGGGAGATCGAGTGGCTGAGAAGATGTTCAGTTTTTATCCTAAGCCAATATCTGCTTGTCTGGCATCTATTATATATTGGAGAAATGGGGGGAGAAGAGGAATGTGAGGAATAGATTAAGAGTGTTCAGGGTAAAAAAGGCTCCTGGCTGTAGTTGGATTGAGCTGATCAACAGCAGAGTTTATGTTTTCTTCTTTGTAGAAGATAAGAGCACATCCTCGTTGTAATGATATTTATGAAACTTTAATTTGGAGCATCTGATATTGAATGTAAATCCGTCGCGCAATTTGATTTTATTTCGTAACTACACCAATAGTGGAGGCTGTTTACTTTAAAGCAACGTACTATCATAGAAAAGTCCATTTCAGTTGTCAAGTCTTTTTCTTTTTCATTTTTCTTTGTTAAATTTTCTCCATCCCTTTAGGCTCATGACTATTTTTTTTTTTTTTTTTTTTTTTACAGAAGAGCCGAAGGTCACATGTCCATTTGTGACTCCGTCCCAAATTTTATTAATTAATCTCTCACTTGTGACGGAGGAAAACCGTGGTTACTACCCGATTTTAGGCTCATGACTTGATTATAAATTTAGGATAGCTAACAAATCAACTAGCATTCTGAGAAATTATTGATCTGAAACTATTGGTTAAGGTATTTTCCTCCATATGTATATGTTTATTATCTCTTTGGTTCTATAATCTTGGCAGATGCACATCTGGGATAATTTGCTCAAGATATTGGGTTTTAGCGTTAAGCCCCAGTAGCAAATCTCCACATTTATAACTTGGGTAGGCATAAGCTTTAATTGGTTTAAAAGGGTCCTGGTTTGAGTTTGTAAATTTGACCATGTTCTTTTTCCCTTGGTCGACCGTTTATGATTGTGTTAGAACTGATGCTTTCAATTGTTCATGAATGGGTTCAGCTCATGTAATAGGTTCTTGAACGCTGGCCCATACACCATGGTGACAACCAGAATATTTCAAATTGACCCTCTTTGGTATGTTTGCAATTTCAATTGAATGGCTGTGAATCAATCATCAGGCATATTGGATTATTACAACTGATTGGCATTGGTTGATGCTGAATGGGTTAGAAGGATATATTCTCTCATAATTTTGTTCTATGTGAAGCCAGAAAGCATTTTTTTTTTTTATTCTTCTCGTACCTAATAATGACGCTAATGACAATGAAAAACTAGCTGTTGGTTGTACTTTTGGCAAACAAAAATCTGTTTGTCCTCCTAGAATATAAGTGCAGCCCTTTCTTCGAAGTTTGTTTGTTCAATTGGCACTGCTATTTAGCATACATTCTTTTGTTAGACACACGAAATTTGTGAATTCTCATCTCATTAATGTATATGCAGAGGTTCCCTTTTTATACACAACTGTAAGGGAATAAAGTTTGTTACATGAGGAAAGATCTAGTGTAATACACAAAGGGTCAGAAAATTACTAAAGTATCCCTGGAGTATGTACAACAGAGTGGTCTAGTTTAATACGCCCCCGCGAGTCCATGGGGGTTTCACCAACATTGAGACTCGAACGAAAAATAGAAAATTTTTCAGAAACTAAAGGTTTTGTAAAAATGTCAGCAATTTGATCATTTGAGCTACAGAAAGCTACTTTCAAAGTCTTGGCAGCAACTCTGTCCCGCACGAAGTGGTAGTCAATATCCATATGTTTAGTGCGAGAGTGAAAGACTGGATTGGCAGAGAGATACGTGGCACCAATGTTATCGCACCATAAAATTGGAGGCTTGGAAAGAGTGATACCCATCTCCCTAAGCATGGTTTGAAGCCAGATAAGTTCAGCTGCCGTGTGAGAGAGGGCCTTGTATTCAGCTTCAGTGCTGGATCTTGCAACTGTTTTCTGCTTTTTGGAGCTCCATGAGATGAGGTGACTACCAAGATATAGACAAAATCCACTGGTGGACCGTCTATCATCTGGGCAGCCACCCCAGTCGGCATCACAGTATTAAAAGATCGACCACGCCCTCTGCCTTGTCTCCCACTACGCACAAAGGACCTCCCACGTTGGTCATGACCTCTGCTAGCTGTATAATTTATGGAGGGTTCAAAGATGTTTTTAGAGGTGTGGGTCATTCGGCTTTCATGGATAAGGAGAATTTGATATAATTCATGGGAGGAAATGGGTTCAAATCGAGTGGTGATGGAGGTGACAAAGGGCTCATAGGCAGGACCTAGACCATTAAGAACATAAGATACAAACTCCTTATCAGGAAGTGGATTTCCAATGGATGATAAGGTATCTGCTAGTGACCTAACTTTGCCATAGTAATCTGTGATAGATTGGTCTCCTCGTGAGAGATTAGTGAGCTGAAACTTGACCTGAAACTCTTTGGCTTGGGAGTGAGAGGTAAACATGGAGGTAAGATTGAGCCATAGTTGTCTAGAGGTGGTGGAAGATAATACATGACCAATAACGGAATTTGATAGTGAAGAGAAGAGAACACTAAGAACAAGCTGATCAGTCTTGTTCCATGTATGAAAACCAGGATTTGGTTTAGGAGGTGCATCGGAACCTGAGGCAAGGAATCGGGGAGGACATGGTAGAGAACCATCAACATAGCCATAGAGATCTTGTCCTCTAAGGTATGCAGTGATCTGAACCTTCCAAATCAGAAAATTATCAGCTGTGAGTTTGGTTGTAACAACATGAGAAAATGAAGAGAAAATGGAAGAATGAGATTGAGGGGGGGAGGAGTCTGGCGTGGCCATGGATCAACAAAGAGACTGCTAGTCAAGCAACTCTGATACCATGTTAGACACACGAAATTTGTGAATTCTCATCTCATTAATGTATATGCAGAGGTTCCCTTTTTATACACAACTGTAAGGGAATAAAGTTTGTTACATGAGGAAAGATCTAGTGTAATACACAAAGGGTCAGAAAATTACTAAAGTATCCCTGGAGTATGTACAACAGAGTGGTCTAGTTTAATATCTTTGAAATATTGAAAATGAAGATAAGTGTTTGTTTTTATCTGTTGATTCTTTTAAATCTAAGCCCCTCCCCCAAACAGGGGAAAAGGGCTCCTTGCCAGTCTTCTCCATTCCATCGGGGAATGGTGGAAGTCCAAAAGGACTTTTAGTTTGGAAAGAAAAAGGAAGTTATCTTTAATTATTAAAGAGCACATATAAATGTCCTGATGAACCATTAAATTGATGCATTATGGTCACTTTGTTGACAAAGGGTGGTCTTTGTATAGACAGTGATGCATGCTAGGCAATAAATTGGAGTTGAGCTTAGGTTACCGAGTAGATGCATATGCAGGAGCACACATAAACTTTTGCCATATTGTTTTCTTTTTTCAGGAGGTACTAGAGGTAGTGATGCCTCTTATCAAGGAATAAGGATAACGATTTGTGCATTACTAAAGCAAAGACGACCATGAATAGAAATGAGTTGGCAACAAGAAGTGCATTTGGACATAAAATGGGCATGGGTTTTACCAGTGTTTTATTTTCAAATGAGTAACATTTTTTCAAAAGAAACAATAAATACTCTGCTTTGTTGCATGCATAGTTAAATTTCAAGAATTTATGTACTTTCATTAGTTTATTTCTTGCACTTATTTGAAAAAATTACTTTTCTTAGGAGGATGGAAAGATTGCCATCAGTGCAAGATGCTGTCTCTTTTCTTTCTGATCTCATTTTTTCCCTTGTGGTGAGATGCTGTTTTGGGCAGCTCATCATCATGTGATTTCAAGCCATTACGCGAAATCCGAAATGGCATTGCTCAATTAGCATGCCTAATTCATATCTCATAAGAATTGCATTACAACAAAGATTGCTTTTTACAGCTTTAGCTGCCTTTACTGTCACAAACAAACCTCTTGGAATAGCACATACCATTGCTTAAAAGACAAAATACAAATGCAAATGCACTTTTGGTACGTAAGCATGAACTATAGATACATGCATTGATGCATCAATGGTTTTGGATTTAAGATTTTTGGACACCCATCGTTTGTGACACAACAGTAGAATGGGACCTAATATGATCTAAATTGATTTCTTCAATCTTTTACATTAGTACGTACTTTCATTAGTTGCAAGCTGCAAATGTTTGGATTTCTCATCATTCTTTTCCAAATCCCATTTGTTTGGTTCTTCCATAATTCCTCGTTTCCTGTACTTGCAGTAGAGCATGAGCTGAAGAATACTTAAAGGACAACCAACCAGATTCGGGGCCTGCCGAAGTTTAGAAATGCAGGTCAGAAAATCTAAGCGTCTGATATTTTAACAGGATATGTATTTTTAAAGAGAAAATATATTTGCAATTGTATAACTGCCGTATAATCGTTTTGAAAAAAGTGAAAAAAAACATGAGACTCACATGAAAAAAATTAATTTTTTAATAGTGGACTCCACTCTTTTTCAAAACAATTACATGGCATTTACATACTTTATGGTTGTACGTAGAATTATTCATTTTTAAAAATAGAAGTAGTGCTCAATGATGATACAGACCGCAAGAAATAGATCATGGCCCAGTAGTCCATAAGCCATCCAAAGTAAACTAGCGAGGAAAGAGAAAAAAGATAGGTAGAACGGCATGAATTCCACGCTCTTTGTTAGTATGACTTGCTTCTGCAATAACAAGATTCAGTGACACTGACAGTGACAGTAGATTGTTGCGCCCAAGAACAAAAATTTAACAGAAGATATGAACTTAGAATGAAGTGGCATGCATATATGTGACATCTTGCATGGATGTTAAACGAAAAAAATCTCCATGTTCTCAAGTTTCTCCAGAGAACATTTTCTTGAAAATTAATAAATTATGAGAAGCAATGACTCACCACAGCCACCAGTGGAGAACCATACATTGCTACAGAGGCCACTAGACCCACACTCCCAACAAACAGCTTTCGGTGACGGTGATCATGGAAAGCAAAAGATGAGACGATCAAGGTGGTGCAGGAGACTAATATAACAGGTGTCACTGTCACAGCTACCTTCATCTGCAGTACCCACATGGTATCATACTTCAATATTCTCCTCACTTAAATATATGCATGCGTGTGTAGTATTTTAAGCAACATGGAAATCTCTGCAGCTTTCAAAGAAAAAAAGAGAACGTATATATGATGCATGAATTAAATAGTGTGTTCTGTTCATGCATACATTCAGTGCATAGGAACTAGAATTATTTTTCTCATGTTTGTGTGGTAAGTGTAGCATATCAAGTATACATGCAAAACTTAGCTATCACACGTGAAATGTGAGACTTGCCTTTCCTCTAGCTGAAGCGAACCAAAAGTATATGACTACAAAGGAGAACTCGAGAAGAATCCCTAGTCCATTGATGGAAACAACAGGAAAGTTTTCCCACCTGTAGCTTACAACTGGCAATCCATACCAAGTATAAAGGAGACAGTTTAATAGTGCAATGATATAAGGAGCACAAGAAAACTCCTCTGTGCTTTTCTTCCTTACGACTCTTGAAAAAGTTAATCTGAAAATATAGTAAAACAATAATAAAAAGGGTTAATTAAATTCGTCAAATGATTTAATCTATCAAGTATTGCTCACTGGAATTGAATAAGATGAAGTCAGTGATGCAGTTGATTAGCATGTTGACATTACATGGGAGCTGCATAGAGTAACAAGGAAGCAGCATTGCCTGCAATAAGCATCGTGCCAATATAAATATTAGGTGAACTTTTAGTGATATTTGGCCATCAATAATGCTTGGGAGTTGAGAAGATAAACAGAGAGAAAAATACCCATGATCCCGACTGCCAAGCGCAACCTGTCTTCCATATTTGGCCTGGAAAGAGGGTCTTGAGATGAATAAATTGTCCCAACAACAAGGTTCTCTAAAAAATATACTTAAGACTAGTTGGTCGACTGTTTAACGCTCTTCAGGGGATATATATAATGGAGACACAGATAAAAGAGAATGGTAAAAATTGAAAGAACTACAAGTGCTGTCTACGTCTTTGTAAAATCGTGGATGTAAACAACTTGTTCTAATGAGGAGCTTTTGTTTTAGTTTCTTTAATAGCAAAAGCTTCACGTAGACTCTTGTTGTTGTTACACACACTCAGACAACAACAATAAGGGAACTGCAATTTTCTCAAATTCTCATACAAAATAAAATAAATAATTTAACTTTTTCAAATTCTAAAACAAAAATAAAATTAAAAAAAATATATTCTAACAATATTTTATTCAACCTTTTAACTTTAATTTCAATTCATCTTATCTCATCTACGAAAACAAACGAGGCATGTTTTAGTTCTCTAGTAACTGGCAGATGTCATTAGATTTCCACTATTCTGTTGACAGTAATCTTAAGGTGTTATTTGGTAATAAATTATAGGGAATAATAAATATAGATAGAAGCCACTATTGGGAGCATCCATTTTGCACACATGATGTGGCATCATCTAGACCACACATCTCCCCAAGTGAGTGTTGGGAATAATAAACTAGAAACAGCCACACAGTGAGTGCAAAGTGTGCACTGCTATAGTGGCTTCTCTCTAGCATTACTCTTGCTTTGACAGTTTTTAAAATCCCATCTCCTCAAATCCAACAGTAGGGTTCTGATGCTTAATTGTGTCATGGTTTCAAGTACTCGAATGTTCTTCTGTTATGTGACCCTACTTCTGGCTGCGGTTAATATAATTTTGCAAATGTATTTATTTTCCTTCATCAAATCGTCAATATTATGACTAACTTTGTATTTGGATGGTGATCTTCATGCCTTACTAATTTGAACAGTTAAAAAGAGGGTCTGTTCATGAACCTGGTAAACTTTTTGGTTGGTGGAGTCAATTCCCACTTGTTGATTTGGACAATTCATCATGTACTGCTCAGATTGCTCAGGTTTTAACAATTGTGCCAAGTGTATGGAATTTCTGTTGCCTAGAAGGTGATTGATACTTAATAGAAGCAATATTCTTGGTGTTTACAAGCGAATGATAGCATAAAGAATATGTTCCCAGGTAAAGAAACAAACCAAGTGCATTTTGTTTGTAATGTCAAGAATAGAATCACCTTAATATGCATGCTTGAAACCTGCACTTGGTATAATATACATGTGCCCATGCACTTCACAAGAACCTTGAAACTCAAAAGAATTGTTGAACAATTACCATAACCTTCAAAATGGTTATATGAATATCAGAAAATTCTTTTCATTTGATGATTGGTTCCAATCAACACTAAAACAACAGGGCAATCTCAAGCCTGATCTGCCCTCATCTTTTTGATGAATTGTGGTTTTCATATTATTCCCTGCAATTCAAATCTTCTGGCAAAAGGGGTCTAAATTTATTTAGATATAGAACAAAGATGCCCTTGTGGGCGAAGATGGCCTTTAATTCCACCTTCTTTGGCTGGTAATATTATTAAGACTATGCTTAGCTTCTCGGTTTCTTACTGAAACAAGCATGCCAATGAAGCTCATCCTACCAACTTCTCTTCAGAGTGAAGACATAGGGAATTTCCAATTGAAAAAATTGCAACTTGTTTTTTTTTTTGAAGAATTAGCTAGCAGGGCTTATGTCAATTCTGAAATATCTGGTTGGTTTTAAGAGGGGAATAAGAAGGGGGAGGAAGAAGGCGACATGACTTGTGGTTGGTGTTTGAAGCTCGAAACTCGAGAAAAAGAAGGTATTCAATTCATATTCCAGAGGAGATGATGATAAGCAATATGGCGATTTGTTTCTCAAAATCAAAAGATGCTCATCTGGCGCAACAAAATTATTCGAGCCTCTAGGTAGCATTATGAACAACGCAATATTGCTTGCTTTTTTAAGTGGATAATCATGTGCCTGATTGTACGTGGGTTAGAGCATTGGCAATGAACTAGCCAAATGTCAATATAAGTCCAAACTTTAGCTAGATGTGAGAAAAAACCTCCACATTGGACTAGCCAATAGTCTAAAGCTTAAGACTTGATGAATAGTAAATCTTAAGTCCTCTCTAAATATGGCTAGTAACTATTCACAATAGAAAGCAATATTTAATTATTTCATCACTTCCCTATCTCTTTGAATGGTAAAATATGCATGGCATGCATATTATTTCTACTAATTGATAGAGTAGACACATTATTTCTACAAAGCATGAAGATCTAAGAAATATATAAATTGTATTTACAAATAAAAAAATAAAAATAAAATAAAAAATATAATATTATATTATTATTTTAACTTTATAATAGCTAGTCCAATGTGAACTCACCTAGTCAAAAATTGATATTATAGCTAAAAATTAAAATTCTAGCCAAACTTTAAACTTGGCAATGGCTAGTGCTCTTAGGTGTGCTATAGGATATATATAATATGAAAAATGATATTTTGTCCATTTAACTTGTCCCTTGACACTTCATATATTTTAATTTTTTGTTTAATTTTTTTTCTTAATAGTAATAACTATTGATATTTTTTTTAAAAAAAATATTTTTAAATGATAAAAAAAATATAAATTAAAAAATTAAAAAAAAAATAATTTTGACCTAGCGGTCACATGAAGCGGTCTATAGTAGCACCGCTCATATAATATATGCCTTAAAAAATACCAAAAATAAAAGAGGCACGAACTATCCAGAGTTTGGTCTGGAAAGCATTAATTTTTATTTTTTTTTTGGAAAGAAACAATCGAAATTTCATTCAACAAACACTATAGCCTTCAGCCATTACATTAAAAAGGTCAGGAGCATACATTCCACTACCAGAATTTACAACATGACGATCTAAAAGTACAAGATTAGAAACTAACTCTACATAACTAGAGTTTATAACATTGACATCCGACTGTGCTACTTCTATCCCACTTGTACCAAAACCTGCTTTATGCTTCTCAGCCATAACCAGATCAATAATATTAGGGTTGAGACAATCAACATCAATAAACTCACAACTCTAAAAAAGTACTTTCTGTGCTAGCAAATGAGCCACTTGATTTGCATCCTTTTTGACATGTGATATCTTCCAAGAAATACCAGCCAAGATTAAATGCACATCATTCATGAGACATTGCAGCAAACCATAATTCTAAACATTCTGTTTCACTGCATTGACAACTTGCAATGAATCCCCTTCAAAGATTACTTTTTGTAGACTCAGCTCATTACACAACTTGGCTGTTGAAATTAACCCTCTAGCTTCTGCTAGTTCAGCTTGTGGGCAAAAATGTAGTGGTTGCATGTATGAAGCCAGTATATCTCCTTCCGAGTCTCTAACTACAATCCCAACTCCAAGTCTGGTCTCTCTCTCTCTGACAGCAACATCCCAATTTATTTTTATCCAATCTGTTTCTGGAGGTTGCCAATATACAACATCTGTTTGGGCCAATATACAACATCTGTTTGGGCCATTCTACCAGGGTTTCTGGAAAGCATTAATTAATACTTGATGTTGCTTATCGCTCAAATAAATTTCTTATTATGGGCTTCAATTTGTGGCTTTCTTTTTTATTGCGAGGAAAAAAGACGAATTCGATTCAACTCTCTATCTAGCTATTCAATGAATTTATTTATTTTTCTCTTCGCCTCAAGTCAGTGGAATTATATATATATATAGCCTATAGGTATGCATGCATGCATCAGCCCATTCGATTATCAATCATACTCGAGTTTATCCCATGCAGAAAAAATAAAAAATAAAATATAAAGCGATGGTGCTAATTGCACTACCAAATTTGGTTCTATTTTTTGCTAGTTTGACGTTGGCACCGAAAAACCACAGTGAGAGAATCAGCAGCAAGCAGGTCTCGGCCTGAGTGGTGAGACTCGGCTCGTTTGAATGTTAAGTGTAACACGCAGGCCCAAACAACACCCAGGCCCACGGAGAAACCCCTTCAAAATCTTAATTTTTTGTTTTATTTTATTTTTCTTCTTTTCCCCCTTCTTCCAAGACCCTCTGCGCAACTCCCCCCAACACAACTCCCACACTCCTCTACACTCTTTGTGACTGCTGCCTTCCTCTCTTCTTCGTGACTGCCGCTCACCGCCGTCAATCGTCGCCGCCGCAGCCAATGCTTTGCACCTCGAGCACGCTGCCACAGAGAATCGACACCGAGCACCCCCACCCTTTTTCCCCGTCGTGCACAACCGCTGGTCGAGGAGCCGTCGACGTTCGCCCCTCATTACGCAGGTAGGTTTCTTCCTTTCGCCTTTGTCTCTTCTCTGCTGATATACATCTCTCTCTCTCTCGCTCTATCATGTTTCTCTGTTTTCCGTTAGTTTCATTTTGAAAAAGGCTACTATGCGGCTCAAAACTAACCGTTCAAATATATCGCTCGGTGAATTTTAATTTTTTTTACCGAATGATTGAGGAAGGAAGTGATTTAAATGTATTGATGTATTTTTTTTATTTTTTAAAAATATTTAAATCTATTAAAAAACATATGAATAGAAAAAAAAAAAGAAAAAAAGGTTGAAATACAATTAGAGGTAAAGTAGAGTAGGCGAGAGGAGCCCGACTCTTTTATTTCTCCTGTGGTTGTGCCTTAACTCGTCCCTTGATTTCTCTGGTTTGTCACTATTTCGATTCCAGCCATTGTGCACACAAGTGAGACTCTTGTATTCAGTTATCCTCTTATATAAAGAAATTAACTTACGCATAATATTAAAAACTATGTTATTAGCTTTAAATTATGATTATATTTATAAATTTAAATTTATAATCTGTGTCGATATTTTTGGTCACTTTTGAGTTCAAGAATAATTTTTTAGCCTAATAGATCATGAGCACTACTATTAGAGTGGGCGGATGTAGGGGTAGGCTTCGACTCTGACGGAGTCAGAGTGCCCACCTTCGACTTCGACTAGGCTCAGAGTCGGAGCTCCGATCGGAGTAGCAACTGGGTTTTTTCAGGCTTAGTTGCCTTACTCAGGCCTAGTTGCTTATTGAGAAAATGGTCTCCAAATGTCTAATTGACCAAATATTAACCCTGTTTAATAATGTAAAAAAATAAGTTAAAAGCTAAAATTTAAATACAATAATTAAATCAAACTACAAATCGTAAACCGTAAATTTAAATTTAAAACTACAAATCGCAATAAATTTAAATTTACAGCACCAAAATAATGAATAATGTCGTAAATTTTATTCAAATGTGAAATAGCCACAATGGCCAATGTCCCACATCAGTCTTAGACAGTCTATGCATTTGAGTTGATGACTCGATACTCGATACTCGATAGTGATTTCCAATTTTCCTGCATGGAGTTTTAACTTTTATTGATCAGATGAATATTTTCTTTAGTCATTTTTACATGAAGCCCGAAAGTTTATGAGTAAAATGCATATGACTGAGATTTGATTTAAGACTTTTTTTTTTATAAGTAAATCATTTAAGACTTAATTATAAGTAAAGGAAGATTGCATAAACAAATAAGCTTTGAGGAAAGTGGAGACCGAGAGTATAACCGAGAAAATAATATATTAAGATTTGTTTTTGATTCATTAACAAAAATTGCACCTTCTTTATCACCCAAAGTCCCTAAACTCTAGAAAAATGTTTCCTCAAATAATAGTCATCAAGCATAAAATCGGAGTACACAGGATGGTCACCAAAATTCTGATGAACTGCAGAATAATTAAACATGTCTCATAACTTAGCAACATTTCACAATTCACAGTTTTATTTTCACAAACACCTTCCCTGCATACACCAGTGCCATTTTACAGTGTTTCACTCCACCGTAATCCATTCCATTTTACATTTACAAGCAACCCAACAACTAGATCCAAAACAATTGTTATAATGTAAATCATCAAATAATTCCAGGCAACCCAACATCATGGCAAAAAATAAAAATTGCGAAAATTAATTAATTTAGGGCTCGGAGTCTCGGACTACACTTACGAGTTATGGCATCGCAAAGGCTGAATGGAGCAACAGAGACTCAGAGAGGGAATAGAGAAGATTCAGTGAATCAGAAGAAGGGAAGAGAGTGAGGGGAAGAAGGGGGTCTTGCGTTTTGGAAACCCGTGTGAAGAAAGACGTTGTTTCACATTAAGGAGAGTTTTGAATTGGGAGATGAGTTGAGATGGTTTGTGAATAGTATAATAAAAGTTGAATTATTTATTATATTTTGTGTGGAAATTTGAAAAATTTGTTTTGGGCTTTGAAAAAATTGAATTGTTTATTATATTTTGTGTGAGAATTTGAAAAAATTATAATAATGAGATGAGATGAGTTGAGGTGTGTTTTGAATCCAAACCTCTCCTAAGTGGAACGACGTCGTTTAGGTTTTTTTTAAATTCAGATGTAAAACCGTTTTACATCTGGATTTTATTATTTTTTTAAATTCACTTTGAGTTCGGAGCTCCGTGAAGTTTCGAACTCCGACTCTGACTGTCATTCTCGGAGTCACTTCGACTCCGACTCTTAATTCCGACCACTCCAATTCCGTCAGAGTCGGAATCGGAGCGGAGGTCGGACGGAGTCGGAGTGGGCGGAGGGTTTGCACAACCCTTGGCGGATGTAGGGTCCACCCTCGACACCGGGTTGTGGAAGGCTGGTCGACCTCGCCCCTGCATAGACAAGTAGCACCCCTAATATAAATAAATAAAATATTCTTGTACCCTATATGATGTGTAAGGGTACGTAGTATATGAGATCCCACATTTTTTGAGAAGGAAAAGCTCTTTTTTTTTTTTTTATAATGATTCTGATGAGATTCTAATTATATTATTAACTAGTTCTTTTTATTATAGACCACATGACTTGTGTCTTCCATTGGAGTGTTACAATGCCTCTCTTTTTGCTATTGTACCCCAAAATCGTACCTTTTTATATTAACTAGTTCTTGTTTGTTAGTTTTGTTTCAGTCGGTGCGTGCAGCTAGCTTTAGGTTGCATAGAGAAATTAAAGCCTTACTGAGGGCTAACTAAATTAGGTCTCATTTGGTTATACATATAAAGATGAGGTGAGGAATATATGAATAGTAATGAAATAGTTTGTGAATAGTTGTGAAATGATTTGAGCTAAAATATTTTACAAGGTTTTGAAAAAGGAGAGAGAAAAAGTTGAATAAAAATATTATAAAATTATAATATTGTTAGAGTGTAATTTTTTAATATAATTTTATTTTGGAATTTGAAAAAGTTGAATTATTTTATGTTTTGTTAAGAAGTTTGAGAAAGTTATGATGATAATAATTAGATAAAAAAGTTGAAAAATTAAAAATTTGAAATTGAAAAGTGTGTGTTTAATGGTATTTGGATGACACGATTGGATGAGATGCACCCGGGGTTGACCATATGTGAAAATAAAATGCGCCTCATTCATTCTTCATTTATAAAACAAGTTTTCCAACACAAAATGTTAGAGAAAAAGATAACTTGACAAGTACAAAGATTTAATTCACCATGCAAGATATATATATATATATATATATATATATATATATGTTCCATTCTAGATATATGAGCATGATGATGCCAGTACACCATTGACATATATAGATACAGAATCCATCAATAGTACCAGCAGAATCCATCAATACACCATTGAGATAAGGTTTATAAATTAGTGTAAGAAAGTTATGGTGAATTTTAGTAAGAAAGTTTGTTATGTTAATGTTAACGTAATATTGTTTATGTTTTTAGTATGTTAGGGTGATTTGGGGATGAAAATTGTTAATGGTTTTAGTATGTTAGTGTGATTTGGGGATGGATATTGTTAATGTTTTTAGTATGTTAGTGTGATTTGGGCATGAGTAATTTGACATTTGTGACAAAAATTAGTGTAATGTACTTGGGTATTGATGTATTTATATATATTGTGTGATTTGTAAAAATAATTAATATGAGATTTGTGAATGAATTAGTGTAATATTGTTAGTATGTTATTGTGATTTGGTGATGAATAATATGGTGATTTATGATATTGTTAGTGATATTGTTGGTTTGTGAAATGAATTTGTTAATTTGTGATATCGAGTTGTGATATTGTTTGAACGTGAAATTATTAAGTGTAATAAATACCCAAATTAAATACCTAAGTGTAATATGAATTATTTGCATAAAATGTCCAAATTATAATAATATGAATTATTTCCATAAAATATCCAAATTAAAATATAAACCATTAACTTGTCCTAATTAAAATATGAACCAACATTTAAATTAAACATTCAAATAATATTTGGGTATTTCCATAAAATACTTAAATTAAAAAAATATAAACCAACAAACTAATTACCAATACATTAAACACCCAAATAATATGAATTATTTCCATAAAATATCCAAAAGAAAAAAAATACGATTATTTTCATAAAATACCCAAATTAAAATAATATTTAGGTATTTCTATAAAATACCCAAATTAAAAAAATATAAACCAACAAACCAATTACATATAAATTCAATACCCAAATATTATTTTAATATTTCCATAAAATACCCAAAAGAAAAAAACACGATTATTTTCATAAAACACCCAAATTATAAAAAAAAAAGGATTGGAATGTTAGTATTATTTTCATATGTGAGTGAACCTTAGACTCGTTCGAAAGTTGTGGCTAAACATTCTCGTAAAGAACGTTTATGTACGACTTTTGAATTATCTAAAGTGGACAATTTGAGATTTTATCATCTATAAGGTAGATATATTCAATCTAAATTCTTGTGTTAGTTTTATAAATTTTGGTTTAGTATTTCCTTACATTCTTTGGGTGTGTGGTGTGTAAGTTGCTCAACCCATGGATAGGATCAAAGACTTTTCGTGACTAGCATACTTAGAGAATTGGTGGGAAATGGTGCCAAAGTTTCGACCAACATTAGAGTTTTGGAGTGAGTATATATGCGATATAGATGATAGTTTTTCGAATGAAATATTACCAACTACCTTATCAAAATAGAAGCAGTGAATATGAAAAGACTCTTGATAGTGTTTATCCATGAATTAGGTTTTTTTGAGAGACAATTGACGAGTAACGGAAATACAATGGATAAGAGTTGAATACTGTTGGGAGATAAACTTGGTCGAGACTATAAGGAGTATGCAAAAGGGGTGAAACTTTTTATAGAATTTGCACGTGGGAGTGTTGACAGTCGATGATTTATAAGATGTTCGTGCAAGAAGTGTAAAAATCTTAGTTCTTATAACTTGATGGTAGTGGATGAGCATTTATATGTAAATGGAATCGATCCTAAATATTCAGATTGGGTCTTACATGGCGAACCGTTTCCTAAAAGAGTTAGATTTGACATTCAATCTAATCAAATGGAGGAAGGTAACGATATGCCTCCCAAAAGCAAAGCAACTTGTGTGCCATCTCCATCCATTACCGACTCTCCAATTGGTTCACCTGCCATGAATGGTGGGCCAACATCACCAGACCCAAAAGAAGGTATTTTACCATGTTAAACACCACTTTTATTGCTTGATTTAAGTTTCATACATTTTCAAGATATTAGTATTTAATTAAAATGTGTTTTAATTACTGTGCATATATATAGCTGTTGTAAGTCAGCGTCGTGGTTGAGGCACTACAAGGGGTGTTTGGATAGAGAAAGTAATGAAAGTGGAGAAAATTAAAGTTGATATTCCTGATGATCATACTGGTGGCTCTGGGGATTCGGCAGCTTGGCTTGCTTCTTATGTTGGTACCCTTACTCGCACATATGCATCGATGGCTACATCCTCCTAGGCTAAAGTTCCCCAAGACGTGAAAGATCACATAAAAAATCGTTGTCTGGTAATAAGTTATTTAGCAAAAATTTAAGTATAACATGTTAATTTATAATTAGTTTGTATTTATACTTATTGTTTATAATTTTTTGAAGGACGAGTTTGAACTTAATTTTGGTCGGCGAGACGATCGACTAACAGTTGAGAAGTTGATGTCCAATGCATTCTGGAGGTACAAAGGTTGATGTCATGCACACTATCAGAAATTCAGTACTGCAACAGAGGCACGTAAAAATCCATTCCAAGCAATGCCACGAAACGAATGAGAGAAGGTTTGTGATATGTTTGAAAATCTTGCTTGTCAAGTAATTTCGCTGCTATCCTTTTTTATAGTATATGATAGATGTATTAGACATGTAGACAAATTTTTTTTTTTAGCAACGGAGTATTGCGAACAAAGCAAATAGATTAAATTTGACGATACACCATCATGCGGGTTCTCGATCTTTTCATCGCTTATATAAAAAAATGGTAACGTTATATTAGTCCTCGTTAAATATTAACATACATACTTTTTTGATTTAAGTTCTAATATAGATTTCCCTTTTGCAGTAAGAAGAAAGTCCTACTGACTATAATCCGACTCAATTGTATGCTAAAACATATAAAAATCGTGATGGTGTTTGGACCACTCCCAAAGCAGAAACAAATTATGTAAGTTTTAATTTTTTTTAATTCAATTGTCTAATAATATTTTTGTTACTTATACTAATTTTAATGCTTTTTTTTGTAGGACAATATGATATCATTTGAGGAAACTGTTGCGGATCCATCTGATGAATCATCTGTCAACGATGCTCAGATTTTTTCTCAAGTTCTTGGACCATGTTCCGGATACTTGAGGGGTTTAGGACGTTGCGTGAAGCTATCCTCAACATCATCATCCTCTTCTTAAGTCAAATCGAATGATAAAACTCAAGAATTAGATGAAGCAAGGCTTGAGATAGAATATTTGAGGTCTAAGGAAAAATAGTTGCTAACCCAATTAGATCAAGCAGTTGATTTAGAGGCGAGATTATAAGAAAACATATAGAAGAAGCTGGAGATTCAATCCCAAAAAATGTTTGAGCAGTGACAATCAATGATGTCCCAAAACTCTATGTGACTACCACAATCCTAGAATTTATTTATTATTAATTGTCTTTTTATTATTCTGTCCCAAAACATTTGAACAAATATGACGTTAAATTATATTATTTAATATTAGTATCGTATTTTTAATTAAAATCAGTTATGTATTATGAATATCGTTTGAATGGTAAATTGCAATTATAAAATTGCTTGCTTTTTACCTTTAAGTTCAAACTGGAAAACAAAAACCATTCTAATAAAAGCAATTAGTGTATGCTGAATAATTTAAATAAATAAAATAATAGTGTGAACAGTAATTAGTCTTCAAATTTAGAGATGAACTTAAATGTATTGTAGTTCAAAGTTGAAGATTTTAGTGTATGTTGAATCTAATACAATGATTTTAAACACAAATTTATCAAATTTTAAAGATGACACTCATTTGATGAGTCCAATAACAATACTCTAAGTATGTTTACACCCGTAACATGAGAATGCAAATGATCAGGAAGACCACTAATTAAGTAACTTGTACAGAGATGATGAGGTCGTGCATTTTATTTTAGCCAATATTCTTTCTTTCTTTCTTCGGTCGATCCTGATGAACAAAAGCAAGGGGCCGGAGATGAAGAATTGCATGCATCTGTGTTTTTATTTTTTCACTCCCTTCAATATTAATCTCTCAAAGTTTTCTATTAATTCAAAAAGAATTTGGTGGAAAAATAGCTAGCTAGTGTGATTAATTAATATAGTGATGATCTTTGACCGTTGGTCTAATTTTCTTTCTTCTTTAGTTTCAATCCAAATGGCTGTGATCCATTTTGGGAGCATTTATTTTACACACATGATGTGTCATCATTTAGACCATACATCTCCCCAAATGAGTGTTGGAAACAATCAACTAGAAGCAGCTACGCAGTGAGTTTAAAGTATGCACTGCTATAGTAGCTTCTCTCTAGCATTACCCTTCCATTTTATATATATATTTTTCGTATATATATATATATAAAAAATCAACAAAATAGCAAGATGAATAATTCGAATATTACTCACATCATTATACAATGATAATTAACAGGTTTTTTTACTCACATGTAAGACATGATGATATGCAACCTCCCCACGGTCCCCACCTAAATTTCAAACTCTCTCTCTCTCTCTCTGTTTTTTTCCTTGGCTTTCAGGTCTCTTTCTATCCTTTCTGATATCCCCTCCCATCTAGCCAATTAAATTTAGTCTCTACATTGTAAAAAAATTACTTATTTATGATTAATTATTTATAACAAAAATGATTATTTCTTGTCAAAATATATTTTTATCGTAAATAATCATTATTATCGTAAATAATTCATCATAAATACTTTTTTTTTATTATCTAATTATCGAGATTATATATAATTCTTTTTTTACATGCACGATTCAACGAGGCAGATATATATATAATAGAATGCTATCGGCTTAAGAGTCAGACAACTTATTGGGAATTTCCTAGCAGCTACTTTCGTGGCATTATCAAACAAGCTGGCTTTTATTACTTGTCGTCTTCCATGAAAAGTAGCTGCAAGGAAATTTCCAGCAAGTTGAAATGTCTTGTCTTCCACTTATAGACAACACTTGATACGGTGAAATTAAAGTAGTCACCGCATAAAAGCTAATCCTTCGATCTGGTGCAAACAGCATGCATACATATATTGATGATTGAATGGTGGGCATGATGGATCCGTGACAGGATTAATGGCTATGATCGATCTAAGCTGTCTTGTGCAATATTCATGGTAGAATCTATTTTTTCATAAAAATATTGTGCAAGATTTGTATATTTAAAACTTATATATATTATTTGTAATATATATATATATATATATATATATATGATGAGATGATCATGTTGATATATAGTGATCAAACAACTGCATTTTAATTAAGGAGAGGTTTGGATTGGGAGATGAGTTGAGATGGTTTGTGAATAGTAGAATAAAAGTTGAATTATTTATTATATTTTGTGTGGAAATTTGAAAAAGTTGTTTTGGGATTTGAAAAAGTTGAATTGTTTATTATATTTTGTGTGAGAATTTGAAAAAGTTGTAATGATGAGATGAGTTGAGGTGGGTTTTGAATCCAAACCTCTCCTAAAAGTTTTAGCCATATATATCATGATCTTTATATAATATCCTAGGTCTTTGTTTTATGAACAATACTAGTCTTCTAGTTGGGGCTTCTGTTGAGATTTTTATTTATTTTTTAACTTCGTGAGTAAAGAAGTATTTTTTTAATGATGTAATTTTTTTTAATTTTTTAAAAATTATTTAAAAGTTTTAAAAAAATGTATGTAAAAAAAGAGCAAAAAATAAAAATAAAAATAAAATACACTAACGAGACTCTCAGCGGTGGCTATAGTGTTATTCTATAAAAAAAATCTATTTATCATTTATTTTTTTATTATCCTCTCATCATCTTATATAATGTGCCATTAGATAATAAATTTATAAGTAAAATATATTAAATAGTCTATAATAATTTAATATCACATAATAGAATGATGAGACGATGATTAGAATTAAAATGACGAGGATGATATTAATCTATTCTATATATTTACTTTACGATCTATGTGTCATCCTGTCACTGTGATCTGTTAACTGCAAATCTGCAACGCAGGCGGCTAGCTAGCTGGGGCATGCAGCGCAAGCCTACGAGTCAACGAGCATACACATATCTTCTAAGTTCGTTGGGCTTTACCACCAACAACATAGTTTACATTTATATTCCAGACAGCTTTTCTTTACTTCTTTCAATTTCCAGACATATCATCATCATCTTCTAATATATTATATATTAGCTCCCCCAATCAATTTTCTGCAGGCTATCTACTTTTCTCTCATTCTCTCAAGAATTCTTCTCTTCCGTTTCTTGGTCAGCTCTCTCATGTACGTACGTACCTCTCTCTGAAAAGAAGCCATATATGGACCGACGTCGCCGGAAACGAGCCAATATCTCCAGTACTTTTGAGTCTGAAGGTCAGTAACCCAGCCAGGAACAAGCATTTAATTAATTAATGTTTGTTTTCAGTACTTATGGGTTTAGTTTTTCGTATATATCCTTAATTGTCTCCTCCTAGATGAAACCTTTTTAAAGCTTCTAATTAATTACGTACTTGTTCTGTTTTTCTGTCTGACAGAGGTTAGTAGCATTGAATGGGAGGTTATAAACATGACTGAACAAGAAGAGGATCTCTTCTATAGAATGTATAGACTTGTTGGAGAAAGGTAAGTTTAGTAATTAGTCATTTCAAATATTCGTTATGTTATTAATTTTTCGGAAAACAATGCTCACATAAACACCTACCCAAGAGGTTAGAACGGTAAATTAATATATATCATATATAATTGTAAAAATATTAAATATTTCTTTTGTTCTCAGCTAACAACCTTTCATGACTTCAAAAAAATTCCCTCTCTTGAGCCTAACATAGTGATGCGTGTAGAGAACACACTGTATATACGAATGGTGCTCATCTTTTATTCAACCTCCATTAATGATCTTAAGACATGTACCTAAAGAATGTAAACTTTTTGAGTTCTATATATGATTAAAGAGAAATGCTTTAATTATAAAAAGATTCTATAAAAATAAACTTACAAACTCACTTGACTTAATATGATACGATGTTAGACTATAAAACTATGTACTTATATTGTAAAATAAATTTAATATATCATATGAATTAAACGGCCTCGTTTGTTTTAAAAAAACATCTCATCTCATCTAATCATTACAACTTTCTCAACTTTCAATACAAAATAAAATAAACAATTCAAATCCCAAAATAAAAATAATATTAAAAAATATACTTTAACAATACTTTATTCAACTTTTTAACTTTAATCTCATCTCATCTCTGAAAACAAACGAACCCCAGTTTATAAATTTACTTTTATGGAATCTCTATATATAAATATGGTTGTAGCACTTTTCATGATTATATATATATATATATATATTTCACGAATATATATAATAGCATGTGCAGGCGCGCATAATTTGTATTATTTTAGTAGTAGTGATTTTCAATATCGATCCCATTTGAAGTGATTGTCAGATACTAATTTATAACGATTACGAATTCCTTCAGGTGGGATTTAATAGCTGGCCGGATTCCAGGCCGAAAACCTGAAGAAATAGAGAGATTTTGGATAATGAGACATTGGGAAGGGGTAGCAGCTGGTCGAAGAAAATTGCACAAGAAAGAGAGTACTCCAAGATCATCAGTGTTTGCACTTTGATTAATTAATTGTTTTGTCGTCTTTTATTAATTAACTTTAGCACAAGTTTTTATTTATTTATTTTGTCGAAACTCTGATCGTATGAATATTGGATAATGAACAATCTAGCTCCCGGCATTGGCCAATGGACCGTAATGCAAGACAAATAGGTACAGGCGAATATATACAGCATAGATACGTAATGATCAAACTTTGGAACATTCAAAGGGTTTTGCAGTGTAGCAGGGCGGAAATGCTTCATCTTTCGAAAAATAGCAGCATTTTTTTGTCTTCGTTGCTGTCACCATTGCTGCTCTAACATTATCCTAACTGTCAAGATTGGACTGTGTTGGGGTTTCTCATAACATGTAGTAGTTTCTCATAACACGAGAAATTAAATACTGAAAAACTCAGCTAGCTAGCTAGCTACTTGTGGGAAACTTGTATACATGATTATATGCAGTAGTGTCGTTGGGTCTGAAAATTCAATTTAGTAGTGTTGGACTTCTATATATGTTCATCTAGGTGCTAGTTGCTGCTACTAATTTTGTTCGAACAATGTTTGGGTCGTAAAAGACTATAATACAGATCATTAGTACTCAGCGGGACTCGGTTACAGAAACCATTAAGAGGGAGGAGTTGTAATACAGATGCATTAATCGCTGCTGTTTCGTTTACACTTAAACGTTGGCGACGATAATCCACTCGAGCTCGATGCTTGAGCTCATGAGAGCCTTAACTGCCTTATGATATTGAAGCTAGTAGCTTGGTATAATGATAAGAATCTGGACTCTGGGGCTGCCGAGTGAAAATATGCCCGTTCAATTCTTTGAGAGCAGCCACTTCCAAGCTCTCTCTCTCACAGGACAACCTAAATAGAACTAGCATGCATGGGTTAATGTCTGCGCTCAAGATCGATCCAACTAAATATATACTTTGTGCACCAAAACTTAGTCTTTGATTAGGAAAAAGTTGTCCTCAAATTATGGTTCCTGTATAAAAGGGAAAAAGGGGGCTTAACACAAGGAAAACAGTCTTGTGTTTGCATGAAAACAGAAATAACCAAACAAATTTAGTCTTCAATATGAAAATTTATCTGATTATATTATCCTTCATTCAAATACAAAAGTAGCTGGTGAAGAAATTTGACGCTTGAAATGAAAAATTATTAGAAATAAGAGTCAGCTATGCAGCATGAAATGAGAAGCTGGGGAGGATAAGTGACAACCACATCATCAAGAGCAAGCCGGGGAAGAACAGGTTGCCTCCAGTTAGCAGCTCCACAACCATCAACATCAGTGATTCCATTAATGCACTCTTCTTGTGAATATAGAGAGAGAACAGGTTTTAGTCTTTCAAAACTTCATGATACCTCTCATGGGAAATCCCAACTTTCAGCAATACAAGGCAAGATAAAAGAGTTCAGAAATTTACTTTCAATAAATGCATGCATTTCCAGCCTACTTCCCATTGTAATTGTCTCACTATTTCGATACTTCTTTGTTGCTCAAGGCATTAACCCACAAATAACACAAATAACTGCTTCAGACGCCTCAGTTACCCAGTTTTCTACGATGGCACCTCCTTAACTACAACAATTTTCTTCACTTCCAACAACATATGACTCCTAAATGATCAAAAGTTTCTATCCAGCCCAGACTACCAGTTACAGGACTCATGTAAATCAATATGCTACTATAAACAAAAAGACGAATAGAAATCCGGGGAGGAAGAAAGCATACCAATTCAAGGCCAAATGAAACATGACTAAAGTTTGAGAGGGTCATGGAATGTATAACGGCATGCTTGATCCAAAAAATTACTATAAATGGAGAGCCGGAATCTCCTTTTTGGTTAAAAATATCTATGGCTGTAATAAGTCCCTTCACTCCGGCCTGACAAAGGTCTTGGAATTTTGGGCCATTTGTGAAGTCTTGAAAATACTTGTTGATTACAAACAAAACAAGACAGAGATTGTGCCACAAAATAAAGTTATTTCGCTCATTAATATTTACAGACAATATAATCAGCCTCTCCTTGATCAAAAGTATACAAAAGCCAAAAATAATATAGAGGAATAGAACAGAACAGGATAGAGACTAAAACGTGCAGTGTGTTCTTTATATCATCACCAAGACAAGAAACTAAAATGTGCCTGTAGTAGCTGGTTTCATTTGGAGTGGAAGTCAAATGTTATAATTGTGACTCACAATACATTCTATATGCACCAAACATTAAAGTCAGCAACCTTAGAAGGATGCCAATTCCAGAGCATATCTTTCACTTTTTACAGGCTCTCTTCGAATGTGCATTTTCTTGCTGCCATATGTATATGTGTATCCTTGAGAACATTTCTTAAAATTACCAAGAGAAGACCTCTACAATGTTGTTTAAATGAAGATAAGAAGATAAGTCTAGCTGTTGTCAGAAAAAAGAAACATCAAGAATGCGGATTTCATACCCCATTTGCATCTTACTACATACTAGAATCTGTCAAACATCAATGCATCTGAATGCCACATTAGTTTTGAAGAAACATTTTGCAGTATTTCTGCATAACCAACAGGAGTGAAAAATAAAAATAAAAAAACCCCATAAAAATACGAAGAATATGGAAATTGTCATTTCCAAATTGGAATTAGAATGTCCACCTTCATGGGTTGCATCAACTTGAACAACCAAGCATGCTCCAAAGAAGGAAGAAATGGAGGTATCTTCATCTTTTTCCAGTCCAAACTAACCATATCCGTCAGGGCAGGCTCTTCCATTAGGCAATTTAGGCAATTGCCTAAGGCCCCTAATGGAAGAAGGCCCCAATATATATATATATATATATATATATATATATATAAAGTAGAATTAAAAAAAATAATATATATTTAATAAAAAACTTTAATTAACTCAATGAGAATGAGAATAAAAACAAGATCAAATAGATATTATGTCATGATTAATTTTTAAAAGTATCACAGATAATAATTATTTTACCTATTTTCCTTCTAAGAATACACTTCTTTTTTGTCATTATTAGTTTAATATATAATTAATGTGAAAATTATAAATAGCAAAATCTAATTTTCCAATGTTCATAAAAATTTTTTGTATAATCCTTTGAAGAGTCAAGGGCCCACTTTTTTTCAAGTGTGTAAGTTGTTTATAGAACTTTATTGACAATAATGATTATAATTGTGTCTAAGAGTTTAAAGTACTTGTAAAACTAGATTTGATAAAATTCTCTCTAAATCAAAAATTTCCTAATAAAGATTAAGTCAGTTATTATTTGAAAATGTGGTATAAATCTTAATCAATAATTTTATTTTACAAAACGATAGGAATTTTAAATAAAAATATAATATAAAAATAAAAATAAATTTATTTATTTTTACCTTTAAAATAGAAAAAAAGCCTCACTCAAAATTTTAGCTTTAGGCCCTGGAACCTATTGAGGCGACCCTGATATTCGTTGAAGCTGAATACGTCCTCAAAAGGCTCTCAGTCACCGCACTTTCATCCCTAATATCTTTTCTCTTCCATTTTGCAGCAATCACTTCATCTTCCTTGTTCTTTTTCAATGCAATCCTTTCACCAAGACTCAACCTTTTAGCCTTCTTTGTTTGGTTCGTGATCACATTAGCACTAGCTAGTTCTCTTCTCTTCCTTTTCATCACCTTCAGTAATCTTCCTCCTCCTTCCCTAGACTTTTCTTACCCTGCAATCGCATTGGACTTGTCTACTTTTTTTTTTCAACATGAAATATATAGATAGAATAAAAAGAGTATCCAATACAGAATTAATATTACAGAGCACAAAGGAAAACTATGGGGGATCAAATCCAGTGTGGGTCCAATACAGAGAGCCATGAGTGACAAGATCATGGGTAATGTTGAGTGAGTTAGCAACCCTTTGAGCAAGCTCATGTGCCATATGGTTGGCACTTGATCTCCAGTCCGTGAATTGACTGAGATGGTGTCGACAATCCTCAATGATGATGTGGATAGACCAATCTATATCTTCAAGGCAATTGCTGATAGCTTTGTGGACTAGTTGTGAGTTGCCTTCTAGGTAGATGAATTGAGCGCCAGAGTTTCTTTGATAGCCAGCAAAGTTGCTTGTACTTCACCATAGAGAGGGTAGATGCTTGGATGCTTGGATGCTTTTTGTCCATGACTTAAGAATTTATCCTCTAGAGTTGCTGCACATGCCTGCAATAATGGTGATGTTTTTCCAGATAGCTGCATCGTAATTGGCCTTCATGAAACCAAATGGAGGGGCTGACCAATTTGCAAGATGGGGGATCTTTGGTTTTGTTGCTAGGCTATAGTGTGTTTTGGGGAAAGACAATTGACTAGCTTTGAGATTCTAAAGTGGAAGGGATGGTTTGTCCTAGATTGGCTTTGTTGCGGAACATCCAAGTTTGGTCCATAGCTATGGAGGCAAAGATTTGGAATGGATGGATTTGGTTTGGAGACAAGTTTAGAGTGGGATTGGGGGAATTATTAGGTTAATCCAGTTTTGTATGGGTTGAGATGAGAAAGTTTCGATGTTGAGTGGCCATGGATATTGACGCAAAATAACATGGAATAAATGGCAACTAAGGAAGGTATGCGCTAGGCTGTCAGGGGTGGTATAGCAAAGTAAGCAAGAGGTGTCGATTGTGGTTGGAAGGTGAAGGCGAGAGGCTATTATGCTTTTTGTGGGAAGGGAGTTCCTATTGATTTTCCTGAGTAGAAGTTTGAGGCAAGCTTGAAGTTTGAGTTTCCAGAGCTTTTCCTATTGGGTTGCAGGTTGGGTTGGGTTGGGTTTTGAAAGGGAGTTGAAATGGTGGAGATAATATTGAAAGATGATTTAATAGAGAACTTTCCTGAGGGGGATGGAGCCTAGATGAGTTCATCATTGTTGTCATTTACAGAGAGATGAATGTTAAGAATAGAGTTAGCAATGTTTGGTTCAAAGGATGAGAAGATTTTGTGTCTATCCCATTGTTTTGGATGGTTTAGGATGAAGCTGGAGACAAGAGTTGAGGTATCTTGGTTGAGGTTTGGGGTAGGTGGGGAGGAGTGAGGGAACAATTATCAGAGAAGACTTTAATGGATCTACCATTTTTTACCATGAAGAAAGCTCCTAGTCCTTGTTGGAATCCATGGGGTTAGAATTAGGGGAGGGAAGGTTGATAGAGAGTTATGGGTGTGGAAGAATAAGACAGGGATTACTAGTTTTACGAATGGGGGGTGTTGAAGCGGGGTTGGGCAGAGACATGGCGTCTCGGGGAGCTTTAGAGAGAGAGAGAGAGAGAGAGAGAGAGTGAGTGAACTTGTTTACTTTGAATGCTACTATCATGATCTTTTCAATGTAAATTGTTTAGTTGAGAATTTTGCCGTCAATCCAAGTGGATTTCGTGAAGGAAAGCTAGAAATAGTCACCACTCCTATGCCAATTTGCCCGGAAAAGATTAAAAAAGATGAAATGAGTGTTTCCTTACTACCAAAATCCTGCAATTATGACATAAACATGTATTCCAAGTTCATTTCAGTCCTGAAAACATAGTGCTCTACTCTAGTGAATCGGTATAATGGACAGCAATACCAACAAATTCAAGAACCACCAATTCCTCTTCTTAAACGTGCATTAAAATCTAGGATGTTAGTTCCGTGACGTTGCCAAATCTTTTGTACAAGTAATGATAAATATAAACTATGATAGAACAGGTACTAATAGTCCAATATAGACTTCAATGTGATTTTTTTTTTTTTTTTGGGTAAAAGGAATAATTTTATTGCTCAACATGTCTTACAACATCTCTTGGGATACAATCGATTGTATACAAGATGGAATTTATTCCATATCTATAAGATCCTCTGTGTTTAACTGACCATTTAGCAAAGGAATTGAGCGAAGCTTTGGTATTCTCAATTAACCAACCTGCCTGGCTCCAATCTGACTTTGCACTTGACAAATTATTCACAACTTGTAAAACATCTCCTTCTAATATGGGTGAATTAATACCCATGTCTTTACAAAAATTAGCTGCCACCATAATTGCATAGAACTCAGCCACTCGAGGTGTAGCATTTACAACTCTGGGAGCACAAAGAGATACAATCACCTAACCTCCTCCATCACGAATAGTCACTCCTATGCCAATCTCTCTTTTCTCCTTATTGATAGCAATATCCCAATTAACTTTACAAGCTAGATCAGGAGGCTTTATCCATCCTTGTTGAATTTGTGCAATATGCTGCTGTTAAGAATCTCAAACTACATGATTAGACAGACATATCAAATAACCAAAGGCTATTAGATACAATCTTAAACATGACAACCTTTTACGCATTCATGGTACATCTCAAAATAGAAAGAAAACATTCAATAGCTGCATAAAAGCCATACAAAATAATCTGATTTATGCCCATAATATCCAATTGTTACGTTACTAATCAACATTAAAGAGAAATGGACAAGACCAACATACTTGGAGTGATAACAGTGTCTGATCCGAGTTACCGAGTTTAGGACGGGTTTTTGAAACTCAAAACTGAGGGAAAAGCTTGGGAGTTTATCTACGAAACTTGTAATTAAGGACATGAATTATGGTGTCCACAAAGTAATATATGTTGAAATGTCAACGTTTCCGTGACCTTATGGTATGTATGCCCCATCTCTGGGCAAATCGAAGTACGTCACATTTTACCACTTTGCGTTTGCTTAATATAAAACCGAATGAGTGCAAAGTGGCAAAGTTATGAGATTGGAGATTTTCAATAACGGGTTTTCCAAGGTAATACCATGACCTTATGGTATGTATTCCCCATCATTGGGCCAATTGGAGCATGTCTTATTTTTACCACTTTGCCCTTACTTAGTAGAGAACCAATTGAGTCCAAATTGTCAAAGTTATGACGTCAGAGTTTTTCTCTCGCGTGCCTTCAATGGTACTACCATGAGCTTATTGTATGAATGCTTGCTCACGGGGCCAAATTGAGCGCTTCTTATTTTTACCACTTTGACATTGGTTGGTAGAAAAACAATTTTGTGTAACGTGGCAAAGTTATGAGGTTGAAGTTTTTGGCTAGTGGGCTACTTATGGTACTACCATGACCATATGGTACGTATGCCACATCACTGGGCCAATCTGAGCACATGACAGTCTTACCACTTTGCCCTTACTTCGTAGAAAACCAATTGGGGATAAAGTTATGAGGTTGGAGTTTTTCGCTCGTGGGCATCTCATGGTACTTTCATGACCTTGTGGTATATGTATGGCCCCTCGCCCGGCAAATTGGAGCACCTCTTACTAGGGCTGGAGGGCGGGATAAGAATGGTATTGTCAAAGCCAGTTCCATGTGGCAAGGTATGGTTTATCACTTTAGCTAGGAACAAGTTGTTGGATGCAGTGATAGAGCAATCGGGATTCGTACTTTTTCATCGATCCAATTCCTACCTCTCTTTGCCTATTTCAATCGGAATACATCCTTCCGCTCCTCCTCTTTTATGGTTGATGTTGGCTCATGTTGGCACACAATCTAACTGCCTCCTTTCCTAAGCTTAAGGCCCCCCACTATGTTTCCGACTTGAACTTACCTTTAGAGCTTCTCGGGCTCTAGGCTCCATAATGTTCACTCTTCCATCTTCAGCTCGTCTATTCTATACTCCCCTAGCAGCATTCGTGTGTTTGAACATTGGGACAGTAACGAGCAAAATGCCCCACTCCTCCACATTCATAACAATTACCGAATCTCCTCTATAGAGCCTTTTCTTATTTCCTTTGCAGCAAGCTTTGCCAACCTCGCGCTCCAAACGAATGGCGTCATGGCGTTCTCCTTGACGGCATCCTGGGTCTACATTTTTTGGCTTCCAATAAAGCAAACACCCTAGGTTAATGTGGCAACTTTCTACTCTTCCTAGCTGTCTTGCCGTATCTAAAATGGCTTCGAGCATCCTCTTCACCATTGCTTTGTTTTTTCGGTTTCGGTTTTGTTTTTATATATTGGCAGGGCACTTTTTTCGGGTTTAGTCTCTTCCACATCTTAGCTAGATTTGTTTGCGTGCTGTGTCATCCACATGTAATCATGTGCCATTGCATACTTTTTCAAATGTTTTTAGAATTTTCAAGTTATTTCTTGATATAATATATTGAAACAATGTCTTCAGGAGGAGTTAATAATGTTAATAAATACAATATTGATATAGAATAATTAGACCCAATTATACTTCAATCGACTTATTTTCAATCCGTTACGTTGGTGTGATACACTGATACTACTTATCAAGAATTGATTAATGTTTTATTAAATTAAGTTGAATATCTATAAATTTATAGATATTGTTACATAATATAAAATAGGAGAATATGTATAAAAAATATATATAAAATAGGAGATTGATCGATCTATAGCTAACTAGGTCCTAGCTCGCGAGTGATGTCTGCTCATTTCCTTTTAGTATTTTTTTTTGAATTTTTTTTTTTATATATTTCGTTTAGATTCAGAGATGAAATGAGATGATTTATAAATAATAATAAAATTTATAAATAATAATAAATAATAGTGAAATAAGTTAAGCTTTATATTACTCATTCCTCAATGGACTTTATGCATTTACGTACCCGCGTTGAAAGGACGTATCAATTAATTAGGTGGGCATTGTGACATTGAAAAGCTTTTGCTAATCAACATACAAAACATGCATGAAGAAAGTGGTCAGACTTAAAATCCCATAAATTTCTTTTTTATAAGCTAGCTAGGGAGAGTCAAAACATTTTTCATAAAATAGAGAATACGTACTCAAATGTCATCACATTAATTTCACATACTTTTCATATATATATATATATATATATATATACGTTCCTTTTTAGCATTATTTCATTATTTATTACCACGACCTAGCACTCTTCGTCCGGGTAGCTTTAATTAGTTGTTACCTAACCTAGCTTTAATGACTTCCTGCCTGCGCGCGAGGTTCGCGCGTACGTACTACAGCTAGCTTCGATCCACACGGTTAATTAGCCTTAATAATTTGGACCGCATGCATGCAGAATTGGTCATACAAGCTGCTAGCAAAGCAATATCCTTATAAAAATCAATTAATATTTCGGCTACAAATTTAAAGACTGACTTTACTCTCGGTGACCCAGAAATTCCACCTTACTTACAGCGCGCAGTTTTGAGCTTCACTTTCAAACCCTTCGATCATCCACTCCTTCATTGACATTAATATATATTATCATTGAATTGGTCTAAAATTCTAGTTTTTCTCCTACATATATCGAAGTTTCAACTACGAGGTTGAATACTGTAACATCTAACGTCCTTTTACTGCCGTATTTGAATTTTTAAACAACCCGATCGAGGAAAACAAAACTACAATTTATTGGTAAATGTGAAATATAACATCGCAATATTATCAATTTTGTATCCAAATAGTACTGTCGTGATTCTGCTTACCTTGATCGATATTACTGTTTATCATATAATCTTCATTGGATTGAAATTATTAATCTTTTTAGTAATATTATATACAATTTTAAAATGTACAAGTCTCGTATACTTCTTTTAAAAAAAAGTACGTATAATTTATTATTAAAAAATTAATTTTTTTATTTATTTTACCTCCAAATTTATTCATATTTAAAAAAATCATGAAATTTGTATATTTTAAAATTATAAATATTACGTATGATTTTCTAAAAATGCGTAGCTACTTAAAATTAAATTTTAATAGTTTGAGAGGATAAAATATATTTTTCATTTTTCTGTAAAAAAAAGAAATGGAAAATTCACACCTCGTGGAGCTAATGATTCATGGTTCAGTTCAATCGAAGAGCGTGTAGTCGCCACAAAATACGCTTGTCTTGTTTGTTCATGTTCCCAAACGAAGAGTCCTCCCTCCTAAGCATTATATAACGTAAGCAAAAGGTTCCAAGTTATCGTCAGGCGCATGTCATCATTTCAGATCCGTGTACGTGGAAATTGCAGAATTTATTTAATTCATGATAACAGTAAAACGCGGAGCTTGGTTTGAAGATTCTATGGTCTCCTTTCCTACACAACTCCAAATGCTCCATCTCTGACTTTCTTTTCCTCTTTCTTTTTCCACACTACTCCAAAGACCAGTCTTTAAATGACAAAAATCCACTTGACTGATATATCATCTTAGTCAATTCTTCTCTTTTACCCTCTTTCAAGTTGAAATCTTGTGGTTCCTTGAATCGATCCTCACACCTTCCTTCTTCAGGGCTTTCGCCTTTATTTCCTCAGCTTCACAGATTCTTCCTTTTTTATACGGTTCAAAAGGCACCATAAACTCAGTACCAGTTCTGCATTCCCTTTTCAATATTTTTCTAAGTCTTGGCTTGTTTTGTTCTTCTTGGAGAACTAATGGTTTTGCCTTTTTCCATGAGATCCGTTTGCAAAAGCTTTTCATTAAAGTCGACCCAGTTTGTCAGTTTTGTAGTTAAAAAGCAAAAAAGCACAGCTTGCCAGTTTTTGGCATCAGTTCTCAAAACCCAACTCTTATTTTTGACTAAACTTCCATGCCTTTTAAGCTTGTTGTAGTAGCATATCTTTGGCATAAGATTGTTCTGTTCCGATCTGATCTCACGCTTCGGATCTGAAATTAGCTAGCTGTAGCGAATTTAAAGTCAAACCGGCGTACTTTTTGTTTTATGGGCTGTATGATCTGAACGTAGGTTTGTCCACATCCTTCAACTCTTTCCGAGGTTTAGAAAAGGAGAACATGGGAGATTGGGAGCAGAAGAATCTTATAAACGAGCTAACACAAGGGAGGGAGCTAGCGAGACAGCTCCAAAGCCATCTCAATGCACCATCTTCGTCGCAGGAGAGCCGTGAAATCTTAGTCCAAAAGATCTTGGCTTCATATGAAGCGGCACTCTCCATGCTCCGATGGAACAGCTCAGATCAGCCACAGCCGTTAAGGGGTGCAATTCGAACGTCGGAATCCCCACCTTCTCTAGTTGGCAGTCCGCGGAGCGAAGATTCAGATCGGAACCTTAAGAACCTGGAGCACAGAGATATTGCCTCTAGAAAGAGGTAAGTTCAAGCTAGCTAGCCAGCTAGAAATATTTCTTCAGCTGAATTACTTAATTAATAACGTTGCGTTCTTATTATATGTACTTAATTTTATGGACTTTCAGAAAGGCTTTGCCAACGTGGACACAACAAGTAAGAGTTAGCCCAGGGATGGGACTTGATCAAGGGCGTCTTGATGATGGCTTTAGTTGGAGGAAATATGGGCAGAAAGAGATTCTTAATGCCAGATACCCAAGGTATATACGTCGTATATACGTACTACGACATTTTACACAAATCTATATATTTAATTTGGTTGATATATATATATATATATATATATATATGTAAAGTTTGATTTCAAAGTGGTTTTTTGGAGATCAACGATCAGCAACTCAATTTGCACAGGATCTAGGAAAATTTTATATGCTACATTGACTACCATTCTATATTACTATGAAAGATGGGTCACATTTATCACATCTTACATATATAGTGAGATAAAAGTGGGACGTGAGTGTGATATATAACATTATTTATTCTGTTTATTATTAATTTGTGCATGGCTTTTGAACAAATATTACCATCCTGGCCAAGCTGTGAACATTAACAGGATCATAGGACTGATATGAGGCTGGATATAATATATATGTACGTAACTACAGATCAAGTATATATAATTAAGCCACTCTATACTAATATAAAGTTCGAATTAACCCTTTTTTGATCGTCCTGATCTAAATGAATTTAGGCAATGGATCGATCGTATATACTTTTGCACATATATATGCTAGCTAGTTTGTCTATATGCATGCCTCGGATAGCATTTAATTAACTGATCAGATCACTCACTCATGATCAAGTGATAGATATTCTGGAAGATCATGCATGTATATTATTAAACGGAAGCCTTTTTGCTATTGTCCATGGCTAGCTAGCTAGGTTTGCCTATTTTGACTCTGCTGAAAAAGCACTCTGAAAAATATTACTTTGGTTGTCTACAGTTATGCTTGTATATTTTATAGCTTATATATAAATTGCGTTATAAAGTTGGACACATGACCCTAATTAAGGATGATAATAATTCTGAACATTCCTATTCTTTCATCATGCATATATATATATATATACATGACATCCTTCTTTACCTAAGCCATGCTATTGTACGTTTAGGATGATCTATTACATTGCATTTATGTGACTCTTATTGTGCCCAAATGAATACAACTTCATGAACTTGCTTAATTTACATCATGATATGCGATATTCGATCTCCATCAACATAATTAATGGATTGATATTGTTTGAACTTGCAGAGGCTATTACAGGTGCACTCATCGAAGTGTCCAAGGTTGCTTGGCAACAAAGCAAGTTCAACGTTCTGGTGAAGACCCGACGATGTTTGCAATCGCTTATCGAGGAAGGCATACGTGTGCCCAAGCCTCCAACATAATACTACCTTCCCCACCATCACCTGAAAATCAAGAACCCAACCACAGCATGCTCGATCTTCAGCCTCAAGACCGCCAACCACAGCAAATTCAGCAACTACATGGGTCACAAGAAATGCTCTTGAATTTCCAGGCAAACCTCAAAGTTGAAACCGAGAACTTAGACACCCACGACGGCCGATCATTTCCCAGCTTGTTTGACTTCCCTTCTACATCGAATATTGAGGCTGAAACACAAAAGTGCTTTCCGGACTCTGTACTGATAGATAACAACTTTGTGGGAAGCTATTCTCCATCGTTCATGTCTCCTGCAACTTCTGCAACAAATTATTTCTCGGTCATGTCCTCGAGTGCGATGAGTATGAATAGCTTTGGACTAGTCCGGCACCAGCATTTTCAAGGCTGTGATCAGTCTGAGCTTACTCATGATCAGATATCATCAGTTGCAACCTCAGCTACAAATTCTCTTACGGTTGGTTTGGATTTTCCATTTGGCACTCCTGAATTCGATGCCAACTTCACATTTGACAACCCTGGATTCTTTTCCTAGTTTAATTTATACTTCGCTGAGAGAAATTATGAACTACTGAAAATAGCATTAGATGTGATCAGGCCGTAAAGTACTTTAGACAAGTGCATGCAGTTGATGATCATCATCGTAATCCTAGCTACCTAGTTGATGTGAGAGAAACCAATTAATTATCTGATTACACGTATATACTACGTGGTATTCTTGAAGAAGACTACTGGAAAGTGGAGGCCGGTCGAGCGGTGATCTCCTCAAGACAATTTTGCTTGGTCATGGACTTAGGTACGTTGCTGGTTGTAGTTTGAAAAGTATTTTTTTTAGCTTTGAAATGAAAAATAAAATTGATTTTTTCTCCAAAAAATAAAACTCGTACGTCTTACAAGATGTAACCATGTAGCATGCAGCTAGCTAGCTTGCAATTTTGGGGGCAAAAAAACGTGCATGATCATGATCATGTGATCAGGATAAGTTGGAAAGATTGTAATACTACTGCATGTGTGTATATATATAATCTCTCTCAATTCAATGTAACGTATCCAATTTTATTGATAGACTTCACTTTAAAGAAAAAATAACATATATATATTAATAAAAAGCCCGTGGATGACGAAAATCTCATGAAAATTAACCAAGACTTTAAAAAAGTAGTAAACTATCTAAATTTAAAATACTACATGAAGTTCATATTTACAACCATCAATCAAGTATTATAGGTTGTATGCACTCGGAAATTCGTCTTTTATGGGATGGTGATGATCTCAATTAGCTGGCCGCCGTTTGTAGCTGCAAGAGGCCCTGGCCGGATTAATTAGCCTCTATATGTTGCAACTCAGTTTTGTTTTTTGTTCTTTATTTTTGTTTTTGTTTTTATCTCTCTCTTTGTTTACAAAAACTGCTCTATGGTCTGTAGTTTTGGTATATAGCATGTATTTAAGGGAATTAATTATACGAAAATTCTAGGTGTTTATATAAATTAACGTTAATATAATGTTTATATAGCATAATTTAATTTAGAAGATAAGTTTTAAAATTTAAATTTTACAAATTAAATTTTATCATTTAAGTGATGTGGAATATACCTAATAGGCGAATACAATACTTATATGACATATTTTGATTTAGAAGATAAATTTTAAAATTTGAATCTTATAAATAAAATATTATCATTAAAATGATATGGACGGTGTGGTCCACAGATCACTTAACTTGAAAATCATAGGTCCGGATCACCACAGGAATTAGGCGATCGAACTACCAAATTGAACTTGAATTATTCAATGCACATGCAAGACCATTCAAAGATAGTTTTGGGCTGGAAGTTTCTACCAATCTTCAAGAAAAGAAAAAGTTCTACCCGTTGACCCAAAAAAATGGAGTTTACCGATAAAATAGTGGACCCTCAACAATGGGGCTTTGGGTAGGCTCATGAACCCTTAGACCAAGACACTATTGCCTGCACTGTGCCCACCAGTACCCAGTCCAATAAAAAAAAAAAAAAAATTACTCATCATCTTCACATATTATATCTTATATTTCTATTTATTTTATTTTATTTTATTTTATTTTTTAAATTTTTCTTTAGTTTTATTCTTTTAAAACTAATTGAATTCTTCTACTCATCATCTATACACTACTTATTTAATTAAAAAAATTGTGATGTGTGGAAATGATGAGTAAAAAAAAAAAAAAAACCCTACCAACCCGTACTTGTTTTTAATTGTTCGTTTTGTTTTAGCAGGAAAAGTTTATTTGTAAAATTACCCATAATATATAGAATATATGTTCTACTTGAATTAAAAGATGAATGTATTATTCGATATCTGAATCGATATTAAAAATAGTTCGTTGTGGGTCGGTCTTGTTAATATGAAAGCTAGCTACTGCACAATCTCTGTGAAAGATAATTAGCTGTTACGGAGAAATTAACAAATAAAAGCTCGGGAAAAAGACCATTGTAATAATTAAAAACAAGAAATGATATTTACAGTTTTGGAATTTTTTTTTTTTTTAAGAGATGAAGGTCACCTGTTCATGAGTGACCCCCTTCCAATTTTATTAAAAACTCTCACTTGTGGTGGAAGAAAACCGTGATAACATGCAGGACACTTGAGATTTACAGATATTCAAAGAAAACATCCAAGCGAACTTCATGTGTAGGGACCTCTGAACTTCATGGAAGTTTCTCATGCCAAGTCCCCCTTCCTTGTATGGTTTGCAGATCCTATCCCAAGCACACCATTTCATCATTGGTTTTCCATTCAATTCTTCACAAAAAAATGTAGAAAGCAAATAGTTTAATTTTTTGAAAACCTTCAAAGGCACATTTAAAACCGCCAAAAGGTGAGTAGTTATGCTAAAACATATTTCATGAGCGTAAGCCTACCTCCTTGAGATAGTAAATTTAATTTCCATCCAGTTATTTTTCTCCGAATCTTCTCAATAAGGGGTTCCAAATCTTTAGATGTAAGACATCCTGAAACCAGAGAGACACCCAAGTAGGTAACCGGGAACTTGCCTTCCACGAAACCCATTGATCTCATGAGATTACGACGCCGTGCAGATGTAATGGAATTTGAGAAAAAGAAGGCCGATTTTTCCTTGTTGATTAACTACCCTGACCACTTTTCATAAACCTCCAATGTTTTTATAAGTCTTTGAACCGAACATTTGCCACCATTCACAAATACTAAAAGATCATCAGCGTAAAGTAAATGCGAGATAAGAGGCGCACCCACTGGATGTGAAAAACATCCAATTCGACCCTCTTCAAAATTCTTGCAAAGTAATTTTGACAGCACCTCCTCCATAATAATAAATAAATATAGAGACAACAGATCACCTTGTCTTAGACCCCGAGTCGGTTGAAAGAAACCCTTGAATGTCCCATTCATCATAATGGAGAACCAGGGGGACTGAACACATTCCTTTACAAGATTACAAACCTGAGAAGAAAAACCAAATGATGTCAACACATTTAACAAAAATTGCCAGTCAACGCGATCATAGGCTTTGGCCATATCAATCTTCACCATAATGTTGCCGCCCTCTGTTTTCTTATTCAGAGAATGAACCATTTCCTGTGCCAGAGTGATATTATCAAAGATGCTGCGGCTAGGAATAAAAGCAATTGTTCATGAGAAATCAACTGAGATAAAAAAGGGGTCATCCTTTACACGAGAACCTTTGAAAGAATCTTATAAGCAACTGAACAAAGGCCGATAGGATGAAACTTGTCAAAACTCTTGAGATCCTCCACCTTCACAATCAACACCAGATAAGATGCCATATAAAATCTAGGTAAAGGAGAACCTGAAAAGAAATCATTGACTGCCTAAACGACATCCTCTTTGATTAAATCCCAGCAGCTTAGATAGAAACCCGAGCCAAAACCATCCGGTCCAAGTGAGCTCTCTTTTGGAATTGATTTCAAAGCAGCCAAAATCTCGGTCTCAGACAGGGCTATAGCAAGAGCCAAATTATTTTCCTCAGATATAGAGCACTGTATTAGAGATGCAAGATCCACCTGTTCAACAATAGAAGGATTTGCAAGATAGTCCTTAAAATAATTTAAAGCTCCTTGATGAACCTGTCTCGACGAATTCAAAATAACTCCATTCACTAGTCGCATGTTAGAGATTACTCTAGTTTGCCTCTATTGGTTAACAATTGTATGGAAGAATTTTGCATTCTAATCGCCTTCTAAAAGCCATTTCTTTTTTGCCAATTGAGAAAGCCTGAGTTCTTCACGTTGTTCCCATGTATCCAGTTCAAGTCTTGTAACCAAGAAATCACATTCGACTTCCTGATCATAGCCACCTTGTAACCGACTCTCTAGTACCCCCAATCTTTCTTCTAATTCTTTGATAGTCTGCGCTACATGCCCAAAGACCTGATTATTCCAAGCTCGTAATGCAAGCTTCGTTTTCTTCAATTTTTTTGCCAACCAAATAAGACCCGCAGAAGTAGTAGGTTCCTTTCAAACTTCTTCAACACATCTCTTAAAATCTGCATGCGAAACCCACATATTTTGAAAGCGAAAAAGGCGAGGGCCGTAGTTTATCACTTGTTTTTGGAATTGAATGAGCATAGGATAATGATCCGAAGTCTTCCGTTTAAGATATTCAAAGAAAGTTGAGGGAAACCTGTTTGCAAAATGGATATTAATCAGCGCTCTATCAAGACGTGCCTAGCTTCGAGTATGCCCCTCATGGCCATTACACCATGAAAGTCGGCATCCCACAACCTGGAGGTCCAATAAACTACAGTGATCAATACAATTATTAAAATCTTCTATCTATGCAATAGGTCTTGGATGACCACCAACTCTTTCACTATCTTCCCAGATAATATTGAAGTCCCCTACCACCAACGATGGAGACTCATTGGCATCTACCACCTCTAAACTTTGCCATAACTCTTGACGCTCTATGCTATTGCACTTTGAGTATATAAAAGAAATGAAGAGCTTCTCTTCACCAAACTGAAACCTCCCAGAAATTAATTGATTAGTCATAGACAACACCTCCCAATCACAATCGTCACTTCAAAAAATTCAAATTTTACCATCAACTTCCGCATTACTACAAAAATTCGGTAACCCCATCAAACAAGCCAAACGAGTCATTTTATCAACCTCAGCAAAAGGTTCCAAAATCTCGACAAGAGGCACATCATACTTCTTAACTAAACTGTTTAAACGATTCGGGAACTATCTAACCCTCACAAATTCCAAACCAAAATTTTATCAATCATAAATTGAGTTTAGAAGGTCGGGATAAAACCTGTTGGGATTGTCTCACTGTGTGTTCCTTTGATTCAATTGTGCGGCTAGGATGTTTACTCTCAGGATCCAAATTATATCGCTTTTGTCGAGCCAGTGCGCCAGGAACATCGTCATCCTCTGGATCTGAAATTGAAACATGTTATTTCTCTCTCACGTCACCATCATTTTCAAATGCTATTTGAGTCCGGCATTCCAACTCTAGTATTTCGGAGACCAGAGTTGTGTGGCCCCCTCGAAGAAACCTCTGTTCGGAACATCTTCCATAACCAACAACTCCACAGTAGGACTACCAGCTTCAACCTGGACTGCACTACTCCCTCATATTTTTCCATGCATAGAAAACAAGTCATGTATGTTCATGGGATCATCAGGTACCTCTTCCACCAATGGTTCCTCTGTGACAGAACCTATTTGCCCATGCACATTGGTTCTGGTTGCTATATCAACGATATTTCCTTTCCTTGTTTCTCCACAACCCCATCCGTAACCAAAGCCAAATTTTGTTCAATCACTGGTAATTCTTCCTGCACCAAATTTTCCGATACCACACCGTCCACCACCTGCTCTGTCTCCCCCTCCTTCTCACTTGTTTTTTCTTTATCACTTGTTTTTGCTTTCCACACTTGCCAGTTCTTGGATAGAGCACGGTTACTTGTCTCCCCTCCTACCTTATGCCGAGTCTCCCCCATACGACAAACCACATTCACATGCCCTTGTCTACAACACTTAGTGTAGTAAAAACCAAGTTTTTCATACCGTACTTCCTGCCAAATTGTTTTATTTGCCGAAACAACAATCATAAATCCTTTGATTGGTTCCTCTTTTAGATCCACTTCTATACGCATACGTGCACCCGTAGCCCTCGTTTTATTCAATATAGCATTGTTAGTGCCTAGGAAACAGCCAAACTGAGTTTCAAGGATTTGAAGACAATCCCTTCTATATAAGTGTATTGGTGATCCTGGCAAGAAAATCCATTGAGGAGCCAAAGATGACTCCTTCTTAAGATCAAAATCTCTAGACCATTTAAATAGCCGAAAAGAGTTCCCCTCCAAAGTTCTTCCTTCACGTGCCCAACCATGAACAAAGTCATGTTCATTTTTCATGTGTATCAAAACATGATATTTGTCCATGAAACTGATCTATGGAATCTCTAATAGGCCCCATTTTTTCACCACATGCAGACTTATATTATCGATGGACTGTCTAACTCGCATGAATTTCATCACCAAAGCAAACTTAAAATCTTCCGCAGCCTTCACCATCTCTGGTTTCGAGATTTTAAAGCCCAACTCCCCATCAATATCCACCGGAAAGCGCGTAGGTAACTTGAAGGATGGATTCTCTGCATGTTTTGAGATCGCCTAGGCATAAGAATTATTCAGTGGAGCATTAGGAAAGTCGTTCCCCGCCGACGACAAGGCCATTAGAGGGGCAGCACACGTCGTCAAGGATCAACCCTAGGAGCGTAAGCACCCAGAACAGGAAACCCAATGTCCTCGGACTTTCCAAAAACAGAGCAATAGGAAATTGCGAAAAAAAATACCCCAGACCTTCTCTCTCTAGTACTAATATATATATATATATAAATAAAAAGATTAAGGTAGAAAACTTAATATGAAATTCATATTAAAAAATTATTTTTTTAATAGTGGTCCCCTCTTTTTCAAAAGGAGTACGAGAGGACTGGATGCTCCCTGACTGTATCGGAACAGTGCTTCAATGTCGATGTCTCATTCACTCAAAAGAAATGATAGTTGCAGTCATGAGTGCGCAAGCGCAGTGCAGTCACTTTAAAAAAATGAATAAAATATGAGACTCACATGAAAAAAAACTAATTTTTTAATAGTAGACCTCACCCTTTTTCAAAGCAACTGCATGATGCTTAAACATTCCACGACTGTATGTAGCATTACTCTTCACTCAACTATGCTAACTTTACACGGGTTCACATCAACATAGATTGATATATAAGAAGAATTAGGATTCTTTTGGACATTTGGAGTATCTTAAAATTTAGTGAATATTAATGAAATGATTTTAGTTGAGATGTTTTATATATTGGATTTTAGGAAATATTGAGAGATAAAAAGTTGAATAAAAATACTATAAAGTTAAAAAATTGTATTGATTCTTGTGTTTTGTTTTGTAACTTGTAAAAATTGTATTAATTTTTGTGTTTGGATAATGATTAAATGAAAAAGATAAAAATTAAAAATTAAAAAATATTTTATATTTGAGTGATGTTTAAAAATAAAATTATAAAAAATTATAATAATTTCGTATCTATCAATATGTCCAAACATCCCTCTGTCAAGTATTTTAATTTGGCCCACTACTGCATCGACGACGTTAGGGCTGATGCTTCGCTAGATTTCTACTTTCTAGGTGAATATATATATATATATATATTTCATAAATATGTACGGATGCTAATGCATGCCATAGCTAGCCTGTATATGTACGGATACTACATAAAGTTATTAAATCTTTTCAATTTCTAAACTACCCAAAGTACACCAAGTTATTGTAAATCTGTACATGATTTGATCGATCGATCTTCCAATGTATTTTTCTGTTAATGTAATGAACTGTACAAGGGGTCAGGGGTCAGGGGTCAGTCTATTTATATATGAGCAACTATACGGTAACAACTCATCTATGATTTATCTATTACTTCTTCATAAAATATAATTTTTTCAAATTTGAGATACATAAAATCCAAATCCAAATCAAAATCAAAATCAAATTTCAAAAAAATATTATTTTATTCAATAATAGTTTAAGAATAGTAAATTAATAATTGGTAGTTTATCATTTCTCTTTATATATATAGGTAGTTATATTAAATATAACTAATTGGTAGTTTATCATTTCTCTTTATATTAATAGTTAATTAATTTCATAAAATTATGTGGAACTTAATTTTCTAAAATATTAATGCTTATGCAATATTCAGTACTTCGATCAGAAATATAGATTCATCGTGCATGTGGGTAATTAATACTATATGAGAAATAATACTTGCAGTCGTGAGTGTGCAAGCGCCGTGCAGTCGTTTTAAAAAAAGTGAATAAATATGAGACTCACATGAAAAGAAATTAATTTTTTATAGTGGACCCCACTCTTTTTCAAAACGACTGCACGGCATTTACACATTCCACGACTGTATGTAACATTACTCATACTATATTAGCCGGACTTTTGGATACGTGGGAGCTAAGGTATTAGAATAGACCACCGGCCAGATCATAAGGAAAGGTGGGGGCGTAGCTAGCGATCGAAAGGGATAGAAAAATATTGATATATACAAACATAAATGAATATGCATGTCATAAGATTCCAAGAAAAGTTTTGATAGCCTGCCCTCCCCCGGCCCAGTACTCTGAATTTTATTAGGTGGGGAGACAATAATGAAGGAATTAATGCCAATCCCTAGCTAGCTTGGACATACATGAAGACACAATGCAATTTTCAAATAGGGTTTCTACTATTATAGGTTAGAGAGGCAATACGAATATTGCATTCATGTATAGCTAGGGTACTTAATTAGTAGCTCAATTATTTATAGCTAGCACTCGATTATAAATATATATTTATATATATATATATATATATATATATATATATGTCTCGATCTACTTTAGAGTAGGCTGGCAACATTGGTCTGTTTAGAAACGTAACTATTTTAAGATATTCTTATATTATTTTATTATTATTTATAAATTATTTATTACTATTTATGAATTATTCATTACGATTTTATTACCATTCTCGCTACTATTTATAGATCATCTTAGATACTTTTAATATCCAAACATAGTCAACTTTTAAAGAGCTTTACAAATTCCATGATCTATTGATCATTTATATATCTATCAACTAGATTGGCTTTTTCATGACATTAAATTGTAGGCAGTATATATATCGAGGTGAATGAATGATCAATGGTCCAACATTGCCCCATTTCCCTATCCTAGTCAAATCTTACTATATTCCCTTTATGGTCTAGTCATTACAAAGAAGCTAAGAATCGTACGTCAACGTCTAAAAACCAAAAGAAAAGAAATTTTGAAATATTCAATGCGGAAGCCAGATTGGGTTTCTTATCAGATATGTCTCCCTTGCATTAAGATACCAAGCTATATATGATGCGAAGGGTGAAGAGGAAGAGGTCGGTCTCAAGGAGGTTTAATTAAACTTGACATTGATGGTATAGCTAGCTAGTTATGGAAACTGGATTGGTGTGGACAACGTTACGTTAATGATGGTGGGGTCTTTGGATGACGAATTAAGAAAGGTTTGTAGTGGCGTTTTCTGCTTTCTATGGAGGGGGTTCAAATTAATATGTTGATTGATGTAACATCAGCTGTGCGCGTTAGATGGGCTAGCTAACTTTATATATATGAGATGTTATATTTATATAGGAGATAATTAGGTAGAGTTAAGTACTGGAGTTCGACTGCCTTGTTGCGATGAATTGATTGAAAGATCAGAGTGGTAATTGCACTTCAGTTGCTGATGATCTATCCATGTGAGAAATGCTTTTATGAGAAGCTAATCAAGCTGCTTGAGTTTTTGGTTAACAAATTATAAGTTACGTACAAGAGGCCGGCTTACCCAGGAATATTCTAGTTTTTAGAATCTCCCAAAATCAGTGAGAGGCGCTCTTTGAAAATGGATTGACAAGAGATCTCATGCATCAATACATTGTAGATGATTTTAATATGGAACTGGACACAGTTTAATTTGCAAATTTTAAAGTTCGATCCATTCGTAAAAAGTAATTCATGCTTATTGCAAAATCCAAGTTTGATTTTCTTCTATAATTATAATCTGAGTTATTTTATTATCGAGTCGGTGTGTACGTAGAGCTCACAATCTTGTCACATCAATGGTAAGATTTGATTTATAAGATTTAAATTTTAAAATTTATCTTATAAATTAAATTATGTCATGTTGCAAGCACTTTACTAGGTGTGCTAATCTATACATCAGCTTAAGAATTTAATTTTTCTTATAATCTAGATAAATTGTCTGTGTTGGTTAGTTTTGAGTGTAAGTAGTTTTTTGTTGATCATAACACATCTTAACTTGCTTTGGACTTTTTTAAACTCTCGATGGAGCTATCAAAGTTTCAAAATTTATAACCACGCGGTATATTCTTTCGGTCATGTACTTCAAATAAAACAATGAATGATCGGTTTGATTCGTTTAATATATATATACAGTTCTAAAGTCTTCCATTTTCCTTTTCATTATTTTCTTTTTTGGTTTTCTTCAACAGTGAGATCATCTCATCAATTAGCTTGATATTTATGCAGAAATGCACCTTAATGTAGCTTCCATGGTAAAAGCTGTGTGCAAGAACATGATGATCATCTATATTTCATGCATGAAAGTGCCCCCACATGAGAAGTTAGGTAAAGACAATTAATTCATCATTCATCAAGTATATATTATAACTTGATAATGAAAATTGAAATTCATCATAGACGACCATGCAACTTCAAATTTGAAAAAACTCAGCTACAGAGAGAGTTACACATGATGGTGACTACCTAACACATGATGAGGCCATGGCTGATTACAGTTACATTTATAGTTAAAAAGGAATGTCGGAAAATGCCAATCCCTACATTCCCTTTTATTAGTGCATGCACTTCAGTTGAAAAAGAAAGAAAGAGGTCTTGTTAGGGTTGAGACTGCTCATGGTGAAACAATTTATAATCTTGATCAGTGAACTTAGCAGAATGTTTGCTGAATTTGGTGTGCGAGTTCCTCTGCGCTAAGTTGGCATTCAATTCCAATCTGTCAACAAACACACATCCAATATTCATTAGGTTCAATAAATTTAATTAAATCAAAGCATGAGTGTCACATAACAATTCTTCAATAAATTCCAACCAAATTAATGAGGGCATGTCGCTGCGCGCTAGGTACCATAGTTTTCAGCGCATGCATTGCGCGCATCGTGGTTCCCAAAGACATGCATTAAACTTGACAGTCAGTAGTACTAGGACAGCACATAACAACGTCAGTTTCCACAGATTGGTATCAAGTTACTGTACCATATATATATATATATATATATAATAAATATAGATAGAAGCAACTATTGTAAGCATCCATTTTGCACACATGATGTGGCATCATCTAGACCACACATCTCTCCAAGTGAGTGTTGGGAACAATCAACTAGAAGTAGCCACGCAGTGAGTGCAAAGTGTACACTGCTATAGTGGCTTCTCTATAACATTACTCAAATATATATATATATATATATATATATATATAGCGTTGTTAATTATATTCTTAATATTAAGGTGATCAGAATATGCTCGTAAATCATTTTTAGTATAACTAAGTATTTAATTACCTTTGATTTTCAGGATTATGTACGTACAAATAAGATAATGAATAATAAGTTCACGAATAGAGTAGTGATCGACTACCCAATTAATTAAAGATTTAATCTTTGATTGTTTAGAAGCATGTGGAGAATGAGCTAGGAGAGATGCGTTATATATATAGGTTCTGATCAAGATATACTGTTTCAAGATATACTGTGAAACATAATGAGAGAGAGAGAGAGAGGTCAGAAAGCACTACAGACAAAGGGGTAGCATGAGGAGCACTTTCCACAAATCTCAACTGTCTGTAGAGCTCCACGCTATATTAATTTGTGTATTTTTCCAGAATAATAGTGAGAATTTGGTTATACCTGTATTCTTTTCAATGCAAGTTAATTTTATAATGCCAACATAAATATTCTGAACTAAAATCTGGAAAGAAAAAAGAGCGCGAGGTTCAAGATATGTAGAGTTTTACCTTAATGGTGAAGGAGTTACGCATGGTTTCGTCAACAGCGCTGATGCTTACATGGAGAATTTCGAGGGAGAGGTCTTCAAGTGCAGAAATTATTTTCATGGCTTGCCCTGGGATCCGAGGGGATACTGTCTTCAAAAGAAGATTTGGACCTGAAAACTTCACCTCCACGTCTGCAATCGGAGACTTCACATTTGCAACGAGTTCATTGATCACATTATCAGTGATTGAAGTAGTAGATGAAGATGTTGGAGATGGTTCAATTGAGCTAGCCATGGTTGGAGAGAGGTAACCTTGCTGCAACTTTGACCTGTAGGGGCTACTTGGCTGTGGGGTTCTTGGGCTGATGGGTAAGTTTAGTCTAGGGCTTAGAGGTGGCTTTCTAGGGCTAAGCGGTGAGGGTCTTGGACTTGAAACTAGCCTAGGGCTGAGGACTTCACTGTAAACTTTTCGTTGCTTCTTGGCCTCAAGCGACTGAAGAACTTGCTGCAACTCCTTGATGTAATCGACCACTCCTCCAATTATGGATGCTTGATCTCCCTGTACGTACCATAAAGGCAGAAATTAACTTACTCCTGAATGATACTGGAGATATATATATATATATACACACACACACATACATACAAGATGATCAGCGTGTAAGCTGCAACTTGAAAGAAATAATGAAATAATGATGGGTTTTTGGTCCTAACACTGTCATTTAATTTGGAAAGATCTTTTGCTGAGTGCTGAGGAATAGTTCACTCGAAACCACATCCTACTGCATGTCTACTATATATTACATTGAAGTCTTTTCTTTCTCTGCAAGCTGCAACCATAGTGTCATGACCTCTAGACTCTAGAGCTACATAATTCAAAAGCTTAATGAATTCTAGATCAAGTTTAGAGCTCGCCAATTAAGTAGCCAGGACTAGTATGCAAAAGCCAAATGCATACGTAAAGTTTCTTGTTAATTAAGACTGAGGTTACTGAAGCATCCGAAACCAGATTATAACCAAAACACAGTGAATTATTTGAGAAGCGTAGTCTGAAGTACTACGACTAGGCATGCATATATATAACTTACTCTTTTGACATAGAAGCAAGGCATAAGTGCCCTCAACACAGACAAATGCTCGTTCATCTGCTTCCTCCGGTTGCGCTCCACAGTAATATGGGAAGTACTCCTTGTTTGCCCTTCCGGGTTAGCTTCCTCCGAAGAAGTCATCCCCGCAAGTTTCAGTCTCTTGCTCTTCGGTGATGGTTCAAGCTCGCTCTCCGACTCCTGGAAGGCACTGGAGGAAGTAGACTTCTGAGAGACCAGTCTTCCCGTCTCTTCGCCTTCTTTCGAGGCCTTAAGTACCACAACTTCATGATCATTCGGAGGGAACTCCGCCATACTTTCTAAGCTCTCAAAGATGCTGAAAAGATCATCTTCAGCCAGATTGGTATCTCCTAATTCATGTTCTTGAAAAAAATCAGACAGAATATCGCCCATTTTCAGCACTCCTTTCTATTTTTTTTTTCCTCCCTGAAAACCGCTAAATATTAACAAGTGTACTCCTGGAAGGGCCTGGTGGGGAATAGAGGAGTGGAGGAGACTTTAAAGGAAAAGGACCAGATGGAGAAGTGAAGGTTTAAGATTGTCTAGATCAAGAGAAAAAAAGAATGCTAAGAGGTGTAAATGGGAGAGCTCAGGCTGGGGTGAAAGAGACTAAACATCGCCATCATCAACTCTTTGATAGCTGGACCAGGTGTATGAAATTTGCTTTGTCCTTTACGGCCGTTAGATGCTGGGGCAATCTCACGGGAAATCAGGGAGGCAGTGGAGCACACAGAATCCCGAGAAAATGGAAATTTAAAAACCAAAAACAGAAACATGTTAGAGCAGAGAACCGTTGCGGAGAGAGAGGTAAAGAAGAAAGAGGGTTATATAGAGTCATGCGAAGTGTCGTTCATGAACAAATTAAGGTGGTGATTGGATTAATGGAATTTTTTTTTTACGAATTTCGATATTTTCTAGGGTGCGTCAATAACACGTCAGCTCCAGTTCCTTCTGCTAATTAGGTAAGATATAAATGTAAAAGCTACGTTTCTGATTTGGTCTATTAACTGAGGAGATGTGCATTGAATGATGATATCTTGATCTCCTGAATGCATTTGTCTATTAGAAATTAGAATGGTCTGCTAATTAGAAACTATATATATACGAGATCAAATTTGTGCTTTATATATTCACGAATACTATTTATTTATTTACATATAATTTTATGCATGCACTCTGGGTGAATGCAGGACAAAATGACATGATCATGTTATTTGATATATATGGACGTGATGAAATTTAATGGACTGAATTATGATATAATCTTTCTCGCGTGTTCTTTGTAATTTGCTTTTGGCCGGATATTACCAGGACATTGTAGGACGTTCGAGCTGCAAATGTACGTACGTTGGGATATTTCACATGATTAGCTAGGCATGCCGCCGTATGCATGCTGATCTTGATAAATCATGCATCGTGGTTAGGGGTATCAAATAGTGTTAACGAGTCGTGTTCGTGTCGTGTCAAGACACGTATATTATACTATATGGGTCAACCCTAATCCGACCTATTAAGCTTATCGTATTAAAATCTGAAACTCTAACACGACTAATTAACATAACGGGTCGTGTCGTGTCAACCTGTTTTGACCCATTTATATAAATGAGTTGAACAAATCTGAAATTAACCCGTTTGACCTAATTAAATTTAACATAATTTTATATAAATGTTAAAATCACAATATCTATAAAAAATATAAAACTGACTACAAGTCCAAAATTACAATTCAAACAATAAAAGATCAAATTAAAATCCCAACAATTTTATTTTTAGGTATAAGGGTATAATTGTAACTTTAATTTTCTTAACGGATCATAACGGGTTATAACTGGTTGACGTTGACCCATTATCAACCCGTTAAACAATCGTGTCTTAACGAATCAAACTATTTTAATCCGAACCCGTTAAGGCTAAACCCTAACATGCTTTTATCGTGTCGTGTTCGTATTGGGTTAACAGATCGTGTCACATATTACCATCCCTAATCATGGTACCTAATTCATGACATTGTATGGGTACTTAAATCTAGAAATTAAGCGTAATCATCATGTGATGATCAGTCCGATCAGGGCAACATGAAAAGGATCAAGTAAAGTAGATCGATTGAATTGTTCAACGTACGTGCTTCTTCCCTTATACATGGTATTAGAATTATCTCATGCAGCCTCTCAAATTCCCCCTCTGGTTTCCACTGACAAGTCGGTTAAAGGAGAACCACCACCAAATTGAAGGAATGTATTTTTGTTATTCACTCTTTATTTTATTGATTAATTCATTTTCGCTGTATACATATATTGTAGTGCATTGTATATTCTGATATAATGGAATAAAGGTTTACGTTCATATTGCCTTCACAAACAACCCTCTCTGCTTCCTCTGTTTTTACTTTGCATTCTTCTCCTGCGCCATTTCCATTACATGGTGCTCGATTTAATTGGGTAGTGAGTGTGTGTGTGTTTATGTGTGTGTGTATATATATATATATATATAAGTTTAGAATTATGATCAATTGAAGCTGGGATTCTGATTTTGCATACCATATATCATGGTCCGCTAGTTAGGACAGGCCAGGGTCGTGGATTTGAATGCTCTTAGTGTCAGTTTTCAGACGACTACATGTCGGTACGTACAGACTCAGAACTAATGCAACTGGCAAGTCGTCGACCCATATTTGTAGAAGAAACGAACCGCGTACATGATGATTGAATCACAACCGTCAGTGCCGTTGAAGCACATTGATCAATCATAAAAAGGCTGGTTTTTCGATCCCTGAAATGGTGGAACTTTTATTGAACTTTCCTAAAATTATTTATAAACCCCATGCAAGAACTTCTTCCTCCCCCATATACATAAGCATTCAATAACGTGAGATAGCACGACTCGAAACTTGGCTCGATTCGAGTCCCAAATTTTTGGCCAAGGAATGGATCATCTAGATTACCATCCTCGCGTACATGCAGGCGCTCAAATCAGGATGTTACAACTATGTTTATTTCATAATAAAAAATATTATATCATGGTTTGCATTAGTTCATTATATACCCTATAAGTATACAGCTTGGTGAAGGGAAAAATCATCATGTGTAAGTTTCAGAGTGAAGGCATTAGGGCAACTTGATTACCAGCGAAGCTGCGAAAGGCCGACGGTTTCATTGTAAGGGAAAATAACCCAGATTGAATTTATATCATCACGCTGCAAGGTCACAAGTACTGAAGAATGTTAATTTCTACCAAAAACCTCGGCCGTACAACAATTTGACTTTAGTTAGGAAAGTCTCTTCCAAGCATTTGTTAAGCAAATTACTTATAAGCACACTGTCATATTTACTGTGGTAGTTGAGTTTGCTCTTCCAGAAAAAGGTTCTTTTTCCTCCATTAAATATTTATTCCATGGTAAAACTCAACGACGGATGAGAAGCTTTTTGAAGAATATCGATCTAATCTGACTCTGGCCTCCAGGAAAAGTTCAGCTTTCTTTTTCCTCTAATTTATATGTACTACATATGCAACAGTGATTGGGTACGGATTTTGTCGGAGTATATAGCTGTAACTTTTTAGCTAGTTTTTTGGGAAAAAAAATCATGTATAGCTTATTTAAGATTTTACCGCCGACAAAGTCATGGCCCTTGGGGATCGAGTTCGACTTTAGCTAGCTCACGATAGACGGAGCCATTGCAGCTAGCTTCTTTTCTTTGTTGGGTTTTGACAATGACTAGCTAAGATCAGTACTGGTAGGGAACAATTACAAAAATCACGTTATTAAACATGTATGTCTGTCTCCTCTACAAAATGGCTGTGTTACCCTAGTTACTTCCTTGTGAGGAAGACAAAATGGACATGTGTAAGTGTTTATTAGGAGAGAGAGAGAGAAGAAATAAATGATCAGACAAGGCACGCGTAAAGTGGCGATGACGACTAGGGCTTTTGGCAAAATCAGCAACTTGCGTACGTATATAATATTTTATTGCATGCAGAATGATACTAGTGTTATTATTATGGTGGGCTTTCAATGCACAGGTATGGCATCTCAGTGCCTACAATGTTGCCGGTAACTAAATGATGAATGAAGTAGTTCTATATATAAATATTTACATATATAATCGATGTGTTTATCAGCTTATCATCAGAGTACTCCCGTACGACTTTTGCTTCTTTTGAGATGTGTTTAGAAGTACTGTAACTTCATGTAAAGTGCAAGTAAATAATAAGGAAGCTAGACGTTTCAACCCAAAACCAAAAAGGCTGGCAAATATGCAGTGCTAGAAGCATATCATGTATGCATATACGGCTTCCCAAAGAGTTTCACATTCTGTTTCTGAGTCTAGTTATGATGAAGGAGTTACGCAGCTCTAGAGAGATAAAGCCACTCAGCATCTTTGTCATAGCTGTATTAAATTCTCTCTGATTTTATAGTATGGCCCTTATTCTATATGAATGAGGGAATGTGGGACAAAATTTTAAAACAAAGAGTAGGCTTCAGTAGTTTTTATTGCATTGGGGTCCGGGAAAAAACATCATTCAATATCACCCACGAAATGTATGAGCATAACATTATTACTTAATAATTACTGCTGCTGTTGCTGCTGCTGTTGCTGCTTCTACCACATGATTTAACCTACCATACAACTGCACTCATTTAATCTCTCTCTCTCCCTCTATATATATATATATACACAGAGGAGACCCCATTTCATCAGAAAAATATGTGGGTCCTACGGGCTTGATTACATTTTAGATTTCCATGCCCTATTTGGGAGGTCACGTCCCCGTCCAGTACTTCTGTCCCTCTGAACCGTTGGTGTCAAGCTAAATGTCAAAATTATTAATAATTTAAAATTCGAAGTTGCTCAATCCTTCATTAATTGTTTTCTTTATATATATGACTCGGAGTACTTGTATTAATTATATACTTAGTATTATTTTATCATTATTAGAATGTACATGATGTTTGTACTGTATACATGGAGGAACATCATGTACGTACAATGTCATTTCGGTAGATTATAAATTATTGGTTTCTATATCTTTAATTTCCAAACAACATGAGATTGAGTTTTGGTCGAGATCAATCGCAATAAAGTATAATAATTGGGCTAATTCATCATTTCTATATATATATATATAGATATCAGAGATCAGAAAAGTAATGGGTAACTTTTATATATATAATGCATGGCTTCAACACACACGTATCGATTATATATTAAAAAAGAGTAATACTATATACTATATATACTCTCATCCTACTTTTATCTTACTAAATAAGATATGGCACATTCATCACAATTGAATGATAAAGAAGTATCCAATAAATGATCATTTAATAGTAATAAATGTGTCACATCTTACTTAGTCAGATGAAAGTGAGATAATAAAATTGTGGTGTATAGAATTTTCTATTAAAAAAACACATATCATATAATATAATAATGTGCGCTCGGATTCAAAAAAATATAATATTCTTTTGCATGAAAATAATGAACTTTCGACAAACTATCTAATTATAATAGCCTAAGTGCAACGCAACTACCAATATATACCAGCTAGATGAGAGATATTGCTTTGTAACAGACGGAATTTAACAGGAAGCTAGCTAGGAAGGTATGTTTGGAGTTTGGACTTCCATCATCAATCCAAATTTTAGGGCAATGTAGAGACTAGAAACAAATGGAAGTTGCATGCTTTTCCCTTCATGCACCTTTATGGCACAATATTAGAGGCAGAACAAAGTCTAACTTTTCATTTTTTCTGTAAATTAAACCCACTTTTTGGTCGACTGTAAACCATGCAGTTGATCGATGTCCAAATTTGTCTGTAGTTTGCTCGGCGTTTGAGAGAGAGAGACTAGAGAGAGAGGCTATTCATGTAAGATGCATGCATGCATGCTTCTTAATTAACAATAGAAATCCAAAGGCACATGTAGATGTGGCATGGAGGTGTCCATTTCAGTAGCAAAATTGTACCAGAAAGATGTGCCTTGAATGCCATTATTGGCATTCCTCCCGCCATACAAAACAAAATTTTGAATTAGCTGTCTCTAGACTGATCTGCCGGTGATGGTGACCATTGAGATGAGAGTTGGTTGCTGTTTACGCGCTTTGGTCCCACGCCGCATGCTGCAGCTAGGAATGTCTCAAACATATGGGGACCTTTTGATCAATTACCTTTTCTTACTAATTATCCGAAATGGTAAGCCCTTTTTCTTGTTTCTTTTCTTAATCTCATGATGAGTTTAGGGATTTACGAGATCAAATCATGGAAGCCAAGAAACGTAATATCATGTATATATGTAGAATCTGATAATATTGGAGATAATAATTTATCGTGCTAGCTAGCTAGGGCAGATCAGCTTCATATAGATTCTCGCTATAGGGAAATAATCTCTCATATGTTAACAGCATGAATTAATACATTAAATAAATTATAAAGAATAAAAAATTTGCTGCCTTAACTGTTGAGATCGAGTAGCTAGCACCATCGAAAATTTGAAACAATATGCAGAGATCAATCGATCCAGTACCTAGCTGACTGCAACAATCTTCAATGAAACCCCCATTAACGAAACGCTCAGCAGCTAATATATATATATATATATATATATATATATATGTGTGTGTGTGTGTGTGTGTGTAAATGGTACGTCAATACATTTATTTGTATTAGGGCTGTACAACAAACCGAAAAACCGACCTAGACCGACTCAGACCGGCCCCCGGAGCTCAGAACCGGTGAAAAACCGGTCGGCGTGCTGTAGAAAATAGTGTAAACCGATCTCAGCCGGTTCGGCGTCGGTTCGAACCTGGTTCAAACTGCTGAACCGGCCTATTAAAGAAATGTTATTTTTTTTTATATATTATTTATTCAAAACGACGCCGTTCCACTTAAGTTTAAGTGGAACGGCGTCGTTTTAAGTCTGTAGTTGTGTTTTAACATAAGTGGAACGGCATCGTTTTGAAATTGGGTAGTCTTCTTTCTCGGGCGTCTTCTTCCCAGTGACGCGATCGCATTTTTCGTTCCCTCTCTCTCCTCTGCGACACACTCTCTCTCTCTACTCTCTCAGACGAAACTCGTTGATGAACCAACCGTGAACTGCCAGAGAACTGCCGGTGTCGAGACGGCCGGTGTTTCTTCTCCCCATCGATCGGTTTCGGCCGGTTTCCTCCCCCAAAAATAAACTATCGGTCGGCGTTGATTTTACCCAAAAACCGCGCCGATGGGGTCGGTTTTCACCCCTAATTTGTATGTTGCCTTTATTTTCTGATCCTCTTTATATGTGATATTGAATGATGGACAAGTGGCTAATTCTGAAACCTTGAAGTGTAATGCACTGAGCTAGTTGATCACGTGACCTGCACGTGACTCGTAAGCTGCATCACGGAAGGAACAAGCTTGAGCCGCAGGATCATGACACGAGTTGGCATCTGTTTCATCCTATATATATGTGTAGCCATCCAATATGTAAACCCTAATTCATTTTGTACATTTTTCATTCTATTGTTGAGAGGCTTCAAAAGAGAGAGAGCAGAGAAGGGGCGAACCTAGGGTTTGTTAGGGTTTCACTGTGAGGAGAAAATCTGTGCGATTTTCTAGTGAGAGAGTGAGGGCTTTGTACATACAAGTGGTTCTGAGGTTTCTCTGTGAAGGACATTGATTACCAATAAAGCTATGAGGTCATTCCTGCCGTGGACGTAGACCATTAAGGTCGAACCACATAAATCGGTTGTGTTGATTCTTTCATTTCTTTCATTCTTGTTATTTCTTTGATTATTGATCTTATTCTTGTTATTTCTTGTTCTGTTTTATTATTTGTATTATTTCTGAATCTTGTTTGGTTCTATTAGTGTATTTTCGATATCAAACTTTGTTATTTGAGTTCTGTACAAAGGACTTAGAATAATTCTTAACAATATGGTTCCAAGTTCCATTAATCATGTGCTTGCAGAGTGAACAAGCTAATATAGATCCTTTGTAAACTGATTTGGATTTTGCATTCCGCTATGAACACTACTACCAAGGCCAAGATTTCTGGAAAATTGGATCCAATCTCCTGATAAAGTAGCTGAAGTTGTTCAAGATCATCAGCCTCCAGCAATCTCAACTTGACAGCTACTGTCTAGAAAAAAGAAGAAGACAACCAGTAATTTTCCACCTGAAAAAATGCGTTTAGCCACAGTTCCAAGTCTCCACACAATTGCATGCAGTGCTGCTTACTACCAACAATCATTTCGTGTCAAATCTTGATTGAAATCAAACATGTCACATGTGGTAGCAGAGGCTACCCCAAGACGTTTTAGATATGAGATCGTTATCCGACTCAAAACACACACACATACAGATATATATATATATAATTTAATGCAAAAGAAGTTTACTTCTTTTTCTTCTCTTTTTGGTTGTTAACGTACGTTAAAAACTGTTCATTTCTCATTATTTATAAACTAATTTAAGTAAAATCTTATTTTTTGAAAAAAAAAAGATCATTTCAATGACATACAACAAGCTAGGGATCACACGTGTAACCTCTCCCCTCTCTCTGAAACTTTTGCCATAAACCTATGCCGCCATATTTAGTAGCGCTACCTCCATGATAAACCTTCGCCAGGGGTGGGATGGAGAAGTGCTCCTCCTCTCCTCTTCGGCCACTATATAGTAGTTTTCTCAGTTTGTTTCTCTGGGTTGTCAATGGCTTTATGTTGTTCTAGAGCTTCTCTTTCTTTTTCCATTAGATCGAAAATGTTAATTGATTTATCGCTTTTCGGCTGTTGAACTGCCACACGCGCCCCACCACTATACTCGCTTGCCGTCTATCTTCAAAACTCCTTTGGAGGTGTTAGAGAGAAAAGGTAAAGTTGCAATCTATTTTCACCTTTTATTGTAGTTGTACCAAAAGCTATATATAGGAATATTTACAACTCAACTAAAAAATAAACTAAACAGTTACATACCAACTAAATTTGAAGACATATAGTTAGCACAAATAAAAATAGTACAAACTACATTTAATACTACCCCTCAAAATGGAGTGTAATGGAATGAACACCCATCTTGCAAACCAAATGATGAAATTGCTGACTTCCAAGGACTTTAGTGAGGACATCAGCAACTTGATGTTGTGAATAAACATGAAAAGTCTTAATAGTGCCATCATGAATTCTATCACGAATAAAATGACAATAAATTTCAATACGCTTGGTACGCTCGTAAAAAACCAAATTAGCAGCAATATGTAGAGCACCTCATTATCACAAAACAATTGAGCACTTTGAGTATGAGAAATATGAAAATATGAAAGTAAAGCAAGTAGCCAAACTATTTCACATGTAGTGGAAGCCATGGATTGATATTCTGCTTCTGCTGATGATCGAGAAACAATTTGTTATTTTTTACACTTCCAAGAGACTAAAGATTCACCAAGGAAAACACAATAACTACTAAGAGACTGACACATATTAGCACATGCAACCCAATTAGAATTAGTAAAAGCTTTGATGCATAAGGAGTTTATGAGCAGGAAAAAACAAACCATGAGCTAAAGTACATTTAATATAATGAAGTACTCGATAAGCAACCTGCAAATGTGGATGACATGGTTTATCCATGTATTGGCAAAGTCGATTGACAAAATATGTAATATCCGGCCGTGTAATTGTGAGATACAAAAGTCGAACCACCAATCTTCTAAACAATGTAAGAGATCACCATCATCACGTGAGAGTTTCAGATTTTGTTGCATAGGGAACAATGCTAGTTTGGAACCATGAAAACAACATCTCGAAAAAGTTCCAAAGCATATTTCCTTTCACACAAGGAAATACCTTTGCTTGATCTGGCTACTTCTAAGATAAGAAAGTATTTAAGCTGTCCAGGATCTTTCAATTTGGACTTACTGTCAAGAAGGAATACAAGCTGCTCAATAAAATGAATATCATTTCCAGCAAGGAGAATATCATCAACATAGACTAGAATAGCAACAAAAGAAGCACCTTGAGTCCAGGTGAATAAGAAATAGTCTTCCCGAGACTAAACAAATCCAAGAGAGAGTAAAGTGGTAGAAAACTTGGAGAGCCATTGATGGGAGGCTTGCTTCAAACCATATAGGGATTTGTTCAATTTATAAACTTTAGACTCCCCATTACAGTGAAAACTAGGTGGTAATTTCATATTAACTTCTTCTAATAACTCTCCATGTAAAAAAGCATTATTAACATCAAGTTGAATAATATGTCAGTTTTGGACAGCAGCGACAACAAGGAGGGTTCTCTCATTGAGTGTAGCCTTTAGTAACTAAAAAAGCTTTTCACCAGATCCATCAGTTTTGTATTTTATTTTATACACCCATTTACGACCTATAAGTTGTTTTCCTAGAGGCAAATTAGTGATTGTCCATGTATCATTAGCCTCCAAGGCTGCTATCTCAGCTGCCAAAGCATCTCTCCAATGAGAGTGTTTGATAGCTTGATGATAGAACTCAGGTTCAATAAGTTATGGCAAAAGCAAAAGACTTATGAGAAGGAGATAAACTAGAATATGAAATATAAGTAGAAATATCATATGGTTTACCTGTAGGAGAAGAAGAAGGCAAAACTAGAGGAACTGGAATTTGATGTGGAAGGTGCAAGACAAGAGGAGGTATTGTTACAATAATACTTTTGCAAATAATCAGGAGCTCCTCTAATTCGTGTAGGTTTTTGAACTGGAACTGAAATGGAAGAAGAAACATGAGAGGAAATAGAAGAGATGGATGTCAAAGTATCATTAGAAGAAGAATTTGACATGTTATGGGAAAAATCTGAAACTGCAGGTAAAGAGTTGGAAATTGCAGGTGAAGAGTTGGAAGTTGTAGGAGAAGGAGCTGAAAAAATATTATCAAGATAGGAAAAACAATGAGGAACAAGAAGGGAAATATTTGGAAATGAATCAGATGGTTGAAATGAATTAGAAGGAAAATCAGTTTGAATATGAACGGGAAATACATGTTCATGGAATATAACATGACGAGAATAAAAGGTTTGATTGGTAATATCAAGAAGCTTGTAACATTTGATTACATAGGGATAACCAAGGAAAACAGACTTTCGTGCTCGAGGATCAAATTTAGATCGAGCACAATACAAAGTGGAAGCGAAATATAAGTAACCAAAGGTTCTCAAGTGATTGTAATTGGGAGCGAATTTGAAAAGAAGTTCAAAGTGAGACTTCTAATGCAAATTAGGAGTAGGTAAACGATTAATGATGTGGACAATAGTTAAAATAACATCACTCCAATATGGAAAGGGTGAATGAGACTGAAATATGCGAGCTCGAGCAACATTTAAGATATGCTAATGTTTACGAACTACAACAGAATTGTGTTGCAGAGTTTCAACACAACTGAACTGATGATTAACACCTTTAGAAGCAAGAAAAGAAGTCAAGGAAAACTTAGAGCCATGATTAATACAAATGGCTTTGATCTTAGAATGAAATTGAGTCTGGATCAACTTAAAACAAAAAAATAGGAATGAGTTGAGAGACTTCAGATTTATGCTTCAAAAGGTAAAACCAAGTGCATCGAGTACAATCATCAACAATTGTAAAGAAAAACGATAACCGTCAACAGTAAGAACAAAGAAAAGCCCACAAACATCACAATGTATGAGATGAAAAGAAAATTGGGAGAAATGGTTATTATTGGAAAAAGGCAACTTTTTTTTTTTTATTTTGCAAAAGGACAAACTTTACAAGGTAAATTCTAAACAGTGAAATCAGGAACTACCTTATTCAAGAAGTGCATTCTAGAATTAGAAGAGTGGCCCAATCTATTATGCCAAAACTCGAAAATAGAAAAAGGTAAGGAAGCAGAGCAAACAGGTAATTTGGAAAGTGTAGAACCAGATGGAACAGAGCCTAATTGTTGCATAAAGTATAGACCTCCCCATTGTTTACCCACTCCTATCATGTTCCAGCGGGTAAGGTCCTGGATAAAACAAAAGTCAGGGAGAAAAATGAAACAACATGTGATGTCCTGTATTTTACTGTATTTTAATTGAATGATTATTTTAATTAATTTAAATATTGGTTCTCTTATTTTAAATTTTACAGATTTCTCGCTGGTTTATTTTTATAATTTTTAAGTTGTGAAATTGATTATGATGTGCTTTCTTGGTATTAATTATTGTTTTACATTTAAATTGCTCTTTACTTTAAATTAGTTTAATGTTGGACTTTTAAATTATTGTATTGTTGGATTTTTCTTTTTCTTTTATTTTAGCTAGTCACTGCGTTTTAATTATTTTATTCAACTTACTGTTTTGAAATTTCTTTTCGTTAAATCAATTTTGTGACCCAAGTTGTGAGGATTAGATTTCATTTCTTTCCCTCACTTTTTTTTTTCCTTTTTTTTCTTTCCTTATTCTCTTCTTTTCCCCTGTTTTTTCCTCCCGCACGCGAAGCTCTCCTCCCCTCTCTTCCCGTCCTTTGTTTCGACCACCCACAGCGCCGCCGTGCGCCGCCCGTTGCCGTCACCGCCCCTCTCATTTTCTTCCCATTTTGGCCGGTGACCTTCCCCCTCCATTTTCAGCCCCTCCCTCGCCGTCGTTAGCCTCCATGCACAGCTTCAAGCCGTGCGTGTAACGCCCCGTACCCGAGGGTCCGGATAGTTAACTCATGTCACTAACAAACCTGTCTCTCCAAGCACTTAAAACTCCAAGGACTTCATATTTAGCACACAATTCATATTCTTCCAAATAACCATAATAAAACTTTATAAGTTATCATTACAAAACATAAACCAAAAGGGGTCCACAATCTCCCAATAACCTCAAAATATAACAATACATCTTTAGGTGTCAATAGGTCTAAACAACGTGAAGTACTTCAAATGCTCAAGTTAAATCCATCTACTCATAATGGTACTCTAAAGTACCCAATCCTTCCATCCATATCTAGCCAGCTTCAATTCTATTCCTGACCCCCAGCTGGGAAATCAATATCATCGGAAAATATATGAAGATAAGGGGGTGAGTTATCAACAACTCAGTAAGCAGAGAACATATACTAGCATGTAAACATGAGCCTTTTCAGAAATTTCAATATGCAGAAACGAAACATTTTATTTTTATATGCAGATAACAGAAAACGTGTTATCAGAAAATCAGAGCGACTTTTCAAACATTTCATACTCAAGTCAACAATTCATATTTGAGGATCCATTTTATATTCAAAAACACTTTGACATAACATAACTGAACATCTCCATCTTATCATGTCATATCATATACCATGTTTAACCCCCGTGGTAGGGTTGTGCTATCCCCGGTGGCCAAACCAGGCAGTATCATGTGGTGAACTTTCCCTTTTTCAATCTCGGAGCCCCGAGTGTGCACACAGGAAAGAACACGTAAAAAGACCACTTTGTTTCCAAAGTGGGTGCACTCATATCATATCATGGTGGTACCAACCATATCACGTGAACAGTATCATCATATCAGAACCATATTCAGAACAGATAAGTATGCCAAAGTTTTATCATATCCATATCATATCAAAACACGTGCGAAACATATTCATATCCTTTCTATTTGATCAAAAACAGATCCATATCATTTCATATCACATGCATAAAAAAATTTCAATAATATAATAATCGCTCTTTTGCATATTTCAGAAACATGTCAAATATTGCTCATGTCTACACATTTCATGTCAAAAACATTTCTTTTCTCTTTCATATGTATCTAATGAGGGAATGCAAAAACATATACTGAGGTTGTTTTTCACTTTTTCTTTTTAAAACAACATGCACATTTTTTTACAAACCAACCTCAGTTCATTTCTTTTTATGCAAATCCAGCATAGGAACCCCGCTTACCTGGACTTCTTAACTTTTCGAAAAATTTCCTCAGAAATGCCGAACTAAGAAAATTTATTCGTCACCTACAAGATAATCACGTAAATTTCCATAAGTCTCCAATTAATCTCGTATTTTGATATTCAAGCCTACCGCTTCTAAAATAGTCCATTTTTAATTCCTCAAACTCAAAATTCTCATTATTCTCAACATACCAGCTTCACTTTTGAAACTCATCAATATCCGACTTTGACTAAACATTTAATTCTAACTTATTTAAGTAAGAGAATACAAAGCAACATAACTATAATAAATTCATGCATCTACGCCTAAATAAAACACACTTTACAATCCACGTATCATACTCATGATTTTAAATCCGAATTACATAACTTAACTTAATTAAGCTAACACCCCAACACTACTTTGGAGGCGCACTATAAGATAACAGAAAATAAAATAAAATAAAATAAAATAAAACAAAACGATATTATTTCCTACTATTAATTTAATATGATTTTACATATACATCCGTATATATATATATATATACCAACATATATTTACACCAGAAAATCCGTATATATATATATATATATGTATGTACATATATAAATATATATATATTTACACCAAAAGAAAACAATTAAATTTACGTATACATTCATGCATATATATATGTAAGTACACGAGAAAAACAAAACTCACTTCACACGGTGCGGCGGAAGCATTTACGGAGGGTGGGGATAAACACGGCGGCGTGGAGTTGGGGCTGGCTACGGTGGACGAGAGCGGCTCCTAGCTGCGGAGCAAGAGAAGGAAATGAGAGAGAGAGAGACACGGTGAGGGAACGAGGGAGAGACCGAAGCAAAGATCACCACTGCGAGTGGTGCGAGCTCACCGTGGGATGAGGCAGCGTGAGGCAGACCTGGGTGGAGGAATGACCTCGCCGGTGGTTTCCGTGGAGGCACAGCACGGTGAAGCTCTCGGTGGGGGTGGTTGCAGCGGCTGTAGGATGCTCTGTTTTAGACAACTAAAACAGGGGATTTTCGGGGCTTGAAATGGAGGCTACGAAAGCGTCGGGCGGCGGCTACGGGCTGAGCTTCCACATGGCTAGATCCGTGTGCGTGGACTGCGTTCGGTGGAGAATACTGCACTGGCCTGGCTGTGCGGGTGGTTGGACAGCTGAACGAGGCTTGCGGTTTGGTGTTTTGCAGAGAACCCGTGGTCTTCTGTGAAGAGGGAACCGAGCGGCACTTAGTCTAGGGTTGTAGTTGCTTCATATATATATATAGACCAAAATAGAAAGTAGATCAAACCTAAATAAAAGGGAAGAAAAACATGCACGAAAATGGAAACGAACCGTGCGATGCGTGGCGTGGCGTGAACCCGTGAAACTATTTCTGAACATGTGAACCCCGTGCATGGGTCCAGTAATGCTGGGTCTTACAGTGCGGTCTTTATGTTCAAGCGCCGTTGTGGGGCCACCTTTGGCCGCCATTCTTTCACCACTTCACCAGCGACCTCCCAGTTACCTGACCCACCCTTCCTTCGCCCCGATTCGCCACCCTTGAAGCCCTTCCATCTCCATTTCCGATATGAGTATTTTGGCCTCCAACCTCCACCTCCACCCACAACCTCATCAACACCTCTAAGCCCTTCCCTAGCCGTCCCAAGTTTTCGTTTATTTCCGTTCAAAAGTTGAGTTTTTGAGACCCACGGTCATAGTCCAAAATACTCTGTTACGTTGTTGTGCCGCCACCTCTTGCACCTCCTTGATCCTTTGAAAATTATATTTTAGCACTGTAAGTAGTTTTCCAAAGAATTTCTTGAGATTTAAATATATTTTTGCACTAACAAATCTTCAGCAGTCTGGTTGGTTGTGCCGGACATTGAGTCTGAGGAGTATGGGGTCGGTTGGATGTGAGGATGGGTTGTTTATTTAATTGAATTATGCATGCCTGCATTTATGTTGTGGTTGGCATCTTGGCATTTATTTCATCATTTCATGCATGCTCGTGTGTTGTGAATGAAAACTGGCTTTTCATATGAGATGATTTTGGGTATGTTTGAAATGAATGAATTGAACGATTTGAGAGAGAGGATAAAGAGACTCTAGGGATGGTGGTAGAGTTCCGCCTGTGATTTCCGCCTATGGTACATGCGGTATGGATGGTGGTAAGCAGGGATGTTTGTAGAGTCCCGCCTGTGATTCCTGCTTACAGTACTCTGATAGGTACCCCTTGTGTGGAAATGAACTGTAGGGATGGTGGTAAGCATGGATGGTGGTAAAGTCCCACTTGTGATTCCCGCCTACGGTGCATGCAATAGAGATGGTGGTAAGCAGGGATGGTGGTAGTCCCACCTGCGATTCCTGCATACAGTGCGAGTTGTAGGGATGGTGGTAGTCCCACCTGTGACCTGCATACAGTACGAGCTGTAGGGATGGTGGTAGTCCCGCCTATGATTCCCGCCTACGGTGCACGAGGTAGGGATGGTGGTAGAGTCCCATCTGTGATTCCCACCTACAGTGTCCGATAAATGATTATGTTGGGTCATTTTCTGGAAAATGGAGGATATTATTCATGGCATATTTTGGGACAAATGGGACTTTTGGCGTGCGTTGAAAAATAATCATTTTCTGGGAAAATGATGATTTTGGGTCACATTCGTGTTTCGTCATGTGTACGAATATTTGTTGGTTGCAATGATGCATTTATATCTCTTGGGTTGCTTGATTGATTACTTGTTGAGACTCATAATCTCACAGTATTCGATACCCTGTGGTATCGTTTTATGGTACCATAGATTTTGATACAGATGAGGATGAAGAGCCTGAGGATTCGGCTCCGCCAGAGAAGTGATTTGGGATCACTTGCTCATGTATCGGGATTTGTCTCCCACTTTTTGGCTATGTATTTGGTTTGTATTATTTTTATATTGGATAACTGTATAACTTTTTAAAGGCAATTTATTTTGGATATTTGTATTTAAAATTCTGGTACTTAGTTGGCTAACTTTAAATTAACTGCTGCGACTTTTGTTGTGCACTTTTTGCATGTTGCACACACTTGAGCACTTATCGTTGGGGTGCGTGACCCATGTTGTCATCATCCCGAAGTCACGATTCCTGCGTTTCCGTATGTGGAAGTCGGGGCGTCACACAACAAGTTATAAGAGATTGAGTTAACTTACTAATGGAAATAAGTTTGAAGGAAAAGATAAGAACACAGAACATCCTGAAAGATTAAGGCCTTAGAAAGTTTGATGGTGCCATTGTGAGTAATAGTAATATTTTGACCAATATGGAGTTTGACAGTAGTATTAAGAACATATTTAATGGTTGTAAAATAAGAAAAAGAAGATACCATATGATTAGTAGCACCAGAATCAAGTATCCAAGAAGACATATCAAGCGAAGAAATATCATGATGAGTAGAAGAAAAAATAAAATGACGAAAATCTAATTGAAGTTTGTCAAAAAAACTACCTAGAAGCTAAGAAAATGTGGATGTAATAGCAGTAGCTGCCAGATGCGAATCATCAGAAACAGAGGAAGCAGACAAATGTGCATTAAGAATAGAGAGAAGTTGCTGATATTGAACCGCAGTTAATTGAATAGGAGAGGCAGTTGAGGAAGCATTATCCACAGAGACAACATTATTTGCCATTGATTGAGGCTTCTATCTGGACTTATATCCTGGAGGGTAACCATGAAGTTTATAACACTTTTCAATAACATGACCAGTAAGGCCATAATGCTTAAAATTTGTCGGTCGTTTCTGGAAGAAATCTTGCTAGAAGAACCAACTGAAACATCGTACTTAATAGCAAAGGCAAGAACAGAGGAAGAACCAGGACCAGCAAGAGTAATATCACGTTATTGTTCCTCTTGGAGTATTAAGGAAAAAACCTTATTAAGAGGTGGTAAAGGTTCCATTAAGAGAAGTTGAGCCCTAACAGAGCTGAAGGAGTCATTCAAACCCATCAAAAATTGGAGAACTCGTTCTTGGTGAATATGTTCATGAAGAGTATGCATAGCACCACACGAATAGTTTGGAATTGGCTTGTAATTAACCAATTCGTCCCATAGAGCCTTCAATCGAGTGAAATAGGCACCAATAAATAATTGGCCTTGAACCAAAATTGAAATGGATTTTTGCAATTGAAAAATACGTGGCCCATTCTTGTGAGACCTTTCCTTTAGATCAGTCCAAATCTCAAAGGCATAACTAATGTAAATCACACTTGTAGAAATTTCTTTGGAAAGAGAATTAAGGAGCCATGTTGTTGCATCGAATCCATGGAAGACGCAACGGATCATCAGAAGCAATAGGTTTGGGGAGAGAGCCATCAACAAACCCTAACTTGTTCTTGGCCATTAAAGCCATAGACATGCATCTGGCCCAAATATGGTAATTATCGCCGGTCAAGGGTTGCGTGACAAGAATGATTCCAGGACTATCACCGTGGTAAAGAAAGAAAGGACTCACCATGTCATTGACGGAAGCAGAGATAGAAGCCATTGAAGAGAAAATATTATCACAAGAGTTTAGGAAGCTTCAAGAACTTGGTTTTGGGTTAGTTTATAGCGTTCTAACTTGTAAACCCTCAAGTGTAATGATGTTACCACGGTATTCCTCCGCCATAAGTGATGGTTAATTAATAAACTTGGGACGAGACCATTATGTGTGTGGCTACTGGCTCTTTTTAGAATAATAATAATAATAAAAAGCTTCAAGAACTTCCAATACTATGTTAGAGAGAAAAGGTAAAGTTGCAATCTATTTTCACCTTTTACTGTAGTACAAAAAACTATAAATAGGAACATTTACAACTCAACTAAAAAATAAACTAAATAGTTACAAACCAACTAAATATAAAGACATCTAGTCAACACAAATAAAAATAGTACGAACTACATTTAATAGGAGTAGTCACCAAACAATTACTGTGTGATATTCAGGCACTGCCCAAGCCTTGCGGCTTTTTGAGGCGTCAGTGGTTTTTCTGGCCTCCTACCACCACAAACATGGCACAATCGGACTCCCTACCTCTAGATCTTTCGGATCTCAGTTCCTATGCTCTGTCCCCGCCGTGCACAGACGTGGCTCTACCACTTATTCCTTAGAAAGGCTACCAATTACCCGAATTGTCTAGTTCTAGCTATCTGGCTTATGTTACATGTAACGCCCCAAATCCAAAACTATAAACAGACAAAGTTTCGCTTATATTTTCAAAACTTTCTTTCTGTTTACAAACATATACCAAATACACAATCTCCAAACTATTCACAACTATAATATAATGATCCTAAGAAACTCATTCACAAGTTCGACTAGAGCCATTAAATTCTAAATAATTACAATACAAATACTTCAATAAAAACTTTAAAATACCTAAAATATGACCATAAGAAAACTCTCTATACAACCGAAACCATCTTTGAGCAACAGAATCATCAATCCCCAAAACTTCCAACCTCAAGTGACTAGACCAAGTCCACTCTGAAATCTTTGGCTAAAAAACTATCACTTCAAAGGAATGAACTTGTAAAACTCTGAAAAATATGTGAAATGAAGTGGTGAGCCACCACGTGCTTAGTAAGTAGCAATTTAATGAGGGGTGTGGAAGTTGGTAATTTTCTTTACTATAAGAGAGTGAATAAGTTCTCAATAAAATAATGTGAGAATACAATTTTATCACAACCAACATATTCAACCAAATATCATATTCAAGATCATATGATAATAGAAAAATCACCAATATACCATGAAGATATGTCACGAAGACATCATGCCACGAGGGCATCAATATACCACAAAAATATCATGTCACAAAGGCATTACGCTGCGAGGGACGTCAAACATGTCACAAAGACATTCATATCATGGGTTCAAGAATAAATATCATGCTCACATTTAACTTTCAAATTTAATAAGCCACATATCATTTTTCAAACATTCCAACAATTACAAAATTTTACAAATCCCTCAAGCATGACCAAAATAGCATAAAAATGTGCACAAGTCCAAAATTTATACAAGTTTGAAATATAATACATAAGTGCACCATTCCAAATAAAATTAATAGTTCTTTTATTAAAAATCCATTAACGATTTCTACTTAAAATAGTCATTATACTCATTTACCAATGGTCACTCAGAACCTATTTTAAGGCCATTATAATCTGTCAACTTTTACACTAAAAATGATCTCAATTAACTAAAAAATTTCACACAATCCTTAATAACATGAATTTAGACTTGTTCTAAAAGATTATCCTCCAAAATTGATAAACTCTAAATTTCTACATTGCAAATACGCTGCTGGACAGCACGTAGACCAGCTTCCCCTTATTAAGTCAACGTAATTAAGGTCTACACTCAACCATACAATAGTGACATAAAAATAAATTAATTCTAGTAGCCTAATCTTCTAGGTATATTCTCAAAAATTCACAACGTCAAATCTTAACAAATTTTATATTCAAAATTTATTAAATATACTATTTATTAGAGATGAGAATTTACCTAATATTTTTGTTAGTGGTGATGAAACATCAAGGAGTAGTGGTTGTGGGTGGAGGTTACACACAGAGAGAAAATATATGTATGAGTGGAGGGGAATTGAGAGAGAGAGAGAGAGATTAAATAAAATAAAATAATATATATATGTACATATATACGGAGGGCTAGAGAGAGAGAGAGAGAGAAAGAGAGAGATGATGGGGGTTGAGAGAATCAGGGAAAGAGAGAGAGGGTTGTGAGAGAGTGGGTATGAAGGGGGTTGAGAGAGATACGGAAGATTGAGAGAGAGAGAGAGAGAGAGAGAGAGAGAGAGGAGATGATGGGGGGAGGGATTTTTGTTGTGAGAGAGAGAAGAGAACTGCTAGGTACAGTCCTAGATAGGGGCCTATGTGCGCACAAATGGAGTTTATGGTAATTCTACTCTTCAAATTATGGTGAAATGTCAAAAAAGTCCCTAGAGTTCAAATTTTTCTGATTTAGCTTCATTCCCTCCCTCCACAGTGATTCTGCCCAGGACCAGTTTCGAATCCTCTTGGGTGTTCAAACATCAAGTGAGCATTTCTCCTATTCTCCTTGTGGATTTATAATTGATTATACATTGAGATCTATTTTTTTCTTTTGGCATTTATTTTTCTAAAGAAATGGTATAAACTAACGGTCGAGAGAAATCAGAGGGATAGAAAAAAGAGGACTTTTAACAAAGATAAGATGGGGGGTTTTGTATGCTCAAGATTTTAATCTCTCTCCTTTCCCACATTTTTATCGGCAACCAATGACACCCAAGTCACTCAATCCCAAGCCCTACACTTCCTATGTCCTTAATCAACTCTGTAAAGGGTCAGACTTTGGTTGAGGGTTAGACTTTGCCTCTTTGGTCCAAAGGGAATGAATGGGTCAAAGTTTTAGGTTATTCTTAACGTCTTGTATTGGTCCCCCTTACAAAAAAATAAAAAATCAAATTTAGAATTTTCTAAAATATAACTGAGCTATTTTGTGGTAGTTTGAACACCTGGTAAGTTCTAGTGTTATACGAAACTTATTTGCTTTTCTAGCTTAGTATTGAAATATCATGGGGAAGAACTATAACCCAAGATTTTTTATTTACTTTTTGGTTATGAATAGGATGGAAGAAAGTAGGAAAATGAATCAGGTTGAACCCACCTTATATACTCGGCGATCGTTGTTTTTTGAAGATGAGTTTTAGAACCGACGACAGGCTCTAATGCTAAAAATGAGGTGTTAGAGCCAACGTCGGGATGTAATGTTGATGAGAATGTTTTAGAGCCAACGTTAGGCTCTAATGTTGATGAAGAGGTTTCAGAACCAACGACTATGATGATTTTTAAAACTGAGGCGGAACTCACTGAGTACTACAAGAAATATGAGAAATAGGTTGGGTTTGGAATAATGAGGGCTTTTAATCACTGATGGATACTAATGGATTTAGATGACGACAGAAGATTAAAAAATATTTTTTTGGTTGATGCACGTAACAGAGCAACATATAGATATTTTGGAGATGTTGTAACATTTGATACAACGTACTAAAAATAACTAATCCAATGCCGGTGACAATAAAAAGAGAAGAAATGTATTCCATTATTATCTCTTTTTTTTTATTTCAATGGTAATTTATTTGTATTTAATATGTCGAGTTTTATTTAATTTGATTTTTAAGAAAATATATATATTCAAATGTAGGCAAAGAAACAAACGGAGGATGACAAAATTACAAGTGACCCTACAGTTTTTACAGAGGTAGTGTTAGTGCCTATCTCACAACAAGTGTCATTTTACAGGTATGCAACTTTTAAGTAAGTACATGTTTTTTTTTTAAATTATTTTGAGTTTTATATTTGTGGTTGTGATTTTAAGTTGTGATTTTTACATATGGATGAGGTGTTATGAATCCTCAACATCATGACCAGCGTGCTCAGTTGATGAGTTAAATTCGAATTGATGTTTTGGATTTTGAGTTTTTGATAATGTATTCTTAGATCAGTCCATCCATTGTATAGTTTTGTATTTTGAGTTTTTTTTGATGTATTCTCAGAGATGCTACTCTATCTTGGTTTCGATATTTTGATAATGTATTCTTAGAGTTGCTGCTCTATATTGGTTTCGAGTTTTTAATGAATGAAGTGTAATTTTTACTATGTCTGGATTAATTGAAACTGGGATTTTGAAGCATGAGTGACTGAGTTTGGAAACTAGTCAAATTTGAAATTGCATGTCAGGAACATTCCCGATCATTACAGAAGCTGATCTTATCCTTCTAAAATCATTATCCTAAGCATTTAAGTATATATAGAAGCTGTTATATATAATCATACATTTAAGTATGCTTAGAAGCTGATCTTAACTTGAGCATTATACATTTAAGTATGTTTTTTTTTCTTCCAATTTTCATGCAAGACCGTGCGCAAAGAATTTGCTTATGAAGTATGGCTACTGGACAGTGTAGCACATAAAGTCTGAAAAACTCCAATTATTTATTGTAACATCACAAGTCCAGTATAGTGTAGCAAATAAAGTAATATTAGACGCTTACAACAACTTTACAAGTGACCAGTCTAACTTGACAACGCTTACAACACTTTACAACTTTACAAACTTGACAAAGGAGCTAAGTCCCAACACAACATAACAACATTAACAATAACCAACAATTTATTTTCGATGTCCTCCTCTCTTTTATAGATCTCTTCATTTGCATGTTGGAGTTTTTCCTCTATCTTTTAGAGTTCTCCCTCTCTTTGCTAGAGTTCTCCCTCTCTCTACTAGAGATCTTTTTTCCTGACAACTGGACTTTCATTGTATTCTTCAAAATCTACCCATAAAAAGTAGTTTTATTGTGGTTTTCTCTGCACCAAAAACACGTTTAGAAATAATTATAGTAGATAGGAAATTAAAATCAACACCAACAAACTGTTAGTAACTACCTCCTTATTGTACTTTGGACGTGAGTGAAGCTTGGTATTCTTGTAACAAAGAAGGGTCTCATGATCATCAAGTACTGCATATATGGTTTCCATAGTACTGTACTTATGACTTTCTTTGATGCATATATGGCATTCGGGTATATATTCATGACAACAATATAATCAATTTCCAATGATAATCACTTAAAAGCTAGAAAAAGAAAAAAAAAAAGCTGCTTGTGCTATTTGTGCCTTTAAAATATGCTACATAAAGAAGTAGTCATATATACGTATGAGGATTTGGATTGTGGAAATCTGTTAGGGCCGAGGAAAAGAAGTAGTCACATATAGACCCGAACTATTTTAAAAAGCTTCAAGAACACTACATCAGCCTCAACCTATTGTTCTAGGTGGAAGTCCATCCTTAATTCCATTGTCAAATAGGTTTCACAGGTTTATATACATCTCTATGCATTTATGTGTTTCTGTCCTCCCACCCCTACCTTGTTTTCTTATCACCACATTTCACAGGTACATGTGCATGCCCAGAAATATTTTTATTCTCCTTAATCCAACTGATTATTTCTCATTAAAGGTGCCTCTGTCTTTGGCCATAAGGGTAGCATCCCTTCGAGGAACATTGTCGTTTACCTCGCAATCATTATGGAAAAACCAACTATATATTCCCAAAATCACATAAGCCAAAAAAACAGAATGCCTGAAAAACTAAATTCATAATGTCTCGAAATACCAACCAGTATGAAGCTTATAAAGTAATAGAAATTCCATATTATCTCCAAGTAAAATAACATGAGAACTAAGAGCAAATTGATTCATGTAAATTCACCAACCAGTCGAATGCAACGTATTGTAGAATATAAATCGCAAAAACAAACAAAATAAACAACTTAAAATTGCAAAAGAAAAAACATAGGAAAAAATCATAAGAGCAAGAAGATTCATAGAAACAAATGAAACGACATCATTGCTTTTTCGGACCTTCTTACAGGTGAGAGGTGATGCCAGGAGGTACATGTAGTCAGTGTTCCTTTTTAGCAGTTCTTCATCCAATTCCAAAGAGAAAAAGAGAATACTTGAGAAATGAAATGTGAGAAAAAGATCGTAAGCCATAGAGAGAGAGAGAAGAGAGATTCCCAGTGAAAAAGTCTCTAGAGTTTTTGAAGGAAGGGGAAGGGGGAGGGGAGGAAAGTTTGGGGATGAAACAAATCGTTTCATATTCGTTTCAATTCATGCCTGGGCAGTCCTCCCCCTAAGACTGTACCCAGAATTATTCGAGAGAGAATCAGAGGTGGGAAGAAAAATAAAGAAAAATAAAGGGAGGAGGAGGCTAGGCCTTTTGTTTGGGTTGGGCCATTTGGGTTTGTGTTGGGGTATTACATTACAGCTTTCTCTAATCGATTTACAAAAGAAGGATGTGAAGACCTTCGTCAACGATTCCAAAACAAATGATTGCAATGCTTCTTTTGCGGCAATCACATTCGACAATTCTACCCGTTGAATTTAATAATCTCTATTGCAACGATCCTTTAATTCCTTGACTTGGCCAAGAAACAAGGCCTCGAGTCTAATTTATTGATCTCATTATCCATATATTTTTGTTTTCTATTGTATGCACTGCAATTTTTATAAATAAGTATTTGTCAAGATCCCCTACCCTCTCCTCTTTATTATCTCTTTTAATTCATGCAAGTTTGTTTGGGAAAAAAAAACTAGGGATCAGTTTACTTGAAAGAAACTCTCTTGCAAACATGCATGGTCTCTGTCACTTGCCATTAATTGTAGCAACAAGAGCCAATTAATGGTGCCTCTGAAAATAATGTCTTGCGTATTTGTCGCCACTGCATTAGTAGGTTCTTTGGTGCGGGGTTGAATAAAAAAAATCTTAGGAACTAATACAGTAACATCACTTTCTAGCGCTAGCAATAAAACTGTTCTGCCAACGTACAATCCCAGCTAGCTGGATATATATTGCGCACTATTTTTGTTATAGGTAAAAGAAAAATCTATTAATATGATTGAGAAATAGATAGAGCCAAGTATACAAGACAAGACGTATATAGGAAAAAATATCTACTCAAGAGTGTGAAATGTTTCGCCCCACTATCGACGAATTCAACCATCCTGCAACACAAGAAATGTGAAGGCAAAGGTGAGAGCTCGGTGGCCGGTGGGTGACACTTCCGCTATCTAAGTACTTTAGTATATATCTAGGATGGAGCTTTTTATGAAGACTTGAGTCCGAGTTTTACATATATTTAGGCTTTATACCCCTCTCTCCAGGTTGGCCTGTGCCTGTGCCTGGGGTGTCCGCTGATTGCTTTGGGTATCATGTTGTTGCACTTAATTCGGTTGCTCTTGTCAGTTCCTTAGGTCATGTCTCCCACAGTAGATAGTGAGGAATGGCCTTTCTCAGGATACCTTGTCAAGGATAAAACTTTCCATTGAGATCTCCTGCTTGTAATCCATATAGGATCATTTAATGCAGTGTGGCTTCCTGCAAATTATCTAGGTAGAGGCGTGTCTGTATAAACACTATCTCATCTTCTTATGCTGATTCGGACCTTCTTCTCCCTTGTCATTTGTTGGGCTAGGAGTATTTGGTCCTTGTGCCTTGGCGAGGTTGACCAGGCCCAACCCGGGGGGGATGAACATGCCACTTTAAAGAGTTAAAAATAAATACAAGCAAATCATGAAAAGTCGTGCCTCTGGAAGTTTATAGTGATTACCAATAAAATAAAAGTGCTCAAGAAGAAACGACGTCTAAGGTAATCTATTGAGCATTCTTCTATCTTCAAAGTTCACGTTGTTGTTTTTGTTACTTTCCCTCCGAATGCACCATGATAGACATGATATAGGAACTACCACTCAAACTGTACGTACGTTGCGATTTACAAGATGCTATATAAAGTATAAACCTTTATAGCTAACAAGGAAATCAACCACCTCCTCCTAGGCATAACCCATAAAACTCGATCCCACTATGTTGAAGAAATCATCCCCCACAACCACAAGGTCCTAGCCAGCCACATCACTATAAAGAATTAGATTGTGATCTACTGCATGCCTTAATTTTAGTTTTCCTACACACACACATATATATATATAGCACCAATCAATTATCACCATGTTCAGTCTTACATAACAAATTAGGGCATTGGATCACAAAACAATGCCACTTTTTAAGTTCAACTTCTAATAGAATCCATCTTTATATATTAGGCCCAACCTACCTCAGTCAAATCAAACTGTCGCATACATTACTCACATTTTGGTGGCACTGCACCACACCATTCAAGCATTATCAAGTGCGGTTTGGATAATTAATTAAGATAAAATGAATTAGGATCAAAGTTGAAAGTTAAATAAAATATTATTAAAATATTATTTTTTAATATTATTATTATTTTAAAATTATTTGAAAAAATTAAATTGTATATTATATTTTTTATGAAAATTTAAAAAAATTATAATAATAATAAGAGATAAGACAGTTCTTATATCTAAACCGGACAAAGTTACAGAAACAGAAAGTACAATTGCAACAAAAACAATCTAGTCGACTTAAGCAAATGCTGGGCCTCATCAATTAAATCAAACAATGTGTTGGGCTATGGGCTATGCAACATATTCAAGTACATTCACCCTATCCAAGTTCCAAACTTCGATTCTACTATACGAAGGTGAAAAAATAAACTCTTAACTCAACCCAGGAACATATAACGATGGTAACCACTTTGATGAGACAGTTACAGCACAAAATGTGAAAGGAAACCAAAGAAAGAACAATCAGGGAATGTCAAGTACTAACTGAATTAACTGCATATATATACTAGTCCCAAGCATTCACAGTGTCCTGTAAATTCCATCAAAACATCAGACAATCGCTGAAAATAACATCTTTAGATTAGCGATTGATGCATGAGTTTCTAAATTGTATTGATGAGGTTCTAAATTGTATTATGGATCCAATATTTCTCTTCCTTGAACTATATATTTACCAATTTTCCTCTAATCAAAATGACCCATACGCCCATTTTCATGCTCCATTGCCTGGTCTAGAGTCTCTTTTATCCGAAGAAAAAGGCAATAATATTTTTTTCTATATTTAACTTGAAGTGGGAGAGGCCATCGTAGCAAATCTTGTTTCTATTTGGGGGCAGCTTCTTAACGTGGTGGCGGTTTGGATGGTGAGATGTCTCAATTCATCTCATCTCAATATCTAAACACTATTTAAATATAAATACAAGTATTTTTCAATTTCAAATTTTTAACTTTTCAGTTTTTATATTTATTCATTACTTAATCATTATAATTTTACCTAAACTTTCAAACAAAACGCAAAAAATAATTTAACTTTTTCAAATCTTAAAACAAAAACAATATTAAAAAATTATATTCTAACAATATTTTAATTTTATTCAACATTTTCTCTATCATTTCCCAAAACTTCATAAAAATCTTAATTCAAATCATTTTATTATTATTCACATACTATTTCACCACTATTCATAAATTTCGCATCTCATCTCAACATCCAAACGAGACCAAGGGTTGTTTGGGAATATAGAGATGGTTTCATCTAATCTCATCTCAAAATTTCTCATTTTATTTTCTTCCTAAAAACCACTTAAATACAAATATTTTTCAATTTCAAATATTCAACTTTTTCATTTAATTATTACAATATTTCTAAACTTTCAAACAAAACACAAAAAATAATTCAAAATTTTCAAATCTCAAAACAAAAATTATATTAAAAAGTTATATTCTAACAATATTTTATCTTTATAATATTTTCATTCAGTATTTCTTCTCTCATTTTTCAAAATCCAATAAGCTGATGCTTGAAAGTAGTATCATCTCATTTCATCACATCTCATCTCATTCCCAAATATCACTCAACCATAAACACTTTCAAATAAATCATTACAATTTTTTCAAACTAATAATTACAACTTTTTCAAACTTTCAAATAAAAAATAATTTAATTTTTTCAAATCCCAAAACAAATATAATAAAAATATCTATTATAACAATATTTTAACTTTGTAATATTTTTTATTAAACATTTTCTCTCTCCTTTCCCAAAACCCTATAAAATATTAATTCAACCTATATTACTACTATTCACAAAATTCTCATATCATCTCATTCTCTAAGCATCCCCTCAAACATTTTACAACCTATTTTACTACTATACACAGAATTCTCATTACATCTCATTCTCCAAACATTCCTTACTATATACTTACCAAAATATGGGTTCAATTTATAATTATTTGCTTTGGACACTATTCATGTGAAAAAAATCCTAGATTTAAGACAATTAGGCCATATAGTCGTATATATTATATTTGAATTTCTTCCTCATATTCCTTCTTCCTTGTAATATTCTCTCCTCTATTAAAAAATATAAAGAAAGCAAAAGATAATGTTTAGATATAGGTTTGTAAAAACAAAAAATGGAGATTTTTATAACATTAGTCTTGGTCAAGTTGATATATAGCTGACATCGAACCCACTCCTACATCCTTGGATTGGTTTTCTACTTACGCAAGTTCTAAGATAACGGTGGGATGGTGGTATATACATTATTTTTTATAATATTTTAAATAATTATATTTTAAAATAGAGATATTTTTAAAAAATATTTTATAAAAAAAAATCACTTTATAAAAATATTTTCATTTTAAAATATTAATGTAAAATATGTTTAGTGAATATCAATATAATTTTTATTAATTTCCTGAAAATAAATGGATGTCAATCCCTCTCCCTAAGTTAGACACGTGGCATCCATTTCGCTCCAAACTTCGCCAGGAAGTTGTCGGTTCTTTTTTTTTTGGTCCCCTTGGAAGCTGAAAGTTTCCGTTTACCTTCTTTGGTTCAGTGCCGTTCCACTAAAAAGTAAAAACCCCAGGAGCAGCGACTAGAGAATCCCTCTTCGAAATCAACGTTTTATTGCAAGTTTCACAGCATCACGACACCTTTTTTCTTGATAAGAACATTACTTCTCTTTCTGATCACTACTTTTTGAGGTAAGTTTCCAATTCGTTATTATCTGTTTGGTTCCCGAGAATATTTGGTGCAAAAGAGTATTTTTCATTTTATTACGTGGCTTTTTGTTTGCTTTTGCTTCATCAAGTAATGGAAAAACAATAAATGTACTAATTTTAGCCAAAAATTTGTTTTATGCTGAAATGGGTATCGGCAATGCTCGATGTTCATTGTTGTTGTTGAGCATTAGCTTTTGATGGTTTGTCTTTAAATAACAATGATTGACATGTTTTGGTCAAGTTGGCTTTTTTCGTACTACAAATTGATTTCTCGAATGCAGGCTTGTTCAAGTTGTATGGGTTTTGAGTGGTTATTTTGAGTCGGGTAACTTTGAGAGTGAGTATGGAGATGGATTTGGAAGAATCGAAACATGAAGAAGGCCCAAACTGTAATAGCGTTTGCGACAGAGAATTGGTACATTGTCGGTGCAGTGAATTGGAAGAGAGGAGCAAGAAAGCTGAAGGGAGGTGTGTTGAGTTGGAATTGGATATTCTAAAGAAGAAGAGCGAAAATGAAGCACTTGAGGCCAAATTGAGGGCATTGGAAATTGACAGGCTTGCAATTGAGGATCGACTTAAGGTATTGAAAAGAGAGAATGATGAACTTAAAAAATGTGTTAGCGGCTTTGAAGGTGAAAGTAAAGTTAGTAGTCGAAGAGAAAGGATTGTTGATTTGACGGCAGAGAATGAGGACGAAGATAATCTCTTTCAGGTTTTGATTGAGAATAAGGTTTTAAATTGTGAGAAGAAAAGAGCTGAGAGTGAGGTTGAGGTTTGGAAGGAAAAGTTCAGTCTGCAAGCATCAGGTACGAATCACGGACTACCCCATTGCAATAATATTTTTCTAAATGCAAGATTTAGAAGTTAGGTCTTGCCTTTTATTAGCAAATGGATTATGTTTTCTCAATTAGCCCCAACGACTCCAATGATAACGATAATAAGCAATAGTATAATGTTAATAACTATAACAACACTAATAGTAATAATAGTACAAATAAAAAGGGGTCTTATTTGGGGAAATACGTTAGTTTGCCAGTACCTTTTGATCATCTGCATCCACAGGGCATCAATTTTTTTCCATGCACTGGATACTATAATTATATTTGGTGGGCTCAATCATTTATACACTCATTTCTGCTTGAGTTTTAAATAAATTGGGACCATAGCTGCAGATTGCTGAACTTATTGGTTGGGTTGTAGATTATATACCTGAAAACTGTTTACTTTTTTTTTTATTAGTAAGAATCTTTATTGAATAGAATGAAACTAGGCAATGCCCAAGTACACAGGAAGTATACAAAGTGAGACACCTAATTACATTCTAGTAAGCTGAAAAGAAGATAGGAACTCATGAACATTCTCACCCTTCAATACAATAGCAGAAAACCACTGTAAAAGAGAGTAAACAAATAAGTTCCAGATTTCCCCTACTGCAAGCTCCTTGTTGTTAAAACATCTATCATTCCTTTCCGACCATAAACACCACATTAAGCACAAAGGGATCATTCTCCACACTGCTGCCAATTGAGCGCTGTTGTGTCTCCTGTTCCAGAACACTAGTAATTCCACCACACTCTTAGGCATTCCCAACTCAGCCCGGCTCTACTCAGAATCCCAGCCCATAACTCCCCAGCCACCTCACAATGTAAAGGCAAATGATCTATCGATTCTCGATTCCTCTTACACATGAAGCACCACTCCATGACCACCATACCGCACTTCCTTAGATTATCAACCGTCAAAATCTTCCCAAGTGCAGCTGTCCAAGTAAAGAATGCAACTTTAGACGGCACTAAAACCTTCCAAATACTCTTCCATGGAAAGAAAGTGGGCTGTTGGACTGTCAAGGCCTTGTTCCTTCAGCATCTCCTCAGTGAGCTACTTTAGCAGTGCGTTCTGATAAATCTCATGAAATTATTATATGCTGTTGTTGTCATTCTCTATATAGTGCAGTAACTTAATGAGGTAGCAATCTCTTATTCCTGGAGGAGTGAATAAGGACTTTTTCTGTGGGCAGGGGCTGTGTTTTAACAAATATTTTTTTTATGCATATCAAATTGCCATGAGGCCTTATTTTTTTCAGGAAAAGAAATTTAAATGATCAGATATTTAATGATGCTTTCTGATTGAGATTACGTATCAAAAAAATAATTCTGATTGAGATAGATCAGCAAGTCATTGAAAATGTTTTTTTATTTTATTTCCTGTTTTGTAGCAGTCACTTCTTTAAATGACTTTCCATATAAGCATGATGCTCATACAAAGGAAAAAAAGAAAGGTGTCTGCTTGGAATATGGTAGGCGTGCTAGAAAACAGTTGATATTTGAAGAAGAGAAGAGCCCCAACAAAAAGTTGGCTCCATCCACTCCAGGTGGTGCTAGACCTGCTTCCATTTGCATTCTTGATATCAGTGACAGCGAGAATGAACAAACTGCCAATATCCAATTACCTGCTTCTCATAATGAGGGCATTCAAAATGTTCAAATTTTAGGGGATGGTACATTAGCATCACCTGTGGGAAGTGAAAAGGAAGTGGTTTATGGAAATAGTTCGAAACAGACAAATTATGATGAGAATGATGAGGAAGATGTGGATTCTTGCAACGAGAACCTTTTATTTACCCCGCCTTCCAGAAGAAAACGAGTGTCGAATATTGTTACTAGTGACAGCGAGAGTGATGAGGATGATATTCCGATCTCTAAACTCAAGCGGATGCGTCTTCCGGAAAAAGTTCCTGGTCAAGTAGTTTCTGAGTTGAATGGCTGCTCAGTGACTGCTACGACTACTCTGGGTGACAATGTCAAGGGCAGTGTAACCCCTCCAAGGCACCGTCTGGCAACTTTGAGAAAATGTGAAGGACAAGGCGGGGTGGAAAGAAATTCTTCAATTCAGGCTGATGAATCTATTTATCATCGAGGAATCCCTACAAGTAACAATGTTGAAGCTGATTCAGAAGAGTTTGGGTCAGACAGCGAGGGTGAAAGTTTGGGTGGGTTTATTGTTGAGAGTTCTGATGTTTCTCATGCTGATGATGCTTCTAGTGAGTCACCAGAGGTATCAGATGAAAATATTGACTTCGGTGTGATTTTATCCAAAATTCAACGGAGGAAAGATGGTAAATCAAAATGGGAGTTTGAGGGGGACATGCTTGCAGAATTGGGGAAGGATACTGAACTGTGCATGAAGGCTGTTTGTGCTCTGTATCGACGGCAAACTTCTGATGAAAAATCTAGTAAGGAAACATTTTACAACAACCACCGAGGTTTTAGCAAGTTTGATGCCCCAAGGTATGCATTTGACTCCATGGTATACGTAATTATTTTATACAATTAAGGTCTTAGTTGAATTCCTTGCACTTTTAGATAGAATTTACAATTCATTCAGCCTATTGGTTTTATGAGTTCTAAATGCCAACGTATTATGGCCATATACATGCTTGTTATTGAAATCCTGTCTTACATTCCTGCCCGTTGTTCTAGAGAAATAGAATATGTTGTTTGGTTGGTTATCAATCTGATGTACGTTATTTTTTCCGGGTTTCCATTTAATATTTGCTTCCTACTCCATCTGATTCAAATCAATGAGATGATATCGGTGTATTTTACTTTCTTTCAATAAACTTCCCCCTGTTCTCAATCAAATAGCCCAACAGGTCTCCAGTTTTAAGCTTAGCCTGAGTTGCCCCTCTAATCTCTGCGCCGTTTGTTTATATTCATTCTAACATCGTAAAATTTTCTTGTTTTTGAATGAACCCTGTGAAATCCCCCTGGGTTTGAAGTTTCATTCAGTACACATTGGAGCAGTGCATTATCCCTGCATTTGCGTCCAGGCCTTGTTTCCAGCCGGTAAGCACACAAGATTTCCACTCAGATAAGGGGGAAATCCTAACTCAACTGTATATATAACTACAAGAAAATTGCTTATTTGCGGCCAGTTAATTATAGCGAAATGACTATTTGCAACTAAAATTGGTTGTGAAAAGTCTTTTGGTCGCAATAAATTGGTCACAAAAGCCCGTTTTTCTTGTAGCATGTATTATTTACCCCTTGCGCTAACCAGGCACCACTCCATCTGGTGCCATTTGCCCAAATAAAGTTTGAATTCCTGAGTCTAGGCCAAACAATAAGATGAAATGTTTTTATGAGAGTACAGACTTGTTAAAAAACAAGTGTAATGTGTTGTTGAAGAGTGAAAGGATTTTTTTCCCAGATGTGCCATATATGTGATTTCTCTATATGTTAGTGAAAGCATGTTTCTGTATCTCTCTTCCTGTTCCTTGACAAATTTATTTGAACAATCATTACTAATTGATCGATTGATTCTGTCAGCTTCATAAATTATATTTGCCGAATTATCTATGCTATCATACAGGGCTTCTTTTTTGGCCGAGTTTCTCACAGATGGAGACCCCGGAGGTGGTCTTAAGAAATCCGTTACGGAGTTACAACAGTTCGACCCAAAGGCAGTGGAGCTTTGCAGAACAATGGCAACTCGCTACTCTAAACAACTGTTTGAGATCTACGAGATTAAAGAGGATCCTCACTTTCTCCCTTCTTGACATGACTTGCAACTAATGGGAGACGCTAACAGCTGGTCGGGTGTAATAATTGCTTTTACACCTACAAATGAGGAGATGCCACGTATGGGTTGCAAGAAAATAGACAATACACTCACATGCAGCTTATTACATTTTTTTTCTTTCTTCCTCCCCTCTCCCTCCCCCGTCGCTTTGCCATTTCTTTTCTGCCATCTAGTTTTTGGTTCTGTAACTTTCCTTTTGTTGCAGGAGAATGACCAAAATGAAATTAACTCTGCAGTCACTACAATGAGATTGGTCTTTAATGGCATCCAAACAATAGTTGCAGCTATTTTTGTGTGGCTATTACAGGAACTTTGTGGGTGATTTTGGTTGTTTTGCTTTGGTTTTATAATTGCAAATTCTGTACGTTAAGCTTGGATTGTTGACAATTAGCTAAAAATTGAGAGTCAGTTGGTTATTCTAGTTCTAGAGTGATTAATTTAGCTTCAAGATTTGATTGGAATTAAGATTTATACTTGAGTTGCGTTGTTGATATATAAATCAATTTATAGTTTTGGTGCTGTATTTTCTTCGTTTGATCTACCTTTTCCTGCATCCGAAGTGAAGATGCGCCATCTCTTTGTGAATTCTGCAATACTTTTATGTAGTGATCATGCGGTTTGTATTGTAGGCTGATCAAGTGATCACGGCCAGAATTGGAGAGTGGGTTCTGACTCTTTTTTATAAGTTTTACAAAAGGTGAGGGAACATAATGATGGGTGGTGCTTGGGAGGCAGAGCTTTGTGATCGTGTCTCTTTCTTTCGCAATAGTAGATGGTTTTGGTTGCAAATTTGTGTTGTAAGGAAGTAAAAAAAAAAATAGAGGGGGGGGGGCCGCGGGAGGTGGGGGAGGGAGAGAGAGAAGAGGTGGAAGAGAGAGAAAATAAAATGAAATAATTTGTTGCACGTGGGTGTAAATTTTAATTTATTGCATCCTATGTGACAGCTTTTAATTGGCTAGTGTTAAAATGCAGTTTTCATCCGAGCTGTTATGAGTTTTTCCCGCAACTAATTCAGACAGATGTTAGAGATCAAAATCCTCCATCGGCGTTCCAGTTTCTGCTAGATATTGGTTTGTATGTATATCATATAGGTTAATATTCTTGTAGTATGTTTATTAGAACAGGTACGTTTATCTATTCTTAGGAACTGGATTCGTAGTTGTTTGTATGAAAATTTAGTGAATATGTCTTCCTTATCGTTTGCATAATATGGAATGTTTCAAACAGAGATCTCGTATTTATTCATTTTTTTAAAAAGAATTGTGTGGCTATTGCGTACTCTATAACTGCAAATATAATTTTTTCGATGAAAACACTATATTTGGGAAAAAAAACTCACCATTTCTGAAGCAAAGCTCTGGCTGTCGAGACGTATCTCAAATGGTTAAAACAAGATTTGTGCCATAAAAGCTACTGTCATTAAAGAATCTGAACGCTGCATTGCCGAACATGTATTAAGTTTAGCACTCCCTAAATGCAAAATCCAGCTAAAAGTTATGTTCTTACTTGTAATGAGCAAAAGTAATTTCTACTTTTCTTTTTAAAAAGATTCCCAGAAGTTTTGGTGAGTTGTCTTAAAGGTGTTTAATAGGTCACCTAAATTAATATTACAACCCTTGCCATAACGCAACTTTCCATTCTGAAACTATTCCCTTCCTTTTTCAAAAAATAAAAAAAAATAATAATAAATTTGGCAACAAGAAATTTATTTAAAGTATCCCGAGGATATTCTTCTAATTAAAACTGGCATGAACAATGCAGACAGAAATTCAAGCATCTATGCTGGCAGCTAGCTAGCTTGGAACTGCACTAAATCAATTGATAAACAAACCAACAAACCATAAGCATATATAAAAAAATAGATTCATTTACAGCAAAGAAAACCACAGGAATTTAGAGGTCACAATTACTCAGATCACATGGGTGTATGTATGGGTCCCCTCAACATGCGGGTCCCGCCTTCCCACAAAAAACTCTCATGCACACACGTCACAAGCCCTCTCGTTAAAGCCAACGCTATAAAAACCCTTCCTTTCTCATTGCCACCTTCACCACCTCCTTTTGATTCCTTTCGATCTCTTTTCTTTGTTAAAGATTTCTCTCTCTATCTCCCATTTCTCAGAGGGAGAGAGAAAAACAAATTGTCAAAAGAATAAAGAAAGAGATGGCAGTTTCTAAGGTTTCATCATTCGGGGTGGTCGCTATCATATTCGCCATCATCTTGCAAATGGCTCAGGCACAATCTCTCGCTCCTGCTCCTGCGCCCACAAGTGACGGTAGGTTAATTTTCTTTGTTATTCTCGATCTCCTTGTTTTCTGTTTGATTCCCAAGAAAGAAAAGAGCTATATAGCTAGCTTCTCAACACTTCTCATATCGTGAAGAGTTCTACTATTTCTTTTCTTTTCTTTTTTATCCCGGGCCAGGCTTTCTTGGCCGGCAAACAAAAGCTAGCTATATAGCTCTTTTCTTTAATGAAAAAAGAAATCTTTCTGATGCGATCTTATTCCATATTGATCGTTGGGATATTTGTGAATGATGCAAGGAAAGATAATTAAGGTACGTAGATAAACATGTCCCACTAAGAAAAGTTATTACAAGGATGGCCGAGATCAAGAGCTGTGATGATGATTGGAAGGTCAACTGATGTTGGCCGATTCATTTTTGAAACATTTTATCTCAACTTCCTTGATTAATAAAACCATGAATGTCTATGTACATGATTTGGAATCAATTTTTCATGTTTCTTGTCCTAATTATTTTTGAAACATGTCAAATCCGTTTCTCAGCAATTAAGATTCTCGTAGGTTTCCTTTTTTAAAACTGATATATGATTATCAATATTTATCATATTGATCTTATATATATCTATGCTTTAATTCATTTGCAGGCGCGTCAATAGATCAAGGAATAGCATATGTGCTGATGCTGCTGGCTTTGGCGCTCACATACATCATCCACTAAATCCGGCCATGCTCGTACCTTCAAATATATATAAGCGATCGATCGAGTCGGCCTCATTGTCTACGATATCTAATGCATGCTGAATGTATTATATATTTACATTAATGTGTAATTGTTAGGAAGCTGTGGTGAGTGTGTTTTTGGATTGCGTGATGTAATTTATCAGTAATTTGGGAAATGGGAGGATGAGATTTCACTATATATATATATATATATATATATATATATGTACGTACGTACTTAATTTTGTAATCAAATAACAATCTCTTTATTCATTAATTGTGGGCGTTTTCTAGTTTTATTTTTCCTTTGTTTAATTAATAATCTTTATTCATTTGGCATATTAATTATTACAGTTCCTTTCATATATATATATATATATATAGTTAATTTGGTAGTTCGAGAACATCTTTAATTGTCAAGAGAATCGGACAAATTCTGATCATCGTGAAAGCATTCTAACATATATTCGGAATATATTTCGAAAAAAGAGAATAACTTTGGCACTCGAAGTTTTGGATCTCTTCAATTACTAGAAGGATTTTTTCTCTATATTTACAGAACGACATGAGTTTGATATTAAGTATAGAGTTCTTCTACTCATCATCCTTACAGTACCACACATCTGCTAAGAGAAAAAAATAATAATAATAAAAGATAAAAAATTAAAAGCGATGATGGGTAAATTCTTTCTTTTAAGGATATTAATTAGGATGATTCCTTTGATTTTTTTTCCCAATATAAAAACGAAAGATTTCCTCTCTTCTTTACAGCTTCGATTTGTTCTTTTTTTTTTTTTTTTCCCAATATCAGAACATGTGCCTACATATGCCACAGTGATTATTTCGATTCTCTATGTACACTGACCGATCGAGATGCATCTAATATATAGACTAATATATTCTACAGAACCACGAATATTTTTACTACCCCACGCCTTTCATTTTGGCTGCACAAAGAATGAATAATTTACTCTATTTCATGCATGATCACCACAAAGCCTGTTTTCACGAAGTCCTAATTAACAAGGCTGAAGTACTTGAAAACATTCGTAATCGATCCAGCTTTCTGTTGAACTCAGGTTACTTGGTCAAAAAAACAAGCACCCTCAGGAGAGATTGAGATCCTCGTGAATCGGGTATGCTTGGGTAAGATAAGAGTTCTTTATTTTATTTTAGATGAAAGTTTAAAAAATTATTTTTTTAATATTATTATTGTTTTGAGATTTAAAAAAGTTGAATTATTTATTATATTTTGTGTAAAAATTTAAAAAAGTTATAACGACGAAATGAAAATAGAATTATTTATTATACTCTCCACGTATATATATTTCTCTATAAACATGCATACGCCCATTTATGCTGATCTTCTAATTGCTTTTTACCACAAAGTTTAAATCAACCGAAGAATTTCTAATCTTTAAAATCAAACGAAGAAGAGAGAGAAGATTATTAGCAAAATTTCTTTCTTTAAAATCAAACCAAATGTCACAAAATTTCTGCTCCATAAAAATTACAACAGAAGAATTTCTTCTGTCCAAAACTGGGGACCAGAAGTCACTTTTGCCCTTCAGGGCCTATAGAAAAGGATCTACCATGGACAAGAATTATCTAGACCTGCATACCATATTTGCTTGCATGCTATAAACCAAATAGCAGAGCTTATAAAAAAATCAACAGATAAAGAAACTTCTATGCTTTCGGGTAAAGTGTCTCTCTCGCCAAATCACCAAAATTTCTTCCAGCCTTCCACTTTGAAGAAGTCAAAACTGGATAAAAAAAAAGCAGCCCCCACTCTATATCATGAATTTGCATAATGGTTCTGTAGAACATACTTGACAACTTCATAAAATGAAACCACAATCCCCACTGAAGGGCCTGCACGGCCAACACGAGGACCAACTCCAGTAAACAGACCCTTTATCCCTCCATCCCTGTTGCAAGCAAATTTAAAATTCAAGGCTTAAGTAAACAAAAAAAATTTATCATTGACTTAAATACTAACAACGTATAAAGATCAAAAGAATATATCAGACAGCAAAGACATCAGCCTACATATTAAAGGAAATCCAAACGTATAAATATATCTATGGGTGCAACTTTTTTATCTCCGTGTCTCATTCTCATCAACTATAAATTGAAAAAAGAGGATACATTTATTGTACGGTTATATAAACTAGAGACATACCTCCAAATTTCCACGAGTGTTTGCCTTGTTGTCATTCTTAATTGCCTGACGGGATCCTTCTGCAAATTTCAAAAAATAAAAGGTAAAGACAACATCGTTATATGAGAAAACATAGTATAATGTAAAAATATATAAAATGTTATTGATAATACACAATCAAATATATGAACAGAAAGAAACGAAGCCAAGACACCATCCCAGCACATAATAGCATCAATTCAGAACTTTCTAAATGAACCCTCAGGATATTAAAAGGAAATATCATGTAAGAGATTGGTGACTAAATCACACAGCAAAATCAAGCTTAAGTTTCAGTTTAAAGGGAAACGACCTCTATCTGCCTTCGAGTTTTCGCAACATCTAGAGGACATGTAGCAGCAGCAGCAAGGCTTCCTGCAACAAAAGCAGCAGAAAAATTTGCACCAAGGATACTGGCTGCATTGGCTTCATCTCCCACCAGACCAAGGAGTTTTTTCCTTATCTGAAAAGATAGAGAACAGACATAATCATCAAACGAAAACATAGAGACCCCTGATATTCATGAAAGAAGCAGTTTCAAGGAAAAAACATTACTGGTTCAAGAGTTGACCAACAGATTGCAGAGAAGGGAACATCGCGAGCAAGCTGTGCTCCCATGCCTGTCCAAAGGACACGATAGCCTTGAACTGTAGCCAAAAAGAAAAAAAAAAACAATTATGTCGATCACAGTTAAAATCAAGTATAAGATACTTATGGGCAAAACAGCAATCATCATGTGTAGTGCTTCCAATATGAAAAAAGATGCCTGATAAGTACAATGCTTTCTTACATCTTCTCTTTAGTTGGCAAGTCATTTTTTCTAGAGAGGCGCTATGGGAACTGATACGATAGAATTTTGTTCATGGAATTTATTTTTTTTTAAAACCAAAAGACGAATAGTTTACTACCGACTCGTTCAGTTGATGTTCTGTAGAGGAACTTTGGGTATCACATATCAAGCTGCCACTAATACAATCGTAATTTTTTCACAAGCTAAATTTTATTAATAATCAAAGTGGTGAAATCCAAGCACACAAGGAATATGCAGGATCTACACCAAATCAGCAGAAGAAAAGGGTAAAAGAAAATCCTGAAATGTTGGTTCAGAACTTCCAAAAGTTCCACAAACGAAGAACTTACGTGCCAACAAACATTTAATCTGATCATAAGCCGTCTCGCAGATGTCTAGTGTTAATGGATAACTTTAAATCAGCCAACACAACAGAAGATACTAATCAAACTTAAATTTTCCAAAATCTATTTAAAAAATAAGGCCCTTGGGCCACTAAATAGAGTCAAAATACAAAGGGTAACAAGCAATGAAAATAATTCTTTTGATTAACAGAAGCCATCAAATCATGTCACCCCAAGTACCATAATCACAAGAAAAGTCAACTTACAGTTGCTTTGACCACTGGTGCCGTTAACATGGGAGATGATCCCAAGAAGAGTCTGCCAGACTCCGGGAGGCTTCGCACCAGTTTGGGTCACCTTAAATGCCTATTATAAAAAAAAAAAAGTTAAAAGATAAGAAGCCACCACAAAAACAAGAGTTGCTGTGCCAGAACAATGGAAAAAATGCCGAAGAGCATACACCATGAACAATCAAATTAATCATGTTTGCAAAGAGTTCTGATCGACATGGAAGACAAATTCAAGAAACCAAAGGCTAACATGTAAAACGTAACACATAACTGTACCAACAGGAGGTATGAGAAACATCTGGTCCTAAGTTATTTATTATTTAAAGAATGAGACAGACATAAAACTTATTATGCAGAAAACGTCACTGACGTGGCAAATTTTAAAGTGTATCAGAAAGTATTGACTACACTTGATGATTACTGTATCATTAGAAAAACATTATTATAGTCCTAAAACCTAAAGCTAGAGGAACATATGTGTGCTGAAGAAGGAATGATGATTGGTGGGTGGAAACGGTTCTCTCTGGACCAGAATCACTTTTGACAAAGAGAGCAATTTGTCAAAATTTCCCACTTACTTTCTGTCTCTGTTTTCCCATCCAGCTGGCATAGCTAACCACATTGAAAAATTACAAAAGGATTTTTTAAAGAGGAGCATGGGGAGGACCAGAAATTTCACCTAGTGAGCTGGGCCAAGGTAACCATTGATAGGTTGTTATACCATGTCACCACAAGCCCACTATCTGTATAAAGATGGAAGCTGAAAAACAGATATCCAGGCTGTCTTCAAGGATGTTTGGCAATAATCTGTTATTTCCCAAGTTATGTCCGTGTCCAAGAATTATGTACATGGTAATTACCAAGAAGTTTTCAAAATTTATTAACCACAACTCAAGACAAACATCATCCCCAAGAACATCTAAAATGTCCAAATTTCAGAGTGGACAATAGAATGAAAACATCAATCTTCAAACTACCTGCATACGAGTTCTTGCCAGTTCAATAGGGTAACAAGTTGTGCAAGCTAAGGAGCGTGCCAATGAGCCTGCAAATAAAGGGACATATGGAGTCGCACTTGAAGCATGCTGGGCAGTTAGCTCCTCTAACCAATTGCGAAATATTTCGTAGCAAGGTAGGTAGATTCCCACCTGGTTTTCAAAGGAAAAAAGGAGAATTGAGTAATTTCAATAAAAGTATTCTCAATGGCAAAGATTACACTAATCAAATTCCAACAATGCAACACCCCCCCCCCCCCCCCCAAACCCCCCACGACAAGAGAAGAAAATCCCACATATAACATAAGGAACCTACTGTAGGTACCGCAAGTGCCAGGCCTGCATTTGTGCCTCTCCATAGCCTGGCAAATCCTTCCTGCAAAAAGTGACTTTCCAATTAAACCATTACCGTTAACATGTTACAGTGAACAAGTCAATGAGCACTTAAACGGAGCAGATAAAACCTACTAATTCTTAACAATTTTTAAAGTTGTTTTGTTATTTAGAGCCTGCATTTATCAAATCAAATTCTCAAAATTTCTGAAACATCATGTCTTCATTTAAACCTAGCAGTTGCCCTGCCCAGGATATATATACAAGCATGCAATATATTCAACTGTCAAGCATTGAAACAGGATACATTTCACTCAATTTCAGCCTTCAGCAAAAACACTATCTTCCTCGTCAAAATAAATTAACTATATGCCCAAAAGTGACAAACCCACAAACCTGACGTATAATTTTGTAGAAGACATCTAGCGTTCCTTTGTATTGGAAACAATCAGGAGGGCATATTGACACAGTACCATGAATTCCAGCACGTGTACATGTTGGGGAACATCTTAGATCGGCAAACATCTGTGCCAACATATAGCAAAGGATAAGTTAATTGACCACATACTGTTTGATGGTAAACTTAAACAAAAAAGCAATGCCCCTAAGATTGTAAACACAGAAGTAAGCTGTTGACAATAATATTAGAACAGTGTGAGTCTTATCACAATCTGGAAATTCTTTCATTTGACACCCCACCCTCCAAGGCCTTCCCAAGCTCAAAAAGATAAATAAAGTGATCAACCCCAGAAAGAAAAACAGAATAAAGAAGCTACACACGCATATGCCCTTATAGCATTTTCTCATTGGCATCATTGTAGGTATGGAAATCAATATACTACATTTATGCCTCTTTCATAAATACGAAACAACATCATCTCCTTTTATTTCCCTTTAACATTTCAAGACATCACAATGCCGGACTCATAACAGTTAAGGGCCCAAAGCTTCAACCAAAAGTAAATTTGGATTCAAAAACACTACTGGGGACCAAACACAGAACAATAAATATGCACCAAATGTTATATGCCATTTGAAATTACAATGAACATACATTTTTCATGGGGTATTCAGGAACACCCCAAGGTTACAAATTTGCAATTACCAATCAGTTCAGGTAAGCTAAGAAACTCTAGTAACTACTCATGTTTAGACTAGAACATGAACAAAAAACCGAATACTGTAACAATCAATTTACATTTTCAATTCAAACATTAAAGGAGAAAAAAGCTCTAATGATCGAGGAATGTGGTTGCAGAAAAATTACCGTTCTTGGTCCAAAATACGCCATGCGACTAATAATATTACTTAATGGATGCGAGTAAGAAACCCCTGCAGCCTGTGCTTGCAACCTTGTCTGATAGACAGGAGAGAAGAACACTGGTTAGGCTTTACGATCCACAATTAACCATCTCAATAACAAGAAGAAAAAATATTTTGCTAAGAGCACGTGCTATATTTAATTAGAAGCAGAATATAAATGATATTCACTACATCAAGCAAAATTAATCCGGTACCCACTAAGCATTTTTCATCAACAACAACGTAAAGAACGCACCACAATATGTTACGATCCCACATCAACTAAGTATGGGATTAATTGGTGTGTTGTAAGCCCTAAGCAACTTTCCCTTGTAAGTCGGTTTTCAAGGGTGAGTTCTACCTAGTGGGTTCATAACAAATAGTATTAGAGCCACTCCACGTATGCAGTACGGTTGCAATCGTGCGGCACAAGGGGTGATGCCGGCATGGCAATGTTCATCCGAGGCTAGGAAAGACCTAGCGCATAGCCAGCCTGTGTGAGCGTCGGGACCACCGTGAACGTCGGCTGCAGAGCGTGGTGGTTGTTGCGATCCCACATCGACTAAGTATGGAATTTGTTGGTGGTTTATAAGCCCCTCAGCATCCTTCTCTTGTAAGCTGGTTTTCAAGGGTGAATTCTACCTAATGGATTCATAACACAATAACAGATACCAACAATTTTTTTTGTTAGTACCACAGCCAAACAATTGAGAACCTCACCAATCGAACCACCATTAAAGAATCACAATGTCAGTTACAAACATACAGAATAGTTTTTTTAAGCCCCCTTTGAAAAGTATAAAAACAAAGACACAAAAGTCATATATGACGTATCAGAACACAAAACCTTCCATCACTCAAAGCCAAAAACACTTACAGGACCCTTCGTGAGTAAATATTTCCATTCATGCAATCAGAAACTGATTTTTGCGTCCATTCTACACGGTACCAGACCAACCATACACACAACATCAACCAACAAACAATAAATAACAATTTCTTTTGGATGTGCTTCCTTACCTTGGCTACATCGAGAGGGTTAACAATTATCGCGGAGAGAAAGGCGGCGCCAGCAGCAGAGAAAGCTCGCTCTCCGATCCCCAAACTGCCATCCGAAGCACCTTTGTTTGAACGCAAGGTTTTGGGAGCACCGAGTTCCAGCTCTTGCCTCATTTCGGTCGTCAATTCCAGCGAGGCGGAATCATGGCCATCCATTGTGTTGACCCAAGAATTTTGGGAGCGCTCTGAATCCACCATCCTCACTAGCTCTGCTCCTCTCTGTGTCTCTCTCCCAAGAACTTTCTAGAAAGAAAACAATCTGAGTTCCCGAAACCAAAAGACATATGCTACAGTATTATATTTAGGAGGCAAAAATATGACAGAATAGAATTAAGGAAACATACTGGGAACTGATCTCTTTTTTCCTTGTTATGCGTTGGATGTTGGAATATATTTTTTCAGAACAAAACTAAAAAAAATAAAAAACTATACATAGAAATATAGTCTAATGCTAATTTTCCTGGTTGGTTCCTTGGAGAAGACGAAATAGCAAGCCGAGAAAAACGCTCCCTCTCTCTCTGACTCCCCCGTCTCTCTCTGACTCTTGCAATACAGAAAAAGGGGGGAGGCCACGTTTGTACGAAGACTACTGATTCTGACGCTACTGGACTTGGAAACAGAAACCAACTAAATAGGTTTGAAAAATTCTATTTCACACTCTACTATTTATCACACACTTCACACACTTAGTGTATTTGAGTTTAAAAAAAAAAAAAAAAAAATTTAAAGTGCATGGTGTGTGGAGAGTGTAGGTAGATATGTAGAATTACTCAATAGGTTTTCCGTTTTAGGGTGGAAACAAACAGGGCCTTAACTGTGTAAGGAATGGCCGTTGGGCTTCTTTCTAGGGCTTTCTATTGCTGCGGTTCACACCAGGTGCCGGTGTGAAATATTGCTCGATTTATTTATTAATTCACGGATAAATAAATACAAAAAACATAGCTGTAATTAAAAATGGATATTTATTAATATAATTTTGTAAACCTCATAAATATCATTTTTTTTTAAATTATACGTAATAGGAAGTACCTACTACGTATGCACTTTAATAAATTTATGATTTTTTTTTAATTTTTTTTAGATTAAATGGCCTAATCGATAGATATAGAAAAAATTAGGTAGCCAATATGAGAGGAATCCGAGCCCATTTATGTGAGCAGTGGGGCTCGCACACCCCCTCTTGACTAAGGTGTGCTTTGTAGGTTCGATTCGATTTTGTAAGTTTTTTTTTAAACGATTCGATATATACTTATTTTGAAAATTTAAGAATCGAAATTATCTTTTAAAATCGAAACTTGTAACTTTTTTTATTTTATGAATTATTCATATTAGTAATAATATGATCTTTATATTTACTAAAATATCAGTCTATTTATATTATAGTATAAATATATTATTTTATAATAATTAATACATACTAATATAGTATTGAACTAAACTATAGTTTATATAAGTTTCAGACCTTTTATATAAATATATATGATCAAATGTATAAAAATGTATTTACAAAAATAATATATATAATTTATTATGCCAATGCATTTATCCTTTTATATATATATATATATATATATATATATATATATATCAAAAGTAAGTTTATATTAATAACTTAATATTAATATTTATATTTAAAATTAAAATTTTTATGTTATAAAATTAATAGACTTGAATAATAAGATTATAATTTTATATTATATTAATTAATAATTTAACATATAATATATATATAATATAATATAAAAAATTATAAATGTATATCCTAGTCTGATTTGGTTTAAATCAGTTTTTAAAATATGAAAATCAATATCAGACCGATTTTAATAAAGTCTGATAAATAGACTATAAAATTGCAGCTAGAAGCTGCAGTGAAGAGTTGTGTGCTGCATGTTGCTAGTCTGGATTGGCTGGAATAGACTTTCACTTGATTCTAGGTTAGGGAAAGCAAGAACATAAAGTAGCAACCGGAAATACTGTCGAATCACCGACGAAGGGTCGTCAGTGGCAGTTGCGGCGCGTGCAAGACATGCGCCACACTTGGAGTAGAATGGTAAGTCGGATCTGGAAAATCCAATGCCTTTGATCCCGACGGTGCCGCTCGTGACGGCAGGAAGCTCTCCAAGGTGCAGCGGCACGTGAATCTTACACGTGGCATAAGTCATGCGTGAAACGTATGTGTCGCACTATTGGACAGATTTCTTCCATCTTTTGGTAGATCAACCTTTGGAGAGGCTGATGGCGGGGTGTGTGTCGGTCCTAGATCGCCGAAAAGCAACAGATCGGCATGATTCAGTGCTAACGAGTTAAAACTAAAGGGCCAAACAGGAAGAAACAAAGCTACATGGAAGCTAGCGAGGGGAGGAAGTGGGTAGAGCCGAAGCTCCAACCCCCCTCCCCTGGTAAACAGATGAGGTTCCTTGGTGAGGCGATAAAAAAGCTTTCAGCAGGATAGAAGTTATATTTTATGTTCACATAAAGTAAGGAGGTATTTGATATAAAGGTAAATGTTTTGTATACAAAAGTAATTATTTCCTTGCCATGTTGACTTTGATCAGCATATCCTCAAAAATTAAATCGACAGTTTCACAAATCTAAACTCCTAATTAAGACAATATCACAGTTGTCGTAAGTTGATTTTCGCCCTTCTTCTTTCTGTAGTTGCCTAATGCCTATTAGGGTGTTGTACGTAATATAAAACTTGCTCGATAAAATTGGTAAAATAGTGCGAGGAGTAACTGATCCGAATCTCTTATACATAATAATAATAACAACAACAACAACAATAATAATAAAAGTAAATATATATGGGTAACTAATCAATTGTGGCTAATCCAAATAATTATATAAGGGATCCTACATACTGATGTGACTCACTCACAGTGTGCCACGTCTCCCACTTTCTTTCTTTTTTTTTTCTCCTCCCTTCCACATCTCCACTCCCTTCTTCCCTCTGTCTCCGCCTATCTCCACCCTCTTTGTGGCTGCCATCGTGGTCGGGGACCACCTTAGGGCCGACAGAAGCTGCCAGCGGTCCAAGCGGCACCGTCCCACTCACGGTAGCGCATGAGCCCCCTCCCCTCCTCCCCTTTTCGCTCTCTGTCTCGACCTGTCTCCACCCTTCGTGTTGCCGCCATGGTGGTCAGGGACCACCTCAGGGCCGACAGAAGCCGCCGGCGGTCCAAGCGGCACCGTCCCGCTCACAGCAGCACACGAGCCCCCTCCCCTCCTCCCCCTTTCCCTCTCTGTCTCAGCCCGTCTCCGCAGCTGCCTTGCACGGGAGCTCCCATCCCCCCGCCGGACGATGCCGCTTGGACCGCCGGCGGATTCTGCAGGCCCTGAGGTGGTCCCCGACCACCATGGCGACGAAGGGATGCGGAGACGGGCGGAGACAGAGAGGGAAATGAGGAGGAGGGGAGGGGGCTCGCACGGGAGGAGAAAAAAAAGACAGAAAAAAAAAGACACGTGGCACACTGTGAATGTGCCACGTTAGTGTGTGTGATCCCTTTGTGTCTATAGTGTTTTCCAATATATAATATTGCATAATCAAGTTTAAATACGTAATTAATTAATCTTTTTCTTGTTTGAATAATTATTGTTTAATTCAAATTCGTACAATTAATTAACAAGTTATAAGAGAACAAAATCCTCTCGATCGGTTTCATATGTCTAATTAATAAAGACGATGCAGTCATTAATTAATAATTAATTAATTAAACACAATTAATCATGTGTTAACCACCGCCCATTGCGTACCCAACAACAATACCAAAGACTAGTTCATGAAAACATGAATATTTGAGGGTCTACATGAAGTAGTACTACCGAATGCATGCTAGCTAGCATCGATCTCACATTAATGCAGCTAACAATTAATTAGAGATCCCAATTAATAATATACACATGATGAGAGCTGATCATCATCGTCATCATCTTATATTATATTAACAGCATGATGATGATGATGATCAGTGGAAGAAGCAAACCCGAAAGCATACCGAGACGACTGCGAATCGACTCGGCCGAGCTGGACTTGGTAATGATCCCAAATAAACCTCCAGTACCATCGGAAGACGTATCTCCGTTCATCACCCTAATGCTCAACTTCTGGCCACCGTTGCAGAACTGATTGCTGAGACCACAAATGAAGAAGTGATCACCAGGTTTGGTGAGCTCAAAAATCGTTGGTCCATTTGTGTAAGTTTTGATCACATTCTTCTGGGTGCAGTCATCATAATCCTCCTTTTTAACCTCTACCACGCTGTGCATGCCCGTTGTGTACAAGAAGACTGTCAATGCGCGCGCGCAAGAGTGTACGTACGTACGTACGTAGGAATCAAAATTAATTAATTAGATTTAGTTGAAAAAAGAGTATTACGCACGTTTAGGGGTTAAATTAGTTATTACTAGATGTCAGATTAATTAATAGATAGGCAGGCAAAACACAAAATGATCTAATTTATAAGAAGATGCATGCATTTACGTTACCCAGTTTGTCTCCGGCAGTGAAATTTCTGGGCCTGGCCCAATCTTGGTAAAAGGAAATATTAGCTGAAGGGAAACGCCAGCCATAGCTTCCTCCAACAATGTGCGTCATTGCACGTACCTGCAGCCCGCTTAGAAAACAGCCGATAGTTGCAAACAATATTAAACAAAGACGACGTAGCAGCTTCGCCATTTTCTTCACGATCGAGACGTAGTTGTACTTCTTTTCTATCTTTCTGGTTTTAATTTCCTGCAGACTTGTGCGCGTTGGAGGAGGAGGATGATGAGGGTTTGATGATTACTTCCTTCATCGCCTCCAACAAATTAAAGAGGGATATAGACCATGGGTGGTTACAATATTGTACTGAACTTACTATTTATAGCCTGGCCTCTATTATTAGACCCCAAAACCCATTTGTATCATTATAAATTGTTAGAGAAAAGGTGTTCCTTCATCTTTAAATCTTATCAATTACCTAATCAGTCATGCCAATAAGTATGATCATTGAGAAAAAGAATTTAAGATTAAAAAACAATAGCATATATATATATATATATATATATTATTACTGATCTAATTATAATAATCATCGATCGATCAATATATATATTGGGCCAGCTTGCAAATCCTCTATATATTCTCTTTAATTTTTAAATGAGAAGATACAATGTGGGCAAATGGGAATCCAAAAATCATAGTTTAGCTATATGTGGCATGAGTACCCTTTGTTTACTCTCTTCCATGGATATTGGATATCCTCGATCCTTCCCATGAAGGCTTTCTATATATTTTTCCATGCATCTGGATCTGATCTACTACATATATACTACCACTCTTTGCTCAATTTTAAAAGGAAAATTCTATACACTACACTATACATTATTAAATGATCATTTATCGCATGTTTCTTTATCATTTAATGGTGATTAATGTGTCACATACCACTTAATATGATCAAAATAGGATGAGAGTGTACATAGTGTATAGCATTACTCATTTTAAAAATACTTTGGGTGAATCGACCTTAATTTACGCTCGAATAACCATCTTGTACAAAAACTTGGGTACCGGTACTACCTGACCATGCATTGCTATCAATTTTGTTTGGGAAATGGTTACTGGCCTGCCGGTGATTCATCGTTTTCATAAATAAGCTAGAGACCAGTCAGTCATGCATACAATTAATTTTCCCATCTCCATCATTCGAATTCTAATCCAGTAGTCCTAATTAACCTCCCTGGCTAGCTCCCATCTCAAGTTGATCACTCCAGCTTGCCCTTGCCATCCAGTTCTATAGTACCCCAAGAAACTAGCTAATTGGTTGCCTAGAAGAAAGTCAAAGTCATAATCATATACTTTCCATGCATTTAAATATATATATATATATATATATATATATATATCATGGAAATTATAGAAAGATATCCGCACTACAACACAATTGAATTTTTGTAATGGTTTTGAATTTGTGATAGTCCTAAAACCGCCACCACAAATCCTTTTATGTGACTATTGAAGGAAACCGTCATTAAAGGTGGATGAGAAATTGTTAAACGTTTAAACTATAATAATGTTTCGTTCGAACGTAACTCAGATGATGTCGTTTTGGAATGAGTACATGAGAACGTATAAAATGTTACGTTCGAACGTTTCAATACTTTCAAACATTAAGCCCACTTACGTGCGAACGTGTAAGTTATTTGTTCTAACGTTAGAATGTGTAGACTATTCGTTCGAACGTTTTGTCTTACAGTTTGAATGATTTAGTTCATGTTCAAACGTTAATGACAGTTTATGTTCGAACGACGTCATTAAAATTTGAACATGATCTGTTTTAAAATTAGATATGGAATTTCAAATTAAAAAAGATTGAGAATTGAAATTCAAAAACACTAGATATATTAAATGAAATTGTTCATTACATAAAGTATAGAAAAAGAAATATATTAAAATATAAATACAAACTACGATAAAGGTACAGCAAAGCTCATAACGAGTTGTTTACAAATGTATGAAATTGCTCACTCAATGTGTTGACCTTTTCGTTTAGGATATCTAAACAATGGTCAACCTTGTTAATACTCTGCTGTACTGACGTGATCTGTCGGTCGATGTACGCAGTAATATCTGAGACCATTGTATTGAGCCAAACAGGGCGCATATCTCTTGCAGATGTACTCATCGGCTGCTGACTAGTACTCCCACTATCTGTATTTTTAATTTATGTTTTAGAATTATATTTCTTTATTGGTGACGCTAAGATTTAAGTACCTCTTTGGTTGTACTTAATGGCTTCAAAATGAGGATATTTTTCATAAACAATTTAATTACTTTCTTCCTTAATCCATTGATTAGTAGTTTTATTTATGGTTGATAATTGATTAAATTTATAGATTTCAAACCATGTAAAGAAATGTATATTAGCATGTATTTCTTCTAAGTACTCATAATATTTCTCTTGAATGTAATCTCATTCCATTTTTGTAAAAGTTGAGAATAATAATCATCTCTTTTGATTATTTTCTTTTTTCATATAATTTTGTTTAAGATATTCTTTATTAATCTTGAAATCTTCCTTACTAAGGGTGTACATTTAAGCATCATCTCCAACTACTTGTAAATATGTTAGAGAAGATGGTTCTTTTAATTACTCAAGATTATAAGAAGTAGATGGTATATATAATAGGATTAACAGTATAAACAGGTATGTCAATAATGGTTCAAGAAATAACTCCCTAGATCTGGGTGTCCAGATTCTGGGATCTAGTGTCCAAGTTTTAGGATCTATTATGAAAAGCTAAAGTATGAACAGATCTGGGTGTGTGATAATTAGAGGGTGCTGGTACAGAATAATGTGAAAACGATCTCCTAAAAGGTTGAAAAGCTATTTGGACTTATCCGTCTATCTTTTGATCTATGTATTCTAAATCATCTATAGCATTATTTTCTATTTTAGATAATGGAGTTATATTATTTAACTTTCATTCATTAGGAAGTGTAACTTAATTCCAATGAATTTGCTTAGAAATCTATATACTAGAATGTGGTGTGCTAAATTGTAATAATAATGTATAACCTTTTGGACTGATAATAAGAGCTTATGGCTCTAGTGTAGTTTTCATAACTTTATAATGAATCCTATATACTACAGTTAAAAGATGTGATCATTTTATCATAATGTTAAAACATGTAGTCTATAGTTGTTAAAAACCTATATCAGTGAATTTTTTTTTTTTTAAACAAGGATACTCAAATGATTCCTTATACTTTTAATCTCATTTTTTTAAGAAATTGCAATGATCATTCCATTCATCCATTGTTGCATAGCTACTTTTGAATACCCAATATTTGTTAATCATTGTTTCCTTATCTTGTTTCATTAATTTTTGTTTTTTGTTAAAATCCTTTGCTCTATCTATCATTATTTTTAATTCAAGTCTTGTATTATAATTTAGACATTTTAAATCATAAAGATCACGATAACCAACACTATAAGCAAAATAATATTCCATAACAACAATATAAAATAGATACCAATATCAATAGCCAATGACTCTGATACCAATAATGTATCCCAAGTAAAATATAATTAATTTATAATAATAAGCGATATAATCAGCCATATGCATGAAACAATATATACATGTGGTATAACCAACCATATGCATGAATTATTAATTATAGAAACATAAAAGATAGAAATCATAACTGATAAATTTGACTTTAGTAAAAACATTATACTTACAAGGAGATTAATTCTCAGAAGGATTGGAAGCAAAATACATGAAGGAAGTTTTACACAGAGAGAGTATTTTAGAAGTGAAGATTGAGAGAAGGGACGGGCTTCAGATGGGATTTTTCCGAATGCCTTCCTTTGTTTACAAACTTCCTTTTATAGGCACTAAAACAGTAACTTTTTACACAGTAATCAATAATGGAAGCCTAAAGTTTTGTCTTCATGCATCAGCAGATAGTGGAACCAATAATGCTGTTGGATGAGTGAAACCAATGATGCTATTGAGTGGAGTTGAACAGTAGTCTAATAATGTCCAAAGTTGCTTGTATTTATGCGTTGGTGGATCCAAAGAGATAATGCTTCTGACAGTAATCAATAATGCTTATGCTTTTGTCTTAAAGTGACTATCATGTTGAATAATTGAGAAAACAATAATCTTGTTGAATCACATAATAATCTGGGGGCCATAATCTGCAAGTTTCAGATCAAATGGATTTTGAGATCAAATGGATCTTGAGATTCCATTAGATGTACTAGGTGGTAAGATGAGTTGGTATGAGAATGAGAGGTATGTTGAGCTTGAGAAGGAGATGCATGTTGAACTGGTGATGATGTGGCTTATTATCATAGAGATAATCTGACTTGATGCAGTAAGTCTTCTTGATCATCACTGTCTGAGACTTGTGATATTGACTCAACTAATTTCTTCATGTCCTTGTTGCTAGTAATGGATGCTAATTGGTTAGGCAACCTAATAATTCTTATATATATATATATATATATATATATGTATGTATATATAGTGTTTGTGTTTGTTTTATATATAAATTTATTGTATCTCCTTTAAATATGTAATTTCAATGGACATGACGACATATTTAAAAATTCATAATATCAATTTAATATGTCCCCGTTTTAAAATGATAAATACAAGAGTACGTAGTTTTTGGCCACCTCCTTCCACTACAATATATTTGGCCATTTCCCACGAGTTTTTTTTTCCAAAGATGTACAATGGTGGCAAATACCTAGTTGATGACACAAACCTAATTCGTGGGAAAATAATTGGCCTTTTGAAGCGAAATTACCCCTGGAGAGCACAAAGTCATCAGTAAAAAGACTATTTACGGTGAAAATATATCTCCACAAATAATGCCCGGAGACTATGACACCACTTTCTTCGCTTTTTGTCTTGTATGGCGACTATGGCACGCCGCTAAAAGTGAAATTGCTATTTGTGGCGACATCATACCGCTAGAAAAAGTCCCCTATACAAAACGTTTATTATTCCTTCCCTTATTTCTTCTCCCCCAGCTCGATACAGTCTTTTTGTTCTCGGTGAGTTTGTTGTGGATATTCCATGCCGTCGCCACCTCCTCCAATAAATCTTCATTTTTAGTAAGCTCTCTCTCTCTCTCTCTCTTCTCGCTCTTCGTCTGTTTCTCTCACACTATCTTAAAACTCGATTTCGCCACCATACCAATGGCCTAGTGCATTGTGTGCCACCAAGCCCAACCATCCATCCATGGTAAGTTGATCTGTCTGTCTCTCTCTAGCTTTGTCTCTATCAAGCCACAATTGTCTATAAAGTTTGATTCACTGATTTTTAGAACTGTTTGGTTCGATTATTTCGTGGGATAAATGAAAATAGCCGTTTTTTAGTTGATTTGTAGTGAGAAATTACCCATTTTGTTGGGACAATTGTCTATAAAGTTTAATTCACTGATTTTTAGAGCTGTTTGGTTCGATTATTTCATGGGATAAACGAAAATAGACGTTTTTTAGTTGATTTGTAGTGAGAAATTACCCATTTTGTTGGGGTTATTCTTGAATCTTAGTTGGTCTTATTAAAACCATTTTTTAGGATTTATTGAAACCGAATTTTTAGGTTTTGTCGAAACTCTTGTCAATTTGGTGTTTCTTTGGCACTACCTTGCTTGACTTATTTTTAAGGAGACAAATTCGTGATAAAAGTTTTATTTGAAAATTTTGGATTTTTTTATGCAAATCATTTTCTGAACATTCGCTTGACTGTCAAAGACTAGCTGCTCTTACTCCTGGATTTGTTGGAGCAGATATTCCAAATATTTGCAATGAAGCTGCTTTGATTTTCGCAAGGGATGAGAGTGCAAAGATCCCTTTTCATCATTTTGAGGTAGTTATGGATAGGGTCAAAGGTTTTTTGAAGAAGAAAAAGGTAAAATTTATCTTAGTCTTGCACTTTTAAAAAATGGAATAGTACTAATTTTTCATGCATATAATTGGGGTGATTGATGCATGATGAATAAAAAGAGTCATTGGCTCTGCGTGTAAATGTTTCACTGATCTTCAAGCTATATTTCAAACAGTTTTGTTTCTGTCCTCCCTTTTTATGTCAATACTCTCCCCAACTACTTGTTTTACTGTCTGTAACAGCACTTGAACAACTTATAATTAAAGCATACAAGAAATATGCCTTTGTAGAATTGATTTTCATATCTTTCTTTTTGTGCTATATGTTGTTTCAGCTTTTGTTCATAGTCATTTTTCTAAGTTTTCTATTGTTTCTAATTTGTAGGCCTAGAGATCTCCAAGTATGTACACTAAAATGCACTTGTAAGCTTTTCAAGCCTTACTTTTCTGGCTCACAGTGTTCATATATGACTTCTTTATCTTCTATATGCACATCTAAGCCTTTTCTAGTTCATAACTCATGGTCTACATGTTGGTTTTAGCATATATCCAAAAAACATGATTATATTGTATGATTAAGGTATTTCTCAATATAGCCTTATTTGCCTAAAAAGGGGAAAAATTCATTTGATAATATCTTTCATTAGTGTAATTGACAAGGTTGTTAGGCACACCTATGTTCATGGTAGTTGACATTATGGCTATACTAAATAATCACAGTTGGGCTCATTCATTGCCATGCAGAAAATCCAAGAGATAGCTGCCACATATACCAAGGGCGGCAAGGTTGCAGCATATGCTTTTGGTGAATCTCTCTCTCCCTTTGCTTCCCATATGTAAGTGTAGAGGTTTATAATGAAATCTTCAGGCAATTTAGGTCTTCACAACTTGAGTTCATTATAGTTCAGACTTTTTATCTAACTTAGCTGTAGGTGGTAAATAATATGGAAAGTACTAGAGATACAAATAGATCCCACAAAGACACTGATAGTGTGCCACGTGCCCCTCCCCCGCGACCTCTCTCTCTCTCTCTTTTTCTCCTTTTTTTTTTTTCCTTCTTCTCCCCTACTTCCCCTTACCCTTACGAAGGCCACTCTTCTTACAAGGAATGAAGCGGTATCTCTACCCAATGCCGCCACCGACGTCTTTCTGGCGTCAACCCCCCCCCCCCGGTCGCCGACAACCCACTCTTTTCCACACTGCCCCTCCCCAACGCCACTCTCTCCCCCCGCTGCGCACCCCCAACGCCATTCTCTTCCCCCACTGCCCACTATGAAAATCCATTCCTGTCCCGTTGCCCATTCAACTAGCGAATTCGGAGGCTCTGTTTTGTTCAAAATGGGCGTCACTTTGGTTAAAATGGTTCGTCACTTTGGTTTAGTGCCACTGCTTTTTTTTCTTCGAATTTTTATGCCCCGGCACCCGTGAGGAAATCCATCGCGATGAATTTTATGAATTTTGAGCGTTCGATGATAACACCCCTGGTTTCTGGATTGTTTGATTTTTGTGTGTGGTTGCTGTATTTTGGCGTGTGATTGTTGTGTGATACCAGGGAAGAAAGAGGGACGTTGTCGTGTGTGAAGGAGTGAGCTGTGTGGTTTGCTAAGAAAATGCGGGACGTTGTTAAGAGACGTGTGGGACGTTGCGTGAGGGAGCTGCAGACGGGATGGCTGGCAGTAACGCAGCGGCTGAAAAAAAAATACCGACGTGGCATAATGCCACATCAGTTTGTGGGATCCCTATGTATCTGTAGCAGCTCCCTAAAAAGTATAATGCATGTTTTTCACCAAGTTCATTGGATTTCTAGCTTTCCATCTAACTTAGTTGCAGACTCATCAAAAGTATAAGATGCTCATTATGATTATCTAGCTTTCCATCTAACTTAGTTCCATCTAACATTATTTTTATTTCAAAATGTTTGGGAGGAATCTTCTTGGTATTTGTTAACATGGGTTTTGATATCCCTGCAACTTTGCAAATGAAAAACTAACCGGTCTGAAGTTTGCACAGCTTGCCACACTAATTTAGAACAATGTCACTACAACATAAAGTGACTAGAAGATTTCTGTTAAGTTGCGTATAAATCTGCTTAGCTAATTACTTTGTTTCAAAGTCTTTCTTTCTTCATAGCTTCCTCCAGTACTGCTACCATTTTTTGGTGCCAGCACTGCATTTGCAGTTCATTGTTATTTTGACTTCTTTCACTAGCTTTAAAGTGAGGGGACTATACCTTATTGGAACTTAATAAAGATGTTAAATCATTGTGTTTGTTTTACTGAATTTAAAGAATATTTGGTTGGTAACCTTGTTCATCATATTAAACTTGGAGTTTCATTCCAAATTTATGGGCTCTATGGTTATTAGAATTGACTTATTTTTATTTCTTATTTCAAAAGGTTTGAGAGGAATCTAGCTTCTAGTGAAAGCCTACTACTACTGCAGCTTCTTATTGCTATGTGGAACTTTGTGGTTGCCGTTGTTGGCCGTCAATCACCCATCTGCCACAACGTGCTACTGCCCGTTGTGGAATTTTATCCCAGATGAACTTCCAGAGGACAACATGCTGCAATCAGCAAATTGATGTAAATAGCACAGTCATAATATATGTTTATTAAATTTATTTAAACTGTGGATATCCAATATTGAGTTTTAATCTTTTTTTTTTTTTTTTTGCCTTGTTTTGAGACCATTTGTTGTGGATTTTTAATTCATAACAGTTGGTTTTATATCAACGCGCGATAGGCTAGGGACATGTAGCGCTTGGGTTGATCAGAACATGTCATTTAAACTTAACTAAAAGTTACAAGGTGGCAAGCGACAACGTCGTTGATTTCAATTCTTGCTGGAAATGACTTAGAATTCCACGATCCATGCACTAGTAGTACCACCTCGAAATCTTTATCCAGTTTCCTAGCTATTGCTTGAACTAGTCTAGTATCTTTTGTTCCGGCAGAACCAATTAAACGAGTTGCATGCACGGTAATAGTACTGTCCAAGAAAACCGATCACGTCAATGTAGCTAGAAATTAATGTACAATTTGCATGAGATCAGCGCGATAGATGACATGCCAAACTCTCGATCAACGTGCAATATAACAGGAACTATTGATGATCATCTCAATCTTGACGTAATATAGGTCTTTGATTTTGCAAAAGAAAATATATATCTTAATTGGTATATATATAATTAATCTTTAAAACTCATGTTCGGCCGTGCATTTAATTAGTAAAATAACTTAATTAATTCCAGCTTGTTATAAACTTAGATAATATTCCAATAGTAATTAGCGGAATTTGTACAAGTTTTCGGCTGTCTTATGGATGGCCGATTAATCAATCCGACAGCATCATGCATACAATAAAGGATATACCTACAAATTAGCATTAAATTTGTCTAATTTGGGCATGCCTACAAAATTAATTAAGGTATATCCTTTATTGTATCTATGCAAATAGAATATCCATCAAATTAATAGCTTTTTACTTAATTTTCTTAATTTCATTCACCAGCCGCGGGCCCCAACAAGCCAAAACCTAGGATTAAACGCTCTTGAGTCCTCACCTCCTTAACATTTCTTCACAGACCAGCTATATATAATAAAGTGAGCATGCAGCTAGAAAAGAGTGAAAAACACAGGCCACAACCAGCCCACGTACAAAAATGGCTTTAGATGTGCTTGACGCCCTTGACTCTGCCCGTACACAATGGTACCATATCACCACCATTGTCATTGCCGGGATGGGTTTTTTCACAGATGCATATGACCTTTTTTGCATCTCGACGGTGTCAAAACTCTTGGGCCGCCTTTACTACTATGACCCTAACACGGGAAAGCCTGGAAAGCTCCCCCATCCTGTGAACAACGCCGTGGTTGGTGTTGCCCTTGTTGGTACCCTAACAGGCCAACTAGTCTTCGGCTGGCTTGGTGACAAGCTTGGCCGTAAAAAGGTTTACGGTGTCACTCTAATTATCATGGTGTTTTGCGCCATATGCTCCGGCTTGTCTTTTGGTTCAAGTGCACAATCCGTTATCGGAACGCTTTGCTTCTTCAGGTTCTGGCTAGGGTTTGGTATTGGAGGAGACTATCCTCTCTCGGCCACGATCATGTCTGAATACGCCAACAAAAAAACTCGTGGGACGTTCATTGCAGCGGTGTTTGCAATGCAAGGTGTGGGGATTGTATTCGCAGGCCTAGTCTCCATGATACTCTCAAAGATCTTCCTCGACTCCTGCGAAAAAGTTGGCCCATTCCAAGAAGATCAACTGTTTTCCACACAACCACAGGGAGATTATCTATGGCGGATTGTGCTTATGATAGGAGCCGTTCCGGCACTCTTAACTTACTACTGGCGAATGAAAATGCCCGAAACAGGTAGGTACACAGCCATAATTGAAGGGAACGCACAACAAGCTGCTGCCGATATGGGACGGGTACTTGATCTCGAAATTCAAGCCCAACATGACAAGCTGTCCCAGTTCAAGGCTGCAAACAGCTATCCATTGCTTTCTAAGGAGTTCTTTCGGCGGCACGGGGTTCATCTAATTGGCACAACGACCACATGGTTCTTGCTGGACATAGCCTTTTATAGCCAAAACTTGACCCAAAAGGATATTTTCCCAGCAATGGATTTAATAAAAAAGGACGTGGAAATGAATGCTCTCCGAGAAGTCTTCGAGACGTCACGTGCCATGTTTGTCATTGCACTGCTTGGTACCTTCCCTGGTTACTGGTTCACCGTGTTCTTCATTGAGAAGATGGGACGGTTCATGATCCAACTCATTGGATTTTTCATGATGTCCGCCTTCATGCTTATCATGGGGCTCAAATACGACTACCTCAAGCTTCATGGCAGCTTGTTCGCGGTTTTGTATGGTTTAACATTTTTCTTTGCAAATTTTGGGCCTAATAGCACCACCTTTGTGCTTCCAGCAGAATTGTTCCCAACTAGGGTGAGGTCGACATGCCATGCTCTAAGCGCGGCTGCCGGGAAGGCTGGGGCAATAGTCGGGGCATTTGGGGTGCAGAACTATACTTTGGAAGGTGATCCAGTCAAAATTAAGAAAGCGATGATGTTTATGGCAGTTACCAACATGTTAGGCTTTTTCTTCACATTCTGTGTGGTCGAGACCAAAGGACGGTCTTTGGAGGAAATATCGGGTGAGGATGGTGGCGGCAACAACACAAAGGGTTCAACTGGAGTCGTGGGGATGACTCAAACTACCGGAACTCATATGGATTACTCCAAGTGAAGATAAGATTTTCTCTGACTAAAAGAAGTTAAGGAATATAGACGATATGTATGTGATCAGTACACAAAAAAAAAAAAAAAGTATGAAATCATGAAGCATGCGTGACATCAAAATAAGTCATCAGAAAAAGACATGATATGTTTCTTGCTATATAAATATCGTTTACTATACGTTAATATAGTACGTGTCTGGGCGTACGTGTCCTACCAATAAGAGCTGTTAAATGTTGTGAAGTTATGAATTGAAGGAAGCTTTTTAAAGGGTGAGGTTGTTTATTTTTTATTTTTCTTTTTCTTTTTTTGGTGTTTTATATATGATCTTAGTTTTGCTCGGCTGTACCCGACCTCATCATATGTAAGGGAAATAAAAGAAATACAAAAAAATGAGCATTTTGTCTTTTGTCGAATGTGGACCTTGATTTGGAAAGATCGGAACGACAAAACAAGTTCTATACATGCATTTGTCTTTTGCCGAATGTGGACCTTTATATTTAGCGTTTGGAGGGTGAGTATTTTGAGATATTCTATAAATAGTAAAAAAAAATAATGATAGAATATTAAATAATAGTAAATAGTAATAAAAAATAATAATAAAATAATAAATAACAATGAAGTATTATCATAATTCCAATCCAGAATATCTCACAATCCAAACTAGACCATTTGTGTGTTTTAAAAAGAAATATTTATATTCTTGATCTGATCCCGTACATAGTGATCTCTAGAAATTAAGTGTTCTAGGGAAGAAGTTTGTAAAGCCATTATTATTATTATTTTTATATAGGAAATATATATCATTTGATTCATAAAGAAGTTAAATCTGGATTTAATAAAAAAAATACCGACATTAAGTCGGGAATACAGTTGAAGATTTAAATTGACTACATATTGTAGTATTTCAATTCCCTTATTATTGGAAGGGTTTCCACTTTAAAATTTGGTGTGAATTGATTGATTTAGGTTTTCTGTTGGCGGTCAATGAGTTTATTTCTACAGTACATAATTTAATTACCTTTTTAATTTGTACAAAAAAGGTGAAAATATTAATCCAGGTGTTCATCCTAACAGCACTTGTCTAATTATACGTGACTGCAAGCTAGCTGTCAACATAATATATATGATCATTTCCTCATCAGAAAATATTTACCACTAGGAAAAAAAACATTAATCACTATATCAAGTAATTTATATAAATATGGATCCAATGAAGCAGTAAGTATGTTTTTGCTCGTTAGCTCTTGGATTGATGCGTTAGCTCCGGGGTGCATCTGACATAATGATTTAAAAAAAATAAAAAAAAGTAAGTAATTTTGTTTAGGAAAATAAAATACAAGGTTAAAGAAAGACAAAAAATTAAGATTAAAAAATAAACTTCAGCAAAGTCATAAACAAATCAAATATTGTACGTATAACGTATAAATACTGACAATATATACATGATATATAGTTATTTTATTATTATTATTTTCTTCGTAATTTGAGCATTATTAATTAAGTATATATTAATATATATATATACATATATAAGATCATCAATCATAAACAAATTAAATAATGTACGTACAACGTATAAATATTGACAATATATACATGATATATAGTTCTTTTATTATTATTTTTTTCTTCATAATTTGAGCATTATTAATTAAGTATATAGGACTGTTAATGTTTATGCAGATCAGTATTAAAAATTGATCTTAAGAGCTTGTTGGGCATATAATAATAATAATAATAATAATAGATTGGGAATAATATTTACATGACTACGTACTGATTCCTAAAACCTCAAGTAATGCATGGGGCTAGGTATCAAAACAAAACAAGTTGGCTGTCATCGTTAATATAATATTATTGGCTGCAGGCATTTTTAATAGGCTGAACGACATTAACTTTAACGGGAAAACAACAAAAACCGTTAAAACAAGATTTACCGTTTAATAGCCACTTTATATATAAAGGTATATATATATATATATTATCTCGATCTATAGATCTAGATCCTGCGTCCAAAAAATAATTAAGAGCCAAGTTGTGAATGTAAAGATGAAGAGGTTGTATGTTTAGTACCAGTTGGAAGCTCTTGTAATAGATTTATTGAGTAATGAAAAGAAATATAATATCAAGCTCAATGAGAATGAAGATGAAGGAAAATAGGGAAGAATTTCATTCAAACAAAATAACCATGGGTCTGTTCGAGGCAACCCAACCTCCACAATTAGTCTAGGAAATATTCTGATTCTGCTTGTCTTTTACGTTTCATCCTCTTCCCTATATATATACAATCTGAGATTCTAACGAAATTCCAGTACATAAAATGCAAAAGCTAAAATAATGGTAAATGACAAAAAACAACAAGATAGATTCAAGGTCACAACCTTAAACACTATGTTTCATGTAAATGAAACGCAATGTTGAAACACTACATTTCATTGCTTATTTCTCGGTTCAATATGATGCGTTTTTCCTAGCCTCTTCAAACAACGTCGTCCAGATATCCCCACTTAAGTCTTTAGTTCACTTTGACTTCAGAGAGTTCACTTCCTTCTTCATCTTCCTTCGGTCTTCTTCTAGATCCTCCTAGGGATTCCACACACCCCTCTTGCCCACAAAGGGCGGGTAAAGGTGCTTAAACCTCCAAAAATTTTCCAAAGTGTTACCATCTTCAGAAATTTCACTCTATTTCACTGACTTCTGTGAGGGGTTGGTTTCCTTGGCACTTGACATGACAATCGACGATGGCTTCGGGCTTTGGGAGAATTTCTCCTTGTGCATTGACAGGTGGAAGTGTCGACAGGGGCTGGATTTGAGTTCCTACCTTCTTCTTTAAGCAAGAAACATGGAAGGTGGGGTGGATCCTTGCTATAGTGGGTAGATCCAAATTATATGCAACCGATCGAACCTTTTGCTTGACCAGAAAGGGACCATAGAAATAGGGTGAGAGTTTCAAGTTGCGTCTGGTGGCCAAAGAAGCTTGCTTGTAGTGCTGTAGGCGCAGGTACACCCTGTCACCCACTATAAACTCCATTTCTACTCTTTTCTTATTAGCATAGTATTTCATACGAGTTTGTGCAATCTGTAAGTTTACCTTTAGCAATTTCAAAATTTGTTCCCTTGTGCGTAATAATTTGTTAATTGAATCATTGGTAGAGACACTTAGAACATAAGAAATGAGGGGGGTGGGGGATACCCATACACAGATTCAAAAAGGGTAAGTTTCGTAGATGTATGATAAGATGTGTTGTACCACCATTTTGCTAGGGTTAGCCATTGGGCCCATTGGGTAAGCTTTCCTCCTACGTAGCATCTGAGATAGCCCTCGAGGCACTTGTTGATGGCTTTAGTATGTCCATCACTTTGGGAGTGATAGGCCGAACTGTAATTGAGTGAAGACCCCTGCGGTGTGAAGAGGGCATTCAAAAAGTGCTTATAAACACTGGATCCCTATCAGACATAATAGATTTAGGTAACCCATGTAGTTTGAAAACATGTTTCATGAATAAATCAGCCACGGTGGAAGCCGTGTAAGGGTGGGCTAGAGGTATGAAGTGCTCAAGTTTAATGAGACGATCCACCACTACCAATATAACATTAGATCCGTGAGATTTAGGTAACCCTTCTGTGAATTCTATAGAAATGTCAGTCCAAGGTTGTTGTGGAATGGGCAGGAGTCGTATTAACCCTGCTGGCGAAGTAGTTTCATTCTTGATGGACTGACATAGTAGGCACTCCCAAACATAGTAGGCACTCCCACTACCTACACACAGAGCGAGAGAGAGATCCAGAGAGAGATCAAAGAGGGTGTTTAAATGTCAACTATTCCAAATTAAGAATAGTGCAACAGTATTTCCGAATGATTTAGTATTGTTTTGGGCGTGATTCTCTCATACACGTATACAAAACAATAAAGTTTTTTTATTTTTTACCAATTAATTACCATAAATAAAAAAAGAAAGCTTAAAGAATATTCTATTCTCACCTATGAATTTCTCAATGGTTAAGAGTACTATAGTCGATTACTTTCTTCCAGGAAAGTAATATACGTATCAACTCTAGCTAGCTGTGGATTTGTAATTGGGAGTGCTTGAGGATTGATACATATGCCGCATAAGCATGCATTCGGCTTAATTAGCTTAACTTACAGGAACTAATTCATAGCTAAAGATCAGATAGTTTCTAAAAAGTATATTAACATATATATATATATATATATATATATAAGCTCATGCTAATTACTCGTATCCTGCACCAGAGGGTAAAAGAAAACTAAGCATTTCCCTTGATAACAATTCTCTTATAGATTAATCAAGTACCTGTACCACCACCATAATTACCATCTAAAAGTCGTTTTTCTAATTTCCATTTTATTTGAGACAGTACCCCTATTATAAGTATAATTAAATGAACATATATAAACCAATATTATTGATAATGGAGTAGTGTTGGGTGTGTATATATATATATTATATGGGCTTGGACATGTAAAAAACTTAAAACGAATTGGACAGGTTCTTGAGTTTTTCAATAGATGCGGTACTTGATGATTCTAGCTAGGTTGAAGCCATGAAACAGTGCTTAACCACTATGAAACCAAAATGGGACAGATGAGAGTATGTACCAGTCAACTAATAAAAAAATAAATGTGGGACAGCAAAACTTAGTGTATACGCCTGCAAAAAGGCTCAAGAAAATGAAGTAGTTGTAACATCATCTGGAGGACCACTACTTATTGCTAGGAATTTAAAGAGTGGTAGAGCATTAGCTTGGGTCATAGTGACAACAGGGTGACAATGAAAAGAAGGATAAAGGCGAAAGAGAAAATAGAAAGAGAAGCCATGCCTAGGTGGTCTAGCTAGGCAGATCATATACATGAATTAATAAAGTTATTTCTCAGAACCCTCCATACAGCCATGTTTTCCATCTTTTCAAATGACACCTTCAAATGGTATGAATGAAGTTAATAACATACTGTTAATCGGCCATTCATCCAGTACTAGCTGGAGAGCCATAATTCTTTTTACTAAAGTTTCAAAACATATAAGTTTCTTATTTGTTTTCTACTGTTAAAATTTACAGCTGCATGTGATTTCAACCATCAAGGATTCCAACAACATGGAACAGGTTTTTTAACAAAAACTAAAAGTCATTTACACAAGCAAATTTCTTTGAGCCTAGTTAATATTGAAGGCATCCAACATAATAATCAAAATCCATATTGGGTTGATCATCCTCATATTAACCAAAATGAGATAAAACCCACATACATGAACACTCAGATGTATATCACCCAAAACAACATTCGCGAAACCTCCCAAAACTCCAAATTAATTATAAATCAGCATCTTTTTATACTGATCAAAACCCATTTTTGTTTCAGCATCAAAAAGTTCCTAATGTACATAAAGCACTGGAATTTGTAACAGATTCACAACCAATTTAAACTAGTATCTGAAAATTTGTATGTAAATGAATTTACCTTTCACTTGCAAATGAACAAAAAAAACTAGCTAAATACAGATACCAAAGCAGGGAGAGGTAGTATCAATGTGAGGGAGAAAAATACCACAAAGATTGAAAGGAGGGGAGAAAGCTTGCTGAAATAGGGATCTAGTGGAGGAGGTCGCGCGCGACGGTGGGGCAGCCTAATCACGGAGGAAGAGAGCGGCACTGAGTGAAAGTTATAGAAATAGAGAGAGAGAGAAAGAGAGAGAGAGACGGACGGTGGAAGATAAAGAGAGACAGAGGAGACTTACCGGCGACCGCGAGGAGGCGACAACGTGCAGCAGATGGACGGTTTCCGAAGGTGAATTCGATCTGTCACAGAGAAGACAGAGAGAGGAAATGCCAATTGCGGTGAAATGTGGAATGTAATTTTGCGGAGAGAAGTTCAGGGTTTTTCGTCGACTTCTTTACTTTTTACTTAATGCAGCGATAAAAACGTCGCGGCAAAAAGAACATAAGTCAATATTTCAACTAACTTCACGGGATTTTATTTGCGGCGACCTAATGTCGCCGCAAAAAGATTTTTTTAATGGCGAACCTTGCTTTCGCCAGGAGATTAATGCCGCTACAGTAACTAATGGTCTGTTACGGGGAAAAATTCCTCACCTCAATTTTTTTGGCAGCAAAAACCGCTTTCTCTTGTAGTATACCCTAAAGCTGCAAAACCTCTTGATAGATCAGAATTAAAATAAACTATATATTTTCTAATTATAGAAAACGTACAGCCTTTACACTTTTTTTAAAAAATATATATATATCAAGCTGTGCTAGAAATACTCTTTAAGACTCATCCTTCTATTAATTAATACATCTAGTATGAATTTTCTCTGTCGATTCTTATTTCCTACACCATACACCCATGTGGCAAATCGGGTTCACGCTTTTGAGAAAATTCAATATATATAGGTTAATTAGTTGTTATATCTTGCTATAAATTGTCTAAGAGTAGTACTACACGTACTTATAGTTTTATTTACACTTTTATTTACAAGATTTATTTTGTTAGTTTTCTTTTAAAATTCAAATTTTGAATTTCAAATTTCATATTTTCAACATATCAATAATTGACTGCATGATGCATGTGGAGAAGTAAGTTTTTTTATAAATTTTTCTTAAGTACATTTAGCATTTTCCATTGTCTAATTATTTATTGCGAGTGTAATCTTAAGTAGGCATGCATTTTCTTGGCTGCAAAAACAATCCAAACTAAATGGAATGTTGTTTTTTTCCCTTGACACATCATGATCATGTGTACATAATTTTCTGCCGTGTCGAGATCATAAATTGGCACCAAAGCTAGCTAGCTAGCTTAATTACAATATATCATGTTCAGGTAATTAGTATAAAAAAGTAAAATAATTGATGATCTTTATCCAACGTCTCCGTGGATCGAGCAGGTATATTCGTAAGCTTTCGTCTAGTAATTAATTAAATGGCCGGTTGGATGATTAGTGAATCCGGCCGATCGACCGCATATATATATATATATATATATATATATATATATATATATATATATATATATATACACATACTAGCTAGCTAGTTTTTAGCCATCATATATACCATATAATCTTTTATTAGGTAGGTGTATACGAGACATTATATGTAATATCCTTAATTTATTATATCTATGCAAATTATGGAATATCCTTCAAATATTACTTTGTTAATTTCTCTCGTCTTTCCCCCCGAAACCTAGGATTAAACGTTCCTCTTTTCATTATCATTTCCTTCATAACCAACTATAAAAATGAGCAAGATAGAATTTAGTACTGCACAAACCAAAGCCAGCTAGGGCACAAAAAAGAAAAGAAACAAAAAGAAATGGCCTTAGCTGTGCTAGACGCCCTTGACTCTGCCCGCACACAATGGTACCACATCACTGCCATCATCATCGCCGGAATGGGGTTTTTCACTGATGCATACGACCTTTTCTGCATCTCAACTGTTTCAAAACTCTTGGGTCGTCTCTACTATGTCCCTGGCAGTAAGCCTGGAAAGCTCCCCCACGCGGTTAACAATGCCGTGGTTGGCGTTGCGCTAGTTGGCACGCTAACAGGCCAACTGTTCTTTGGCTGGCTGGGTGATAAACTTGGTCGTAAAAAAGTTTACGGCCTCACTCTAGTCATCATGGTTGTTTGTGCCATATGCTCCGGCTTGTCCTTCGGCACCACGACTGCAGGATCTGTAATAACGACGCTCTGTTTCTTCAGGTTTTGGCTAGGGTTTGGCATTGGAGGAGACTATCCACTCTCAGCCACGATCATGTCCGAATATGCTAACAAAACAACTCGTGGGGCATTCATTGCTGCAGTGTTTGCGATGCAGGGGGTGGGGATTATATTCGCTGGCCTAGTTTCCATGATACTTTCAAAGATCTTTCTAAGCTACTATGAAACTGTTCCATTTAGGGACGATCACTTTCTTTCAGTAGAACGGGAGGGAGACTATCTATGGAGAATTGTGCTCATGATAGGAGCCGTTCCGGCGCTCTTAACTTACTATTGGCGAATGAAAATGCCTGAAACAGGTCGGTATACTGCCTTAATCGAGGGGAATGCCAAACAAGCTGCCGCCAATATGGGACGGGTTCTTGATCTTGAAATCCAAGCTGAACAAGAAAAGTTGTCCCAATTCAAGGCTGCTAACAGCTACCCGTTGCTTTCTATGGAGTTTTATAATCGTCACGGGCTTCATCTAATAGGTACAACGAGCACATGGTTCTTGTTGGATATAGCATTTTACAGCCAAAACCTGGCCCAAAAAGATATTTTTCCGGCAATGGGTTTAATAAAGAAGGACATGGACCTTAGCGCTTTACGAGAGGTATTTGAGACGTCACGCGCCATGTTTGTCCTTGCATTGCTCGGGACTTTCCCTGGTTACTGGTTCACCGTGTTCTTCATCGAGAAGCTAGGACGGTTCAAGATCCAACTCATGGGGTTTTTCATGATGTCCGCCTTCATGCTTATCATAGGGGTCAAATACGACTACCTCAAGGATCATGGCGCCATGTTCGCGGCTTTGTATGGTTTAACATTTTTCTTTGCAAATTTTGGGCCTAATAGCACCACCTTTGTGCTTCCAGCCGAGTTGTTCCCAACCAGGTTAAGGTCGACATGCCATGCTATAAGCGCAGCTGCCGGGAAGGCTGGTGCAATGGTTGGCGCATTTGGGGTGGCGAACTTTACATTAGATGGTGAAGTAAAAGATATTAAGAAGGCCATGATGTTTTTGGCTGTGACCAACATGTTGGGCTTTTTTTGCACATTTTTAGTGACTGAGACAAAGGGAAGGTCTTTGGAGGAAATATCGGGTGAGGATGCGGGCGGCAACGAGACACAGAGCTCTGCTAGACAATTACCAGGTGCGAATCGAACTGCAGGAACTTATGGGGAGGCAATGTGAAGGATGATATATTTTGCTTTGATACGAAGAAGTTAATGTGTACGTATATGATATATATCAAACGTCATACATTACGTTATGAGTCAAAATAAGTTATCAAACAATATTGGGTTCTTGCTCTGATGTATAATCTATATACACACATGAGTACGTAGTACTTGAGCTTCATTTGTGGTTGGTACTGTCCTACAAATAAGAGCTGTTAAATGTAATGAACTTGTGATTTCAAAGAAGCTTTGGCTAAGGATGAACTTGTTAATTCCGTTGTTGTGACTCTGTAATACATATATATATGCTAATTTACTATATATATATGGAGTTGAATGTGAATGTTAATTTCGTTGCACTATATATATATATATATATATATATATATATATATATATATACATCCCTCATGATTCGAATCACTAGAAATTATTGGGTGCAAGTTCTTCAACACAGATACCTGCACGAAAACCATTTAAACGTGCTCGCCATCGATCGTCCTGGCTAGCTAGCTAAGATAAATGCTATACGTACTTAACAAAAATGTAAAACTCCACGTGGACACTAAAGAGACCACCAAGTGTTATTCGAAAAGTCACAAAAAAAGTATTTTATTCAAAAATAGTTTTTACAGATTTTGGTATATATTCATCCTCATTCACTCTACAAATGTTCAATATCACACTGGTATTTATATATATAGTACTCATACAATTATATATGTTATAAAAGGATCCTTCTAGAGTTATCTAGTGCATTCTATTATCTTTGTTATGTGACATGGTTGGAGCCTTAGCTGTGCTTGAGGGAATGTTGCCAGAGTTTGTTTTTTGAGCTTCCTCTGCTGGAGCAATTTTGAAATATGCCTTAATATCTCCCCTCGATGCAAGCGACACTGGTATGATAGTGAGGCTTGATCGTAGAACAGAAAATCTGGCGGTGGCGAGAGGCTTAGTAATTAAGAATGTCAACTAGCTGGTCCTTGCTTGACACGAAAGAGACTTGAAGTGTTTTAGCTGCCACACAATCTCGCACAAAGTGATAATCAAACTCAACGTGTTTAGTGGGAGAATGTAAAATAGGGTTAATTGACAAATATGTAGCTCCAATATTATCACATCATAGGGTAGGTGGATTAATTAGAAAGGAAGATACCAAGTTCCCTTAGCAAAGATTGTAACCAAATTAATTCACAAGCAATATTGGCTACTGCTTTATATTCGACCTTAATAGAGGATCTTGCAACGGTGGGTTGCTTCTTAGAGCCCCATGACACAAGATGAGTCCCAAAATAAACACAAAAACCACAAGTAGGTTTTCTATCATCCGGGTAGCCAGCCCAATCAGCATAAAAAAGCAGTGAGTGCAAGAGAAGAAAAGGAGGAGAAATGTAATCCAAAATTGGGAGTGAGATAGAGATAACGGAGAATTCTCTTGACAGCTTGCTAATGAGGAAGATGTGGACAATGCATGAATTGACATTTTATGTGACCAAGTTGATGGATAAGTGATAAGCAAGATGTATACTAAACATGAGATTCTATGTGCGTACGACATTTTCAAGAAAAATATGAATTTTTCTTATTTATTTATTATTTTTCTTATATTAAAATGGGAATTTCACTAATCGGTCTAGTTTTTTCATTCTATCTTTTAAAATACATCACTAAAATCTATTTTTTTTTTATTTTATATATTGACTTTTACAATATATCATACATCCACTTATCTATTTTTTTATATTATTTAAATATTATATTTTTTAATATATTTTATTCATTTCAAATAAAATAGAAAAGTGTAGAAAGTAGAGATAGAAATGAATAAAATGTACTAAATGAAGAAAAAATTAGAAAATAGAGAGAAAAATGAATTGAATATTTAAATAAGTGTGTACATGTAAAGGTGGTACTATAGCAAACTGGATATTAGTGATAAAATAAATAATCCGTTGATGCGATATTTTGAATTATTTCTTTCAAATTTTAGAAAAGAATGGGTTTTAAATGACCCATTGGAATGTATTAGTTATTGTAAACTCGTATGTGGGTGCGTGCGTACGGTGAAGACAATAAAAGCATCCTGAAAACACTTGGAGGAAGATCAGGAGCTACCAGCTAATGTGCGTTGCAAGTCTTTCTCAAGCTGCTCTGATGGCATCGCCCCTCTCCTTTGTCCAAGGAGAACTTTCAAGTTCCAAAGAAGGAAGAAAGAAGGAAGAAAGAAGGGAATAGAAAAGGCCCCAGAAAAAACAAGGACAACACCGTTTGTTCCGAGAGCAGAGGGAATTTGTCATTCAACAACTACATGGTGGAGGTGGCCGGTGCAAGTGCAACAAAAATATTTCAGTGTTAAGTAATTGTAATTATGTTTGAGGACGAAGACACCATTTGTCAACGTTGTTACAGCGTTAAGTAATTTGTAATTGAGAAATTATATTTGCAGCTATGAATTACATAAGCGTCACAGAATTTATTTTACAAAAAATAAATAAATACAAAATTTATATAAAAAAAATTTAATAATAGATATCATTTTTTTTAAAAAAAAATGCACATCATTTGCGCAATCAATAATTATATATTACATCTTTCTTAAATTAAAGTGTTGTCGTTGTGATTCTAGAGAGAACCTCTGACTTCTCTAGAAACACACCCAAACCGAAATCAGATTTTAGGGGTGAGAGCTTCGGCTACTCCCTCCCTCCCTCCTCCCCCTCCAGTATGGTTCTTCCATTGTTTGTATTTTCTTTGTTTTGTGTTTTTTTTCCAGGTCAAATAAAGGAAGTGTTGTTTGGAGGTTTTTCGATGGTCGGCAAAAACCACGCGCACCACCTAGGGATTCCCAAGCTATCGATCTTTCAGACTAGTAAACGCTGCGTCAAAAGAAGTGGCACGTAACCCACAAGTGCAGGTCAACGAGCGCGCGTGGCTGCCACACGCCACCAAGTCTTCTTCTGCCACCACGCGCGGCGTTTCGGGGGCCAGCGACTATGGTATCTTCAGGATCAGTTGTCCGGCATATTCCTAGAGTGGCGCATGGCCTCCAGGCGCCACTACAGTTTCCTTTTCCAGTGTATTTTTTATTTTGCAGTGTTTTCCAATGGTCTATAATTTTGTTTTGTTGTTTATGTTAAGAAATAAAAAAAATAGGTTATTGAACTTTTCTCCATAGTAGGAGAACGCTCTCCTCCTTTGAAGGATGGGAGTGGTTTTTCCTCCTCCTTTATAAGATGGAGGTTGGATACCCTTTCTTCATTTGGAGGTGGGGATGGTTATCTTTGTTTTTTTATAGAGAGTGATACTCTCAGACAAATTTTGTCAATAGAGTCTCTAAAAGTTAAGACATACACGTCGCAAAGAAATTTACGTGCGAAGAACCTTTCAACATATGAGTACTTTGGCATGTAATATGAGATTTTCTCTGCATTGGCCAACCACAACTGTAATTTCTTTTATGAGTAAAATAAAATCTATTTTCTATTAAAAAAAAAAAGTGTTGTCGTTGTGGTTGGACAACATGTGTTTTTTAGCTTTTTTTTTTTTTCCTTAAAAAAAATAAAATTCCTGGGAAACGTGCTGTTCTCCCAGAATTCGATCGGTAAAAAAAGAGAGAGACCGCAGAAAATTCAGGACCAGGGGTTTTCCCTAATGAAATGGGAAATGGAGCTAGAGGAAATCGAAGCGATTCTGGAGAAAATCTGGGACCTCCACGACAAGCTCAGCGACGCTATCCACTCGATTTCGCGGTCTCATTTCCTCAATTCCGTCAAAGCCCTGAGGAAGCCCGAGAAGATAAAGCATCCCTCCTACAACTGCAAAAATAGCCACAATGACGCCACTGAGGACAACGTCCGGGCCTCCGGGTTCGTTTTCGTCAAAGACTTCGGGGTGGATGAGGGCGACGACTCGGCCGTTCAGGAGGCCAAGAGCCTCAACTCCATTCGGACCGCGCTCGAGAATCTCGAGGACCAGCTCGAGTTTTTCCATGTGAGTCGCTTGTTTCGTTTATGTGCGATTCTCGATTTAAGCCCTACGTGGTTAGAAGTAACTTGATTTCCTAGGTTTTAATGTGATGCTTTCTATCTTTTTTGGTTAAATTCTGTTTGCCTTAAAAGTCTAATGCGATTTTGCTGTAACTTTAAAATTAGCTTGGATTATCTGGCCTGAGTTATATCTGTATTATTTCTTATGAACATAATGCATGTTTGGTTGGTTATGTTCTGTTTGGTTGCTGAAAACAGGAAGCTTGCAAACAGGAAGTTTGGTTGGTTATGTCCTCTTTGTCCTATGTTCCTAATTTTATTGCTAGCCAGAAAGATTGAAGATATTTTCTCCACTGCTTTCTCTAAAAACAAACAGTGATCGATTTGTATTGTCACTATCTTGAGTTGTCTTGACATTAGGCATCACTTTTGTTTTTGTTGGCGTTCTGTTTGGTTGCTATAAAAATGGAGGAAAAGGAACATGAAACTTTGAGTTTAACAGTTCCTGTTATTCTTTTGGATTCTAAATGAAAATACTTTACTCGACCAAGGTATTATCTTGTTGTTAGTTTAGTTTGATTCGGATTGAGTTAGGGTCAGTTTGGTAGCTGAAACTTTTTGGCTTCTCAAAAGTCACCTAAAAAGCACCTCTGTACTAGCTAACAATCAACACTTGGCTCCTGCTTCTTAAAAGCTAAAGCACACTTGGAAGGAGCCCATGAAATGGAGCGTAAGTAAGCTGAGATTGGTTACAATGTTCAATATTAAAGAGAGGAAGAGGACTTTGGCCTTTAAATTGGACAAGAAGGAAATAGGCGAGTAGCCAACAAACTGTTTACGAAATTATGGGAATATGGCATGACAGGATGACTGGAAATGGAATTGGCTACATGGTACTTGTAACTTTTGGACGGAAATGTCTCAATTTCTAAGGCCGTTTAGAGACTATCGAATGATGAGTCACATTCTTTTACAATGTTCTTGACTATGACTATACTGGAGTTTTGGTCCTAGAATGAGTAGAATGGAGTCAAGTTTTATACCATATGTCCATTTTAATAGTTGGGGCAAGGTTTTGTTGATAGGAATTCTATATAGGTGCAAGAATTTAGATAAAGAAATGCTTTTTTATTTTAATAGATGGGGCGGGGTTTTGTTGATAGGAATTCTATCTAGGTGCTAGAATTTAGATAAAGAAATGTTTTTTTTGTCCAAAATCCTTCTGTATTTTTGTTTTTGTTTTTGTTTGTTTTTTTTTTTCAATGGAAGTAAGGGTAAGTAAGATATGGCAGTTGGTGCTGATTTTGGGGAATTGCAATTTGCTGACAGGTTCCATGTTATTATTTTTTTTTTCTCTCCGACAGACTGTTCAAATGCAGCAGCGGGCTGAAAGAGATGCTGCAATTGCCCGATTAGAACAAAGCCGGATAGTTCTTGCAATGAGATTGGCTGAACATCATGGTAAGAAGTTCAAAGTCATCGAAGAAGCTCTGGCATTTGTGGGAGATGTACATGATGCAGGTCACTTTGTTTCACCTGAGAAACTTTATGGTCAACCATATAGTCCATTTGGTGAAAAACTTGCGACTCATGGAGACAATGGGCCTAATATACTGATCAAAGTTCTCATCTCGAGTTTCAATTTTGCGAAGAAATCGCTTAAATTGGATGGCATGGGTGGGATATTGGGCAATGCTGCTTTGTTCGCAGTAAGCATGATTGCATTGATGCATCTGCATCAGGTGGCTTATAAGGAGCATCCACAGAAGCGTGAAGATGATATCACCAGCAAAAGAAATGTGAGACAAACTTTTTGGGCGGAGGAATCATCATCGAATAGTCATTTAAGCCAGTTGGATGTGTTGTCAGGCAGGGGTTGAGTGGAAAAATTGGATTCTGCGGCAGTCTGTCGAAGGATGCACTGCCTAGCTCCTATGATTTTAAAAGCTCTGGCTCAGCCTCTCCCACTAAAGTTTGAAAGGGTTTGGCAAACTAGTTAGGACGATCATTCATATGCAATTTGTTGATCTTTGTTGGAGCTATTTCTGAGGCTTTAGATTAGTATGGTAGTTTGCATATTTCTGGTCTTTTCCCAACTTTCGACTGAGCTAATATCTTTGTGAATATTTTGTTCTTGCAATTTTTATGTAGACTGCTGTATTTTCTTGGGATGTTCGACATTACCGCGAAGTCTTTGACGCGTTGATGTCCTTAGAAGCGTCCTTGGTATGGATGTCTTCGGAATCCAAAATCACTTCTTTCTCGGTGAGTACTTGGAAGATGTTTATTGATGTACTGTAATCGACTCAATCCCAAATCCTGGGGAGAGAAATATTTAACAAGTTATATTTGTTAAGAATATAATACAAATAATTAAATTTATCTCTTTTCATCGGTTTAAATTTTTGAGATAAGTAGAGATTTCACGTAGTATGAATACTACACCAGAGGTTCTGAGTTCAAATTTTAATTAACTACCACTTATTAGCTTTTGATCAGCCAGCCATGTATATCATCCTTTTATTCTGTCTACCATTTCTCAAAGATTCAGATTCATGGAAAAAATCTCTTTAAATTTTTGTTCGTATTTAAGAGTCTCAAGGAAGAAGAAATAGGTTTATTTTATTTGTTTATATTCTCTCTCGTAAGTAAGAACTGGAGGGAAAGGTGTAAAAAAGATCATACCGACTCACTCATACGGGGCTGGGTTGTGGTACATGACATTGTGGATGCAAAGAAAGTAGTAGCAAATGGATTCGGGTATGATCCAAGGAAACTATAGAAGGAAAGAAGGGCCCAGTGGGCTATTCTCTGTAGACTGGTTTCTGATGGCTGGATATGTAGGATTTTGAGCTTTTTAAGGTTTGTGTGTGTGTAACTTCACTTCTGATGAGGATTTCTTAACATATTTTAGGGAATTCTATTGGTTCGTTTATTCAAATCAAAATTATTATATTTTAAATTTGATGGATAGTAATTTTCCCTATCAACATTAATCATTTTCAAATCTAAATATTTATCAATACTGACCATGCAACACACGATATGTCACATTCATTCATTTGTAGCCCATCACAGCATTTCCTTGTAGCGTTGTCATATTCAGACAGCTTGTCGAAAACACAATATAAAAGTCAATGGTAAATAGAAAAACTATAGAATTAGGTACGTGATACAAAAACATTAATGAATTAGAAGAATGTCGGAAAGTTAATGTTGATCCCGATCATGCTTTGTTGACTCTTGTTTTTTATTTAAAAAAAAAAAAAGGGTTTGTTAAGAGGCAATTATATTAAAACCCAAAAAAGTAAGAAGTTTGAACACATGATTAGCCTCATAATCTGCAGCTAGCTAGCTGTCAAAACGCTCTCTTTGACTTCCTATTGGATGCATGACTTCAGAAGTCCCCACGTAAAAATAACAACGGAATTCTCCTTTTTCGAAGGTGAAAGACAAGACAAGAAGAAAACATCCTTCCCTTGTTGTCCAACTTTACTTCCCTATTTTCCTCCTCTTGTCATCTCAAATCTCACATGAAAGATTTGGGTGTTTTCGGTGCATATATGGTCATGTAAAGTTGTTTCAGATATACATTTGGTCAGCTTGATCAAAAGAAGTATTTATCATGTGCTAGCTAGCTGCGGCCTGCTACCTCAACTTTCCTTTCCATGTCAACTTTTCTTTCATGAGTAATACACCATACAGTCGTAGAATGCGTAAACGCCGTGCAATCGTTTTAAAAAAGAGTGTGGTCCACTATTAAAAAATTAATTTCTTTTCATGTGGATCCCATATTTATTTACTTTTTTCAAAGCGACTGTACGGTGCTTGCACACTCACAACTGCAAGTATTATTTCTCTTCTCTCATATATATTTACCTCCAATTTGCAAATATGTAGCCACCTCCAAATTAAATAAGATGATTTATACGTGTATCATGCACAAGACTGCAGGCAAAGTTGTGGGATGATTTGGGAACTATAATAAAAACAATGTCCCACCACCACCAAGCAGTACTCGAAGATGTTGATAAACATTTATAGCGTTTCTTCTCACCCACCCGGCCAAATTAATAAGAGTCAGAGATAAAAGAAAGTTTTAATTTTTCTAGTTACGAAGTACTACCAACATGATGATCGATCTTGCAGAATCCAATTGAAAACGAATACTTCTTCCACCAGTACTACAAATTAATCCTTTATATTAAGGTTGAAATTATTTTTATTTTTTAAAATGAGTGCATGGAGGACTCAGAGTGCACCGCTCAACCTTACTGCTAGTTTAAAATTTTTATTTTATTTTATTTTAATTTTTTTATTCATATATTTTTTTATCATTTTAAAACATTTTTAAAAATTAAAAAAAAATAAAAATACATAAGGGGCAAAGTAGCATATTTCAAAAATAAAACGTAAAGTAGTACAATAGATTCAGAGCAATAATGATCGTTTCAAGAGCCATACCTACCAACCAATTACATAATTACTAATTTACTGACCAATTCTACAATATATATATATATATATATATATATATATATGAAGAGAAATGATACTTGCAGTCGTGAATGTGCAAGTGCCGTGCAGTCGCTTTAAAAAAAGTGAATAACTATGGATCCCACATGAAAAGAAATTAATTTTTTAATAATAGACCCTACTCTTTTTCAAAACGACTGCACGGCGTTTACGCATTCTACGACTGTATGTAGTATTACTTGTATATAAATGTTTAGAATTTATTTCATATGCATAATTCTCTCGCTCGCTCTTATTTTAGATCTTAGAATTGAACACGTACAAAAAGGTCATGTTATTAATGAATATGTAATAAAAGACAGACAAAGATTCAAGTTATTAAAATTGGAAGCTCGATCATGTTACTGTGTTCACGCGCACAAAATGCATTTGGAAATGAAATCCATGATCATCAAAGATTGGAAAGATTTTGATCATGTCTTCCCATCGGCCATGACCCTCTTGTCGGTAGGTGAAATTGAGGACTTGTGTCGACCCTATGGGGCATGATGCGCGCCCCTTCCCATCCTCGGAGTCGGATTCACAACGCTTTCTATAAAATATGGGCCATGACTTTTCACATCGGCCCAGGCCAGGTGTCAATGATTTGCCTTTACTGAGGATTGATCATGGCTGCCACGTGGACAAGAAATCAGAGACAAAATTCGTAATTGGGTGCAGAAGTCCCATACACATTATCACGTGTTGCCGACCTGATTTGTCTTTCTTTCTTTCTTTTTTATTTTTTACTTTTGAATAGGGGTCCATCTGATTATGGTGAAAACTCCAAATATTCAAAATACAGAAAAAGAAAAAAAATCAAAGTTTTGGGTCACACCGTCGCAAAGTGCATGGGCGTAGGATATATGGTGAAACTATGCCGTCTAGTGTAGCTCGTTCCACTTGATCGATAATGTATTTTTTAATTTTTTTTTTAATTTTTCTATTCATAATTTTTTAATAAATTTAAATATTTTTAAAAGATAAAAAAATATATCAATATATTTAAAATTACTTCCTTAATTATTAAATAATTTTTTTTTTTAAAACGGTAAAATTGAGCGATGACATTGGACAAACTAACTTTTCCTATAATGAAAAGGGAGCAAGTAGATTTCATAGATTGGACGGTCAGCATACATTAATGGGCACGTGGGTGATCATTAGTCAACCTCTGATAAGATCGTTCGAGCTAAAAAGGTCACGATTTTGCCATAAATTATGCTCAATTTGGTGGAGCAGAGGTACCAAGTTGTATCAAATTTTGTGGGTCCAAAAACTACCCAGTCAAACTAAGCTCGATCTGCTCCCCCAACATTTTTTTCCTTTTCTCATTTAATTCTATAAAAAAATTACTTATTTATGATCATTTATTTCTAATAAAATGATTACTTTTAATTAAAATAAATATATTTTCATTGCAAAACAATGATCACAAAATATTACTTATAAGATGTAAGATAGAGAAAGTCTGTTGAAACAGTGAAAGGGAAGTGAGGATATTAGTGATTATGGGATCAAAAAATGTCTTAGGGAAAAGATAATGTTACGCGCGACGAGGTAGAGACTGTGGGCCGACGACTTAAAAGAGATCAGGATCTTTCCTTAAATCAGTAATTAATGACTTTAGTCTAGCTAGCGTTCTATTTATATAAGCATCTCTCAAAGTACTAATTCACCATCTTGATCTTTATATCTATTTTTAACTTTTTAAATTAAATTAAAAATTAAAATTTAGGTAAAGAATCTAAATTTATTGTTAAAAAGTGGAGGAGTCCATTGTTGAAGGGATGCCATGATGTGATGCCTAAGTGGGGGGACCAAAGCTTTCAACATTGCACGTTGAAAGGACGAAGCAGCAGTAAAGGAAAGCAAAACAATGCAAAGGGACTCAGGTGCTGTCCCTGAGCATTAGATTGCACCGCCGCAGCACTTCCAAGTGTATGACAAGAGAGTCGACAAAGCGGCCACAACTTGCAGTGCATATGTGAAGGGCGCTCTCCATGTACGTTCCTACTCTTCGTGAGCAGCTCGATCGATTCACCCTCTTCTTAATTCTCTCTAAATAAAAGACTGCAATGTAGCCGTACTCTTCTTGCCTCAGCAACAAGTGCGGCATGTCTCCTCCCTTCTCTTCCCCAACTAAATTTCAACAACTCATGTCAATAATAACAACTAATTAGATAAATATTGCCAAAAAATAAAAGTGAAAAATGATAAGGTGATGACTAGCTGTTGATCATCAGATCTATTCCTTGGCAGAGAAATGGTACATACACCCTTGTTGGTTAGTTGTAAGAGAAAGAGTGAGATAAGAAGCAGATCATGAATGTCATGAGGAACTGTGTGCCACAATCTCTAGCTCGATCGGGTCTTCCAACATAAATTAATGTACTACTGATCTATACCATGCATGAACAGTTAGTCACATGATAGCTGCAGCTTGAAAAGAAGCCTGAATGTTTCACCATGTACAATGTATACGCCAACAATATTAATGAGCTTTTGTTTTATCCCAGCTTACACCACCTCCCTTACCTTCTTGTTTGTTAACCCCTTGGTCTTCACTTTTTTCCCCCCCTTCTTTTCAACGTCTTTAATTCATTATTATACTCGTGAACTGATGTTTGCTATATATATCATATTGTATTCTAGTGGTCTAGAATATGCACTATAGAATACAAGATGGTCTAGAATATATATGTTTGCTATATATATATATATATATATCTTATATATCACAACACTGTTTCATTCTGTACAATATGATATTAAAATAATATAATAAATAATTCAAATTTTAAAACAATAACAATATTAAAAAAATAATATTATAATAATATTTTATTCAATTTTTAACTTTTAATTTTTATCTCAACTCATCTCATCTCAATTTATTATCCAAACCTCTCATAAGGTGCTGTTTAGATAGTGAGTTGAGATGAGATAAAACTTGAAAATTAAACAAAATATTATTAGAATATTATTTTTTAATAATATTATTATTTTAAAATTTAAAAAAATTAAATTATTTATTATATTTTATATAAAAAATTTAAAAAATTATAATAATAAGATGAGATGGTATATTTATTTTATACAAACCGGGCTAAAGTATTAGCATGAGATGAAACTTATAAAGTATTAGCATGAGTAGTGTCGGTTTCTTGCCCAAAGTAGTCAGTAAAAGATTATTATTAATTACACCAACTTCAGTAGATATCTCACGTGAAGAATTAAGAACATCATGATGATAGTTCGACAGAAAATATAAGCAAATATATAATATTATTCACTTAAACAACCAAGACATTTTATAATTTTCCCGACATGACTACTTTGCAATCATAATATCATGATTTGTACGTAAGGGCATGCACTTTTTTCTTCTTTTTTTTTCCAAGTGGCAATTTTTCCGGTCAGCAAATTAATTTTATTTTCCTCTTACGATTGGATCCTCCATAGATATAAAACAGGCCGGTTGAACCCTGGCCTCCCTATAATATTAGACAATAATTCTAAATAATCTCGTATTTTTTAAAATAAAAATTGTAAGTTAATTGTCCTTCTGAACTAATTGCATGTGTGTCATATAATCTATAATATCATATGTGGAATATTATTGCTAGCCATCTAACTCCATAAATTTAACTGTCATCCGGTACATATCAAACTAGATCAATAGTTATTGGTTGGTATATATAATAAAGTTGGTGTGTGAATTATATATATATATATATATAGCATAAGAAAATTAACCAAAAGAGCAGCGTACATCTCACACACCGTGCATGAAACTCACACTGCCGTGTCATGGGGACTCCATCGCCACCATGCATAGCACTATCGAGGTCAGCGGTATTGGATCTTTTAGATTCGACCATTATCTTCTCTACAAGAGTGGTGTGTGGCCTACACACGCCTCCACATCTAGTGACGGTTGTTTGCCGGCGATTCGAACCATCTTCCGATTGTTATTTTCTTATGTTCTCCTTTTTTCTAACCAATGATCAAAATAAAGTGGTAGTAAAAGTCTCATTCACCCAACCTAGACCAGCAAATTGCAACACATAACAACCTACTGCGACTTTCTGTCTTAGCTTTACTGTCTCTTTATCAGACTGTGTCAAAATCGCTTCAAGCGGCTACTCATTATGGAAAATGGGTGAGAGCCAAGTCATTGACTCCAGATCCCTCTTTGTTTTATTTTTCTTGTGTTGTAATTGTTAGTTTGGGATGATTGTTGGGAACTCACACCCTACTTAGTCTTGTATCTTGTAACCGTTTATTATATTTATGATATACTTGTTTGAAAAAAAAAATATGCATGCATGTACATCTTTTCTCCTAGCTAGGGTTGTGACAAAGCCTAAGTACATCTCGTGCATATCAATAAAGACAATTTATGATGATCTATATATATGCGGCATGTTTATGCCCCAATTTCCATATGTTGGAACCTAAGACCTACTCTCATGAACATTTGATCAGGCACTTTCAAACTACGCATGGCGCACATATCCTTTGGTATATGCTTGCCAAGATCTTGGTTTTTAGATGGGGTACTATGACCTGCATGGCCAGAAATATGAAGTTTTCTAATCGATACAACATATCCAAATTAATTTGTTATGATTATGAGTGTTAAATGTTTAACAAAATTAGTATCTAATAGTCTTAGAGTTTTTGAATCAATGATTGAGTTTTTAACAATTGGTATCAGAGTATGGACCATGTCACGAATGCAAGTCACATAGGGGGCGACCTATAAGCTGGATTAAATGCCTTGATACTATGTATGAACATAACGTTAAGTCATTGAATACTGGTAGATAAGTGAATCTGCCAAAAGAAAAAAGACTACTACCGGGTTAGTGTCGATAGAGTGGGCCACCGTGAGCGTCGAATTCGAAAGCGTGATAGAATGTTATGATCTTAAGGGTTAAATATTTAACCAAATTAATATTCAATAGTCCTATGAATTGGACAATTGGATCAATAATTGAGTCTTTAACAAAACGTCATTTGATCTCTTAGTTTGGTTAGAGAAATTCACTATTTAGGCTAAGTAAACGATTAATTAGGAGAAATGTAGGTATATAGCACAAGATATATATATATATACTATATATGGATATTGTTGATGCATTTTTCTAATTTGGTGGAGCCCAACAATATGGTTGAATGACTCACGATGATGACTTGGATGTTGATATGATACTCAGACGTTCATCCATAAAATAAATAGTAAACAAAGCATACAAACTGTAAATAAAGAGTGAAATAGAGTTTTATATAGTTCAACATAAAAGCATACATCCACGGATCATTTGGGACCATCGAAATCCACTATATTTGATTATTTTACATTCTCTCATGACTTCCTATAATATCTCTCAATACAATGAAGGAAATAGGGTTGGAGGGAGGTTGAAGAAGAGACGTGCCTTTAGAAATCTGTAGAAGGGAAACCAATCATTCCTCTTGATTTGTAGAGATTTCATCCTTTTATATAGATCTTTTTCCTTTCTTTGGAATAATTGAATCCTACTTGGCTTATATAATTAATTTCTCAGTCTTTATCTCTCCCTTTCATTCTTGACAATAGACTTCTAATTGGTTAGCTAGATCTTAGTTTATTTCATATCCAAACAACTATTGAAGGCTATTTCTAACTACGTAACATTAACGAACATATCATTTACCAAAAAAGAAAATGTGTTTTTAAATGTTAATGGGAAATAACTCTCGTTGGGTGACCACTTAATTTCATGACTGATCATGTCATAAGTAGGGGTGACAAATCGTGTTTTTAGGTCGTGCTCGTATCGTATCAACTCATGAATATTTGACTATATAGGCCAACCCGAACTCAACCCGTTAAGTTAAGTGTGTCAAACTTTCAAATCCTAACCCAACTCATTTAGATAACGGTTCGTATCATGTCATCCATTTCAATCCGTTTAATAATTAATTAGAAAATGTTAACATGACAAGACATGTTATTTATTTGATGGTAAAATATTTTATAAACAAATAAATATTTTATGTTGCAGTGATTTATATTTATTTTATGGTAAAATTAGTTTTACATTTTAACGTATTATAATAAATTATCTCAATTTATAAATTTATTTTTATAAAAAAAAATTTATGAGTAAAGTAATTCTCTTATAATATGAAATATCCGTCTTATCGTGAACAGGAAGGATGCTTTTCTACTTTTTCTTCTTTCGGTCAATGATTGCAGGTTATACTATTTTTTCCTTTTCTTTCTTGATTTTTTTTTTTTTTTTTAAATTGCTCTTCAATATGTCCATACAGTTTGTTCTAAAATGTTTGTTGGAAGATATATGCTATTTTCATACTATTTTATTATTATTTATAAACGATTTTAATACTATTTAATAATAATCTAAGATATTCTTAACCTCTAAAGGAACCTAATATCTATCAACACGTACCTACTTCTATGAGACTGATCATCTGTACATTTCATGCATGAATTAGATCATGATGATCTGTGCCTCCTCGATCTTGACAATTGGTTCTTCAAATATCTCAATACCCCTACAAGGGGTACGTAATAACAGGGGTGTGAAAAAGAAGGTACGTAATTCATTCAAGATGCAGGATGCCGATCTGAACTCTGAAGCGAGCGGCATGGGACAGATTGATCTCACGTGTCATGGGTCATATATCCCAAAACCACAAGTACCAGTACTACTGTAATTGCCTACATCCATTTTTTTTTTGCCCTAAATCTTCTACCAACCGGCAACCATTAAAAAACGACCCCTCCATTACTAACCCAACCTCCATTACTAGAACCATTATTTGCGATCTAGAGCCCCCCATGCAATATATCTATATATATATATATATATATATATATATATGGACCCCCATGATTAACAGAGTGGTACTGTTTGCACTCGAATAGAGTTAAATCTCCTTACAAAACACTTCAAATACACCCTCATTTTCTTTCTCCAGGAGTGCTGGACATGGTATGGTCAGGTAGTGAAAGATGTGAAGAGAAGAAGCCTGAAAGAACTGCTGCACTGGGAGATACAATTTGTTTGCAGAGAGCGCAATCTGATTGCTCATAAGTTGGTAAAGTTGCCTTAGGAGATTAGCATTGGTCTATGTATATGCATATGCAAAGTCATATTTGCATAATATGACCTTAAAATCCTCCACATTGGCTTATGCATATCCAAATATTTAGCTACCTGTGAACAGTACTTATCCAAATTTAGATAATCACTATTCACCCTACAAATTATATTTTAATCATTATTTCTCTCTTTTCCCACTCTCTCTCTCACAATCCTTTCTTTTTCTCTCTCCTTCAACAACACAACAAATCTTCACTTGCACATTCATTTTATTATTATAATATATTATATATATATATTTTTTCATTTTATTATATTTTTAATATAATATATAAAAAAATTATATTTTTTATTATTGCATTTGTATTATTAATGTCAAATGTATGTAGTGGATGTTAATTGTAAAATATATATAAAAAATTAATTTTAGCAAAAAATTAATAATAATATTTTATTATTATTTTGTTTCAAATATGCATAAGTCAATGTGAAAATTTTACTTGAATAACAAAATAGATATGTAAAAGAGGTGATTTTGCATATGCATAAGAATAGACCAATGCTAATGCTTTTAAATATAGAAAGTTTTACATGTTGGGTTGAAGAATATCTTAATTTTATATCGAGTTTGATTTCTATGAATGAATGAGGTTTAAAAAAAAAAACAAACAAACAAATACACCCTCTTTCAAGGTAACAGTACTATACAATTATATGTGTGATGTTTCTTTTCTTAATTTCAAGTTAATTAAGGTCATGAACACCTGACAGCTCGTGGGAATTAACTGAATTGCTATTTTAAAAAATAAATCAAAACAATGGAATTATTGTCTGGCTTTGAGACATAATCATGGGAACTTTTTCGTGTCACTGATCCTCTGCCTCTTTTGTGTATTCGTTAAGCAAGTACTCTCACTGCAGAGATATTATATATGCTCGCAGTCTCATCACGCAGGTTGTAGACTCTTCCCTGTATACCATTTTTATATATATAATTTAGAGGCCCTTTTTGTTTTTCATTACCATTTATTTATTTATTTTCCCTAGCCACGAAGCTACCACAAGGGAAGACACTTGTCAATACGGTACCTTGTGTCCTTTTGTTTTTCATCGTGACAAAAAAAATAAAAATCACCATATATTAGCATGTGTTACAATCGTAAAAATATTTTATAAAAATAAATATATAAATTAATTTGATTTTATAAGATAAGTTAAATTAAATTAACATGTGCACGCACTTAATTAGGACCTATACTTACTAAATTTCAAATTTATTTGAAAAGTAGGTACAGGAATCTTCTAAGAATCCTGCTATTTTTTTCCATCCAGGAAAAGGGCGAAAACTAGTACTCATTCTTCAGCTTTTATGATTGACTACCAAATATACCATTAATTCTGCCAGTTTGTACATGAATCATGAATTAAATAGAAGCGAAAAATATGGTGAAAAAAAATATATTACGACTCCTTTTTTTTTTTTATTGGGTTGACCACATGCAATTTACGAATATATTTTTGCCTAAGATATAATAAAAACCACTAAACCATGATTTTTGAAGAAATTATTTAGAGTTAATGCTCCATTGACTGTTTAGGAAATGCTCCCTTGACTTATTGTCTCGCACAAGTCAGAGTCCAATCACATCAAGAGTTTATAACCCAATCTACGTACTTTGGATGCTAACATAATTTTAGAGGATTTATAAATAATATTAAATAATATTATGAATAGTAATATTTAGAGAAGAGAAAAGATACTTACAACTGTGAATTGTGTAACCGCCGCGTAATCTCTTTAAAAAAAATGAATAAAACATGGGATCCACATAAAAAAAATTAATTTTTTAATAATGGATTAAAAATTTGAGATATTTCATGTAATATTATAATATTAAGTATTTAGTTATAAATTGTAGGGAATAGGGATCGAACTAATTATTCGGTATGTGAATCTTTTTTTGACATTCAAATTATAAGATGCGGATCCATCCATCGATTAATCTTTTTTCAAATATGACGGCCAAAAAGATAATATAAGTAATGATCTTATAATTCATTCAAATTATTTAACAACTTGATTTGGTTATTGCCAGCTATATATCTTCATAAACCCATCTCACTCATTGTCTAATTAATCTCTGTCATAATAATGGGTTAGTATGACGCAATTAGCAATTAAGTCACACTTTTGTTCATAAGCGTTTCCGATAATTTTCTTCTAAACTTTGGTACCCATATAGAAAGTGAAGAAAATGTACATTTTGCATTTTAGGAAGAGAACTACAACATAGATCACAAAAAGATTATACAAAGTAAACTCATAAATTGACGTGGTTTTATGAGATTCGTTAAATGTAGTTTACAATAAAAGTAAATTTACAATCTGACGTACCACATCAATACATATCAATTTGTAGATTTACTTTTGTATAATCCATTTGTGTCTAAAATAGTTTTTTTTTTTAGGAAAGCCAATAAACTAAAATTATGCTGATTTCTTCAACATTACTGTATATTTGCTTTTTAAGCTGTGAAATTTGTACTACTCCTTTATGCTAAAACTTTGCTTTTGCGGCAGCACGACTTGGCAATAGAAGAAAATAGAAAACGAAAACGAAAACGCACGCCTGCCTTTAGAAAATTACAAAGGTTTTGTGTTCACACGGATACGACGACTCCGAAGTCCGACCCCATCGACCGTTCCTCAAGCGCTAATTGCGCCTACGCGTGTGCGGTGTGGGCTCAAAAGGAATGCCATTGAGGCTGGCATTGCCGCATCACAACAATCATTCTGGAGAAATTCTGTTTACATGTGTACAGTTTCATTGAAGAATGAAAATAAAAGAGAAAAAAAAATATCATTTTTATTAGATCTTTCTTTTTTATTTTCTTTCTCGCAAGTTTTTTTTTTTTCCCTCTTCTCTAAGAAAATAAAAACGGTAAGTCTCACAATCATCACAACAATTATTTAATTAGATGTTTCGGGTATGTCTCTTTTTTGGGGGAAAAAAAACCCCCAAATTTATGGGATACATAAATCTTTTACCCCATAATCACATTCTCTTCCTATAATTAAGACCAATAAATGCTAAAAACATAAGCTTGCTCATATATATATACATTCCCATAAATCTCTCCAAATTAAACATTATACGCTTACCTTACATGAAAATGTTTCCAGAACTCCTCTTGATTTCATTTCTAGATTCCAGGATCATTAACATTAATAGCCAAAAGTAGTAATATATATGATAGAGAATAATAAAAAGCTGAAAATAGCTTAATTATTCGTTTCATAAAATTATTATTTGGTCAAAACCAAACATGAACTTTTAACAAGCCAGCTTGTAAAAAATTCAGATCGAAATTAAACAGAACTTCACTCATTTCTCCTTTAATTTTGATGGAGATATTTAAAACAATAAAAAAAAATGAACACTAATACAAAACTACTACTCCATAGTAATGTATCAAGAAATAAATTTAAAAAAGAAAAGAAAAAAGTAGCCAATTCTTTTGTTGCGACCGGAACAAAATCTGCCGAGAAATCGGCAAGCCAACGGCAGCAGCCAACAACACTCGTCTCAAAAAAGGCACTCCTCACTCAGAGGACAACAAGAGGATCTGAACCAAACAAGATGTCTTGAAAATAATCATCTCCTTGGTTTTGGTTCTGGTTCTGGTTCTGGCTCTGATTCTGGCTCTGATTCATCATCGATGAGGATCCCAAACTTTCGTTATTTGAGTTCTCGCCAAACAGGAGACCGAATTCGTCCATCATTGTGTCGTTCGACATTGGTTCATCGAAAAGCAAATACGGCTCGGAAAAGTTGAAAACATCATCGAAGTATGGCAAATCGAACGGTAAATACTCACCAATACCCGAATCATCGGGGAGACTCGTTTCGGCTTGACACTCTACGAACACTTCCTCCATAGCTATTTCTCGCTTACACTCTCCCACCTGTTTTTCTTGTTGTTCTTCTTGTTGTTCTTCGTGTTGTTCTGTGGGAAGGACTTCTTCACTGGAAGGAGTTCTGTATTGAAGAACAGAAGTCGGAGAAGAAAGACTGTGACCGTGAAAGTGAGACTCGTCGCCCGAATCATAGCTCGAAACCGAAGGAACATTAATTTCGGGCTTTTCTTTCGGTGGAGTAACAAAGTTGGTTAAAGCGTCGGGACCTCGAAGCTTAATGGCTGCGTTATCGTAAACCATGGCAGCCTCCTCAGCGGTGTCGTAGGTACCCAACCACAGTCGTACACGTCTTGTGGGATCTCGAATCTCGGCCGCCCACTTTCCCCATGGCCGTTGCCGTACTCCTCGGAACTTCTTGCCATTCGACGGAGCCACCTTCAGTGGCCTCCGGCAGGCGGAGGCCTCTCCAGCAGGTCGTTTCCGGGGTTTCGAAACAACGTTGTTCTTGCAACCGGACTCGATGTTGATCTCCTCGACGTACCGCTTCACACGTTGCCGGCCGAAGATATCATCGTCCTCATCGCTGGACGAGTCAGTGGCGTCGGGGTCGGTCACTGATATCCGTATGACTCTCGGGGGGTTTGGCTCATCTTGTCGTTTCCGGTGACCATCAGGCACTTGTCTGTGCTTTGTGAGCTTTTTGATAATGTTTCGGTGCTCGGTGTATTTGATTGGGCATAGGATACCTTGGTCCTGTTCCATGTCTGTATCTTTTCTCCCTCGAGTAAAGATTTCTCTTATCAGATTCTTTCAAAAGGAGAAGAAAATAAAGAAGCGGAAGAAAGTGAAAGACCAGTGAACAAGAAGATTAGAAAAAAGGGTGAATAAGAAATATGTCACAGAGACATGATGAAAAGAGTGGATTCGAAACAAAAGGCAAAAACACTGTTTAAATCTTGAAATCCATCAAGAGAAAAGATAGAAACTTGAGGCATATAGTCATGGGGAAGATAGGAGAGAGACTTCAACAAACAGGAGAAAAGAGATTCAGCGAGCAGTAAGAGAGGTAGAGCCAGAAGAGAGACAGTGATCAAATTCGTGTCTTGGTAGGAGGGATGAGGAACACTGATATAAAGGCTACACAAAAGTCATTGTGAAATCGTGGGTTGGAGATTTTTAAGGCAACCTCTCTGTAGATTTTTTTCTAGAGATAGAGAGAGAGAGAGCGAGAGAGAAGGTACCGGAGGCTTTAGGGGGAGAGTGAGAGGTACATAGAACGGAAGGGCTGTATTTAAGTGGTGTCTTCTGCTGTTTGCAGCTTTTTTGTTTTATTAATTAAGAAATTAATTTGTACCTGCGTGCAATTAAGTGAAGAAAAAAGAAATTATAAAAAAATAGAAAACGAATTTGGTAGTTCCCGTTCATAATTCATCCTGTACGACTTACGAGGGAGAGAGAGAGAGACGGGGCCTGAGTTCTAGACTTCTAGTCCTAGTGGAAGTGACTACCGGTAGCCAATTCACAATTTCATACTGCGTACACTCTCGAGTCTCGACTCTCGAGAAATACATATTTTTCACAAAGAAATATATCATTTCAAAAGTGAGAAAAAAAAAAGAATAGCTTTTTAATATAACAAAAAATAAATAAAATTATATAATTTTTGCAATAATATCCTAATAACACTTCTATTATTCAAATGAAGATTTTAAAATCTCGTTTGTTTTCGTAATTATTATCATCTTATTTTATCTTATCTCATCTAATTATTATAATTTTTTTAAATTCTTACATAAAATAAAATAAATAATTTAATTTTTTTAATTTTTAAAATAAAAATAATATTAAAATTATATATTCTAATAATATTTTATTTAATTTTTAATTTTTATCTTATTTCACCTTATCATAAAAAAGAAAAAATAAAGGATAGCTGATAATTTAATGAAGCGATTTTTATAAATATATAGTTCAAAGTAACTTTAAAATCCTTTCTGTATGCCTTTTTGCTTCTTTTAAAGAAAAATGTCGAAAACGGTGAACATGTGAGAGCGCGTGGCAGCAATGCTGCTATTTTTTATTTTATTTTTATTTTTTGATAAAAAAGAAGAATTCTAACAATGGATTTATTTAAGCAAATATACATTATATATATATATATATATATATATATATGAGTGTGTGGGGGCTCACTTGTGTAAGATTATTTAATATTTATAAAAAATAGAAAACAAGTTTACGTATTGACAAACGAAATTAACAAATATGAGTTTGTAAAACGATTTTAATTTCTTTTTATGGGTCGGAGATACATCAAAGACCTTCGTTGAAATTCGCTATACTCAAAAAGTACGTAGAAATAGAATCCAAGCGAATTTGATAGATTCTTAGTGGTTGACCAATAACACGTAGACGACGTATGGCCTTTGATGTTGATGACCAATTTCTATTTAATTTTCATAATCTAAAGCAATAGAAGTCATGAGCTGCCGCATGCATTACTTTGAGTTGAGATAATAAAATATTATTAGAATATTATTTTTTAATATTATTATTTTAAATTTTAAAAAAGTTGAATTGTTTATTATATTTTATATTAGAATTTGAAAAAATTATAATAATGAGTTGAGATGATTTTAAGTTCCAAACGTACCCTCATTCTGGAGTTCACACCGGTAACCGGTAGGCCGACTTGGACCCCTAATTATCAACCGCTCATAGCCGTTAATTGTGGCTAATCTTTGTATGGTGTTGTCGCCAAAGGAATATGCATGCCACTCTGTCTTCAAAACATAAGCTTGTTCATACATTCCCATAACCATCTCAAAAGATTATACGCTTACCTTAAGTGAAAATTCTCCTCTTATTTCCATTTAAGATTTTAATCATTTAACACTTTGCCAAAAGTAGTATATAATGTAGCACAAATAAAATTGGACTAGGGAACTATATAAGTTAGAATAATGTATTTAATTTATTAATAACTTCATTTGTTAACCGGCATGTCTCCGAGTTGGAGAACACATCATCCATGCTACCGACACATCAGATTAAAAGAAAATATGAGATATAAAGTTTTAAATTTCTTATACAAATTAGTTCTTGCCATATCAGAGTTGTGAAAGAGTGTTTCTTCTTTACCGACTACCGATTGCAAAACCGACACAATATATATTAAAAATCTATTTGCAACTTCATTTATTTACGTACCAAAATACAATTTATGTGAAAGTTTTCCATATCCACTTATTATTAAAAGTAGTTGCGTTTGAAACTTTTTATATTTATAATGGATCTCATGATAAATACTATATTTCCGCACTAATTTATAAATAAAAAAATCTTCTTAATTTATATATTTCAATTTGTCGGTCAAACTTATAACTCTTAACAAGCCTTGGGAAAATATCGTTTTGGGTAGGGGTGGGTGGCAGGGCACTGCCCTCCGCCACCTCGCGTTCATCGCCTCGACCCCACCTGGGCGGTGTGGGCAGCCTATTGGAAAAACACTCAATGGGGGCAAAGACGATCTGGGCCCAAGCCTACCCACCCTCCGCACCCTGCACCCCCAAGCATGCACTTAAGCCATACATACATACATACATACATACATACATACATATATATATATATATATATAACAACGGTATGATGTCGTTTTGGAGGTTAAGTTAAACCTAACTCACCTCTCCCTTCTCTCTCTCTCTCTCTTTACTCTTTGCGTCGTTGCCCTCTCAGACCCTCTATCCCTCTCGCAGTTTCCACGGTAGCACGGCCTGTGTCCTCTTCTTCTCATCCTCCTCCTCTTCTTCTCAGACCCTCTCTCCAAAAGTCCCTCTCCCAGTCACCGTGGGCCTGTGACCTTGGAATTTTTAATTACTAGTTTATATTTTTTTTGTTGTTTATGATTTTATGTGTATTGTGTTGTGGATTTGATTTGTATTTTTTTCATTGTTGTGAATTTTTTCTTTTCTTTGATTTTTTTATTTTCTCAGTTGTGACAGCTGTGGGTGGGTGGTGAGGCGGATGAACCAAGGGTCCACCCTTGCACCCGAACAAATGGACAGGGGGCCACGCCCTTGAGATGCGGTGGCAGATTTCGGAGGGCAAACACCCCCCCCCCCCCCAGAGGCAGCCCAGTGATGGAAAGGGGCAATTCCGATGAAGAGATGCCTGCAATGTGACACTTGTATGATGCAATAGAAAGAGCTAAAGATAATATAAAAGCGAGACGCAATAACAAAGTTACTGCATTTATGCCATTCATCAGGATCGCTAGGTGGGATAAGCAGCTTCACAGTCCATTACATGTGGCGGGTTGTTTTCTTAACCCTTGAATTTACTAGAACCCTTACTTTAAAAATAAAAATAATGTTTCAAGTGAGTTTATGACTTGTGTTATGTAGTTGGAACTTGATCCCGATAATCAAGACAAGATCATTGAGACAAATCTAGAAGTTAATGCATCCATTTTGACATTGGCTTTTTCTCTTTGGTCTCGTGGGCACTTGGTTCAATTTTTTTTTCTTCAAGGAAACATAGAAATTATGATTGCAAAATTCACTCTCAATTACACGTATTTTTAATAATTTTCAATTTATCTTTTATTTTCTGAATTAGTCTACAAGATGGGTCTTCTAAATATATATTTCCCATCTTGAGACACAGTCTAAAGCATCGTATACATAGTACTTGATATAGGCAAGTTTGATAATTTTTCCGACCCTTTATATATATATTCTCTACATATAAATCAGAGAGATCTATGTAAATTGATTCATTCGATTACTATTAATAATCTCCTTTCTTCCATTGTTTCATATAATTAATGTACTGTAATAGACTTAATTTTGTCATTTTTCCTCGTATTTGAGGGTGAGCGCGTGAGATTAACTTGTGATGCCAAATTTACTGCTTCCCCAACAGAAGTCTTTCCCACCTATATATAATTCATTGTTGCCAACAAAACAAAACCTTTTCTTCTTCCTTTTATTTTTTTGTTTTTTTTAATTATTATTATTATATATTTTCTTCTCAGCTACCGTGCGCTCACGTACGGCTTGTGTCGATGGACAATATCATGGGTCAGAGTTTTCGGTAATTTTTGTTATTAATTTTCTACGATTTATAGAGATCGAACATATATATATATATATATATATATATAGAGAAATAATATGTAAATTTTATTATAGTTAAGGTTTGGTCTATATATCTCACAAGCTACCAAATTACAATTAATTCGTTCGCAGAAATAACCTTTATATACATGATCATCAGATCATTTAATTAGGCTTTAAAATCCAATATTTCCAACATATGAAATTCTATAAGATCAAATATTATATTTATAACGTCTTGAATAATTTGGAAAAGTTGTCTTTCCTTTTCTTACTCTATTTTTGGGGCAAGGAAAATTAAAAGTTCTACTTATCATATATGAAAATGTTTGTTAACAGCATGCAGTACTACTACGTATTATTTCATTAAAAGTACGTAGTAGGTTTAATCCATATATATTATAATTATAGGTCGAAACCCATTAATCGGAAAAGAAATTTTCTAAGAAAAACATCAAAATTGGATCATATATATATATATATATGTGGTACTAGTAGTAGTACTACCATGCTATATATAGTGTCTAATTCTGACTCATGATCATGTACTTCAAATTGTCCCTAAATTTGCATGCAGTACCACTGTGAATGTTCCAATGATTAAGGATCGAGTTCAGATAGACTGAACAATTCCACAAGAGAAAAGACACGATATTATAAGAAATATCATAATTTTGTATCTTGCTTACAATAATGAAGACAGGCATGGTATCTTTAAGACAGCCATATTGCCCATGCATATATATATGGTTTTGTCCTGGAGATTTGACTCGAGAGAGAGATCAGATGGGCCAGCAGGGAGAGATCATGATCACTTGCTAGCTTATCAATATTAATATTAAATTTCAAACGTTAATTCCTCAAACGGTGCATCAAACAAACAAGCCGACTTGCATATATATCAATATTAAATTTCCAAATTGTCACAAATAAAAACCTAAAAAAATATGTTCTATCTACGTGTGTGACCCGGCTTTCATATGTCTAAACATGCATATATCCTAATGTGGTACCCAATGATTGGTTGTTATGCTCTCAAAATCACAATTAGGTATACGAATGATGGGTTTTAATTAGAAAAACATTATGTAATTCGATCGCCGATTTTGAGTCTGCATGCTTTGGTTTATATTCCATCTGCTTGCATTTAGATACATGTGTTTGAACCTTTAGATACAAGCTATTTTCACGTGGATGATCAGGACCTTTAATTATGTGTATGGTAAGCATTTTTGTAACCAAACTATCTACAAATTGGAGCTAGCACGCCTGCACGTAAAAAGTACAAGGGACTATATGGAGCTCATTATGTGATGGTGGTCTCCGGCCCCATGATTATGTCGTTGTACCATTTCGTTTGTCACATGATCCTTATTTGGAGCACACATAATCGATCTCTGCAATCGAGGACTTCCTGGTAGAAAACTCAGGTTGAACATGTCATGTGATGAGCTTTAATTGTTCAAAGTTTGCGGAGCGGAGGTTGATCATCATCAGGTTGAAAATTTGATCACGAAGGATCAGATCACATTTTACGTATCAAGGGCAGTTCAATTAAGATATCAATGATGTACTGTGTATAACGCATATATATATATATATATATATATCATGTATATATAGCACACCGCATAAAAGTTCAATTAATTATTAAGATATTTAAAGGGAACTTGATCATAAGTTTCATTGTATGGCCGCCACACTGTATCTTTGATTATCATTGATCTGAATAAAATTTTTTACAGTTTTGTGGATGTAAACACGTTATTGAATTATGTAAATATTGTTGCGTTGGTGTGATTGATTTCACTTTTCATTTTATTTTTTCTCTTATCGTTCCTAACAGAACACGAATTTTCCTCATAGCTCATAAGAGTAATTAAGCGGGAGATCACAACAAATGATCAATTTAACCAATAAAATTTTTCAATTTAAGCCGTAGATCTACGAGTTAATATTATCAGAATTTTTTTTCTTTTAAAAATATTTGGAGCGGTTGATTTTTGCAAAACGTTTCATCAGCTGTATGTGAGAGAGAGAGAGAGTAATAATTATATATATACATGTTGTCAATGACAATTCTCATTGCATGCCCTGCAGTTTCTTGGACTGTGTCCCACCTAAATATAGAGCCAAGTGAGACATATTACAAAAGACAGCTAAGGAAGTACATCAAATTCGACAAAGCACCCGGTGGTCGTTCTTTTTTCGAGACTATACGTACTCCCGCCCATGCCAGTTGTCTATATACAATTTGTAAGTGATCATGTAGCAATATTTTTGGTGTTTGTTTTTTGTAACATGTACTTGGTGGTTTGCTGAAACTAATTAATATGTAAGCTAGGGATTAGTCAATGAGCATCAAGTCCAAGATACTTTAATTTGATTCTTTACAGTCCTTGTAAGTCGCCCCCGGCCCCTTAATCATCAATAACTTTAATTATTTATGCAAATTAAGCCCTAGATGCCCTTGATTTGAGTGAAACCGGCGAATCATGCTCCTTATGTCGTTTCAACGGTGATAAGAATACTAGAGATCATCGTTCATGGGAATTTATAAGGTTGATCATATCTATTAGCTAGCTAGGCTGTTCATACCATCCTTGTATAGTTAGTACGTAGCAGCAGTTGCATTTGCATGTATATATATATATATATACACGTGTCTGTCTGCATCATCAGTGCAAGACAAATAGCTATTATTTGTACGTAGGTATGTATATATGTACGTACGTTATACGTAGTAGTAGCGGGATCATTCGGTTTGGGGGCATGCATGCAGGGAATTAGTGAAAACTTTTTTTCTGTTTTGGTTGAGGCCGAAGGAGCAATCCATCTATCTATTAATCCCTCTGTTTCTCTTATAAAATTCGAAGGCATAAAATAATGGACAAGATCCATTCTAAAAAGAAGGACCACCTCAGTACACGAATTTGAAGCTTTATTATCGTTTCGGTCTTTAGTATGTGTTACAACACCAAGCAACGTCGTCTGAGCTCGCTCGAACTTTGATGCAGGTGAGAAGTCGGATATTGTATTATTATAATTAAAAAAAAAATGCTATGATCTTCATTGAAAAACAATATATATAGTCTGATTCTTATTATATAAGCTGCTTCTCTTTGAAGGAAGAGATGTCGGTTTTTTCTCAATCTAATCTCTCCCCTACTTAAATATTCTACCCAGATCGAAGACTTTATATATAGATATATTATATATATATTTATATATATATATATAAGCACTATTAATTTAAAGAAACATAAAAACATTGTTTTCTCTTACACCAATGCAGTGAAAATAATTATCAAATATTTTGAGTACTGAAAGCTTCGATTTTCATTCACTTTTAAACGGAAAAAGACGGCATGCATTCAGCTATCATTCTTACCCAAATCTATCCCGGGGGTTTAAAATATAGCTATCTGCATGATGCCCCTGATTGGCATGTTAGCACGTTAGATGAATCACATGACTCTTCCTTCTGAAGTAATTAGCACTAATTGAAATATCCAAAGATCGCTTTTACTGTGCCGGAAATTGAATACATTACTACAACTTCAACATATATATATATGCTTTAGAGTAGTTATATATATATATATATATATATATATATATATATATATATTATGCTATTGATTTATAAGGATGATATATCGTTTCTCTTAATTGAATTGTGAAATATTAATCATTAAAAAAGGTAATTGGTTGCTCCCTAGCTAGCAAGTGAAGATTTGAATATAACTTATAATAAGGAAAATAAATAAAATAAAAGATCTGCTGTCTGCATATCAATATTTGATAACCATTAGGGAAAGATCAGTATTAATTTATATCGAATGAGTACTATAAAAACTTGATCACCAATTTCCCTTCATAGAAAAAACTGTAAACTACCCCCTAGCTAGAGGGTTTTATATATATGACAGTAAAAATGTACCAAACAAACTCGATCATGTGTTACTGACTAGCTACTTGCATCTATACATATATATATATATATATATATATATATGAACATATATATATATATTCAATTCTTCTCTGCATATTGTGTATATATTTTATTCGGACTTTAATTTGCTCAGCAAAATGACTCCAAAACATCTAAATTACTAGTTTAAGAGAGGACGTGCGGGCATCATGTGATAGTGTTCAGAGAGGAGCACTTGGAATGCAGTCATGGCATCAGATAGGCCTGCTCTTAGAACGTTTATACAGAATTTAGTTCAGAGACTAATTAACTAAGGATAGCGTCTTATGACCAAAACACTTAAGGGCATTTAGAAAAGATAAATATCTTTGGTAGTTTATCTTTCATTTTGTCTCCAGCTTGTCGAGTGCCTTATAATTTATGAATAGACTCATATTCAAGAATATCTGAAGGGAGCATTTGTCCCGGGACTTGATGACAGACGGTGACCAGCTCAGGCGGTACAACTAATTAACTGACACATTCACTGTTTGACTACCGGTGACCGGCACCATTCGCGCCCTCTCGATGATCATGGTCCATGGAGGAGGCACGTGTACTTTCCCATGTGCGGATGATGTGGCCCTTGATTGGAAAAATGAGTTTATATATATGTGAATAATGCAGAGATAATTGCATCATGTATGGGTAATGGAGCTTTTGCAATTGCACCTGATCTTGATATATAATTGGTTTGGAATCCATAAAGCTCCAAAAATCATGAGGGTTAAAAATACAACTTTTTATATAGTGCCTCAAAATGCGGGATGTGTTAAGAGGGACATGCTCTGTTCTTTTAAATGTTTTGGTTTCAACATGCAGCAGCTTGGAGATTGTAGAAATATTAATGGGTTTGGTTTGGACGTTTGACTTTAAACCCAAAAAGCCTCAAAAAAAGGTGTGGAGGCCGGGAGATTTGGTGGGGAATAAACGGATCGATTTCTTTAATATATCCCACTCAATATTAATTTGTCCCATACATGTATGTTTTTGTTAGAATCTGTCAAGACTGATCATCCACGTATCATGTTTAATAATCTCAGATAAATGTTGTGAATAACCCAGAAACAATGCCTATTCAATCATGTTAATCACATGATTATTATAAGTACTTTATAAGTTACCCAAATCTCACTGGATAACGATTAATTCTAATGTTCAATCGATTGAGCATTAACCCTAGCTGTGTATGCCGGGCATGCATGGTGGGAGGCATGAGACCCTACAATATTTTACAGGACAAGTTTCTTTCTCAATGCCAATTAGCTTAATTTCAATAACTTGGTCACTGATATTGATCACCTGATTTCTTATAGTAGTTGGGACCTTAATGATGGTTAGAAAACTAGTTAATCCTTATTAATCAGAGATCATGTCCAGCTCATGAGTTATCAGTTAATTGGCACCCAATGAGGAGAGGACTACCATGCGCTGATCCCCAGCAGGTCAGGGTACGTACGTACGTAGGAGAGATGACAAACGATCAACTAAACCAAGAAACTAATCAAACTTAAGTGCAAGATCAACCACTATTTAAAGAGTTATAAATCAAAGAATTGTTGAGTTCTGCCAACCAGGTGAAATAATTGTGAGATAATAGATAGTACCATATATATATATATATAGTTTCCAGCAAATTAATAACACAAACAAACATTGCGCTGCATGCATGCATGCATATAGAGTAAGTACTAGATTGATGCATATAGTTTCCTGCTCTTTATCATGTTTCAACGATACTAGTACTACTACTGACTGCAAAAAAAGCGAGAATAAGTAGTAGATTGATATTAGATATTGAATATGCATGCTGATCTTGTTGTTGTAGTTTCATGATCATCAATAGAATAAGTACTAGATTGATATAATTGTGGTCTAATTCAATATATAATTTGTATTAACGTATTAACAAGCTAGGAGCTGTCTCTGATCTCTACTTCAATGATCAAAACAAATTATCTGGGTTAATATGTTATAACCCCATAATTAAGATAGAACGCCAAATATTCTCACTAATCATGCACGAACTATATATATATATAATGTACATTAAGCCACTAGCAGTCATGAATTAGATCTTCAATGCACTAGTAGTACTCTTAAAATACATATATATAATAAAGAAACAAATACATGTCCAAAATCATGTAGTACTCTTAATTCTAACATCGGAAACTACTCCCAGAGGTTTTGATATGAGAGTCAAAAAATACATATGATCCAATCATCTCTACATGTTACTGATTTTCTAACCTTCATGATCAAGTAGTACTCTACTCATGGGTACTAGTGTTTTCCTGATCAGACCTTGAGTTGCTCGGTAAAATGACTCCAAAACATCTAAACTACTAATTTAAGAGGGGACGCGTGCGGGCATCATGTGATATTGAAGTGTTCAGAGAGGAGCACCTGGACGTAGTGATAGCATCAGATCATACGCCCGTTGTTGAATTTAGTGCAAAGAATAAACTAATGCACTTTTTATGACCAACAACGGTACTTAAGGCCGGGCACTCAGAAAACATTTTGAAAAGAAAAAAAAATCGCTTTCACATTTTATCTTTTTATATGTTTGTAATTTGTCTCCAACCAGTCCACCAGTACTGCAATTATAATTTACAGCTAGTAACCTTATATTCTATTCAAGTATATATCTTATGGTCAAGTTTTGGGAAGATCTAAAAATACTACATACATTAAATGGTCTCTGAGGAGCTTTTATTTCGGGGACTTCACGACAGACGTAGTACGTACGGTGACCACCTCAGTCGGCCCGATCCCAACTGACATTTTCACCGTTTTACTACCGGTGACCGGCACCATTCACGTCCTCTGAATGTCCATGGTCCATGAAAGTGGCACACGTATACTTTATATCCCATGTGAGGGTACTACTGAAGTGGACCTGATTGGAGAAAAAAGTTTCTTATTAAGTACTATATATACGTCAATAATGCAGAGATATATAATTGCATAGGTAATGGAACTCGTGCAAGTTCATAACCTCTTGCTAATTGGTTTGCAATCCATAGATCAGCTCTGAAAATGAGGGGTGGGGAATTTCATAAAACTACAACTTTTTATAAGTGCTCAAAATCATGTGGGGGGTTGTGTTAGAGGGACATCATGTTCTGTTCTTTTATATGGTTTGGTTTCAACATGCTTGGAGATCGTGAATAAAAAAACATCCTTAATTGGATATTGAACGAATATTAATGGGTTTAGTTAGGTGGTTTGGTTTTAAATCCAGAAGGACTCAAAAGGAGGGAGAGTCACATGATCAATGATAAGTACTTTAGGTTACCCCACATTTCACTTGATCACGATTCCAAAGTTGCAAATATCAATTGATGTTGTGCAAAACACACTCACACCAACAATAACAATTAAAGTAAACAAGCACACAATCAAGCAAACATGACACACTATACGTGGTTTGACAAATTATGATCTACGTCCATAGAGCTGGTGAAATCTTATTAACCAAAAAAAATTACAATCACTCAATCTCAACTCACACTCTCTAAGACTTTTTGTTCTCTCACACAATATGCACTCACTTGACAATTGTTTTCACTCAAAATATGCTGAAAGTCGTACACAACAAGTCAAAATATAATATATGTATAGCAAACGACGTTGGGAACCCTAATTGGCTAAAAATAAGTCTTTCACTCGAGCGGCGTGTCAAGCGCACCTCGAGCGAGCAGCCAATGAACATTAGCTCCAGCGGTGTATCGAGTGTAGCTCAAGTGAACACTAGAGTTTGTGTCTCGCTCGAACCCAGTGTCGAGCAAGACTCGAGCGAACTCACGGGTTGAGTTTCGCTCGAGCCCATTGTCGAGCGACAGTCAAGCGAACTCACTGTTTCTCAAATTTTTAGCTCTAAAACCAATCACCACCCCAACAATCTCCCACTTGGAGACTGGTTCTCCACATGCCAGCCACTGTTTCCGACCAAACTCTATCATCTCTGCAGCTCATAGCTCCTATCTTCAAGCCTGAAGATGCATTGAAGTCGAGCCTGACTTCAGTCCCCCACATACATCGCCCTTAGTCAGCACATCTACTAGGCGATTCACAACTCCCACTGCACTAGGAGTATTAGGTCTCGAACCGATCTTGGCAACCTTAGCCAATTTCCCCAGGCTTACATGAGAAACGGAAAAATTGCCTCCCTTTTGCTTCCTCATATATTTCGTACGATCAAACCTGCCTTTTTGCATTCTTGTATTTTCTTATACATCACTGGACCCTGATATTAAATACAAATAGTTAGATCTCTTAGTGATCTTCCAAGCTCCTCTAGAGCAAGCTACTGTATAACTGTTGTCATCAAGCTGTCTCATATAGATCAGATTTTTCTTTAGATTTGGAACGTGTCTGACTTGCTGTAAAGTCTACAAGCCCTTGTTTGGAAGTGTGATGCGCACATCACCCACTGGATCCAGTGCCTCTCCACTAGCCGCATACATCTTCCTAAGATCAACAGCAACATAGTTTTGCATGATCTCTCGATGTGAGGTTCTATGGAACGAAGCCCCTAAGTCCAACACCCAATCACTAATCGGACTGTACACTGCAAGACTTAAGGCATCATGAATTTTCTCTACCACTACATTCACAGCATCATCCTCAGCACTTTCTTGATTCCTGCAGTTTCTCTTGATGTGACCTAGCTTACCACAACTCCAGCACGTGATCTGCTGTCCAGATCTTATCTTGCTCTTCCCCCTACTTTTGGAGTTTGACTTGTCATGTCCTCTACCTTAATTGTCAACATTCAGGGCTGATCTCGAACCCCAGAACTCACCCGAGTCTCTTCTACATACCTCTTCAGCAACGATCATGTCACATACGTCATGGTAGTTCAATTTCATTTTGCCGGCTAAACTACTCACAATCATCCTCATGCTTCCCAACTATTTGGCAATATTGCCAACATAATCAATGTTCTGACCTCATCATCAAACTCAATCTCTACAGAAAATAGTTTATTTATGATCGTATTGAATTCATTTAAGTGTTGGACCACAAACATACCTTCTGACATCCTCAGATTGAACGACTTCTTCATCAGGTGTACTTTTTTATTCACCGATGACTTTTCATAGATGCCTAACAAACCTGTCATGAGATCTGTCGTGGTTTTCTCCTTACTAACATTGTGTGCCACTATTCTGGACAAGTTCAGCTGAACAATCCCCAGAACCTTTCGATCTAACAGGGTCCACTCAATATTATCCATGCTCTCCAGCTTCTTTCACAACAGTGGAAGATAGAGCCTCTTCCCATAGAGATAGTTTTCAATCTACATCTTCCAATACCCAAAATCAATAATGTCGAACTTCTCGATCCCGGTGCTTTCACTTTGTCCCCAGCCATCACTCTCATTCAGATCCGACCTTGGCTCTTGATACCAGTTGTTGTGCAAAACACACTCACACCAACGATGGCAACCAAAGTAAACAAGCGCACGATTAAGCAAACACGACACACAATATACGTGATTCGACAAATTTTTTACGTTCATAAAGCTGTAAAAATCTTATTAACCAGAGGAGATTACAATCATTCAATCTCAACTCACACTCTCTAAAACTTTTTGCTCTTTCACAAAATATGCACTCATTTGACAATTGTTTTCACTCAAAATATGCTGAAAGTCATATACAACAAGTCAAAATATAACATATGTATAGCAAACGGCGTTGGAAATCCTAATTGGCTAAGAATAAATCCTTCACTCGAGCGACATGTTGAGCGTGCCTTGAGTGAGCAGCTAATAAACATTAGCTTGAGCAGTGTGTCAAGCATAGTTAGAGCGAACACTAGGGTTTGTGTCTCATTCAACCCAGGAGTTCGGAGAGAGACTCGAACGAACTCACTATTTCTCGATTTCTCAACTCCAAAATCAGTCTCCACTCCAACAATCGAGAAATATTTCTGTGTGTCAAACTAACTAGCTCGCCACGTATAATTATATGGTGGAACACATGATCAGACCTTTCAAGATTATTTTAATTTACAGAAAAATGTTTGCAGTTAAAATTAGCTTTTTAATAATGTAAAACTGACTGATCATTATATATATATATATATATATATATATATATATATATATATGAGTTGGACATAAAGTAGTGGTTAGTGATGGCTCGAAGCTGCATGATTAGGTAAGTAATTAATGATTATTTTGGCAGACATGTTGAGGTAAGGGACCACATTGCACCCAATGAACATGGAATTGACAATTCGCCACGTAAAAATGATCCAGAGATCGAGAGGAGGAAGTATATATGATATGATATGATGTTGAGCTTGTGGGTTATCAACCTTTTGCCCATGTCTCTTAGCAGAGCTTAGAGACAACGACATGGAACTGGGATTAGCTACTTTTGTTTATGATTATTAACTATTATAATAAACCCGATTTTAGGGACCATGTGCTGATCCCCCCACCCCCACTCGTGGGCACGACCTCTTTGCTGGATTTATTATTTTAGTCTTGGTCTCGGGTTATCAACCATTGAATTAAGATTCAACGTGCTGTATTAATTAGTAAAATACCCATAATATATATAAACAAATTGGGTCGCATTTCCGAGCATTTTGAAGAATAACTAATTACTAAGACATTAAAAAATAATGAAGAAATCTTGAGCTTTTATAATATATAATTCCTAGGCATTCATGTTCTTCATCTGTAACTTTCTCCATGGACTTCTTAATTAATCTTTGTGGATGGCGTATGGGTTGTGATTGATATGACACAAAAACTTATAGGTATGGGATCATATAGAGATGTTATATGCATTCTTATAAAAATGGGTCAATCGTAATCCCATGACACAATAAAATTAGCTCCAGGTTTGACTAAAGTACTATTCTATAGGCTTTGATCAATGAAAATTGGTATAGACTCACTGAGTTTTTATGGAAAATTAGTTCATATTCTTTTCTTTTCCTTTCCTTTTGATTGCCACTAACTAGCAATCACCCAGCTCTATAAGTTATAACAAGATTTGTTTGAAGGCAATGTGGAATATGAGAGTAGAGATATGTACAACTGGACAAGTACTACAAATTTATTTGAGACGAATGTCTAATGAGGCTTCACATGTTGAGCAAAACCATTCTCACAATCAATAGTACGTGGCTGAGATACTCAAATCATCTGAGTCAGAGTCTCCCATATAACACTCGTATAGGCTATTCATCCAATGTGGTGGGTCTGGATCACTTCAACCAGGTGCAGGTGCTAAAGTAATAAGATTTGATTTGGAGTAAATCCTAAGCCACATTGTGTGGAGATCATCTCACCCTTTCCCATAAATACTCTGAATCATTGGCTTTAAACCACAAGTTGACACAAAGGTGTAAGATTAATTCCGGGGACTCTTAACCTTAAAGGGTTTGATAGAATAAACAGAAATCGTTCCACTACGATAAACTGCATTGCTGATATTGACCCCAAAAAAGAAAAGATAGGTACAGCCCGTGAAATTGGTTCTAAAGGTCATTTGGGCTTCATTATGACTTTAGACTCTTCCACTGCAAAATTGTAAAATTACTTTTGACATTACAATAAACAAGAAAAAGGCATTCTTTCTGCACTGGAGATGTATTGAGGTCAAGAACTGAAACTTTGTATCTGGAAACAGCAACTCAAGTTTCCCTAGGTAAGACCTGCTTAAAACAGAGGTCATTCCCAGGTACCCAAGTTAACATATGGAAAAAGGAAATGCTCCTTCAATTATCCAGACACTACACAAATAGAGTCCCGTACTTTATCAAGAACTGGAAGGATCATAACAGGCTGCTCTCTCTCTTCCATCAAAATGAAAATTGGAAACCAGAATTATGATGAGGTGCTCGAAAGGATCAGGGGCAACAGTTTCATTGTTCTAAAGATAAAATTATCCATACAAATAATGCGACAGGAACATACGTGCTTCTTTCATCTTTAACCGAGGACATGTTATGATCCTCTTCTTTGGTTCATCTTAGGATAGAAGAGACAACAAACACTGATACATAGAGTGCAATACAGTAAAATGAAAAAGTGCCCACCCCCTCACGTACCCCAGCTTGTTTAGCCCATAGCATACTTCTGGGTCCAGCTCCTTGCAGTTGTTTCATATTTGTTTCTGTCCGTCTTATACATGTGAGCAATCTCCGGCACCAAAGGATCATCGGGATTTGGGTCCGTCAACAGTGAACAGATTGAAAGCAACACCTAAGGACGGAAAGAGAGAACATTTTTAAACATGGACAAATAATTTAGTCACACCTTGAGTAAACAAACAGCTCAAACTTTATAAAGGAATGTTTCCTATGGTTCCCTATAGACCAGGCCCCAAACTCTACAGACATGAAACAAATATTGGCTAACTTTCGGGATGTATCAATAAACCGCATTTGTCGGGAAGTGAACACAGCAGGCTGATGCCGTATTTCACATAGATATTGCCATTTACAAAATCACTTCAGACTTCTATCAGCATCTCAAAGTTTTGGCTTGAGAGATGAGATGAGATGAGTTGAAATGGTTTGTGAATAGTAGTGAGATTTGTGAGTTGAAATTTGTGAATAGTAGTGAGATGAGTTGAGATAATCCAAACCGGCTCTAAAAGTTAAAGTTTTGGCTAAAGCCAAAGTCATTGGAGATATTAATCCACATTGGACTATCCATCTCAAAGTCAAAATAATAATATAATATTATGTATTTTAATAATAATTTTTTTTTATATTTTGCAAATACAATCTATATATTAATTAACAATTTAATTTTTACTTAAAATTAATGTTTCCCAACTATTTTTTTCCTCAACCTAATTATCCAACAAATACACTCCCACTAAAGGAAGAGAAAAAAATACAAAGCAAAATGGGAACTGAACAGTAGAACTTCCAAGAATATTTTTAGACTAAAAAATTGTTTTGGAGATGAACAGTAAAATTCCAAATTTAGAGAATAATTTGACTTTACTGTAGCTCAAATGTGGAGCATTGGAGTTTTGACTACTCCAATGCAGACCACTTTAGTAAAAGTTAGGCAAAATTTGACTAGGCACTGGCATTGGCTAGCACTAGGCCAATGCTAGGTGCTCTCAGTTTTGAAATTGATCTTTTCTCTGCTAAGGCCCAAGAGATAGAGGGGGATGGAGATGGGGCTGGTCATATTGGTTGTGTTCCAATTGATGATTCAGCTTATAGAAGCTGTTAAAGATGAGAAATCTCAGAAGAGTAACATAAGAAGCTTGCAAAAATATCATCTCGTACAGATTTTTGCAGAAAGCGAACACTATAATGAACAGAAACCTTTAACTTCTAGGATTCTTTCAGGACAAAAACCTTGGAAATTGTTAGGGCAGGGCTCCACTGCTCCTTCAAGATGTCAAGGCAAATGCTCCCATTGCTGTTTATATTAGGGTGAAACACCTTCGTTCTGAATGCTACCTGCAAGATCCCCAAACATTCACAATCGATGAGAGAGAGAGAGAGAGAGAGAGAGAGAGAGAGAGAGAGAGAGAGAGAGAGAGAGAGAAGCATCAAGGATTGATGACACTTCAAAGTATACAAATAAAAACCAATATTCGCATGCTTTAAATCCCAAAATCCTTAGCACAGACTAGACCATTTTTAGCACCATGGAGCCCTACTCCTAATAGATTGACCCCAAAATAGCATATCCAAATGATAAGAAATCTAACACCGAGTATGTTACAGTTTTCTGAACCATGGTAGAGATTAACCCTATCACGCTTCAACCTCACCGTCACTGAGCAAACAATCAGAGTTACAAGCATAATGAACAGTTGAAACTTAAATAAATTACAAATAAAACTATTATAGGGCATGAATAATCTCCAATGCAAACATAATGCATGAGCAAATTACCTTGGGTGGCTTAAAGGGATAGTCTGGAGGAAAATGGATAGTAACTAGGAAAACACCCCCAGCATAAGGACTGTCTGGAGGACCCATAATCGTTGCTTGCCAGTGAAACATGTCTTCGGCAACAGGGCCTGCAACATCAAATACTATGAGACTGAAACAAAAATACACACTACAAGTACCCAAAAAAGGTAAAACTAATGAGGACATATACAAAAGCATTGTTGCACTACCAGCACAGGTCGAGTGTCTTAATTACAAATATAACATATAGCAAAAATATTTGCATAACATTGATGTTGCATTAAACCACTAATGGTCGAATTATTTTAATGCTTCATATTGAGAATCGTATCCAGTGTTGTTAGATGCGCTAGGCACACTTAAGCACATGTGATACCCCATATGATAAGGATAAGGGTAGGTGATGAATGGGATCCCATATTGCTTGGGAAGGAAAAGTTCTTGTTCTTTATAAGGTTCTAATGGGACTCCAATTGTATCATTGACTAGTCCTTTTGGAGTATAGGCTATGTGGTTTGGGCCTTCCATTGGGGCGTTACTAATGGTATCAGAGCCTATCCCAACCATAAATGTGGGACTTGATCCGTGCCACCTACAATGGACAGGCCCGACGAGGACGTCGGGAATTTAAGGGGGGTAGATTGTGATACCCCATATGATAAGGATAATGGTAGGTAGTGAATGAGATCTCACATTGCTTGGGAAGGAAAAGTTCTTGCTCTTTATAAGGTTCCAATGGGACTCCAATCGTATCATTGACTAGTCCTTTTGGAGTATAGGCTATGTGGTTTGGGCTCCATTGGGGTGTTACTGCATATAAGCCACTTAGAGCCAAGGCACAAAGTGCAAGTGTAACGCCCCAATGAAAGACCCAAACCACATGGCCTATACTCCAAAAGGACTAGTCAATGATACAATTAGAGCCCCATTGGAACCTTATAAAGAGCAAGAACTTCTCCTTCCCAAGCAATGTGGGATCACATACACCACCTACCCTTATTCATATCATATGGGGTATCACAGCAAGTGCATGCCTAGGTGAAGTAAAGCGCACATTTAAAAAAAATGATAAAACACAATAAAACTTAAAAAGGCAAGATAACAATATATTTAGCATATTAACTCTTTTATTAGAGGATTATGCAATATGACAACTACGTGATCAACTAATTATATAAAATCCGAACATCAAAATGTATATACTTCTCTTGTGGCTTACAAAGTATAAACAACCATGATATTTAATAGCCATAACCAAGATAAAGCATATAGTTGAATAAAAATTCAAAATACATCTTAAAGGCAATGCCCAGAACAAACACCAAAAATGTTGGAGTGTGCTAAAAATAATACACCAATACAATGCAATCCTGGAATATATAATCATCCAGTTTATTTTAATAACCCATGTGTTATATATTTATTATTTTTGTGTCTGGCCATAGAGTCACATGCTTAAGGACTGATAAGGGCTAAAGCTATCAATTTCAATGGACTTGATATTCATGATTTTCTTGTATCTATTTCTTCCTCTTAATTCGGTGTTTTCCTCTTGTATACTTCCTGTACAGTTGGGCCCTGCCAACTCTTCTATTATGAATAAATCTTTCAATCAAAAAATAAAAATAAACTGAACATAAATGTGATCCAATAATAATAGAGAAATGCTTGATCCACAAAAAGAAACATAAAAGACTACTTTAGAAACTAAGTAGTTTGATGTAGTACGTTAAATTGCAATACACTTTTTATGGTAAAGTAGATTTGACATACCACAGCAAAATAAGTTTGTAAGTTTTCTTTTCGTAATTCTCTTTGTAGACCTAACACATCTCAGAGTTTTAGTTCTACGGAAAACAAGGGGTTGGGGTAGGGATTGGTGTATTTTGGGTTATTTTTCACGGGCTTTTTGGGTTATTAGGGGTTTTCTATTATGGGCAATGTGTTCTTTTGTATACATCAGTGGACTTGGTTACTCCTTTTGATATATATATATATATATATAATATTTCTACTTATCAGAAAAAAATAATAATATGAAGAAAAATTGAAAACAAAAATGAGAATAGAGTTGATGATGTCACAATATATTACAAGTTTCAATCAATTAAAAGTATTGAGTTGAAAAGGGATTTTTTTGGGTATGTTTTGTTATGGAAAGTTGTTTGGATATTATTTTTTAAGAGTACTTTTTTTTTGGAGTTCGTAAAAGTTGTATTGATTTTTTTGTTTGGGTGATGATTGGATGAGAATTTGCAAAGTTTTTTTTTTTTTTGAGATTCAAAAATGTTTGATTCGACTTTAAAAACATAGAAAATTTTGTTCAAACCAAACATACCCTTTGTTTATGCAAATACTTCAATATGGGGTGCATCATTTTAAATTCTAACCAGCCAGTTCCTCAGACTTCCATGCCTCAAACGCACAATGTACTAAAGGCAGCGAAGAGTACTCAAATTAAGAAGATCAAGCCAGATGCACTAATTCAATCAATAGAATGGAGGTATGACCTGATAAATTGGCCTGTCCACAGAAAATCCAACAGCATCACCATAAATTTTACATTTCCATCAGGAAACAGTGAGCCTGAACATGCATATCAAAGCTCCATGCAAAGGTTACTCTCACTCTACCTCCTCATCTAACTCTAGAGTAAGATTCCCAATCCCAACTAATTGAATATGTCATTATTGATGTCCAAATAGACACGAATTCCACTTAATTGGGACAAGAAATTACCAATCCAAAAATTGGGACAAGAATCAAAGCTGGCCCATATCAACACAAGCCCTTAACTAGAAATAAAGTTTTTCCTAAAAAATGATTGCCTTGATACCCACTTATTTTACAATTCTGACAAGTAATAACCTTTGGCTCACTTCAGCCCCTTGACAGCCATTCCAAAGCATGGGCAGAGCCACGTTACACTGAGTGGGGGCACTTTAATGAGAAAATATTTGAGTGCTATAATATTTGAGATTTAAAGTTTTTCACATTTTGCACACATTAGAAAACATTTTTGGAGTCAATTATGAAACTTCACTTTAACAATTTAAAAAACTATTTCTAAATTATATTAAAAAGAAAGGAAAAAAAGATCTGGAACCTGCAAGAAGCTGGAAAAATAAATTGTCTTCTTTTGTCACAGCAGTCAGAAAAAAGAAGTCAAAGACCCTTGAAGATTAAAAAACTTATATTCTTTTCTAAATTAATCTCCATATATACATATATTAATAAAAAATTGAATTAATTATCATATTAGTAATTTTCAGTAAGACATGATGTGCAAAAAATTGACTTCCTAAATGGTAATATTTCTTACCAAGGTCCAGAGCAAACAAATGCATGTATGGAATGTGTATGCATAGTTGTGCTACACGATCAATCATATATTCATAGCTTCAGACTTCAGTCTCGTTACAATATACTTCACATATAAAGGTGATGGTCTCACAAGTTCATCACGATTTACAAATCTTTGATGTCCTTGTTAGGCCAAGTCATTCCATCATAGGTGGCATGGCTCAAGTCCCACGCTTGTAGTTAGGTTTGGCTACGATACCAATTGTAACGACCCAAGGACAGCCCCTTGGAATCATTAGAAATGACAATAACTTCTCGCTTCGGAGCAATGCAAGCTCCTATACTCAATTTGGGGTATTACAGAATATTATATATTTTTTCCATTTCATGAGCTCTAGGACAGCAATTTCAACTTTCTAAGGGAAATCTAGCAAAAATAGACAACTACAAGTATCATATAAAAGTACCTCAAACAAGGATCCTGGCCACAGCACCCGAGCATGATGAAGGTCTAATAGTACTAAACAAAACAAGTACTAGAAAAAACAATGGCATTGATAGTTCCTTGAAATCAACCTCCTCTTCAAAAAGGCACGATTGTTATGCAAATTAAATGTCCCACCCTACAGTTCACAGTTAGTTTCCCCCAAGAAAACCATAATTTGAATCTTATATTGGCCGAAATTTCAGAATACAATGTGTAAAGGTACCCCAGAACTTAATAGCATACTATGATGTTAAGCACAATCCCCAAAAATGGAATAAGAATCACGTGAAAACTTCAAACTATGTTCGTGAAAAACAATGATAGGCAAAGCAAAAGCAAACACAACCAAATCAATCACACGTCACAAAATTAACGTGGTTCAGCAACGTGCCTACGTCAATAGAACTGCAGAGGATTTATTGTAGTGAAGAATCACAAAATGCACTTTGGAACGAATTCTCACTATTTAGAACACTCAGGACTCATACTATTCATTAATAACATATTTATAGTGTCACATGGCGGAAACTCTAATTTTTACTTTTTTGTGTGATTCGCTCGAACGGAGTGTCGAATGCACCTCAAGCGAACTCTCTGTCAGGCCGGGTCATCAAATCGGGCCGACACATCAACAAACCAGGTTCTATAAACCCAACAATGTTAACACCCCTTGTCATTGCCAAAAGCAATACAAGCTTAGTACAACCATAACATCTTCTAGACGTGATTCCTGTTGGAAACAACATTCTCGCATCGAATATTAAAACTATTTCAATCCCAAGGGCCTAAAACCCACAAATTAGAGAAGCCAAACATCTAAGACCCAACCAGAACTGAAACAATTAATGAGCTATATAATACATGGGTCAGTCGCCGGGCAAAAGAAGCTCCTAATATCATTCCAGAAAAAAATAATTCCAACCCATTTCGGAGTGCTGAATTCGCCACTTTTGTGACGGTCCCAGATCATCCATTATGCATGTTCCATTTTAATCAACATCAACCAGAACTCAAAGAAGAAAAGCCGAGAATTAACTATAATTACAAATAAGAATAATACCAAAATGAAAATAAACATTATGGAATGAACAACCGCACCGAGATACCTTTGAAATGAAAAAAAAAAAAAGAATAAATAGAAGCAGTAGTAAAAATCGAAATGACAACAGAGATCAAGGAAAAAAATATACTAAAAGCTAAAAACTTTGAGAGAGAGAGACATATATAGTGCGACGGCCAAAGACGTGGTTATGAGAAAGTACCGGCGCTGCAAGATGTAGGAGGATCCTTCTGCAAATCCTTGAGTTCCTTCAAGATCCGCTTGGACGCCATCGCTAAAACCCCTAATTTACAGAAGATCGAAAACGCACTATCCTCAGATCACAACAAATCACCACACAACAAAACCCGAAACCAAACCGAAGAAAAGAAACACGAGGCGCGTACAACAATACAAAGACATAAACCTTAGATGGGTTATATATATATATATATATATTATATATATTATGAGAGAAAGAAAGAGGGAAGGGGATCGTACCGAAAGAGGGAGAGATAGAGATCCTCCTTCCTTTATGCAGCCTTCCTCGTGGTTTCCGGGCAAAGGCAAGGAAAACAGAAGAGGAAGGAAATGGAGATTCGGTGAGGTGGTGACTTGTTTTATCATTTATGCAAATGCAAATGCCCCGTCTCCGGCCCTCTTTGTCCTTTGATTGGTTTCCCATTGGTTGGGTCCCGCTCGGTCTTTTCCGTACAAATTATTATTGCTGATAATTCATTGATATTAGATTAACTTTGGTACTTATCTTTTTATCATTCTATCTCATCATCGCATTATATATTATTAAATAATTAAAAATTATTTCTTATATTTTACTTATAAATAAATTATTTAATATCATATTAAATAATATTAAGATGAAAATAATAAGAAGAAAAATAATTATGCAATCTTAAAATATGTAAATTTTGTATATTCTTTTTACTAAAAGTTGATAAGTTTAATGGTGTATCTCACTTTTTTTTAGAATAGTATGCCAGACTTATATATCACAAATTGTTTCTAGCATTACTATAATAAAATTGATAATAAATAAATTTTACCATTATATTTTTCTATCCAATTTGGAGAGCATTTAAGAAATTTTAATACAATTCAAAATATTTAAGTGAACAAATTAATTATAATTTATGAATTTCCTATTATATTGACGTAAGAAAGAATATTAGGCTGTTATCCAGCTCCTATCCTACCATATTAATAATTATATTATTGTAGATTTTAATGTAATAATTTTTATATGTAATATAAAGATTAAACAATAATATATCAAGAAAAATGTGGTATGTGGAATAACTATTTAAGGATTTTAAACAATTTTAGTCGAGCTGAAATTTAAATAGAGAAATACTCTAACTACAAAATGATTATATAAAAATAATCACATAAATTGTTGTGGTTTGATGTAGTTTGTCAGATTGTAAAATTATTTTTATTGTAAAACAGTTATGACGAATCACATGAAGCCACGTCAATTTGTGAGATTATTTTTGTGTAATCACTTTGTGACTATAACACTCCTCAAATAAATAATGGTTCAATCGTTCGCATTTCCCCTTTTTGACCTATCCTACGACCACCGTTCGCATTTTTTGTTTTTGCTTCCCGCTTGACATGGCATAACACAGTGGCATGCAATTTTTTTTTTCTCACTCACCGTTTTGTCTTCCTCCTCCAGAGTCTTTCGTTTTTCCTTCCCCCTCTAAAGTCCATTTCCTCTTTTTTTTTTTTTTTTTTTCTTTCCATTTAGTCTTCCCTCCAACCCAAAGCCAATCATAGAGTGTAAAGAAAATCCCAATAGCTGAAGCCGTTGTCCAAACACAGCCTCTCCCTCTCCACCGTAAAACAATCCATATCTCCAAACCAGCACACGCCCAAGCCCCACGTTCAACCGTGCTTACAACAAGCTGAATACCTCTATTTTAGCCCCACTAAACTAGAGCACAATTCCTTCCCCCACACGACAACACACTCACAATGAAATATTAAACCAATGAACTAAAAAATAACAATTAGACCTTTGGTGGGTAAAGTACAAATTTTTAAACCAAATGCAGATAACTCGAGCTTGGCCAGAACCAGAAAAGGGTAACGTGTAATTACCAAGAAATAAGTTTAGTATGCAGCTTCAAATTTATAGTTGATATGTCATGAGTGACAATGCATTCTATCAATACGAAATTGCTCGAAACAATTAATAGTAAACTAAAAATGGCTACTATACCTAATACCAATACCTAAGAAACTACATTTTTAACAGCAACTTACACATCTCAGAAAGGGGGGGGGGGGGTTACAATAACATGAGAGCACGTGAGAAAGGATGACTCCCACAGAATGGTTTGTGACAAAAATTACCCCAAGACAATCCTCTCGTAAACTTTCGACAGGACACCGCCCTCATCACCATCACCACAACCAAGAAACCGCCTCGTTTGAACTGTGTGACTGTTATTAAACAAACTCCGTAGGGAAACTTGGAAAATCTCGACAGAATGATGGACCGAAGGTGTCTCGATACCAACAATGCTACAAAAGCATCGCCTCTGATAAAATTTATGCAATTGCTGAGTGTTCTTAACGGACCTAATAAAAAGCCTGAGACAGTTTTTTGAGGTCGACATGAATGAAGGCACCGTTAATTTTGACCAGTTTGATAACCCAAAACTTATAGTTGAGGAAGCACAGGTCCAGATTACCATAGGTGAAAAGTCAGATTAGATTAGATTTAAATCAATGGAGAAACGATTTTCTTTTGAAGCAAGAGATGAATAGCGAATCATTGAGAACAAACCACAATGGAGTGGAGGAATTCTTGATTTATGGGACGATATCTCTCAAGGGCATCTATCACTATTCTATAGCTTTTGTGTGTTTGGGTGGAATATGGAGAGACTTGGACTGGTTCTCCGAAATTGGTTGGAGGGGGAGGACGAAATGGGAAGAAAAAAAAAAGAAGCAAAAACGATAGAAAAAAAAAAAAGGAAGACGAAATGCAGTGGGTTGGAGGGGGAAGACAAAATGGGTAGAAAAAAAAAAGGAAAATGAGAAGACGAAATGGAGGGAGAAGGAAAAATGAAATGACTCCGGAGGGAAAGACAAAATGGTAAGTGAGTAAAAAAAATAAAAATCACAGTGGTATACCCACGTCAAGCGGGAAGTAAAAAGAGGAAATGGGAACGGTAGATGTAGCATTTTCCGAAAGTTATTTTTACTATAAAGTATATCTGACGAATCACATTAAGTCAAATCAATTTATGTGTTTATTTTTATAAAATTTCTTTATAACTAATGCACTATCGTGCGGTTAAATAGAAAAGGCACCTCTTCTCCAACCATTTTTCTAATAAAAACAAAAAAACTCAACAAAATAAGAAAGAAGAAATTATACGGGCAACGAGTTGATATGAGCCGCAGGCCCGCAACGACATGAAAAATTATATTCATCATCACTGTATCACATACTAGCTTTTTTTTTTTTCTTTTTTTTTTCAAATATATGACATAAGTATGATGAATGTAAAAACTCGGTCTAAATGGTCTGCAAAACTCAAGGATGAATCTAAACCTAAGTACTTTGAGAGTGTAGATGCAATTTTTTAGAGGGTCAGACGGGTGAAGAGTCAAGAGCCCCTCCTACAAAATAAAGAAAATGTTATCGGAATCCCTTCAGTCTTCGTTTGTGTTTTTATGCAATCAACAGAGCTTGGGTGAGATCATAGGTTCCAGACCTATTGGGTGCCTACATAATTTGCTGACAGAAAAGAAAATATATATTCTTAATGAAGTTGAGGAATGGCTAAGGTACTTCATGTAAGGATTTTATGTTTACAGAGATATTGTTAGATGGGGGATTATGGAGAGGTTTTCTTTTTGTGAACGGTAGTTGGTCTTAGAATGCATAAGAATTTTGAGATATCTACAATTCCTGATCGCAGTAATCTTTGTTTTGAAAGAGTATTGCTTTCTTACGAGTTCCTGTAATTTTAACTTAAGAATGATGCCCGAAATTTCTTGGAGTTGTTCTTACTAAGATTTAACATTGAAGCTTGTAGCTTATTAAGAAGAAAAGATCAAATGTTTTGTTGTTAAATCTTCAATTTTTATCTATAAGTTTTCTGATAGAGTTGCAATCAAAACTTGTTTGCTCTTTACTGGGTGTATGTTGTTCCATATCTCTGGAAGGTTCAAGTATCATGAAGCTGCTGAACTGGTGAAGGAAGTACAATTTGAGGAAGTTGAAGGTCTGTGATACTATCTGCAAAGAAAAGATTTCTGCACTGAGAGAAAAACTGCTCCAGTTAGACGATATTTCCACATTTGGTTTTTGGTTACACTGGTTTTCTCGAGTGTAAGTGTTCCTGAAGCTCTTTTATATATGTATATTTCAGTGGTGTTCCCTCGAGTTCTTGTGAAAAAACGAGTTGCACTTCATTCTTATGCCATCATTTTCTTGTAGACTCTTCTGGGGATTGACACTGATGTAAAGATGAAGCATTATTTAGCCATGGCATGTCGAGGTTGTGCTGAGCATCAAGTTCAGCTCCATTGAGAAATATTTTTCTTATTCTGAATTGAAATATCTTACGTTTATCCTTTGCAAAAGAAGGGATACTTTGATTTTATTTTATTTTTTTATACTTGCAGCAGTTTCATGTGGATGTATTGAATGTGATTATATAGAATTTTAAAATTTATCTGGAAGGATGTTTGCAGCTAGACATTCTGCCTGTGCTTTTATGTTTGTCATGTCTTTCCCTTTTTGGTCAGCATCTTGAAAACTCTGATCGAGCCCATAATAATCAATCAATTCATTGGCAGAAATCTGATCTGGAGGAAAAGAATTCCAATAAACAATTTGTGTTGAAGAAATTGCAGTCACATACCCTTAGAATGTATGACAAAAAAGTACAATAAGAAACTTCTGTATATTAAATTCTGGAGGCTCACTTCCCATGGAGTTGATAACCTTATTTATGCATGTTTCTGAACGCTCCTGGATACACAAACAATCTCAATAACGAAAGGCATTTGCCAACTCAATTTCAATTAATTCTCAATGTGAAAATCATAAAAATTGCTAGGACTAGAGAATCTCAAGGGGTAATCATGGAGGACCCCATGACAGAGGAGGATCCTATCTCAGCTATAACAGGTGATGGGGTTGAGATTTCTGGCTTATGATCGGCTGATGGTCGCTTTCCTTTGTTCACTTGACGAATTTCTTCTACTAGTTTCACTACATCCTGCATGTTTGGTCTATCCTCTGGCATTTTAGTAACGCATGTCAATCCTATTTGTAACATCTCTACCATTTCCTCCTCTATATCAGGATACCTCAAAAGCTCTACATCAAACACTTCTGCTGTCCACTCTTCCCTGACCACAGAATTCACCCACCTGACTAAGTGAACAACCTCATGGCCACCTGTGCTATGTACAGGTGACTTTCCAGTGAGAAGCTCAAGCAGCAGCACGCCAAAGCTGTAGACATCAGATGCATGGGATGATTTCCTGCTGTCTGTTACTTCTGGGGCTCGATATCCTGCAGCCCGCATTGGCGGAGAAACGGGACTCATCAATGCTGCTAAACCGAGATCAGATACACAACCATATCCTCGGGAGTTGAGGAAAATGTTGGAGGCTTTTATATTTCCATGGACAAGTTTGTTCCCACCATTTTTTGTGTGGATATGAGCGATGCCTCTTGCTGCACCGATTGCAATTCTGAGCCGGGTGTCCCAGTCTAATGGAGTCCGGCCCTCCTCTCCTCTTTTACCTGCAATAATTGCAAACATATGATTTGCCAAAGAATGAAACTTATTTTGGAACTGCAAGGGTCACAGTAAGTTTTATACAATTTTGTTGTTGGGCATTATGTAAAAGCATTGGTAGATACAGGTGTACAATGTGGTTTCCCTAATTTCAAAGTTGAAATGAGATTTCCCCCAAGAAAATTTGTAAGGACTTCCTAGCTGAGAGGGTGCTTCTAAGAATCTGACCCCAAAAATGGTATATCAGTTGCTCCATATAGTTTTACCCTATTTTTCTTTTCTTTTTTTTTAATGGTCATAACCGACATACAGTAATTTAGAACAGCTAAGCCCCGTTTGGATACAAGAAGTGTTTCTTCTCATCTCATCATTACAACTTTCTCAAATTTCCACACAAAATATAATAAACAATTCAACTTTTTCAAATTTCAAAACAATAATAATATTAAAAAATAATATTCTAATAATATTTTATTCAACTTTCAATTTTTATCTCATCTTAACTCATTTCATCCCAACTCACTATCCAAACGGCACCTAAGTCTTCATACAATATCCGACTTTAATCAAGAGTATTCCATTAAAATTATGTTTTTTTCATTCATCTTAATGTAACTAAAAAAAGATCAGGCCTTATAGGCTGAAAGCGGTTGACAAAGAGAAGTAACACGACAGCAACCATTCTTGACAATCAATAAGAACTTTTTCGGCTCCATGGGATCAGCATGAATTTAAGGTCTTAGTAATGCTACTGAACAGGGAAAGAAGAAGAAGAAGAAGAAGGGTCGAACATACCATGTAACATTGCAGACACGCTCCCTTGACCATGGTAATCATACACCACAAGCTTCTCATCCTTCGAATGGTAATATGCCCTTAGCGCGACTACATATTCATGCCTAATACTCCCAACCACTTCCATCTGCTGCACAAACTCACGTTTTCCCACACTCACTTCTTTAAGCCTCTTCACCACAACAGTATTACCATCCTCCAGAGCCGCCTTATATGTTGTCCCAAATACTCCCTTCCCAAGTACTTCAGCAGAGGACATCAACAAGTCCTCCAAATCAAATGCAAGATTATTCCCCTCAAAGAAGCTAAGCTTCTCATTCTTGTCTTGGCTCTCAGAAACCCCTTTCCTTAAAGAGACTTCTTTCTTTGTTTGCTTCTTTGGAACCCCACTTCCATCTCTATTTGAGCAAAGCATCATAACAACGGCACCAACCACAAACAACAGAACAAGTCCAACAATTGTTATTCCCAATATTGCTTGTTCTCCAAGTCGTCTCGCTTTCTTCGATGGTTGAGCATTAGGAGGCTGAACTGGAAAAACAGGTGGAAGAGCGTTTTCCGCTGTAAGATTGTTACCAGAGAACGCAGAACTCGGAAATCTCTGAAGTATTTTGGGCACACTTCCATCAAGCCTATTGTTGGATAGATTTAACTGTTGCAGACTAGGAACATTGAGATCAGGAATTTCACCCGAAAGTGAGTTGTTGGCAAGATTCAACCCCATGAGATGAGTCAAATTTGAAATTGAAGTGGGGATACTCCCATTGAAGCCATTGTTTGAGAATTCAATGACAGATAAATTCTTCCAAACTGAGAAATCCAAAGGCAATGGGCCCGTGAATTTGTTATGTTGAAGATAAACGGCGATCAAGTTTAAGAGATTGGAGAAATCAGAAGGGAAAGGACCTGATAGAGTATTCGATCTGAGGCTTAGAATCTGAATTGCCGATAGGCGACTGAGAGTGTTTGGGGGAATTGGACCACGTAAGCCAGCTCCTGGCAATCGGAGGGCTATGACTCTGGAATGATCATTATTACAGGACACTCCTGTCCAGTTTGTACATACAGAATAGTTCTCAGTCCAATTGAGAGAGTGCGAGTGTGACATATTCCGAAGAAAATCAAGCAATGCTTGTTTATCCTCAACTGGCTCGGTAGCAACGTGCGAGAAAATTGTTCCAAACAAGAATATGAACAAGAGAGAGAATTTCCTGTTCATCTTCTCCATCGGTGTTACAGACCAATTGGTCAAGCAAATTTGCAGTTAAAATGAAACAGTCCGCAAAACTTGCTCACATCTACACGAATTTAAATAGAAGATGGATTAGAATCCGAAAGACAAGACACTCAACATTTTCTAATAAGATAGTCAATAACAGTTTAGGCATTTCATAGAAATTTAAGTTATAAAAGATTGACCTTTATGGATTTCCAGTCATACTCTATTTTGTCAAAATAAGCGGTTGTAGCTGGAAAAACTGAGTTCAGATTAAGAAATCTGAAATTCAGATTTTAGACATTCCATTTATTAGAACCAAAGGAAAGATACTCCACCAAGCCCAACACAGGTTTTTGTTTCAATTCTCATTTTTCTCACAAACAACAAAATAGACAAGAGTCACAAAATTTTCCTTTTTGGCTTTTCCTTTCACTTTCTCATGACACAAACAAAGGATTCGAACAGAAATATCAGAATAGAGTTTAAAAACAAAAAAACAAAACACAAAACTTACTTGCTGGCTTCAGATGAGACCAAACTTGCTACTTTGCACAAACAGCATCTCCTGTCTCACTCTTTCCAACCAAATATTCCCAGGTTCAGCTCTCTCCAAAAAGATAAAATTCGGCCGAGCATTAAACGAGAAGCAATTAAAATTTAAAAAGCAGTTAGCTGCATTCTTGGGCTTTCAGAAACAGTTAGCAGAGAGAGATCCACTCTGGGACCTCGAAATGATGATGGCATTGATGGTTGATGAGCTGGTATTTACCATTTGCTTGCGTATAAAGCAGCATCACATCACATGCATGCGCGGAAATACTAAACCATTAGATAAATCGTTAAGCTAAATCGCTTACTATTTCTATGATATTATTTTCTTTGTAGCGCACGACCAGGAGATTGCATGTGGAGGAGGCAGAGAGAGAGAGAGAAAAAATACAGACAGACAACAGGAGAGAATGATGAAGAAAGCTAAGAAGGTAGCTACGCAGTTGGTCATTAGCTCCAGAATTCTGCCCCTGAATTCTTATTTTAAGGAAAAATTATGTTGTTTGAAAGTGTTATTTTCCATTTTTTTATCCTAGCAACTTTATCAACCTGGCCCTCAAGTCGTAGTCTGATAACAAAATTTAGTCAAATTGTAATTGATTTGAATCGAGTTTAGTTCAAAATTAGACAATTAGATTAAAGAAAATTTTTTTTATACAGAAGTCTTACACCACACACTTCTACCTAACATATATGTAATTTGTCATTTTTATCATTCTATCTTAATAGAAAGATAAAAATAACAAATCACATGTTAATTAAACAGATGTGTGTAGTGTAAAATTTTCTTATATCATTTCTCTATAATTTATAGTCGGATTGGTAGCCATAATATGCCATGTTAGTGAGTGGAAGAAGATTAAAAAATGAAATGAAAATAAGAGAAAGGACAAGCTTTAGGACAGCACTCTGCAGTTAGTGATAATGCTATATAATTAGTAAATGCTACTTTCAAATTGGAATTGTTTATTTGTTCAATTTGCATTTGTCAAGACAATTCACCCTTTGTTTCAAGTCTTGGGATAAGTGAACGCGGAAGTTAAGGCCATTGTGCATGATGATGAATCGATGATGACGATTTTCTAAGGGTACATGGTTTTTTTTTTTCCTTAGTCAAAGTATACACCAAAATCGCTAAGGTCTTGCTTGACAAACATGTTAAAAAATAAAAGGAAAATAAATGAGTTGGAAAATCTTAAATTTTATTTACATGAGTTTAATTTTTTTAAATTGAAATGAGTTTAATTTTTTAAGTTGGAATGTATGAAATATTATAAAATGAATTTAATTTTTAATAAAATAATTAAAAAAATAATTAATTTTATTAATAATTAATTTGAGATGAATTGAATTTGTTCCAATAATCGTATAAAATGCCGGTTTGGTAAACAAGTTAGAATTTTAGGCAATTGGACTTTAAACTCTAAAATGTGGTCACGCGCCATCTATTGGAATTTGACAGCCACCTACCATAAAGGGCCGTTCGGCCAATCAAGAACGACGGTCTCGCTGGGGACGTGACAGAGACGGACCTAATACAACGTGCGACGCGGACGTTATTACACGCTACCCTACGGTGTTTCTATCTGACAACCACAACCAACGTGGGCCTTCCGATGTGGTGTACACGTGTGTACAAAAGCCAATCTCTACGGTTCATACTTTGTCGCTACTATCACCGGGTAGTAGGGAAGGAAAATGACAGATGTACGATAAGTTGATGAGAAAAATTTTATTGTCAAGTTAAATCAAATATTTAAATGTCATAATTTAATTTAAAAAATAAATATTTAATAATTTTTCCTGATGTTATTATAAAATGTTTTGTGAACTAATAGTTGCCCGGCATGCTTGTAAGTTGTAAGATAAAATTTTTAAAAGTTATTAAATATTAATTATAATAAAAATATATATTCTTTTAATAAAAAAACAAATTACGATGAATTCATGAGTAAGATCCTATTAAGGACTTATTATAGTTATTAATTATAATAAAAATATATACTTGTTGATCATGCTATTAATTGGTTTGATCAAAACAGTATCATGTATTGCTCTTTTGATTAAATAAAAGTTTGGTTATAAAAAAAAATTGATACTAATTTGTGAATTAAGGTGACATGATTAATGCATGTTTTCCCCGCATGCACCAACATGATACGTACGTCTTTTTGGTCACGATCTAGATTTTCAATTCCATCGTTATACATGTGATCATGACTATAATCAATATTATTTCTTAGGAATTTAATTACAACCAAATAGATTTGGAGCTGATCAAAACATATAGAACAACGCACAAAAGTAATCCTAAATTATATATATAGATATATATGGTTGAGAGAAAATGAGTCATGCACGCACTATAAGAAAATTGTCTATTTACGATCAGTTAATTCCAGCGAAATGACTATTTGTAATTAAAATTGGTTGCGTACAGTCTTTTAGTTACAATAAATTAATCACAAAAGTTCATTTTTCTTGTAGTGACGTACGTAACCTACCTCATCATCATCATCATCATGCAACTTCATAAATTAATATTTAATTATCTAATGTTTATTATTAATGAAGAGTCATGCATGCCGATCTTCGAGTAGTACTTGTAAGTTGCAGCCGCATGATTTTTTTTGTTTTTTTAGTGGCAGAGCTATTATAAGTATAGAGTCAACGAATTAATTAAGTTAATTATTTTCCTTGAGTGTATGAACCATACTTGAACACCATTTGATCTCTTTGTTACAAAGTACTTAATTTACCAAAGCTGACATATACATATATATATATATATATATATAAATACCAAGAATTTAATTGAAAACCAAAGATATTGGTGAAAACATGCATGGTGGGGATTTAAAAAAAAAAAAAATTATTCCCACTTGCAATTGTTATATTTACGGTATCCGCACAATTTTCTTCAACAACAATTACATTCTATTTCTTTTTTCTTTTTTGCACCATTGGTTTAAAGAGGACATATTCTTTGAGTTTGACTGGAAAATAGAAAGAAAACACAATATTCCCAAGTTAATTGGTTTTATTTTTATTTTTTCTTTTAAATTTTCAAGCAAACATTTAATTTTTTTTTTCTCGTCACTCTTGGAACATTTGTTCATCTCGTTTTTATTTTTACTTTTTTAACACATGAGCACTAATATTTTATGTATATCTTTCATTTTTACTTGAAACAAAATGCATATGATATGAATAGGAATAGGAAATTGTTATTGAAAGGTCATACGCACCTTCGTAAGGATACAGCCCTAAACAATGGCCTTTGACCACCAGCACAACCTCAAAGCCCAATTAACAGTGTTACTCATAAGGCTAAGAGTTAATTAAATTTTGCAACTACTGAACATCAACAAAATCAGAGTGGCGCAGCGGAAGCGTGGTGGGCCCATAACCCACAGGTCCCAGGATCGAAACCTGGCTCTGATATTGTTTTTGTATAGTTTTCTATACATCCCATGTCCTAAGTCACGCATCATCACCCTCAAATTACGGTTCTGTCCATAGCTAGGCTTGAATTGATCTCATGTGAAGATTCTTCTTACGTATGGAGCTCCAATTTTCCTTTTTTTTTTTTTCCTTATCTTAAAAGTCATATTTTCCTGTGATTGATGAACATGAAACAATACAACATTAAATACTTTATAAAAATCTGAGAGAATATATCCCATGCTGTATATGATTTGATGTTAACAGTATAACTGATGAATAGTTTTTTTTTTTTTTTTGTTTGGATGCCAATAGCTGGTTGGCACAAAGCACATTAGCAGTGTTGTATAAACTCTGCATGAAGAGTATGTACGCACATATATTATATACCTCGTAGCGGCAAAACATCTATACTACTTTAATGCCTCGTTTGTTTTCACAACACATTTTATCTCATCTCATCTCATTTAATCATTATAAGTTTTCCAAATTTTTGTACAAAATAAAATAAACAATTTTACTTTTTCAAATCTCAAAACAATAATAATATTAAAAAAATTATATTTTAACAATATTTTATTTAATTTTTGACTTTTATCTCAATTTATTTCATCTGTAAAAACAAACGAGACTTAATGTTACTACTATTCAAACTATTCGAAACTATCACACAATTATTCACAAACTATCACATAATATCATCTGCGCCCACTTTTCACAACACAACTCAAATTATCACACCATTATTTACAAATTATCTTATTATTATTCATAAAATTTTCATCTCATTTCACTCATCAAACTTGTCTTAAACTTTGTGAGGTGAGATTAATCCTAGGCCCAATGATCTTCAACCACCAAGAGAAGGAGGGCTTGTGAAATCCCAATCCCATTTTCTAGAACCTAATGGAGGCGCCACTTGGTGCCAAGCAAGAGGGAAATCTTTGGGTTTTCAAGATGCAATCATTAGCATTAGAAGAAAATTACTTATTTGTGCCGAATTATTTTTTGCGAAAATGATTATTTCTTATTAAAATTAGTTTATTTTCGTCACAAATAGTGATTTTCATTGTAAATAATACATCACAAATATTCATTTTTCTTGTAATGTAGACATGAGAAAAATGAGGTTTCAGTTTTGCCAAAGGACACACCACTTGGCAAGCATGCACAAGGCATTAATTATAAAGGTCCAAGTCACATATGAACTATACTCATAAAAGAAGGGCTAGTTAATAGTAAAATTGGAGTCTAATTAATTATAAAGATTATGAATTTTTCTCCCGCAAACTATGAGAGATCTTATACACCACCTATATACTTATAAATTTGTACAGTACTTTAATAATGTATCTAGCATTAGTCTTGTACTATTAATTATCCTATTTCCTTTTTATTGCATGAGGATAAAAAATCTAGTAAACCCAAAAGAAGCACTATGGGCTTGGGAAGTATCACAATTAGATTCTCAAGCAGACTACATGATCATATGATGGTGAGATGCTATATCAAAATAGCACTTTTTTTAAGAGAGAGAGAGAGAGGTGGCTAAAGTTGAGTGCAAGAATACTATCCCACATCCAACAGCCTCCAAATACTTGGTGTGCAGTTGTTTAGCTCATGAATTGGTGCAAGCTGACTGGATTGCGTGAAGTATGTGATCAATATTATTAAAAAGAAAGAAAGAGGAAAAGAGTACTCTGGGTGGGTATCAATTAACCGCATTGATAAAGTGTTTTGGTCGTCATATATTTTGGGATCAGATAGAATACGTACCACCACCAAATGCAAAAGATCAGAGAGATTCTTCCGATTGCAAATGTGGATTAATATGGTCGATCGACAAGCTGCATCAATCGTCAAATATTAAAACTAGCTTGATGTACTATTGTTGATATGCGCATGATCACGATGGTCATTATCATGATGACTACCCTAAAAAGTTTGTTTAATTTTTATTCCTATGGTTGGCCAAATTCCATGCATATATTGTTGACCGTTTCTCACGGAGGCCGTTTGTGAGAACGAGTCTTTAGCTTCCTTAAGTTTAGGAGTCCTTGAAGTGATCCACTCTGACTTATTCATTACGTAGAAACTGATCCCATAATAAACTGAGCACGTGAGACACGTAGCATCGAAGTTTGATGGAGGCTTCGGTTATAAATACTGTGTTTGGTTACCAGACTCACTCACTCAATTCCCTTCAGTCTTACACCATCTAAATAGAGTGGAGTGGAGTTTGGAAGTGCCAAACACTAGTGAGAAACCGCAGCAAACCAGTGAGGAGCATCAATGGTTGGAGGTACTGTTCTTGGCATTAAAACATGTCGATTCTTGTTTCTAAATTGTTATTCCGCATTACAGAATCGTTTTAAGCTATCATTTGGTGGATTGATTCGGAATCAACAATCCACATTTCAAATTCCTTGTAGGGTTTGCAAAACTTGAGGAAGCCAATGGGAAGTGAGCAAAGCATCTTATCAAGAAATAAGATGGGCTCGCATGTGGAAGCTGTAGGAACTTGCTAGTTAATTTTATCTAGTGGTTTTGTTTTAAAGTTGAAAAATATCTTTTATGTTTCAAGTTTCTCTAGAAACTTGATTTTAGTTTCAAGACTAGTACCTTTTGAATATTCTTTTAATTTTTCAAATTCATCATTCAGTTTATTTTATAAATCTGATTGTGTTGGGAATGGTACTTTGTCTATGGTCTTTACTGTATTAATTTACAAAACAATACCACTTATGATTCAATGCATGTTCACACTGGCACTAAAAGATGTGTTATTAATGATCCTCTAAATTATGGCACCAGAGATTAGGTCACATCTACATAGATAGAATTAAAATATTAGTAAATGAAGGGGTACTTAATACTCTGAATTTTACTGATTTTGAGATTTGTGTGCACTGCATAAAGAGAAACCAGACCAACAAATCAAAGAAATGTATCAATAGGAGTTCAGACATATTAAAGATCATACATACTGATATATGTAGTCCAGACATGGACTCACATGATCAGAAATTCTTCATTTTTTTTATAGATGATTACTCACGATACATATATCTCTACATGCTTCATAACAAGAACGAAACATTAGATACCTTTAAAATCTTTAAGGCTGAAGTAGAGAAACAATGCGGTAAACAAATTAAGATCGTGAGATCAGATAGAGGTGGAGAATGTTATGGTAGATACACATAAAATGGACAAGCACCTGGGCCATTTGCAAAGTTTCTTCAAGAGCATGAGATTGTTGCCTAATACACCATGCCTGGTTCACCGGACCAGAATGGTGTAGCAGAAAGAAGAAATCGAACATTATTGGACATGGTGCGAAGTATGCTTAGCAGCTCCAATCTTCTTAAATCCTTGTGGACTGAAACACTTAAGACAACAGTGTATATATTAAACCGAGTTCTAACCAAGGCTGTTCCTAAAACGCCATTTGAATTATGGAAAAGTTGAAAACCGAATTTGCGACATATGCACGTTTGGGGATGCCCGTCTGAGGTGAGAATTTATAATCCACAAGAGAAGAAACTAGACCCAAAGACCATCAGTGGGTATTTCATTGGATATGTTGAAAGGTCTAAGGGTTACAGATCTTATTGTCCATCTCACAGTACAAGGATTGTGGAATCAAGAAATGCAAAATTTCTTGAAAATGACTTAATCAGTGGGAGCGATCAAACCTGAAACATAGTTTATGAGAATAATCATTCAGAATCTCAACCTTCCACCTCAAGTGATAGATTGATTATTGTTTACAGCACCCCTCAAGTATAAACTGGTGTTGAATAACCACTCATTGAAGTTCCACAAGCTGCTGACGACATTCCAGTAGATCAGGTAGTAAAAGAGTTGCCAAGAACTTTTGAACAACAAGTTGAACCACATACTTCTCAAGAAGATGATGGTACAACATTAATAAAATCTATTAGCGCAAGGAGATCAACAGTTCCTAATGATTATGTTGTGTATTTGCAAGAATCTGACTATAACATTGGAGCTGAAAATGATCCCGAGTTCTTTTCACAAGCAATAAGTTGTAAAGAATCAGAATTATGGTATAATGCCATGAAGGAAGAGATGAATTCTATGAAGAGTAACGAAGTCTGGGATCTTGTTGAATTGCCTATTGGTGTAAAAGCCATTGGATGTAAATGAGTCTTTAAAACTAAGAAAGACTCATTGGGCAACATTGAGAGATACAAGGCAAGATTCGTTGTTAAGGGATTCACTTAGAAAGAAGGAATCGATTACACAGAGACTTTCTCTCATGTATCTAAGAAAGATTCATTGCGTGTTATTTTGCCATTAGTAGTCTATTTTGACTTAGAGTTGCAACAAATGGATGTGAAAACAACATTTCTCAATGGAGATCTAGAGGAGGAGGTTTACATGAAATAGTCTGAAGGATTCCCCTCTAGTGATGGTGAGCAATTGGTTTGCAAGCTCAAGAAATCCATATACGGTTTAAAACAAGCATCCCGCCAATAGTATTTGAAATTCCATAATGTAATTTTTCATTCGATTTTGTAGAAAACGTTATGGATCAATGTATATACCAGAAGGTCAGTGGGATTAAAATCCGTTTTCTTGTTTTATATGTGGATGACATTTTGCTAGCAACCAATGATAAGGGTTTGCTGCATGAGGTGAAACAATTCCTCTCTAAAAATTTTGATATGAAGGATATGGGTGAGACATCTTATGTCATTGGCATTAAGATCCATAGAGACAGATTTTGAGGTATCTTGGGTCTGTCTCAGGAAACTTATATTAATAAAGTTTTAGAGAGATTCCGGATAAAGAATTGTTCACCAAGTGTAACTCCCATTGTGAAGGGTGATAGGTTCAATTTGAACCAATGCCCAAAAAACGAACTTGAAATGGAACAAATGAAGAACATTCCATATGTTTCTGCTGTCGAAAGCCTAATGTATGCTCAGGTCTGTATCTGTACAAGACCTGACATTGCATTTATTGTGGAAATGTTGGGACGATATTAGAGTGATTCAGGTTTAGACCATTGGAGAGCTGCAAAAAAAGTAATGAGATACCTTCAAGGAACCAAAGAATACATGCTTATGTATAGACGAATAGACAATCTGTAAGTAATTGGCTACTCAGATTCTGACTTTGTTGGTTGTATTGATTCACGCAAATCAACATCAGAATACATATTTTTGATGGCCGGTGGAGCTGTATCATGGAGGAGTGCCAAGCAGACTTTGACTGCCACTTCCACTATGGAAACCGAGTTCGTATCTTGTTTTGAGGCTACTTCACATGGTGTATGGCTTAAGAGTTTCATTTATGGGCTTAGAATTATGGATTCTATCTCTAGGCCATTGAGAATGTATTGCGACAATTCAGCTGCTGTTTTTATGGCTAAGAACAACAAAAGTGGGAGTCGAAGTAAACATATCGACATTAAATATTTAGCCATAAGCGAATGTGTTAAAGAAAAGAAAGTAGTCATTGAGCACGTCAGCACTGAACTAATGATCGTTGATCCTTTGACTAAGGGCATGCCACTGTTGAAATTCAAGGATCATATAGTGAATATGAGACTTGGTTCTATTATGTAATTTTTCATTGAACAATGTTATTTTAATGAAATTCTTAAATATTTTGATGTTTTTTCTCATATTGATGTGCACCTTATTTTAAATTTTGAGAAAATTCATCTGTGTTGGACCAAGAATAAATATAGGGTTTATTCATTAAGAAATTGTTGCCACATAAATTATAATGTTTAAGAAATAAATACATGGTAATACATGGAAGGTAATACTCGTCATTAGAGGACCTATCGCCATGATTCATATATTTATTACTTAAATGCAGATTATCGATGTGTTTAAGATGAAATATTAGATTAGAAGTGTGGATCAAGTGGGAGAATGTTGACTGTTTCTCACGGAGGCCGTTCATGAGAACGAGTCATTAGCTTTGTTAAGTTTAGGAGTCCTTGAAGTGGTCCACTCTGACTTATTTATCACGTAGAAACTGATCCCATAATAAACTGAGCACGCGGGACACGTAGCATCAAAGCTTGATGGAGGCTTCAGCTATAAATACTGTGTTTGGTCCCCAGACTCACTCACTCAATTCTTTTCAGTCTTACACCATCTAAATAGAGTGGAGTAGAGTTTGGAAGTGTCAAACACCAGTGAGAAACCGCAACAAACCAGTGAGGAGCATCAATGGCTGGATGTACTGTTCTTGGCATTAAAACCTGTCGATTCTTGTTTCTAAAGTGTTATTCCGCATTATAAAATCGTTTTAAGCTATCATATATATATATATACACTACAAGAAAACTATTTATTTGCGACCAGTTAATTCCAGCGAAATGATTATTTACAGCTAAAATTGGTTACAAAAAACCTTTTGGTTGTAATAAATTGGTCACAAAAGGCCATTTTTCTTGTAGTGATATATATATATATATATATATGTATGTATATATATCCTCTTAATAATTTAATAATTTGTAAAGCATGTGCTTTTGTCTTTATTTAATCATCGAGAGATGTAGTTATTTTATTTGTGCTCACATATATGGCATATATATGCAGCTTGTACAAAGCGCATCCAGGGAAAGATCAGATCAAACCCAACGTATATACATTCTATATATACATATACATATACATGTGCATGGAGTCTGGAGAAGGACCGGACATGATCGATGATCGGTATTCAAGATTGTTGGGGGTATTTTGTGTGATTGCTCGATCGATCGATCGCCATTGTTGAAAAGGGGAATTGTTCTTCCTTCGTGAGTACGTACTATATAATTAAGTACTGGTGACCATATATATATATATATAGACACGTACGTACTTAGCTTTTTCTTTCAAGAAAATTTTGTAGACTACTACGCGCGATGATCTCGTACTATTTCTAGAGGGCACGTACATTCCTTGATCTCTTTTTTCTGCATGCGCGCCTTTTTATATTTGTGCATTGAAACTGACTTCAACTTTAATATTGATCTGTACGTGAGTATTGTTTTTTTTCTTTAAAGTTTAAAGGTCACCGTCTACAAGCTCGACAAAGTTAAAGTTATTAGGATTGAAACTTTGATGCTAGCATTTGGGTCCCAAGAAAAGTAAATATTTATGACAAATTATTTACGACGATAACGATTATTTATGATAAAATAATAAAAAATAATCATTTTTATTTAAAATAGTTGGTCACAAATTATAAGTAGTTTTCAACTTATAGTGACATGACATATATATTAATGCACTGTCTCTACTGATCGCTATATTAAAAAAAAATGAAAAGAAATCTCCATATTAGAGGCAATCTCCAAACATGAGATATTTTTGGAATATTTGGTGTTAATATATAAAACTCACTTCAGTGACCGTATAATTTATGAGGCAAATTTCAAAAGTAGTCTTCTAACACGTACGCTACCCTAATAGATCGAGGAAAGCTAGATCATCATGTTGAGCTGAAAACTGATTTGTTTTATTTTTTAGGTAAATAAATTATGATGTTTCATGCAATCATCATTGCAGACGTAAGTGCATATATACAAAAAAAATGCTTCCCAGTTGTGGTGCCAAACGAGTTCATTTCAATTCAGAGAATATATGCGCGCATGCAGGGAACGTGAGTGATTTTATCTCCAATTAACTTCTGTACAAAATATTTATAAAAATAATAATAATATATACATATATAATATAACTCACTTTATATGTTTAATTTTCTCTCTTCCAACTAATTAATTATTACCCTCAAATTGAAATAATAACTCCAAAGAGAATCTTTATCCACCTGACCTCAATAAAATTTTTGTTAAAATAATTAAACAAGAGTAACAAGTTTAATGCTCTTTTCCCCTCAAAACAAGAAAGCAAAAATACAAGCTGGTACAACATTCCACTCCTGATATTCCGTATCCAAACATTACTTAATTTCCATGTAGACCACTGTTGTGAAATACTATGCAAAGTACACACACCAACGATGACAAATAAAGTAAAAGCAACACAGTCAAGAACACGACACAGTATTTACGTGGTTCGGCAAATTGCCTACATCCACAGGAGCTGCAGAAATCTTATTAACCAGAGGATATTACAATCACTCAATCTCAACTCACACTCTCTAGGGCTTTTTGCTCTCTCACACAATATGCACTCACAAGACAATTGTTCTCTCTCAAAATATGCTTCTGGCCGTACAACACAAGTCTAATATGACATATATATAGTGAGTGGCGCTGAAAACCCTAATCTGGCAAAATCTGCGTACTTCGCTCGAGCGGACTGTCGAGCGCGACTCGAGCGAACAGCCAAATGAACATTGGCTCGAGCGGAGTGTCAAGCGAACATTAGGGTTTGTGTCTCGCTTGAGCGGAGTGTCGAGCGAGACTCGAGCGAACCTCTCTGACTTGCCTTCGCTCAAGCGGTCTGTCGAGCGATGTCGAGCGAACCTCTCTGACTTGCCTTCGCTCGAGCAGTCTGTCGAGCGAAGTCGAACGAACTTGGCTCGAGCCAACAGTCGAGCTAACAGTCAAGCCAACTTCAGCAAACACATTTTCAGCTCCAAAACCAGTCTCCACATATACCCCAACAACCACCTCAAGCTGTACAGAAATGCTGATTATGGTTTGAGTTTTTGGGATTTAATATGGCTCGGAAAGAGGGTCAGATTAGGAGGACTTGGCTACTTTTATTGCAATTGCTTCGGCTCTTTGGTATAGAATAAACAATTTTATATATGAGCAGGTTCTCTTGGAACACAAATGGTGGTTAATAATGCTCTATCTTTGAAGTTAGAGTTCAAACAACTTCAGATTTTTTAATTTATGTTTCACAGAATCACATTAAGAAAGTTGTATCTTGGAACTCTCCTCCAATAGGCTAACTTAAGTTGAATGTTGACGGTGCAACCTTTTATAAACAACATGCAATTGGGGTAGGAGTGCTTCTTTGAGATCACAATGGTGATGTTCTAGTTGCTTGCGGTAAAGTGAAAATGGAGGTAGTGTTTTCTGAATTTATTGAGGCTATTGCTATGCTTAGAGGATTGCAATTGTGTGTCCAATGGGCCGATGTTCCAAAGTTAATGTTTGAAACAAATTGTTTGCTTTTTGTTTGTGCTTTGAATAATCTTCCTGATTATATTACTGATTTTGATTTTCTACTTCAAGATATTCGAAGAATGATGACTTGTTTTCAAGAAGTTCAAGTTTTGCATGTAAACCGACTAAGGAATAGTGTTGCACATCAGTTGGCAAGGCATACTTGGAATGTTAGTGATATTGAAATGTGGTGGGATTTTTGTCCTTTAATTGTAAGTCAAGCTGTTTGATTTGACAAAAGCAATTTAATTAAAAAAATCATGACCTTTTTTGCCATTAAATTTCAATGCTTGATGAGTAGGAATCCTATAACTAACCCATTAATCTCTAAATCATCGATAACTAGCCTCTTAACTTAGAGTGGAAAATCCAACAATATATGGATCACTAACTTTTATAGCTATCGGAAATCCTCATGACGTCGGGGGTCCCTCTAGCTCATGAGTGATAGAAAACGTAAACAACTTTAATTTTTCCTTCAAAGATATTGCGTATTTATACAGCTTTTCTTAACACATTAATTTTCTCTCCTATCAATTTAGATAAAATTAATATGTAGTACATGTTTAAAATAATATTGTCTCCAAATTAAATACTATGAAGCTCAAAAAATACTGTAATTTCATTGCGTAATGCACTTAACGAAATTGAACCACAACAGCAAAAATTATGCGTTCTGGCAAATTTAAAGACCACTATATAATTAATAGATAGTATAAGCTTTTTATATTGAGTGCTTGGGGCAAGATTCAATTCTCACCCAAAGTTTTGCCTGTCCGCTTAAGCTTAAGATGCAATTAGAGCCATAGATTTCTAGGGTAGGGGGGAGGTATTGAACTTTATGCTCTTCTATATAATGAATGTGTGGCTAATAACTGCATTTTTATGGCTAAATAATAATGAACATTATAAAGAATTGAAAGTCATGGGTGCCATCAGTATGCAGGAAGATGGAGAGAGAAAGAGAGAGAGATGGAGAGAGAGAGAGAGAGAGATAATGCTGAAATTTGGGTTCATAGCCCATCGAAGAAAAATGAGATTCCATCAAACATTTGTAGGGAATAATGCCACAAAAATACGACCGAAAGTAAATTCCAGCTAGCTAGCTATGTGATCAGGAAGGCGGACTTTTTTCCAATTTAACTGCAGGTTCTATATCAGATTTTATATATGGTTCTTAATTTATTAAAGATATTTTTGGGAAGGAATATTTTCTGGATCTAATTAACATGTATGCTGCCATACGATTTTCCACTAACAAGTAAACACATCAGCTTTAACTCTAAAGTCCACCAAATTGATCTCTAGATTATATGCATGCATCTACAAATCCTCCAAAAAGCTATTAAGAGTAGCCGGTTTTGATGATGATCAATTTGAATGCTTCCAATATTTTAATTTGCATAGTTCTATATATTTAAGAGTATTTATGTTGGTGATTAAAAAGGTTTAAAGCAGAGATATATAAACATATTATATGATGCCTAACTCATTTTTTTAACACATAATGTTGTCTGATCAGTAATTCATACAAGACAGCTAGCTAAAAGCTTTTTTTTTAGCTTTTTTTTTGCTTTCTGCAACACTAAGCAGAAAGCAATTGAGTAAAATTGTCCCAACCACTAAATCCTTTACTGGCTCGCTGGCTTGTGAATTGATTAAAGCTTGATATGCTTGTAATCCATGCAACTTTTCTAATCATTTTTTATATCTTTATTGTTCTCTGATGGGTGGTGTCGGCTGAGCTAACTGCTGCTGTGCATGCAATCAAGAACCAGATATATAAAACCCTCATATATGATATATTATATATATATATATACAGTAACATATTTATATAGCTGACATTGTTTGGGCAGTTGCCCAGCTTGCGCTTGATCCCAAGCAAAGAAAGTAAGTTGGCCGAGATTTCTAGGCCAGTACATCTTTTCATATTACTCCTTACTTGTTTGATAACACAGGGTCTATGGTGACCTTTCCATGAAATGAGTGCTATAAATATTGTTGGAGATTAGATGGGAGAAAATATATATATATATATATATAGGGTTTTTTTTTTTATCAATCCCAAAATCATTTTTTGAATTTAATAGATACTTTTAGGAGAATATGTTTTTATTTAATGAGTGCTATCGAGGATTCTTATCTATTAGTATTTGTTTTTGCTTAATAGTTAAAGAAGTGTTTTTCAATGACTTGATAATTTTTTTACTTCTAAAAATATTTAAGAGGTTTACTTGTATATTTCTCCCATTTAATTTCTTGATGGTGAAATACTAAGAGAAATAGTTTACATTTTTACAAGAGATAAAATTTTATCTCAGTTGGGGAAACTATTTACAAGAAATAGTAAGATAAAATTTACAAGAGATAAAGTTTACATATAATAGTTTGGAACCTCAAAGACAGTCGAAGGAGACAAACACAAACAATGCACCAGTGAAGGGGCCATGAATAAACCAAACGAAGCTAATAAAAATCCATAAGCTTCAGATCAACAAAAAAAAAAAAAGTTCACTCAGAAACCAGAATGCATAAGCTACAGATCAACAAATCCATTAAGACTGCAGTGAATTTAGACACACTATTAATAAGTACCCACCAAAATGCATAATTTTTGCAATAAGAATGCGAGGATGAAGGGGGAGATGTATTTCTTTAAGGGGAACCACAGATACCTGTCGATGGACGACACCGAACAGCCGATATTGGCCTTCCCAAAACAATCACTCGGAAACGGACTGCGGGGAGGCACTGACTATGGTTCGCTTCAAATGTGGAATGAGGGGCACGGGATTTTCAGCTCCAGAATCGCCCGGTCCAAATTCAGGGGCGTGTGTGAACTTACTGGTAGGCAAATATGGGGACGAACGAAATCGGGAATTGGGGGGAAATAGGTATTTGGGGGGAAATCTGATTTTCTGTGGAGGTATTGGCGCCGTTTACATTAAACTGGGATTTGCCGCGAACTTGTGCGTCGACAGAAGGTTTTGGAATTTTGCGGCATTTTAATTCGCCACAACTATCACTAAAGTCGCTGCAAAAGCAAAAATAATATTTGCGGCGAAAATTTTCGCCGCAAATAAGCTTAAAATCGCTGCAAAAGAGCGACAATAATACGCACCGGTTGGAAGCCGTGTCGATTAAGAAATCGCCGTGAATAATGACTTATTGCGGCGACATTAATCCCAGCAGATCAAAAATCGCCACAATAGACCCATTTTCTTGTAGTGAAGGCGAGCTTCATTGCTCGCATGAGATTATGCTCGTGTGCTCGGGGCCGCGAGCTCATTTCTCGCTTAAAACATCTTCTGCATGTTTAGAAGTACACGTTGCTCATCCTATATTTTTCTTATAATTTTGTCCACAATGCTTTCTTTCTTTCATCATGAAACTTTTCCAAAAACATATTAAACATGTTATAATTTTAGCTTCCTCACAAACAAATACTCAAAAAACCAAATTAACGTAACTCATGGTTGTAATATGCAATTAATAATGAACAACAGATAACCAAATTTCAAGAAAATATATGATTAACGTGATCAGTTTAGTTTTCTATTTAAATTTGTTAGAAACCCGAAATGATCACAGTATATACTCATGCAAGATAAAAAGTAAAATCAAGAATAATAAAAGAAATACGAAATCAACATAAAAAATTACGTGGTTCGGCCCTAATGGTCTAAATCCACGGCATGAACAGTCTAGGAGTATTTATTATTGAAAAATGCATCAAAACTTGTGTTTACAATCACTTACAACCATTGATCACCGCACAAAATATGGATTGACTTTCTCGTATTATCCTCTAACGAAACCACACACCATAAAAATACACTTGATCATCTCTTCAAATTTCAATTTGATCTTGATAAAACTAGGGTTTGAAAAAATCTCTTCCATTTCTATCCAGTATTGCATGTGGCTTCACAAGAAAAAGGTAAAGTTTCTCTTCTACCTCTCGATTCCCTTAGGCACTTGCCTTTATATATAAACTTCATAATTACAACTTTGCTGTCAATTAAATATTACAAGTTTGCTATTAATCTATTTACAAAAATGTCATTAATGAAATACAAATTAAAAGCTTGACACATCTTCAACAAATCTCCACCTTGATAAGTCTTTTATCCTTGCAAATAGATCTTCTTCTTCCTCTAGACTGTTCTTGCAAAGTAATCTGAGCTCTAATAGTTCCCCATATTAATCAAATTTAGGCAATGTCTAACCTTGGTAACTGGTAGGGATTTTGTCATCATATCAGAAGGGTTTTCCTCAGTCTGAACTTTTTCTACTTTAACCTCTCCAGATGCTATTACATCTCTTACAAAATGAAGTCAAATGTCTATGTCTTTAGACCTTTCGTGGTATACTGAATTCTTGACAAGATGTCTAGTGCTTTGGTTATCACAATGAAAAACCCCTTTAAATATGCCTAACTCATGTGAAAAATCATTTAACCACATAGCCTCCTTTATTGCTTCTGTCATAACAATATATTCAGTTTCTGTTGTTGATAAAGCAACTAAAGATTATAAATTAGCTTTCCAACTAATAGCCCCTCAAAATGCTGTAAATACATATCCAGTCAAAGACTTTTTGGTATCCAAATTAGCAGCATAGTCAAAATCCACAAATCTCTCTAACTCACTCCCCTGTTGCACATCCCCTCCAAACCTCAAACCTAGACACTGAGTTCCAATTAAGTACTATAATACCCACTTCATAGCATGTCAATGTGGCTTCCCAGGGTTACTCATAAACATATTTACCATGCTAACAGTAAAAGTTAAGTCAGGTCTATAGCACACCATAGCATACATGATGCTTCCCACCATGCTTGCATAGGGTATACCTTGCATAAATCTAATGTCTTCCTTGGTTTTAAGGGCTTGATTTATGGATAGTTTTGAATGATGTCCTCTTGGTGTACTAACATGTTTTAAACTAGACATACCAAACATGTTGAGGACCTTGGTGATATAGTTTCTATAAGATAGATAGAGAAGTCTTTTTTTCATATCTCTAACTATTTCCATACCTAATATCATCTTAGCTGGCCCAAGTTCCTTCATCTCAAATTTTGTTTTCAGTATACATTGACTTCCTCAATTAGATCTGCATCCCTACATGCTATAAGCATGTCATCTACATATAAGAGTAGGTAGATAATGTGGTCCCCAGAATGCCTAAAGTACACACAACTATCATAATGACTCCTTTTAAACCCATTGTCCAACATATGAGAGTCAAATCTTTCGTACCATTGCCTTGGGGACTGTTTAAGTTTATACAATGATTTTTTAAGTAAACAAACATGATCAATGTTGGACTCATTTACATAACCCTCAGGGGGTTGCATGTAAATAGTCTCATTTAGTTCACCGTGCAAGAAAGCTGTTTTTACATCTAATTGCTCCAAGTGTAAATCTTCATAAGCAGTATAGAATATACTTAACCTTATTGAACTGTGTTTAACAACAGGTGAAAAGATTCAATTAAAATCTATCCCTTCCCTTTGAGTGAATCTCTTTGCTACCAGCCTAGCCTTATACCTAGGACCCTCAACTACTGGTATGCCATCTTTCCTTTTGTAGATCCATTTAGACCCTACCAGCTTAGCCTTTTTAGGCTTAACAACCATTTCCCAAGTATGATTATTTTTCAAAGAATTCATTTCCTCATCTATGGCCTGTACCCATTTATGAGACTCAATACTTTCCATGGCTTCCTTGTAGGATCTAGGATCCATTTCTACAACTTCATCTGCTACAGTCAAAGCATAAGCAGTCGTCTCAGCTTGACCATACCTCTTGGGGGGGTTTATAACCCTCTTTTTTCTATCCCTGACTAAGTTGTATGAACTAACTCCACCTTGGTCCTCATCACCTAAAGTGGAAGTTTGAGTCTCAGCATCATGGCCTTCTAATTTTTTCAAATTATTGTCAGGTTGCTCCACCTCAATATCTATCTTCTCAGGATTAGTATCCTGAGTGGGTTTAAGTCTTTTAGTTTTAGCTCGAGTTATTTCATGTTCATTAAAGACCACATCTCTACTAATGATACATTTTTGTATCCCTGGCTCATCAATCCATAACTTGTACCCTTTTACTCCCTCAAGGCACCCTACAAAGATACATTTCATAGCCATTGGTTCCAGTTTGTCAGTTCGAGTGTGAGCATACGCAACACACCCAAACACCCTCAAGTAGTCATAGTTAGAAGGTTTTTCAGTCCACATTTCATGAGGAATCTTAAACCCTATGGCTGAAGAATGACTCCTATTAATTAAATGGACTGCAGTTGTGGCAGCTTCAGCCTAAAAAGACTTAGAAAGTCCCGAGTTTGACAGTAAGCATCTAACCCTCTTCAATATGGTCATATTCATCCTCTTGGCTAGACCATTCTGTTGAGGGGTTTCCCTTACTGTTTTATGCCTAGCCATACCATCCTTCTTACAAAATTGATTGAATTCACTTGAGAGATACTCAAGCCCATTATCAGTTCTTAATTTCTTAACCTTCATTCCTACTTGAGTTTCTACCAATTTCTTCCATTCCTTAAATTTCTCAAAAATGTCACTCTTATTTTTAAGAATGTACAACCACACTTTTCTGGAATAGTCATCAATTATAGAGAGAAAATAACTTCCCCCTCCATATGAGTTGACCCTAGCTGGACCACAAAGGTTCGAGTAACATAGTCCAAGGTTTGTTTTATAGTGTGAGTGGTTGTTTTAAACCTTACCCTTTTTGCTTTCCCAAGGATGCAATCCTCACAAAAAGGTAAATTTTTCAATTTTTTCTCACCTAGCAGCCCCTGCTTATGGAGTTCTAAAAGATCGTTGTGACTCACGTGAGCTAACATTTTGTGCTATAAAACAACCTTATTCTCATCCTTATCTAGGATAGAAGAAACCTCACCTATAACAGTTTTCCCAATAAGGATATACAAGCCATTTTTAATAAGTCCTCTTATCACGATGAGTGAACCCTTAGCAACCCTAAAAAATTTAGATTCAGATTTAAAAGTGTACCTGGATTGGTCTAACACACCTAGTGAGATTAGGTTCCTTTTTAATTTAGGTATGTATCTATCATCAATTAAGAGTCTTTCAATACCATTATGGAGCCTTAGTCTCACTGACCCTATACTTTGGATTTTACAAGACTTATTGTTACCAAGCATCACAAACCCTCCATCTAAACTAGTGAAAGTTTCAAACCATGTTTTATTAGGACACATGTGAAAAGAACATCCTGAATCAAGGATCCATTCTTTTCTTGAATCAACCTCGGACACATTTAGAATCTCATCACTCTCATACCCATCACTCACAACCGAGGCATCCCTTCATCCTAAGCCCATTTCCTGTGTTAGGTCTCTTATTGGGACAATCTCTTTTGAAATGCCCCTCTTTGTGACATAGGAAGCATTTTAATTGCTTCCTTTTAGACTTAGACCTACCCCTCACATTGTTTTTACTGTTCTTTCCATTTTGGCCTTTTTTTTTTCAGCTCTCCCTCTCACAGTCAAGTCCTCCCCAGTTTCAAATTTTATTTCAGACATGACTTGTAATTCCCTAGAGTGTAATACGGCCTGAATCTCATCTAAGGTTAGTGTTTCCCTCCCATACATCATGGTCTCTTTCAAACTAGCATAAGAATTATCTAGAGAACTCAACAATAAAATTGATTGATCTTCATCATCAATTTTAATATCAATATTAGCCAAATCTAAAATAATTTTATTGAAAGCATCGAGATGGTAAAAAATCGATATTCCTGCTGACATCTTGAATGTGTAGAGTTTTATTTTTTTGTACAGTCGGTTGGCCAGAGATTTTGTCATGTAGAGGCACTCTAATTTCAGCCAGATTCCAGCAGCGGTGTTTTCATTGGCTACCTCCCTTAGAACTTTATCTCTGAGAGAAAGAATGAGTGTGTTGTGAACCTTCCTCAAGATTTCTTTCTTATCATTCTCTTCAACGGATTCCATTTTCTTTTCTCCAATAAGAGCTTCTTGGAGATCGTGTTGAGTGAGAAAGGCTTTCATCTTGATCCTCCATAGCCCAAAGTCATTTTTTCCATCAAACTTTCCGATATCGAACCTCGCAGTCCCCATCGAACCAAAGCTCTTGGTACCACTTGTTATAATTTCAGCCATCTCACAAACAAATACTCAAAAAATTAAATTAACGTAACTGGTTGTAATATGCAATTAATAATGAACAACAAACAACCAAATCCCAAAAATATATGATTAACGTGATCGGTTTAGTTTTCTATTTAAATTTGTTAGAAATCCAAAATCACAGTATATACTCATGCAAGATAAAAAATAAAAGCAAGAATAATAAAAAAATGTGAAATCAACACAATAAATTACGTGGTTCGACCCTAATGGTCTACATCCACGGCAGGAACAATCTATGAGTCTTTATTATTGAAGAATACATCAAAATTTGAGTTTACAATCACTTACAATCATTGATCACAACACAAAATATGGATTGGCTTCCTAGTATTATCCTCTAATGAAACCACACCATAAAAATACACTTGATCATCTCTTCAAATTTCAATTTGATCTTGATAAAACTAGGGTTTGAAAAAACCTCTTCCGTTTCTCTCCAATATCACGCGTGGGTTCACAAGGAAAAGATAAAGTTTCTCTTCTGCCTCTTGATTCCCGTAGGCACTTGCCTTTATATATAAACTTCATAATTACAACTTTGTTATCAATTAAATATTACAAGTTTGCCATTAATCTATTACAAAAATGTCATTAATAAAATATAAACTTAAAAACTTAACACATCTTTAACAAAATACTAATATAAATATATATTTTAATTGAGAAATACTTTAGTTACGAAGATATTTCATTCAAATAAATTCACAAACTAACGTAGTTTGCTACGGTACGTCAGATTGTAAAGTTATTTTTATTTTAAAATAAATTTAATAGATTATATGAAATCACGTCGTCAATCTATAACTTTAATTTAATAAAGTATTTTGCAGCTGTAGCCCATATTTTTCATACATGTAACGCATGGAGAAGGACAGGAATCGATTGGTATTCAGGATTGTTAGGGTTGGAGCTAAAATCAGTGCTATATACAGTCTTCTAAGAGGACTGTATTGCAGTTTTAGTGTATGAAATGACCAAATTTTCCCCATTTTTAGGCTTGAATAGACTACATTACCCCTCTTTATTCTACAACCTAAAGCCAAAACATTTGAAATTGCATATTTTTGTTTTCGCCTTTGCTGCGTGCCTCGTCAGATTTCCACCATCGTCGACCACTACAACCCAATCTCCTCCACCATCGACGGAACAACCACCTCCACCATCGACGAAGTCACATACTCCACTGCCAACGACCTCCTTGGCCACCATTAACCACCATCGACAGAGTCATATACTCCACCACCAAAGGAGTCATCATGATACAATAACACCAAGTAATTTTCCTTTAGCTATCTTTGAATTGGACCAAATGGAACCTATTCACAAATTTTTACAAACAAGTAGAGTGCACACAATCAAAACCAAAAAACTTAAACCATAAATACATAAAGATCTTAACACAAATACAGAACCAAACACGAATTAACACAAATTTACCAGTAATTTGCATATTCTAAGATTTTCCAGAACCAAACATGAATTACCATATGCTTGCAACTGAGGAAGAAAAGGAATTACCAGAACCAAACACATTCTACGATTTTTCATCTGCTTGTAATGAACTTCCTTGTGATCAACCTAGAGACCTCCACGATGCCTTTCACACTTCCTACTGCTTCTTCACAAAATCACCCAATACGAATCCCATACAAACCTTCCTTACAAAGAGCCATTAGTTTGCATCCGAGGAAGAAAGGGGATTTACTCTTCTTTAAGGAAGGGGATGACGATGTAGCATGCGATGGGGAGTGGCGACGGTGATGGGGTGAGGGGGGCGATTTCATCTAGGTATGTGGGTGATTTCATCTGGGTGAGGGGGGGCGATTTCATCGTATGGCCTAACTTGGTTTTGGTTCCCTGTAATGAAACACGCCGTTTCATTAAGGAATGAAACATTGTGTTTCATTATGCTTGCAACGCAGTCCCAATTTGGGGACTGCAATAATAATTTCTCTGGAGCTAATGAGAGAGTTCGTCATTAGTGTGATTGGTCGCGGTTGTAGGAAAGGCTCGGGAATACATCATTCATCACTAACAAACTATTCATATTTTTCGTAAGAAAAATTCTATTAATCATCTTCACACACTACATACCATACTTTATTTTATTTTATTCTCTTATCAAATGTGTGGTATATGGATGATGAATAGAAGAATTCAATTAGTTTAAGAAAAATAAAAATTTTAAAAAATTTTAAAAAATAAAAAAATAAAAAAGTGTGGTGTGTGATGTGTTAGGATGATAAGTAGTAAAAGTCTTTCTAAGAGCTCGTTTGGTTACAAATGAAATAAGATGAAAGTTGAATAAAATATTATTATAATATAATTTTTTAATATTATTTTGTTTTGTGATTTGAAAAAGTTGAATTGTTTGTTATATTTTATGTGTGAGTTTGATAAAATTATAATAATTAGATAGAATGAGAAAGTTATAATAATTAAATTAGATGAGATGGTGTTAGATTGAATTATATATTTTAGGATTACTTTTTTTTTTAAATTCACTTTATGCCTTTAATTTCTTTTTCCTCAAGTTTTGGGGGAGCGAGAGGCGAGAGCCCCTCCTAATCACCTCCATTATAATTTATAAATATAAATACCAAATTCGTATGAATCTGACGGGTTTCTTTCAATTACCAAATCTTGTACGTCATCTCTGACGTACGTCTCCTTTTGTGGCAACTCCTGAACTACAATCCCTTCATTGTACGTAAGTAGATATTTGATATTTTTTTTTCTTTCTTTGTTTCTGTCTTTATTTATTTATTTTTCATTTCAGTTCGTTAATTGGTGGTATAAGTAATGGTAGACATGATCATGTTTTCTCTATGTAACTATAATTCTGCTCTTGTAAGTTGTATGCATTACAGAGTATGGAGAGCAGAAGGAAAAGAAACATGAAGGTTGAAACACCGTCTGTTGACCGTGTCACTCCATTTTCAAAAGCCGGATTCCTCAGTAGAATGTCTTTTTGGTGGTTAAATCCGTTGATGAAAACGGGCCGGGCGAAAACTCTTGAGGATGAAGATATGCCCAAACTGCGAGAGGCAGATGGAGCAGAAGAATGTTACAGGCTGTTCTTGGAGCAGTTGAATAAGCAGAAAAGAGCAAAACCATCAATTCTTAAGGCATTAATTTCATGCCACTGGAAAGAAATTTTCCTATCTGGTTGCTTTGCTTTGTTAAAGGTTCTAGCAATTTCTGCCGGTCCCCTACTTCTGAACGCCTTCATATTGGTTGCTGAGGGAAAAAAATCATTCAAGTACGAAGGACATTTATTGGCAATCTCATTTTTCTTGTCAAAGAGCGTAGAATCCATATCACAAAGACAATGGTATTTCCGAAGCAAACTTACTGGGCTGAAAGTGAGGTCATTGCTCATAGCAGCAATTTATAAGAAGCAACTGAGATTATCCAACTCTGCTAGATTGGTGCACTCAAGTGGTGAGATAATGAACTATGTTACTTTAGATGCTTATAGGATTGGAGAGTTTCTATTTTGGTTCCATCAGATTTGGACGACAATTCTCCAGCTATGTCTTACATTGGTGATTGTTTTCCGTGCTGTGAAACTAGCTACAACTGCAGCATTGGTGGTGATAATTCTAACTGTACTTTGCAATATCCCACTTGCTAAGTTACAACATAAGTTTCAATCCAAGCTAATGGTGGCCCAAGATGAGAGACTCAAGGCTATTTCCGAGGCTCTAGTGAATATGAAGGTTTTAAAACTGTATGCTTGGGATACTCATTTCAAGAATGTCATAGAGAATTTAAGGAAGGTGGAGTGTAGATGGTTAACTTCAGTGCAGTTGGAGAAAGGATATCATAGCCTTCTCTTTTGGTCAACCCCTGTCTGGGTGTCTTCGGCTACCTTTGTAACATGTTATTTCCTCAGAGTTCCCCTACATGCAAATAATGTTTTCACCTTTGTAGCAACATTTCGCCTTGTTCAGGATCCAATTGCAGTAATTCCTGACGCTATTGGGGTGTTCATTCAAGCGAAGGTTTCATTTGCACGCATTGTAAGATTCCTCGAGGCATCAGAGCTGCAGAGTGCAAATACTAGGAAAAATTGCGACAGAGAGAGCGTGAATCACTCCATTTTTATCAAGTCCGCCGAGTTCTCGTGGGGAGAGAATTCATCAAAGCAGACTCTGAGAAACATAAATCTGGAGGTTAGAGCTGGTGAAAAGGTGGCCATATGCGGTGAAGTTGGCTCGGGCAAAACAACCCTACTGGCGGCAATTCTTGGAGAAGTACCAAAGACGCAGGGAACTGTAAGTTGCTAGTTTTCTTTTAGTTTCTTACATTGGAAAAAGATGAGTATTCAAACAGATTACTCTGTTTCTAATTATTGAACATACAGATTGAAGTCTATGGAAAGATTTCCTATGTTTCTCAAACAGCATGGATTCAGACGGGGACAATACAGGAGAACATTTTATTTGGGTCTGCAATGGATAGTGAAAAATACAGAGAAACACTAGAGAGGTGTTCGTTGGTTAAGGACCTCGAGTTGCTTCCTTTTGGGGATCTCACTGAAATAGGGGAGAGAGGAGTTAACTTGAGTGGTGGTCAGAAGCAACGCCTCCAACTTGCTCGTGCTCTCTATCAGAATGCTGATATATTTCTCTTGGATGATCCGTTCAGTGCTTTGGACGCACAGACTGCCATGAGTGTATTTAATGTAATCGTGTTTCCCCAACACCTTTCCATGCCTTTTATTTGTTTACCTTACCTTTATATGTCATTCAATTACTAATATGGAGAGTACGCTTACATAAACGGTGACAGGAATACTATTTGGGAGCGCTTTCTGGGAAGACGGTCTTACTTGTGACCCATCAAGTTGATTTTCTGCATGCTTTTGATTCTGTCTTGGTTAGTATACGGAAGCCATTTCTGCAGACTCTTTCATATCTTAATGACAGATCAGAGTACATGGGATAGTTATTTAGGGTATAAAGAGCACCTATTTATCTTCCGAAATGATACTGCTACGCTAACAATTTTAGGGATATAAGCGTCTATGTCTGTGTTTGTTGATAAAAGTGTCCTTATGCTACCATTGTTATCTTCTTTTCTCAACCTCCATCAGAACTTGATAGTAACTCCACTCTGTAGTTGTGCCATGAACTATATTTCCTGAAGCAGTACCTTAGGCTGCACAACATATTGTTCTTCGCATTGCTTTTTATGTTGTAATCTTTTTACTTCCAAATAAGGATTTGATGTGAGCTTTATTTTATGGACAGTTGCTGTTAGATGGCGAAATCCTACTAGAAGGTCCTTATCATCGGTTAGTGGCCTCAAGCAAAGAATTTCTGGACTTTGTTAACGCACACAAAGAGACGGCGGGCTCTGAGAGACTTGCAGTAGGTTGTTCTAGCCATAGATGTGAAATATCATCCAGAGATATTACAAAGACTTATGTAGAGAAGCAATCCAAAGACGATAATTGTGATCAATTGATTAAGCAAGAAGAGAGAGAAAGAGGAGACACCGGCTTCAAACCTTACAGGCAATATCTAAATCTTAATAAAGGGTTCTTGTTCTTCTCCGTGGCAGCTCTCTTTCACCTTTTATTTGCGATTGGTCAGATATTACAGAACTCTTGGATGGCTGCTAAAGTTGATCATCCCCACGTTAACCAATTGAGATTGGTCTTGGTTTACATGTTGATAGGATTAGCCTCAATACTTTTTTTATTGGGTAGAAGTCTTTGTACAGTTGCTTTGGGTCTTAAAGCTTCAGAAACCTTGTTTTCACAGCTATTAGACTCCCTTTTTCACGCGCCCATGTCTTTCTACGACTCCACGCCTCTCGGAAGGATACTTAGTCGGGTAAAGCATGTGAAACTTAACCATGTTGTCCCTATTATCTAATGCCTAAAACTAATGTTTCTATGTGCTTGCTGTCATTATATGCAGGTCTCTTCTGATCTGAGTAATACAGATCTTGATGTGCCTTTCAGCCTCATCTTCTCTGTTTCCTCTTCCATAAACACTTGTTCTGCTCTTGTAGTACTGGCCGTTGTAACCTGGCAAGTCTTGTTTGTCTCTATACCAATGATTTATCTCACAATAAGATTTCAGGTAACACTAGACGAGACCCGCTCATGAATGATTTTCTAAGGTAGCAGTTCTCTTTAATATGCCATATAAGTCACCAACATAGTAGAAACTCTGTAACCATCACCTTGGCTGCATGGGATCATTTGGTAGGAAATTACACAAGTTGGAATGAACTTCAAAGCAATGCAGATAGGCCAATTTTGGTCATTGACTTGCTTTTCATCAGCAAGCCAAAATTATTATGTCAAATCAGCAAAGTAATATGAAAAAATCAATGTTCCACCAAGTTATAATTTTACTTTTTTATTTTTACTTTGAGTAACGAATCATGTGTTAGTGATAAGATGTAGAACTTGTAAGTTATTCTTGAACATTTTGAAATTGTTAAGGAATTTCAGGTTGAGTTTCAGAATCTTTAAATATCTGAAAGTATATGTGTCTTCTGTGTTATTGTATTACACATCCTATATGTTTGGTTTTAAATCTCAAAGTTGACAGTTATTTTCATTTGCTTGGTTCAATTGTGTTTTTGTAGTGATTATCCCTTCTTACACTTTACAAGGACTTTTTTTTTTTTTTTTTTTTTTTTTTGCTTTAGCTCAAGTAAAATGTTTTTAATTTTTATTTTGTCGTAATATGTCAATTTGAAAGAAAATGGAATTTATTTTTTTCTAGAGATACTACCACGCCTCTGCAAAACAATTGAAGCGAATAAATGGCACAACCAAGTCCTTAATAGCAAGTCATCTAGCTGAGTCTATGGGAGGAGCCATGACAGTGAGGGCTTTTGAGAAGGAAGAAGGGTTCTTTGCAAAGAATCTTGACCTTATAGACACAAATGCTAGTCCTTATTTCCACAGTTTTTCAGTAGATGAGTGGCTGATTCAAAGAACAGAAATGGTCAGTGCAGCTGTTCTTGCCTCTGCATCACTTTGCATGGTTTTGCTTCCTCCCCGGACTTTCAGTTCTGGTGGGTATACAATTATTTTTTTCCTGAAGTACAACTGTTGCAATCATTATGTAGTTTACACAACCTCTATACCAATGCTTATTTTTGTACGAAGATGGAAATGGTAGAATGGGATTGAAGTACTGACCCTCCTAAATGATATATACTACAATCACAGGATTTATTGGGATGGCGCTTTCTTATGGTCTTTCCTTGAGCAACAACCTCGTCCGTACAATTCAAAAGCAGTGCAGCATAGCAAATAACATCATTTCAGTCGAAAGGCTAAATCAATACATGCATATTCCTAGTGAAGCCCCTAAAATAATACAAGAGAGCCGCCCCTCACCCGATTGGCCTGCTGTGGGTAAAGTGGAGATTGAAGATTTGCAGGTAAATATTCTTTCCTTCTACTGATTAAACTTGAGGAGGGGGGATGGGGGGGAGGCAGAGGTAGCTGGCATACTAATGAAGTTCAGGTCAAAACAGGTCAGATATAGGTCCACTGCACCTCTTGTTCTTTGTGGGATAAGTTGCACATTTGAAGGAGGGCACAAGATTGGTATTGTTGGCCGAACTGGCAGTGGGAAGAGTACTCTAATAGGTGCTCTTTTTCGTCTGGTGGAGCCAGCTTCAGGGAAGATTACAGTTGATGGCATTGACATCTCTAAAATTGGACTTCATGATCTGAGGTCACGTCTGGGAATCATACCTCAAGACCCGACTCTTTTTAATGGGACTGTGAGATACAATTTGGATCCCTTGTCACAACATTCTGATCAAGAAATATGGGAGGTAATACTCATTTTCTTTTTCTGCCACTGGTTGCTTCAAGTACACTTGATCAATGGATCTTCCTCTTGAGTGACCAATCATTGTACAGCAAAGAAGTAGAATTTTTCTTTCTCCACTTATTTAGTTCTGCGTGTGTTGTAAATATGAATAACAGTGACATGAAATTCCCATTTGAAGGTTATTGGAAAGTGCCAGCTACAAGAGTCTCTTCAGGAGAAAGGAAAAGGCCTAGAGTCCTTGGGTAAGCTTTCAATATTTTTAACACGCAGCATGTCCCGAGTTTTAGATCATCCTTAAAAATTCTGAACCCGTTATGCAGTTGTGGAACATGGATCGAATTGGAGCGTGGGGCAGCGGCAACTTTTCTGTCTAGGACGTGTACTTCTAAGGCGAAGACGGATATTGATGCTTGATGAAGCGACTGCATCAATAGACAATGCAACTGACATGATTCTGCAGAAAACTATTCGGACTGAATTTGCAGATCATACTGTGATCATAGTGGCACATAGGATACCGACTGTGATGGATTGTACGATGATTCTTGCCATTAGTGATGGTGAGTTACATTAACAACTTTTTTTAAAAAAAGTACATACGCATATGCTTTAAAAAAAATACAAAGTTCGTTTACTCGGTACCCATATTTGGTGTCTCTAGCAGGACCCTTTGAAGGAAATGTTTCCATTTCTGTTTCAGGAAAACTAGTGGAGTATGATGCACCAACGAAGTTAATGAAGAGAGAAAATTCGCTGTTCAGGCAGCTTGTGAAAGAGTACTGGTCGGGTTGTCAGTCTACAGAACCCCATTAGATAGAACAATAGTTTCCCATGCAGACTATATAAGCAATGGGAAGGATGGAAAGAATGGAGATATAGCGGAAGCAGGATGAGTTATGATACAAAGACTCTGAGATTCTAAAGAAAAAGAACCACACAGAACATGTTGATTGTGTAATGTATGTAGTGGCTTTTGTAGACTGTGTAATGCATGTAGTGTGGTATTGAAATGCCATGCTTTCTCTTCTTAAATTAAGCAACCAATAATAATTTGCCACTTCTACTGAGAAACTAAAGAGCCCACCATCATGGTAAGCATCCTAACCCATTTTTTATTTGGGCATATTTGGGGAGTATATTGGGTTTCCAACTGCAGTGATGTCTAGAAACTTTGGAAGATCCACAAACGCAATAGGGTTGAAACATTATGATATCATTTTGCAGTTTGCATTCAATGATATGGAATAGATATCAAAAGCCATCACTGCTTCTAATTCCATCAACAATATGACAGCAAGATTAATCAATGTTTTGGCTAAGGTCCTCCGAGCACGGCATTCTCAATATCCTCCCTGCTCAGTGCATAACTAAATCGCCTCTCAACATCCTTTTCAAGATTCCCAGGTCCACTTTTCAGGTACCTGCATCAAATGCAGTTTTCAAGGTTCAATACAGACGTGATAATCAAGGAAGAAAGTGCAATATAAATGGGATAAAAGCATATAGGGTTGGGGGGGCACACTGCAGGGAGGCTGGGACATAATATTAATATTTTAGCGAAGCTCCAAAGAAGTAAAACAACAAAACCTTCTAAAACTTCATGTTCTTTTTTTTTTAAGTATCTATTTTCTAATTTCTTCTCTGAAAACAAGAACACAAAATCTCTGCTCTCTTCATCCTCATTGCATTCCAAATTGTCCCCCCTTGAACATTTATCAAAAGAGGGCAATACTACCAATCAATATGCTTGGTCTTCCTAATTTTATCAACAGGTATTTTCTTAGCATCCCTGTTTGGCATGGCACTTCAGCTGAGAACTGAAACTGATACTTGTTATTTCTGAAGATAAAGAATTATGATCCATGTGACCAAGACCGATCCCAAAAGTAGACATCTCTAACCCAGATAGCCTAATACAAGCTAAAAATTCTTGACGATTATTTGTAATTCCTATATTTTTCCATTGGGCATATGAACAATTCATTAAAGGAAGCTACAACTTCAGCAGCTAATTAACAGGTCCATTAAAGGTGGATTTGACTACAGGAAGACTATCAAGAAGCTTGCTTCGATAGGCATGGGGCTAATCATCCTATACAGCAAAAGTATAATTATAACATGGCATCTCTACTTGCTATATATATATATATTGACAAGTTACTTGCTATATTACCAAACACAACACTATTTTGAACCACAATGGCATATAACACTTGTCATCATAATGTGACTCAATATTGAGCTCGACAATATTCAAAAGTAGGTAATAATGCATTAACTCCAATAAACTATAAGCCACGTGGCAAGGGCCCAGCCACACTAGGCGAGTACAACATGATGCCATGTAGCTGGGCAAAACAAAAATTCTTGCATCAAGCGGAAACTTTCAAGCCACTAGACCCAGAACTTTGAGTTATAAGTAAACCTAGTATTATGTGCACTTCTACATGAGGTTTCACCAGAACACTGATATACCATGCATAGAACTTTATTGCAAGAGAGAGAATTATCTCTCCAAACTCACATTGTGCCTTATTGTAACACCCCAATAGAAGACCCAAACCACATGGCCTATACTCCAAAAGGACTAGTCAATGATACAATTGGAGCCCCATTGGAACCTTATAAAGAGCAAGAACTTCTCATTCCCAAACAATATGGGATCCCATACACCACCTACCCTTACTCATATCATATGGGGTATCACACTTATAATTCATTAGCTATGGCCTAGACATTGTTCATTGTTTTATCTTTTATTGATAAAGGAAAAGGCAACATCCCAGTAAATGGAGAGTTTACCCCTAATACACTTAAATAAAGTAAAAAAGATTAGGAAAATCCTAAAAAGCTAAAGCTAAAGAAACATATGTGGGCAATCATCCAATTGTAATGTCTATTAAAGAAGAACGCCTTGAAGTCATCCACTTTGCTTGTGCTGTCTTCAAACCTCTGATCATTTCATTCTCTCAACATGTACCACATTAAACAGATCAAGATGATGTCTCATGGTTATGACTGTCACCTGACCCATTCCGGCATGCTAACAGATCTCACACTCATCTAGGCATGACCCAATCTAACTTAAAAGAGTCCAAAAACAGCTTGTAAAAAACTGCTAGCTATCTCATAATGGGGCAAAAGGTGATTTATGGTTTCCTTGTTCCTCTTGTACTCAAAAGCCATTCTATCACTCCGTCATGTCTTTTCCTTAAGTTACCCAAGGTAAGATTTTCCCTGGTGCCACTGTCTAAACAAAGAAAACCGTTCTTTAGGGAGCCTTACTTCTCCAGATGTTCTTCCATAGGAAAAAGGTAATTCGATCATTGGGGGTTTCATGCATCATAGAACAATTTATCATAGTTTAATCTATCATGGTCTTCCAGATAAATGCAAATGTAACATTTAAGTGGATGGAACTAAAGCAGCCTGTAAAGGTGATTTTCTCCATCCCAAAATAGGTATTCTTAAATTACATGTAGGAGTTACACAACTTGAAACACGGCTAATTTTTTTTTTTTTTAATAAGTTAAGACACGGCTAATTTTAAACTCTTCCGATTAATAAACTTCAGGTTCTTATGATTATGTGCCCTCAGTCACACCCCTACCAAACAAAAACAAAATCCCATTATTCAATGGGGCAATGCTCGATGACTATTGTTATTAAAGATTTACCTATACCTGCTGATTAAGAAATCACAACATATCAAACGATTCACTTCAATCTCTAGGTACCTCCCATCAAATTATACTAGAGGAAAACCGAACAATAGACCAAGCCAGTGTCTGAATAGCCCCCAACAACAATACTCTCAAAAGTTGGAAAAGAGAAAAAACAGATGACTATCCCACCATGTTAAGAATAGTGAATGGAAATATTGGAGCCAGAACAAACTCAATCATCCAATACAGAATTAAGGGTTCATATGCTCCTCTGGTCCAATATGCAAGCATGCCTTCTTAGAATAACGCAAACTAAGAAGAGTAAGTAAAACCCAAGTAGCTCAACCTCTGTTGACCGTCCTATATAGATCCCAACTTGCTTTTTCTTAAACCTTGAACACCACATCCCCAACCATACCGCGAATCAATCAACCTGTCAAAATTATAAAACCCATGTCGCCAAAAACACATGAACTTTGATAAATATCTAATTAATTTTATATGTTATATAATATATACAAACACGCATAGAGACACATTAGAAATCCAACACTATCCAACAAACGCACCAAAATCCAGGCTAGCATCGCAATGTCAATGCACCCGAAGGCATAACCAACCTTATATAGAGGTCAGTGACATCCAGTGAGAGTTGGGCGTGCCACTCGGGCTTCTCCACAAGCCAAACGGCTCGGTCCTCTTTGCTCTGGTTAAACCCCAAGTTCCTGAGCCAGGCCTCAATACAAGGCAGGCTGTGAGAGTAGAGGGGCTTCTTCTTGTCCGGAAGCTTCTTCAGCCACTCATCCTCTGGGCTAGCTGATGAGAGTTCCTCTGAGGAACCAGAGGACTTTGAAGAAACCAGGGTCAGGGACTTTCTTGAAGCGCGGTGGGCGAGGAGGTGGAGACATGAAGGCAATTTTGGGTAAAGCGAAGGGAAAAAGTTTGGAACTTTGGGTGGATTTTGAGGAGTTTTAGAAGAGAAGATATCAGTGGCGAGAATGCCGAAGAATTTAGAGGAAGAAACGGTAGACATATTAACTTTTCTTATTTATTAATTATTTCTGTTTGAAGTTTCCCTTTATTTGGGAGGTGAAATCGTGGAATTTTATTTAGAGAGAGTGAGAGAGTGGGAAATCTGAACTGGGAAGTTGTGAACTTTGAACCGGGCTGAGTTTCTTTATCTGCTTCCTGTTTGAGTTTGAGTGAGATTTGTAGTGTAAGCAAATAGATCTTTACTGCTTAGAAAAAAAGAAAAAAAGATCTTTACTAGAGTATGAGGAATCGGATGTCAATACTAGAGACCACCCAGATAAATGGTTCAGTGTCCGTCCATTTTCTGTTTTGCCGCCCACCAAAGCCATCTCTCTCAAATCTGCTTGCTCTCCCCTCGGTCACCATTTGTAATGACCTGGCCCGTAAGAGCCCCAAGATCTATTCCTAATGCCCAAGCCCAGTCCGCCTGAAAAAAAAAAAAAAAAAACACTAAGCGGTACGTTTTGAGGGCCCCTCTACTCCCCCCCCCCCCTCCGAATCTCTCTCTCACTGGGTCTCACTCTCTCTTCCTCTCCGTGTTTAGGCCGCCACTCTCCACGCCGCCCAGCCCTCCCCCTCATTCACGACGTCGCACGAAACCGCCGGTAAGCCTCTCAATCCTCTTTTTTCTGTCTCGGTGTCTCTCTGGTATACGGTTCCAACGCTCTCTCTCTCTCTCTCTCTCCCCCTCCCTCCATCACTTTGTTTCGTCCCTTTCTCTTTCTAACCCTCTGTTTTATCTCTTTGTCACTAACTCTATACCGATCATGACACCAAACCGCGTCGCCACACGCCTCTGTGAGCCAACAGGCTTCACCACAATAAGCCCTCACCACTCACTACTACACTTTGTGTCCTGCCGTAGTACCAGCAATTTTTGTACATTGCTTCTCTACCGAATAAAATGTGAACATGAATTCTAAAATATTTTATCTGATTATATGATATTATCTGATTAGTATACTATTTATTTTTTTATAAGTAAATATACTATTTATGTTATTGCATTGTATCTGAAAACGCTGAGGCATAAGATTATGTTTTGCTTTGATTCCCGGCCTTGCCATGGAAGACAATAGTGGTCTCCAACCCTGTCACAGGATACAATAGTGGCCTCCGGCCCTGCCACAAGATATAATAGTAGTTTCCAACCTTGCCACGAGATACAATAGTGGCCTTTGGCCTTGCCACGGGATATAACAGTAGCCTCTGGCCCTGCCACTTGATATAATAGTGTCTATATTATTATTGTAATGAAATGCTTCTAAAAATACCATTGCCTATTTTTGAGAACTGCCTGTTTGTGCATTTTGTAACTGACTTATGTTTACACACTAGTATAGGTTAGCTGCTTATTGAGTCGGTGGACTTACTCTTTTATCTCAACCATTTTTTTTCAGATGACTTTGATGGTTGTGACAACTGAAATCGATGACACATCAGGATTATAAGAGAAGTGTGAAACAAGTGCCAGGTGGCATAAGTGGATTGGTGAGATTTTAGAGAATATGTAGTAGTGTCGAGTTTACTTTCTTTGGGAATATTTTTGAGGTATTTGATTTTTGAGGATTATTGTATCTAAGTTTTATATTTTGTGGATTTCAAGTTAAAAGGGTTCACCCCCGGGTACAGGGAGTGACACACTCTTTCTCAAGTCTGCTTACTCTCCTCCCATCTTTTAATCGGTCACCATTTCTGAGACCACACATTAGTGTCGTGGTCTCCATTCCCAGATGTCTCGTCTCTCGGCGCATGTCAGCACTCTTTCTCCCACCTGCTAACCTCAGCCATAAGACCCCCTGGAAAATCACAAGACTTCAAGATTTTTGAGGACTGAACTCCTAGGAACTCCTAGCATTCCTTATGCGGTAAAGATAAATAGCACAATACCGCAAGATATGCAACTCCATAAGATATTCTTGTACATGAGAAAAGTGGCCCATTTAAGTAGGCTTAGTAGGACGGTTTAAGGGGATAACATCCATTGATGATGATGGACCTTGGATACGCCAAATATCAAACATGTTATCTGAATCTTAAATGGTCGACTTCTCTTGCCCTAAACCTCATTTTCAAGACACCCCACCCATTCATGAAACCAATCACTTATCTTTCCCACTTTTTTTCAATTGCCAGACAACCACAAAGCCAAGTCTTCCTAACCCAAAAACCCCAATTCACCCAGAAAAGGGTAGTTCTCACTGAAGAGTTGTGTGATAAAGTATTGGACCAATACCCAGATATTCAAACCTTGAAGAAAATCCATTCCAAGATCATTGTTGATCAACATTTTAACTCAAATCCTTCCCTTGCCATCAAACTCATGAGGGCTTATGCAGCTCATGGGGAACCCGGTCTCACACGCCATATATTTGATGACATTCCTGAGAAGAATGTTGTTTTCTTTAATGTCATGATAAGAAGCTACGTAAATAACCACTTATACTGTGAAGCTCTTCTTGTTTACAAAGCCATGGCTAGCCATGGATTTGAGCCTGATAATTATACATACCCTTGTGTGTTGAAAGCATGTTCTGGGTTGGAGGATTTGAGGGTTGGGTCGCAAATTCATGGTGCTGTTATAAAAGTCGGGCTTGATTCGCACTTGTATATCGGGAATGGTTTAGTTGCAATGTATGGGAAATGTGGTTGTTTAATGGAGGCTCGACAAGTTCTTGATGAGATGCCCAGTAGAGATTTGGTTTCCTGGAATTCGATGGTTGCTGGTTATGCACAAAATGTACGGTTTGAAGATGCATTAGAGGTTTGTAAAGAAATGGAGGTGTTAAAACTTAAACCAGATGCTGGAACAATGGCTAGTCTGTTGCCAGCTGTTACTAACACAACCTCTAACAATGTTACATACGTTAAGGAGATGTTCATGAAGTTGATAAAAAAGACTGTGGTTTCATGGAATGTGATGATAGGAGTGTATGTTAATAATTCAATGCCTGAGAAAGCAGTTAATTTATATTTACAGATGGAAGCATATGGGATAGAACCAGATGCAGTCACTATTGCTAGTGTTCTTCCTGCTTGTGGGGATCTTTCAGCTCTATCTCTAGGGAGGCGGATGCATGACTATGTTGAGAGGAAGAAACTTCGACCAAATTTACTGTTGGAGAATGCATTGGTTGACATGTATGCTAAGTGTGGAAGTTTAAGAGATGCAAGGGAAGTATTTGACAGAATGAAGTTCCGGGATGTTGTATCATGGACCTCAATGATCTCTGCTTATGGTCTTAATGGGCAAGGTCGTGATGCTGTGGCACTTTTTGCCAAAATGCGGGACTTGGGTCTTAGTCCAGATTCTATTGCCTTTGTTTCAGTTATCTCAGCTTGCAGCCATGCGGGACTATTGGACGAGGGTCGATATTATTTTAAATTGATGGCTGAGGAGTATAGGATAATTCCAAAGATTGAACACTTTGCTTGCATGGTAGATCTGTTAGGACGTTCTGGACAAGTAGATGAGGCCTATAGTTTCATCAAGCAGATGCCAGTGGAGCCTAATGAGAAAGTTTGGGGGTCTCTGCTGAGTGCCTGTCGGGTGTACTCGAATATGAATATTGGGCTTCTAGCTGCTGATCACCTTTTCCAATTGGCTCCTGAGCAGTCAAGTTATTATGTCTTGTTATCCAACATCTATGCAAAGGCTGGCAGATGGCAAGATGCAACAACTATCCGAACAATTATGAAGAGTAGAGGAATTAAGAAAGTGCCTGGCAACAGCAATATTGAGCTCAATGATAGGATTCACACCTTTCTTGCTGGCGACCAATCACATCCACAATCTAAGGAAATATATGAAGAGTTAGACGTGCTAGTGGGAAAGATGAAAGAATTAGGTTATGTTCCTGAGACTTATTCTGCCCTACATGATGTTGAGGAGGAGGATAAGGAATGTCATCTGGCCGTTCATAGTGAGAAGTTGGCGATTGTCTTTGCCATTCTGAACACTGAGCCAGGGACGCAAATTAGAATTACCAAGAATCTCCGTGTCTGTGGGGATTGCCATATTGCAGCCAAGCTCATCTCCAAGATAGTTGAACGTGAAATAATTATCAGGGATAATAATCGATTCCACCATTTCAAGACTGGTATTTGCTCATGTGGTGATTATTGGTGAACCTTCTTGGAGTACTTATCTCTTAAATGTTGCTTTAGGCTTTCCTTGGACATTCTTTTCATACTTTTTCAGATATCATCCAGCTTCATCTTCAATGTGATGAGGACCAAGCGTTAAATTTTGTTGATAGAGTTGTAAGTGGCTCTCATTCTAACTTTTCTTACTCGATTTTATGACTTCTAGCTAACTTGATTTGTTTCGGAGTCTTTTATCTGTTTTGAACACAATATTTACGAAACACATCACTGTTTGAGTTTGCGTGGTGGGAAATTGCTAGCAAACGAAATGAAAATTTTTTTGAATCAGGAATCTTGAAGCAAATCAATTTTCTGGAACAGTCCCCTCAGAACTTGGGAAACTAGTTAATTTGGAAACTTTGTGAGTCCTTGTTATCGTTTTGTTATTATTTTTATATATTACTTAGTTGAATATACTGGTTGTTTTATTCTGAATGTTGATTTGTCGATCTGTCTCGAATACTTGTCCTTGCAGGATGTTATCCTGAAATAATTCGACTGGAAATTTACCCAAGGAACTTTGGCAGGCTGAAAAACTTGACAGATTTGTAAGTTTTTCTGTAGTATATACTTTGTCAAGTATATGAACTCTTGTTAATATATTGTAGGATCAATTACGTTTTAATGCTCATTGCAGCTGCGTAAACAGTAACAACTTAAACGTAACAATACCAGATTTTATTCATAACTGGAAAAATCTTGAGAGCACTAGTGAGAACTTACTCAAGATCAATTGCTTTACGCCCTCTCCCTTCCTCGGTGAGTCCCTCCCTCTATCTTGATATTAGCATCTGATATGTTTATATGTTAACTTTACATAAAGTTGGTGAGAACTAGTGAGTCCCTCCCTCTATCTTGATGTCAGCTGAATTCCTCAAAATTCTCATGTCCCATGTTTGTTTGGTAATAAATAACCATTTTCTCTTCTTTGTTATCTGATTGCTTTTGGTTGGAGGAACAGAGTGCTTACGATATTAGATTCAATATTGAATTAAGCTGCTAGGTGATGCTGAAAAAGGATGAAGAGAACTATATATATTTATTAATTAAGGGAAGTTGAGCCAGATGTTGCAAAAGTTTATCCCACGCAACAAACAAATAATGGGAAATGATCTTCCAAGCAGGAATTCAAACAAATATTCAACAGCCGTAGTATAGGATATATACTCAAATGAATTAAAACTTCAAGTTGATATAATATATTGTACATCCGGTATCTTTCCAGCTCTCCTGAACTAAAAACATGATGGTCTAGCTGTTGACTTTGCATAGAGGATAGAGTTGATCATGCAGGTCTCCGCGAAAGACCTTTTTGTGTACGATTCCCAACAAACAACTAGAAAATTTTCTCCGGCCAGAATGGCTTTAAATATGAGGAAAATTCTTCTTGCTGTGTTGGGTCGGATGTATGTGCTTGGAATAAGATGTCCAAAGTCTTACTTTTTTGGTGTGGCCATGCTTGCGGGGTCGTAGTTACGTATTATATATGTGGCTCTTCTTCAAACATCAGCATTGCTCATGTCATGTCGATGATCTGTAACAATGTTTTGAAAAAATGTTTTTTACAGAGCACATAGCACTGTAGCAGCGTAGGTGTAGTACTGTCTTAATTAGTATTATATATAATAGATGCATGGCTGTACAGACATGATTATGTAGCTGTATAAAACAGATTATAAGACTTAAATTAAGGAATCGACTAATCACAAGAAATTGACTTTAATTTACTTGACTTTCAATTTTCATTTTGTCCAACTGTATCTCTAACAATCTGTTAATTTGTTGGATGAGAATATATTTAAGTTTTAAAATTTATCTTCTAAATCAAATTATACCATGTAAGCACTTTACCAAAGTGTGCTTTACACACCGGCTTGAGAATAGAATTTTTAATATATAAATTACAAAGCTGGATCTTAAATAATTTTCTAGTGATTTAAATAATATATTTGGCTTCTGACTTGGAATTTTCAAGGCGTTATCTGTACTACATGAAGCACCTGCATGCAATCTCTGGAAACTTCAAGCCACTGAAGGTTTAAAGCAAAACGTGGGTGCATTTAACTTCAGATTGCAGATTCCAACAAGTGTTAAATAGTACAGTGCATTATTGGGAAAGTCCCCTAGCTCGTGTATTCTTTCCAGGCTGGATAGATACATATGGTAATTGCACATTAAGTCTCGTTGCATATAATATATACATAGATTCATTAGACATATAGCTGGTACTTGCCACGCTTTACCATCCTGCACCGCTGCACTGTGATTACTACGCTGGTAATCTGAGCATCAGATCGAGAAGAAGATCGATTTTACTTGAGTACTGTTTAAAGTATCTAATTTCAGATTTTGGCTTCAGGTGTTTCATTTACAATCTACATGATATGAAAGAGGCGTACCATGGACATGACAAATTTCTAACCTATACTCGCAACCTGTTGTACATTTTGCCTTTCCAATTTGTGATATTCTTATTGTATTAATTAGATGCGTGGTTATTTTCATTTCTTACCATTCCACTTGTTTATAAGTTGCAAATGATGATCATTATGGTTTACAAAAAATGCAGGAGAAAATGACAGCGTAGATCTACGTGAAGAGGATTAGGCGGGGAAAACGGTAACAGAACTGACTGCATAGCATGCAGTATGACCCAAATGTTGTCTGAATTTGATAGCTGGGAGGGAGGAGTTGAATGCGCAACGTTTGTACAAGAATTTCGATGTCATTGGGTTGTGAATGTCTAGCTTGGCACTAATTCCCCAAATTGACAAGACTTCATGACAAAGCTTTTATTATGATGTTACGATCAATTGTTCCCAACTTTATGAAAACTACCTTCAGAGCTTAATTCTGGCCATTTATGCTGATTCCTGCAAAATGATTGAAGAGGAGCTTCATCTGTGAGTTCTACACAGCTTTAAAACTAGAAAAACTCAATTTGCAACCGGCTAGAGAACCTCTGCGTAATCGGTGAATAAAAAATTTATTTTTTCTACCTTCCTTCTCTCTTTTTATCAATTTTTTCCCACCTCTTCATTTCGTTCCTTCTCTCTCTATCAATATATATATATATATATATATATATATATATATATACACGTTTTTTCATTTCATTTTCGTTTAACTCGTTCATCAAAGTCATGCTTGGCAAATATGAGGGTTTTTTAAAATCTTCAAAATTTTCAAAATCTCTCATAACTATATTCCCAAACATTAATCAAATACAAATCACTTTTCAATTTTAAATTTTCAGATTTTTATTCTACTCATTACTTAATCATTATTGAAATATAAAAATCAATACAACTTTTACAAATTTCAAAACAAAATTAATATTAAGAAATTATATTTAAACATTTTTTTAACTTTATCTATTAACTTTCACAAATTTCAATACAGTACTTATTTTAAAGTCTTCTCAATTTGGAGGGAGTTCGGGGGATGTGTCCCCAGAAATGAACTGCACATGCATTCTTTAAAGAGTTAGTTTCTCTTCTTTAGTGAGGGTACATTTGGTTACTAAATTCACCTCAACTCATCTCAATTCATCATTACAATTTTTTTAAATCTCAACACAAAATATAATAAACAATTCAACTTTTTCAAATCTCAAAATAATAATAATATTGAAAAATAATATTTTAATAATATTTTATCATCTCAACTCAACTCAGTTTAACATCCAAACGTATCCTGAGTATCCCTAGTCGGAGCGAAGCGACTGGGATATGCGCGAACAATTGAGCTAGTCTCACATCTCTAGATCAGCTGTGAAGTATGAGGTCCTGTCACCCTTAAAAGTAGAGGGAGAGGTCGTAATTCATATACAGCTCATATAGAGTGAGAAGGAGGGGAAGCATGCTTTTGGGATGCGCATGCACGACACCAAAACTTGAATGCATGGTATTCCTCAATTTGATGTTGTGAGAAAGACGATTCCAAGTCGTACGTACATTCTATTAATAACCATCTTAATTTTTCAACCATCCAACCATTCCATATGAATGGAGCAAGGGCGTCCTCTCCGGCCAATTTCTAAAACATAGAGCCAAAACTTGAAACTCCTCAAGAACTTGATCATGAAGTGTAGACTTCGGGATAGGGCCCTGATTAGCATAATTGGGGCTCTCTCTTAATGTGGCTACATTGGTGAGCTCGCCTAGTCTCCTTTCATATTTGATCGCATAAAACATTCATTTGAATTTCTTTGAAAGGAACCGCACATGCATTTTTTAAGAGTAATGCTACATCCAGTCGTGGAATGCACAAACGCCGTGCAGTCGCTTTGAAAAAGAGTGAGGTCTACTATTAAAAAATTAATTTCTTTTCATGTGGATCTCATATTTATTCATCTTTTTTAAAGCAACTGCACGGCGCTTGCACACTCACAACTACAAGTATGATTTCTCATTTTTTAAAGAGTTAGTTTATCTCATTTTCAACTTTCCTCACTCGTTCTCAAAAACCCAACAAAGCATCTTCACCCAAATAATTTTACTGCTATTGATCACAGAATTTTGAGATACTTTAAGCATCTAACCATGCCCTAATTAAGTCGCAAGCTAACGAACAATACTTATGGATATATAGCTTATACATATATACATGCATAATGCGTCCTTTTCTTCTTGTTCCCTTTATTTTTGTTCATGCATGATAAGGACTGTTGAACTACTCGTAATGTCTAATAGAAATGAAACCTAACCTTTCTCATATTCCCAACCAATTCTTTATATATGGAGGTTAGGATTATCATATATATTATACGATTTTCACAAATATATATGCTTTGGACATATGATAACAACAAATGTGGAGTAAACTATCTATTAATTGTCTTCCATGACAACTTTAGAACATGTCTATGCATGTTCCTTGCTTCACGTCAAGAGTAGGCCGTTGAGTGCACAAAAAATGGAGATTGCAGGCCGTAGGTTTTTTTTAGGTTTATATATATTATACGTCATCATTAACTATATCTGAATTGAATTCGGAACGCGTATTGGTCAGAATTTTAAACTCGCTGGATCTGAACGGTTGAACCCTATAAAAGAAGTCTTCTCTTGACGTTTTGAAAGCTAAAACACACAAGAAAAGAGGGTTCAACAGGATTCAGGTTGAGGCACTAGCTATAGACAGCAAAAATGGCTAGAGATCTTCGACTGACTCCTCTACTCTTTCCCCTCCTAATAATCCTGACCCTTTTCAAAACCTCTCACGCCGGTGGTATCGCCATTTACTGGGGTCAAAACGGCAACGAGGGAACACTATCTGATACCTGCGCTACGGGGAGATATTTATACGTGAACATAGCCTTCCTCAACATATTCGGCAATGGCCAAACCCCAGAAATCAACCTTGCAGGTCACTGCAATCCAGCATCCAATGGTTGCAAAATAGTTAGTGATGGCATTAGAAGTTGCCAAAAGCTTGGAATCAAGGTGATGCTTTCCATCGGAGGGGGAGTCGGAAACTACTCTCTCGCTTCTTCCAAGGATGCCAAGAAAGTAGCACGCTTTCTGTGGAAGAACTTCTTGGGTGGTAAGTCATCATCACGTCCACTAGGAGATGCTGTATTGGATGGCATAGACTTCGATATAGAGCTTGGCTCTACGCAGTATTGGGAGGACCTTGCACAGTACCTGAAGACACACAGCAAGCGACGAAGAAAGGTGTACTTAACTGCAGCTCCCCAGTGTCCATTTCCCGATAGATTTCTTGGCACTGCCCTTAACACAGGTCTTTATGACTACGTTTGGGTTCAGTTCTATAACAATGCTCCATGCCAATACAGTTCAGGTAACATCACCAACCTTGTGAGTTCATGGAAAAGATGGAATAAAATCAAGGCCGGGAGGATATTTTTGGGTTTGCCGGCGGCTCCACAAGCGGCCGGAAGTGGTTATATTCCACCTGACGTGCTGACCTCTCAGATTCTTCCTGTTATTAGGAAGTCAAGGAAGTATGGAGGCGTGATGTTTTGGTCAAAGTATTATGATGATCAGACTGGATATAGTTCCACTATTTTAAAGAGTGTATGAATTATTAATTCCAGATTTTGCATATATCTGGTCAGGGTCAGTACCCTGCCTCCAAAGAGAAATAAACGAGTATGTTGTTTGACTTTTCTTCATGTTTTGTTATTCTGGCCCAATGCATGCCAACGTGATTTTGTTTCTCATTGATGGATAACTGGGAAGTAAATGATAATTGCAGTGGTAATTATGCAAGCGCCATACAGTCGTTTTGAAAAAAATAAATAAATATAAAATTTACATAAAAAAAAAATTAATTTTTTAATAATAGACTCCACTCTTTTTCAAAGCGACTGCACGACATTTACACATTCTATGACTGTATGTAGCATTACCCATTAGGATGCCGGCTACTTGTTTTGTTTAAACTACTTCTATTTGTCCATATATATATATATATATATGTATGTATGTATATATAGGGCCTAGCATTAATTAATGTACTATTTTTAGAGATCATAAGTACCTCCACACACATATTACCATCCTGCTTAATTTCCAAGTCATTAATTAGCAAAAATAATCATAATAATATATTGAGGATACGGTCATAATTTAGAACAGAGGTTATAAGTTTAAAATAATTACATTATCTGATCACAATGTGCAGGTTCATTTAGGTGATATCTATAGCTCATTACATCAGTACTACTTTCAATGTTTCATGTAAAATTAGAGGGCATTTTTCTGCAGGTTCCATGAGGATAGTCATTGTGGAGACGGAAAGGTTACATAAGCGCAGGTGGTCGTTATAACATTGCATGACTGATCGACATTACAGCCCTTTCAGATCGAAGATTCAATATTTTGGATCATAAATAATAGTGTTATAATCCTCAGACAAACTAGCTTTTAGTGTTAACAACATTCACCAGCAAGCTGATGAAATTTAAACACATACCAAGAAATTGAAATGCACAGAATTCCCCGGGAAAAAAAAAAGAAAAAAAACCAGAACATAAAGAAACAGATGGAACCTCGAAATACACGCAAATAACAAACCAACCAAAAATTACTTCACTAATCGTGGGGAAGCCACATAATAAATTTGAGCGCCCTGACAATATGGAATACTCAATGCATGGGCAGATAACTAAAATTATGCGGGCCCTTGATCTTACTTTGCATCTACACTTTCCGGACCTGAATGTTATGAGTGGATTGGAATCGCCAGATGGGTTGTCGTCCACTCTGAAGAAGTGCTACCTCTTCTCCTTCCTTAACCATCCCTTGTTTCTGCATGTGAAAACCGATATAGATATATTATAAGCTATGAAGATGGCCAACATAAGCAAACACATGTTACCATGAAAAATACCACAATTTCCAATGTAAGGAAATCTACATACGGCAAGAACAATGATTGAATTAACAAAAATATCTATTCATCCTTCTGGGCTAACGCAATTCAATGAACTCTGATTCCCATGAAAACTCTGAAGTTAGGGCGAGAAGAGTTCACTTAGCAGACTTTGATTTGCCCAAATCTTAAATTATCTTTCCAAGGGCTATGCCCTTAATTTAAATGGTTGACATAATTCCTTAGCCAAAATGGACAGCATGGTTGTTCAGAAAGCATACCACTGGGAATCAGGAAAAGCTAAACAACAATGGGTTGTAGCATTTCCTATTCATTTGTCTAGGGGATGTAAAAGAGGGCTTTCTCGTCTAAAGGCACTTCCTTGGGACAAAAGCATTGGCACCCAGCCACATGCATAACAAACCCAACAATGTACAGAAAATTTCGGGGTTTCAAAAGATAAAAAAAAAAAATTATTGAAGTGTCAGAACTTATAACATCAACAAACTAATAAATCCTGATTATGGTTTAGCTAAAATTGAGCAGATCTAAATCTTAATTACTTCCCAACAAAGGGTGCAAGTAAATTCTCCTGTAAAAACCTTTACCTGTAGTAAAGCTAAGGCATTCACAAAGGTCTCTTCAGCATCATCAGAGAACTGCATGTATACAGGGCACACTCCTTGATACAAAGCCAACCTCTGCTGTATTCTCTTCCTGCATGGTTATCAAAGTCATGTCGTCAGCTACACTACTTGATTCACAATCATTGGTTTTTTTTCTTTTTTTTTAATAAGTGGGTGTGGTGGTAATACTCCTTGTCCCAATCTCTAGGTTAGCCCACCAAATAGATCATAGACCTCATTGATGAGTTGGCAATCCAGCCAGTAATGAACCTCACTCACTCACTCCACCTCAGAGAAAACTAAGACCTATATTGTACCGGTTTATCCACAATAATTATGGGCTGAGAGTGAATAAACAGGAAATTTATGCATACAGAGAAGTCTAAGAGGATATGAAATATGAGTAATGCCAAATACTAGCCCCGGGTATGCAAACCCAAGGCAAGCATCTCAAAAAAAGAGGGTTTTTCCTGGTGGGTGCCACCTTTTTTTGAGAGATTTGCCTCAAACTTGAACGATCAGGACATGCACAAATCATTTTCCTACAAATATATGCATGAAGCCATGATGTGTTCCAATATGCAACAAATCATAACCTAGCATGCAAACAGCATCCTCATTGCATTGTGATATGGGACTCAAGGAAACAAGAAACTCACTCATTTGTAAAGGCAAATATGGTGCCAGAAGGTCGAAAGTGACTCAGTAGGATACCCATGAAACCAGTTCTGGTGAAGACAACTATTGAGGTTCCAAGAGTGTTAGACATCGTGGTTGCATGGTATGCAAACATTTCACTCATATGGTTCTACAGAGAACATAAAACCTCCAGTCAGTAATCAGTGTTGAAAAAAAAATCGATTCAATGATGAAAAGAGATGAGCTTGTGTTAATAACCTTGAAGGCTTGACCCAGGTTAGATGGTGTTTCACCACCTGATATGGTAGCTTCAGTTCGTAATGCAACTGTGTGCATGACTTTCACAGCTTTCAGCGGGAACCTGCATGCATAGAACTCAAGTAATTGGAGAGCACTAAGCTGTAAAAGTCTACACATCAATAAACCACATTATTAAAGCTCATATATGGCTTATAGGCAAAAGATGTTACTTTGAGTGATGCAACTTGGGTAACTCTCTCTGACATACACATTTATGGATATGCAAGGATTCCAAACCATTCAACCATAGTTATTGTTTCCACGGACATCAAATCCCTTTATACGCACCAAGGAGTGGTCAGAAGAACATGCAGTCCTCAACTTGCTAAACTTACAGATACAGAAAGTACTAACCCAGAGCTGCCGTATGGTGGGTTCCAACTCCCAAATACTTCTCAATGTTCATGATGCGCATAAATAATTTCCTACAAACACATCCCATGTACGAGAATACATAAAGAAGTAACTTACTTTCCATGAGCAGTTTCACCAGAAAGCATAACTGCATCAGCACCCTCTCGCACAGCAATTGCAATGTCTGACACCTCTGCTCTGGTTGGTGTTGGGTGTACAATCATGCTTTCCAGCATATTTGTCGCCACAATAACAGCCTTCCCCATGCTACGGCAGATTCGGATTATCTCCTCCTGCATTTTGTATTGACAATGCTCTGTATATCAGAGAATATACTTAAAAAAATACTGAGAGAATAACTGAACTTGATATCTTAAAAACCCTGTGAAATAGCAGGACCAGACGATAATCTCTCTTTCTATTGCTGTTCTAGTACAGGTAATATACCTGGAGAAGTGGAACCTCCTCAATTGGGAGCTCTGCACCAAGGTCTCCTCTTGCAACCATTGCCTGAAATAGGAAGGGCATGTGTTACTTTCAACAATTAATATACTAGTAAGCCAAGAAGCCAAACTTAGACTAGGTTAGGTTTGGATAGTGAGTTGAGATGAAAGTTTTAAGTTGAATAAAATATTGTTAGAATATTATTTTTTAATATTATTATTATTTTGGGATTTGAAAAAGTTGAATTGTTTATTATATTTTGTGTGGGAATTTGTGAAAGTTGTAATGATGAGATGAGATGAGATGGGTTGAGAGTTCCTCTCAATCCAAACCGAGATTAATACTTAAGATACCAATATTCACAAGTACTCAGACAGATGGAATTTGAGATACAATGAAATGATTAAGGAGATCACCCCATCAGATGCGGTGATAATGGAGTGCAAATTTGGGATAGAGTCTGCACTTTCAATTTTAACAATGACGTGTATATCTGCACCACAGCCTGCCACATCAAATGGAAAAACTAAATTATAATGGTTATTCTGGAGCAGAGTAACAAGCATGTTGCTCAGTTTCTTTTCTAAACTTAGGATATGGTGTCCGGATGTTTACTTTGCAGATAATTCTTCAATTCATGAACTACTTCTGCATCTTTGACAAAGGAAACAGCATAGAAGTCAACTTTGTTGTCCACTCCAAATTTTATATCATCCCAATCCTTCTCTGCAAAAAACCAACATAGACATTTGTGTCCATTTGCAATAAGAAGGAATTTCAATACCTCCTAATCTTTGAGTGAGAGAGAGAAAAAAAAAAAAGGAAAATCAGTAGGATATTATAGACTACAAAATGGTTTCAGGTCTAACCAGTGATAGAAGGCAGCGTTGCACTTTTTCCTCGAACATTTAAGTGGCGCCTAGACTTTAGCTCTCCTCCGTCAACAACTTCACATTTCACCGAATCTTCAGTCTTGGACTTCACCGTCAATGACATCATACCACCTATAGCATAGATCAAGAGCCAATAATTCATATGTCATAACAATGATATGTTATGTTTTTCCAAATTCTTGTCTAACACCGGACGACAGAGGGCTGGCTTCTTCAATTAACCTTGCAGTTCAAATGTACCCCATCTCCCAAAGGAGTCTATGGTTAGCGTACAGTAACTCTCTAAATGGCCTTAGGGCCTTACAGGTTCTGAAATCCAAATCAAGGGAAGTGTAGAATCTGGGTGTATGGCATCAGCATCTTTTTACCCTATCTAAAAGTTTTCACTCACAAATTCGTAATAATTTTTTACCAGCAGAAACTACTGAATTATAATATCAGCATATGAGTTTTTATTTTATTTTATAAGTCAATATCAGCATACAAGTTATGAATAATATGAGAGACACAGTACACATTGTCTTGAAAAGTAGTCGATTACAATCTGGAGTTGATTAGATTATTTCTCACATAAAATTATGAAATAAAGATTTTTAACTCATGTTGATATCATCTTAGGACATGTGGGAATATCATATGATTTCACAGTGACACTAACAGACACAATACGTGCACTAGGTTGATCTCAAAACTAAGAATATTTAATTAGTGACAGGACGACGCAAACTCCCACATAGATATGGAAGTGTTCATGCGTGTACGTGTGTGCAACATAGTTTACTCTGTAGTTGATATAAGCATATGGTAACAAGTCTTTGTGACAACTAAAAGGGTCATGAATCCCTCCAGAGATACGGACAGGGATTTTGTACTGTCATTGATGCCAACAACCTTTAGAAAAATATATAATGTCCAAAACTAAGTTGAAAAGATGAAGCATAAATAATAAAGTATTATATCTCCCAAGTGATACTAGTCTATCTATAAGCATAGTAAAGATGATAAAAGCTAGCTTAACATAATCAATAAGATATAGCATACCATCAACAAGAAGCATGTCACCCACTTCGACATCATTAACAAAATCATCATAGTTCACACTAACACAATCTGCCGAGCCAACCCCTCTTCGAATTGTAAAAGTGAATTCTTGCCCAGTTGATAATGTGATTGGTTGTGGCAGGTCCCCACTCCTAACTTCAGGACCCTGACAAAAACCAAAAACAGGAAAATCAATTCTGAAGAAAATATATATACAAAGATGTTTTTTTTTTTTTATAAGTATATACATACAAAGATGTTGACCAATCAAATAACAATAATAGTCAAGATATACTTGACTGGAACACGCAATGATTATAGTAGACAGCAGGTTACAATTTTGCTCTTTATAAAGCTTAATGTAGAAAAATTAGTTCCAAGTTGACATCTCCACTGCATAGAAAATACATATTCCCAAGTAAAAATCTATCAAGTTCCGAAGTCACCGTATAACTGGAACAAGATATATGTCCTTCTTGTTTCCTGAACACAAAGTGCCATGACTTCTTTTTTTATCGGTACAAAGTGCCATGACGTTAAGTACTAAAAAGAATGCCATGACGTAATCATGGATGGCCCTCTTGAAATAATCAAGCCAAAGACCAGATAAATATTGGTTCAAAATTTCTTATGTTACAGATGAATATAAATTTTCTGTATATGCTTAATCGGATGACAGTATTCAACTGAAGTAAATGCTACCGACACAAATACGCCAATATTGCCAACATTGTTGGGGAGACCACCGAGCGGCAAGGACATTAGATCAACCCAAAAGCAATTGGTTTGGATCCAGATATACTATATCAACCTACTCCACTAATCGAGATGGGAAATATGAAATTTAGCCGCTCAGGCTCATGCGTCTTGAAGTTTTTACCGCTAAATTTGCTTCACGACACGGTGCACTAACTTAATGAAAAAGGAAACGAGTAAAATGGGAAGCAAGAACTTGCCTTGGTGTCGAGCATGATTGCAATCACATTGTCTTTGGATTGTTCGTTATATTCCTTGACTAAATCTATAACTTTCTGATGTGACGAGTGGTCTCCATGAGACATATTCATTCGAGCAACATTCATTCCCGCCTCAGCCAGCTTCCATATCATCTCCCGCGTGTTGGTAGAAGGACCGATCGTGCAGACGATCTTTGTCTTGCGCCTAACGATCGGCTTGGACCACACGCCCACCGGTGTGGCATCAAGAAGCTGTTGAGCTTGTAAATGCTGGAACTTCTCCTGATCAACAGTATTCAAGAGTCGTAAGTAGGATTACGCAAGAAATGTATTTTCTTGGCTTTTCAAATTCATTTTCCTCAGCTAACATACAATTTTTTTCGTAGAAACGCAGAAAATTTTTGAATTGTTTCTATCTTCAACATTTTCTCTTACTAACTTATTTATCAAAAAACAATTTTCTCTAACTAAACTCCTTAAAACCTATGAAAATCCCGGCAGTGAAATTTACGATTTCCATCGTTCTCAACCCATAACTCAGCAGCCAAACGTAGCCCCCATAAATACCAAGCATACTTATCGCCTCCTTAGCAAATAAACAAGTTGAGTTTTTCACATGCCTGCTAGGCTGCCTTTATAAAAAGAAAAATATTTAGAAGATGCTTTCACAAATACCAAGCGGTTCAAAACGCTTTCAATTTGAACAAAGAAATAAGAAAACTCAGAAGTGTTAAACAGGACGAACATTGGGTTCATCCTCGGGCGAGACCGGGATGACTTGGGGCTCAGCACGTGTGGATCTCCTGGCGACAATGCGCATAGGCCTTGAGTAAACGATTCGGGAACTGTTCTTCTCCTGGCCTACCAGAAGTTTGGAAGCAAAAGTTGAAGGCTTTAAAAGCTTTTCGACTCTGTCATGAATGGATCCAGTGCTGGGGCACATCAAAGAGCTCTGAATCGATCGAATGGCCACCACTTGAGCCATTGTACAGAGATAGTAAGAGAGAGAGAGAGAGAGAGAGAGCTGGGGGGGGGGGGGGGGGGGGGGGGTCTGTGTAAAAAGAGAGACTAAGGAGGGGGAGAGAAACCAACGAGCTTTGAGGGATTTAACAAAGAGCTTTGGCGGAGATATTGAGGGGAGAGATAAGAGAGAACTTCGGTTATATCGAAGAAGAAACGAAAAGCCGAAGCAGGCGCCGTTGAGGTTTAGGCAGCGACTTTAGAAAGTGCCATTGTGGGGTTTCAATGGTGGGATCAATGCGACGCCGTTTAACCATTTCGAAAATTAAACTTTTTTTGAATTCACATAATTGTAACACACTTGCAAGTGATGTTTATGTTAACACTCACAAAAGTGACAAGACAATACTATAACTAGAGTAGGATGATTCCATCCATCTTCATGGATCCAAATTTATTCTTGTTAAGGATAATTCATTTTACCGAATTTATTAAATTTTCTCTTAAACTTTTAAGAATTTGGAAAAAAAATATTATTATGTTAACTAAATCTGACTATTCATACGGAATAAGAGCCACCATACATACACACTACACAGGTTTATAAATTGGATAATGAGCACGGCTACGCATCAGCCATACTTTCTGCACATTGTGATTGTTTTTTTTTTTTTTAAAACTCAACAACACTGAGTGTGTTGAGGATTACATTAACAATAGGCTGATATAAATAATTTCTCATAGGATAATACTACTCCCACCGGTTTATAAATCTGACTATTAACTGTTGGTATTTTTTTTATTTTTTTACTTTGTTATTAATAAAGAATTTTTTAAATAATGTTATGAATTTTTTTAAAAAATAATTAAAAGTGTTAAAAAATACATACAAAAAAAGGAAAAAAAAATCAAAATAACTAATGGGAACCAGCGGTGGCTGAAGTGCTGCCCTAAAAATTAAGAAAAATGATACTTTCACCACTGGTTCTTACAACTCAGTGTTATTCTTGGAATTTTTTATTTTATTTTTTAATTTTTCTTTTTACTTAGTAATTAAGAAATTAATTTTTTAACAATATTGTGATTTTTATTTTTTTTAAATATTTAAAAGTGTAAAAAAATACATGTAAAAAAGATAAAAAAAAAAAAAGATTAATTATACCTAACAGTAGCTCCCGCTCTCCAAGCAGGAGCAAGGAGCAGTGGACGTAGCACCGTCCTTATAAATATATTTATGTAAAATTTTGCTACAAATAAATAATATTCACACCTCACACTTCATACCTATAACTATTTTATAGGGTGTGAGGGTATTTTTTATAAGATATTGGAATTTTTCGTAAGGAATAGAAGTATTTTTTATAAAGTTTGAGATATAGAATAGTTAATAGTGACTGAGAGGAAGATATTTTTATTTATGTATATTTTTATTCGTATTATATAAAAATTATGTCTTTATATTCTTATAAGGTCGGCAAGAAGCGCGGGAAAATTCAGGTACCCCATTTGGCGCCCCTGATGCCCTAACTATTAACCCATCTCTCTCTCTCTCTCTCTCTCTCCCGATCAGACTTCCTGCAGATCCCTCTCTCTCTCTCTCTCTCTCTCTCTCTCTCTCCCGCTTTCTAAAAAAAATACCCCAAAACAATCATCCAAATTTTTAAAGTCCTAGCGGTAACAATAAATGGACACGGAAGGCTTATCGATAATCTGTGCCGGTCTCGGAATCGCCGAGGAGGACGAGAACGGCAATCGGGTCGGTTACTCAAAGGGCGAGTACTGTCTAGGTATTCATTCTTTTTCCCCACAATTATTCCTTTGGTTCCCGAGAAAATGTGCCGAAAGAAAGCTGGGAGTTAACGATTTGTTATTTTTTTAGAGTTTTGTTTCCCAAAGGTTGATTGATGTTGCGTACGTCGTTAAGTTGCCCACAAATTTCCGTTTGATTCCTAAATAAGAACTATTAGGAAAATTTTGAATTCTAAATTTACTTTCCCAGCTGACTGTTTGATACTAATTTTTCCTGAAACTAATTAAACCACCCTATTTGATCGTACCCTTTTTGTAATCTCGGGTGAAATTTGTGCTGAATTTCATAATTTTAAAAATAGTCTCACTTAAAAGGTTTTTTTTTTCCTATCATTCTCGTTCAATTAACACTTCGCAATGTACTGCCTTAATTTCTCAAAAATTATTATTTTTCTCTATAAACTGATATCATAACTACGTCACTAAAATTGTTAAGTTACAGTTTGTGGTTTATGTGGTATTAACATTGGGTTTCAGAAATCTAAAAGCTTGCCTAAGGTAGGATAATGTATTATCAGTTGACAAGAGTTTGTTGTCTACGTCCCATGGAAACCATAAGAGTTGGAATTTAACGTTTTAACTTCCTATAATAAAAGAGGAAGTCGCGTTTTACACTAGCCTATTTTGGCCCACTGAGGTGCAGAGATTTGAGGGGTTTGGTTTACCATACTTCATTGCCTGCCAACCTTTTTGCAGATAATTTGAAGGATTTGCTGAGGTTTTTGAGGCGTGATGATCCACAAACTCGTGATGTGTTTAAGCAAGTCTGTAAATGGAACACTGTATCAAAAGATTTGATACCTATTATTGAGCACTGCCAAGATGATTATAACTTGGTTTTAAATGCAGGTAGGTTTCGATTATTTCTCCATCTTGTTTATTCTTTTTTTGGGGAGGGGGAAGTGCCTGATGAGTTCTATTTTCTATTTTGTTTTCATCATTTTTCTTTTTGGTTCTGCAGTAAAGGTCTTGGTGTTCCTTACAATGCCTATTGAGCGTACATCAAATGATATTTCACAGCAAATAGAGTATCTATGGCAATTGAAGTCTTCAATTACTTGTAGTGATGTTGTGGCAGTGATAGTCTCACTTCTAGAAAGCCCATTGGAAAGTTTGGAATGGTAAAGAGCACATTCAATTAAATTCATATGTTTTGCATCATTCAGGCCAGATATTGAAATTTTTTGCTGAACTGCAGCTAAGACAAGTATTTGGTTATCAAACATTTATTTTTCCCAAGTTTTTGCGGCAAACAAATTAAGGTCATGATTCTCTTTGATTTTTCTTATAATTAGATCATTCTATCATTGTTCTTTTGAAAATATTGTCTGAAAAGATGGCTTTTTGGACTGAGCAGTTTTCATGATTTATGAACACTTTTTTGACTTTTTTTTTTTTTTTTTCCCTTTAAAGCGAGTACCAAAAAACACCATTGTTACCTGATGCATATTGGTTGTGTCTATGAATATTCTCTTTGAATATGATCAAGTGTCCACAACATGATTCCAAATTTTTAGATTTGTGTTTTCACATTGGTTTCTAATGCTCTAAGATTGTTTTTGTTATGATCTATTTTAGTTCTTTTTATTTGTTGGCTTCATAAACCATGCCATTTTCTTTATATATAATTCGTTTTATGTGCAATTCTTTGTCAAACAGTGAAACATTCACCGAAGATGACTGGAAATTGGTGCAACTGGTACTTACATTATTTCGTAATGTTCTAGCAATTCAAGAAATCTCATTGCAGCAGAAGTCTGGGGGATCTGCTAATCAATTTTTATTGCTGAGAGATAGATTTTTGGAACTACTGTTCCGTGAGAATCTTATGGACTTAATTTTAGTTATAAGTCAACATATTGATGGTTCTTGTGGTTTTCTCCATCATGATAACTTCCTTTTGTTGGAGATTTTCCACTACATATTTATGGGTCAAGAGCCAGAGTTAGTTGCCAAAGCGCATCTGAAAGGTTTTAAGGTTGGTTCCCTTCATCTCCTTCCAGCATCTCTTAAGGTAATAACAAAAATCAGGAATAAAATAATTCTTAATCGTTATTTGTGATGTGAAATACTGAAGCTACATTGGCATAGCCACCAGACGGATATGATTTTCCGGCGATGATTTTCCTTCTCTCTATGTTCCGGGTTGTTGAGTTGCACAGTATTTGAAAATTTATGTAATCTTTCAGCTGTTCTACAGTTAGGCATCTATATCGTATCCAATAACAATTGGTTTTGTTCAATAGGTGGATGAAGACACCAAATCTTCTGTTGGTAGTCTCAAGTCCATTATGGAGGAAGAAGAAGAGAAAAGAAGGCTTTCTAGATTACGGAATATGGTTCGTCATTCTCAATTTAGTGGGACATTTACACGGCTTACCATGGTAAGAAGTTTCACCGATGCTGTTGCTACCAAGGGGCTCTCATTTAAAGATTTGGTAACACCAATAGCTCTTACCACAGGATGGTTCAAAGGCAGTTCTAAAGGGAAACCCGACTTCTGCCACTCGAAATATCCTGCTTAAACACCACAATGTTCCTCGGGGTCCAGTAAAAAGGATTGCATGGGACATTGGAAGAGTAACTTCAACAAAGGATAAAATTTTGGAGTTGCTTCATGATTTTGTGAGCCAGTTTCTATTGGGGGCTTACAATGGCAAGTCTTTTGGAAATGAATGCCTGTTTGAACAATCTTTTTTTCTCCAAGCTTTTAATTGTAATGTTATGGCTCATCTTAATGCAATCCAAATTCTTATCAGTTTTGATGCAATCGATTCGTGAAGATATTGAAAAGGAGCATCATGCAGTTCAGAACAGTGATGTCATGGTGTTCTTTCAGGTTGCTCAGTTTGTTACTTCCTATCAATACCACAAGCTTTTAAAATCTAAGGTGAGACATGAACTTCAGCATATTCCTATATCTACTTGTTTTCATATGTTTGAACTTGACTTTTTCTTTGATAATACACTGGCTAGAGGTTAGACAAGCCCTAAGTTTGTGTTTTTCTTTTAATTAGGACTCAAAATAATAATAAAAAGTATTTGGAAAAACCTGTGATTGAATGATTTTGATAGGCTTGTGATTGAAAGCAAGGAAATGACACACACACATGTACACATACATATAAACATAAATGCATATATATATATATATAGAGAGAGAGAGAGAGAGAGAGAGAGAGAGAGTTTTCTGAACTTACTCTTTCATTCCTCTTCTATTAATATCTTTCTAGAAATCGAAAATGAACATATTTAATTGAGATGTCTTGCACATCGTCACCTTAGGAAGGCCACCAGGAGATCTGGTCTCAAATCCCTAGAAATTATGGAATTCTCTTGCTAGTGACTAGGAAGTTAACCTCATCTCACTTCTTATAGTTGGTCCATCGACAAGGTTCCTGAATGTTGCAATCGTACTTTTGATGTTAAATTGCCTCTTTATTAATTGGTAGGTTTCACATGCATCGAGTGAGTTGTGAACTCATGACTTCACCCTCCAACTTGTTCTTATAAAGAAATTGTCTTTGAGCTAGGGCTAATCTGGCTTATAGCCTTGGTAGGTAGCATTTCTCTCAAGCTCCGGTTTTTTATGTCTTGTTAAAATATTTCTTAGTGCTCAATCATACTTACTGTAACTTAATTATTTTTTAATTGTTGGAAATTCTTGAGTTATCGCTTGATTTTTCTTTGGTTTAACAGCCAAATGTGGGATCAGACATTTTTGAAGCTTTTGTTGATAAAGATGCTGATAGCACAATTTTTAGAGGTGATATAAGTGGTCCAATCGCTCAATCAATGAATGAGCCAATGTTCCAACTTGTCATTTCGAAGTGGCGTAGTGCATTCGAGGGGCTAAAGGAAACAAATAACTATAAATTCCTCTCTGCAGCTGGTTCTCTTATGAAAATAATGGTAATTTTTACTTTTTTAATTCGAAGTTCTATATAACTGCCTGTGCTAGCCCTACAAATATATGCTTCAATAGTTTATTATTTTGTTTATGATGTATCAATAAACATCTCTCTGCTTGCTGAGCTTCTTATTTCAACCTGCACTTAGTGTAATACATTTAGATTAAGGCTATGTGAGCTATGCTTATTTGCATGTCATTTCTTTCCTTCCTGCTTCAAGATCACATACAGTGATTAGAGCAAAATATTATGCAACTGGATGTATGGGCAAGACCTTCCAATGATGATAGTATTTAGACAAGAAAAGGTTTTTGTAACTCAATTTATTTTTACATGAGATAAAATTTGATTTTTGTGATGACTGTGGGGAGAGATTTGTTAATGAATGCAGAATCTATGCGAATTAATCTGATTTGAGGATACTGTCCTCTTATTGTAAATATCTGTTTGCAAGATTGGAATTTCATCAAAAGAAATGAAATTTTCTATGGAAGCCAAAACTCATACATGAAATTGCCTTGTTGAAGATTCGTAGAATAGCACTGAAGCAGCATATGAAATTGAATTATTGCAAAGCAAAGATGCATTCTTGGGTGCCCTTAAATGTGTTTAGGCACTGAGGGCCAACAAATGATCTGGGTATAATTTGAAAAGTGTCAGTCTAATCAGTTCTATTGCAAAGTATGTGTATAGGATACCCTATCTTGTCCATCCCTTGTCCTATCCTGGAGTCTTATTTCTAGACGGCAATAGACGGTCTAAGCTATGCACAATTTTCTAATTGTACACATTATATGTTCATATTTGAAATTGCTGTTTGGTCAGATGTTCCACTTGTTAACTGGGACACCGCTTAACATGCTACATAAAGAGAAATAGAGATCTGCATATTTGTCCCTGGCAGTTAACCCTCTTTCTGATTTCTAGCCTTGTAACATTCTTCCTAACTGAATTTCTTGTACCACAAGATTATCATGCATAGGTAATGCTGTTGTATATGTCCTGTGTACTTGGGCTATCTACTATCCCTACTATCAATAAAATTTTGTGTACTGATAAAAAAACATTCTTCCTAACTGCTTTTCCTGTTTTCAGATTTGCATGCTAGATTTGGTGCTTAAGTTATTGCCCGAAGAGTCTAAGGAGCCTCGCACAGCTCGCATCCTTCTTTACAAGTTATTTTATGACCAGACGGATCAAGGGATTACACAGTTCCTTTTAAATTTGATCAGAATGTTTGACACACACAAACAACCAAAAAGGTTCTTCTTCATCATCTTAATCTCATAAATAATTTATCAAACTTCTTTTTTCAATCTTTCAATCCAGTAGCAAGAAATTTACTTTTGGCAGTTCAATTTTAATATCAGAAAATCGAAATGAACATTTGGTCAGAGAAACATTATGAAGCTTTCTTTATTGCATCATACTTCAATATTATAATCTTTAGAACTGGACAGATGAACACTGTCTTTTCTTTTCATACATTATTTAGATGCCTCTGTAAATCACTATTTTACGACATCTTTTAGGCCCATGCACTTTCATATAATGCATCATATATTGATGGACTTGCTGGATGTGAGCAAAGGTATGTTTTGACTAAAACTAAAGGAATTTTATCAAACACATAACTACTTTCTCCTGCATGGAAATGTTCTTCTATAACAAGGCTCGCCTCTATTTGATTGTTATTGCATTCTTATTTATATATTTTAGTGGTATGACTTCTAATTCAATCCCATTATTGAGCCCTCTGCATAATGATCATCCTTCTTGAAAAGCTATAATATTCTGTAAGCATATAATAGCTATTCACATAATGAAAGGTTGTAGTTTGTTTAAGATGTTATGGATACCTGATTTCCCCCTCCCTAGACAAAAATAATTTTCTCTAGAGTGATTATGTCATTCTATTTGCATGCACAAATTGCATCTATACGAAAAAAAAAAATGAAGTTTTGGTTTTTCTGAATATATTCATCTCATGCTCATGATCTTTTCTTTGCAGTGATCTTGCAGATTTGATCGAGATTATATATAAAATTGTGCGGCTCATGGAGAACCTTCAAGCACGTGGAACATTGAGGGTATAATCATGCTTTTTTCATGCCTCTGTTGGACTAAAACTAGATGGAAAAGTTGTTTGTTTTGCTTTCATATTGTTGGGTTTTCAACCACTCTCAAAGGCATCACCCAAGCCAAGCCAATTCTACTAAAAATGCCATCCTGCAAAGCCCTTGCCACCTTAAAATGCAAGAGTGGATGATCCACAGTTTCTCCCTTCTTTTTACACATGAAACACCAATCCATAACTTTAATACCCTGCTACCTTGAGTTATCCGGCGTAAAAAATTTCCCAAGAGAGGCAGTCCAAATGAAAAAAGCAGCTTTGGAAGGCACTTGAGACCTCCAAATACACTTCCAAGGAAAAGGAGAACTATTCTGAAAAGTCAACAGCTTAAAGTACAAACAAACAGTGAACACTTTTCACCCCTTAGACTTCCATAACATCCTATCCTCATCATTACCACCAAGCCTCAAAGAGGATAAAAAGCTGAAGAAAGCTGAAACTTCGTCAATCTCCCAATCATGTACGGCTCTAGTTAAGCAAATATCCCACTGAATCAAGCCATTAGAACGACAAAGCAAATCAGAAACTGCGATCTGAAGCCAATCGAAAGATAGCTGGAAACACACTATTGAGGGCCCGATCATCACACCAAATGTCAAACCAGAAACGGATCCCAAATCCCTCTCCAACAGCATAACTAACATGACTAACAAAGCTCTCCCAATCCTTTCTAATGAATTTCCCAAATCCCATGCCCTTTTATTAGAACACCAACCCCCCAAGTTCTTCCATACTTCCGATCAATGACCTCCCTCCAAAGCAACTCTCCTTCCAATTGATATCTCCATAGCCACTTCCCCAATAAAGCCTTATTAAATATCCTCAAGTTACGAACCCCCATACCGAAATAGGAGAACAAACTTTATTCCAACTTACAAGATGGAATTTAGTTTCCTCTCCCATACCACTTCATAAAAAAGCACAAAACAAATTCTCAATCCGGTTGGCCACCTCTGTAGTTATCTAATCTATCACCTAAACTAGAACCAATATGGGAGTTCTCTGCTAACGGTGTTAGCCAAACTACGAGATAAATCTTGAGCGAGAGTGCTATGCTTTTATAAATGAGTCTTCCTTCCAAAAAGGCACCTTGCTGTAGAGTGTAGAGAAACCAGCTTAGGCATTGAGGTTGACAGCCTATTAGCTAAGTTGTGGCTTTCCTTCCTTTGTGAGAATCATCGCATGGAAAAAAGAAAAAGAAAAAAGAAACTAGAATTCCTATCCCCAATTGTAAATAGACTTTGTTTATTAAAAATAAATAAATTAATCTTCTCTTGAAGAACTTAATCGTACTCTTACTCCAAACCTCACAACAAGTTCAAATAGCTTAAATCCAATAACCTTTTGAAGATATTACCAAATATAGAATGATTTAAATCTATTAAGGCCATTTTAATCTCTTTGATTTAAACAGCAATCCAGAAGAATAGATAAAGGACAAGGTTGATTCTAATTCCCAGCAACAAAGTCATAAGACTGAGTATGTGAACTCCATGTTCTTTTGAACTTGAAAGGACCAGACTTGGAATGAGTTTTACTTTCAAGCAGAAGAGGGGGATGATCAATGCGGTTCCTCTCTAAATGAGCTGAAATGACAAGGGAAATAAGATTCCCAATGGTGATTAACTAAGGCTCTATCCAACCTCTCCCAAGTGAATAAAACCTCCCTTCTACTATGGTAATTAGTACGATCTAGTTTGATGTTAAGAAGATGAGGGGAGGAGGTAATGATGCCTTCTGTAATCTCATATCTGCTTTCTTAAGAACCGTGATAAGAGAAACATGTGTACTTCGAACCAAAAAAAAAAATAATAATAATAATAAGGCAGATCATACTAAGCATTGTGCAAAACTAAATTCAAAATTCAGAATTAGCAGAGAGAAACTGGCACACCCCTTACCTTCTCATCATGACATAGATGATATTAAAGTCTCCAATTACAATATATGCAGATTATTAATCACTAAATTAAAGAGATTCCCAAAGAGATCTTCTAAGAATAGAATTGCATCTGCCATGAACAATAGAGAATACAACAGGGGAACAAATCAGTCAGCAGAGAGTGAAATGCTTGGCACAAAGACAAGTTTTACGCCCATGATATTCATAAAAAAAGACTTGATTTTTACTTTTCAAAAAGAAAATTAAAAAAGAAAAGACTTGACTTTTGTTGCCAGCATTTTTTTCATTAATCTGTTTAATTTTGCAACCTTGATCTTCGTTAAAAAGAAGTCTTGATTTTTGTTGTAGCATATATCTGTTAATGATTGTTGAATTTCTGCATGCATCTTTTGACTTGAAAATTGTCTTTGTATTCTGATGCATCCATTTTTGTCCATTGCTATTGCTAGGAAAAGGAATCCATTATTAGATCAATATTTTTGTGTTTATTTAAATTTTTATAGTTGATATTCTGACACGACCGGAGCCTACTTCTGGTTATCTAGTTTCAATATTTCCGTTTATTAGTCTAGGAAAGCCATTGTTGTGAGAATATCAATTAAAATCTTTTCATTATTAAGGTTGCTAGGAAATCAAGGAGAAAGAGAAAGAAGTCATCAAGCAGCAAGGAAACAGAAAATGAACAACTTGGAGATTGTGTCACCATTCAGAATGAGTTTGGAATCTCTAATAATGAGCAATCAGCAGATATGAGCATCTGCCACCAGGGAAGTCGAACAAGTACAAATACTAACGGGAAAGAAAACATCGTTATACCTGCTCCAGTTGATGAACCTGAAATGGCTGTGTCACAGACAAGGAAACTTAAAGGCAGTCTGCCAGAGATGGGCAACAAAGGTGCCGATCAAGCTAATGATGATCTTTGTTATGGCACTGATGATTCTTCTGGTGAGGAGCAACTAGATGCAACTGATGAAGTTGATTTTAACCTATCAACTTTGATCTCTGCTTTTGCAAACAACAACATTATACATAGATTATGTTGGTTGCTTAAGTTTTATAAGAGCAATTCTGCCAGTACAAATCACTACATAATATGCCTGTTGCGAAGGATTACCGAGGACTTGGAGCTCTCTCCAATGCTGTATCAGGTTAAATTTTTTTTATTTTATAATTTTTCAGGTTAAAACTTGTAATGTGTTTACCGTTGAAAAATTATAAAATGGCAGGGATGTTATATCTTTCAAAAAATTATAATCGTGCTTCTTCAAAAGAAAAAAGTATCCAGGTTTTTCATGAATGCATGTCTAATTTGCTACTTTCTGGTACACTTTTGCAGATATCAATCCTCACAATCTTTCATAATATCTTGGTTGAGCAGAACTCATGCCCATCAAAAGAATATGAAAATCTCATTGATTTCTTGAAGAGTTTGGTAAGAAGGATGCTAAGGAAAATGAAAATTCAACCCCTTCTCTTCGTGGAAGCCCTCTTTTGGAAGACCCGCAAAGAGTGCCATTTTATTAATGCTGAATATTTAGTGCATGAGATTGGTTCTTTGAAGAAAGGAGTTAAGAACAGGGACAATGTTCCTGGGGATGGAGAAATTGGTTCATCACAGGCCAACAGATGGAATGTTAGGAGCATAGCAGATGCACTTGGTGAAGATGAAGCGGATGTTGTGATCTCTCATGAGCTAGGCTATCAGAGGTAAAACTTGTTCTGCAAACTTGAGTAGTTGTTTTAGTCTCATTTTTTTTTTCTTGACCTCTACATTTTTCTATTTCTTAGCGAAAACACTGTATCTCAAACCAACCATTTGTTGGCTGTCTGGTTCACATATACTGTTTTTATACTTATAGTTATAAGAGTTCATCATCTTTGACTCATTTAGAATAGAAATGAAACAAGGAAATAGGTTTTGTTTGAATATTTGTGCTTCAATAAAATGAGTTGTTAAATACCCTCCTTTTTTGTGCAGTGTGGAAGAAAATTCTGACAAAGCAGGAGGCATCAAAGAAAATTCTGATAAGTATGCCATTGGACCTATTATTCATTGGAATTGATATTGTGCTTAAAAAATTTCATATATATGAAACTTTGAATCTCCTTTGTGCATTTAATATTTGTAGTATAAGCCAGTCCATGGAACAAGAATCTGAGAGTGCTCCTAGAAGAAAGAGGAGACTTTTTCTTGGTGGTGAGATGGAGGGAAAAATTAAGGATCTCTATGAGAAGTAAGTCTGTATTAACCTTTACTATTTTCTTTTCTTGGACTGTTTCTTTTAAAAGAAACTTTGTCTGATCACATCTATACCTAATGCAATCTGAAGCATACATCTCTTATGATGACAATGACCTTTGGTGAATTGATTAGGTATACGATTAGGTTCTACCCAAGTTTGCATTTTGCATATACATTATATAGCAGAATAGGCTCATTCTATTTCTATCCAGTACCTTCTGAACTCTTTGCACTAAATCTTTTCCGATGAATGTGGCCATTTTAGGTTCAAAGATGACCGGCATTGTAGTCATCTTATTGCGAAAGTTATAGATCCTGATGGAAATGTTTCACCAGCACAAGTTTCTAATAAGCTTAGAAAGCTAGGACTGAAAGTTGCACCAAGGAAAAAGATGTTATATGTTGATGAGCATGAGGGAGAAAGAAAGGTAGTGGAAAGACCTCATGAATCAGATGTTTTAGAAGGAAGTTCATTGAGTCGGACTCTGTAAGTATTAAAAATTTCTTACGTTCTGGGTATTACAAAAAGGGTGAACCATATAAAAAGCTTCTGGGTATTATTTTTTTGTTTTTAGTTCGAAGTTTCTTGTTTATCTGTTTTCCTTCACATTTTGGAATAACTCTAATAGGTGCATTGGTATTTTTTTTATTATATTTTTATAGGCACTCTAGAAAGAGAATACAGGCCTTTAGTGAAGATGAGGAGGGAATGATCAGGGCTCTGTATGAGAAGTGAGTGTTACTTAGCTTGGTTGATGGTTACAAGATTTGATTTAATATTTTTTGCTCTTACAGTATTAGCTTAAATCTCCTTTTACAAAGTAGATGCTCAAAAGCTAATAAAGATATGCTGGAATCTTTTATTTTCTATTTAATTTTAAAAAAATGACTGTCTGATCTGCACAGATTCAAAGAGCATAAGAGATGTAGCTACATGATTGCGAAAGCATTGGATTCAGATGGTAAATTTACGGCTCTCCAAGTTTCTCATAAACTTAAGCAACTCGGCTTATGTGTTCCTCGACGTAAGATGTCTGAAGCCAACAAGCATCTGAAGGATGAGAATCTTAATGATTCCTTTAGAGATGCATCACATGACTCTGATGATGAAACATTGCTATCACTAATGAATAGGTAATATCATGTTCATAAGCATCATCCAGTGCTCTTCATGTTGATCAGCAGTATAGGGTGCTCTTCACTGAAGGCAGAAAAAGTACATGGTTGTATACAGGACTCCTTGATGTACAGCATTGTGTACTTTTTTCTGCTTTTGATTAAATTAATCATTTTTAAAATGAATACTGCTCATGTTTCCATTTTATTGGATTTGGTGTTTAGTTTGATTTTAGCCCAAATATTTTCTGTACATGCATTTTCCCTCTCCTCTCTGTTCTGTTATGCAGAATTGGCAAATGATGCAATAACTTGTTATACCAAATGTTTATTATAGCTGCCTTTTAAATATTGTGATTTTCTGCATCTTATGATAACGCACAAAAGCAAACATGTTGTTGAAATGATCTAAAGACCCTTTGCATCATGTAGAAAACATCAGACATTGGGATGGAATTCTTTCATTGTATTATTTTCTTATTCGTTATTTAAAATAATTCATCTTTGGATATAGGAAAGCTAAAAGGTCCCTTCCTCAGTCAAAGCATGAGAGTGTCACTGCTATCTCGATTCAGAGGACAGGTCAAAGTGATTATGGAAACGAAGCTTCAGAAGTTGATATAGAATGGTATGCTTCTCATCCACATAATTATTGCTAGTTAATGAGAATTATTCAACTTGTTCTACCAACTTTACAAAGGTGAATATGTCATTCAGACTGAACTAGGTATGTTATTGTCACCTTTTACATTTCCCATCTACAATGGGAAATGAGACTTATTTGAAAATGAGGATACTAGTGCTGTTGAATGTAGATGGTATCTATGTAGTTCTGATGTTGGGTATTTTATGTTTGGAGTATTTGCATACTAGGAGATGACTGAGAACTGAGAAGTTGTTGAAAGAATAACATCAGTATCAATTTTCTAGGAACTCCTCCGCCATAAATGAGGGTTCCTGAATAAAATTACGGGGTACCATCCTCTTCTCAAGAAAAAACTTGCTAGAAACTGTTTTCTGCATCTAGGCATCCTCACTTCTCTAGCATGCCGAGATATAAAGAAACTTTAATTGACTTATACTGAAAGTTATTGTAGTTGAAGAATCAGATAAATATAAGATTGAGCAGGCTATGAGTTAGAATTAAAGTCAAAGTCGAAAATGGGACTGAATGTTCAAACTTCAAAGAGTAGGATTCTTGATCATTCTTTAACCATCAGATTCTAAGCTTTAGAAGCTGTATGTTTAACCGTACTAACTTGACGGAGGAAATAGAGTGAAAGAAAAAGGGAGATATAAAAGATATGTCATTTAGCTGTTAGTATCTAAAATTGGGGACTTGAAGTAGAATTGGGAGCTCAAAAGGTTGATGTGGTCGATGAATTCGGAGGTTAGTCCTAGTAGGAGTAGGGTAAAAGGGAAGGGGCCGTATGTTCATAAATGAAGCCAAAAATTGTGTCTTGGAATGTCCGCGGTCTTAATGAGGTAGAAAAGCGTACTCGAATTCGACACTTACTTCGTGAGTGGAAAGCGGATATCGTTTGTTTACAAGAAACATAGCTGAAGTTAATCAATAGGAGGATTGTGAGGAGTATATGGAGTAATAATTATGTAGATTGGGTGTATTTGGCTTCTTCGGGGGGCATCGGGAGGAGTAATAATGTTATGGGATAGGCAGGTGGTGGAGAAAGTAGAGGATTACATAGGGAAATATATGGTAGCGTGCTCTTTTAGAAGTGTGGCGGATGGTTTCTTGTGGGCTTTTGCAGGGGTTTATGGGCCCAATTTAGACGTGGATAGAAGATTATTGTGGGATGAGCTAGCTGGGGTTCATTGCTGGTGGGAACTCCCTTGGTGTATTGGGGGTGATTTTAATGTTGCTCGATTCCAAAGTGAAAGTTTTGGAAATAGAAGATTGAGGCCAGCAAACATGGAGTTCTTAGAGTGCATCTTCGACTTGAATCTGATAGATCTACCACTAGCAGGGGGCCTTGCTACATGGTCTAATAATCATACATGGACTCGATTGGATCGTTTCCTGATTTCACCGGGAAAGCCAGTATCCGGATGTATGGCAAAAGCGGTTGGGCCAGTTATCCTCGGATCATTGGCCTATCTTACTGGATTGTGGAGGCATTCAGAGTAGTAGACGGTATTTTAAGTTTGAGAATATGTGGTTGAAATCATAAGGTTTTGTGGAGAGGGTAAAACAGTGGTGGATTTCTTATCAGTTTGAGGGTACACCCAGCTTTATTTTTGCAAATAAGCTGAAATTTTTAAAAAGAGATCTAAGAATATGGAATAAACAGTCTTTTGGCAATGTGGAGGAGAATGAAAATACCAAGTGGATGGAAATACAGGTGTTAGAAAGACTACAGGAGGGGAGGCCTCTTACTGAAGAAGAACAAGCACAGAAAACTTTGTTGGGCGCAGATCTTGAGAGGATAATATTGCAGGAGGAAATGTCTTGGCGCCAAAAGTCTAGAGCATTATGGTTAAAGGAAGGGGATCGGAGCACGAGGTTTTTTCATAGTATTGCAAACTCGCATAGAAGAAACAATAACATTGAGGTGTTGAAAATTGAGGGGGTGGAGTGTAGAGAAGAAGAGGTTATCAAAGAGCATGTGGTTGATTTTTTTGAAAAGATACTTACTGAACAGGAGGGGTGGAGGCCTACTCTTGATGGGTTGGTGTTTAACATTATTGAACCAGGGGATGTGGTCAGGATGGAAAGGGCTTTTGATGAGGAAGAGGTTCTTAATGTAGTAAAAAAAATGGTAAAAGACAAGGCTCCCAGACCGGATGGTTTCTCTATGGGTTTCTTCCAAGAATGCTGGGAGGTGATTAAAGAAGATCTTTTGAAGGTGTTTCAGGAGTTGTTCTCGTTTGGAAAATTTGAGAAAAGTCTTAATTCCACGTTCCTTGCATTGATTCCTAAAAAGGCCGGGGTTATTGAGATCTCGGATTTTCGACCTATCAGCTTAGTGAATGGAGTATACAAGATTATCTCAAAAGTGCTTGCAAATCGCTTAAGTGAGGTTCTGGGAAAAATTGTGACTAAGCCTCAAAATGCCTTTGTTAAAGGAAGACAGATCCTCGATGCGGTTCTAATTGCCAATGAATGTTTGGATAGTAGATTGAAGGACGGAAACTCAGGTATTATGTGCAAGTTGGATATGGAAAAGGCGTATGACCATGTTAATTGGGACTTCCTCATACATCTATTGGGTAGGTGTGGTTTTGGTGAAAGGTGGAGGTCATGGATTAGGTGGTGTATCTCTACGGTACGGTTTTCTGTATTGATTAATGGTAGCCCTGAGGGTTTCTTTCAGAGTTCTCGTGGTCTGAGGCAAGGGGATCCGTTATCTCTTTTACTTTTTGTTATTGTGATGCACTAAGCAGGATGATCTCGGCCTTGTCGGCTAATGGTTTTGTTAGGGGTTTCCAAATTGGTTCTCCAACCAGGGACATCACTACCATTTCTCACTTGTTTGCAGATGATATGCTTATTATGTGCGAAGCTGATCGGGACCAGGTGCGGGCTGTAAAGGCGTGTCTACTGTGTTTTTAAGCAGTGTCTGGTCTAAAGTGAACTATGATAAATCTGAGTTGGTACCGATTGGAGAGGTTCAGAATATTAGGGAGTTGGCTGACACCTTGGGTTGTAAGATAAAGTCTCTTCCTATGACTTACCTGGGATTACCTTTGGGTATAACTCCGAGGGCACGCTCGATTTGGGACACAGTAATTGAAAAAATAGAAAGGAAACTGGCAGGGTGGAAGAGAATGTATTTGACAAAAGGGGGTCGGATTACTTTGATTAAAAGCACACTTTCTAATCTACCTACTTATTTCTTGTCTTTATTCCCTATTCCGGCAAGTGTGGTGAGTCGTCTTGAGAAGTTACAGAGAGATTTTCTGTGGGGTGGAATGGGAGACGAGTTTAAATTTCATCTGGTCAAATGGGAGAAGGTATGCCATCCTATCTCCAATGGTGGTTTGGGTATCAAAAATATGCAGCTGTTTAATCGGGCGTTACTTGGTAAATGGCTGTGGAGATATACCAAGGAGCCAGAAGTCCTATGGAGAACTGTGATAGAAAATAAATATGGTGGTTTAGGGGAAGGTTGGTGTACTAGAGAAGTTAGAGGGGCACATGGAAGGGGGCTATGGAAGTATATTAGAAAAGGGTGGGAGGTTTTTTATCGACACACGAGATTTCAGGTGGGGTCAAGTGCCATGATCAGATTTTGGAAGGATGGATGGTGTGGTAACAGTGCCCTCCAAGAGTTGTTTCCTATTCTCTTCCAGATAGCAAGTGCCAAAGAAGCTACAGTGGCAGAGGTTATGGGAATCTCAGAAGGGGGTATCCACTGGAATATCAATTTCAACCGGGCGGCACAAGATTGGGAGATGGAGATCTTCGCAGAATTTTATAGTTATCTATACTCTTATAGTCCTAATACCCAGCATGAGGATAGCCTCTAGTGGATTCCTGTAGGAAAAGGGGTTTTCACTGTTCGTTCCTATTATAAGGTCCTTGCACAAGTGCCAGGAGCACAGTTTCCCTGGAAAAGGCTCTGGCGACACAAGGCCCCTCCAAAAGCTTCTTTCTTTGTGTGGACAGCGGCATTAGGCAAGATTCTTACTACAGATAATCTGAGAAAGAAGAGGATAATTATCGTAGACTAGTGTTGTATGTGTAAAGGAGGAGGTGAGATGGTGAATCATTTACTCTTGCATTGTGAGGTAGCTAGGACGCTCTGGAATGAGGTATTTAAAAGGATGGATCTTGCTTGGGTTATGCCGGAATCCGTGGTGGATATATTGGCGTGTTGGACATTTATCCGAGGTGTGCATCAAATCAAAGAGATTTGGAAGATGATTCCTATTTGTATCATGTGGTGCCTGTGGCAAGAGCGAAATGAGAGGACGTTTAAAGACAAGGAGAGATCGATGGAAGAACTAAAAATTGTCTTTTTTAGGACTCTTTGTACTTGGGCCATTGCTGTGGACTTTAATGGCATGGAACTTCATGATTTCCTAGTTTCTAACGTGCCTTTGTAAATAGGGCATACATTTTTGTAACTGGCAGTTGTTGCCTTTTTGTTAATAATACTTATCTTACTTATCAAAAAAAAAAAAGTATCTAAAACTGCATTTCATCTTTATCAAGCTGTTAATATTTATAAAGCCAGGTTTACTTATCAAAAAAAATATTTATAAAGCCAGGTCATATTTATTAAGCTGGCTTCTTCTTGTCTTAGGGATTTTCTTTCTTTTTTGGCAACTGTCTAAGGGTATTCTAATTTATGAAAGAATTACCTCAGTGTGTACTCGGAAGTTGGTTGTTTTGAATAATTGGTTGCCATGAAGGGAGCAGCTTCTGTTGCACCATTATTAGTTTCAACACATAACTAATCCTGCTTCATCTTCTTTCAGGGATGGTAGCGACCATGGCAGAAAGTTGGAACCTGCAGGAATTGATATAGATGTTGCTTTTAGCCAAGACAGTCTGTATGGCAGTGCAGAAGGTGAAGTGACTCGCAGTGGCAGTGGTAATTTGATGGTTGTTGCAGCTGTGAACAATTTGGATCATTTGTCAGGTCAGCAAAGAGATGATGAGTTGACAGTTTTGGAGGATAATGTGGCTCTTATTGCATCTCCGAAGAGGTCTCTAAGGAGAAGGATTGGAAGAAATGGATCTATAGGTGTTGCACCGGATAATTTAGACCATTTGTCACATCAGCAAATGGACGATGAGTTGGCAGATTCTGGGGATGAAGTGGCTCCTAGTGTTTCGCCAAAGAATGCTGTAACTAGAAGGAAGTTGAGGGTGGTACTTGATCTTGAGGATGACTGAGATGGGAGCATGGCCAGCTTTCTTCCATTTTAATGCCATTACAATTTTAATTAACTTCAGTTATATTACATAGTTGTGTAAAATAATTCATTGAAATTTGCGGTTACCTATTGATCTTTTCTGAGTTCCTCAATCCTAGCCAGAAAATGTTTGGATACGTGGAATTCCAATGTTCCACGTATACAAGGTCTATTACTTGTTTGACTCTGAATTTTATATGCTGTCACTTTTATTTCTTTCCATAGTTATGTTTCCAACATCAATTTTGTGATAAAAACTAGATCAGTATTTCAATATTATACCACACTGCCGACATATCACACTAATTAATAATCTTTAATATGCTAATGCCTGCCATTATTTTTGTTGAATGGCTTCAAGAGTCTATGTTCCTGCCCAAATAATTGTATCTGAGCCATTAGTTTTGTTTAGAGGACTGAATTATCCTTTAAACAACATCAGTCCATATAAGATGCATCCTTAAATTTCAAGGAAAAATATCGTTTAGAATCAGTCTATAATGTTGTCTGCCAGAATTTCACTGCTGATCAGTATAATGCTATGTAATTTTGTTTTCTCGTTCGAAATGCTTAACTAATGGGTTCCTACTTTTTCTTTTTTTCTCCTAAAAGGATTTAATATGAACTGTGCTCTCCGTTGGACATTCTGCTGTAATTGGCATGTTTGGCTGGGGAGCCTTTGAATGTTAGACCGTGAAAGTAGGTCACCAGCAACCATCCATCGTATATATTGCAGAAAAATAGGTATTGGGTTAGCTAAATCTTCCATAAGCAAGTTAAACAAATCAACAAGGAAAATATGCATCTTGTGACCAATTACTTGGGGATCCCCATCTGGTTGTTGGACTCAACTAAGATCAATTCAGTTCAGTTTAATTTTAAGTTGAGTTTAACATCCAAACACCCAACTCTCAAGCCACTAAACTTATCTCAACTCAAAACTTCTTTATATGTGAGACTCACAATCTTTTTCAACTTAACAAATCTTTACACGCGAGACCTACAACCTTTTTCAAATTCCTATAAATATATCTAAACTCATTTTAACATTCAAATACATCTAAACTCATCTTAAGTGGGCAACACAAAACTCCACCATCTCAACTCACTATTATTCATAAATAACTCAACTCAGCTCAACATCTAAACATAGTCTAAATAACATGTGGAAGTCTGTCTCAGAGCCATTAACAAGACTTCCACCTTTTTTTTTTTTTTTCCATCTATTACTGTGTTTAAATATGGTCTACTAGTTCTTCAGATCTTAATTAAATATAATCTATCTGATTGTGTTTTGGACGGTGATTCATGTGGTCAATCTGTTGGACGTGACGTGAACGTGGTCTAAAACTAACAAAATTAAACCAAAACCAAAATCGATTGCATGTTATCAGAGAATTGAGAAACAATCCATTCGAGTCACTGTTTTTAATAAAACAAAAACAGAACAGAAAAAATAATAGAAAACATTTTCTTTTTTACGAAAACCAATGCAATCGTGCTCTAAACTTGATCCTGAAATACCTACATTTCATGTTTCTTGGTGAAACTTATGGTGTAGGATTTTTTTTTTTTTTCCCTTTCCTTTTTCTTTTATTTCTGAGTTTAACTATCAAACTCGGTCTTTGAGAGCATTAATCCAAAGGTCATGTTGTCACGCTTGATCTTTAGGCATATTCATCCTCTGCATATCTTAAAGGTGAGATAAGCTCTTCAGATTGCAACATTTATCTTATCTCGACTTGAGTTATAATTTTTTTTCGACCAGTTCCTCCCAAAGTTCATTGGCTCACTCACTAAATTGCAATATCTCAATCTTTCAAAAACTGGTTACCTTTGGAGCCATTCCACGACAGCTTAGAAATCTCTCAAGCTTGATTTCTCTTGATCTCAGCCATAATGATCTCATTGAAGCACATAAACTTGGACATGGGTGGTGTCAATCTCAGCCTGGCAGTCAATTGGTTGGATACAATTAACATGCTCCCTTCTTTATCATACTCGCATCTAAGTGGTTGTGAGCTCTCCATGCCTATTCTTCTGGTGATTTCTAATGCTACTCTTACTTCACCACTTTCTGTCCTTGATCTCACTAGCGATCATCTCAATTCCTCTGTATTCCATTGGCTATTCAAATATAACAATACCCTTGCTGTTCTTAATCTCTATGATAACAAGTTAGAAGGTCCTATTCCAAATGCCTTGGGGAATATTGAAGGAATGATAATCTTGTTTACAAGGCATGATACCAAAAGCTTTTGAAAATCTTCATCGTTTAGAAGTGTTAAGACTTATCAAACAATAATATAAGTGGAGAGGTACCTGATCTGATAAAATTCCCTCTATTGGAAGAGCTGAATCTATACAAGGTGTTATCAGTGAATCACATACAAGCTGAATCTTCAAATTGTTAACAAGGTGTTATCATTGAATCACATTTATGGAATCTTTCCCCGTTACAACAATTGGGCTTCTCATTTAATTCTCTCTTTCATTGAGCTTTAGTCCAACCTGGATTCCAACATTTCATCTCGATACCATAAAATTGAGCTCTTGCAAAATGGGGTCAGCTTTTCCTCGATGGCTTCAAACCCAAAAGAATTTTTCATGGCTTGATATGTCTGTCGCTGGAATTTCAGATACCATTCCCAACTGGTTTTGGAATCTCTCTCACAGCCAGATCAAGGGTTCCATACCTTTTCAATGGTTTTCGTCAAAATTAATCAATTTTCCAACATTAGATTTGAGTTAAAATCGCTTCAATGGTATATTGCCACTACTTCATTCTAGTGCAGTGGTGTTGAATCTCTCAAATAATTTGTTCCAAGGATCTATCAAATCCATATTTGAGACTAATGGATCTATATGTAATCTCGGGCAAATGAGCTATCTTGATCTTTCAAATAACTTACTATCAGGAGAACTCCCTAGCCGCTTGGCAGCTATGAAATACCTAATTGTGCTTTAACTTGGCAAACAATAATCTCTCTGGGAGACTCCTTGATTCTATCGGGAATCTCATTGAGATTCAAAAGTTGCATTTACGAAACAACAATTTTATTGCAGAGTTGCCCAAGTCATTGATGAACTGTACTTCAATCAAGGTATTAGATCTAGGAGAAAACAAATTATCTGGGAGAATACCTGCATGGGTAGGGACAAGCCTATCACGTTTGAGCCAATGGTTCTTCAAGTTAGTTGATGATTGAGGGAGGGGATTCATCATTCAAAGAGATATATCGTTTAGTCACGAATTTTACATTTTATTTATTGTCTTAATTTATAGTTGAGTAAAGAATTCAGAAAAGAAAATTCAAACTAAGTCTGGAAAAATAAAAATAAAAATAAAAAAATAAACTAATGAAGTGTTGCTTGATATCAATTGGAAACTGGAGTAAAGGCTATATAGAATGGGTGATTTGTGACAAAAGTTTCTTCCTTCCTGAGGAGGTCACATCCGCAACCCACCCACAAGACTAGAACACTTGCATGGGCCTATGTTTTAAGCCAACAGTTTTCACTTGTTCAAAGGTTTCAATTGATGATTCTGGTTTAGCTTCGAGACCCAATAAGTACGCTACACTGCAAAATTCGTGTCATCAACATGATTCCATTCTAACATTGAAGTCAACTTTTTCACAAATTCTCAAAAGCATGTTTAGCTAGACATGGTTTGCTTGAGAAATCTTCCAGAAAAGTTGATTGGACAGAGCCAAGTTGATTCTCAGTTCGTTCCTCAAGCATCTATCCTGCCCCTTTCTTTTGGACTCGAATCTTCTTCTTATAAAGAAGACGGAAGACTTGCATATTTGCTCAGAAACTCGTCCTTGAAATTCATAGAGACCTATTGACCTCCACACTGTACAATTATCATTTATGGAGTTCAAGTCCTAGTTGCGTGAATGGTTTCGCAAGTAGTAACTTGTACAATGGCTGGAAATTAAACTGGTTGATTTGATTGATTTCTGGCACAACGTGCGGTGGCTTTATCAAATATTGGAACTTGAGCATTAGCAGATCCTAATACGCCCAAGTTGGAGGAATAAAAATGAGTTCAGCATGATGACAGATCCTCTTATGTAGAGATCTTAAGCATTATGTGGGGACAAAAATAATGACGCACGACTTTTGTGGCATACATGTATGACAAAAATTCATAACATTACATTTTGTTGTTCACACACCATCACCACCATCCTTTTTATTTTTCAAAAGAGAAGTGATGGGTTCACAAAAGTAAAATTCACAAACTGACGTGATTAGATTTGTTGCGTTACATTTCAAAATCCATAGAGACAAGTGTGCGATTGATGCCATGCACGTGCAGTGAGCTTACATTGCAGGCATGAACCAATGAGTAAAGATTGAAGAGAGAAACAAGTGGACTTGAATAAGTAGAGTACTCACTCTTTAACCCACCAGCGTACATAACAGCATCCATCATCATTCCAATTCTCAAAGTACAACATCTATGAGAACTGATTAGATTATAATCTCACAAGGAACATTCACATATTGGTGGAACATTCAAGAAATTGGCAAAGAACATCTCTCTCTCTCTCTCTCACACACACACAAGCATTCAGATACAAGTAATTGAGACAAACAAATTAATATATCAACGAATGGTTAATGCGAATCAATAAAGTACAACATCCATACAACATAGCCTGCTCGGATGCAGACCAGGTAAAATTAATGTCGAACCAAAGAAACTTCATTAAACACTCTAACTGACCAAGCATAAAGACAATGTAGAAGTGAGAAGCATTTACAAAGTAGACGTTACTCGTACCGAGTTATCAGCTGATCCAGTAACGAAAATGGGTAAAGTCGGGTGCCAATCAACAGTTGTTATAGCAGCACTGTGTGGAAGAGTTCTCAACCCATTTCTATGACCACGAACCTGAGCCACAAAATAGAAACAAAAACTCAGATTAGAACAGGAGCACCACCAGCATCCGGAACAACTGGCATGAATGGATGTTCCAGACCACCAAAATGATCAATACAGCTTTGATCTACTTTTGTTTAGTCTTGTCCATATATTTTTTTGATAAGTGGTCTTCTCCATATATTAACCAAGGTCAATATGTTAACAAGTTACCCTAGCCAAAGTAACCAACCCAATCAGCCGCATGTTTGTGTGGGTTGTAGATGGATGCAGTGATATGTATAGAAATACACATGCATGTGTGTGCGCGCGTGTGTGTGGCAGTGGGGTGGGGATGAGATCAACCTGATATATGGGCGCTCTTACAGAACCGGATGTCACCAATAGTCTCCTCCCATTAGCATCTAAAGTCATTTCATGTCTACAAATTTTTGAGCTCTCAGGGAGACAGAACCTACAGAACAAAAAAAATTAATGTTGTTGAGGTTCCTTCGAAATCTCAAATGCAACGGTAAAGGATATGCAACTATCAATAAACAACCAGAACATGGCAGGTTTTCCAAGCAAACCGCATAAAATACCTTGTGCAATGACAGTGACAAGGTAGCACATAATCCTATATCCAGTCCTAAAGCTGAATTCAACAAATTCTCTCCATTTTACTATTTACCTGATTTTAGCCTTCCCTGACCTTCACCATAACCATTATGAAGTTTGAAAACTCTCATGTCCCTAGTAGATATTTTCTTCATAATCTTCACATTCATCGAGTTAAATGATTCGCACATACATAAGGTTTCACAGTAAAAATCAAAATTTCAGAAACTTAAAAGCATGAATTCATTCTTGATGAAGTTAGTGATTGGCAACTTTTTCAACTTAGTGCTAAATGAGTGAGGGAGGGGGTGGGGGGGGGGGGGGGGGGGATAGGGAGAATCTTTAGAAAGCATAATATAGGAGAAAGAAAAAGAGTTAATGGATACTCGCATAGCGGCATGGCCAAATCAGACCATCCCTACCTATATCTAAGCACATAGAGGCCCCATGGAGGAAGACAGAATCACTCCAGTCCTACAATTTGACACATGGTGTAATATCCTAAGTCCCACAACACACTGGTGATGACATCATTGTGTACGTAGAAAGCATTTAATGATCACACTTTTTTGTGAAAGCCCAAGAGGTAACAGCTGAATGTCAGAATTATTTCATCCAGTGAGTCATGACTTGATAATGTAATTCCAAGCAATGCAATTACCTACTACAGTTTCTTGACCATAGAACTTGACCTTGGTTCTGCAAGCTCCATTCAAAAATCTAACACCACAAACTAATTCTGTGAGGTTTACAGTTTTCATAAGATGACAGAACATAAGATTTTATGAAGTTAAAAAAAATAAAGGAGCTAATTAATAAATACTTGCCTTTCCGTCTGAACCCAAGCTAAAAATGCTTGTCTCATCAGGTCCAAAAAGAATAGAGCTTATACCAGAATCATGTGCAGGCCAGCCAGTAATTTGCAGACCAGCAGCCATGTCTTTCACTAGTTAAGGAGATATGCATATCAAATGGACGATCAGTGCTATCATCCTCAGCTCTAGACAACTGTGTACCCTTTCGCTTTGGTTGAATGATTGGGCCACGAGTTGAAAAGAGAGAAAAGGGTCCGGGGGTGGTAATGATGAGGCCGAAGAAGACCTCCAAAAACATGGATCAAGAGGGTTGCTTTAGGAGAAAATGAATTTTCCACTTCTCAAGTACATGCAAATAAAAGTTTTAAAAACACGGGTTTTTGCTTCACATGCAAATTCTTTTGAGATGATGTTGAACATCACCAGGGTAAGGGCCATCCAGCCCACCCATAGAGAGTACACCCAGGATATACAACCCCACTCACCAGAACCACATATCAGGTAATCCAAGGGAACTCTTAGGGCCTCTTTGGATGCTAAAAAACCACTAGGGGTTGCCCCCTTCCTGCACCCCATGGGCGGAGGGTGAGGTTTGCCCCCCCGGGATCCACCCCCAAACACCAGGGTCAGGGCCCCCTGTCCCGGTGCCAGCGGGTGGGGGCGGACCACTGGACCGTCAGCCCTGTCCACCATGGCACCACCCACCCAAGGCTATGGGAAAAAACAAAAAAAAAAAAAAATTCACAAATTCACAACAAAGTATAAAAATCCACAAAAAACCCAAACCAAAATACAAATACACATTCCACAACAAAATACACAACAAAAACATCCTAAATTACTAAAAAATTATTCTAACCAAACAACAAATCAGTCCATCAGAAAGAGAGAGAGAGAGAGAGAGAGAGAGAGAAGAAGAGGAGGAGGACGGCGCTGTGGCAACTAGCGAGAGGCTCTGCTGAGGGAAGAACCACGAGAGAGGAAAGAGAGAGGGGGAAGAGAAGACTGCCGCTTGGGGGGAGGGGGGGGAAGAGAAGACTGCTGAGAGAAGACTGCCGCTTTGGTAATGAATTTAATTTTTTATATATATATATATTTATATATATATAATTGGGCTGGACTTATAGCTGGGTGCAGAGGGGGCCAGGCCTGGGCCCAGCCTGCACCCCACCCCCGCATGGGGCGGGCGGGGTTGACTGCCTCGAAAGTCAGAGATGATTTTTCTGTCAAAATGTATTCATTCCCAAACACATATCTGCAGGGTAAAAACTCCTTGAGATTTTTAAAAACACAAAAACACTACAAAAAAACCTCCAAATAATATTTAAAAAAAATTAAAAAAATAAATATAGCAGCCACCCCGTAGAGGAGCCACCATGGGCAGTCTGATCTAGCCGCCACAGGAGGCTCGATCTAGGCCTCTCCGTGGTGGCCAGAGTCTTAGCAGCCTGATTTGGGCCACTGTTGGTGGCCAGGGTGGAGACCCCATGGTGGCAACCACCACATGGAGGCTGTGCACTTTTTTCTTTAAATAATTTTTAAAAATTATTTCTTATATCCTCCCAAAAGCTCTGATAAGAAATTTTACAGCCTAACATACTTTAAATAGTTCCTATCACTTTTTTGAAACTCTATCAAAACATCCTCTAAATTACAACTATTCATAAGAACTTTTACACCATTCAAGAAAACTTCTTACATCCAAACATCACCTTAGTGTGGAACAAACTCAAGATGTCCAAGTCTTATGATTCATCCCAAGTGCCCATCAGCCAACTGTGCCAAGAGGTCGCAGTAGTGCAAAAACATGTTACATGGATTTACAATTATTCATTAAAGAACTTGTAAAAAAAAAAAAAAAATTATTCATTAAAGAAAACAGGTCACCTTTTGACTACTATGCTGCACCTTGATGCTAACCGAAAATAGTAAATCTAACGTGCAAATTCTCAATCACTATAAAGCAGAGTAAGCTGACAGGCCTTAACATTAAAAGGATACCAAACATGTGAATCATTCCATCGGTAGCAGAAGCGGCTAAAATCTTTCCATTGTGATTGAAGCATAGGGAAGTAATTGCAGGTGGATCTTTACCTAGAGGAAGGACTGTCTTCAAGAAAGGCAAAAATCATTAAAGGATGAATAAAAACTCGCAACTATAAGCAAATATAAGGTTCTAAGATGAATAAGCACATACCACAGCCTTCCAGGTTTTCATGTTCCATACAGTTAATGAAGCACAGCCCAAACTGTCAATAAAGCTTGAGCCATGACTACAAAGAAAATGAATTCTTATTAATCCCTCTTGCATCCACAGAAAGAAGAACTAACAAAAACTAAGCACATCATAAATAAATAAAAAATGTGAGTGAAATAAAAATAAAAACAATAGATCGATCTCCTTAGCATTACACATGACAAGGCTCAATGTCCTCACAGCCCAACAAAGTAAGAATGGTTTTAAGCCAAAGTTAAAGTCATTTGAACAGCACAAAGCAAGCATCCTACTTCAATCTGATAGTTAAAATAAAGAACTAATATTTGGTCAAACACAGAGGTGTGGTATTTAGCACTATATGAAATGCTAAGATTAATAGGAGGAGATACCCCCTTGAGGCTGCCGCAGACACAAAAAGGGGTTCTACAGGGCTGCACTTCAGGTCCAAGACACTGCAACACCATAAAAATGTAAGTGTGAGCACAAAGAAGAAGATCCAAGGCATAGTGTATTTAGGAGAAACCTTGGAAATGCTTCAGTTGTGCTGAGATCACAGACAACTCTCTTTGCATCAACATTCCATGCTTTAATACCACCATCAGCAGTGCCTATGAGAAGCTTTTGTCAAAAAGAACCACAAAGCTTAAAAGCATGTATATCTAATCTTATTTAATCACCGCCATTCCCATATATGAATTACTTTGAAAGCTTTACGTACCAAGCGGTCAGATTTACACTCCCAGTCCAGGGACATGATCTCTGCCCCACAATAAATGGTTGCATTTCTCGATGCTGGAGTTGAAGAGTCGTAAGTCCATATCCTTTGTTAAAAATACATGAAAAACAATTAGGTAATCATTTTGAAAGGAGCACATAATTAAGAACTTGAAGTCTTGGGTTTTTTTTTTTTTTTTTGGGGGGGGGGGGGGGGGGGGGGGGGGGGGATGTATCTTCTGCATCCATCCTTGCACACACATTTGAATATATGCATTGAGAGGACCTGGGAATCAACAACCCTTGTACAATTAGTCACTTTGTGTCACATACTTCAAGAAAAGTACCTTACTGTGCCATCCACAGAAGCACTGGCTATATTGCTCCCAGATGCAGAAAAGCGGCATCGACTGATCGGACTCGTATGCCCCAAAAAAGTCTCCTGAAAGCCATTGTTTTCTGAAAATTAGAGATACTCCAAGAAGACACAACATGCCGAAGTGGAAAATGATTTATATCTAAATATAAAAATTCCAACATTTACATATCAATTCCTAAAACATTTTACCTGAAAGTCGACTTTAACTTCAGGAAATTCATCTTCTACGTGAACTTCTTTGCCATTTTCTGCCACAACAAATTTAATTACAAAACCAACACTAAGTTCATGAATGAGGTCCCAATTAGGGCTGTACAAAAACCGACCACACCGGCTGTCACCGATGCAAACCGGCCACCAGAGTCTGGAACCGCCTGAAACTGGCAGTGAACCAGTCGGCTGGCGGCAGCAAAATAAGAAAACCAATGTCGGCCAGTTCGGTCCTAGTTTGAACCTGGTTCAAACCGCTGAACTGGCCGAGTATATATATATTTTATATTATACATTTAGAAAATGACGCCGTTTCACTCCACCCCCTCCCCTCCCTCTTCTTCTTCTTCCCTCTTCTTCTTTCTTTTGAATTTCTCTTCTCTCTTAGACGCAGCCCCGCAGCGCCACAACTCTCCGCTCCCCTCCTCCTTCATAGCGCCACCGACGGGAAACCGAACAACCGAACCAGAATCACGCCGACACCGAGGCTGCCGGTTTGCTCCCCCCAAATCGGCCAGTTCAGCTGGTTCTAAACATCTGTAAAACACATCGGTGTGGCATCGGTTTTGGACCGAAACTGCACCGACGACGTCGGTTTTCACCCCTAGTCACAATCAACTATAACCAATTGAAGTAATAATTATTGTATGCTATCAGCCCTTATACTGATGCACCGCTAGACTGTTTTGGTTTACAGTTCTGATATCATCTGTCTAACTGGTACAATCTATCTTATAAACATGGCACTTCTTGGTAGCCAACATGTCCCCCGATGATTGTCGGGTTTTTTTTATCATTTTCATTACAAGCATCCATGCTTGTTCACTATCCCCAAATTATGTGAGGAGAAAACTGTAGGAACAGAAACATACCGAAATAATCCTGCCAGATTTGACTGGTATCACCTGTTTCACCATCTGCCATACTAAGAACTGAAGAAGTAATTGAGTCATGAAAATATTTGGGCATGGTGAGCTCTGATTGAACATGGGAAGGTCCAGCAACAAAATCTTGATCCAACATTTTTCCAACCAATCCTGGACTAGCAAGAGGATAGCCTTCCTGATTATCTCTCAATATAAGAGGATCTTCTACATGAACAATGCTTGATGAACCATTAGTTTTTCCTGTGCTTCCATCTGATACTGATGATGCATTACTGAGTTCCAGGAAAATAAAAATAGATCAACATCCAAAGAAAAGCGGTGTATTACCATGGAAATAAGAAAGACTGGCCATTACCTCCTTAATCGACATAATTGGGCATCTTTTTCCTCCAATAAAGCTTGAAGTTGTGATAACTTAAGATTGAGTTGCTTGATATCCTTTTTGAGACGGTTGGCAGTGTTCTTCTCTGAACTGATCTTTAATAGGGCAGGGAGGCGTGATTTAGCTAAGGATATATTCTTTCAGAACTAAAAAATGTAAAGATAATAACTGGAATTATTCATGAAAATAAATCAAATAGTATAAATGTGCATATCTTTTGAGATAGGAGAAAGAGGCCCTAGGAGACATGAAATAGAGGAATAAATTGGAAAAGACATAACCTCAAGATAAACAGGCTCATCCCTATACCAGAATTCCTATTAATCCCTCGGGCTCACTTTATAATCCTTAAAGAAAAGGTTTTTGTTGAAGGGGTCAGGATCAACCTTGAGGCCATGAAATGCTCCTTGAATGACAAAACATCAATGCAAACAATTTGAACATGGCCTGCATAATAACTCCTATAAACAACATACCCATAAATAAAATAAAATAAAATAAAAAAACCTCCTACAGACAACATAATAGAGACAGAAATATAGTAGAACACAACATAACATTTGATCTTCATTTGAAGTTCAAATATCAAGTTTCACCATCGCCACCAAAGTTCATGTGAGTCATATGCATGTCTAAACAGAGGAACTCAATGAAGATACAATAATACTATCACACAGCCACCAACCGAGGAAGATGATCAACTTACAACACAAAGTAGATGGAATGACTTTCATCTAAATAAAGCTGGTTTTATATGGTATTATTGGAATTGTGTTCCTTGCATCAGAAACATAAGAGAGATGTTGAAACCAAAGTATCATAATAGAAGGAAAGAATAGATGAACAAAATTAGTTCCAAAGGATATGAGTTCCATTGAAGATCTCACTAAAGAAGTTCCGCACAGAAAGACGCAAGGCCTCATACCATTCCTTTGAGAAATATATTCGAAATTCAGGATCCAAGTTTGGGTTCTTTATATATGGAATGGCTGCATCACATGGCAAAGTATAAATAAGAGATAAAGTAGTCCATTAGGACACAAAAGACTGAATAAAAGAGACGCCCACCAAACCATGCAGTCCAATCCTCGTCCCTCTTCAAAAACTCGTTGCCATTCATATCGAACAACTCTACAACTTTATCCTTCCTTCCTGATTGTATAGCATGAGAGATGTAGTATCGTAGAATAGAGACCTCCAATTTAGACAGTGTAGTAATAAGTACTGTCTCAGACGAGGAAGAAAAGCACTTCTTGAAAAAGCTCAACAGACAAACTAATTTTTCTGCCTCAAATTTGGGTATGTATACAGAGAATATTAAGTCTAAAATCTTATCCACTTGGAACCCTTTACCGATATCTGTGCCTAATTCAGCCTCAAATACTTGCAGAGTATTAGTAAATCCTCTGAAGACAAGAAATTCTCTCACAAGTTCCTCGGCATACTGCATATTTTCCATCTTTTTCGATACCTTCAATGAAAAAGATACCCTCAGCAAAATTTACTATTTGCATCTAACAAAAAAAAAAAGGAATAATAAATATGAAATGCATAAATCAGCAAATGGATGCCTTTATATGGGATTACCTAATAGTGCATTACTATGCTCACTAGAAAATTATAGATGATTATACCAGTTTCTCATTCCCAGTGGTTTGTATATTATGTACACAATCTTCTGTGTATACACATGCACGTACTTCTTTACACAGGAACATTCTCGATAACTTATAATAAATTCCTCACTGGGAAAGTAACTGAAGTAGATTTCATTAACAAAAAATAAGCAACAAAACTTAAAAATACTTGACCTTCTAACCAACTATAAACTTGTATGAAGAAAAAGTATCAGGTGATGATAATGATGATGGGAATTAAAAGGATTATTTAATATAATGACAGTAATAAGAAGAAGGATACTATTATGACAACTTTTTTTTATGAATGATACTATTATGACAACTCAAATGTACATACGAATAACAAACAGGGAAAAAAGATCAAAGTAGCAATGCATCAGAGCTTAAACAACAAATGGGTGTTCTGGGCCAAAATGGCATTCATTAGCCTGATATTACAACCTGAGAATGTTGTAGGAAGATGGAAACTGAGATATTTGAAGTAATAAATATCATACGCTTCTTAGATGCAATCCTAGAAATTGGACCAGGATGATAAAAGGTGTTCAGCCGGCTGTGGTAAACATCAAATGAATTCAAAGAAGCCGAAATAGTATAAAAAAAGAACTGATAGCTTTACTTATCAAAAAAGAAAGAACTGATAGCTTCAACCAACTTAAGACACATCCAACTTGCTAACTATCAAAATTCAAATGGGTAATTATCCATCAGCACTAGATAATTCTTATAAAAAACCGCATGCATGATGGTTGTTCCTAGCAATGTAAATCACAATCATCAGTAACGTGTTTGGCCTTCTGGTGCCATTATGAGTGTTGCCCACTTCTTGGAATATCAAGTGGTAAAATTTAAGATTTATTATCTAACATACTAATTGAATCGTAGAAACATGAGCTTGTAATATAGGCACACTCTATATTATAAAAGAAAGCGAGTCTGAACACAAGGCCCAAGGGGTTGGCTCAAGTCGTAAAGGCCTTTGGGCTTGAGAGTATGCTCCTCTCAGGTCTAACGTTCAAATTCTCTTGAGTGCAAACAATCTTTCGGGGCCATTGGACTGATGGATTTTTCTCTTAAATTACCCGAGGTTCACTTATGGAAAACTCTTTGTCGAGGGCCTGTGCAAGGCGCTGATCTCAGACATCCGGTGCCAATAAAAAAAAATTATAAAAGAAAGCGAGTCACGTCAAAGTATCAAATTCACTCTTCCTTTGTCTAAGCTTAATGTGATCGCATTTGCCGTTCCAGTTAGAGGCAAGTACGCGGTGACAGTTCCAAATTTAGTTTCAACAACTTAAACTTTCATAAGTAGAAACCCAATTCAAATGCATCAAAAGTTAAGTTAGCACTCCCAGATACTGATTCCAATCCCCGATAACCAACTCGGTCTCCAGGAAAATCCTTTAAATTTATTTTCTTCCACAATCTAGCAAGAACAAACAGAATATATGAACTTTGTAAAACAAGATTAATTCAAGTTTAATCTAGAGATTGGATCACTTGATTTTAGGATATATATATATATATATATATATATATATATATATATATAAAGATAGAGATAGACAGACAGAAGAAATATATGATTGTAAGAGAATCATAAGGATTGTACCTTATCAAATGACCGAGAGAGATCGGAAATGGAAGAAGAGAAGGGATGTAGGGTTTGGCAGAGAGAGGAAAAGGGGAGTTTTCATGAATTAAAAGAGAACAATCGAATTAAGGGGTGAGCTTTGGCTCTTAAAATGTTTACGGTGGGAGGAGGCTGCCCGGGTGTGATTTAACCATAATCCGCCGCTTATGTGCGCCGTGAAGAAGGCTGGAAGCTTCCAGTGTCAATTGTTACCCGAAATATCGCACATATGTCCTTAAGCCTCCTACATTTTCCCCCCAAAAAAACGACAAAGCCGTTTTACTCCTTTTTCTTTTCTTTTTCTTTTTTTTTTTGGTTTCTTACTCCTTTTCATTTTTTTTTTTTTAAAGAAAAGATCTTCATTACTTCAACTAGTGTTATGGCCTTCAGCCATTACAAGAGGCATAATACAAGGATCTACATAGCCTATATCAAAAGTTTCTTAACTCGATGAAATTGTTTATTTGGCTAGTTGATGTGCCACTTTATTAGCATCTCTTCTCACATGTTGAATTTTCCAGTTTGTATCTAGCAATGTGGTCTTAGTATCCCCCACCAAACAGCTTAGTATCTCATTTTGCATTCTGCTTTGTCTCATAGCAGTTACTACATGATTTGAGTCCCTTTCGAAGATGACATCTTGAAAGTTCAATTCCTTACACATTCTTGTAACTGTGAGTAATCCCCTAACTTCTGCAATATCTAGCTGTGAACAAAAGATAAGTGGTTGCATTAAGGTGGCTAAAACTTCAGTTGTCTCGAATCACCACTCCAACTCCAATTCTGTAGTATTCCTCCTGTGTCATTTTACCCTTGCTGATATGCAAATAAATTGATTTCCTCCTGATTTGTTCTGTGAAGCATGTGAAGAAAAGTGGAATCAAAGTCTGCACCTGTAATAGAAGCTTTCTGTATTTCCTACTTCCTAACCCCAAACATCTTGTGCAGATGGGCATGACCAAAGAATATGAGTAGGTGTTTCAGTTGCATTCTGACATATGGGGCATAATGGATCAGCTATAATCTTTTTTTTGTATAAGTTCTGTTTTGTTGGTAAAGCATCAGTAATTGCACGCCAAATGAATACTTTGAAAGAATTTTTTGTTTGCAGCTGCCATATTTGTTTCCATAATTCTCTCTGATTCCCTTTAGTTGAGGATTCCCCCACAGATGATATGCACTTCTCATAGATATTTTGTTGTGGCTTTCCATACCAGCTTATCTTCCCTAGCACACTGTGACACGGGTATCTTAAGTATTTCTTTGACCTCTTCCTCATTGAAAACCTCTCTCAGCAATTGCATGTCCCACCATCCCTTGTTGTGATCAACTAAATCTGCAACATTTGCATTTCTTGGCAGAACTCTCATTGGAGATTGAATGTTGCATAGTCCAGTTGTTGGAATCCAGTTATCATTCCACACTTTTATTTTTTCTCCATCTCCTACTCTACATATGCAGCCTGGTTTTACTATGTCGATTGCTGAGTATAAGCTCCTCCAAACTAATGAGAGTCTTGATCCAAGTTTGGCATGTAGAATGGATGAACTAGGGAAATAGATTGCCTTCATTATTCTGGCTGCCAGTGATGATGACTGAGTGAGAAGTCTCCAAACTTGTTTAGCTAGAAGGGCTTAATTGAAACTCACTAAATCCTTAAATCTCATTCTTCCTTCTGTTTTGCTCAAAGTCAAACAATGCTAGCTTTTCTTGTGAACTTTGGAATTATTTTCATCAGAATCCCACCAAAAGTTTGCCATCAAAGCATTAAGTTTATAGCATAGTGTCTTAGGTAATGAAAAACACTCATACTATATGTAGGAATAGCTTGAATGACAGCCTTGATTAAAATCTCATTGACAGCCTGTGACAAAAACTTATTCTTCTAATTCTCAAATCTCTTGTTGACTCTTTTAACAATGCCTTGGAATTCCCTAAGTTTAGACCTTCCAATGAAAGATGGCAGTCCCAAGTACTTTTCCAGATTAGTAGAAGCTCTTAAACCAGCAACTTCTGTAAGATAATTCCTGGTCAATTGCTTAGTATTTGTGCTAAAAAACAATGATGTTTTCTATCTATTGAGTTCCTGTCCAGAAGCCAATTCATAACCATGTAAAATTTTATTCAATCCTGCCCATTCTTGTAGAGAATCCCTACAGAACAACAGATTGTCATTTGCAAAAAACACACGGTTCATCTTTATCTTCCCCCTAGCCAATGGAACCCCTAAAATTATAACTTTTATGTTATGCTTGGATCAGTTTAGCAACTAATGCTTTAGCACAGATAATGAATAAAAAATGGGATAATGGACAACATTGTCTTAATCCCCTTGATGGTTTAAAAACTTCTTGAGGTACCTCATTGAGTAAAACTGAGAATGATGATGAAGTTATACACCTTTGAATCAATTCAGTCCATTTTATATCAAACCCCATTTTGAGCATTGCTTCTTTAAGAAATCTTCATTCTACCCTATCATAGGCATTGCTCATATCCAACTTCATTGTCATATATCATTTATTTCCATGCAACTTTGTTTTCATAGTGTGAAGTATCTCATATGCTACTAAGATATTGTCTGAAATTAGTCTTCCTAGAATAAATGCACATTGATTCTATGATATAATGACAGGCATGATTTCCTTCATTCGATTGGCCAAAAGCTTTGTAACTATTTTGTACAGCACATTACATAAGTTGACTAGTCTGTACTCAATAATGTTCTTTGGGTTGTCATGCTTTGGTATTATCACTAGGTATGTGTAATTAATAGTTGACATGTTTTGTTCAGATTTTTGAAATGATAAAATGGCCTCACATACCTCATCTCCCACCATAGAACAGTATCTTTGATAGAAGCAAGCTCCATATCCATCTGGACCTGGAGCCTTGTATGGCCCCATTTGAAAGACTGCAGCTTTTATTTCTTCTCTGCTGAAAGGTAGAATTAACTTGTTGTTCATTTGTTGAGTAACTTTCATTTTAGTTGCATTAAGAAATTCCTCAATTTTAGTAGGCTCAGAGGTTGTAAACAAGCCCTTATAAAACTGAGTAAAAGCCTTCCCAAGCTTATCAGTATTTGTCAAATTAAGTCCAGTCTCATCCACAAGTTGCAAAATTGTGTTCCTCTTTTTTCTTTGGCTTGCACATAGGTGATATTATCTTATGTTTCGATCCCCATGTTGTAGCCATGACACCTTAGCCTTTTGCTTCCATTTCAAATGTTCCCTCTCAAGCAGATCATCCACTTCTTTTTTAATTTGTTTAACCTGTTGCACTGATTCTGCTGTGACTAATTGCTGCAATTGTTGCAACCTATTGGTTTTCTGAATTAAACTGCATCTTTCCTCATATTCCTTTTTATAACTCCATCTCCTTAAGTCACTCATACAATCCTCTAGCTTTTCCTTAATTTTTTGCAATCCAACAACATGACCTCTCCCTTGCTGCCATGCCTTTTTATCACATCTTCACAATCTGAGAAAGATGACCATCTATCTTCATATCTTCTTACTTGAGTAGGTCTGGTTGCCTTATTATTTTGCTGACTTAGTGACAATAAAATAGGACAATGGTTAAATGTAGATAAAGGCAACACTTTCACCTCACCCTCTCTAAAGGTTGCACACCATTCAGGATTTGCAATTGCGTGCCCTATCTAGTCTCTCATTTGTAAAGGAATTATCTTACTTGTTATTAGCCCATGTTTATTTTCCATTTGTAAAACCCAAGTTACTAAGCTTGCAGTCTTGCAGCACTTCCCTGAACCTTTCCATTTATTTTTCTTCTCTTCTAGCCCCTTCATACTTCTCACTTTGGTATAATATTTCATTAAAATCTCCTAAGCAAAGCCACCTTTTGGGATGTTGAAATTTAAGGTGTCTCAAGAGACTCCATCATGTGTGCCTATTTTCTGTTTTAGGATGACCATAGAAGCATGTTATCATCCAAGAGAAAATTTTTTGATCAATCCACGAGTTGATATCCCTATGGGAGAAGCTATGTATTCTGAGTTTGACCTCCTCCTCCCAAAATATAGCCAACCCCCACTTTTTCCTACTCCCTCAACAGTAAAGAAACCTTTAAAACCCAACCTATTTTTTATAGCTTCTAATTTCTTTTTATGCATCTTGATTTCCATGAGAAACAAGATGCTAAGTTTATGAACCTTAACCAAATGGCTAAGGTCCCTAACTGTCTGAGGGTTACCAAGCCCTCAGCAGTTCCAACTTAGAAGCATTTTTCCCTGCGAGGCTGATTAATAGCCTATGTCGATATATTCACAACAAATGCCACAACTTGTTTCTTGCCCGTAGCATCCTGATTATTCTCTAGAGCATAGGGAATATTTTCTTCTTCTGTTTTTATTTTCCTTGTAGCATAAGGAGGATTAGTCAGTACCTCAATATTACCCTGCCCCCTTGCCCTTCTTTCCCACTTATTTGCACTTGTCTTAGAAACCTGTTGTGATATGCTTAGGTGTAACTGAGCCTTCTCTGCATCTGTTCCTCTCTCCATAGTATTTGCCATCAAATCTGATGAGGAGTCTGGAATTGAAATGTTAGAGAATTATTAGCCATATCCAAAGCTAGCTTAGGTAAACATACATCATATGTGCTTCTGTCTTACTGTCTTGCATATCTTCATGTGGTGTTGTCTTCAACATAAGCTTGTTGCTCTCTTCCTCTATCACTCCATCATTTCATGTAAGACTCTGACTTTCTTTATCCTGACCAACAGACTTAGACATAGTGATACTTTGAAGTTGCTTTCCTGAACTTCTACCATAACTTGAACTTGTACCTGAGCTGGTTGTACTAGTTCCTGAGTTAGTAGCTCTCCTCCAAGTCCCATATTGATTTATACTAGTCAACTTAGAAGTATCCAATTGAGTGTTCTGGCCAACACAGCCACTGGAAGCATGTTTTATAACTCCACAAGTAAAGCAAAACTTGGGAAGCTCTTCATACTTGAAGTTAACCAACCCTCTAAGTCCCAGTAGATCCACCACTTTCCATCTTGCCAGTGGTTTCATTAAGTCTACTTCAACAAGAACTCTTAGCCATCTACCCCAACAATTCTCATTTATATCAGCATCTACTTTTATTACAATCATAATCGATGACCCAATTCTATTCCCAATTTCCTTATTCATACATCCCAGAGGTAAGTTGTGTAATTGGACCCATAGATTAGTGTGTGTAAAAGACAGCTCAATTGTAGGAGTATAACCCTCGAATTTTTTCAAGCACAACAAGTTCATATCAAGCATCCATGGTTGTCCCTCCCATATCCTATTCAAGTCTATCTCAGTTTGGAATTCGAATATATATAGGTTTTCACCTATTTCAATGATCTTGATTCCATTATAGAATTTTCATATCTTGAACATGGTATTTTTGAAGGCCTCTTTATTAATCTTCATATCAGCTATGATTTTTCCCACCAGACAAAGCTTACCTCTTTCCATGGTCTCCTTAACATTATTTCCTGTGATCACAATTTCTTCTTTTTCTTCCTCTGTTAGTGAAAATCTGTTCCAGCATTCAGTTAATTTTTCTGTCATCTTGTATTCTATATCAATCTTCTATTCTTGTTCAAGCTTAATCACTGAGTTCTGCTATCTTGCTCTCTCGAATTGCCCTTGGCAAGCTAACCTTCTAGTGAAGGATGTTCTTCCTTCTCGCTAGTGCGCTCTAGAAACGAGAGGAAAATCAATATTACAATTCATTTTCATCCTCTTGTAAGTTTGTGGAAAGACACATTTTTGGCATCGCTAAAAATTTTATTAAAAAAAATTATTTTCAATTTATTATCAATAAATAGACTAAATAAAGATGCTCACATAATTTATTATCTATATAATGGGCTTCAATATAGATATAGAGGGTTACCAATTGGGTACTTTTGTCCAAAGTTGAAACCATCTAAAACCCAAAATAATATTGCATGTAAACTTGGAAGGGCTTGATGGGCCTTGACTTGATGCGTGTGATCACTCGAGTGAGTAGGTTAGTCTTTACATTAACCATAAAAACAGGGGCTCTTGTTTTTTTGTGGGATTAATACGCGGTAAGCAAAAAAAATTAATTTTTCATATATCAATCACTGCTCTAACCTTTAAAGCATGTTTTGGCTTTGAAAAATACTCTAATCATAAAGAAATTATATAAAAATAATTTTATAAATTGATGTAATTTAATTTGATACATCATACTGTAAAATTACTTTTATTATAAGTAGATTTAACGGATCATATGAAACTATATAAACTTATAGAATTATTTTTATGTAATCTATTTATGACTGTATCACTGTCGCTAGTATTTCTGAGCCTCGGTTTGAGCATACTCTAGCTTTTTAGTCTATCCTATAGCCTACTTTTATCGCTCAATGTATTGCCAACCATGATAAAATTGAATTCGAGTGTGCAAAGCTTAACCCTTTTGGCTCAGCTCCTAAATAAATCCGAATAAACGACAAAGCCAAATTAATGCTAGTTAGCATAACAAATGATAATCATTTTGACCGAATTGTATAAATTTATTTTTTGTTTCCTTTTTTCAATTTTTGTATTTTTTAAAAATAAAAAGTAATTTATCTAGCTGTTTTTTCTTCTAAAAGGTCCCAAAATTAGAAAAAATAATAATTTATACAATTCGGTAAAAAAAAAAAAAAAAAAAAAAAAAAGATGGTTGTCATTTGTTATGCCCTCTAGTAGGGTCCTCAATTGTTTATGGTGTCTAGCGGAAAGGTCAATGTTGAGGTAACTCTTTCTCCATATATAGTATAAAGTCTCTCTTAGTCATGTCTTTATATTCTTTCTCATTCATTTTTCTCTTTAAAACACTGCTTAAAAAATAATAAAAGTTAGTAATTAACTTGATTAAATATATTATTATATGTTTAATATTCTCATTTTTAAATAAAACGTATTAATTTAATTAGATGCATTGTGATTTCTTTAATTACATATATTACTTATTTTTCATTCAATAATTACACAATTTGCTTGCATTACTTGCTCTGGAATCATGTCCGATCGAATTGCTCGCCGCCACAACCGAGCAACATAATCTCGAACTTGGGACAAACACTTTGCTCGCATTCCATGCTCGGGCAATTGGTAACAATTGAGAACTCCATTGGATCTACTGCCTCCATAGGCTAGCAAAGAGTGCTTGCCCACTTGAGCGAGCAAAAAGTTCTCGTAACCCGTGGGCAAGCAAAGAGTGTTTGTACCACAGGAAGCGAGCAATAGTAATATTTCTCACACCACGAAAGGGAGCAACAACATCTTGCACTCCAAAGGCGAGCAATAAAATCTCACACCCAACAACATGCTCTCAACCACACGACCTTTGGCAAGCAAGCTCGTGCCCTTGGGTGGCAGGTGTACTCTTCGGTCTAGGGGGGAGAAAAGAGCGTACATAGCCCGGGGTATGCAATAGAGTTCTCAATTGAAGAAATTACTCATACCCTAGGGAGACAGGGTACTCGCACCTTGGGAAGGCAGTGCTTGAACTTTGGGGTGAGCAATAACAACTCGCACAGCAGGCAAGGAGAGACTGCTCGCACTTAGGGGTGAGCATTGAGCATGCTCACCCAAGGGTAAACAAAAGAGAGCATGAACCCGGGGCAAGCAACGACATACCCACCCTAGGGAGATAGCTTACAACCCATGCAAGCATGGAGTGCTCAAACTCTAGTTATAGCAATGCCATGAAGAAATAGTGCTCGCATTACTTGCTCGAGAGTCATGCCTGATCAAATAGCTTGGATTATATGGAACTCAACTTTCAAGCAGTTTTACATGGGCAGGAAGCTCGGCTCTAGAGGATTTCTGTTGTGTGAAAAACAATGACAATAAAGTAAAACAAACACGGGAAAAACAAGCAATCACACACGACACAGTATTTACGTGGTTCGGCAAATTGCCTACGTCCACGGGAGATGCAGAGGATTTTATTTCTTGAGGAATCACAATACAATGTATGGGACGACTACTGTTCACTCTCATAAGATCACAAGTCAAAACAAAAAACCCTTTTATATGTTATGCGGCGGAAACCCTAAACAAAGTAGAATTAGCGATGTTCGCTCGAGCGACGTGTCGAGCCCGCATCGAGTGAACCTGTTTCCCGCAATTGCTCGAGCCATGTGTCGAGCGAAACTCTCTGACTTGCCTTTGCTCGAGCGGTCTATCGAGCTGTCTTTAAGTGAAGCTATCTGACGTGTATTCGCTCAAGCGGCTAGATGCTCCGCTCGAGCGGTGTGAACCAGACTCCATATACTCAACAATTCTCCCATTTGGAGACTGGTGCACCCACAGTGTCACCCTCTGCCTCAAACATGATATCCTCCACATCTGCAACTCATTCCTCCTGTCTTCATGCTAGAAGATCAACTGAAATTGCGCACAACTTCAGTTTCTCAAGTGTAATACCCTTTGTCAACATATCAGCAGGGTTCTTACTTCCACAAATTTTCTCAAGTAGCAACTGTTCATCATCTAACAATGAACGTATAAAGTGATACCTGATTTGAATGTGATTAGTCCTGGAATGAAACGCTGGGTTCCTGGCAAGGAATATGACACTCTGACTTTCACTGAAGAAAGTGTCCTTCTGATTCTTTTTACCCAATTCCTCCAAGAAGCCATGTATCCACACCATCTCCTTTGCAGCTTCTGAAACTACAATATATTCAGCTTCTGTAGTAGACAAAGAAACTGTCTTATGTAAATTGGAACCCTATGAACTTGCAGTACTACCCAGAGTATAAACAAACCATGTGGTACTTTTTCTACTATCAGTATCTCCAGCTAAATCAGCATCAACATAGCCATGCACCTCTAAGCCCTCTCCTGAAAAACAGAAGCACGTTTTTTAGAAACTTTTTAGGTACCTCAAAATCCACTTTACTGTTTTCCAATGTTGTTTTCCAGGGTTACTCATGTATCTACTCACAACTCCTACTGCATGGGCAATATCTGGTCTAGTGTAAACCATAGCATACATAAGTGTACCAATAGCTGAAGCATAAGAAACCTTACTCATATAGTCTTATTCCTCTTCTGACTTTGGTGCCTGATCCTTACTGATTCTGAAGTGACTACTCAAGAGTATGCCAACTGACTTGGCCTTGTCCATATTGAACCAGCTGAGTACCTTTTTCACATACTCAGCCTGTAAGAGTCTCAACATGCCTCTAACTCTGTCTCTAACAATTCTCATGCCAAGGATTTGCTTTGCAGCTCCCAAATCATTCATTGCAAAGTGCTCTGACATCTGCTTCTTCAGATTATTGATCTCATCAATACTAGCCCCTGCAATAAGCATGTCATCCACATATAGCAACAAGATAATGTAAGAATTGTCAAATTTTCTGACATAGTAGCATTGATCTGCTTTACATCTGATTTATCTTACACTGCACATGAAACTGTCAAATTTCTTGTACCACTGTCTAGGAGCTTGCTTCAGGCCATACAAGCTCTTCTTCAGTCTGCAAACTGAACCTTCATTTCCCTGTACCACAAACCCCTCAGGTTGGTGCATGTAGATGTCTTCTTCAAGATCTCCATGAAGAAAAGCTGTCTTCACATCTAACTGCTCAAGAAATAGATCTTCAGTAGCAACCATAGTCAAAACTAGCCTGATGGTTGTGATCTTCACCACAAGTGAAAAGATCTCAGAGTAATCAATACCCTGTTTCTGTTGAAAGCCTTTTACAACAAGTCTGGCCTTGTACCTCTTACTGCCATCATGCTCGGTTTTCACCCGGTACACTTACTTGTTATGTAATGCCTTCTTCCCTGATGGAAGTTCTGTCAACTCCCATGTCTGATTCCCTAGCAAGGAATCCATCTCATCATTTATGGCCAACTCTCACTTGCTAAAATCTTCATCTTGCAAGGTTTCTTGGTAACTCTGCGGTTCTCCACCATCTGTCAATAAAATATAATTCAAAGCAGGTGAGAAACGCTGTGGAGGACGAATAGTCCTAATTGACTTGCGAACTACAGCTGTAGGAGTGGACGACTCTAGATCTGACTGCGAAATAATAGGAATGGGTGTACTGGACCCATTCTCCCCATCACTCATTTCTCTACACTGCACTGTGACCTCTGGTAGGTCATCCAAACTCACAAACTCAGACTCCTGAGGAGCTGCTTCAGCAACTGTACTAGATTTGTCCTTGTACACAATCTTCTCATTAAATATCACATTCCTGCTTCTTATAATCTTCCGACCTTGATCATCCTAGAAACGATAGCCAAATGCCTCGTCTCCATAGCCAATGAAATAGCATTTCCTTGACTTAGCCTCAAGCTTACTACGAGTATCAGAATCAATAAGAACATAAGAAAGACAACTAAAAATTTTAAGATGAGAAAATTTGACATTTTTCCCGCTCCAAGCCTCCTCAGGCAATTCACAGTCCAACAGAACTGATGGCCCTCTGTTTATCAAGTATACTGCAGTGTTAACTGCATCTGCTCATAAAGTAGGTGGTAGCCCAGCGTGCAGTCTCATGTTTCTAGCATGCTCATTTATGGTTCTGTTCATGCGTTCAGCAACTCCATTTTGCTGTGGTGTCCCAGGAATGGTCTTCTCCATTCTGATACCCTGAGTTGCACAATACTCCTTGAACCCACCATCAATATACTCACCACCATTATCAGACCTCAACCATTTCAACTTCAAGTCTGTCTCTGTCTCAACCATGACTTTCCAAATTTTGAACACATTAAATACATCAGATTTATGTTTAAAAAAATAGACCCATAGCTTCCTGCTGTGGTCATCAATGAATGTAACATAGTAACGAGAACCTCCAAGGGATGCCACTGGGGAAGGTCCCCACACATCAGTGTGCACAAGATCTAGTCTCCCTGACTTCAGTGTTCTGCCACTCTTCAAGAAACCGACCTTCTTCTGTTTCTCCATAATGCAACTCTCACACATATTGAGATCAACTGACTTCAGTTCTGGTAGCTTGCCTCTAGATAGAAGTTCTTTCATACCCTTCTGACTCATATGGCCAAGCTTGCAATGCCACAAATCTGTTGTGCTCTCTACAACGGTAGTGACAATAGTATTAACCAATGATACCGATGTGGGTTTGGTCTTGATGGTTCTCGTAACAACGACACCATCATGGGTTTGGTCTTGATGGTTCTCGTACCGACGACAACACCAATGATATTTTTGTATAATTTGATTCCTTATAAGAGTATTTTAGTTCGTTTGGATAGGGTCATTTTAGCCAAACCTGAGAACTGTAGCATAGGCATACTTAGTCATATCAATATCTGTGACGGGGTTATTTTAGTTCAAGATAGGATTTGTAGAAGACCATTTTAAGTTCTAGTCGAACTCAGAACTGTATTGTATAATCTGTGGGTTCCAAATTCCAATCCCGTGCATTTGTCTTATGACAAAAAAATCAACCGGAGAATAATCTACACACTATACTTTTCAGAGGAGAGATGAGAAGAAGTCAGCATAGTGATGATGCCGGCTTATTTGTCTTGCTCGCATAGCGGATTAAACAAGTTGTCCTCGTCAAGATCCATGCATTGCGGCAATTATATACATAGAGAATTTATGTAACTCATGCATGGTTTGAGACAAAACTGATTTAAAATGATATTATGATTTATACAATACATTTTTTTTAATAATTCTAGCTGTTTGAGATTGAGGATATTTTCGTAAAATTCTGAAACTCAAATATTAAAAACACATTTTTTATTACTAAGTACACTATCACCTTGATAGGTTATAAAATAATTTTGTGAATATTATTGTTTAGAATTAAATGCACTTATTATGATCTTGAAAGTTAAAAATTTAACTATATTAGTATCTAACAGTTTTAAAACTTTTGAATCAATGATTGGATCTTTAATATTCAATAGTTTAATAATATGTGGTACGAAAAAAATTATATATTTGGTGTAATATAGTAACTTGGAGGTGATAACTGAGTTATTCTATTATCAAATCGGTGTATAGATCGAACACACTATCAAATAATTTAAATGATAATATTTTATTTATATGATTAATATTTTAAAAAAATAACAAACGTATAAATCATATTTGAAAATGATCCGACGTTGAGTCTGACAACGAGGTGAAAATTAGACAATATAGGTGGGGACCATTGGGGTCCATGTGACAACCCTTATCAATTTACATTCTATTTATTTATTAAACTAGTCTATTTGTGAACATGAAATTATGATCCATTATTAATGATACAATTTTTATAGAACTCAACTCAATCCAATTAATATTCTCGAACAAATTCATATGAAAGATCAATTTAAATTGTAATTAAGCTTGCTCATATATTAATAAGAATATGATGCATAAATACATGTATTGTATATGATGAGAAATTATATTTAACAGTCGGTCTAATTTTTCTATATCATACACCACGTTACGTCACGGTTTGCAACTCCAATCTTTCTCTGCTCGTGCTTCTCTCTCTATGAAAAATCAACCCCTTGTTCGAATTCATTCTAGAGGAGTGAGAGAGGGCTCGATGAATGAGAGAGTTCGAGGAGAGAGATGACTCAGTGAGAGAGAGGGAGCTCGATGAGAGAGAGAGGGCTCGAGAAGAGAGAGAGAGAGAGAGAGGGGGAGAGGGAGCTCAAGGAGGGAGAGATTGATGAGATAGAGAAAGGGTTGAGTGAGAGAGAGGTCGAGGAGAGAGAGAGATTTAGGCTCAAATGTAGCAATCTATTGTATAGAAGAGAACTTTCGAAGAGAAAGAGTAGAAAGCCTTCAAGGAGAGAGAGACGTGATGAGAAAATGGGATTACGGGAAAATTACAGAAAAAAAAAATAATAAGAGTGCAATGTAGAGGCTATTGTATAGTAGTCTTCATTATATATATATTGCATACTAGACATAAAGTAATGCTATAAATTTATCGTGTCAAGTTGAATTTTTTTTTTTCCTTTTATAAAAGAGGATAGAATTTCAATTTTATTAATAATCATCACTTATAGCGGAGAATATTTTATACAAAATGGAGCTTGAAGGTTACATAGAATTTTAAAAGAGTAATACTACATACAGTCGTGGAGTGCGCAAGCGCCGTGCAGTTGCTTTAAAAAAGTGTGGAGTTCACTATTAAAAAATTAAATTTATTTTCATGTGGGTCCTATATTTATTCACTTTTTTCAAAGCGACTGCACGGCACTTGTACATTTTGCAAGTATCATTTCTCATTTCAAAATCGAGTTCCTAGTTTTTAGAAATTATTTAAAAACAAAAATAATTACAATTGAAAATCTATAAGGAAAACATTAATGCCCAAAGCTTACAACTTGAGTTTCGAGTCGAACTTGAGCCAAGTATTTTGAGCCCGACTCTTATACGAACAAGGTTTGGAAAACATCAACTTGCACAAATTACTCAACTTGACGAATACAACCATACATGAGTACGTACTAATTATGATAAAACTAAGTAAGATCCAATAATGTCCTAAACGTTTCCCTCACATCCAACTCACATAATAGCTATATATACAGCATCATATATATATATATATATATATATATACAATATACACTACTCGAAACTTCATGAAAAAAAAAAAAAAAAGGCCAAAACAAGAACAAACTCATATTGTTTTTTTACTAATAATAATAATCTCTTACAAATAGCGTAATAATACATTTATCGATCGTAACCTTAGCCAACAGAAGCACACCATTAATTAATTGCTTTAATCAACACGAGAATAACCGGAAGGCATATAACTGCAAAAGGGAAATGGCAATCAAAGCTGAAACCGTGAAACAAATATATAGTTTTCGTTTGAACAACAGCACAGGATCAGGTTCTCCTTGACGACAGATGATTTGTACCTTTCTATGTCCCTTCGATTCGTGATCTTTAGCTTCACGAATTCTGGATTTCAAGTTTTGCTGATCGATACGGTTAACTTCTAGATAATACTGGTTCCGGTAAAACTTGTTCACCTCGTCTATGAAAGTGATGAAGTAGATTACAGAAGTTAAGAGGGAAATAGCGAAAGGTACCCACCAATTTTGGCAATAATATTGAAGAGACGACGTGGTGGCCGAGGATCTGTAGCTGGAGATTGGGATCATATAAATTCCCAAAAGTGTAAGGTAGCCGATGGTCAAGTTCTGAGCTCTATTTACATGGTGGTGAACACGTTTTTCTTGTCTCTGATTGATGACAACAAGCTCGTTGTAGTCTCGTTGGTGCTGATCATCTTGCTGCAAATAACTACCACCACCTGAATTACAAAGGTTTTCCATGGAATTAGCAGGTCATACTACGTACGTAGGTTCTCCAGTGCCATCTTGCGAGCGAGCCTCTCTGGTATATATGTAAAATCTCGATGATGACATTGATGAGTGTCTTCCTCCGACAACGTGCTTCTCGGTTATTTCGTCTAGCGCGTTCTTGAAGTCATTGATTAGTTTCTCCGTCAAGCCTACGCGAAATTTCTTCGAAATTCATGTCAACTATACAATTTTAATAAAAAAATTATAAATTATTTTTTTATTTAAAAAATTAAAAAATTTATATTACTTTTGTATTTTATTTAAAAGTTTGAAGAAATTAATTGAGTTGTGTGTTTGGATAATAATTAACTAATTATTAGGTAAAAAAAATTGAAAAATTAAAATAAAATTATTTTATATTTAAATAATATATGTGAAGAAAATATTTAAAAAATAAAAACGAAAATTCTATTACAAAGCCCCCTTTTTAAACACGCCAGCACACTCCAAAACATGGCATTTTCCTTCCGCACTAGTAAAAATAAAAATTAATTCCATTTTGGAAGATGGGTTGGTTATCATAAATCATATCATCTAATCTAATTTAATTTAATTGTTATAATTTGTTTCAAAATTTTAAATAAAATATAAAAATTAATTCAATTTTTTTAAATTTTAAAATAAAAATAATATTTTATACAACTTCTAACTTTCATCTCATCATGACGTGTGCAGCCATACTTATACCTCTTGACTGTCCATGATTCTCCCCAAACCATATGTTTTCTCCCCCAATCCCTATCTCCTCTTCCCCCAAATCTCTCTCTCTAACTCTCTTGTATCGATCCAAAATCGGAATCTCAGTTCATGTCCCTAAAGAATCACGATTTTGCAGTGACATTACTGGAAACCATGTCGGTAAAGAGAGAAAGAGAAAGGTAGACATGAACCTGCACGTACGGAGCCTTCCATAACCAGATCTGCTAGAACATGGCTTCATGACATATGGTGATAAGATAAGAGTTATTCAATCATATGTACTACAATATTTATATTCCATGAATACCAAATAATTTTTCAATAGGTATTCACTTAACTTATAATTAATTCAGATATGTGATTTTTCATCTCCGGTCACCCTTCTAAACTCACTCTTTCATTGAATCTCCTTCTAATTTGTTTCATGATTTTTTTCATTTTACGAATTAAGGTGTTACTAATGAAAAGTTCAAATTAAAAACGTATGTTAAACCAATATATATTATGTTTAATTATGTGTAACCAATCACATGAACTTGTAGGATATGTTCTAAGTTTAGTATTTTCCTTTGTACAATGCTACTGGACCAACATTCTAATCGAGAAAGCTGACCGACAAGTGTAAATGTATTTTTTTATTTTTTTTATTCTTATTTTAACCATTTTTATATATTTTAAAACATTTTAAAAAATAAAAATATATATAAATTTATTAATAATCATTTCTTTAACTATTAATTTAAAAAATTAAAAAAATAAAAATCACAATCAGTCAATTTTAACGATCTAAATTATTTTTTTCCCCTTTTTAGGTGCGGTTTAGTTGAGATGACTCGTTTCTTATGGTCTTGTATCCAAACTGTCATTTTGATTTCAATTTCAACTGATTTTATTATGGGAACTGCTATGGGTCCCGAATTTGGGACCCAAAATGTGTCCCGAATAGACTATTTGTTTTCTTCTTTTTTTCTTTTTTTTCATGTATTTTTTTAATCATCATAAATATTTAAAAATAAATAAAAAAATCACAACATCATTAAAAAATATTTTTTTAATCATTTGGTAAAAAAAAAAAATTTCCATTCGGGACACACTTTGGATCCGGGACCCAAAGCATTTCCCTTTTATTATTGTTTCACACATGTTTTTCTGACAACACGAAAACTTTTGTTTTTTCTCCTAAAAGTAAAAGAGAAATGATTTGTACAAGTCTTAAATAGATAAGCTTCATACTAGCCTTTATAAAATAGTGGATCTCACCTTAAAAAAATATAAAAAAATTATTATTTATTAGTATGACTCATTATTTTATAAAAGACTTTTATGGAACTTGTCTATTTAGGATTTATATCTAGCATTACTCGCATAAATTTTTTTTATAATATTTTAATTAATTAAATTTTAAATAAAAAATATTTTTATAAGATATTTCAAAAAAAATAATTTAAATTTATAAAATTATTGTCATTTATTTATAAATATATTTATAAATAAAATAAAATTATCACAAATACTATGAAATCATCGGTGAGACTCACATCTATCAAATTTCTAAAAAGTTGTAACCATCTCATCTCACTTCTAAATCCAAACACACAAAATTTTTAAAACTATTTCATCTCATCTTATCTCAACTCAACAATCTTATTATTATTTACAAACTATCTCAATTCATCACATCTTAACTCATTATCCAAATGGACCTTAGTTAACCATTCGTGTCTTTTATTTTCAAATTAATTATATATTTTCATATCTAATAAGTGATGAAAAGGTTAGCTAGTCAATGCTCTCTGATTGTAAAAAACTTAACCATAATCATCACTTTCCCGAGTAATTACATATCTGGCAAGTAATCAAAAACTTAACCATGGTTTGATTATCATTGAATTTATATATATGTATATATATACACACATACATATTGTTATTTTAAACATAAGGAATATTTTTAATTAATTTTAAGAAAGTAAACTCTATACTAGTGATCACGATAGTTTGCAAAAAGAAAAGAAAAAAAAAAGGTCGAGATCAAGAAGAACGTAGATCTTGAAAGCTTTCTTAAATATGATAATTTTTTTTATATATCTTCCTATAACTTAAAAGAGCCTATCTTTGTTACTATTTATTACTGTTCATCAACAGTAATGAACAGTAAAGAAGCTTTTTTTTTCCGCATGTTTGTTTGATTTTTCTGTTTCTTTTTGGGTTCGTCCGTGTGAATGCCAATATGCGACGTAATACCACAATCGTGAATGAAGAATGAGTGAGAGGGAGAAATGAAAAGTGGAGAAAAACATTAGTTTTTAGGTTTTAAATTACAACCATTCATCTTTAATCTTCATATTTAATCTAACTGTAGAAATTTAAATATTCATTTAAACTAACATAAAATAGATAATTAAAATATAAATATTCTATCATACACTTAAAATTAAATTAAATTTATAAAATACTAATTTTTCATCATTAAATAAAAGATAAAGTTTTACTGAATATTTTTAAGAGAATAATATTATATCATATACTAAAAATCAATTTTAATTTATAAAATACTAATTTTTCATTATTAAATAAATGATGAAATTTTACTGTACATTTTTAAGATGAACATAAATAAATAATAATTTTATTCTTATACATTAGACTATTTTAATATTCGAAATTACACTTTATTGTTTTCTTCAATTTGACAGAAGTGGCAAATGTGCTTTTTTTATCAATTAGAAAATCTTACGCCATACATGGTTTTACACAAGTACCACTAATTTCAAAGTAACCAAGCATATTCTAGAGATCAGCGCAATCATTGAATCAAATAAATAGCACAAACAGAAAAAAAATATGAACTAATTAATCACTGTCATTTGGCCGATCTGACGCTTCTGTCCTTGCCGACCTTACTATATTAGGATGCCAATTAACCTTTTTATATATGTGTGCGTATATATATCTCCTTATATTTAAAAGTGTGTATCGTCTGATGAATAGTAAGATGAACAGTAATAAACAATGATAAACAATATTCTTATTTTACGCTTCCCTTCTTCGTCCATCTCTACATCCTCACAGCAATCCTCTTTACAAAATCACCACAAAATATCACAAAAATTATTACAAAATACCACAACAGATCACAAAATCACCGCATACAATATCTTAATTGAATTATATATAATAATCAATAAACGGAGAGACCCATTTCGGGAGAGGGAGTTGCGAGGAGACGAGGACTGCCATGGGGCTTCGACGGTGACTTGGGTCCATGGGGGTGGTCGCTGGAGGAAGAGGAGCTCGATGGTGGTGGTGCGGTGGTGTGGGGACAACGTACGGCGGCGGTATGGTGGAGAAACTGTGTTAGACCTATGTGGGAGAGGAAGTTGTGGGGAGACGAGGGTTGCCATGGGGGCTTCAACAGTGGCTTGGGTCCATGGGGGTGATCGCCGGAGGAAGAGGAGCTCGATGGTGGTGGTGCAATGGCGCAGTGGCACAAGCGTTGAGACCCATTTCGGGTTGCTCTTGTGCGGCGAAGGGAGGAGCTGCCAAGGGACTTTGACGGTAGGGTTTGCTTGTCGGCGTGAGGGGAAGCCGATGACGTGGTCGGTGACACCCACGGTGGTGCATGGCTACTTGAGGGAGGAGATCGAGTGAGAGAGAGAAGCCGTGGCTGAGCAGAAAGAGAGAGAGAGAAAGAGAAAGTGAGGGGAAAAAAAACTTTTTGAGATTTAAATCTAACCCTTCATCATAACTCTCCAAATTTGATCAATGGTGAAAATTTAAATACTGATTTAAATTAATTTAAATACTAATCTTTCATCATTAAATAAATAATGATATTTTGTTAAATATTTTTAAAAAAGTAAAACTATATAAATAATTAGAGTTTTAACATAATTTAAATATGATAATATTCTTAATTAACTAAAGAGAACTGCTACAGCTACCGAAAAAGTAGTCTGAAAATGTGTCCTGAATGTGTATTTCACTTTTTTATTTTTATTTTCTTTTTTTTCATGTATTTTTTTAATCATCATAAACATTTTTAAAAAAAATAAAAAATTTACAACATCATTAAAAAACACTTCCTTAATTACTAGGTAAAAAAAAAAGGTGAAAGAGGGAGAAAGAGAAAGCGAGACGAAAATGAAACTTTTTAGGATTTAAATTTAACCCTTCATCATAACTCTCCAAATTTGATCAAATGGTAAAAATTTAAATATTGATTTAAATTAATTTAAAATAGATAATTAACATATAAATATCATATCATAAATAAATTATCAAATTTAATTTATAAAATACTAATATTTCATCATTAAATAAATGATGAAATTTTGTTAAATATTTTTTAAAAAGTATAACTATATAAATAATTAGAGTTTTGACATAATTTAAATATGATAATATTCTTAATTAACTAAAGAGAACTGCTACAACTAACGAAGAAGTAGCCCGAAAATATGTCATAAATGTGTATTTCACTTTTTTATTTTTTTCATGTATTTTTTTAATCATCATAAACATTTTTTAAAAAAATAAAAAATTCACAACATCATTAAGAAAACACTTTCTCAATCACTAGATAAAAAAATAATAATAATAAAATAAAATAAAAAATAAAAAAATTAGGCAAACGTCCCTTGGTCGCAGTGTTTTAAATTTCGTACCGTACCGGCCGGTACAGTCGAAATTTTTCGTTTCGGCCGTCCGGCTGGTACAGGTAATATACCTGTTCCGTACCGGCCAAAATACCGGCCGTACCGGCCATACCGGACTAAATTTCGGCTATATAGACTATTATTTTGGAATATAATTTTTATATATATTTATATATATATAATTTATTTATATATCGACTATCCCGAAATATTATTCTTAAACGCTATTCTGAAACGGTATCGGTACCGAAATATTTCGATCCAGTGCCTTGACCGGTACGGTATTCAAAACATTGCTTGGTCGTTACCCGATTTACAAGTGTTTTCTTAATCTCATACAAAATAAAATAAACAATTCAACTTTTTCAAATCTCAAAACAATAATAATATTAAAAAATATATTCTAACAATATTTTATTTAATTTTTTAACTTTAATCTCAACTCATCTCTTCTCATCTCTGAAAACAAACCAATCTTTAAAAAAGTTTATCAAAATAAGATCATTAACTTCCAAGAAAAGTAAAAGATGTTGGCGATCTGTGATTGACCGGCAAATAGCGTGATAATTAGTAGTGACCAGTTTTGAAAATGAAGAGATCACCACGTCGACCATGATCCGTGGGAGATTGGGATCATAAATATTCAAAGCAAGAAAGGTAGCCGATGGTCAAGTTCTGAGCTCTATTCACATGGCGGCCGGGATGACAACAAGCTAGCTTTTGTCGTCTCTGATTTAGAGCTGATCATCTTTCTGCAAATAACTACAACACGCGCGCTGAACTCCAAATTAAGTTTTCCATGAAATTAGCAAGGACGTATATATAGCTTCGGCAATATCGTACGCCTTCCTTTATCTACATATTTATATTGAAAGTTTTTTTCCATTGTTTCATGTTTTGGCATCGGATGCATCTTCATACTTTAGACTAGTCAAATTATTAAAGGTCAACATATGAACTACAATAAATTAAACTCCTAGTCATTTTTTACTAGATACGATTCACTCATCAAAATAATATTTTATTCATTTCCAACAACTTTTATATTATTTAATTATTTTAAAGTCTATGTTATCTATTTTAATTTTGATAAATAATTCGTTATTTTCTACCTTATTCTATTTTATTAATAATAATTAAATTATGAAATTAAAATTAAATTATTAATTAATATATAATTCTATTTTCTACTTTATTTTAAGTAAAAATTAAATTATTAATAGAAGTCTATTTGTAAAATATTATAATTTTTTTTATAAAATATTATTAAAATATATAATATAATATAATTATTTTGATTTTAAAATGACTGGTTGAATGTAGATTCACCTAATTAAATTTTAATGCTATAGTCAAAATTTAAAACTCTTACGAAGATTTAAACTTGACAATGGCCAGAGTTGTTTTATGTTTAAGAATTGTTTAGTATAATTTTAAAGTTGGTAAGTTTACTTCTTTTTTTTCTTTATTTTAGGTAAATATTTTTTTTAAAAGAAATTATGCGTTTGGACGTTGAATTGAATTGATTTAAGTTGAGTTAAGATGATAAAATATTATTATAATATTATTATTTATTATTATTTATTATTTAAAAATTTTAAAAAATTAAATTATTTATTATATTTTATATTAAAATTTAAAAAAACTATAATAATAAATTAAAATGAACTGAGTTTAGTTAAGCCAAACCGCGTCGGCAGGTAGATGTCCACGTCCTAAAATTGAACATCCTGATAATTATTGTGGTCTTGGCCAGCCACGGGTCAATGACGCAACTTTCTTTACAAAATTGTCGTTTCCCGGAAATTGCTCCGCAATTTCGCTACCAGTCCTTTCATTAGGTAGTCACGTGTCGCCTACCCCAGCAAGCAAATAATATCTTTTCATATTATTCTTACAAAAATACAGAGCCACAAACTCTAAATTCAATGCATTTTTATAAAAATACTTTTAAGGTCTGATTTGAATGTTAAATTGAGATGAAATGAGTTGAATTCTTTATAAATAATAATGAATTGAAATGATAGAATGAATTTTGTAAAATTTATCTAAAATGAGTTTAGATATGTTTAAATATTGAAATGAATTTATATGTATTTATAAGAAGTTGAAAAAGATTATGAATCTCGCATGTAAAGAAGTGTTAAGTTGAAAGAGACGGGCTACTCTGCCGTCTAGAGTAGCCTGCTCGATTTGACCGCAAGACGAGTTTTTATTTTCTTCAATTTTCTTTTCACATTTTTTAATATTTTTTAATATTTTTAAAAAATAAAAAAAAATATATTAATACACTTAAAATCATTTCCTTAATTACTCAATAAAACAAATAAAATAAAATTTCCCGAGCGCTGCACTTGAGCGGTACTATTGAGTTGATCTCAACTCAATTCAAGTTCCAAAAGGGGCTTATTTGGGGCCTCAGATGAGACACAAAATTTCCATCTCATCTCATTTCATTTCATCTCATCTTATCTTATTCTCAAACATAATTTAAATACAAAATTTTTAAACTAATCATTACAACTTTTTCAAACTTTCAAATAAAAAATAATTCCAACTTTTTTAAATCCTCAAGTAAAAATAATATTATAAAACTATATTATTACAATATTTTAATTTTATAATATTTTTTATTAAACTTTCTCTCTCATTTTTCAAAATTAAAAAAATACTCAACTCAAACTATCTCACTATTATTTACAAACTATCTCATTACTATTTACAAAATTCTCATCTTATCTACCTCCTCAATTGAGTTATAAAAACTTATAAAAATATGATAGAAATAAGTTATCTCTATTATTAATTAAAAATATAAACTAATATTAATAATACATAAACAACCTCTTTTACAATTATTTTTATAATTTATTTTAAATGGTCGGCTTTTATTTAAAAATTTAAAACTCAAATCATTTGGCAAACTTAATATTTAATGAAGTGATGTACATTATTCCATTCACTTGACGTGACTTGGTTATAAAATACTAAAGTCCATATCTTATTAAAAGATTAGCCCTTCTACTTACCATCTCTATAGATTACACATGGATTTTATTTTTTATTTTTTTATATTTTTAAGCTAAAATAATTATTCTATTTATAATTTATACATTATATATTTAGTAACAAAAAATAAATAAAAATATTATATATAATATGTGATGTAAAGATAATGTAAATAAGATGTTAAAATGATTAGTTTGGTTAAGCGTCCATTCAGTGCTCGATCTACCTGTTTAATTAGCTCATTTGCGTGGAAGGAATCTCATGGCAGATAACGGTATAGAGAAAAGATATTTACAAACATAAATTATGTAATCATTGCGTAATTATTTAAAAAAAATAAATAAAATATAAGATCTATATGAAAAAAAAAATTAATTTTTTAATAAAAAACTCTACTCTTTTTTAAAGTGATTACGCTTCGTTTACGAATTTCACGATTATATGTAAAATTACCCTTTTTGTATAGTGTTGCTTTTAATTATTAGAATTCATTCTCTTTAATTTGGAGAATAAAATCATGTCTAGCTAAAAAATGATATTTGGAAAAAATAAAAAAGAAATGTCAGTCTTGAAAATTTTCTTAAATATGATATTAATTTGTTCTCATGTTGATATTTTTAAAGTTATTTTCAGATTTGAGCATTTTAAAAGAAGTTTATAAGATCGATCTTTATGCTTTTTCTTTCTAACAATGATGTAAGAATAATAACTTGCAAGAAAAGTGAGATCAGTAGCTTGTGACCAAAGCAATGAAGTAATGTCCGAGAATATCAACTCAAAACGTATCTCTAACCATTTCTTGATCAAGTGGCTTCTTGGAAAAGTTATTACTCAAAATATCTCTTACTCGTACCATATGTAAAGAGTTCTCTCAATAGATTCTTCATCTTATTTTTTAAAATACATCATAAAAATTTACTTTTCTCTATTTTACATATTGACTTTTACAATATATCATATATCGACTTATTTATTTTTTCTTCGTATCATTTAAATATTATACTTTTTAATATTTTTTATTTATTTCAAATAGTTTATTTAACTACTAATGATATCCTCATATCTTTTGATATTTGTAATATCTCCTCATATACAATGTTATATAATTATGTTCTATTTTAAATTAATCCAAATTTATAAGTTAAATCAAAATATAAATTAATTCAAAAAATAAAAAGAATAGATTATATAAAGAAAATATAATCAAAGTATAGAGATTGTAAGCTTTTCAGAGAGATTAATTAAGCATTGCGGCTTTGGACAATTCAAAGAACAGAATTATCCAACAACCGGAAGAAAAATCACTTGAATTTCCATTGTCAAAACTCGGACAGAACAAGAATCACGTTTCCTGGTAGGTAATACTCAAAGACAATATATCAATAGAAGAAATGGGAAAAATCCGCAACAGAGAAGAGATAAATTAATTTAAAATGTTTATAGTCATGAACATTTACCTTCACAAGTAGCGGAAGTATTGTAGCAAAATGAAAAGTAAAGATGAAATACAAGATCTATTAGAGGATATTTCTTTATATTTTAAAGAAAGCTGTATTTTACAGCATCCATTGAAAATGCTCTAAATAAAAATAAGTAAAGGGTTAAAAAATTACCTCCGCAACTTGAAGAATCTATCTCCATTAATGTGCACTTTAAGAGCATGCATTAGCAATGGCGTATGTAAATGCAAATGCAAATGTAAAATCACATGTTTTGGAGATTGCTTTTGTCATTTATAAAAAATTCTCACATTGAATTATACATTTTTTAGTCAAAATAATAAAATATTATCTTCTTATTATTCTTAATTTTTTTCTTAAAATAAATTTTAATTATATATTTTGCAATTAGCACCTACTACATAAGATCTACAAATATACACTAATTGTGTTGTCTTAAAATTGAACATCAACAAATATACTCCAATTTTATCAACAAATATTAACATGTGCTACCAATACTCTATATCATCAATTTAAAAAAAAAAATCATGTATCAAAATCAACTTAATACAAATTCCAGAAAGTTGATTTTGATACTAATTCATCAACTTAATACAAATTCCAGAAAATTATCTACAATACAAACTTCATGTATCAAAATCAATGTCATTCCATTGCATTACATGAGTAGACATGTGATACAAAAAAATCCATCAATTGGTCAAAGAGCAAACAACCACCAGCAACTAGCTTCAAAGCAGCAACCAACCAGCAACAATAAAACTCCTTTAGTAACCAACCAACAACCATCAGCCCCACTAGCAACTTCAACAAGTCCAGCACAATAAAGAAACCAGGAAATGCAGTACAAAAGATAATAACCAGCCAACCCACAAGCAAGTAAAAAAATATGTCATCACACAATTAAAAACAATTACAAAATCACCCACATTACATGAATGTACCAGTAAGTCCACCACCAATCAAAATAAACAAAAAACAAGCATACAACTATGAATGAGATATGGCCTTATTCCTTTGCTCCTCAATGATTTCCATTTGAAAATTATGGAAATACTCTTGTTGCACAGAATTCATGGAATCAATATCCAATTTCATAATCTTCATATTAGTTTTCCTTTTCTTAAAAGCTATTAAGTCAAATCTATCATTCTCAGCCTTAATTTCCATATCAAGTTTTCTTTTCCTAAGAAGTACTAACTCAGATCTATCATTGCCAGCCATGATTATTGCTTATTTTCTCTCTATCATATAAATCTTTCTATCATCACTCATGTGCCTTAAGGCCTCATTTAACTCACTAATTTGTCTTTCCTTACATTTTTTTTTTTATTTCTCTCTTTCATTTTCAACCTTCTTGCCCGGAGGTCTCTCACCATCCATGGGCACATTTTCCATGTCTTCTCCTAATCGTATTGAGTTTGGAGTAATACCTGAACATGACACATTGTCTTTTCTTCTTATGAGTTCCATGTGCACTTGCCATTTCAGTTGGTGCTTCAAAAGATTTCAATAATGTTTTATGTTGAAGTTGGTTTCTTGGGTCTCTCCGTACAAAATTTTCGCCTTATCAATTTACAAAATAGTTCCAAAATCAGGACGCTCTATCATTGCAAATACTTAATAATTACAACAATGAAACATTGAAAAAACCATTATAACTTGTCTAGTTCGGTCACACCACTTGAATGTATTCCTTCAACTTGGACTATGGAACCACAAAATTTCTTGACACATTTTTGAATGCTTGACTACCAATTGGTCAAAGAGGGTACAAACCGTTCTGGATTATTAGGTTTTTTATAGGTGTTGTAGTAATCATAAATTCTACTTCACAATTATATGGAGGTTTGGTCGGTCTTCAGTATAGAGTCTATGCTAATGTTAAGTCAATCTGAAACGATGAGAGTATCTTTATATGCAGTAAATAACACTCCCCACTGGGCTTTTTGTTTAGGTGCTCTTGTTTCTCTCGTTGGAGTTGTGTCATTTGGACATCAACATTTGCATTATCCATAGGTGTTGTTAATACCACTCTTACCATTTTCCAACAGTATGGTAAAGAATTGATCCTCATCAATTAAAGTGTTCATCCTTCAACAAAATATTGAATGACAAAATGTTACTAAACAATTCAGAAATATATGCTACCATATTATCAAGATGAAACATTTAAAATCATAAAATCACATGCTTACTCATAGTCCCATATTGTGTGTACCCTTGCATCACTCATAGTCACATTGCCAATTAAAACAACAAATTACAACCAAACAACTTCCAAACAGCAAATGAAAAACCCCAATTCAAAACAGAGGACCAATTAAAACAGAAGATTAAAAACAACCACACAACAAGTCCAAGCCAATTAAAACAGGACAAACAGTTTCCTAACAGCAAAGGACTCAAAATCAATGGTACACAGCAAGTCCAAGTCTTAGTCCAAGTCCAAACCAATTAAAAAAGACACATAGCAAATCCAAGCCAATTAAAACAGGTCAAACAGTTTCCCAACAGTTGAGGATCCAAAATCAATGGTACACAGCAAGTCCAAGTCCAAACCAATTAAAAACAGCTACACAACAAGTTCAAGCCAATTAAAACAGGCCAAACAACTTCCTATTGAGGCATGTACACATGACTTCAATTGTTTTATAATGATTATTTTTGTTAGATTAATTCTTCATAAGTCAAATAGACCCAATCCAAGCTTTAGACGCATCAAGTCCTAACGAGATGTTTTAAATTTAACTAAACCTCGAAGCATAAAACAATATAGATAAGAAGTCTAAGTGCACATTATAAGCAATTTAGGACCAATTAAGGAGACTGCTGGGCTCATTAGAGTACATCAATATTCATATCCCAAGTTGTTAAGAAAAGGCTAAAAAGCAAGTAAGCCATAACAAGTGATAATGTAATATAATTAAAGTTGGAATATTCAATAACCTATTCGTCCTCGAATTCAAGTCTTTTATGGGATTGTTCTTTATTATTCTATTCCCAATGGTGGAACATGACACCTTTAGAGAGAGATTATACAAATTTCAAGTTCACTTATCAGAATGTTGTGATATTCAATCAAAGGTGTCAATTAGATCACTTTTAAGTGATATTTGGATTAGTGGCTATGACAAGGGGATATTGAAAAGCAAGACTGAAGTTTATACAACAATAATACATTTAATATACATATCTCAAGCATCCAACAACTCAAATTATACACCCAACAATGTCTGGAGTTTTTTTTATTGATTATTCAATTTAATATACAAACCTAATCTAAAAGCAATAACAGAACATCGAAACCTAATCTAGATTAAGCAAAAGTAAAGGACAAAGAAATAAAATATCACCCTCTTGCTCCTACGTGTTTACAAAAATCAGAGGACCCTTTTACAAAAATTAGAAAATCGAAACTCTAAATTCATCCTTAAAATCAGTTTAAAAATCAAAACCCTGATCTAGATTAATCAAAGCATCCAAACAATAAGCTAAAATCTATGAAATAAAAGTCCCTAAGCAAAATAGAGAGAGTTTCATTTACCTTAGCTAGTTGATAGAGAAAACATCAAGTAAGTGTTGTGGCAGTGTTGATGAATAGCAACGCAATGGAGGAAGTGTGGCGTCCTCGTGGGAGACTAAATCCCTAAAAATCATTACATGATCAATAGTTTTGGGAGGGAGAAATAGGAAACCTTCACTTGGCCATAGAGAGAAAATGAAGAAATAGATAATATAGGGAGAAAATCATACATGAACTGTTGTGAGATTCATCGAGAGCTGGTGCTATTCTGTCGAGAGAGAGAGAGAGCTGCATTGGATTTTTAGAGAGAAAGGGTTATGTTGAGTGTCGAGGGAGAAAAGGAAAGTTGAGGGTTGAGAGGAAAAATAATCTCATTCTGGAGGGAGAGAGAGAGAGAGGAAAAAGTAATAAAATAAAATTTCAAAAGTGAACAGTTCATCTGCAAAGATGTAATAGTACTGTTTTTAGCAAGGAAAATATTTACATATGCATAATCCAATGTAGTAAATTTAATGGTCTAGCTAGCTAAATATGTGTTTGCATTTGTATATAGATACACCAATGCCAATGCTCTAAGGTAGCTGATTTTGAGAGAGGAAAAACTTCTCTCTAACCCTAACAAATAAGAGATATTAGAATCTAATGGGTTAACTCTATTATATCTTGGAAGAAAGAATGGACTTCCACATGTGTTAATATTTTTGGCCCATCTCATTATGAGCTCAAGACCAACAGAGAAATGCTACTTTTTATCTTCACACCACACACCAACATATGATTTGTAATTTTTGTCATTCTATTTAAATAAAATAGAAGAAGTAACAAATCACATGTTGGTGTAATGAGTGTACGAAAGTGCACTCTAAATACCCTATTATTGGACTAAAATGCTAAAATGTGAATAGAAAGCATAGAAATTCATGTGTATTCTTGAATTGAGTTTCTATTTATTTTGGGATACTCCTGAACAGATTTTTATGTTTAATTTCAAAGTCTATAAAAGAGCAAGTCCAAACCCAGTCAAATTCAAAGGACTTTCGAGTGGGCAAGACATTTGAACAAGCTAAGAACTTTCAACGAATGTAGAATTCTTCAAATAAGGATAATGATGGGGTTTGAGAGTAATTTGGATCAAGAGAAAAAGTCAGCCTGAAATTCGCTAGAAGATATCATGTACATACTTTAATATTTTGATCATAACATTTTGCTCAAATATCGGATTGATGTGATTCTTGATGCGTTCGCAAGCTATCTTAAAGGGCTACAAATTTGTCTCTAATAAGAGTTTCTAAATTCTAACTCCTGAAGTGCCTACGTGGCTGCCAAGTTGAGTCCTAAAATTTAGGCGATTTTGTATACGAGAATATGAAAGACATTAGAGTTTCTTTCCTACCCTATATAAGCATTTCATTAGCACGAAATTGGGAGTTCAGAAAGGAGAGATGGCTCAATTCAGAAGAGGGGGAGACGAAATTAATTTCCATGGCCGTCGTTTGCTTTATTTTTCCCTTGAGATTTTTGTTGTCCATTATATTTATGGGTAACTAAATTCTCAAGTAGGGTTAGGGATGAACTTGCACATTAGATGGTATGTTTAATTTATTTTTTATTTATGTATTTGATTTTCAATTACTAAAACTCTTTTGTTTTATCATTCTCCATTTATTGTTGATGTTTTCTTCTCCGAATAATCATAGAATTTATTCTGTTTATGGATTCAGTCTTACTTTTTCTATTGAATGAATAAGCTCTTTGATTATGTTTAGATCAATTCTTTATCTATATTGATTTAATTCTTTGCTGCAATTTCGCTTCCTGAGTATATTGTCATCGTTGGATTTTCTCAATATTGATGATAATTTACGTATTTTAAAAGTGGTAAATGATTTTCAAAGGGTTACATTTGGTTTAATCTTGGTTTATAAATATATACCTCCCGATTGAAAATTTTGGAATTGAGTTCCCAATTGAGTTATTCAATGAATTAAGAATAATTAAAATATCATATTTGTGTAAGGGATTCCCGACGCTTTATTGTTTGTCAAATTTGAGTACTTTTTCCGTTAATCACTTTGCTTCACTTTAATTTGTATTTAAAATTAATCTTTATCCTCCATTATTCATTTAATATTTTTCTTTAGTTTCTTTGTTCATTCTACTATTATTTTAATTTGTCTCTCTGTGGAATCAATACCCCAAAGCTGTGCTACAACTACCGCGTTATTCTTTGGACGTAATTAGGGTGTGTGGTGTAGGGGACGCTAAGTAGAATTTTTCTTTTGGTATATCACTTGTCAACGTGTTTTTCTTCCTTTACTTGTAAGAATTACGGTAAGAATTTCTCACCTTGATTGATGAATATGACTGATGTCATTGGAGATCAAGTGCCGGCAAGGCTATTAAGAGTAATGTTAGAGATAAATCTCAAATACACAAGTCTTGTGCAAGTATTTTATAAAATAGTGGACCCTAAAAAAAAAAAGTAAGTTTTTCACACTTTTTCATAATAGGCTTTATTTTTATTTTTATAAAAAGCCTACACGAGGCTTGTACATTTGGACCTTGTACATATAATTATTCCTTAAGTTTTCTAGAGTATATTTGTATATATCATTATTCGTTAGGTTTCCTAGTGCATATTGAAACCAATTAACAGGTGATGTGCTGTCGCAAGCAACTAAAAATAAAATCTGTACTCCTAAAAATACCTGTAATAGTGCAAGTAAGGATCGTTCCCACAGAGAGTATTTAGCCTAGTTTTATGCTATGTGAGCAAGGATTAGGGGGGTTTGAGTATAACGAAAATAATTTTAAGAAGAACAATTAAGAAACAATTCAAATTAAAGTATCAAAATCAATCAAAAGAACAAACCTTGGTCTAAGTCAACATCCACCATCAGAATTTTACAACTGATCATCGATGCAAATATGTATTAATTCACACTTTGAATATTTACCGTTGGAATTATTTTCCTATATCTCCTTAGTCGTAGTTAATTAGAAAACAAGCGATCTAATTAACCTTAACACTAAACAATCCAAGACAAGCGCTAAAAGTTTAATCTAGTAGCAACCTTAAGACTTAGAGAGATCGATGAAGCTAAACAACACAAGCACAAGCGGTTGCATTTAATTTCGTCGAGCGTTCTTCCTAAGATCTAATAATTTCTGACGCAGCAAATCATCAAATCTTAATTGCTTCACAAATTAGAGTGATCAAATAATTACGTATTTGATGTCTAATCTAGCAATAGATTGTAATGAATAATAAACTAGTAGGCCTCTTAGTAATTAAACGAGACAATCATGAAAATAAGCATAGAAAAACATTCGATACTCAAAGCATAAATCGATACTAAAAACAAATTAGATCTCACAGTTTTATTGATTCCAAGGTTTCCGTTTCCTTCGACCAATTATGAAAGTTTAGCCACACAAAACCATCATGAAAACTGAAAGGAAAAGTGAGAGAAGAGGGGAGAGAGATATACCCTAGTCTGATATTTTTTCCCCCTCTTTTACACGTCCATGCCCCTTATTAGAATCCTACCAAATCTCCTAAATTATTTTAAACATTATCCTCAAATAACCATATCCAAATCTAACTTAATTCAGGGAAATATTAAAAATAAAATAGAGTCCTAATATAACTAGGAAAGTGGTATTTTCCAGCTGTAACTTTCGTGCACCAGATCTCCAAAACGTCTGCAATTAAATCGCCTATTGGAATTGCACGATATGGCCGAACGTTCTGAAACGTCAGCAGTGCAGGTGCGTCAACGTCTAGCCCGATTTCGACCTTTATGCAGCTAGTATCTTTCAAAACTCAAAACACAAATGTTGTAGAGCTTTGTCTTGGTGTTCCATAAAATCTTGAATCATCTCAATCTGAGCTCATATGAGAGAGTTATGCCCATATTACAAAGTGATATCGAAACTGTCCAGAATCGCCCATTTAACTTCGTTTTGCATTTTACGACTCCATTTGCTTTCTAAATAAAAATATAAGAATAATGAGTACATTTAGACACCAAATAAGTATAAAAGACTAAACATTAAGGGAGAAAAATATGACACTTTGCATTCTCATCAACAGGCGTTTAAGACCGTGTATGCACATTACCACTTTTGTAGCTGAGAATAGGGTGGTAATTCGTATTTGTGGGTTGCGTTTGTATCGTGTCAAGTCAAGGATATTCGATTATATGGGTCAATATGAATCCGACTTTTAAACTAAATGGGCCAGACCTTTAAACTCTAACATGACCTATTTAAATAACGGGTCTTGTCGTGTCACCCATTTAATAATTAATTATAAATGTGTTAACATGACATGACTCATTTCAAGCCACAATGTCTAAAAAAAATGAACAATAAGACTACTTACTAAAAGAAAATATTAGTAGTTTTGAGATTCTAATGTATAATAAAATCAATATTACAATCCAACAATAACAAATATGAGCATAGGTCTATAATTATAATCCCAACAATACAAATATAAGCATATTGAGAAATACTAATATTACAACAAAAAAAAACTGTAATTTTAAAATAAAATTTAAGCTGGTTATTGCAGGTTGATTGTGGGTTAAGTGAGTTGACCCATTTATTAATTGTGTATTAACAAGTCATCCCATTTTGACCCGAACCCATTTTTATGAAATTCAAACCCGTTAATTTCGTGTTGTGTTCGTGTTGGGTTCACAGATTGTATTACATATTGTCACCCCTAGTTGAAAAGTCCTACAACCACAAAGAAATTACATGATAAAAGTAAACTCATAAACTGATATGAATTCATATGATACGTTAGATCTATATTATAATTCAAATAGTTTTACAATCTAACGTACTACGTCAAACCATGTTATTTTGTGAATTCACTTTTGCGAAATCTATTTGTAGTTAAACCATTTTTTTTTTTAGATTTCATGTACACATTGTAGTTTGAGTGAGAAATAGGTAAATATATATTAGAAAATCTGGTTTTAGTTGCAATGGGTCATACTTTGTTGCCATATTTATAAGATACTACAAACTTTATCATACGACAAGACAAGGGCTAATAAAGTATGTGAATTCCCTGCCAATCTGAAATTTGTGTACGTGCCGACAACTCTTCATAGTAAACACCAATTGATTTGCGCCCTGAGAAAAGATGGGTGCTACAGACCATAATGTTCTAGATCAATGGGCATATATATAAGCATAACGATGCCAAATTAAAGTACAAGCTGCCATCAAGGTGGCAACTGATTACCAACTCGAAGGATACATATTAATTCTCTTCCACTTTGAGGATGTTATTTGTATGTAATTGACCAATATATTTGAAAACGCAAATTGCAAGAGTTTAGCTAGAACTAGGTGACTAAACTGATAGACATAATCTTGTGTTAGAATTTGTATTTTGGATGAATGTAAAATACTTTGAATTTATTTAAAACTTGTTTTGATTTTATCTAGAGGTTGGTAGTAAGTATTTTAGATAAGTCAAAACAATTGAAGTCAAGTTCCAAAAGATTGATCTTATCCAGAGAAGAATTTGAATGTGAAACTACTACTGCTGAGAAGATAAGTGTCAGGTGTTAACAAACCGTCAGTAGAATTTGTTGTAACAGAATTATTTCATTAGTATAATTTCACTGTCTTACAAACTGATTCCAAATAAGATATTGAAGCTATCCTATTAACTTGTATATAGAGTGCTCCGACCTTGGAGATATTTGAGAGTATTTTTTGAGTAGTTATGTGTGAGCATCTAATTGTTTTTTTTTTCGTTGAGTGTAATCGTGCTCCATGTTAGAGATAGAGTGATGGTGGTATTGTCACTGGAGTTCCAGGAGAAAAGTCAATTTATGAAGATCGTCAGAGGTTTTAGTTGCTACAACGGTAGAGACAAATGAGTCATTTTTCATGTCAAGTAAGAGAGTCAATTGACAAAGATTTTGTAATTGAAACTTACTTGTAACAGAATTTCAAATAATAAAATTGACTTTTATGAGTTTGGCTACCCTGTAGGTTTTACCTTTAAAGAGTTTTTTTAAATGGTTTCCATTCGTTATCAATATTGGTATTATTTAATTAATTTATTTTATGTTGGTGTATTCTTATTATATAATTGCGTGAATATCGACTAATCAATTTATTGAGTGAATTGGTAGATCTTTGTGTTGCAATACATGGATATTTGGATAGTTTCAATTAGTATTAGAGTATGATTCACTCATTCAAGTATGATCCGTGTCCTTGTAGATCATGTTGTCATTGTTATCAGCCCACCACACTTTGATGAGGAAAAACTATGCTTATTTGAGGATATTAAAATGCTGGAAGATGAGAGTTAATGATTTTTATGCTAAACTTAATGATATTGTGAGTTCCAAGTTTAATCTTGACGAGAAGGTAAAAGACTTAAGGGTTGTGAGAACGATTTTAAGGCCCTTACTGGAAAGATTTCGCCCAAAAGTTATCACCATTTAGGAAAGTAAAGATTTGGATGCTATTAAAGTTGAAGAATTAGTCGACTCTTTGCAAACATATGAGTCATCGTTTCCTCAAACAAGAAAAGGGAAGTCCATTGTATTAAATGCTATAAAAGAAAATCAAGATGATTTTTTCGATGAAACAAATTTGAACAATGAGGATACAGCTCTCATTGCAAGGAAATTTAGAAAATTCTTGTTTAACAAGAAAGCTAGTGGAAAACAAATACGAGGTAAGTTTGAAGGTAAGTTTGTACCTATTTATCATTATTGTGGTATTTTTGGCAATATAAGGTCATATTGCTTTAATTTGAATAAAGTACAGAAAAATGGAGGTGTAAGAAAATTAAAGAAGGTAAAGACTTTTGAAAATCAAATTCAAAAGTTTAGTCATCAAATAACCTCCATAAGCCTAAAGCTAAGTGAACTATCTGAATTTTATTTTCATAACAAAGAAAAGATTATGCAAAGTGGTATTGATGAAAAGAATTGCTCAAAACAAAATGGATGGTCAAAGAAGATGTTGTATGCCTAGTTGCTCACAAGACCCTTAAGTTGATGGATAATTGCCTTTGGTACTTGGACAGCGCATGCTCGAGACATATGTCCGATGACAAGACTTTGTTCAAGAAGATCGAGTTGAGTAATTGAGGCACCGACACCTTTGGAGATGGTAGCAAGTCCATTGTTGTAGGGAAATAGAGTGTTCAAATATCTAGACTATCTATTCTTCATAATGTTTTATTTGTTGATGGTATTAAAGCGAACTTGCTAAGCATTAATCAATTTTGTGATGATGTTCTATTTGTGCATTTTTCAAAAGATGAGTGTAACTTTTACAACAAAGCTGGAGAATGGATCTTGAAGGGCACTAGAACATTCGACAATTTCTATGGAGTCTCCTTAACATCCCAATTGTGTTTTCATAGAGTTCTATTGGATGAAGTCGAGCTGTGACACCGACTTGATTACATCAATTTTAGAGACTTATCAAAAATCTTAAAAAGGGAAACTGTTGCAGGTTTCCCCAAGTCTCTTTGATGGGCACCAAGATGGACCTAGTCTTAAAGATCATTTGCAAGTTCCAGATGTGTCAATTACAAGGTCAAGAGCCAAGAAGATCAAGGAAGCAATGCAAGAATTGGTGCAATCCACTTGGGACGAGTCTAGCAAGAGCCGAATATTCAAGATAGGCTTTAGAGAAGGAGATCCAGTGATCATCCATGTGATACAAGTTATGGAAGAGTTTAACATAAATTAGGGCCTATTATTATGATTATGTGATTGAAGGCCTTGAACTTGTTTATTTCATTAAATGAGCTTATTTTATTAGTTATAGGAATTAGTCTAGAATAATTGGGTTTGAGGATGTTTGGCCCACATATGTCTTATTTCTTGAGGTTACTGTAGCCGCGACACTGTTCATCCAGGGGCATTTTGGATAAAATGGATTTTGTTTTTCTAGGGTTTGATTAGGTTTTGCTTTAAATACTCTTTGTAGTCTCATTTTAATAAGTTTATGAAATTTGATGAATTTATTCATTATGAGTTGAGTTTTACTCCTGTTGTTCTTGACTGAACTTTTGAACTTATCCAAGATAAATCACAACCTTTGTGGCGTTCCTCATTGTAATCTAGGTTCTTGAGACAGGTTCTTCAGCAGGTCTAGATTTTAATATAATTAAAATTCTTGAAACGAGTTCTCATCGGGTCTAGGTTCTCTATCCATTGACTTGATTTTGGCTTTCTTGGAAAATTTTCAAATTAATTGTGGGTTCAAGAGATTTCATTCCCGCGGGTTCATATCATTTGACAAGGAAGTAATAAAATGACACGAGACTCAAGGAATTTATATGAAGGAAAGAGTAATTACAAAACAAGATATCAACTAGAAAAATGTATTCAACCCCTTTGAGGATAAAACTCAATCAACAAATGTTTTTCTTTATATTCTTTGTAACTATGTAGCAACCTTTGAATATGCTACATTTTTTTTCCTCTTCTTTTTTTTTTAGAAAAAAAAAAACTCTTTTCTTTTCTCTTCTCTTTTTTTCTCTAATTCAATCACAAACAACAATATTTAATTGTGAAAATCAAGCAATTGAATTCAAGCACACAAGACTTGACAAGGAAGTAGAAGATAAACAATGAAATGACATTCCAAGCAATTGAGAAACTTAGAGATAAAAGAAACCCTAGGTGATGCAAATTTCAGCCAAAGCAAAATCCCTAAGAATTTAGGTAGCCTACTTTTTGTTTTGATTTTTTTTTTCTTTTTTTCAACACTAGAACAATGAAGCCCTAGAATCAAACATAAAGATGCATGAATTAAAAGATAGAATCAAACTTGATTGAAAACCTGGCTCTGATACCAAATGATATGAACTCGCGGGAATGAAATCTCTTGAACCCACAATCAATTTGAAAACTCTCCAAGAAAGCCAAAATCAAGTCAATGGATGGAGAACTTAGACACGATAAGAACTTGTTTTAAGAACCTAGATTATATTAAAATCTAGACCCGTTGAAAAATATGTCTCAAGAACCCAGATTACAAGAATGAACGCCACAAAAGTTGTGATTTACCTTTAATATATTTAATGAATTAAACAAGTTGGGTTCTTGCTAGACTCGTTCCAAGTGGATTGTATCGCCTCATTGATCTTCTTAGCTCTTGATTTTGTGATTGACCCATCTAGAACTTGCAAAAGATCTTTAAGATTAGGCCCATTTTGATTCTCATCACTCTTAAAGTAAAAAGGATTGTTTGTAGACCATGCCAAGAGTGAAAACAAATAAGAGCATAAAACAAGGAAGTTTTAGATATTCTTACCTCTCAGCCAGTTGAGCTACTTCACATAGATTTGATGGGTCCAACACAAACCGAAAGCTTGGGTGGAAAGAAGTATATTATGGTCATTGTGGATGATTTTTGCATATTTACTTGGATCATCCTCTTAAGAGAAAAATCTGAAGCATTTGACCTTGCAAAGAAATTGTTCAAGAGATTTCAAATAAAGAATGATTTTTTTATCTCTAGAATTAGTAGTGATCATGGTAAGGAATTTGAGAATACTAGTTTTTCCTCTTTTTGTGATGAACAGGGCATTCTCCAAATTTTTTTTGCTCCTATCACTTCTTAACAAAATGAGGTGGCAAAAAGGAGCAATAGGCTATTCAAGAGATGGTACAAACCATGTTGAGCAACAAGAAAATGACTTTGTATTTTTTGGGAGAAACTGTAAATACAGCCAGCCACATCATAAATAAAGTTGTTCTAAGGCCCGGCACCAAACATACTCCTTATGGCTCATGGCATAATAAAAAAATCCACTGTCAAGTATTTTAAAGTCTTTAGTAGCAAATGCTACATCTTGCGAGATCGTGAAAACTCACATAAGTTTGATAGGAAGAGTGATGAAGGGGTATTCTTTGCATATTCATCTAATAGCAAGGCTTATAGAGTCTATAACCTATGGACAAAAACAGTCATGAAATTTGTTAATGTGATTGTACATGATGAGTCAGCCAAGACTACTAAAAAGGAATTTAAAAACTTAAAAGAGATGAGCCAAGCAGCTGAAGAGTGTGCACATGAGCAAAATGATGAATACCACATGTGAAAAACTCTTCAAAATGCTCATCTTCCAAAGAACAAAGAACCCTCTTCAAGAGTTACACACAATCATGAAAGAGAGAACATTCTTGGTGAGCTGGATGAAGGTATGAGACTTAAAAAAAGAGGGCTAAATCAAGCTTCTTTTGTGTGTTATTTGTCGCAGGTTGAAACAAGAAAGTAGAGGAAATCTTGGATGATGAAAGTTGGGTTAATGCCATGCATGAAGATCTTTATCAATTCCTAAGAAATGATGTTTGAGAGTTGGTACCTAGAACCTCATCAATTGACTTTGATGAAACCCTGCCCCGGTTGCTTGTTTAGAATAAGTTCGCATACTTCTTGCCAATGCTTGTTATAAATTTCAAGTTATATCAAATGGATGTCATGAGTGTATTTTTAAATTGCCTTCTACAAGAAGAGGTATATGTTGAACAACCTAAAAGTTTCATTAATCATCTTTGTTCTGACCATGTTTACAAGTTGAAGAAAGCTCTCTATGTGTTGAAACAAGCACCTCGTGCTTGGTATGAAAGACTGACAACTTATTTACTTGAACATGGTTTCACTAGAGAACAAGCTGATAGGACTCTCTTTATCAGAAAATTTGGTACACAACTGCTCATTGGTCAAATTTATGTTAATGATATTTTGTTTGGAGTTACACTTGATTCACTCTCATATGATTTTGCTACTGAAATAAAGTTTGAGTTTGAGATGAGTATGATTGGTGAGTTAAACTTCTTTTTGGGTATTTAAGTAAAACAAACTGAAAAAAGAATTTTTATCTCACAATCCAAGTATGCTAGAGAGTTTGTTAAGAAGTTTGGGATGGAAGGCAAGAGTCATGCTTGTACTCCCCATAGCACATCTGTAAAAATCAGCATTGATTCTACAAGTAAAAATGTTGACCCTACTCTTTATAGAAGCATGATAGGAAGTATTCTCTACATTACAGCTAGTAGACCAGATTGATCTTATCCAAAGAAGAGTTTGAATGTGAAACTGCCACTACTGAGAATATAAGTGCCAGATGTCAATAAACAGTCAGCAAAATCCGTCGTAATAGAATCATTTCGTCAACATAATTCCACTATCTTACAAACTTCTTCCAGATAAGATATTGAAGCTATCATATTAATTAGGATCTAGAGTGATTCGGCCTTGGAGATATTGGTGAGTATTTTCCAAGTGCTTAGGATCTTGAGAATTTTCTAGTTGTTTTCTCTTGTTGAGTGTGATCGTGCTCCATGTTGGAGATAGAGTGATAGTGTTTCAGCCACTAGAGTTCCAGGAGAAAAGTCAATATTTGAAGATCGTCAGAGGTTTTGTTTGCTATTATAGTATAGACAAACAGGTCGTTTGTCGTATCAAGTATAAGAGTCAATTCACAAATGTTTTGTAATTGAAACTTACTTGTAACATATTTTCAAATAATAAAATTGATTTTTTTTATTTGGCTGACTCATAGGGTTTTACTTTTAAAAAATTCTTTAAATGGTTTCCCTTCGTTATCAATATTGGTGTTATGCTATTAATTTATTTTATATTGGTATGTTCTTATTATATAATTGCATGAATGTTGACTAGCCAATTTATTGAATTAATTGATAGATCTTTATGTTACAATACATATTTGGGTAATTTCAATATTATTGATTATTGACTAATTAGCGGCAAGGAGTACTCGGGTGTACTTGACTGCTGCTCCACATTGACCTTTCCCCTCAAGCTTAGGGGAGGACTTTGACCATTTTGGGGTTCAATTTTACAGCCACGGTCAGGTCCACAATGAAAGTATATGGCCCAAGAAGAAATTTAGCTAACCTTGAAGTAGTGGACTTCAGCTATATATATTCCTGCACCATGCAAGATTTTTTATTTTTAGTTAGGAGTACTGCTGCCTACTGCACCTCATGCACGCTGCAAGTGGCTTTTAATTCGTGCAGCTAACCGCACCTCCATACGTTGTTCTTCCAATTAATAATCTGGCTATATATATATATATATATTTATATATAAATATGGAGGATGGAGGTGTCATGCTTGGGTACTCATCAAAGTATTTATACATGATATGATGGTGTACTTACTGACTACACCTCCTCCATCAAAAAAATGTGTACTGATATACATTCGTTATCTGGGTGACATTGTGGAATAACTACATGTAGCACGAGACGATGAGGGATGACTATTGATTGTGAAGGAGCTAAAGTGATTGAACTGATCTCTCTTCATTGCTTTGTATACATGATCCAGACCTTCCTCGATCAGCTCCAGAACCGTCTGTGGCATTGGCGGCATGTTTATGTTCATAGATCCTTCCAACATCTTCACCACTTCCCCCATTGAAGGTCTCGTGAAGACCTCATCCTGAATGCACCATAATGCCACTTTCAGAGCTCTCACCAGCTCTTCTTCTTCCACTGCTCCTTCTAGTCGCCTATCTGCAACTTTAATTGGTGTCCCACTTGTCATCTCCTAAATATGATTTGACAATATTGTAATGGTCAATAATCAGCACACAACAATCATCTTGCGCGTTAGATGCAATAACAAGCAAAGTTGCCACTTCAAGAAAATCTTCAATCAAAACATGATAAAACCTTAAATCTAAAAAGTGGTTTTATCTGAAAAATCTTAAACCACTGTATTTATCTAATAAGTTGAGTAGGATATTAGAAAATACCTTGAAAGCCCAGCCGGGGTAGAAGAAGTCCTCAGCATCGAAGGACATGTCAAGATTTCTCCTCCCCCCAACAATCTCCAAGAGAAGCATTCCATAACTGTAAACATCAGCCTTTACAGTTATAGGGCGGTTACTAACCCACTCTGGAGCCAAGTATCCTCTGGTTCCTCTAACCATGGTGACAACCTGTGAGTGCTCTCTTCCCATTAACTTAGCTAGTCCAAAATCAGACACTTTGGGACAGAAATTCTCATCCAACAATATATTTTCTGGCTTGATGTCACAGTGTATTATTCGATTTCTACACTGCTCATGAAAATATGCAATTCCTTGCGCAGTAGCAACAGCGATATGGAAGCGAGTTGACCAATCCAATAGCCTGTCTCTGTAATGATGTGAAGGGAATATCCATTTGTCCAATGACCCATTTTTCATGAACTCATAAACTAGAAGCCTGCCAAAGACCACAGTGTCAAACCAAAGTAATCACAACAGCTTCAACTTCAAATAACTTGGATCTTAAAATGTGAGGTGATCAAAATGTAAAATCTAAAAAATGTACACTAAAGCTCTAAACCATGCTATTTATACTGCTCAAAAAATTGGTATGTATGTACTAGCAAGTGGACAATTTTAGATGCTATATACATCATCAAAATGTAACGAAAAGAATTAATCCTTGTGCCAGGCCGGCCGGGGGCTTGTATCTAGCATGGCTGTAACGACAAATGATTGGCAGAGAAGAATAGTACTCACCGGTGTGATCCCTCAGAGCAGTACCCACAAAGCCGAACCAAGTTCATGTGATGCATGGAGCCAATAGTGTTCACTTCGGTTATAAACTCCTTCTCTCCATGAGGCAACACCCTATCTAATTTCTTAACTGCAACCAGAGTCCCGTCTGCTAGGCTTCCTTTATATACACTTCCAAATCCTCCTGTAAAAGAAATGTTACATTGGTATTAGTATAAACAATGAACTTTATAGTTAGTGCGGATCCTCTAATTTCATTAATTTGCTCTGCTCATAAACATTTGCATAGTATTCTATTCCTATGCTTACCTGTTCCAAGCAACTGGCTAAAATTCCATGTCCGGATTTGTAAATTGCGGTAGCTAAAATTCAAGGGAGCACCTTCAAAGATCAAGGAATTATCCATGGCTCTCTTTAAAGCTCTTCTTCTATTAATATTATAGTACAATAACAAACAAAGTAGTCCAATGAGTAATGTCATGCTAAGAACAATAGGAATAACCAAAACCTTCTCTCTCACATTCCCGGATCCATCGGAGGAACCTGCAGAATTGTTTTCTGGTGTGTTCGAACCATTGGAATTAACTTTCACGAACAGTGTTGAGCCGGGGTCCTCAAACCCGCCAAAGTCCAAGCTCCTCAATACCCAACAGTAAGGCTTCTCGTCATGAAGACCATACAGGGAAGCAACGCACTCACAATCTGATAAACACGCATCCCCACACTTTGACACCGTTGGAACATCACTATAATTTGCTATCACTGAGAAATCAGAATAATAATAATTGGTTTGCTGCACCATTGAAATCTTAAACTGGGAAGTCAGATTTTCACGCCGAGAACCACATTTTCCGATCAAGGACGAGTTCTCCATGCACTGAATACCACCATCTACCTTAAGAGTACCCGGTAAACACGTACAAGAAGCATTAGTCTTGCTCCTATCCAAATTACATATTCCATTGCCACAAATCCCAGAAATATCACAAGGGTTGGAAACTGCAGCCCATTCTGACACCCATTGACGCGAGCCATTTACGTCATCATCCCATCTATACAAACGTATGTTTCCATTAGTCTCGAGAGTCAATCTTCGAAGAACCGCCAACCTGGTGGATTGGTTTGAGGCTGCCGACAATCCTTCATAATCACCATCATTCTTGTACACATACACAGCACCATCCGATGAGTCCCCGTAAACAATCCCAAAACTTCCGGCTTCATCTAAAACTGCAACAACGTCCCCTGTCACATTTGATATATCGGGTCCTTGCCAATAGGAATAGTTGCTGTAAGATTCTGGCAGGTGGTCAAAACTTTCCGGCAAATTGTAGGTCAGAGCAAGGCGTAGTGAAGTGGGTTGTTGAAGCATTTTGAGGGTGTAATAGCCACTATGTGAGGCTGACTTAGACGTTGTTAGCTCTAGTGAAACTGTAAACGGTTGGTTTGGAAGGAGAGTATCAGATGGGTGTGAAAAACTCTGCCATACAATGCGGTTGTCTGTGCCGAATATCATGAAGTTGCCGGACTCTGACATGACTGCATATTCTATGCGGGCACCAGAGGTACTGTTGGACATCCAGACGGTGGTGTCCCCATCAACGAGGACAAGGTTTCCGGTGGTGTCGAACTCCAGGATTGCTTTGTTGGTGACCGGAGAATTTCTATATTGGATTGAGATCAGAAAATGAAATTTGTTGCTTAAGAACTGATGGGATCATATTACCTGCAAAAGCCTTAGTAAAGACTAGTGATGGAGAATTGGATTGTGAACTTTTCTTTTCGCCTTACATAGCCAGTAATTAACCATCATGTCCACTACACTCTATGATACATATTCATAGAGCGTGCAACGTCACAAAAGTGTCGGAGGATACTTGCTTTCTTAGTTAATGCAAGGCAAAAGCCAGTGAACCTTGCTTTCTTAGTTAATGCAAGGCAAAAGCCAGTGAACCTTGCTTTCTTAGTTAATGCAAGGCAAAAGCCAGTGAACGTTATAAGACTAATTAATTTATTACTTTAAAGACTGCTGAGAAGTCTTTTAATAAACTTTATTTTAGTGGAAAAAGGGATTGAGAGCTTTTAATATAGTGAGCAAAAGTAAATTACTTTGGCCGGCCATACGACTATTGGTTTTTGATCATCATGTGCAGCATCATACTACTGTTTATAATAGACATTTATTTCTTCTAGTACTACTGCATGCTTTAGAATAAAAATGTAGTATAATAGGTGAGCATTGCGGTTTTACGAAGACAGTGGGATCGATATAATTAAGATCATTAACTAAGCCAATACTAGGCTTACGTACATGCACAAAGAAAAAAAACAGTACCCGATCGAGTGTGGTGCATGTTTGAACTAAGTTACGTACCTAGCTGACCAAACTAATGTTCGATCTCCCGGAAGCTCCGCAAACCAAATACCAACTTGAAGTCGATCATCACGTCCATCGGCCGGAGTAAAGCCAAAAACGAACGTGCCATTATCGGAAACCCAGCTTTGATTCTGACTAGCCAGCAGCCTTGAACCCAAACCAATCTGGCTAGCCATGCAACCACCAAAACTAGCTAGAACCAAGTAGAACATGATCAAAGAAGAAGAAAAGGAAGCCATGATCATGATATCTAATAGCCAAAGGTACGTGCTTGCCTGCAGTGGTATCGATATCTGTATAGCTATATATGTCTTTTGTATGGGCAAAAGATAATGAAATAAGAGGAGCAAGAGTTGGTGCGGGCCGGAAAGAACTAAGAAGTATGGATACTGAATTATAACACGTGTACAGAGGTGGGTGAGCTAAACTTTGAAAAAAGTGGCATCTAAGTATTGGTCGGCTGAGAGAGATAATTGGAATTTCTTTGTTGTGGCACGTGTTTATATATATATATAAATATATATATATATTATATTATATCAATCAACATGACATGACTTGGATTGCTTAATCTGAAACCGTTATTTAGCTGAGAGGGTAAAGTCTAATTGGTGTCATGATTCACGCTCATGATATAAATGCATAATGTTAACTGGACTACTAGTTATAAAGGATTGTTTTTGTGTCATGAATTGGCCGGAGAGGGGAAGAGGTTAGCCATCTTTCTGACTTTTAAGCGTAAATGAACTTCTTGATCAGATGATTCCATAAAAAAATAAAATAAAATAAAACATCTTGATCAGATGATGATGCATCATGTTCTTGCGTGTATTGGCCGCTGTATGCCAGCACTTCATATATCAGAGCCGGCCTCATCTTCACTACTTTTGACATTAACAACGAACATGCTCATCAAAGTTGACAAAATACAATGATCGAAGCTGTCGAAAGCTGCCGAGTTCACATGCATCTATGAATTACTATTTTCAACATATATATATATATATATATATATATATATATATATATATATCCACTTGGTAAAGGTCGACGCGCGGCCTTCTCTAAGTGGACCAGCAGGTAAAATCACCTCATGTTGAATTTCAGGCACTTGGAATGTATATATGATTACGATCGAGCCGGGACCATAAACTTAAAGCATATTAATTCGAATTTGACTTTTAGATCGTACGGGTTCTACAATATATTTGCTTTGCATTTCAAGGGGCATCATTCAATTTCAAGCAGAAAATCCTAGCTAGCTAGCCCATGATCATATTCAAATTGATCATGACCATGCAGAAGTACTACAAGATCGATGAAGCTTTAAGTTGTGAAGAAAAAAAAAGCATCAAAATCGTTGTCAAGAATATACCACACGCGTCCCATCAACATGAAATTATTTTCATTGCTATATATATATATATATATATATATATATATATATATACACTAGCGGTGAAGTTACGTGAAAGGCACATTTGCCCTGTATTAAATTGTTCTGAAATATAAACATCCAGTGGAGAAGAATAAAATTTAATGATAAAGTCTATGAGGATAATATAATTCATTCTAATTAGAAACTATTAATTCAAATAGCAATAAGTTTAAACAAACTATAGGTTCAAGCAAGTTTGGAAAGAATTCCAACCAACTTAGCAAACTCAACCCTCAACCGAGCTGAAAAGAATGGAGAATGAAAATTAGGAATGCACCACGAAAAACTAACAACCAAATCAACTCTTTAAATGAATAAAAGGAAGCAACAAATTTTGAAATCCATGATAATGTTATATTTTGTCTGTAGACTCTTATATATACATCACTATATACTCATTGGAATCACCTAATAATCATCTATATATTTAATTAATTTGCCTAGCTTGCTAGCTACATCAATTTTGCTAACTCAGATTCCCAATTAATATTGCAAACTGCCAAGATCAATTGACAAGACTTTAGTTCCTCACTAAGAGAACCAATGATCGAATCTCCCCTTTTTATGTATAAAAAAAGTATATATTACAAGCTAACCTAGCTAATAAGTTTTCGTTAGACTAACATCTTATAATATACAACACAACCAATGCCCTCTTATATGCATATATACCATACCAAACTTCATTAATTGAAAAATATGTTATTTTAATTACTTTGTTTAAGCATACCGAAGTAGAATTTACTTGAAAAGCTTAATATGTTATTTAGTTTTTAATAGATAAACGCATACTCTCCCATTCACATAATGGGGTTAGACCTTATATCTAACATTATTCAATCATGATGAGATCAAGCTTGATATTCATGCGACGCAGGGCCTTACTAACTGTCCCAATCAACTGCTAATCACTATTGGAATTTGAGGTATCTTTGGGTACAATAACTAAAATCTGACCATCGCATATTAATCACTTAAGAGCCATTCTATTCATCATTCTATACCACACCACATTTGATTTTTTTATTTGATTTTATTTATTTTTATCCTTGCTAAACTAAAGAAATTATTCTATTCATCATCTATACATCACACATTTAGTAAAAAAAAAGATAAAAAAAAAAGTAAAATAAGAAATCGTGTATGGTGTGTGATGTGTGGTTTAAGGATGATCAGTAAAATTTTTCTTAACCTAAAGACCATTTGCAAAAGAGATTGAAAATATTGTGACTAAGTTGTTGTTTTTACATTGATCCATTACATTTAATGATATATGATTTTAACAACTCAAGTCAATCCACCTTTAAAACTATATTCTAAAATAACTAATCAATATTACAATTAAAATATCTTGAAAAAAACCTACAAGAGTTATTGTCTTGCATGCATCAACTTGGAACCCGCCATTCACCATCCTTTCATGCTAAATATAAGCTAGATATAACATATCTTTAAGTAATTAGCAGGGTGAAGGTGATAAATGAGATCACTTACTACCTGAGTGGGAATTACTGAGTCATGCCATCTATAACAAAATGACCTAATAAGAATCCTAGTGACCTAAGACACTCAGACTTTAATGCCCAAAATTAAGCATATACGTATAATGAATGAATGCAACATGATTTTGAAACGAGTTCACATGTGATTAGCTTTATTTACATTGTTACAGTTATATTATGATCGTATAAACCCTATTTCCACAAAGTATATGTCAGTAAAAGGCATGGTTTATCCTTTGAAAATGAGAACAGATCCTTCATTAATTTTCAACCCTTTGGTCAATGAGTCCACAATGTGGAGGGAAAGAAAAACAATAATAAGCCTGTGGCTGGCTAACACCGAACGTGCCAAAAGATAAAGTTGATTTGAAATTAGTAATTGGTTAAATTCATAAGTTAATTTTAACAAAATAGATTTTTACAGTCTTATAATTGTATCTCTAAATTTTAACAAGAAAATTATTATTATAATTTTAAGGTGTGTAACTTCTGCAAAATATCTTTAAAAAAATTTGATCTATTTGAGATCCATCTTAAAGAATCTACTTTTTACATAATAGTGATAAATATTATAGTGATTTTATTTTATTTTATATATAATAGTGATAAATATTATAGTGATTTTAATATTTTTTTTTTCTTTCCTCACTTTCTTTCTCTCTCCTCTGGCTCGATTCTTCCCCTCGGTCCATTCTCCTTCAGCCCAGCCCAGCGCCGTTGTGCGCCGGCCACTCTCACCGCCACCACCGGCGAGTCCCCCTCACGCCGACGACCAACCCAGCCACCACCGATCTTCCCCACGCGCAGCTCTCTCTCTCCCTTGCGGTAACCCAACCGAAATGAGTTTCTCCCATTTCTCTCAACTTGCGCCGCCGTACGTGGCCACCCAGCCTCACGACCACCACCGGTGACTCCTCCTCACGCCGACGACCAAGGCAGCCACCACCGATTTCCTCCACGCACAGTTGTCTCTCCCCTGCGGAAACCCAACCGAAATGGGTTTCACTCATTTGTGTCCACTTGCGCAGCCGTACGCGGCCACCCAGGCCACTGCACCTCCACTAGCTCACACCGGCGATAACCTCTAGGAGGCCCAGCCACCACGAACCTCCATTTCCCTCTCTATCGCACACTGGCATTCGGACTCACGAACCCATTTCTCACGGCAACTCTTTCTCTGCCTCTCTCTCTTCAAACCAAAAAGAAACGAAGAAAAAAGAAAACAAACATGCGAAAATGAATCTGAATCGAAGAAGAAACCATACGGGGGAAAAAGGAAAACGAAGAAGAAATATGTTTATGTTGTTAAAGACATAGAAAGTAAACAAACATGACAAAAAGAGAAAAAGAAAAACAAGATGCAGAAGTGAAATTAGAAGAATAATGCATACCAGCGGCAAGAAGAAGAAGTGAAATTAGAAAAATATTGCATACCAACGACAAGAAGAAGAATCCTCAAACAGCACGAGAAAATTTTTTCTTCCTCCACTCGAGTCTGAAAGCTCTGTAGATGCTGGACAACCACAAGATGTTTCTGCACTCCATCCCTTCTATCAACAGGCCAGAGATTTTCGACTGTCACGCCACAATACAATAATACTAACCAGATGTTTGAGACTCAACGAAGAAGAAGTAAAATTGTGACCGAAAGGAAAAAAAATCATGCAAAAGAACGAGACACCAAAAAGAAGACGCTGGAACATTGCTCACTGTTTAGAACTGTTCATTACTGTTCACATTTTATACATACTTTTAAGATATAGGAAGATATATATAAAATAAGTACACACATAAATCTATCGCTTTCTCTTTCAAATCGGAAATGAGTTAAAGAGCTTAGAACATTCCCATTGAGTTTTTCATAACCTATTTTTCTTTATCATCTGAGAAAAAATTTAGGAAATGCTTTCAAAACTTCCCTCCATCCGAATCACTATTTTAGGGAAAAGATTTAGGGAATGAATAATGGTTCCCCATATTTAGAGAACTACTATTTATTCCCTAAATCACTTTTATCAATATTTTATTCATTTGAATTAAATTAATTTTTCTTCTAATCATCTACACTTTCTCTCATACACATATTTGTTATAGTTTTAAATAATAGTTTTAAAAATAATTTAAATAACTACGAAAATATTAAAAAATATTAATTTTAAAAATATTAAAAATAATTTGAATTTTTATTTAAAATATTCACTAAAGTAATAGTCCAAAACATAAGAAAAATATTGAGTAGTTAAATTTGTAAATGAAAGTGAGAGAAAAAAGTAATAAAGAAATAATAAAAAAATATTATTTTAATAGAATAAAGAATTGATAGGGAATGTGATGTAGAAGGTTTTTGAAAGATGAGTAAAATTTAGAAAAACTTTTTAGAGAATGTACTTTTTAGCTAAATTATAGGAAATTTTATGGGGAACCCAATGTGAATGCTCTTAAGTATTGGATCCCAATTTCTTTATTTAATAGATTATTGTCAATGATTACAAGGTGAAGGCGCCTCCTCCCCCACTTTCCTCCATTCACACACTTTGTCTATCAAGGTTTATTTTGCTTAATTAGTTTTATTTTGATTTCTTCAAAGTCGAAAAAGACAGATCTATAGTATTTTGACAACTCTCGAGAGACACGTGCTGCATAAGTAGATTCAAAAGTTGAAAATCGTTCAGAAGAAAGTGGTGGTTTTATGAAAATCATCGCGCTTGGTTCTCACGAGTCGTCCACATCTGTGCGTGGTCCTCATGCGCCACCCCTTTCGGTAGCTCTTCTCGACACGTGTCAGATCACCGGACTCGCCACCACTAGACCTTTCAGATCTTACCTTTGTGGTTGAAAAAAGACAAGTGTGTTGCCTTCATGGGCTGTCCCAGATTTTGAAATCTACCGGAGTTGGTCCAAATTGTAATTCGTCCTTTTTTGCATATATCTTACTAATTTCCTTTTTGGTTTCCTTATTGTTAATTAAAAAAAAAGTTCATCTCTCGGACTTTTGTCTATAGAGGTTGAGTCATCTCTTTCTATAAAGAGTGAGGTTGAGTCTTTGTTTAGGCATAGAGTGTTGTCTTTTGGACATTTGTCTGTAGAGAGTATTAACAATAATGAAGACTAGGCCCGTCATAAAAAGAAATAGTGCATTGGTAGAGCTCCAAATGCATTTAGAGTTCCAAATGCATTATGATGTCATGTTTGATATGGGGACATCCCAGAATATATCCGATCATGAAAGTAAATTTCTCTGATGAATGAATGATGACAATTTTCCTTAAAAAAAATATTATTGTTAATGAGATTCAGTTCTTTTTGGTGCTTTTGGCAAGTGATTTAATTGCCAATATATATCTTTATATATTATGTTGTGTGGAAATTAAGTACTATATATCATGGTATGGTGTGTGTGTGTGTATATACACAAGAATAATGCTAGTATGCCCCCTCATTTTAACTGTTCATGTATTTAATTTTTTTTAATTTTATTTTTGCTTATCGATTAAGGAAGTAACTATTAGTGTATTGATTAGGTTTCTCGGCATTTTGTTTTTATAGATTAGGTTTTTGAGTGTACATCGGCTTTGATGGATTTTGAAAGAATTTTAATCTCATGATTTTTCTCAATTTTTTTTCTCTCATAAACATAGGCAGGGGCAGACCTACGTTGGTGGTTGGGGGGGGCGATTTTTCAAAAATATGTTTTAGTATATGGATTTTTCAAAGATATCCTAATATAATGATAATTTGCCTCCCCAAAACATTTTCAAAAATCTCATTTAGTACTTAGTTGTCTAGGTTTCGTTTAGTTTTTTAATAATTTTTTCATAATTACACCTATTTTTTGTCATTAATAAAATCTCACATTTTTTTTTTACATCTCATAAGTGGTAATAAAATATCTTGGTCTCTTTTTATAAGCTATTTAGTAAATTTATAACCATATTTTTTCTATTTATTTACACTTTTCATTTTAAGTCTTCCACTAGCTAGCTTGTTTGGATTAGTTTTGTTAATAAGTACATATATTATAGATATAACTACCATCGAATTAACAATTAGGAGTGAATGCAACAAATCTCATATATCTATTTTTATCTATATTATAGAGATTTTACAATATTCAATCTTAGATTCAACAAAAAAGTTTATTTTTGTTTACTTAATCTTTATCATTTGCTGCAAAAAATCTTACATGGCTATTTCTATTTTAATTTTTATCTTTCACTTGAGTTCGATGGAGCTCAAGTGAGAAGTCTAGATGAATGACTTTAATAATTTAGTTTGTCCTTATATAGCAACCTTATATGGTTAATGTTAAATGTCGGTGACATATTTTGCTACTTTAAATGTTAGTTACTGTTCACACCTACGTACGACATACTTTACTAATCGCCCCTCACGTACCAAATCCTAGTTCCACCCCTGAACATAGGAAAAGTGCTCGAAGAGTTACGAGCTTTTGTTTTTAACGAATTTGACTCATCTGAATGAGCTAGGCATCAACCACAATGTAAATGACAGCGTGATCTAAAGAGAGAGAGAGAGAGAGATGTGAGAGATCTGGGATGAAATGGGATTCCATCGTCCTCTGCTTGTTCTTTCTCTTTCTTATTAATTTTTGAGTTTTGCTATGTACAAACAAGCTTGCATACCAATTTACGTACTAATGTTGTTGCCTTCATATTCTAAATTCAAATTAACATTATTTTCAATAAAATTTATTTTCTGACCAATCATATTGAATGAGTGCGCGTATTAATGCGTAGAATCGCTTATAATTAGATTTTTCCTTATTTTTTTTGTCCCACAACGACAGTCGTGTTCGCGAATTCATCTGCGAATTCACCTATACCAATGCTAAAATCTGAATTTTAGTGGTGTGTGTAAGGAGTATAATCATTTTTATATTTTTTTGTGCACTCTATTGATGTAATAGATCAAAACAATTATTTTATATTAAAAAAATGACGCAATCAATCGTATTAGTGGAGTGTGCAAAGAATACATAAAAATTACTGCATATAGAGTTTTTGATTATAAATTCCTTATTTTTTTTTGTCCCACAACGACAGTCGTGTTCGCGAATTCATCTACGAATTCACCTATACCAATGCTAAAATCTGAATTTTAGTGGTTGTGTAAGGAGTATAATCATTTTTATATTTTTTTGTGCACTCTATTGATGTAATAGTGGAGTGTGCAAAGAATACATAAAATTACTGCATATAGAGTTTTTGATTATAAATATTGTCGAGAAGTTTTTAACTTTTGTTAAAATACACATTTTATTTTCTAATTAACATGGGTTTTGTAATGTACTAATGTGCACTCTAAACTATAAAATTGATACATTGTGTAAGGGGATTTTCTCCTCACTCATAAACTCACTAGGCGCTCGGTTGAGAGTAATGAGTTTTGTCCCGATACACAGCCCCAGGGCCTAAACTTGCCCACGAAACAACTCGTCTGCAAGGGAAAGTAAGCAATGCTGGCTGATGGGATGGACAAGCTTGATGCCGCTAGGTCGCATCCCGCTCATGGGGACTCGTACATGGCAGAATGGGAAAGACGGAAAATCTTTAAATATATGATAAGGGAACATCGACAAACGGCCAATAGGGCCTGTAGAATAAAACAATCAGGAAGGCACGCCGCATTAATGATGCCGTCGCAGAGGCACGCCACATTTAAAAAATTCTGACAAAATGAATAATAAAAAAGACATGGGCTCCACGGGGGCAGGCACGATCTGTCTTCCCAAACTCTCGGTATAAATAGCAATTTCTAGGTACGAAAAAGCTATAGACTCTAGACTCTCCCATTATTTAAAGACTTCAAAAATACTCTACTGGATTTAGCATCAGAGACTCCTGGCCCCAAGGCTGCCATCTCCCAGCTTCTTTCTTCTTCGTTTTCGTAGGCCCGATTTTGAAGATCCAAGTCGTTAGAACCTGGCTCAAGGCGCACGAAACACAACATTAACACATTGTTTCATTCAATTATTTCCCACTATCAAATTGCATTCTCATCTAACACTAGCTATTAAAATAATTAAAAATAGGTGATGTGCTACAATATTTGACAATTAAATCCACAAATAGTGCTCATTATAGTTTTTTAATATTTTGAAGAATACAACATGTTTTTTTTAACTAATATGTCAATTCTATTTCTCCCACATTAAAATTACTAAATAATTTTTTGGGAATTTTTAGTACATTTTTCTACACAGAGTAGCTACCCCATATATTCCATAGTATGACTGTAATGATTAGGGACTATTTATATATTACTTATTCTATTAAGTGATGTATAATGTTACTTTATATTTTATGAGATGTAATTATGGGTTATGCAAGTGACATGCTTTATTTTAAAAAAGAGTGAGATTCACTATTAAAAAAATTAACTTTTTTTATGTGAATTCCATATTTATTTATTGTTTTAAAAAAAAAATACTTGTCACTTGTGCTCTTTATTCCTATTAGAGTAATGATACATTTACACATTTTTTACTACTGCATGCTTTAATATCTAGCTATTTTTTTTGTTTTTTGAATCTAGATTAAAAATCTCATAACATGATATTCTCGTATAATTTAGAAGAAAATTAATTTAAGTCATTCAACGTAATCATGTAATTAATTAAAAATAAATCTAATTTTATAAATTTTTATAAAATTGAATTTATTTTTAATTAATTTACATGATTATATTGGTTGATTGAATTTATTTTCTTATAGATCATACAAGAACTTCATATTCTAAAATTTTTAATCTAGATTCAAATAATTAAAAGAAAACAAATAGTTAGATATTAAAATAATAATAAATGAGGTGTAAGAGTATCATTACCGCAAATATCATTTTAAAAATACTTCAAGTCTATTAGGGATGTTATGTTAAGGTTTGGATATATAGTGAGTTGAGATGAGAAAAAATGAAAATTGAAAGTTGAATAAAATATTATTAGAATATTATTTTATTTTGAGATTTGAAAAAATTAAATTATTTATTACATTTTGTATGAGAGTTTAAAAAATGAAAAACTTTTTTTCACACTCTACTATTTATCACACACTTCACACACTTAGTGTATTTGAGTTTAAAAAAAAAAAAAAAATTTGAAGTGCATGGTGTGTGGAGAGTGTAGGTAGATATGTAGAATTGCTCTTAAAAAAATTATAATAATTAGATGAGATGAGTTAAGAGTATTTTTCAATCCTAAACGACATCGCAGGGTTCGCCGTCTTCGTTGAACCTTCAACGCCCAACAATTCATCTGGGGTGGTCCTGTAGCGTTCATCCTTGTTCTTCTTCCGCCAATTGGCCCAAATTCAATCCCATCAAATAATAGAAAAGTAGTACTTGGCGTTTAATTCTATACTGATGCTAAATCGGACCCCCGGATTCCTACCAATCCGGCACGATGTCAACCGGGCCCTGTTGCCAGTCTTTCTCCCTTCACCACCCCCCTCTCATTTATAGGGTTTGCGTTAAGGCTTTACAGCCTCCAAGGCCAACCGATGTCTCTCTCCATCGAAGCCTACGCTTCATTGGCTCTCTCTCTTGCTCTCCAACAACTGTGAGCTCTCTCTCTCTCTCTCTCTCTCTCTCTCAGCATCCTCACTTACGAAGACCACTTTTTTTCCACTCGTTACCCTTGGCTCTACAAGCTGTGACGTTAAGTCCTTTTCTCTTTGCCTATCTTGGAACATGTTTCTCCATGTCAAAGGCTCTGCAAATAAGTCTTTCTCCAATCACATCCACTGCTCTGTGGGTATAATTACCTAAATTTCCATGACAATGTCTTCCGTATACATGCCAATTGGAGCCTTCAGCAACACGCTTCTTTCTCGTCCAATGAAATCCTCTCGTTGATACGTTCAGTATTCCCTAGCTTCCTTGGGGGGAAACAAACCCTGGTTTGTGAAGCTGAATTTTCTGATGTCTTACATGTGATTACGAAGATGTAAAAAACTCTACTTTTGTTTTCTTTGATGCTGTGTTTGGAAGAGAGATTTGAAGGTGAAATTTTAATTCAACATTGGAAGTTTTGAACTTGTAATGTTGGTTTCCCTAAAAAAAATATCCTATCAAAATGTCGGTTTCCCTCGTATGGGTTAAAAAGGGAACTGTTTTGGAGATTCTGTGAAATTTTAAACTTCAGATTTTAAGCATTTTTAAATCTTTAATGCAATTTGTATCAATATTATCATTCTCATACCACCATAATTACTTATCACTAATCACCATGGTTGTTGCCACCTTGGTCACCATCGCCACTGCCACTATCATTATCATTACAGTTATTTCTGCCGCCACCACCATCACCACTACCAATACCATGACAATATACTGCCACCACCATCAATACCACGACATTATACCCCCACCCCCACCACTTGAGGTGATGGATTCTGAAAAAAAAGTGACGGATTCTCAATCAGAATGAAAACTTGAGATTTTCTTTTTTTTTTTTTTTCAAAATTTCATCGAAACAGAAACTATATTTTCTGGGAAAGTAACCCAAATGTTTGTTTTCTAAGAATAAACCTCCACATAGCTTGCCCTGGCACTACCATTTTCCTCTGTTGGGGGTGAGACTTTTATATAAAACACTTGAGAATCAAATGTTCCAGCGCTGTAATTTTCATGAAATTTCTCAGCAGCCAAGTTGGTTACGTTGTCGCTGGACTTGGAATGAATTGATTTGGCAGGCTGTGTTGCTTATTTGTATAGTTTTATTCAATTTAAGTTGAATTGTTAGTTTGTTTTTCTTGGTCATTATTCTCAGCTAAATCATTATTGTTTCATAGAGAAGCAGACTTTCGTGTTTTAGGCATGAAGAATCTTCATCTGCGATACCTGAGTCCGAGCTTGTAGAAGATAAATTATCAGAACTTGTGAAGCCTGAACTCAATCAAAAAGATTATCTGAGGAAAGATTGGCTTTGGAGACTTAAAAAGGTTAAATCTTCAGTTTTATTTCTTTTTCAATATATGGTGAGCATGATTGTTCACTTGTCATGTCATTATAGTTTTTTTTTTTTATTATCTATAAACAAAATTTTATTGATAATAAGGATAGGCAATAGCCCGAGTACACGGGACATATACAAGTGCATCACCTACTCTTGATGATTTAGGGCATGCTTGGACACTATGAGAGTTCTCAAAATTCTCAAAACTTCTCATAATTTCATTCCCAAACATCAGTCAAACACAAAACACTTTTCAGTTTCAAATTTTTCGATTTTTTCATCTAATCATTATTCAAACACAAAAATCAATACAACTTTTACAAACTTCAAAACAAGAAAAATATTAAATATATTATATTCAAACAATTTTTTGACTTGATAATATTTTTATTCAATTTTTTTTTCTCTCTTTTCCCAAAATCCAACAACATCTTCACTCAAACCATTTCACTACTATTCTCAAAATTCTGAGATACTTTAAGTGTCCAAACATACCCGCAGTGATACAAGAAATTCATGTAAGTTCATACCACTAAAATCTATTACAAAAGTCCAATGGAGTAAAGTATTAGAAAAGAAATTTCTAAGCTCATCTATTGACCGCACACAATCTTCAAAGCCTCTATCATTCCTCTCCCTCCAAATGCACCACCATAGGCATATCAGAACCATCTTTCATATTGTTGTGATCCATGAATTGCCCCGAATGCCTTTCCAAGAAGCTAGAAGATTGATCACCCTTCTCGGCATCACCCAAGCTAGTCCCATTCTGGCAAAGATTTCATTCCATAGGGTCATGGCAATCTCATAATGAAGTAGTAGATTATCAGTAGACTTCCCACTCTTTTTGCACATACAATGCCAATCCATGACAATTATTCGACGTTTCCTTAAGTTATCTTAGGTGAGGATCCCTATGAAACATATTGCCTTTAGAGAATCCTTAGGGCTCGTTTGGATACTAAGAATATCTGTGAATAGTAGTAAATAAGTTTGTGAATAGTAGTGAAATAGTCTTAGAATATCTAAGAACAATTGTGTTCCCAAACGGGCCCTTAGTCTTCCATATACTCTTCCATGGAAATGGACTTGCATTATGGATAGCAAGGGATTGGTAAAATGAGCGAACGGTGAACTTCCCTTTCTTAGTAGGATGCCAAGAAATCTTATCTTCAATTTCCCCTCTCATTCGAATAGAATGCACAAGATTGTAGAACTCCGAGAAGGTGTCAACTTTCCAATCTTGAGCATAATATTCCATTGGAGAACACCGTTGGATAGAGGCTCCTTGCATTCTTGTTATACCAAATATTTTTGGGTAAACTTCCTTCAGCACCCTGTCACCACACCAAATGTCATGCTAGAATTTAATTCTTGACCCATCACCCACCTCAAAATGGGTATATCTAAAATATGTATCCCAACCTCTTCTTATAAACTTCCAAAGGCCCACCCCATGTAACCCACTGACCTCATTCGAACACCATCCTCCCCACACTCCGCCATATTTTGATTCTAGTGGATTTGATTTTTTAATTCCTTGTAACTGGTATTGTTTGGTGCCTACTTACCTTTATACCTTCTAGTTATGGTTTCTGAACACCGTTTCATTAAAATAATCTAACCAAACTGTATGTACTTTGGTCAGTGCATGATTATTGGACCTATAGGCCATAGCCCCGTATTGAATTAGACGTGATCTTTTCTCAGTCGTGAACTATCACAAGTTATTCTAATGCGAACTTGAATTAAATGCTTGTTAATTTAATTTAAAGAGGACGCAAAAGTGTTTTGCACTTACATATGTTTATTACTGTTTTGCACAATTTCAGGATGGCTGAATAATTTTTTTTATATTTCAGGTTATAGCTGCACTTTTTGATGCAGAACCTTGGATAGTGCCATGGACGGCAAAGACCATAGTACAGGTGAAGCAGTTTCCTTTTATATTACTTGGAGGTTATGTGATGCTATGAAACACTTATCTTTTAGTTTCATGTTTCTTTATTAGTTAGTGTAGACATTCCGTTGTAAATTGTTATTTTTGAAGCCAATCCACTGACAACTCATGCTTGAATTTCATAGTTTCCACCAAGTCGATAAATCTTTGCTGCTTTCCTTCCCCCACGCTCTCCACCAACACCTCATGCTCGAATTACATAGATCCCACCAAGACTATAAAATCCCCACTTTCTCCACTGACAACTCATGTTTGAATTTCATAATTACCAACAAGACTATAAAATCTTTGCTCTTTTCCTTCCCCCCATTCTCTCTGTTTTCTCTTCCCTTTTATAATTAGAGGGGCATCCATTAGATATGGTATACACTTATAGTTTTCTATTTGACTATTCCAGCCCTCCGTTGTTGTCAGGGTGTTAGAGTCCACTTTATAATCATCTTCAGTCATGTTTAAGATTAAGAGATATACTGATAAACTTCTTTCATGCTAAAGATATTTGTGAAAGACAGTTACATTTAACAATTACTTGGATATGACCGATTTTACAAGCACTATGTTTGAATCATACAAAACTTAGCGTAAGATGACTTAAAATTAATTGCGTAAACCTAGATTGGTTTCAGTGAATTAAAATTCGGAGTAGAATTTTTATATTTAAAGAATTTTTATAACTTTTCTAAGTGCCTGAAAGATTTTGGATATAATTTACTGTTCAGTGCTCCTAGACAGTGATGGTTTCATTATGTAGGTGGTAGTGTGGTCTGAGAAACTGTGTATCTTTTAAATAACTCTTCTACTCAATGTATTTTATAAAGAACAATGAGTATGTTGGAGTGGGGATACCTTTGTAGAACTTTTGAACATTTTCGATCCCTTTTTTTGCTGATCAAATTTAGGATTACATCTCATCAATTATATATGTTATTGATGAATAAAGGTTTTAACAATTTTAATAATGTTGGATTGTTGACTTTAAAACTTAAATTTCTTGAGAGTATAAATGAACAATCACTTTGCTGTTAGCTTCATCCATATGAATGGAAAATGATTATAGGAAATAAGAAAGTGAGACTTTTTGGTGCTGCAGGTTATGCTTCTCTGGATTGCCTCATTCTGGTTTGTAGGATCTTGGATAGTTCCAATTGTAGCCCACATAGCAGGGTTTAGAAAGGAATCCTTGACATACAGAGGGCAGGCCCTGTATAGCCTCTTGACCGATCTGGCTGAAGGTCTTGCTGGGATAGCAATGCTGCGTCGCTGCCTCTCAAGGTTTCATCCCCTTCCATCCGACTGGTTCAAGTTTAGCCTTGAAGGAAAGTGGCAATTTGATGTTGGTTTGGGCTGCCTTATGTTTCCCCTTATCAACCGACTCTCCCAGATCAACCTAAATTTGTTGCCTGTTCTTCCCTCTACACCTGTTGCCATCTCTAGTGTTGAGCAATCCATTGTATCTCGAGACCCAGTGGCAATGGCCCTTTATGCAGTGGTAGTTTCAGTTTGTGCACCCATCTGGGAAGAAATTGTTTTCCGCGGGTTTCTTCTTCCTTCCTTGTCCAAGTACATGCCCATATGGTGCTCAATTTTAGTGAGTTCAATAGCTTTTGCCTTGGCACATTTTAATATGCAAAGAATGCTACCACTTGTGTTTCTTGGGGTGGTAATGGGTGCTGTCTTTGCACGGTCAAGGAACCTGTTACCATCGATGTTGTTGCATAGTTTGTGGAATGCTTTTGTGTTTTTAGATCTCATGAAGTAAAATTATTCTGTACTTTATTTGTCTCAAATCAGTCTTCAGTTGCCGTTGCTTTTCTCATCATGAAAAATTATTCGGTTGGTTTAATTCGGGTAGCCCCTCTCTTTTTGGTTTAAAACTTTACAACCTCTAACAGCTATTGTATAACTGCAGCCGTTTGCAACAAACTTGAACAGTGCATGCAACACAAATGCACGTGTTACGGCCAATGTGCTAATTGCAGCTCCTTTTCATTCGCTGCAACTGAAATCATTTTACACGGCTGTGCAAACTACCATCATTCTCCTCCTTGATTAGATTCATTGCGATTTAATTTTTGAAGGACTGCTTTTTTGGGTTATGATGGTAACAATCTTCTATGGTATATTATTTGGGTCCATTTCTCTTTCCACAGAAGAAGGAAGTGTTGTTATGCTTTTGAAGAATCCCGGCATGCACTAACCTTTCATTGAGCAAATAGAGACTCATGCATCTATGTATTTGTTCATGAATAAGTTGCACATATGATTGATGAGAAGAGTAGATTAGCAAGTTTGATCATTATGCGCAATCCTCCATGGCGACTCCTAATTCCTAGGACCAATCTGCTAGATATTGATTATGGTGATCCTGAAAAAAATCCTCGGAATAATGTTAGCCATGTGAACAGAACAGTATTATCTTTCTACTCTGATGTATCTTCTGAGAAGTGATAGACTGCATTATGCAACTATAAGTTTTTTATTATATTAAACAGCATTTATGATAGTTTGGATTATGGTACAAGTGCTTATTGTCCTGATGGGGGCACATGAGGGGGGACCAATTGATTTGAAGTCACCTCTAGTTCTGTTTTATGTCCCAAAAGCCTTGGTCAGTGTTCATTGCTTTCTGCGACAACCCCGGGACCATTGTCTCTTGTATTTCTTTTTTTGTTAACTGTTTGTAAATGCTATAATTAGTTCGATTGTGAATGAAAATGACATAACTTTATCTAACATTGAAGCTAGAGGAGATTCGAACTGAACACCACCAACTGTTAGTGGATGGAAAAGCCTGAAATTTCCTTACCAATAACTTTGTGATATTTTTCATTTCTTATTCTTCAGATTTTAGATATATCTCTTTATCTGATTCAAGGAGTACAATGTAGCTACGTATAACAATTGGTATCACCTGTCTTCTCATATATTTTCTTCTGAGGTTGTCAAGTAATTAAGGGAAGGACTTGGAGCATTGTCTCTTTCTTTCTTTTTTTCTTTTTTTTTTTTGAATTTACCTTTTGCTGATCTGACAAATATTAGGGGCATAATTATATTCAAGCCTTTTCTTTTCTGCTTCTTTACTTTTTTTTGAACTCTCTTTAGCCAGACATGGAGTATCTTTACATTTTTTTCCCTCTCATATTCATTATGTTGGTTTGTCGTGTATTGTGCTCGAACATGACTAAAGTGCTTTTGGATATGGTATCAATGGTGGAAAAGTTGCTCTATGCACAAGGCAGCTTTGATTAGTCAGTTGATAATGGCCGTTATTAGCCGTTAATACATAGATATCAATTATTACTGGTTGTTACATGGGCATATATCATCATTACTTGTCAATATCGAACAGTGGTGGTAATCGACTAATTGCAAATGTAAGTTGTACAAGTGGTTTATAAAGATGATCTTCCTGTTTTTTGTTTTTTTTTTCCCTTCCAATTTCAAATTGTGAAAGTATTGTAACATGTATTTTATTCTTTGAAAAAATTGCACTATTATTTCATCCAGAGCAGCACTTGATTCCTGGACAATAATATTAGACCATTTAGGTTGAGGCTTGTCCTGTAGTGGTTAGGATGTAAGCATCAGAATGATGAAATCATCCTTTAAAACTAGTTATGCCCACTCAAAGTTTGACACAAAAGTAGCATTAAAAATATAATAACAAAATAGAGCAAGCTAAGCTAGCATTATCAACATTGTCCAGGATATATAGAATATAGAATTGTTAGAGATTATTAATAAATTATTAACACTTATTGTACTCTCTTTATTCTTGTTTTTAGATCAGCTTTAGATAAATTAATATAGCAATGTAGCATGTTGTTGTGCTACATGCGGCAATATGATGAATAGTACGAAAAAGAGAAAACAAGAAAATACAGAATTTAACATGGTTCGGCAGTGTGCCTACATCCACAGGAGCGAGGGCTGAATTTTTACTATGTATGAAATTAGGGTTATATCATATGTATTTAGACTAAACCTTAGTCGTACAAGAGGTATAGCAAATTCCAATAATTACATCATATGTATTTAGACTAAACCCTAGTCGTTTCGCTCTACTCCACTCCGCTCCCCTTATTCCGCTTCGCTTCACTCTCGGCATCAGCTAGCTTTATCTATATATGTGTTCCACTCAATATGAGCCATATACTACAACACTTGCAATGAACCTGCTCTAAATAAACATTGATTTCCTTCTCATTACTTTCCTCTTGTGCAGTTTAGGTTTATAAGAATGCAAAAGAGACTTGACATTCAATCTAGTATTCTCTTCTTACTTTAAAATCTAACGACGGCTTGGAATTGAAAAGAAAAAAAATAGAGTATGCATGAACCTAAGTCATTTCCTCATTTAGTTGCTTCTAATAGATTGTGAAATAAAATATATTTGTGAAAGAGAAACCATCATCTTTGTGAAGTTACAAAGGAAAAACAATGATTGAAAGGGGAAAAAAAAGTGGGGTAAACTAGTGATAGGAACAGTACATTATAGGTCTTGATGGGGCTCACATTTCTGTTTCTTCTCGCTTCTCTTTTTCAATTATTAAAATTCGTTGTCTCTAAGGCAGACAACCACACAAGCATTTCCTTGGAGAATTGGATATTAAAATGTGTGTTTGTATGTATGTATATATATATATATATATATGCATCAAATACTATGTACAGTAGTAGAAGGGCCTTTGCATGCTATTAACCTTGTGCATTTCCTCTTGTAGTGTATATATTTATTCTTCTTCTGTCTCTTATACCCTACATAGAGTGACATTCATGGAAGCTTCACAGCCTCTTTCGATTGAAAGCTTTTCATACAGTTGGTTAGTAAACCTAAAACCATCCTTGGAAAGCTTAGACAACTCCTTCAGAGCCTCACTCGACGCGTCCGATGAAGCTTCCTTCATCGAGATGGACCCAAGAATGCCACCCTCCAAGAGATTTTTCAGAAACTCTCAGGACTTCAAGTTTGATTTCCCTATTTCACAGTCTCCTCTCACTCTTCTTCATGCAGACGAGCTTTTCACCAATGGCTATCTTACTCCTCTCTTTGTCGACCCGGTGAAGATGGATACATATTATGATGCCTCGGATTCCACTCCTGCTCTGCCATCCTCTGCACATGCACCAAAAGTCCTTGTTCCATCTGAAAACAATCCTTATTGCACGTCCTATAGAAGGTGTCGAAGACTATCAAAGCACATCTTTCAGAAGTACTTGGATTTTCTGAAGCCTTTCTTTCGAAAACTGAGAGGAAACAAGTCAAATTCTAAGCCTGAATTTGTTGATAAAGGAGTTCATGAGGCCATGAAGAACTGGGTATACTCGTCCCAAACATCTCCAAGAATAAGTGTATCTTATTCAGCCGATGATTGGCGCAGATCTTGTGACTCTGAGAGCTCAATTTATGAGGCAGTTCTCCATTGCAAAAGATCCATAGGTACGCCTTTCTTAATATGTTATTGCTATTGTATTAATCATCATCCTGCAAACATTTTGGGAACCAATTAACATCTTTTTATATTCTGTAATTTCAGAAAAATGAACAGAGGATGTTGTACAAAACAAAGATCTGAAGACAAGAAAAGGAAAGAAAGGAAGAGGAAGAAGTGGAAAATTTTAAGGAGAAAATTAAGATACACATGGAAACAGAGGAAAGGTAAGGTGACCAGAAGATCATCAGCCACATGTTCTTTGTCCCTTTGCATTATATTTCTGGGCTGATAGTGTAAAGTGGAAGCTGCGTGAATGGTCGGCAATGAGAATTATGGACTTGGATAGAGGGGAGAATTGACACATTACAATTTGTATGTATTTTTTCATCATGGGAGGAAAACTTCCTACTGCAAAGAATCTGCCTCCATTATTATTACTGTGCAGTTTTTACATGATGATAAAAATAAGATCTACCAAATACTATATTTCCACTTATGCTTAGGTAATCGGTCAATAGCTAGCACGGAATTTACTGGGATGAACGTATGAACAAGAGATTTACATTTTTATTTCTTTATTTTGCAAGTGTTGTCTGCAAATGACCATGTCCAGATTAGCTTTTACTGCTTAGAGGCCTTAATTTTTCTTTCTTAAATGATGGATATGTTCATTCAAATGCGACTTCATCCAAAAATGCTAAGGTTTTGAGAGTGAGATAAGATTCAATTATTCATCTTCAAAGTCTGATGCGTGAAGTAAGGTTGCGTAAAACGTAGGGAGATTCAAGTCCATACACCTTAGATGATCTACAACTCTAATTGAAGTGACTAGAAGAAAACCACGCTTGTTTGTGTCACTAGCTCTGAATATATAGCAGCCACTCGAACCAAATGCTACTCTTTCGTACCCACAAGATGAGGATCAATTGATCTCTAAATAATTTTCACAACCTTGTCTTTTTTTTTTCAAGAAATGCAGCAATTCTATAAAATAATATATTACTAACCTTTGCTGTAAATTGTATTAATTCCATCAGTACTTTATACATTAATAAACTTCACCAGCTTGCTCAAAACCATTATTATTGTTGATTTATGTGTTTTCGTATTATTACCCATCATTATTAAACAATAAAGCTAGATACTTCTTATCATTTTTAGTTAAATTAGTTTGTAAGAATTATATTTACAAGTCGTTGTGAAGGACATACCCTCTACATTAGTGACATAGTAAGATTTAATTTGTAAGCTAATTAAATTCTAAATTTTTCTAATAAATCGTATATTGTCACGTGATCAACAACTAGGGCTGCAACCCGACCAAACCGTTTGATATCTAGGCCCGACCCGACCCAACCGAATATGGATAAATCTCAGTCCGACCCGACCCGATATCGGGTCAACCCGTTGTTATTTTTTGAGGAAACCTAATGTCTTGCTCTGCTTTCTTCCTGATCTCCATTGTTATCATCAAGCTTGTATACAAGCACAATCGAAATGCACCACCCAGTCCATTTTCTCTTCCCATAATCGGGCACCTGCACCTCCTTAAACTGCCCCTCTACCAAACATTACAAACCCTATCTTTGCAGTACGGTCCGGTCCTCTCTCTTAAATTTGGTTCCCGGTCTTGCATCGTCACATCTTCTTCTTCTGCTGCTGAAGAATGCTTCACCAAGAACGACATCATATTTGCAAATCGTTCGACCCGACCACGAGTCCTAGATGTTTGAGGAAACATGTCGGTATCCAATGTTCGAAGATCAACATCCAAACATACTGCCTTCATTCAACGACAATCTGGCCATGAAAGAGCATCTCTCGTCTTGGTCTCATGCAGTTGCTTGCACTGTCAGATAAATTGGAGACCCAGAGATCTCTTTCTTGTGGCACCCCATGAAGGAAATCTGCAGCAACTCTCAGACTCGAAGAATAGTTGAGGGAGATGGAGCAGGATGTCGGCGGCCTCAATCTCATCGGCAGTGAACTCGTCGAATGGAGCGTCCTCTGCGGCCTCAATCCTTAAACAAAGTAAGGTTAAGAAAAATGAGAGAAAGCGAGAGGTGAAGAGGGTGGATTGGGTTGGGAAGAGTCGACAGAGGTAATGAGAGAGCTAGGGTGTGATTTTAGGCGGGTTGAAACCGGCATTTTACGGGTTCGACCCGAAAATACTTTTCACCCGCGTTTATCGGACGGGTTGGGTCGGTTCATACGGACGGGTCCGTTCTTCGATTTTTCTGCACAGGCCTATCAACAACAACGTGATAGAATGACTCATGATTTTATTATTAATATTCTTATACATGGAATATAGTTATATTGACTAGAGTTGTCAACCTTTTATATATTCTTCACATCTATTTCAATTATCTATTACAACATGTAATTTTGGAGGTATAGAGTGACTACTATGATTTCCAAAGTGAAAGGAAGAGCCTCAAGCGAGAGTGACTTATTTTATCTTTTGAAGATCCATATAAGGGTTTTTTTATTTACATCTAATGGCAAAACAAATAAGTGAATAAGACTATTGATGTAGGGGATTCAGGTCTAATGATGCTGAGAATATGAGATGACAGGAAAATATGAAGATTTCTCAAAATTGGGTGATATTGCATACGTGTTAGTATTTTGGCCATAACTTTGGCTACGAGTATCAAAATCACGCATATGACCCAATTCAAGAAATTTTTTTCGGTGCACATGTCGTGGTCATCAAATTATGCCTGGTGGTCTCGTTTCGACCCTGAAATCAGTTATTTTCTCCTCTGAATCATAGACAGATTAGCCAAGTTAGGCTCTAATGGTCAAGAGGCAATCTTTGAGAATAATAATAGTGTTCTAAAAGACATTCTGGGAGTTATTTGACTGGATCAAGTTGGCTTACACGTAATTCGACATAGATAAAAGGTTTTATGCAGGTTATTTAGATTTAGTTTAATTAGTATGTATGTATTCTGTTTTGCTTTTGATTTATATGCTTATTTTAGTATTTTGTATAGTGTTCGAGTTATTCTATATTTTATTTTAAAGTTTGGATTTGGATTTTATGATTATATGTAACCCTTAAGTGTCCGATTGTAATCATGGTATTTTCCCGCCACAAGTGAGAACTATCAATAAAATTAGGGTACGTCATCTTCCTATAAAAAAATAAAAAAAAGAAGTTTTTTTTTTTTTTTTTTCCTTTTATGATAATGTTTTGTTGTGACTTTTAGGGATGATTTTTATTCCAATTTAGGCCAGACTTTTGGCGAGATAATGAAGTTATTACGTATATTATTTCTATGCACTAATTTGAATTTCACATTTTCGAGCAAATTTCACATAATCTCAGTTTTCTTTAGCTATTTAATCCAGGCTTGTAGACAACCATTTTTCAACTTTTACTAATAAACCCTATTCTCAGAGTTTTTTCTCAATGTTTCATATTTTCTCAGTATGATCAATTTCTAATTTCTGTTGATTTACTACTCGATTCTGCCCGACCTCAACTATATATATTACTATTTAATTAAACATAATTTTGTTCGGCTAACATGACAGCTTTTAATAACTATTAGATCAATCGTTTATAAAATTTATGAAAATTTAAGAGTAATTAAGTACTGTCATGTCAATAGAGTTGAATAATGGTGGGTACGTAATAATGTAATATCCAACCTAGCAGTACAAACTTCCAAAATAGACTGCTTAATTTCATTATTAACTGAAATCTAACAATCGTTTGGAGGGCTGTATATAGCAAAGGACTGCAGAGAAAAAGTACATAAATATTGTGCTTTCCATCGATCGAGCTAGCTAGCTTTTCTGCCGTGCGAGCGACAGCCAGCATGTATATTCGCGTTAACATAAGCATCCCTCAAACCAAACTTCAATGGTCTGATCTTCGCACCGCAATCATTAATGTTATGGGTTCTAGTTTTGCCCATATCCATACAGCAATACTAGCTCTGTAGTACCTACACATGATGTCTGTTCATTAATTATTCTTCACTCATTGTGCAGGCAAATAAATTATTAAACTAATGCCTTTGATGCTTAGATCCAACATTATTTGATGTCAAAGTTGTCATACCCAAAAAGAAATCATGCCACAGCATCCCAAATGTAGATCGATCTTTCTATAATTCTAGTGCAGACCTAAACGCCCCAGAATTTTACTACATTGTACTTTACGGAGTCTGTCATGTACTAGATCTTTCTAAATGCTATTTAAAACTGGTGTGGTCAGTAGATAATTTTTTTCTTAAAAAAAAAGAAAATAAACAGAACTACTTCGAGTACCATTTTGTTTTGATCAGACCCAACAACCATGTTTACTTGTGAAATTAGGTCTTTATTTTGTCCAAAAATTCAAAGTGGACAATAAAATTGTGATACAATCCTCTTAAAAATAAAGTAGAAAAAAAAAGAGCCATGGAGGTTTCAAGTTCCCTAAGCCATGCATGTGGTCCAGTATGTACGTGACAGGACTTTGTCTTCCAAATTATGTGCATATATATTCTTCTAATGATCTTTGTTGATGCCATGTTTTGCAGCCCAAATAACTCCGCAAGGGATTGACCTGAACCTGCGAATATGGGTAAATGAGGGCTCAGGATGGTAAGAAACACCTTCGATGCCTAAGTCAGCTTAGGTTCTGAGTCTGTAATTTAAGAGAGTTCAAATGAAAGTGCATGGAGAGTTTTTAGCCCCAACAAGGTGGGAGGGGGGGGGGGGGGGGGGATATATATATCCGGCTAGAGTGGTTCCCTAGCAAGCCGATCATGGAGATGTCGCTCCGTACTCAGGTCATGCCTTCTTTCCACATTCTGCCATGCTACAGATCGTCCATGCCCGATCGTGTCAACCATTGACAATCCAGGGTGCACGTCGTGGCGTGCTTGTCTCCGACCTTCATTAAATGTGGCGTGATCTCGGCCTGGTGTACCCACCTCCCAGGTTTGTCCAATCGTTAGTGTCCAGGGACTAGGGTTGTCCTTGACACTGTGTATGGAGATTGTCGGCCAGTAATGGTGTCAGACCTTTTGACTCAAGGATTCTCGTTCCACGCGTTCGACTCCACTGCTCTTCTATGGGCTTCTTGGGCCGACCTTGCCATCCTATTCTTTTATACCGATTTCCTACTGTAGGGCTACCCTTAGACCCATCAATGCCTCGTGGGCTGGGCTCGTGTGGTTCAACCCAACCTTGGGAACGGCCTCCTTCACAATCTTGAATCTCGATCAATCCATTGCAAGTCATGGCCATGGAATCCCTAATTAATGCGAGTTTAGCGCTCTGGCCCAATTTTAGCCAGTGGAACTGGGAAAGAGAAAGGTCTAAGAGTAAGAAGTTTGTCACATGAGAAGAAGCAGGATAGGGAGACATGGACAAAATGTGCTATAAGATATGCCAAAGCTTGATAGTAGATAACACTGCTTTTGCATTTCTTTCTACTTCTTTTTTGTCTTCCTTGTTGGATCTTCCGCTTCACATCGGAGGAAGCAGCTCAACCGAGAGCTGAGAGTAGCTTTAGTTTATAAAATTCTGTGTTTTCACAGCTTGTTGCTATAATTAAAATATATACCCTCAATTAGTTTGTGGGTGGGGGACCATAATACCTCATATGTACATGCTAGCTACTTGTCGCTGCTATTGATCCTCCAGTCACTGTAGCTTGTAACAAGACTCTACCCAAGTGATAACGTCTCTGTGCTTGTCACCATTACACAATATTGAAAAAAATTGCATTTGGAGGATAAGTTTTCGAAATGTACGTTGACAGGGGAATTGTGGGAAATGAATGAACCAAATTAATAAGAGTAGTTATAAACTATATATATATATATATATATATATATATATATATTAAGGCGCGCGCGTAGCTGTGTTGCTTTTCTTGAATAATATTTGGCCTCGGCCATCAACTTTGATCAAATATTTGAGTGCACCGAGTCAAAACAAATTACTCTCTATATAATAGTACTTAACGAAACCAAACCATAACACCTAGCTACCTAAAGCTCGATTATTTAGTACGAAATATTTGAGTCCACGCGCCATTACGTCACATTGTGCATTCTGCTACCACACGCAGTAGAAATGGGATCAACAGCCTTGAATCTTGTAGATCCAACCAACTTTTTGTCACCAACAATGGCACGTGATCCCCATGCGCCTTCACAACCATTGACTGTTGTCCACCAGCGTATCAAACTATCTACCGGATGCTATTTTTTATCTTACTGTTTTTCCTAACCAAAGATCATGAAAAAGAGGAAGTAGAAGCTTCTGTCAACCAAGCTGAGCTAGCAAAGTACAGCATAACACAATCTATTGCGACTTTTAGTCGTAATGTCATCGTCTGATTTTTAGACTGAAAAAAAACTGCTTCAAACAGCTTCCTCTCGTGAAAAATGGGTGGGAGCCAAGTCACTAGCTCCAGGTTCCGTTTTTTCTTGTGTTATATTAGCTATTTTGAGATGATTGTTGGGCCTTCCATCTTTTTAAGTCTTATATCTTGTAACTGTTTAATATATATATATACACATACATACACATGATGCTTGCATGCTTAGGAGAAAAAAAATTAACTGGTCCCAAAAAAGAGGAAAATGAAATTAAAACAGAAAATACAAACAGACAAAGCTTGTCATTCATATGACTCAAGTGCCAAAAAAGAAAATGAAGAATCTAATTTGGTTCTCTTATTAATACATATGGCCGGGGAAACAGGCTAACTATTTCATCATTATTAGAAAAATGAGTATTTATAATAAATTATTTACGATAAAAATGATTATTTGTGATGAGATTAATATACTCATTTTAACAATAAATAAAAAAAATTTCTTGTAGAGCACACAAGGATCGACCACAGATAATTATGGTATAGGATAACATTAATTTGAGGCACAAAAATAAATAAAAGAATATATTATAACTGTGCTATAAATGTACCAATTAAGGATCTCAAGTCACCATCAACTCATCATGATGCTATGTCCTTAATTTTGTTTAGGCAAATCTAATATTTGCAATTCACAAATGATAGATTAGTTTCGGAAGAAAAATACATTAATGAACTGATAATGATGAAGATGGTGATCGGTAGTTCAGTTCCGTATCGAGAGACAAATTAATTATACATTGTGCATTGAGAAGGGCTTCTTAATTACAACATGTAGACATGACATTGACCCAAAGAGACCAGCCAGCTACTTGTTACATTCCGCATGTCGGAAGCATGCATTCTGGGTACGTATGACCGTTCTATGCACTACTTCAACGACAATATATATTATTGAATTGAATGGTACATACAACTTCTTTAATTCTGTTCATGCCTATTAATTAATTGTTCCACCTATATAATATTATTCATTGCACTACGACGGGCCAGCCGGGTATAACTCCATATCGAAATTGCTTAGTTGGCTTTTGCTAGTTTTGAGGATAATGAAATTAAGCATGCATCCATATAGCTAGCTAGACATGGATTACAATTTTAGCATAAATATGGCAGGTCAAGATGAAGATTGCGCAAATTGGAGAAATATTATGCATGTATCGGTATTTTGGTCATAATTTTAGCTGCAGGTATTAGAATCTCACATATAACCTTAATTCAAAAAGTACTTTTCAGCACGCACATTGTGGTCCCCAAGCAATGTCTGGTGGTTCCCGTTTCGATCCTGAAATTAGCTGTTTCACTTTCTGAATCATTGACTTAAATCTTTTTTTTCTTTTATAATAATGTTACGTTGTCGCTTTTAGCGATGAATCTTATTATAATTTGGGCCTATTTTTGGCAAGATACTAATTTTATTCCGTATTTTATTTTGACACAATAATTGGAATTGCCAAAATTCTCAAAATCTCGGATTTCTTTAGCTATTTAAACCGAGTTTGTGGGTTTGAAAACCAGTTTTCGACTTTTATGAATAAACTCTATTTTAGAGTTTTCTCACTGTGTTACATTTTAAGTCCTAGTTTCTGTTGATCAACTAACCGCCAGAATAATCCTTATTCTACCCGGCGTCAATCTCAGTTACGCGTACATTGACATATATATTAGCTAGGGTGCAGCGAAAGTTTCATTTAGTGGCAATCTTATATTAATTAAAAGGGTGAATAACTAGACAATGTGGAATCCACCCATGAAACCATTTTTGTAGAATGAAGTGTGCAAGTATGTACTGGCCCTAAACGACCAAAATCTTTCTAAACAGGAATCACATATATATATTGGCCCTGTTAGTTCCTACTCCAGCAGGGTTTAGAATGAAGTGTGTGATCACACATGACGATGTTCAAAGCCATGGTTTTTTCTCTCAGCTATACATTACTGAACGTTTTAGAAGAAAATACAAAAATATTAGTTTTTACCCAATACCCGTCTCTAACAATTTACAATAACTCAGCTTCTGTTTTTCATCACTCGGCGCAGTACTAGATCGTCCATTCACTCTGTACACATGTTCATTGGAACTGTCAAAACCCAAAATTTTGTTACTCCCGTGTGTGTGAGTCGCGAAAGACATTGAACGATGTCACCATGCAAACTCTCAAGGCCATAGAAACATGGGCCTAATTATAATAGAAGCTAAAGCCTTAGGCCTATCTGCAAAATTAAGAGCTTGGAATATTTTGAGAGGCTTCTAAATCGTTGCCAACTGAGCCTGCAAATTTTAAGAAATTTTCTATATCTCTGGAATCTGAGCTGCCATGTCTTAAATGGAACCACTTCCCCAACGGTTTTGGTTTCTTGTCACTGATGGCAATAGCAATGTCATTAGGGAAAAGGTCTCGGAGAACAAAGGCATGCAAGATGGTTGTTATAAGCAGACCCGTAACTGTAAGGGTAGCAGCGGCAGATAGTATGACACACAGAACTTGGGTTACTACACATGGTACTTCATTTGAGTACCTAATAGTTGCAATGGCAGCACCAGTCATTGGGAAAGTGTAGGCCCACCATGCCAGTGAGAACCTATACATGGAATCAAATGAAAAAGGAATGTCAGAAAATCTATTCAAAGCTCCAAATGGATTAACAATATGTACTTTCTCAAGGGAGAAATATATGTCATGTCATACTTGAACCCTCGGAAAAAATTAAGCCGAACTCCCTGCACAAGGGCAGAAAAATCATTTAGTGTCTATGCTTTCTAAGCGGAGACTTGAAGTAAAGATTTATATATGTTCATTTGCGTTAGAGGGGAGGGATACCAACCAGTGACAAATATAGGAACAGGGCGATGAAGTAAGTAATCCGTGCACCATAATCAAAGGTGCCTTGAATCTTTGCCCATGCCATTGAAGCAACGCTTGGTACTGCTACAAACAGAAAGAACACTGGATGGAGCTCTTTTGGGAGAGTATCATTTGTTGGAAGTCTCTGGTAGAGAGTTACAAATAGGACCAAGTAGTGAGCCAAACCAACAGAAAAGAAGAATATAGGCCCTTCTTTGAGCCCCATTGATGCACCCAGTAATGCCCCCACAAAATTTCCGACTACAGAGAGATGGTTTGAAGGATTGGCCACCTTTGATAGCCTCCTGTGGCCTCTTGACATCCACTGTCCATAGATCTTAACATCAAGACAGAAAATTGGTATCATGAGAACATACCAAAGAACTGGAGGCAGGTTGTTAGCAACTGAAGGTGGCACTCCCAGAGCTAAGAACAAGAGGGCTATCCATGGGGCAAAGAAGAAGTTGATTCGGATAGGGTGGTAGTACTCACGGCGAACTGCTTCAAAGTAGAGAATCACTTTCAGAAGGTAGGTGGAAGCAACTGTGGCAGTAAGAGCAACAGAAATGCACCATAAAACGAGATTTACTGCTGGGCTTATGTGAAGAAATTTTGTGGAGGCAGAAGTGGCCAGGGCTTTCCACATAATTGCTTGGCTGCTAACTCCAAGACAGATACCAAATGAAGAGATGGGATAACGTAGAAGAAATGGCCATGTCTTGTCATTCGGAAGCACTATTTCCTCTGAAGCCTGTAAAAAAGACTGCACAATGATGAAGAAGCACAAAGCACAAAAAGTTTGAAAGAAAATCTAAAATCAATATACAAATCTGATAGTGAAACATATAGGTTGCATGGTAACCACAATTATAGTTGCATCTAAGATCATTTACTAAATTACTCTTTATGTAGAAAAACAGTCCATTAATCAGAGAGAAGCGCGATCAATATATAAAGGTAAAAATATCAGTCTAACTTGATTAAATCTGAAACTAACCAAGTTTCCTCATAATCATTGTTACTTTCAGATTTCTTACTTGCACTAACAATGTCCAAAGGCAACAGAGAAGGAACTGACCACTAGCAAAAGCAATAGCACGTGATTGCTTTGTTAGATTAGAGAAGTTACTTTGATGATATGTATGGGAGGTAAGGCTGCATGCAAGCCTTACCTCCCATACAAACCGAAGCCTGCATTCTCCAAGCTAGAAACAAACAATTCGTTCACTTCAAAACCAAAATTCATTAGAGGATAGCCCGACTTTATGAACTGTGTAAAATGCGCTGAAAGGTTGGGAAAGGAATTAAAGCACATACCTTAAGGGTCTCCAGCTCTGGCCCTTCCAAGGCATCGAAGTACCGATCCACAGGTAAATTTATTTCGACTTCTCTACTCCGCCCTGTGTCCTCCTCGGGTCCGGCTTCCGGTGTTTGCTTTCCACGCAGTAATGTGATCTGCCTCTCAAGTTTCCCAGACCATGTTTTGAAAGAATCAAATCTCTTGTCCTTCAACCTTTTAATACTTTGGTGGTAAGCAAATTGTCCGCCCTTATCATATGCAGCATTTGTTGGCATTGGCTGAGAATGATGTTTTAGCTGTTTTGGTGGATCACTAGCAGTCTTGGATACACAAGAAGAATCTGCAATCCCATCCTTAAAAGTGGTTTCACCACTGAACAGAACTCTTCTGGTTTTCTGTAAGTGGACTCCAACTGGAGATGGAGGCATGCTGATAGAAATAGAACGCCCCCTTTGATGATGGCAGATGGGTTCAGTTTCATCGCCCTGATTTTCACAGACGCTTACAGTAGTTGATGGACTGAGAGATTGAGATTCGCTTGGCTGACAATGATCATTGATGAAGTTAGCCAACTTAATGTCATCAAAGCCGGCCACTTCATTTGATGATATATACTTGATGAGAGATGGAACTTCAGGGGAATCCAGCTGAGCAATACCAAGATGTATCTCGCTTTCCATTGATACAAAAGCACCTGAAAGAATCCACAATTAATGGGGGTTAAAATCAGTACGGCAGTTGTTTGAGGCTCTCAGAATGAGTGAATACTTTGAATAAAATCATTTCCAAGTAAGAAACTAGGTACATGTAATCAGGGATAATTGCATAATCAGTCATGAGTAACTTTTAGAAAAATGATAAACACACGACACTTTATACAACACTTTCTACAACAATATTTTAAAATGAGGGATATTTTTGTAAAATACCTTATAAAACTAACATCACTTTACAAAAATACCCTTATTTTATAACATGTATTATGAAAAGTGTTGTACAAAATGTTGTGTGTTTATCACTACTCTAACTTTTAACCTTTCAAAACAAACCCTTGTTTTTTCACTTTTCATACATTAAAATTTAAGATTTTAAGAAACTCGTTATTTAGTACATTCAAAACTGAAAGATAAATTGATTCTACCCGATGATCATGAATACCGTCGTGGTCCGATGAGCACCACGAAGGTGTCATCCAACGAGATTACTGCGTACCAGAGTGGTTCTACTTCTCTCGGAAAACTTTCTATTACTTGTCTTTTATTTTTAATATTCTGTAATTGAATTTTTTCTTTATTTTTTTTTCTATTTAAACAATATTTTTGTTTGTATACATATACCTTTACCCTTTTTTTGCTTCTTTAATTGATAATTATATTTATCTTTTTCTTTGCTATAATTTTTCATGTACGTTTATTGAATTTAATTTGGTTTTAAAACCCTTTCTTTAATTTTATATAGTTTTTACTTTTCAATATTGGGTAGGTAACCTATTGATAAAGATGTAGACGCATGTGAGCTTTTTCCACTGGCCACGTACTGCCCCAATTGCAAAGAAATTTTTTTTAGTCTCTCTCATCCCCTCTTTTGCTATTATATATTTATATATATAGAAAGTGATATATACCTCATGCTCATTATATTATTATCATATTATTCAATAGTTGATGGATATGTCAGGGTAGACTGCATTATGAGATAAATATGCAGTATAAAGCATGACTCGGTACGTATCATTACAAAAATAATTGTTTATTTATTATAAGTTATTTTGTATTAAAATAATTATTTTTTATTAAAATGAGTCTATTATTATTGTAAATAATTTTTTTATTATAAATAATTCATCATAAATATTTTTTTTTTGTAATACTGTACGCACAAGTGTGTGAGTATATACATATATATATATATATATATATATATATATATAAGTTGCTCAGTAAAGGAATTAGATTAACAAAAAGAGGGAAAAGAGAGAGACTAGCTACATAGCCACTAGGAATTATGATAACGAGAGTTGCTCGATCCACACATGAGTTCATCGCAAAAATATCCATCTAACATGTTAGATGGATATTTTTAATCACTCTAAATATGAAATGCAGCACTGATCTTGTTCTGACCTAATTAAATCATAACAAATTAAAGATGGAAAGGTTTTGGGGGTTGTGACTACTGCATTAATATCAGATTTGCGTAAATGCAAGCGTTACTGTCATAATCTCTTCACATCTTGAACATCTTTTGAAGTAAATCAACTGCTAATTAAGTCACCTGAGTGCCCTTACTGCTAGAATTTTGAATAATAAGAATTATGCCATATTCAAAGCCAAGCATGCACAAGTTATAACCAATATCTAAACTGGAATACCGAGAAAAAAAAAATGGTTGCTGTAATCAAAGATTGAGAATCCGAACCTCAAAGCTTCGGCTATCTGAAAACTGATTTCTTGGGCAAGCTAGCAGTACTACTTGTTGCTGCTCAGGCTGCAGAAACTCCGATCGAATTGAATTCAAGAACCAAAGAGATCGACAAGTCTGATCCGTTTGGTTAAAAACTTGTAAAAAGAAGTATGGGACTCAGAAAACAAAATAACCGCAACCGGCCACACCCAGATCGATCTTCCAACCATATATGAGAAGCGCGCAGCATATAATACATATATAACAGTCTAACGCAGGGACCATGTGCACGTCAAAAGCATTTCATGATGTTTGGTGAGTCTGGCTAGTTGTTTGGGGCCGGATTGAGACGTTCGTGCAAAAGACAAACTAGCTAGCAAAATTTAAATCTAATATTCCAGCTGCATGCTTTAGGTGATAATATGGTATGGTTGGTAAACAGGAAATTAAGCAAAGACAGGCTTGCATGATTTGTCATGATTCCATTACCCTTAAATTCATGAGTCCTATCCTTTGATATCAAGATATATAATAGGTTGAATAGATTAGCAGCAACAAGGGCTGCCTTCGGCTGCACCATTTTTATACATAAATTAACCTAAAATAGTTTTATGTCTGGGGATAGTAATACTGCGGCCAATAGGTAGCTGCGCATGCATGCTGTAGCCGGCATTGAATGTGAAGGAAACGACACACTGTATAATTGAAAATTAGAAAAGCAGCGTATCTCAGTTACTAGAAGCTGTCTCTAAACGATCCGAGCTAGGGACGTCAAATGTCCTTCAAAAAAGTTATACAGTGTATATCAGGGAGGAAAAAAGAAAGTTATTTTACACTCTATATATAGTCACTACAAGAAAATTAGGCTTTTCTAGTGCTCAAATGTGCCGGAAATGATCATTATAATAGCTGCTGTAGTTCAGATCCGGTGATTTATTAATCGCCGCAGGATTGCTACAATCCTAAAGTCATTTTCGTTCAATCTTGACGACTTAGAAAAATCGCTGCAATTAATACCTTTTTCGGCTAGTACTGTTGGCGTTAACTGGTTATCAAAAATTAATTTGAAGTGTAATAGCGGAAGCAAAAAAAAATAACAATCACACATAGAACACCAAAATTTAAACGGTTCGGCTAAATGCATGCGAGCGTACGCGTCCATATATATTGAATCCATATATATTTGAAAGCAACACTATAAAGTATAAAATAAGTGAAAGTTATATATGATGCTTAAACTTATCTGTACGGGATTAACAAAAATATTATTTGTCAATTTCAATCTTATATATTAATAATTTAGTGCAAAGTTGAACCAATTAATAATTTAGTGCAAAGTTGAACCAATTAATATCTTGCAATCTGCCGTAATCCATGGAACGTCAGATATCAAGACAAGGTTTAAGTTTTAGACTTAAATTATAGGATTAAGAAAACCCTTAATTAATTAGCACAAATATTAATTAAACATCTATATATATAATATTATATATTATAAAGTCCTAATTAATACAGACAACAAGTAATTAAGACAGGCCAGGTTGGTAATTGATGATGAGTTCAAAACTTAATCAATTGGGAGCTAGGATAGATGTCCCAATAGATTACAGTACTACTTGTTCGCAACATACCTAGCTAAAAGAAATATCTATCATGTCAACCATTAATTAAGTTGAAAAAATAGAACATGAAATATTAATGAAAAAGTAATTAATTTATTCCTTTAAATTTCAAATTCAATGTCCTAGAAACGTATGAATGTGGTCTGCCAGATACGTACTGTACTAAGTAGCGAATATATATATAGGATAATCTCGATCGATCGATCGATAACTAATGATAGAATAAATAAATGCTTAATTTTTTTAATTTGATATAAGCCGTTCATATGTTCTTCGTTGTTCATTAGAAACGCAGGTATGATCATCAGCAGCTTGCCCCGTCAATTTCGGAGATTTGTCAAATTATGACAAGAATGAATGTACTGTCACTGCAAGAAAAAAGAGTATTTGTGACTGATTATTTGTAGCTATAATAACTATTTGAAATCAAAATAGATTCATTTTGATTGAAAATAATCATTTTTATAAAAAATAAATGATCATAAATAAATAATTTTCTTGTAGTACGTGATGTAACCATGCACATGCATGACCTGCAACAAGTCAAATATGTATTGTTTATTTAAGAAAAGAAAATTCGAAGATGCATGCAGATGTGTTGCAAATTGTGACACGAGTAGTCATCCTCGATCGATGACCCTCCTCCCACATACAGCTAGAAGATGCAGATCTATCATCATGTGACATCTATTAATTTATCAATAAATGTATACAGAAAATTATCTGATCTCCGACGCCGGTGACCCTAGCTGTGACTCCTTTTTCTAATTTATTTAAGTGACGAATAAGTTGGTTTCCTGCATTATGTACGTACGTGGGGTATGCTATATATACAGCTAGCTAGCGGCCATGACTCCGATCGAAATATTCTCTCAGAATTAATGTTCCGTAAACTAAAAAAGAATATTAATATTTAACCTAACAAATTAATTAAGGTTCTTCAATATATATTAATTGCAGCTAAGTACATGCAGTACTAGGAACCATTTCTAGCTAATTAATATGTTAATTATGAATCAATTAGTATTATAATTTTTTTAATTATAATGATCTTTAATTATAAATATAAATAATATGATTAGAACATATAAGGATAAATTTTTTATGATTCAAAAGTTTATGAAATCAATCACGTACGAGTAATCCTAGCTACTACGTACCCGACTAGAAAGTACTACTGCATGCACAAAGATATCTAGAGAGAGAGAGAGAGATCAGTGGTACTGTCCCACATATAATACACAGCCAGATAATCAAGGCCGGAGTAGGAGACTACATGTGTAGGGACGATACTGAATTTATGGTGAATACTCGATCAACCACATACAAATTCTTCTAAAATATCCAACAGTACTAAGAGGCTGAAGATATTTTCCTTTTAGGGAAACAAACCACTTAAAAGCTGTCTCCATGCAAGGAAAATGCTCAAGTTGAAATAAGAGATTCCTGAGAATAATTATAGATTTTGCTCTCGTCTCTTTTTGTTGTTTCCGACATAGAAACATGTATGCCTAATTTACCAGAAGATCAGATCATGCATCACAACCTCTAGACACAATGTCCAACCTCAAGACATGATATGTATTAATTATATATTTATATATATATATGGCTTGAACTCTTCCATATATTGTCGTCCTTGAACGTACGCGGTCTCCTTAGAAGACACATGTTTTCCAAACACTACTTTCTCTGCTTTTGCTCTTGCCTCTTGGGAATGAAAATTATAAGGAAGATGAGAGCTCAATATATACATGCATGCATGCAGGTGATTGAGATCAATCATTTGAGAAGAAATAAATCTCATGATTTGCTTCTAATTAATTATCGGCCCTGATCTGATCTGATCTGATCTGGCCATATACTGAATGAAGGCCGCCGGGCCCATCTTTTCACGATCTTCCAATTTGACAAAAGAGTGTATTATTATTTAGTGATATATATAAACAGTAAGCTTGGCCCTCTCCATGCATGGGTTGGGTTCGGCCATCGGCTACTAATTTCGTGCTCGGCTAGCTAGGTGGCATGGCCAACAACATAAAAGATCGATCCAGTCCAAATTAAAACACTAATTAATTAAAGAGATAGACCTTATATAAGCCGAAAAGAACAAACTCTAAAAAGATATCCACTCACAATATCGATCATCGGTGCTAGCCGCAACGTCCAATTTCGTTTTCATCATTTTCTAATTCTTTCAATTGCGTACATGATGCATGGAGTACTTTAATTTTTGTATGGCTTTCATATATATATATATATATATATATATATATATATATGTGAAAATAATGAGCTGAAATGTGAAAAGAGAGAGACCCCTCCAACTCAATCAAGGAGAGCTATGGCCCTAATTAAGCTGGCCCAATTTAGTAATGGTACTGTATAATTAGGTTTTGAGTCCCAATCTTGTAGCCCAAGCTTGGGATGGAACATGCATATATACTCCCAAATAATTAAAAGAATTTTATAAATTATTGATATAATTTCATGTGATATGTTAAATTTAATTTATAACAAAAATCATTTTACATGTAATCTGATGTAATATTACATCAATTCACGTTTTATGAAATTTCTTTATAACTAAATTATTTTTCGTTATAAATTAATGTCAACTCGACTGGTGAGCTGTTGGGCTCGATGTTTGCCATTATGGCTCCTCGATGCATAAATGTTGCAAGAAATTGTGAAGATAAAAGATCAAAAAAAAAAAAAAAAAAAAAAAAAAAGAGAAGAGAAAAGATGATCGTTATATTAAATTAAACATATAATATGAGCAAGGTATCAGAACAGAACATGATACCATGGATTAATTGATTCTTCTTCTTCTTTTGCTTTTACTTTTGCTTTTTCTATGGAGTGAGAGACAGAGATGGGTCCACTGATCATATAGAAAAGGGGAAAAGGGGAAAAGGTTAAAAAAATGACATTTAATGAGATGGAAGTTATTCGTTTATTTTATTGGGCAGTGCTACACCCTCGAGACGGGTCTTGAGAGGAGTAAATTTTTATTTTCATTCGGTTTTTTTATACTCTTAAATAATAATAAAAAATATTTTCTTAATCACTAAATAAAAAAAAATAAAAAAATTCTGTAGATGAGAGTAACATTTTTGTATTTTATTATGCGGAATAAATGGGAGATAATTAAGAATCTTAAATTATTGCAAGAATTTTAAACACCTCTTTAGAACCACCACTTCTTTCATTTCATATATAAACTGATGCATGTATTGTTATAAAAATAAAAAAAAATAGGAATTTGTGACCATTTTATTGTGACGAAAATGATTATTTGTGATAAAAATAGATTTATTTTAATTAAAAATAATTATTTTACTGAAAATTAATTAATATAAATAAATAATTTTATTGTATTGCAGGTTGATTGCACAGGACTAATTCATTAATTAGAAAGCAATTTATGGGGAAGGCTCGAGATGTTGTACGTTAGGTTAAATGAATTAGTAGTCGGAAACATACAAAACAAACAAAAACAAAAAAAACCTTGCTGTTGCCTACCCGACATTAATGGGTCCCAAACTGGCTTATGCTAGCCCAAGAAACTAAACATTGGGTTAGGTCTAGATCGAGCCGCAGCTCAAGTTGGACCACCCTAGTTCTGAATTATGCCCTGTGCTTGAGAGTTATACATTATATGCAGGTGGCCCACATCATCATTCTGCCTACCTACCTTTCTCACACCACAAAAAAATTAATTAAAAGGGTTATGATCATATGCCTGCCTTTTCTTTTCTTTTCTTTTCCATCCTATAGTTTTAAATTTCCTTCGTGATAAAATAATTATAGATTAATTATAAGCTTATCATTTTCCTTAAATTTTATACATGAAAATGATTACTTCTACAATTAGAGAGAAGAATATCATAGGCAAATCTCATGTACAACATTAGATGCTGTGTGAATAATATAAATTCTAATATTAATTACAATGACATCAGATGCATATTATATATATATATATATATATATATCTTTTTTTAAATATTATAGAGAGTTTTTTAATTAGAAGATTATGAAGAATTCTAATATTGGCATGATGAACAACTCTAAGAAAGTGCCGACAAAGGCGTTTTTTTTCCTTTCTTTTTTTTTTTTTCTCTAGCCCAACATTGTTAATGTTATTGATATATAGTTGATTAATTAAAAATAAATTATTGATATCTAGCGTGTAAATTATATTAGTTGGCATCTTCTAATTTAGTTTCTAAAGCGGATATTCAATCATTATCTATATATTAAGTTTTCAGATAAAATCACGTCAATTTATTAAATTACTTTTATATAATCTATTTGTGGATGTAGAACTCCTCTTAATTTATAAAGACAGACATTCGCACATCCATCCAAGCAAGACACGTGCCTTGCGCACTATGGTAGTACATGATCACAATCAAATAAAAATTATAAGTACGTAGTTAGCATATATAAGATTAAAAATATTACGCGCATTCTCTCCTTAATTAATTTATAATTAAGTTGCTACAACTATTTTAATAATGCACAGCTTGTAAATAAAGATATATATCGATCTTAGTTTGGGTATAAACTGTATGGTAACTGGTAAGTAGAGATATTTTTGTTCAAAAGTTGTTTCTCCACTAACCCCGGCCCCTATTAATTAAGAAGTAGTACTATATATATATATTAATGTGTAGTACTGTGTTGTCTTAATTAATAAATGCGCATGACAGCTTTGTAGTATATCAACCACATCCTTATCAAATAAATACAAAAAAGTACAGTATGAGCCCTGTTATAAAGAATGTGCTCAAACCACAAATCTCGTCGATCCATTGTGTCAATCATTCCAGAGACATTATTTGAGCATATCTAAGAAGCATGCATTTATATAGCATTTTCTTACATGATTTGTCACACATCATGACGAACAGCCCTACCAGCTCATGTTGGTGCGATTTAATTGTGACAAATTAAACTATATATGATTGAAAATAATTAAATTCACAATTCCTAACGAAGAGATCAATTTATGATCATGAGTTCGATACTTTTTACCATGGCCAAAATTAGAATCTTGAAGAAACGCCTGCAGATCGACTTGCATGTATATTTCTCTTTGTAATTTAAGCTGATGATCTCTTTATTGGCCGGTTATGCTTTCAAGAATCGTTGCCATTTCTTTAAGCTTGAACTGCATGCATGCCTACTCCCACCAAAACTTCCAGCCTTATTTGGGAGAATAAAATATAATTTACAATATCCTCGAGAAAATGACAAGAAAACTAGGAGAACCTAACCAATTATATATGTAATTGACAACTGGATCGGAGCACTAATAAACACATGATCATGATGAAGGATGGGAAATCATGCAAAACTATTATATATTAATATAAAATACATCTGATCCGAGTTGATCGAGGAATGATAATCCAATTATAACATATATATATATAATGTGCAGTAGTAGTACTCATATAGGTCATGTGTCATGAACGAGTACTAGTGAAGAAATTCATGAAGAGATCGTACTACTTTCTCCTCGTTTAGAGCTACGTACCTATCATATATGCATGGGAAGAAAATTAATGTCAAAAAAGCAAGAACTATATATATATATATATACATATATATATATATCCTAATACCCTCTAATAGTTACCTTGATTATGACAGTACTTGTATGTCTTGCATTATTTTGGCTAAACTGCTCGTCTGCTACAGCATTAATGTGTGGGGTCTAATTAATTTAGGAGCGCGCAATTAATACATGCACATGCACAAGCATACGCAGAGACATTGACAATGCATTCACATGTGCACGCACAGACAGACTATATATGTATACATATATATTGAGCAGAAAAAGAAGAAATTATTAAAATGGGTTGCATGATCGATCAAGTTTCTTTGAGTTCATGCAATAGAGAGATGAGTTTAAAGGATGGGAAGGTGGTGGGTGTTAAATTATTAGATGGCTAGCACAATGAAATTACGGAGCGAGCTTTACAACTTTTAAGGTCGGATGCTGGAATATAATTAGAGGCTTGTTTTTTTCTCTAAAGTGATGTCGTTGTCATGCTGTTGTTTGCCCCAACTTTGACCTATTTAACGTGTGCCTCTGCTTTATATGTGTCACTTAGCACCACAATCAACAAAAAGCGGTCGGCAATTCCTAGCTGGGCCAACGTGGCCAAATTACTGGTTAGTGATCTCGATCGATCTTCTGGATTTTAGCTGAAGCTAGCCAATTAGGTGGGTTAATTTATTAGTTCTTGCAGCATTTATATATGAAAAAATCTAGTTGTAAGCGTTTCAGCGTATTAATACACGCACTCATTCAATATAATTAGTCAGAAAATAAACTTTATTGAAAATAATATTAATTTAAATTTAGAATATCAAGACAAGAATATTAATACGTAAACTTATTTGTATATAACAAAATTCTTTCCATATATACAGTACGGGTGGGCTCGCTCTGGTTTTCATAATTTGTTTGCTTATTATACAAAACGAAGTAGTAGTACTGATCAGGGTAGGGGACTCATCAGCCAAAAAGGCTAGCTAGCCAGGGAACATCCATCACGTAAAAATTAAAGGGAAATTAAAATGAACTGATCGATCGAGATCAACTCACTAATTTTATTTCTTTGCCATGATTAATTAATATTCCTTTCTAGTATTATTATTATTATTATTATATATTAATTATAAAGCTGTAAAGTTGTGCACACACTTTGCAGAAACGTGAGCGAGTCTACATCCACCACATATTCCCAAAAAGTTACCCCTTTTGCCTCATTGGACGAAAATATATAAGAACATGCAACAATAATAGCTAGCTATTTGCATACAGAGACATCCTTTAATTTATTCATGCTATATTTTCTTTTGATCTTTTCCTTTTAATTTTCTGTGTTTGATCAACTTGCACATGATATTGAGTTTTGCCGGTTTCCATTTTACATGATTTTGATTTTAGGTGGTTTCGGCCTCATGATATATCGATCAAAGCTAGCTGGATTAAATATATCTAGCTAGGTGATGATCTAAAATATAAAGATTTCTCCTTCTTTAGTATATATACCTGCGAGCAAAAAATAATTAATGTCTTTTATTAATTCTTAATATATATATATATATACATGAGTACTGTTTTAGATTAATTTTTTTAGTAATAAAAATATATATATTAAAATAAATCATACATGATACACAAGATCAGGAGATGATGATCAGGTGATGCTCCACAAGCAACTTAATTAGTGCATGAAAACATAAGTAGTGGACCAATTATCCAAATCCTTATTAATCGTGGGTAAAGTACTCAAGATCATAAGGGCGGAAGGGAGCCCTAAGTATTCGATCAATTTATATAGGTTTGCATCAATTATTCTTATGATGCTTTTGATCATCATGAGGTTATCCACTTCGATTTAATATTATCTCTAGATTCACATTCGTAAAGGCTATATATACTCGACTAAATAGAAATGGTTGGCAGGTCATAGTATATATAGGTGAAGCTAGCATGCTTGCTAAACAAGAAAACTGTTTATTTGTGACCAGTTAATTCCAGCGAAATGACTATTTATAGTTAAAATGAGTCTATTTTAGTCACAAATAATCTTTTTACCGCAATTAAATGATCACAAAAGCCCGTTTTCGTTATAATGGCTACATCTTCAAATGCATGTAACTTTAGTATTTATGTTAGAATGTTGTTTTAGTGATATATATGAAAATCATCGGTAATAAAAAGTAGAAAATGTTGTAGGGTATATATACTCCATATATAATTGGGAGACAGAAAAACATATATAAGAAATGTTTTAAATTATAATTTAGGGGGAATTGGTGGAAAATCTGCGTCCACTTGTTATAAAAAGATAGATATATGTAGGTTTGGGAGGGAAATTATAATAAAAATATATGGTCAAATTAAGAGTGATGCATGGGCCGGCAGCCGTCGGCTAGCAATATATATATATATATATATATATATATATATATATATATATATATGTTGTAAGGAGCGTGAAGGTACTTTATTTCTTTTCATCACTTTTTGGTTGGCCAGCAAAGTGGTTACTTAGCTTGTCAGTAAAGCTCCATGCAGCAGCAGCAGCAGCAGCAGCCAATACCAAGACAAAATAAATCACACTCGTTTAACTTTTCTGATGTTCAGTTCTATATAGTGCAATTGCATAACTACTACTACTACTTGCGCGCGCGCCGATATTCATCACTTTTCATAAAAGCATATATGCGTACGTTCCAACTACTGCCTCCTCCTGCGCTCTAGCAGCTTCTAATTATTAATTATTATTACTTCAATAATATTCATCACTTAATTTGATCTAAATCAATATTAATATTCAACATTATTAATATATTATTTTTAAAAAAATTGAGTCTATTATTAAAAATTTAATTTTTTTTATATAAATTTCATATTTATTTATTTATTTTTTTAAAATAATTACATGATCTAAATTAATATCATTTCTCAAATCAAAATAAATAAGTAGTATTATTTTTTTATTTAGTGATTAAGAAAATATTTTTTAATAATATTATAATTTTTAAAATATATTTAAAAGTATTAAAAAATACATGGAAAAAAATATAATAACAAATTAATAGCTAACTGTAGCTCCGGCCGGCAGGAGTGGACTGCGGTGGACGTAAAACCATGTATTTTGTACCCTTTAAGTACCAAACCTTTCATACTTTGTACTTCAAAATAATACGTGCCGTGTGATCATTGGAACTACATATTATTCAGCACAGATTTTCCAGCTTCGAATCAGTGATCAGCTAGCTACCTAGCTTGATCGCGCGTCCAAGTTATAGTACATGAACGAAGACTCTGCGTGCAAGGGCGGCCATGCATGTGTTTGTTGTGTCCTGAAAATGCGTGCATGAGTACTACTGCATATGCCTTAATTTCTTTCTCATGTTTATATATAATATAAAACATCAAATCCAAATAAAGTTTGCTTTCTAATCAGATATTTAAATAAATAACATTATTTCGTTATTGACTAGGACCACCCACACTTTGTTTTCTCTAAAAATAAAATAAAATTATACCTAATAAAAGAGCTTTTGATGTGTGCATGAGAGCAAGGAAAAAGCATGGTGGCATTGCGTGTAGTCCACAAATCAAGTTGTTGAAAAGAAATTTTGAACCAAAGCATGTGATGCTGAGGTGGAAAAGGGCCTCGATCGAGGACAAGATGCATGCCCCAGAATCTCATTATTTTTGTCGCATTTTATTTAGAATAATGTTAAATATAATTATAGAATGTTTAAATATCGTATACTTTATTTAAAAAAAGTGAAATTTATTATTAAAAATGATAATTTTTTTTATGTAAATTTCATATTTATCTATATTTTTCAATAAAAGTATGCAGTCCTTATATATACACTACTTACACACTCTATGACTATATCTAACAATATTATTTTATTTTTACCTATATAATATATATTAGGATGGTCCTGATCTTATGACGGCCTTTTGATAAGAGCTCTCTCTGCTCACAGTTTTAAGAAGCTTGCTTTTTAGCAAACCAAGTCTAAAAGTTACCAACGTGACCTTAAGCGCTATAAGCTGCTTTCTAAATTTTATCTTCACTGCCAATATCCCACCATTGTAACATGTACGCAATGCATAGATCCTCACTTACCCATCAAAGAAAATTAAATTAATCTAAATAAGTAGATATATATAGGAAATTAAACAAAGAACGTGAGAAAATCAAGGAGAAATTAATATTCATTTTCCTTGGTTTGCTTGAGCTCTTGCTAATTGAAACCTCTGCAAAATTTTGTTTATAAAATGATATATCTCGTTTTTTTTCTGTCTTAATATAAGGGTATTAATTAAGAATTTTTTCGACTTAATTCTTCGAACATGTTGTAGTACCATCTCATCTCATTATTATAATTTTTTTAAATTTCAATACAAGATATAATAAACAATTCAACTTTTTTCAAATCTCAATACAATAATAATATTCATCTAAAACTTTCTCATCTCCTCGCTATTAATGTCTAGCCGCCTCATTTTAGTCTTTTTGCTCTTTATGCAGTGGCTGCTTAATTGCTTGATTATAATATGGAAAGTAGTATATTTATTTATATTATTAATAAGATAATAAATAACAAGAAACCTCTTGGAATTCTCCATGTGCTCTGTAAAGGTAACTACTACCGAAAGTGTGTTGCTGTAATAATATTAATTAATTAGTTAATTAAAGTGTGCAAAGGATCAGATATAGTCACCGTTGGATGGGATCAATTGGGGAGTTGGTTCTGTTTGAATGGGAGGACTATACTATTCCTATGGTGTAGAAATTAATTATATAATAGCAATAGTCCTTAAATCGTCACGGAGACGTCAAAAGGCGACGAAAACCAAATTCGGTAACTGTCACTATTATTCAGTGTCCACTCTTTCTGACACGTAGCGTTACAGCCACAACATCTGCTTCTTTTAAGACCACCTTAACTTCTGAAATATGATCATTTATTCCCATAATTAATTAATATTGGGATTAATGTCCATGTTACCTTAATGAATTTAAGGAGTACTTAATGTAATGTAGACATAATAAAGTTCATATATACATGATGAAAATGACTCGTAGAATAACAGAGAAAAGGCGGCTACCAACTTCTGTACAAGAGACTGAAAAAGAAAAGAAAAAAAAAAGATTGAGAAAAAAAAGGACAAAGTGAAAGGACAAAAAAAAAAAAAAAAGTGAAGAAAAAGATCAGTTGAAGAAGGTTAGCAAGCAGAGTAAACAAAATTGATTTAAGTTTTCTAAGATGCCGGGGAAGGCTTTTAACGTCCATTGGTATGGCATGCTATAAATAGTGGAGAAGGGCCTGACCGCATACAGGAAGCGACTCATTTTACCTGTCTAGAACCTTGCACCAACGTTGTCTTCGGACGTTTTCTTCTTTGTCCAAAATTCTTCCACCAACCCCCTCTTTTTTCTTGGATTAATCTTTTTTCAAAGTTCCCAAGCCTGAATCTTTGCTCCATTCTTATGATCATCGACGTATCTAGCATCTTGTAAATTCACGTACTCGAGGCCTTTTCATGAGTATCCATTTCCTTTGATTCTCTTGGAAGGTGTTGGATCTTTGGGTTCCCTTTCTCGAAGCATTTTTCTCGGAATAGTCATTCGAGCTTTTTGAATATTCTCAAGCAAGTTTGTAGCCGAAGAAACCTTCTGTGATGATCATTGATATCGTTTTGGTCAATCTGGACCCAGAAAATGTTGGGGAATGAGTGATATATGCACACATATATAGATATCAGTTGTAATATTATCCTCTAAGAGCGGTACGTTGAAGGCGTCGTTGGAATTGGATAAAATGGAGCAGAAGCACGTTTTGTTGTCGGCTTTGAGCGTTGGGGTTGGACTTGGGGTGGGGCTGGGCTTAAGTTCTGGACAGACAGTGAGCAAATGGGTCGGCGCGGGGAATTGGCCGCTGGACGAGATTTCAGCGGAGCAGATTGAGCAAGAGCTTATGAGGCAGGTGGTGGATGGGAAAGAAAGCAAAGTCACATTTGATGAGTTTCCTTATTACCTAAGGTAATTGAAGACCTTATCGGATATATATGACATGGTTTTTTATGCTTTACTTGATTAGCTTCTATCCTTATTTGGGGGCCTAAAAGATGCGTATACTGTGTGCGATGAAAACATTTTGCACATGGATCTGTTACTAGTTGACTTGTTAATTTGATGATTGCCTGCTCTTATTTCTTTCTGCTAGTCTTTCTAGTTTATTTTTATGAAAATGTTGACTTGCTATAGAAGTTTTTGATTAATGGTGTTTCCCAAACTCTTGATATATTATATAATATATAATGGTAATTGACTTTTCCTGATCTTTGTTCCCTGCCAATCCGGAGTTTCCAGCTCTGTTATTTTTTCTTTTATTTTTTAGCTGCTCAAGTGGTTTTATTTGGTTTTTCAATAACGCAACTCATATTCATACTTTATCTAAATGAGTCAAAAGAACAAGAAGTTCAGATGTTTAAAGGTAATGGTTTGTGTATTCCTTTTTTTTTTTTTTTTTTTTTTCTAAGCATGGTTTGTGTATTCTAATAGCATGTATAATAACTGCTTATTACAAACTGAATCTTGTACTGCGCATTTGTGCCTCATAATCTGATACTCGAGTAAGATTGCCAGGTTAAAAGCATCTTTCCTTTGCTTTTTCCTGTTCAGAATTTAAGTGTTTTTCCAGTTCCATCCTATTCATGAAATTTGTAATAGGTACCAGTACTTCGTATTACATATGCTAGTTAGTCTAATTGCATCTTGAATTCATATCCATTATAGAACTTTTTTTCTTTCAGTACATATCATCAATGGTTTTATCTTGTTCTTCGTAACCTTGTACTGTTTTGGTACCCCCCCAAAACGTGGTTTCTTTTTAAATAGTGAATGGCAAAACATAACCAATAGAAGCAAATAAGTCATTTCTTTATTGCTTAATTAGCATTTCTTTTGTTAATTAGTCATGCAGAAATTGTTAAACTTTGGTGCAAAACAGGGCTGTAATTCTTGTTAAGGGAACTAGAGGGGTGTGTGGAAAGAGGAAAGAAAGTACGGGACTTCTTAGAGTTAATCATTCTGGCTTTTAACCATCCATGAAGAGAGTTATGTAATGATGTGGACTCTGAAAGTCCATGCTAAAGCAAGATGCTAATGTGGGACTATGTGAGTGAGATAAACATGCAGCCTTGTTGTGAATATTTAGAGTTAACTAACGTTCATTTTCTCGTCCTATATTGTGTGATATCAGTCGTGGAGCTGTTTAGCTTTTAGACTTTACAGTTAAAATACAGTATTTGCTTCCTAAATGATGCTATATTTTCCTCTTCTCATGCCCTCGCTTTTATAATGCCATGACAGTGAGAGAACCCGGGTGTTATTGACAAGTGCTGCATACGTTCATTTGAAGCGTATAGACTTTTCCAAACATACACGGAACCTTTCACCTGCAAGTAGGGCTATTTTGCTCTCAGGACCTGCCGGTACGTAATTTGGAAATGTTAATTGATTATGCACTAAAGCATTTATCTTTTAAAGTTCAACTTTAAACTAATCTGGGTTGCATTTTAAAATTGCTAAAGAATTTTACCAGCAAATGCTAGCCAAGGCTTTAGCACATCACTTTGAGTCAAAGTTGCTGTTGCTTGATGTCAGTGACTTTTCTCTAAAGGTAACATTTACAGCCATAGTGTTCCTCATCTTCATGTTGTGATACTGTAATACTTATATTTTAATTTTCACCTTCTTGCAGATGCAGAGCAAATATGGTTGTGCCAGAAAAGAACCTGTAAGCTTTCTCTGCTTTAAACTAAAAAATAGAGCATTTTTTAATCTTTTTTAATGCTACTTTTTGTCTTTCAATCCTTGAATGCATATGTCAGACATATTGGGTAGATGAAGGTTTGTTAACATGAAGTCCAATGTAGTTGCTCCTTGGTCCTATAAACCCATCATCACTCATTTCTGCAGTGCATCTTATTTATTCTTTGCTGCTCTTCATTATTTTGCAAATGTTGAAGGGGAAATTCATCCACCTAGTTCTAACTGGAACTTTTCCTTCATTGGCTTTCTGTAGTCTTTCAAGAGGTCCATTTCGGAAATAACATTGGAGCGAATGTCCAGTTTGTTTGGTTCCTTTTCAATCCTTCCTCCAAGGGGGGAAACTAAAGGTAGGAAAAAAAAGTTAAGCTCTTTTCTTATACATGATCGATACAATTTTGTTCAGAGTCTTAAGTAAAGCAGGATCAATTGAATGCTTTTTATAGTCTAAGAGTTTTAGCCTCCTACTTTTATAAACCTTATCCTCAAGTTACTATTTTCCATGGAGTTGTAAGAATGTTGCCTAGCTCTAATGGAGTATATTACTACAGGCACATTGCAGCGGCACAGTAGTGCTATGGATATTAAATCAAGGTACTTTACATCAGTCACATCCAACACATTATGTTACCAAGCCAATTTTCTGGGATATGTGGCTTTGTTGTGTTTAGTGGGCCACTTTTGACTATTGGCTCACAATCCAATATTGGCAACCTGTCAGTTTCTCTCTAAACTAATACCTTCTTTTATCTGCAGGGCTATTGAAGGGTCTAGTAATCCTTCAAAAATTCGGAGGAATGCCTCTGCTATGTCTGATATGAGTAGCATCAGTTCTCAAGGTGCTCCAACAAATCCAGGTTATACATTGGCCTATTTCGTTCTTTTATTTTTCAAAATACTTGCTGAAATGCCTTGTCGTTCATTGTCTATTCTGAACTTTTACAGTATGTTATCATTAGATGCTTGAAGTGTTAATTCATAAAGAAAGCTGCTACTGAATGAGTTTCATGTTCATTAGCATACATTATGTATATGGTTGTATGACATCTGAAAGTAGTGGTATATGAAGTTGCCTGATTGTAGAAGCTGGGGGACTATAAAAGAGGCTCCTTTTATATCCTAACTTATGTATCACTCCTAGTTTTAAATGATGAATAAATATTATAATATAAGTTCTTATAGTCATTGTGATTTTCATTTCAGCAAATAGAAGCACTAGTTAGTACAAAGGACGACTTTCTGTATCTGCCTATCCTAGTTGTTGACCCATTTAATTTAGCAAGCATGTTAGTTTACTTGGTCCTTGCAAACACTATCTTTTTTTGAGTAAATTTCTGAATGAGTTGCTAGTATTTTGAATTGAATAAGTACCTAATGTGTAAACTTTATGGGTGTTGTTTTTTTTAGTGTCAAAAAGTCTAATCCCCAATGCATGTAAGCACAGTTTCCGCTAATTTTATCAAATATCTAGGTAGAAGTATTTATGCTCTCTTAAAATTTCAACATCATACTACACCTGAATTTCAGCTTTAAGATGTTGTAAATTCTTGCACCTAGATTCTATCATGTTCTATCCTCGAAGTGGAAACTGCTTAGTATTATACTTACTGCACCTAAATTCTTTCAATCAGATACATGGCATATGTAGGCAATTGCTTAGTGTTATACTTACTGCTTCTTTGGGATTCTTTTGCTTTTCAGCTCCACTCAAGCGCACAAGCAGCTGGTGCTTTGATGAAAAGCTTTTTCTACAGTCACTTTACAAGGTAATGTCATCAAGGCAGTTGTTATACTCAAATGCGATGCAAGATGTTGTCCAATGATATTTACAATCAATATAGATAATTTATACTATCTAAGACAACTGGGCTCGTACTCCTAACTACAGGCTTACGGTAGGTTTTATTTATTTATTTTTGTAATGTTTAAGGTTTGGATACAAATGTTCTCAATTCTAGAATAAGTACCTTTCGGATCTATCTTTTGTTCTACCTTTGAACTTTTTCCTTTTGAGCTTGCAATGTAGTTAAATGCATACTACCTGTTTATGCTGCTTACAACATCTAACATAACAAACATGGATGTCATTTTCTTACAGGTCTTAGTTTCAATGTCAGAAACTGGTTCCATTATTTTATACCTCAGGGACGTTGAACATCTTTTAATCCCATCACAAAGGTTGTACAATTTGTTCAACAAAATGTTAAAGAAACTCTCGGGCTCAGTGCTGATACTTGGTTCCCGGATGTTGGACCCAGAAGAAAATTGTAGAGAAGTGGATGAGAGACTCACACTTTTATTCCCATACAATATTGGGATTAAACCCCCTGAAGATGAGACTCATTTTGTCAGCTGGAAAGCCCAACTAGAAGAGGATATGAAGATGATCCAGTTTCAAGATAACAAAAACCACATTGCTGAAGTACTAGCAGCAAATGATCTTGAATGCGATGATTTGGGTTCAATCTGCCATGCTGACACAATGGTTCTCAGTAACTCCATAGAAGAAATTGTGGTATCAGCAATATCTTATCATTTGATGAATAACAAGGATCCAGAATACCGAAATGGAAAGCTTGTTATATCATCTAAGAGGTAAATATTTCTTTTATGCACCCATGATTTATCAATTAGCTATTGTAAAAAAAAAAAATCAACTTCCATCTACTTAACTGAACTGGTTCTGGAAACAGCTTGTCCCATGGATTGAGCATATTTCAGGAGGGCACAAGTGGTGGAAAAGACACTCTAAAAATGGAGACTAATGCTGAATCTTCAAAGGTTCATTTTTCATCTCAGTGTTACTATACTTTTCATAGTAAAAGAAAAATTAAACTAATGATACAGTTTCAAATAATCTATTATATATTTTCTTCAATTGTAGGAAACTGAAGGGGAAGAGGCTGTTGGTGCAAAGACTGAATCGAAGTCTGAAACCCCTGGACCTGAGAACAAAAGTGAGACTGAGAAATCAATCCCTGGGATGAAGAAGGATGGTGAGAATGCACCAGCACCAAAGTCGGTAAGTTGAAGTTCTTGAATACTTAAAACTAAAATTGGAAACAATATGCTTCAACTTGGATATGAAAACAGAGGAATCTGTCAATTCAATTGTGTTAATCAACTTGCATTACTAGATAAAAATCATTCCATACCTTCACGCATATGAGTAATACACATTTATATTCACTAGTTCTTCCAAAAGGAAATGAGCTATCGTATTCAATACACACACACACACACACGCACACGCACATAATGCTTGTTAACCTTTCTTGTTTTATATTGGAGTTCCTTGCATTTTGTGGGTATGTGTACCAATCCAACATGACACCCTATGAGTGATTTTAAAAATAATTGATGAGTATATGATGATGGTCTCGTGAAATCCTGAAGTTACAGGTGCATCACAATGGTCATATTTTTTTAGATTATCTATTTTATTTGTTCCTCAATTTTGTTCCTACAATTGAAGTCTCATGACGTTTCTACAGGAAGTTCCTCCTGACAATGAGTTTGAGAAGCGCATAAGGTCTGAGGTTATCCCTGCCAATGAGATCGGAGTGACATTTGCAGATATCGGTGCCTTGGATGAGATTAAAGAATCACTTCAGGAGTTGGTCATGCTCCCTCTTCGAAGACCAGACCTTTTCAAAGGAGGCCTTCTCAAACCTTGCAGAGGTATATTACTTTTCGGCCCTCCTGGAACTGGAAAAACAATGTTGGCAAAAGCTATTGCTAATGAAGCTGGTGCAAGTTTCATCAATGTCTCAATGTCCACTATCACTTCAAAATGGTTCGGGGAGGATGAAAAGAATGTTCGAGCTTTATTCACACTTGCAGCAAAGGTGTCCCCAACAATTATTTTTGTAGATGAGGTTGACAGCATGCTTGGGCAGAGGACTAGAGTTGGGGAACATGAGGCAATGCGCAAGATTAAAAATGAATTCATGATGCACTGGGATGGGCTGTTGACAAAACCTAGTGAGCGGATCCTTGTTCTTGCTGCAACCAACAGGCCATTTGACCTTGATGAAGCAATTATTAGGCGGTTTGAGCGAAGGTATAACATCATATTTGTCTAACCATTTGGCATATTCCATCAGCACCACGAGCATCATGTCCATGCATGTATTTTCTTTATCTTGGAAGAGATACATGCCAGAGATATCTAATGAGTTCATTACTCTACACGTTTTCTTTTAGGCCTTTTCCATTTACCTTTATTCTGCAGCTAGCATACGATGCTGCCTCAGGAAAATACATATCTTCCTTTAGCCCTTACCTCTGTTCCACATTACCCTTTCCATTTTTTAAGCAAGATGATCATCACTGTTAAGTAAAATCCTCTCGTGATTAATAAATATTTCAAGATAAAATTACTATTCTTCTCAAACTTGGGCCCATAAACTCTTTTATTAAACCTATTTTAAGCATTGTAGGAGGAAAAATAACTTCTTGTCAATGTTTTTGGCTCCATCACTTGATCCAGGATTCCACTTTTGTCTAGAAAAATATTCCTTAATTACCAAGATTTCCTGAAGCGTTATGTCATTTCAAGGATTAATTTCTGACAGATAAAATTGCAGATGAATTCCACGTTTGCTAATTATTAGCTTTCCATGTTGAGCAGAATTATGGTTGGTCTTCCATCCATTGAGAGCAGGGAAATGATCTTGAGGACTCTTCTAGCAAAAGAAAAAGTTGAAAATCTAGACTTTAAGGAGCTTGCAACCATGACAGAAGGATATAGTGGTAGCGATCTAAAGGTTTGTTTTCTTAATATTAATAAACTATACCTTAATTGGCTGCTATAAGCTCATGAAAATGTGGTGTTGGATACAGAATTTGTGCATAACTGCCGCTTATCGACCTGTTAGGGAGTTAATACAGCAGGAGAGATTGAAGGATACGGTAACTACATTTTAGTTTTTCCTCTTTTCTAACATAATCCCTAATCTTCATCCAAATGCGTAATGTATCTAATAATAACTTTTAACGGTAGGAGAAGAAGCATAAAGATGCAGAAGGCAAGAGCTCAGAAGGTACTTCAGAGACAAAGGAAGAAGATGAAAAGGACCGAGTAATTACCTTGAGGCCTTTGGACATGGAAGATATGAGGCAGGCGAAGAATCAGGTAAAATTACTCGAATTCCTTTTTGATATTAGCTGCTCCCAATATATTTAATCTGATAAAAAACTCGTCTCTCAGCCATCAATTTCCCTACCACTGGTATATGGAACAGACAATTTTGAAAGCTTATTTGATTTTTCTAAATAAAAAATACAAGATAGGGGCCAATCTCTGGTCACTCTGTTGCAATGCTAAAACCCTTAGACAGTCTAGTCCAAGTGCACTAGAGAAGAAGGATTGTATGGATAAAGTATGCAGAGATCACTATCATTGGCTTCTCTGAAATCTCTGCCATCTTGTGTTCACTAGTATCTTCAATCGGACTGCTCCCTTTATAACTTTACACTCGTGGTTTAAGATGCCAAAATGTATGCTCTACTGATCTTTTATCACTGATAATTTGCTATTGGAGATGATCAACTAGATGGATGGTCCTTTTTATCTCATATTAATGGCTAAAATATGGTCAAGTATCTAACTTGGGCTCACATTGATTATTTTTTATGGCATACCAAAGGAACTTTCACAATCCTGGATTCTGCTAACAGAATTTTTAACTTTCTCAATATTTGTGGGTGTGAATGCAATGCAGGTTGCTGCAAGTTTTGCTACGGAGGGATCGATTATGAGTGAGCTGAAGCAGTGGAATGACCTGTATGGGGAAGGAGGTTCAAGGAAGAAGCAACAACTAACTTACTTTCTATAGATTCTGGAAAGCAGGTTTCGCATACTCTCATCAGCACCATCCCTTGTGAATAGTTTTACAAGTTAGGGCAAGCTGAAAAAGCCTTGACCCTGAAATTCAATGTCGCGTTGAACGGGAAGTTCTAATCATCAAGGAAAGATATCCTAAAAATCCCAGGAAAGTTTACTTGAAGGTGCACTATTGTATCTTACAGATCTATCTAGCATTTGTAAATCATGTTTGAGAGAGTGGATTCTTGGAATCTGTTAGGCCATTTTATATAAACATTTAGCACCAATCATTGGGATTCCATCATATTCTGTGAATGCTTGGTATTTGGATATGCATATAGTTTTAGGGAAAGTGAGGAACTTGTACTATATTTGTTTTATATATGTGGTACCTACAAATAACATCCTCATACTGTAGCATTTGTATAATTGTTTTGTGTAAACTTTGATAGATAGAGCACTACGTCTTAATCATGGAGAAATTTCTATAAAATATTGTGACAATTTTCTGTAACAAGTAATTATGTGACGATGTCTCCTTGCTATGTATGAGAGCCTACGTTGGACCTTTAATGTGAATTGATGGCATAGTTAAGATGTGCTTCATGAAGAGGACAAAGCATATGTACCAAAACAAATGCATTAACTTTTGTACCTTATGAATCAACAATCGTTAACTGAGGGAAGATTTCTTATTGGCCATTGTTCCTATGGGGATGAAGAAAAAGCTTTATCACCCAAAGAATTGTCCTTGTTAAAGATAGTGCTAAGCTATTTTATTTTTATATTTTTTTATAAACATGCAACTAGAACATTATATTAAACAATGAACATTATTTATAACCAGCTCAATATGCCTAGAGGTACAAGAAGTAAGATCTAAAACTCATAGATTATCACACTGAATACCATCGAGGTAAAACATAAATGGTGGCTCTGTGCAGTAGAGTAATAAAGTAGAAATACCGATTCTGAGGATACCACTCGGATTATGTTTCTAATCCTTCTTCTTGTCTTTTAATGGCATCGAAATTTTGCTCAAAACCTTTGCATCAAACACTGCATACTGCTTGTTGATCTCAGCCATTGTCATCTCGGCAAATGAATCAACCTGGTCCTCATACGTCTCATACAGCACAGGTAGCGTGTGCAGTAATATAAAGCCTGTTTTACAAATGTCAAGTTCCAAGCACAATATATAATTAAAATTCCCCCAATATGATATACTTTAACAAGAAACAAGGGTGATAGAATTCTCGCCTAAATAGATCAAGGTCAGGAAGTTGCACAATTTCCCAACAAGTGATAGGATCCACAATCCAGCAACAACATGATAATAACTAGTTTAGCAAAGGGCTTGATTAGACATTATCTGTACAACTGACATTACATGGTAAAAAATGAGTTATCATGTAGTGATACAACTGTCCCACATAACTCCACTAAGTACAAGCTTAGGCTCCGTTTGGATGATAAGAGTATTTCAGATTTGTTAATAATAGTGAAATAGTTTGTAAATAGTAGTAAATTGTTTGTAAATAGTAGTGAACTAGTCTGAGAACAGTTCTTCTAACTCCTCAATAGAAGGCCCAAACCATATAGCCTATACTCCAAAAAAACTAGTCAATAATACAATTGAAGCCCCATTGGAACATTATAAAGAGCGAGAACTTTTCATTCCCAAGCAATTTAGAATCTCATACGCCACCTACATTTATCATTATCATATGGGATATCACAGTTCTATTTCCAAACATACCCTTAATCATGTGTCTACAAGTTCTTGAGCGCCCTCCCTTTGTCTCACATGAATTGTGGCTTTGTGGTTAGGTCTCAAGAGGGTAACTTGGGGCCTTAGATTAACATGTCTACCTAAGTCATTGAATAATTGCAGGTAACTAGAGCTGTCGAAAGAGAAGGAGCTATGTCAATATAGATAAATTATTGAGCTGCAACATGATAGTATGTTACAATCTAGGTATGCCAAATGGCTTAAGTGTAGTCTTTAATAATGTGTTTATAATCTTGAGCCTCGTCGCCTAGCAAGTTGGTTTTCAAGGGTGAGTTCCACCCAAGGGTTTGTATCATCTTAGGCTGTGTTTGGTTAGTGAAGTAATATCAACTATTTACAAACAATTCACTACTATTTACTACTTTTTATTACTATTCACTACTTTTTTACGTCTATAAACAGATAATCTGAAATCATCTCAACATCCAAGCGCACCCTTACTGTTTGTTAGTAAGGGTTTCTTGCATGCAAGTACAAGTTGTAACATTTAGCCGATGCTTCCTGATCTTTTTCTTCAAAATTTTCTCCAAAGCAGGTTTTAAAAGCCAATATCTTTTTTCTTCTCCCAAAAACAATCACCTAATCATTAGTGGACCCCATTACTTTCACAAAAACTCAAAAATCATAACAGCTTTCACAAAAAAAAAAAAAAAAAAAACAAAGACTTCTATACACCAAAAACATGTGCCAATAATTTTTCTTTCCAAAGATCCTTTCAATAAGCCCCACCCTAAAAAAACACAAGAAAAAAAATGCTTTTAAAACTCAGAAGCAGCAATATTGGTCTGGGGAACAAACCCCAGAAACCAAGATTCAATAGCAAGCATGTAGGGGAGAGATTAACATACCCCTAAAAACGTCTTCAAATTTCTTCCAGATGCAATATCCCACAATATTGCCAATGCCCAATTAATTTCAATTCTCATTGTGGAAGCAACCTCAAGGACACAATTCTCAGGAAGTCGAACTTCTGGGATGCACGGTGGAGACCTGGTCAAACGAACACACTGAATAATAGCCAAATAATATTACCTCTGAGAGGTTAATTTATAGAATAAAGTATCTAAAACCTTACTTTTTAATAAAGGTGGGTGTGTTGGACCAGAAGAAAATGATTGTCAAAAAGAGTATTATCATATGGCAGACAAGAGTGACTAGGTGATATTGAAGCAACTCAAATAGAACCCACAATGCAGTGGCACCACCAAGCACAACCGTGGATGTTTTCTTGTTCCTCCATAGGACAACATCAGCAGCTGCAAGGAAAGCTCCATAAGAAATTGATAAAAACAATAGCATTCCCAATACCAGCTTTCGCCAAGGCATAGTTAAGGAATGAACATATATTTTTTTTTAAGTAAAAAAATATACAAACACTACTACGAGCTTTTTGACAAGGATCTTCTCAAATTTATCTTTCTCTTCTTTGGATAAAGCTTGTGAAAAATCTCCTGCTCACTTATCTCACCCAATTTGGTACCTAATTCTTCCCATCTAAATCGGTCTGTGTTTAAAATAGTGATTGAATAGAAAAGAGAGGAAGAAGATGATTCTTCCTTCCTACTTATCAAAAAAGATGGTTCTTCCTTCCTGTCTAATTTTATCATATAGAGATCAAAGTCGACCTAATATTTGTTACATACTGTCCCCTTATACTTTCCTTACTATAAATATATTCTATCAATACTTTTCATTAAAGCTTCCAAGTGGTGAACTCAACAGTCAACATAACAAATCTAGAAAACTATATGTTTCTTTCAAGTAGGCGCAAAGTTTTCCCAATTACAAATAATAAAGTTTCGATTTCTCGTTTCCTATCTAAACCAACCAAAACATATTGAAAACATCCACATGAATGCCACAATTCTAGCATCTCTTTACTCATATGTACATTTCTTTGTCTTTCTAGATAATCATAAAATAAAACTTTAGTAATAATATCCTCCGCGGTTTTGGTTTAGTTGAGCATTCAAAAAATGGAAGTATTCCCAATTGACATTTTTTACGAATTAGTTATGAGCTACGTTTAAATGTTGAGATGAGTTGAGTTGAATTATGAATAGTAGTATTTTGCGGGTCTCATTAAGATGAGTTTAACTTTTTAGGTTGAGATGAGTTTAACTTTTTTATGGGAAGTTGAAAAAGTAGTGGGTCTCATCAATAATTGGTTTGAGATGAGTTGAGTCTGGTTCAACAATCAAACGCAACCGTCTTTGACACCCAAGTTTAAGCAAAACAACAAAAAGAAACAAAGAGGTAACCAAATGTTGTTGGAGGAGAAAAACAGATATTCTATTCTAAAGGAAAGAGAGGAGAGACTATTTCTAAAATTTCTCTAACTGAATTACTTCTCAAGTGGCTTATTTTGTGCCAATGTATACATGGGTATTTATAGGCTTGTATATTCACCTAGCATTTACTTTAATACATAAAATTCCCTAGTACATGAACACCCAAGTGCATGAATATCCCAAATACATGAATTACTTCTTTCAAGATGAACCTTCACTCTAGTTCATGAATCTACCAAAAGACACAACTCTTCGTCTAACATTTACTAAATTAAGTTTATTATTCAACACCCGCCTTTAAACTTAATTCTTAGTAACTCCGAGCAACATGCACAACCTGTTAAAAGTATTATACTTGAGAGGCTTCGTAAAAATATATGCAACTTAATCATGGGTCTTCACAAATTTGACTTGTACTTCATTCTTAACAATGCATTCTTGAAGAAAATGAAATCTTGTATCAATATGCCAATATGCTTGCTTCTATCATGAAAGACCGGATTTTTCGCCAATGCAAGTGCCAACTTGTTATCAACAAAAATCTCTGTTGCTTCCTCTTGTGGCATGAGTAGCTCCTTCAATAACCTTCTCAGTCAAACTGCATGACAAACACAAGATGTGGTAGCAACATATTCAGCTTCACATGTGGAAAGCATCACAATTGGTTGCTTCTTAGAACTCCAAGCAAATGTTGTATTTCCCAAATAAAACACAAAATCGATAGTGCTCTTCCGGTCATCCAAGTCTCCGGCCCAATCACTATCACTATATCCCACAAGCTTAAATTCATTAGAAAATGAATAAAGAAAGCCGTAATCAATAGTACCTTTCAGATAACGTAGAATTCTCTTAGCTGCTTTGAAATGCATTGTGCTTAGTGACTCCATATATCAACTAACAAATCCAGCTCCATAAAGTATATTGGGTCTTGTGCAAGTCAAGTATCTCAAACTTCCAACAAGACTCTTGAACATTGTGGGGTCTACCTTCTCTCCGTCTTCATGCTTGGACAATTTCGCTCCACATTCAACCGGAGTGCTCACGGATTGACAATCTTCCATCTTGAACATTTTGACAATTTCCCTTGCAAAACCTTCTTGAGAGATAAAAATTCCATCCTCCATTTGTTTGATCTCAATGCCAAGGTAATAAGACATGAGACCAATATCGGTCATTTCAAATTCTCTCATCATAGCTTTCTTAATTTCTCCAAACATGCTTGAATTCCTTCATAAGAAGATGATGAAAGAATACTAGGAATTGTTGGTAATTGAGGAGGTGTCATGAGTTCTTGTACATCATTTCATTGATCTTCATCTTCAAGGAAGGGAAAGAAATCATAACTTTCATTTTCTTGATCACTCCAATTCCACGAACCTTCTTCATCAAATTTTACATCTCTACTAATGATCATTTTCTTAGTGCTTGGACTATAAAGCTTGTAGCCTTTGGATCTTTGATCATAGCTGATGAAGATGTGCTTGTTGCTTTTACCATCAAACTTGGATATTTCTTAATCAGGCACATGCACATAGCCAATACTTCCAAAAACTCTCAAATGGGAAACACTTGGTTTTCTTCCACTCCATGCTTCTTGGGGAGTTGAGTTCTCTACACTTCTTGTAGAACAATGATTTGATAAGAAAACAACACAATCAATCGCTTCCACCCAAAACTCTTTAGGCATCATCTTCGTCTTTAACATACTTCGAGCCATATTGAGAATCATTTTGTTCTTTCTTTCAATCACCCAATTTTATTAAGGTGATGTCGGAACCGTCAAATCCCGACGAATCCCATGTGCGTCACAAAACTCATTAAATTCATTAGATGTAAACTCACCCCTTCTATCTGATCTCAAAGCCTTAATCTCATAGCCACTTTGCTTTTCAACAAGTGTTTTGAATTTTTTTAAAGCACCAAACACTTCAAATTTTTCTTTCAAAAAATATACCCACGTTTTTTTACTAAAGTCATCAATAAAGAGGAGGAAGTATCGATTTTTACCAAATGAAGAAGGCTTGATCGATCCACAAACAACAGCATGAACAAGTTGGAGCGGCTCACTTGCTCTTGTAAATTATTCTTTTGGAAAGCTCTTCTGGAATTGTTTGCCAACAAGACACCCTTCGCAATAGGTGGCAAGCCTATTGCGCCAATAACTTTAATCCACCAAAATTCAAATGCCCAAGCCTCAAATGCCAAAGCCAAGATGTCTCTTTTAGACAAGTTTTAAGGAACTTAGTCACATCAGTTTGAATATCAAGCAAAAACATCCTGTTGCTTGTCATGAACACTTTAGCAATCAAATTCTTCTTCTCATCTCTTAGAAAAAGACTACGATTTTTCATTTCAATCTCATAGAAAAAAAGGAGTTGCCCGAAACTCAAAATGTTGTTTTTCATACTTGGAACATAATTAATATTTGACATAAATTGATGGCTTCCATTTTTTAACAGAATTAGAATCGTACATTTCCCTTTGATGGGAACTTTTGACAAATCTCCGAAAGTGACATTCCTGCTCACTGATTCGTCAAGCTCCACGAACTTACTTTTGTCTCTGCACATATGATTGCTTGTAGCATTATCAAGATGCCACAAGTTCGATTTGCTAGTTTCTTTTCCTTTGTAGGCTAGTAGCAAAATGGGCTCCACTTCCTCATCTTCAACGTGATTCGCCTTCTCTTCAGCATTGCTAGGAGAACTCTAGCACTCCGAAGCATAGTGACCATACTTTTGACAATTGTAGTATTTGATTTTAGACTTGTCATATTGTCACCCACTCTGCCTTGAGTAATTTCCTCCACCACGACCTCTTGAGGATTGACGTCTCTCTTTATGGTTGGCGTTTTGATTAGTTTGTCCTCCTTTTTCTCGTCCTTGTCCTCGTCCACATCTTCCTCTTCCTTGTCTACGTCCACGTCCACGTCCTTTTCCTCGTTGACTTTTATTATGCTCCCAATCCTTCTCTTTTATAGAGAGCCTTGTGGCGAGAACCTGCTCAATAGCTTCTTCCTTCTTCTTCTTGAGTCTCTCTTCATGGGCTTGAAGAGATCCCATGAGTTGATCAACCGTCATCGTCTCCAAGTCTTTCGACTCTTCGATAGCCACCACAATATAATTGAACTTTGAATGCAATGAGCGAAGAATCTTCTCAACCACCCCGACATATACTCCAGCTTTTCTCCATATCTCTTCATTTGATTCATAATGGCCAACAATTTTGAAAAATAATCCGCAATCGTCTTAGATTCTTGCATACGAAGGACTTCAAACTCACCTCTTTGCATTTGGAGCCGCACCTTCTTCACTTTATTAACTCCTTGATAGGAGTTTTGTAAGATCTCCCATGCTTGCTTGGAAGTAGTGGCATTGACCACTTTCTCGAACATTGCTTTATCCAAATATTGATGGATGAGTGTGAGAGTTTGTTGGTCCTTCTTCCACAGCCTTTGCAGAGCCTCTTTTGATTAAGACTCAACGAAGCTTCATCTCTAGTCTCCTTATAGCATTTCTCTACAATCTCCCATGCATCTTAAGATCCAAGCAAAGCCTTCATTCGAATGCACCAATTATCATAATTCTCCTTTGTTAAATGCGAAAATTGAAACAGAAACAACGAGTTGGCCATCTTCAGGATCTAGAAAATTGTAGCTTTGATACCAGTTTGTTGGAGGAGAAATACAGATATTCTATTCTAAAAGAAAAAGAGGAGAGACTATTTTTAAAATTTCTTTAACTGAATTACTTCGCAAGTGGCTTACTTTGTGCCAATGTATACATGAATATTGATAGGCTTATAGATTTACCTAGCATTTACTCTAATACATGAACTTCCCTAGTACATGAACACCCAAGTACATGAATATCCCAAATACATGAATTACTTCTTTCAAGATGTACCTCACCCTAGTTCATGAATCCACCAAAAGACACAACTCTTCATCTAACATTTACTAAATAAATTAAGTTTAATATTCAACAAATGTATCATCCGAAAGTGGCATCAAAGTAATGGTGCGAATATCTGCAAATACGAACTGATTGCTTTATTTTCCATTACACACAACAGGTGCGTGAAAGTACAAATAATCATGCAGAGCAAACGGTGAAAAATCTAAAGCATTATATATATAAGCAAGTAAGACACCGTAGAATTCTAATAAAAAACGAAAAAGATAGTAACTTTGAAAAACTGGTTCATGTTCACAAGCAAGTATAATGTATTGATCTGAATTGCATAAAAAATGCTCTTTACATCGGACAACTAATTACAAGTTAAGAAAAAAAAAAAAAAAAAAAAAAAAAAACCCAGATTTAGTTCCTCTTCTCTTTTGCCGCCTTTACTCGTACCAACCAAACAAATCGCAGATGTGTGTGTGTGTGTCTCCCTGTTTGATCGCTGAGAATACATGGAATCCGGCAAAGGAATTTTTATTTATTTATTTTTTTTTAACGTCAACTAAAACATATTCATTTGCGGTAAATTCAAAACTGAGAAAACCGAAAAAGCAAGAATCGTACTAATTTCAATAAAATGAAGCACTTTGTTGACTCAAATTCCTAAAGTCCAGGAATTTCTTCTTTTTTTTTTTTCCTGAAATCAATTTCCAACATTTTCTCATCAAGCACAAAATGACGTGACAGAGAGGTAGAGGGAAGAGAAGTTACATTTTCCACCACCGAGTACTTTGTACGTGGACGGGCTGTTCACGGCCGAAGAGCCTGAAAATCTTGGATTTGGATGCTTCGAAAGGCTTGGAGCTGTCGTCGGAATCGGAGTCAGAGGAAGACAACAAGTAATCGTCGTGACGGGCTATCTTCTCCAACAGTGATTCCGGTTCGTCTGCATGATCTGCCATTGATCTCCGTCACGGTCACACTAATCACAGAGAGGAAATGTGGGCATGCAGCTTATAGGCGTGGAGGAGACAAGAGGGTGAGGTTCGGGGGATGAGCGAGTGCTTCGGTTTTCGTAGTCAGTGTACGTAACGGAAATTGAGGAAAGAGAGCACCACGTGTCTGTACTGGAGCAGGATTGAGAGGGAAAATCTAATTTTACCAGAAACTTCATAGTTTATTGGAGGCAACCGTTGTCGCCGGTACACGTGGTGTTATCACTTATCAGACACGTGTTGCATGGGTCGAGGCCTACCGGGCGTTGGACAATATGGGCGGGCGGGCAGAGTATTGGGAGACGGGCAGCCTTGGGAGGCTATAGCCCAGAGCAGACAGAGCAGTCTACTCCGAGCGGTACGATTTGGGCCCTATGGCCCATCAATATTAACGTTTTCTTACGTCCACAATTACTAGTGGCCCAAATAAAAAGATGTTTGTTAACATCGATCTCCATAATAATGTCACTATTTCCTCCAAAAAATTTGTGTCGCTGACTTGCTGTTAGCAATGATCTCTATTACGTCAAATTAATATTTTTTAGAGTTTTTTTTTTTTTTTTTTTGTGAAATTTAAATCTTAAAAATAAGGTTGAAAACATTAAAATGGCCATCTAACATTCATTATTAATTCATTATACAATATTAAATGATTAATAAATGTTAATAGTACTCTGATCTATTTCAAAGGTGTATCAGTCTAGTTTTACTCAATTAAAGTTCTTCCTATTCGGCCAATAACCCTAAACAATCTTATTCTTATATTATAGGTCTTCAATCTCGGACAAAAAGACAAAACAAGTCTAAATTAGATGGGAGGAAGTCTACCCTATCCGTGTGTGTGTGTGTGTGTGATATATATATGTGTGTGTGTGTGTGTGTGTGTGTGTGTATAGTCCAATGAAATGCTCACATGTTTAATTCTCATCATCATCATCACAATGGATTAATCTGGTTGAAATCCAAGGGTATCAGTAGATCAGTTAGTAAACTCGATCTGTGTACGTTGGGAAAATTTTGATTGGATTTGGATATAATTTTGTTTTAAGCCCCATGATCCACGTACCTACAATAGCTCTATGTATCCTAAACTTTAAGATTAATGTCTCTTTCAGCCTATTAACATGTTAATTTGTAACCCATAATCAAATCTCCTTATATATTCCTCATAATAAAGAAAAATAAAAACGCTATATATATCTCTATATATATAAAGAGCCTATGAAACGGAATTTTCTTGTTTTAACAGAAATTTCTTGTTTTAACGGAATATGTTAGTTTTCATTAACTTTCCATCCGTTTGCAATAATTACAGAACACAAGGATACAATTGTATTTTCATTTACATTCTATTTATAGCTACTTTTATGATTTCTATTGATTTCTATTCCACTATTAATATGTTTAAATATGCTAATAAAGCAGATTTATTATAATAATAATCATGGATTCAATTTCCAATTTGAAAATATGTTATAATAGGAAAACAGATTTATGTAGATTTGTCTTTTTGTATTCATTATAATAGGAAAACATTATAATAATTTACAAATAATCTATTTTTCAATAGCTTTTAAGATATATATTAGTAATAAAATAATAAGATAAATGTACTTTATTTTTATTTTAATAAAATATATTAGTGCTTTAAACTGCACATACGTGCCTCAGGCATGTAACATCTTACTAGTATATATATATATATATATATATATATATATATATATATATATATATATATATATATATTACTCATTGCCCGTGATCAGTTTGGAGCATTAATTGGAATTTGGGGTATTTGAGTATTTCTGAATCAATTTATAGTCTAGAACAACAGTAAAAGGCCCCATTTTTGTTCATTGATCATGTGCTATTAATGCAAGGTTGGTGATCATCATTATACCACTTCCGTCCTGCGCAATTAATCTTATATTAATCGCTAATATATATTATGATTCCAAACATAAATGTCCCACCATTTCATAAATTTCTTGGAGGAATAATTTCGATGACCAACCAGTACTTGTGCATTTTTTTCAAGCCAAAGCCAAAAAAAAACACAAAAAGGTCATAGTATAGGCTCTCGAGTAGAAAAGGAATTTAGATCATGCATGGGCCCCGACTATTTTGATCCACATGATCAGTACTACATATATTAGTTGGTTACAGGATCTCACAACTTGGACATGTTGCCAAGGGATTGAAATTTCAACTTTGTATCACCTCGTGTCTCCCAATCGATATTGATCATATATATATATATATATATATACATGAAATAAATGTGGTCATAAAATCATAATATAATGTATAATATGATTGTCGATCGTTCACTAAGATAAATATATTTACTCAAGTCGGCTAACTAATCATGTTTTTTTCTGCCGACCAGTTTGAAATAAGAAATCAGCCAATTAAAGCAGGAGATCGAAGGCAGCTAGATAGCTAGCAAGCACCATATATCGTGCAAGCCATAAACCTTTGTTCTTTCCATACTTATAATATATTTATTTTAATGAAAAGAGAGAACCAAACAATATTGTGGTGATCACGTGACCTCGATGGGAGCAGTGAAATGGCTTATGCATGGCTTGGATACCTGAAAGCTAGAATCTTGTCGTCTTCAAAGGAAGAGTACTGAAGCAGTGCAGGACCACATGCAAAGTACGTGGAGGAAATAGCTCATACTAACTTACATACATGAGCTAGATCAACATCAAACACTTGGCCTGGCTTCAATTTCATGACAGTACTGAAAGGATGCAGTTTTGGGCCACACTGCGGAGAGTGATGCTGATGAGTGATGATGATCAACAACGTTGTGGAAGTCAACTTTGTAAATTGTACATTAGTATATATACAACTACAGCCATTCATTATATTGTCTGAGAGAAGAGATAGGAACTCATATCTTAGCATTGACCTGAATACTTATATGCGGTACCAGGCCATTAGCTTTTGGTAATATTTTTTCTCGGATAAAAGATAAAGCCAGAGAGAAGACAAGAGGTGGATATCCTCCTTTGTGGGTGTATGGACATAATATAATATAGTATTCTATACTCGGTTAGAGAACATGACGTCAAGAGAGGAGCCTTGAGCGGGACTTCCTCGATGCAAATTTGAGCCATATTTTTATCCAAACTACACCAAAAACTAAGTGATACGAAGTCGTTGGACGTGAATAATAAGCATGAGTCTCATTCTTTTTACTTAAACGCCCATGAAAACTGAGACTTACAATTTTTCATCCACTAAACCATATTGGAGATAGAGATCACTCTCACACTGCATAACTAACTTTCACTACTTGTTGTTGGGTTATGGAGCCAGGTTTTGAGTTGAGAAGAGATTAAGTCGAGAGTTCACTCGACTCTCGCTCAACAAGGCGCTCGAGCAAAATTTAGACAAAGAGTTTGCTCGAGGCGTGCTCGACAGTTGGCTCGAGCGAAAGTTAGGCAGAAAGTTCACTCGAATGGCGCTCAATAGTTGCCTAGAGCAATATTCAGGTAGAGAATTCACTTGAGGCTCACTCGAGCGAATGTTGGGCATATTGGTCGCTTGAGGCGTGCTCGACAATCTGGTCAAATGAATAAATCTGTTATGCCACCTTAGGATTTTCTACCGTTGTGCACTATATATATATATATATGTTATGTTTTATGTTCAGAGTACATAAGATTGAACATAATGAAATGGCGGAAACAGAGAGAGGTGTCTTGTGAGCATTCTTGAGAGCGAGAGAGAAAGAGAGAGAGAGAGAGAGAGTTGAGGGGAAGCTCTTGTAACTCACTGTGTGTTTGTAATCTCTTCTGAAAAAATCTTCTGCAGCTCTGTAGACGTAACCACGTTGCCAAACCACGTAAATCTTATGTTGTGTGATTGTGTGTGATTGATTCCTATGTTTTCGCATTTATTTAACTATCTATCTCGTTATCGTTGTTTGGGGTGCGGTATTTTCACAACAATTGGTATTAGAGCTCTAATGTTTTGGGGTTTAGGACTGAACGATGGCTGGATAAGACATAAAGATTGGAATCAAGAAGTTCGATGGCATAAATTTTGGATACTGGAGGATGTAGATCGATAATTATCTCTATGGAAAGTGGCTCTACCTTCCTCGGTTAGGAAAGAAGCTAAAAAGCATGGACGATACTGATTGGAATCTATTGGATCGACAGGTTCTAGTGGTTATACAACGGATCTCATTACGACTTTGTCAGGTATGTATGAAAAGCCGTCTATAAATAACAAGTTGCAATTGATGAAGAAACTGTTCAATTAGAGAATAGCATAAGGTGCGTCTGTGGCCTAACATTTGAATGGTTTTAATATGATAAAAAATCAATTGTCATCGGTCTAGATTGAGTTTGATGATTAAATTAGAGCATTAATTTTGTTGGCATCATTGCCAAATACTTGGGAGACCATGAGAATGACGGTGAATAATTCTACTGGAAAGATGAAATTGAATTACGATGATGTTCGTGATATAATTCTTACTAAGGAGGTACACAAGAAAGACTCTGGGGAGTTTTCTGGTATACGTTTGGCCTTGAGTGTTGACGATCGGGGTTAGGGACATCACAATTCCAAGAACATAGGTATGAGTAAGTCAAGATCTAGGCAATAGATCACTTGTTGGAATTGTGGCAAGTCGTGCCCCATCAAAAAAGACTGTTGGAATAAAAAAAATGTATTGAGGATGACACTGTAAACGCGATGGCTAAAGAGATACAATACGCTTTATTTCTTATAGTGCACAATCCGGTTGACGATTGGGTGTCAGGAGTTTCGTTTCATAGCACCTCACATCGAGAGATCATGCAGAACTATGTTGATGACAATTTTGGGAGGATGCACATAGCTGATGGAAATGAACTAGATGTAGTGGGAGTGGGCGATGTGCGCATCGTACTCTCGAATAGGAGTCTGTAGACTTTGTAGCAAGTCAAACACATTCCAAATATGAAGCAAAGTCTTATCTTTATGGGATAGCTTGACAACAACGATCCTACACTAACGTTTTCTATGAGAGGGTGGAAAGTCACGAAGGGTGCATTGGTCTTGGCGCATTGTAAGAGAACTAATATTTTGTATTTGACATCAAGGTCCAGTGATGAATAGGAAAATACAGGATTGAGGTAGAGCAGGTTTGGTCGTGCGAATTAGATGAGAAAACAAAAAGGGAGTCAATTTTTCAGTTTTTTATGTAAGTTGGGTACATCTCCCAAGACCACGGTGTGGAGTAGAGGTGTGAGAGATGGAGACAGAGCGTCTAGTGTTCCAGAGACATCTACACCTACAGTTGATGCCTGCAGAGCTGTCAGGAGGACCAGACCTCCACAATGGTGACCTACCTTGAAATATATCCTGCTGACTAAAAGTGGTGAACCATGGAACAACGGTAAAGATCGAGGAAGTGGGAGTTAGCTGAGAGGGAGTTGACTGTACTTTTAGGGAAGAAGAAAAAACTGTACATGAGATGGGTACGTCGACTGAAGACTAAACATGTTAGTAGCGATGTGGGATCAATCGCCTAGATCAGAGAAGGGAACGTCAACAACAAGCTCTCTAATGTATGCCAAGGTCAGTATGAGATTGGATATTCTTGGTGCAATGGGAGTTCTGAGTCTCCTAGCATATGTGTTTATTGAGGGCGTTACACGTGAGAAACTGAAGTCGTGCTCAACTTCATTTCGTCTTCTGGCTTGAAGACGAGTGCTATGAGTTGTAGAGGTGACAGTACTTGTGCTGGAAACAATGACTGGTATGTGGTGAACCAGTCTCCAAGTAGGAAATTGTTGGGTTATGGAGTTTGGTTTTGTGCAGAGAAGCAAAATTTTGAATTTCGTTTGTGTGACCGTTTTGATTGAGGCACTGGAATGTAATATTTCGATACTAGTACGTTTTGGTGTACCATTTCAGAATATACATTTTATGGATAAATTATATATATATATATATAACTATATTCCAAAATAAAATCAATACAAGTCTTAAAATCATATATACCTGATAAACTTAAGCATGTGTCCCCGTGAGTAAAAAATCACAAGATAAATATGTATGTATGTATGTATGTATGTATGTATATTTCAAAAATACTGAAATGACCTCTTTATTTCCTTTTTCATAATTTTCTAATAAACAGTCAACTTGAGGTTTCTATCTCTTCGCTTTTATAAAATGTGTCGAAAAATTAGGTAGTATTGGGTCTACTTGGCCACCAAACAACCCTGATTTGAATAAATTAGTATTCCAACTAATAATCTAATACCTATAGTGACATTAAAGGGGATCTACCACTGCAAGCTTGTGATTGTTGAGCAAAGTTATCATGAAAGGCATTCCAGATCTAATGTGCATGAGTCAGATCTATTACCTGAGCCAGAATTTATTAGGCTTGAGGATTTGAGCACAGATATAAAGGGAGGTGAAGTTTATCCAACTGACTAGCAGCTGATCTTTGCAGAGCCACTCTTCATATGTAGGATTTTGCATTGAAATCTTGATAGATCCATCAAAGTCATCGAAGCCGGAGCTTTCTATCTACTTTTCTGGAGCAACAGTGGTTCCATCAAAAAAGCCAAGCAGTTGTTGATTGCAAACCAGATGAAGCTGGAGCTCCCAAAGAATGAAATGGGTGCCGTCTAGTTTAATAGTCACCAAGTTTGGGATATTCTTCATAGCTGGTTGAGGGTGCAACGACGTTGTGGAGGTGGTGTCGTTACGTGGCGCCGCTCATCGATCACTAGAGATCGGTGAAGGGGGAGAAATTAGAAAACCTTGGGCCTTTTTACTTTTTGAGACTTGAGTTCGAAAGGGGAGGGGGGAGAAATCAGGGGAAATAAGAAAATGGGATAAATTATGGATATGCCATGGGATTTAAGATAATTACAAAAAAAAACCATTAGCTGTTAAATTTTGGACCGAAATAGTCGTTATGATCGGAATGTTGAAATTCGGCTAGAATAACCCGAAACTCACCGTAACAATTGGAATTGAACCCAATAAAAAATATCCAGCCACACTGTTCCGGAGCAGAACGACTTTCAAAACTTTGCCAAGAAGATGTCAAGCCAAGAGTTTGCGAGACTCTCACTCGACAAGCACTCGAGCGAAACTCAGACAGAGAGTTCACTCGAGGTGTGCTTGATAGTTGGTTCAAGCGAAAGTCAGTTAGAGAGTTCGTTTGAGACTTACTCGATAGTTGGTTCGAGCGAATACTAGACAGATTGTTCACTTGAAGTGCACTCAACACTTCGCCTTAGGGTATTCTGACACTGTGCATTATATATATGTTATGTTTTATGTTCAGAGTATATAAAATTGAATAGAGTGCAATGGCAAAAATAGAGAGAGGTGTCTTGTGAGCATTCTTGAGAGAGAAAGAAGCGCTGGAGAGAGAGAGTTGAGATTGTGAGTAAATGGAAGCTCTTGTAATTCACTGTGTGTTTGTAATATCTTTTTAATAAAATTTCTTGCAACTCTATGAACGTAGTCACGTTGTCGAACCACGTAAATTTTATGTCGTGTGATTATGTGTGATTGATTTATGTATTTCTGCATTTATTTTACTATCTATCTCATGATTATCGTTGTTTTTGGGTATGGTGTATCACAACACTTTTGTTGGTGACTTCAATATTAAGGTTCAAAAACTAGGGATTTTTACCCTTTTAACTTTCCCAGGTTCACCAAAGCAGCTAGGCCGTGAAAAAAAAGAAACCTAGATGCCTTCCCAAAGCTCTTTCTTTGTGCACCATTCAAAGGTAGCTAGGGCTAAGACAAAGGAAACCCAGTTCACGAGTCAAACCTTTTATGGAAAAAGAGTTGGACCCGTTTGGCCTAGCTAGCCTGAGCCTGCATGCCCTCCAAAAGACGAAGACTTGGACCACTTCAAAGGTAAGACTTAAGGAGGGTCCCTGAGCAGAACATGCGTGCCCCGTCGGCACCAATAACTTGCCTTGTAAAGGACCCAATTTTCTGACTCAGCAGATCTTTTAATATTTGAGGCTCTGCAAAAAGTAAAGTAGATTACCTTACTTGCTTGGCTTTGCTCTTCTCTTTTGCGACTCTTTCTCTTTTTGGCCTTTTTCTCTTTTAGTTTTTCTTCATCTCCAGTACCTTTTGGAAGTTTCTCGTCACCATCCCTCTGTCCTTTGCACCAAACATTAGTGAAAACAAATTGTAAGAACTATTTTAATATTTAACCCTTAATATATTTCTAACAACTTTATCCTACAAATGTGAAATTGTTTTTAGATAGTTTGAGCATAGACTTGCTAAGTTCTAACTTGCCCTACACGTAGTTACTCAAACGACTTGTACATGCCTATAGTGGAATTTTCAAAGTTGGAACGGTGGCATGACAAACGGTATAATTAATTATTATTATTATTATTGACAATTCTACTCTCAAATTCCCCATGACTTGATTTGGGATATTAGAAGCAATGAATGCTATGTTGTTTTCTGTCTGGCCATGCTCAGCTATGTGCTCACACATTCCTTCAAATAAGTCTAGTACTTGCTTGGCTTATATGCACGAGAGAGAGAGAGAGACCACTATTTCTCAAGTGCCATCTTTCCTGGCTCTTGGACTTCCATATATTGTGAACTTGCATTAATATGTGAACCGAGGAAGGAAGGAAGGAAGGAAGAAACGCACTCTGGATTGACTTTGAAAATGAAGGCTACTTGGTGGCCCGCATCCGGCCACGACCTTCTTCTATTGAGCGTTTTTTTTTTTTTTTTCCCTTCCAAAAGGTAAACTTCATTGATAAAACGTCCTTAGTACATAACTAGCTAGTAAGAAATTTTGAAGGTGGGTCTTTGTCATTATGAAAATTCAAAAGACATGGTGGAATTTTGATCATGGGTATGCTACCATACAAATTATTGGATAATGCCCATTATGCAATAGAATTCACATATCGGTTCTGGGACTAGTGTATCTTTATTGCTTCCTAGCTTTAAAATCTTTATAGTCGTATTCTTGTATCTCTTATTGTTCCTTGTATAATTCATTCTGAATTGTGTTGTGGTTGTGTCAAGGCTGTTATCACCGCCTTAGAATCTCCTTTTATGATTATCTTCTTGAGATTCTTTGAAGATGCTTCCTTTACTCCTAAGAAGGTTGCTAATGTCTCACCCTGGTTTGAATTGCAGTTGATTAAAAACTTTGTTACTATGGACATAAATGTTCCATTATGATCCTTACATATTGTTGTTGGCGTGCTTAGCTACATCAAATGAGATTGAGAAATGTTGCAACGGAGGGGTACCATATGAGGCCACTACTTAGTATTTTCCATTCCCAAGCCTTGTTGTGGTCCTCACAAGCTTTGGGATTCATGAATGATTTGGTTTCTATCTCTTCTATTGGGCATTTTGCGTTACAATTCTCATATATATGAGAATTGGTCAAACTAAGGCCCAGTCTTGATTACGTTGTTTGTTGATAAAAAATTGACTAGGAAAAACAAGTCAAAGAAGACCATATTGCTTACCTTAACTTGAACATTCCTCTGTAGCCTTGAAACAAAAATGTTATTAATTTGTTTGGGAAGACATATAATATAATAGCAAAGAAATATCAGTCATGCTATCCTTGAATTATTGAGTGCCCTTCATTGTTTAATTAGAAGGTGGGTCTAAAGGAATAATTTTGCTCAATTCCAACTTCCTTTTAGAATCCTTTTCTCTTGGTCAGATGAGAAAGGCTTATATAAGTGAGAAAGGAATATGACAAAGATTTAAAAATTTAAACTCACCAAACCAATTTTATTATGAGAAAAGAACTCACTATTATGAAAGAGAATACAAAAATTATGAAAATGAATTCATAAATTAACATGGGTTAATGTGATTCGTCAGATTATAAAATTATTTTTATTGAAATATAGATATAATATATCATATAAAATTATACTAGTTTATAAATTTATTTTTACAAAATTATTTCATAGTTATAACATTTTGGAAAGAAAATATGAAAATCAATTCGACCATAGAAAAAACTTGAAACTACCAAAACATCAGCAAATGCAAATTGGAATTAGGATTGGTTTAGCTATTCAAATTATTTCATTTCATCTTATCATTATAATTTTTTTAAATTCTTACATAAAATATAATAAAATTTTAATTTTTTTAAAATTTTAAATAAAATTAACATTTAAAAATAATATTTTATTTAAAACAATTTCACATTTGTAGGATAAAGTTGTTAGAGATTTATTAAGAGTTAAATATTAAAATGAGAAATGATATTTGCAGTCGTGAGTGTGCAAGCGTCATGCAGTCGTTTTGAAAAAAATAAATAAATATAAGACCTATATAAAAGAAATTAATTTTTTAATAATAAAAACCATACATTTTTTTAAAACAATTACACAATATTTACGCATTACACGACTGTATTTAGGATTACTCTTTCTGTAAAAACGAAGATAGTGAGCTTTTACTCTCCTTTTCGCTCACTACACCCTCTCGTAGTCTCGTGTTCCGCTCAGGAAAAAAAAAAACGAAAAAACAGAGAACAAAACCCCTTTCACTCGCAACCCTCTCTCTCTCTCTCTCTCTGCGTGTGTGTAAACCCCACTATAAAACCCATCAAAGCTCTTAATAAATCACATCCAGTCCATTCCTGAAAGCCTCTGTCCTAACGATGGAAGCTCTAAACTTCATCAAGTTTTGGAGATCCACCGGTACCTACACCTTTAACGACCATGCATCTCCTAATCCTCTTGTGGTAAAAGAGGATGACCTCGAGGAAGAAGAGGAAGACTCTTTCTTCGATTTGGAGATCAGCGTTTCTGATTTTGACAGCCAGAATACCAAAACCAACCACGACCCAGAAACCAACAAAGACAAAGAAAACGTAACCAGGCTCGATTCTGCGAAACACAATCGCAACTTTGCCCAAAACCCCGGCTTGAATTTCTCAGAGCCAACCCTTTCTCTCTTTCCTAACGATCTTATTTCCAGAAGAAAAATCCTCCCAATTGAGACCAGAGATACCAAGCCTCACTCCCCTATTGCTCTGCTAAAATCAGCTCCCAGATTCCAAGTCCTCCCGTTCAAGAAGCCAAAGTCAAAGTTAATGCCGACACCAAAGACGGGGAAAGCGGAGTCCAAAAACTCTTCCATACACACCCAGAAGCAGAAAAAGCAAGAGAACAATGCTTTCTTCACGGTGAAGCTCAAGGATGAAGAAACTCCAAACAGTTCATTATTTACCAGAGCAAATAGTTTGAGAAAATCCGAGAGCAAGCTACAAGACCACAAGATTTCAGAGGACTCGAAAACAGAGCGATTCTCGAAGGAAATTATACAGAAGTACTTGAACCTAATCAAACCTCTGTACGTCAAGGTCTCGAAAAGATACAGCGACAAGTTACAGTTCCCGGAAGTCTTACCACCCTCGGCTTCACCGTCTTCGTCTCCGGCGACAATACCGTTTCCTAAGAAGCACTTGAGGAAGAGCAAATCAGCATCGGCTTCGATCGGAGTGACACGGCCAGTAAGTAGGAGAGACGATTCGCTATGGGAGCAACATGATGGGATTCAAAGTGCCATTCTACATTGCAAGCGATCCTTAAATTCTTCTAGAGGTATTGTTCTCACTTTTAAATGCGTACAACGAGTCAAAGGTTCAAAATTTCTGTCTTAAATATGTATCCCGTAATTCCAGTTTCCATAATGTTCTTGCCTTTGTTTCAGAATCTTCATTATCGCGTTCTATTGGCGGCTCGTTACATGAGAAATCAAGGGATTCATTTTCTAAAGGTATAATCCACTCTTTCATTTTCTTTTTAGTGATAAAGTCTTGATTTTCCTCAATGAAGCTCATAGCGTCTGCATTTTCTGTAATTCAACTACAGATTCTTCCCTACTGTCACGATTTACAAGTGAACCCTCTGACGAGAAATCGGTCGAAAATTGAGTTGGGGAGAGGAACGGAGTTGGCATTTGAGAGAGAAGGCAAGACATGCTCTCTGAAATTGAAAACTACATAGATGAATTAATCTAAGCATGGGACACCCTTCCCTCTGCTTCTGTGTTTTGCTGTAAAAAAGGGGGGAAGAAATGGAGAGAATAGGATGGATTTTTGTATTGTTTCGTTTTTTGAATGCTTAGTTGTTTTAGATATGATGACCAGTGGGTGCTATAGACTCACTTGCTGTTGTCTGTAAAGTGATGGGCCATTATGAACAGATTGAAAATATTCTGATTTGGCATCTTTTCTGCGTTCGGTGTCTGTTTGTGGCTTTGGAACGCTGCATTCAAGCTTTCTTACATTTCGAATCATATGTGAGATAGCTTTTCAAATCGTTTATTTGGTCATTTCGATGCGTTCAGAGACTGAAATGACTAGACAGTTTTTATGCTTTTCTGATCTACTTTTCCTTTCATTTTTTGGGGGTATTTTTCTACTTTTTCACGAGAAAATGCTGTACTTTGTATATAAGACTGGATATTTGGTTAGCAAGCTGTAGCGGGAAAAGATGAACAATGAGGCAAAACAATGGTTTTCAGACACATTGACACATATAATTTAGCAAGTCAGACTTCAGAGGCCAGTTCAATATATACATTTTGTGAAAGATGAGAAAACAAAGCAGTATATAAAATCCTAGAAATGAACATGGTCCTTGAAAATTATATATTCCTTTTAAAAGGTAGTTTAGAGCAAAAAGAAAAGCAACTTACATTTGCTTTTTGTCAAAATCTGGGTGTATTTAAAGTTTAAACACGAGAAGAAAAGCAAGCATAATGCTTTTTTTTCATTCTCTACATATATGCAACGTCCAGCAAGCCCCTTGTGCAGCTCGAGCGAAAAATGTTCTCTGCTTGCTGCAGCGCTATAAAGTTCGCATATATGCTTATGCTCCCACATGCATATATTTCATAACCATGAGCTTAAATCATTATACATATCCATCAGAATTCAGATCATGTCTGATATTGTTGTCCAAAAATTTCATCGGACAGCCATAGATACTACAGATCTAAGTGCCTTTTTTTTTTTTTATGTATTTTCATGATTTATTTGTATGTTTTTGGTTTGAAGTTCAACATGCTCACGTGGTTCCTTACGAAGTATCGTATGCCATATCCACATCGTGGAATGTTGAAAAACAAAAATATAGTCTGATTCATGATTCACATGCATGCAGTGTCTGAATGAAAATGCCTTTGGTATTAACGAAAGTAATGAAACTATCAAAATGTCTCAAAGTACATAATCTATGTTTTACATCATGATACCATCAGCTTCACATTTTCTTTAAGTACTTCAATCATTGCTTTCTGTCGGTTTTTCTTTTTCCTTTCCTTTTTATAATATATGTATCACCCAAGTCCAATTCAAACGTTTTTTTAATTCTGTTTTATCTCTAGTTTTATTATAATAAGGTTAATAATATATAGTATCCAAACAAAGCCTTAACATCCAAACGTAATCTTAAACACATATTCACTCAGTTTGGATATAAGAAGTATCTGATCATCTAGCTCATCATTATAATTTTTTCAAATTTTTAGACAAAAAATAATAAATAATTCAATTTTTTTAAATTTTAAAATAATAATAATATTAAAAAATAATATTTTAATTAAACTTTTATCTCAACTTACTGTCCAAAAAGTCTATTTGGTTAAGAAAATGTTATAAATAGGGCTAGTTTTGAAACTGGAGATGCAACACTTTCAACTACGAGCAGGCTAGGAGTGGACATTCGCATGTGAAACATCGTGGAAGCAACGGCATTGCTAGGTGCTCCTGATTACGACTATTTCCATGCATCTAATTTTGGCGGAAGATAGCTGGGCATGCAGCAGCTGAGCTGTGAGCACATGCACAAAGATGAAAACAACAATACTCATATATAGTCTCATACACACACAAGTAGTCTAACAGATATTATAAAGTCATTTTCGGCAACTCGAAATTCAATCGGCCTATACTCCTAGTGGAGGATTAAAGAATGAGACGGCTCGATCGGCTGATGAGAATTTTCAAACCGAAAAGAGAGGAAGACATGACTGTTTGTTTGAAGTCATAAATGAAATGAGAAGGAAGTCTCATCTGACGCTGCAGACCAAATAACAAAAATGATTTCCAATCCGCCATCATAGATGCCAGGAAAAATGCCAAAATGACCAAAACAGTGTGGCCCCATATCCCATTGCGGGACTTCACTGTTCAAACTAATGGCAGACCTGCCCCAGAAAAAAAAAAAAAAAAAAAAAAAAATCTCAATGCCGTGCCCATTCATGGTGCAGTACCTCATGTTAGACTCATGCATGGTCGTCGATTGATCACCATTTGAGGGATCTCAAATTCACAGCGTAAGACCACTTCAGAATTAGTGGTGTAGTTGGTTCCATAGGATTATAATTAGGGATGACAATATGTATGTTAACCCAATATGAATATGATGTGATAAAGGCGGATTAAGGTTTAGTCTTAATGGGTTCAAGTTAAAACGAGTTGACCTATTAAGACACGATTGCTTAACGGGTTGATAACATCATAAGGAGTCAACCCATTATCATGACCCGTTATGACCTATTAAAAAAGTTAAAGTTACAATTATATCAACCTAAAAATAAAATTTTTGAGATTTTAATTTTGATATTTTTATTATTTAGATTGTAATTTTGGACTTGTAGTTAGTTTTATATTTTTTTTATATAGATATTGTGATTTTAACATTTATATAAAATTATGTTAAACTTAACTAGGTCAAACAGGAGAGTTTCGAGTCTGTTCAACCCATTTATATAAATGGGTCAAAATGGATTGACACGACATGATCTATTATATTAATTGGTCGTGTTAGGATTTGAGATTTTGACACAAAAAACTTAACAAGTCGGGTTATGATTGACCCATATAGTATAATATATATGTTTTGACACGACACGAACACAATCCGTTAACACGATTTGACACCCCTAATTATAATAACATGCATGTAGTGTTAATTATAAGTTATAACTCTTCTTGCTTTCTAATGTACCGTTATTTTTCTTAAAAATATTTTCTGTATTATTTTACTGTGAAAATAGTATTGGCTGAAAAAAAAAAATACCAAGAAAATATATTTTTTTAATGAGCTGATGATAAAAGAAAAAAACATATATTATTGTACTTTATCTGAACCGAGAGCCAAATGGATAGGGAAAGCTTTTCTTTTTACCCTTCTTTCTATATGATATCGAAAAGTTCCGCTACATCATTATGGTTAGCTCATGAAGAACAGTGGCCTGTTCTTTTTTTGCTAGACATGAGTTTGGGTGCACTACCCGGAATGCATATTTTGTACGATATATAGATATATAGGTTTCCATCAAATGTCCTAATTAATCCTCATTCTACTCGATCGTCTTCTTAGAATTCAACAAAGATTTGAACGACAATTCAGCAGATGTTTCTGCTTATTGTCCGTCCAACTTATTGTTTAGTAATTTTCTTTGCCAATATTTTACGTCAACCCAATTCATCACACCTTGTCATCACACCCAACTCCAGCATATTATATATATATATATATATATATATGAATAAATATAGATAGAAGTCACTATTGAGAGCATTCATTTTGTACACATGATGTGGCATCATCTAGACCACACATCTCTTCAAGTGAGTGTTGGGAACAATCAACTAGAAGCAGCCACGCAAGTGTAAAATGTACACTGCTATAGTGGTTTATCTCTAACATTACTCTATATATATATATATATACACACATATTTATAGACAATTATGAGCGCTTTTGTTGTTGCTTGTACAGACATTTTATGCTATAGTTTCAAGTGCACCTATGAATCTAGAAAAGAGACAAAAGGTGGGTGGACATTTACCTTACGATGTAATCTTGTAGAACTAAATTTTTACTCGTATAATGAAGGGCTCAGAAGGAAATATATAGAACTATGCCCTATAGGCTATAAATTGGGATAAGGACACCAAAAAGGATGGTTCATTGCACCAATATATTACATATATAGCTGTTGAAGGCCGTGGGAGACTGGGAGTTACGAACTTTTTCAGAACATTTGAGAGAGAGAGAGAGAGAGTACATGCACCAAGGGACAGGGCAAAAACAAAGACCCGACATAATGTTTTCATCCGAGGACCTTGGATTTTCTCTGTTTCCTCAGCCGATTTTAGTGTCTCATTCTGTTCTTAATGTTGCAATAATTCAGCTTGTGGCTCTCATTTGGATCAAAGTCACAGATGATGCATGCTACTTGTTTGGGGCATCTCAAGTGCGCCCATTTTCCAAAATGAGCTTTCCTTTCTTGGGACAATAACGTACAATCGTATATAGGAAAAGATTATATATGATTGGAATCAGTATTAATTTCTTGCTTAGAGTTCATTGGATCTGTCTTGATCCTTGGGGATGCTATAAAAGAATTTCCACCGGTTGAAATTTGAATTAAGTTCAACCTTAAAATCTCAACTTCAGCCTAAAAAACTTGTCTGCCTACATGACCCGGAAAACCATGGTATAAATTAAAAAAGAAGGGCAATAGTCAGAGGAAGTTATAGCCACGGGAATATTGGATTCATGCACCCAATTTCGAATTTGTCAACTATATTATTTATAACATTCACTATGGGAATTGGGATCTTAACATAATGATAAGTGATCGAAATTATGTCATTGACCAATGGTGTAAGCACCCTTCAGATGTTAAATCTTGTTGATCAGCTTATTTCAAGCCGAGTAAAATGTGTTTTTGAGTAGAATTAGCCTTCCGTCACTGCAATATAAGAAAATGAATATTTATGACGAATTATTTGTAATGAAAATGATTATTTCTGACGAAAATATATTCATTTTGATAGAAAATAGTCATTCTTACAGGAAATAATTACTAGCAGTAAATAGACAATTTTCTTGTAGCGCATCTTGTGAAAAATATTATTGGGATTTATTATGATAAAAACAATAAACCAATATCGACTGTTTATTTACCTAATAGAACACATCAAATGGTTTTTTTTTTCAACAGGAATTAATGTTGTCGAGTATGTATGTATGTATATATGATCAAGTAGCTAGAATATTTTAATGTTAAAACTATATAAGGAAAAACATTCCCTAGCTAATATAAATATATTAATTTGTAACTCATTATAACTTCGTTTGGTAAAGAGAAGTATATTTCATCAACATCCAAGCTGTGTATAATAACACTCAGAGACAATTTACCAAGAAGAAACTAATTAATCTACAATTGAAAATATAGTTACAAGTAATTCAATTACCAAACTTGTGAAATTATCCCCTCCAATAGAACTCCATTAATGGCTGAATCATCTCAAATCATACAGATCACTATCCTTGTCTTTTGTATATGTGATTTGTTACAACTCCATGAGAAAATTCTGTTATTGTGAGAGCATGAAAAATCCCTATTTTTGCGTATATCTATGTGCTCGTGTTAATGATGAGTGCTCTAATGAATAGGTCAATGAAAAGTGAGAAAAAAAAAAAAAAGGTTTTATGTAGGTCTAGGGTTGAAATATATCATAATTTTCGGGTCTCAAGAGACATCTAATGAAATATCTGGCTGAAATGTAGGTCTACTTATCATCTGCACGTCACATACCGACAAATAATTTATCATTTTTGTCATCCTATTTAAACGCACATATTGATATGTTTAAATAGAATAGAAAAAATAAAAAATCACATATTGATATGTGATGTAGGAGATGATAAGTAGAATTTCTCATATATATATATATATATATATATATATATATGTCTTGCATTATTTCAAATTGTAAAAACAACTTGCTGACACGTACCTAATTTATTGACAAGAAGCTATTTCTCTCGGAAATTTGCAAATCTTCAAACGAAGTACCCTAACAATAATTTGATTTACAATTAACTATGATTTTGGACACCCAATTTTGTCCACACTAAAAGCTAACAAATTACAGACCTTGTTACTAATTAACTCTCCCTCAATCGATTCCCTTCGTCGAGTTTTATTTAAAATAAAACTCTCTCCCTCCCAAAAGCCATCCATAGTAGCTCAGTTCCGGAGGAATTAGCTAGGGAGCACATCCAATCCATGGACCATGGTGAATCCCCTGGGCCCTGCCTATCACCCTTTCAAATGCACCCAATCAAGAGAATTGCAGCCCCCAAATCCACCAAGCCCACCATTTTTAGCCCGAAACCAACGATGCATGGCCCTGATCACCATCCACCAGCGGATGAGTACCTGGTTGCTGCACACCACTCTATGGCCAGTTTTTTTTTAAGAAATGATAGTCGTAATCATGAGTATGCTAGGTTCATATAGTCACTTTAAAAAAAATGAATATATACAGAATCCTCATGAAAAAAAATAAAAAATTTTAATAATAGATCTTAGTATTCTTTCAAAATGATTGCATGACACTTGTGAATTATACAACTATATGTTACTTTTTTTTTTCCTCATATTTTGGATGCTAACCTCCCTAGGAAGTTGGTCTCTTAACTATTTGCCTTCTTTAAAGTTTCAATTTTCCTTTTTTTTTTTTTTTTGGTTTTCTTTGTGCCTCTTTCATTTTTATTTTTTGGTTTGCGGTCTTATTGTTCGAAGGATTATAGCATTAGCATTAGATTGGCTATCAGTACAATAGTCAAACTTTGCCTAATATCACACGTTTTATCTTTTATTTATTCTACTCAAAACTTAATCTCACATTAGATTATCCATTTAAATTTTATATAATAATAAAGTATTATTAATTACATATTTTTTTTTTATCATATTATGCATTTCTACCGTTGCATCTTATAATTTGTAATCAAATAAAATGAATTTTGTGTTAAGTTTAATAATTTATAACGTGCATACTTTTCCCATGGTTTTATATTTAATAACATAACGATTATTTTGTTCAGTCTAATTAAATTATTACTTTTTCTTCTATTTTCGACGGTCATAATTGCCTTCAAAATAATTAATTTAAATGAATTAAAAGTTTATATGATGTAGGACTACATGAAAGCCTTGAGAGGAAAGCGGTAGAAGAAAAGAAGAAGCCGAGGAGAACGTTGGAGATCAAGAGAGGAGTAGAAGAAGCAGCAAAAGCACATGATGAGATGCAGAAAGAAAAAGAAAATTACTTTCTCAGAATTGTATGATCAATAGTAAATTGCCTCTATGGGAGAAATAATATAAAACTCAATGGCTAAGGCACTATTCCTCAACAAATATATGGAGCTACTGTAATTTATAGACGACAATGCCTAATTCAATGTGGGGACTTTAGTGTTGAGTTTAGTTACATTTTATGTCTAAACATGGCATTAGTGCCGCATTGGGCACGCCAGACTTGAACCAAAGATGTCAACCCAGTGTGTGATGTGAGAGAGATGTGATAGATAGCACTCATTAGTCGTTAGTAGACTTGGTCAAACATGTTAGCGGGTCAAAAGTTGAATGCCTGTTTCTGGGGTCTTGTCAGCCAAGCCATTTAGATGACGATCGATATATAGGGAAGTGTGGTGCACGTAGACCGCACTGCTAGCCTATCTTTGTACACATTAATTGCTGCCTGTAACCACTTACGTTGATAATTCCAAAAAATAAAAAAAATAAAAACTTTACGTTCTCATTATATTTTAATTATATTAAAAAGTACGTTACATATTTATTATTATTAAATAATAAAAAAATATATAATATATAATAAATAATTATTTAATAGTGATAAATATGCCACATCTTATTTGATGAGATAAAAGTGGATGATAATATAGTGTATAGAATTTTCTGAAAAAAAAAAAAAATTATAAAGTATATTTTGATCATTCTAATTAAGTTTAGTCCAAATAACATTCAATCTATCGGACGGTGACCATTTACTCAATCTACAGTTATAAATTGATGTTAGAACAGACGCATTCAACATGAAGTCTTTTTATGATATTTTTTTTTGAACGGTTACATATATGGTCTAGTATTTTAAATATACCCAATATCGTCTTGTTGATTTTAATACCACTTGTTGGACCATATGATCATCAGCTACCAATTAATTTATCTAAAACTCGTCAGTATTATTCTCAGGCAAGATAGACGTATCATGTCTTCTATTACAATTGATATCACACCCGGCCCGTAGACATATTCTTAGATTGATTGCAAAAGGCCTCTCACTTTTTTCGTCAATCCTACTGTTCGCGTACCTTTTTCCATTCTCTGAATCGAGGATGGTTTCAGAGCTTTTGTCAGGTGGCCGGGGCTAATTAGTTTTGATGCTTTAATTAGGCTTTAGAGATGAAAAACTGCAAATTAAATAGCCTACAGAGTAATTGAATTTAAGCTCTAAACTGATAGATTAAGACTTTATAACGATACTTGAAAATGGGCAGAATATCGAGGGGCTATATAAAGGCAGTATCAACAAAAGTGGTACTTGTCCGTAGCTAGGTTCAAGATAGGAAGGAAAACAACCCGTGAATAAGAGGGGGGAAGGGACAAGTTATAAAAATGAAAGTAAGCACATCACCTAATAAGAGCATCACTTGCATGTCAAATTCTGGATTTCATGCATTCCGAGATTAACAAACATGGTGCAATTCATCTGAGCAGATTTCTTCTTCTTGAAAACCTTCATCAGGTGCACCTTTCCCTCCAACTTTGAGGAGATGGTCAGTGGCAAACGACCATAAACTATATCACCCGTTAATGCAGGATTGTTGTTAGATGAATTCAAGAATACTGTAGCATTTACCGTTTTGGTTGATCGAGCCCTGACTCGTGCCTCGTTGATATTGGCCTCACCAACAGCCACACCGTTTTGGGCAAATCGAACAGTGCCATATTCATATTTGAAGTGAGCAAAATTGGGGTTCTTTACTGTGAATTGAGCATTCATCTGCAAGTTATACGAAGAGTTCGTGATATCAAAATTGCCAGTAAATGAGGCAGCACGAACCCGGAACTTTGGACTTTTGATGCGCATCACGGTCAGGACAAAGACCAATATGATTATGGTTTGGAAAACAGCCAAAGCAGCAATACATGCTATGCACTTCATGCGCTTCTTTTTACGAAGATCTTCGGGGTGTGTCCTGACCGCCTCCGCGTCACTTCGGACGTATCCATTGGCCGGTGCCAAGGGATAGGGTGATTGTTCCTTTTCTGCCATCATTCTGTCGTTCTTCGTCGAGTGTGTGAGTTTTTGCCTTTTAAATTCTACAAATTGAGGGTGGTTTTGCAAATGGCAATGGTGGGAGAAGTTATGAGTGTGTGTGTGTGAATATATATATATATATATATATATAGAGAGAGAGAGAGAGAGAGAGAGAGAGAGATGAGCTTGCCTTTGAATATAAAAAGTTTTCCTTAGACCAAACGCGTACACGGTGGCTTTGAAAATTGACTTCTGGGGTTTGTTTTGAAGTTGGGGGCAGTTGATATATAATTTCTATAGTCAATACGGAACCATTTGGTAATATAACCACTTGCAAAATTAAATCTATTATCCAAGCATATAATTAAAATAATGAAACAAGTAAACAATCAAAACAAAGCATAACAGATTTTTTATTTTATTTTTTAATTTTTAATTTTCATGTAGAAATACCCTCCAGTGTAGAGGAAAAAAATCATGGGGTAACTCCGATCAAATCTACTATAATAATATAGAGTTTACAATACTCAAATTTATGCCTAAAACTTAAGTTCTCGGAAATACAACAATAATCAATCTCTAATAAAACAATAATCTCACTCCAAACCACTAGTTTGATAATGCTTGTGAGATTTCCATTTTGAATACTACAACTCACTAAAGTACCCAAAGAAAAATCATCACTTAGAGAAATTCCAAATTTTTATTGTGTAGAGAAATACCTGTGTGATATCTACGTCCAAACGATTAAAAAAAAACTTTTGCTATTTTCCTTTTCACTTGGTCTCACTCTTTTACTGTTTGCTTTGTTGCTTTCTCACTCACGCACCCGTAAAACACTTCAACTTCCCTTTCATAATTGCAAGTAGAAGTCCTAATGGCTTAAGTGAGATCTGGGCTACCACATGTGGGCTGGACCCACTCAACAGAACCTTCTATGGGCCATCAGTGAATTATATGTATGTACTGCAGGGGCGGCTTAATTATCTAAGATCAATTCTTCTATGCCAGTTAATGTAAGAACAAGTGCAAAAAATGCACAAAAGATCATTTATTGGATAGTTTTAGCTATGACCACAAAGCCCAATATCCAACTCATAATTCAAGCATCTTTTGCCTCCCAATCATCAACTTTGGTCGGATCAATGGGCTTGGTGTCAAAACCATCAATATGTCCCCATAATTCCTTCCCCTTAAGATAAATATGGAATTGAAATTTCTAAGCAGAGTAATTCTTAATTACCTGAAAATCTGATGCAGATGAAATCAGATTTCTCCATATGTGAATTGTCCAAGAATTGCAAGAGTAGCAAATACACAAAATTTGATATTGCCGATGAACTCCATGTACAAAACCAGCAGTTATGAAGAGCTTCCACACCGCCGTGTCAAGAGCTAATCATGTCACAATAAATCCAAGGATGGGATGGTCACAGGTGAGCTCTGATGCCATGACAAAACTACCACACCCAAGAGAATGCCGTGTATCACAAAACATCATAACGAGCAAAAGAAAGTCAAGAACACAACAAGATTTCGTATGGTGAATTAAAGTTATTGGATGCCTCCATGTGAGAGCTCTCCCTCATTATATCTAATTACTAACGTAATTACAGTAATCTAAATCCCTTAATTTAAGCATATGTTACAAGGAAAGATTACAAGAATATTACACAATTATCTTTTCTAAATATGAATGAAAAATTACTTGAACTTGGATGAAGCAACTCCTGCTTCAAAGCCCAAAGCGACAGTAGAAAGGATTTCCGCTACACTGTATACACAGCCCTAATGGCCATATATATTGGAAGTACGAAGATTTTGACTAGAGAATCATGTAATTCTTTAAGGAGATGCCTTGGTAGTGAATCGAGCCATGCGAGACCAAAGTAGAAAAACTGACCGATAATGGAAGACATCCAAAATTCTTTATCCCGGTTTAGGCTGGGGTAATTTGTACATTGATTAGGATACACCAGACTCACTTAAATTATCGCCTGTTTTGGACTGATCATGAGGATAGAGATATATAAATTTACAGTCGAACCGGTCTAATTTGTACTTAAGACATGAGTGGGGATGAGAATTGGCTAATATTAATAATATATTATTGTAAATGGTTGCAGAAAACTAAGTTTTCTCTAGGGTTCGTATCATTGGTATGTTGAGCGGCAGCAAAGGAGATCCTCATGAGTACTGGATGCAGGAGGCTTGAAAAAGATGAAACAATTGAATAAAGTTACAATGAGCAGTAACTTAATTTAAACAATTAGACAATTAGGAGATCAGATCATGTTGAGGAATAATGTGGATAAAATCTTAGGCATGTTTATAAAGAATGGGCAATCCTCTCTTGTTGAACCGGTTTTATGAGATAAGTTAGGTCCATAAATTTCTTCATGGTATCAGAGCCTGTCACAAGACGAATGGGGCCCCACACTACTTACCCCATGACAAAAATCAGAAAAAAATACTGGCCTGCACATGAGGGAGGGTGTTGAAGAATAATCTCACATTGTCTGCGGACAAGAGCTTGGACATATTTATAAGGAATGAGCGAATGAACAATTCTCTCTTATTGAACTAGTTTTATGATATGAATTAAGCTCATAAATTTATTCATTTCAATACCCTAGCTAGCAGATGGTAACTTTGCAAGATCGAGATCAGCAAAAGTGAAGACCACATGAGATTCATGGATTTGGATAAACGACCTCAACCTAACATGCATATATTATATATATAGCTAGGACGTACAGACAATATATATGAAATTATGAGGCTTCTCAAATTAGAGCCCGGCCAGGTTAGGCCTACCACCACAAAATGTTATAAGAGAAAATGTTAAATTAGTACTACTGTTCTTTAGGCTATTCGAAAGCAAGCCGCAAGACCACATTCATGTCACAGATCAATTATTCTTATTGCACTACAGCTTTATGGTAGGGGCCTTTCTTTCTTTATTTCTTAAGCTAGGCTCGGGCTTTTCTGCTTCTCTATGCTTTGTTTGTTATATTATCATACATCATGTGATGTTTGTTTCCCGGATCCGTACTCCAATATAACAAGAAAACTTGGACCATTGGCCGAGCAAGTGTCCGGGCGGTGAGTACCCTCCTTTACTGGTCATTGGGTTTCCTCTGCACTTTTCACAGAAAATGCATGTTCAGATGAATTGGGTCTTATTGAACTCAAAAACAGGTCATATTCGCACAGCTTTCTTTTCAATCATTATTTCTGAATGACCTAAAATATGTGAAGATATTAACATTATACCATTTTTCTATATTATTCATGATTATTGTGGATGAAATAATTGTTATCCATGTGAAAATGGCAGCACTCGTAGTGGGCCATCTGTATTATATATTGGACATTGATTGACGGGTGGTCGGACTTTGGCATATGATATGTTGTAATCCCCCACTTTTATTTTTTAGATTTTCCCATTTATCCATTTTACTTTCTATGGAAAAAATAAACGTCTCTTTTTTATTTTACTTTTTTTTCAGCGATTGCTTATGATCTTCTATTAGCTAGCTAGCTAATATCAGGTCGTAGTTCTATATATATATGCTATAATTTATCTTTATTTTTTTCATATTTTGTCACCTTTACTGACATGTTTACATATTAAATAATTTTACAAATATATCTCTACTCCTTAACAATCACTTAATATATATATATATATATATGACTGATAGTACTGATATCTATCTCGCCTCTTGAGCATGCTCAATTTCATTCTTGGCTAAGTGCGCCTTGAGATTTGCACTGAATTGAAAGTATGGCATCGGCCTCTTAATTCGTCTCTGGTGCGCGCGCATAATAAATAAAGTATAATAAATGCTTGTGATCATGTATTATTACTGAAGACAATCTTCAACTCCGCATATTATTTTTTTCTCAGCAAACTTAATCAGATTATTTGGGTTAATGTTTGCCTTCTTTACTTGGTTTTAAACCTTCTTTATTTGGGTTAATGTTTCCCTTATTTTGGAGGGGACGAGGGACGAAAAGGAATGGCCACAAATAAACTGATGCAGACGGACACAGAGAGCTGAAAGCCCAAAAAAGTGAACAAGAAAAATCCCAACCATAGAAAATAGTACTCACTCATTTGTTTTTATAGATGATATGAGACAAGATGAATTGAGATTAAAGTTAAAAGTTGAATAAAATATTATTAGAATATATTTTTTAATATTATTTTTATTTTGAGATTTGAAAAAGTTGAATTATTTATTTTATTTTATGTAGAAATTTAAAAAAATTATAATGATCAGAAGATATAAGATGAATTGAGTTGATAGGAATTATGAAAAGCGTTAATACAAAAGGAAACAAGTTTTTCCATGAACGTACGGAAAACCAGGACCTGAAGCAAAACATAAAAGAAGATCTGAAATATTAAAGGTATTAAAATGACCTAAAAATACCAAATCTGACAAGCTGATCATAATATCGCATACAGTTTACACAAGCTAAAAAGAATATATGTACACAAACACAGACATTAATTAATGCTTTTTAACATATAAATAATAAAATAGAACTTTCTGCAATCCAACCCATGCCAGTACTATAATTGAAGAACCAAGAAAGAAAGAAAAATCGCTCGAGTGCTTTCATTTGCATGTCAATTTCTGGATAACATTCTTTTTGGTATCAACCTCCATGGTACAATTCATTTCCGCAGACTTTTTCTTCCTAAAAATCTTGAACAAATGAATCTTCCCATTGAGTTTGGCATGACTGCTAAGCGGCAAAATCCCCGACTCGATGTCACTAACCAAGCTGCTAGAATTCGTCGATAATTTGCTTGAACTCACCGGCACCGTGACATTAAGCTTCCTGGTCGATCGAGCCTTGGCGCACGCCTTAGGTATAGTGCCCTCTCCAACATCAGCACCTCTATACGAAATTGTAGCCGTGCTGTCATCGAATTTGAAGTGACCGAAATTGGTGTTTTTGACGGTGACAAGAGCAGTAAGTTTCATGTTAAAGGAGGGTGAGGACGAGGAGGCAGTCGCGTTAACATTTTCCACCGTGACTGAATCTATCCGGACCTTAAGATTCCGGATGCGCATAACCAGCAGCACAAAGACTACTATGATTGCGGTTTGTGCTATGACCCCGGCAACTATGTATGCCAACCACTTCATGTTTCTTTTACGACGTGCATCTTTGTCGCCAGTCATCTTAGGTTTTCTTTCTCACAAAGATCAGTACTACTGTAGTAGGAGGAACTTTGTGCTGGGTTGGAATATTGATGAGTGGCTAATTAAGCAGGAATGAATTGCAATATGCGTGCTATTGGCTGCAAGAAGATGTACTCATATATAGTGCCAGCCATGGTATATTTTATGATATAAGGGCCCTACAAATTAATAATGTGGTAGTTGACGTTTGCAATTTTTTTAGCCCAATTGTCTAATTAAACCCTACTGTTTTGAGCATATTTAATCGGATATGAAGCAAATGATTATATATGGTAACTCTTTCTTCTTTGAAAGTCATGCCAGCTCCTTCATCTTAATGGTGAAAGATTATGATTTATATGACTAATTAGCCATTTTATATATTATATGCTCCTTCTTATACATTATAAGAAAAGTGCTTATTTGTAGTTAGTTATTTCATGCGAAAATGATTATTTTCTGTTAAATTAAGTCTGTTTTCATCATAAATAATTATTATCGTCACAAATAATTAGTCATAAATACTCTTTTTTCTTGAGCTTGAACTATGACGACTTAATTAATGATCAGATAATTAATTGATCACTGATTTAAGCCATCGCATTTGTTCTGCTCTAGATAGTTATACCAAAAAAAAAAAAAAAAAAAGACTTAAAAACTAAGCATTGATAATATAATTGTAACTATAAGATACCTAACCTTAACCAATTTGATCACTGACTGATTGACTTTAAATTTTAAAAGACCAATAAAGTGGGTCAGTGTCCATGATGTAAAATGAATAGTGTGCTAGCTTGATATCAACGATCCAAGTTAGTCTTCTAGAGGGATTTGGGTTGGTTGAATATTCAACGTGTAACTGATCGAGAATATTGTGTCACGCGGAAGGAATGAGCTCGGAAAAAACGTACAAATGCTTTGATGAAAGTGAGTTTATAAGTTGCCCAAGTTTGAAATATATATATATATATAATTTGTGGCTGTCAAGATCATCAGGTCATGACAAGCTTCCCGTGAAGCTAGCTAGCTGACCGGGGTAATTAAAAGAAATCCTCAATTTGCATGATCGCCAGGATTTTCCAGGAAAAATATTACCACTTCACTGGGCTCTTTAATTTCTTAAGAATTTTCCAAGTCAAGCAATATCTTGAAGACCAGTAATGCTGGATGATGTCATGGTCGTATGTCTGATCTTAATCTGAAAAATCTAATTAATTACCTGAAGTAGTAGTCATCATGTAGAATGTTCAACAAATATTAAAAATAAGTATAGAAACATGTATAATTAGGTAAATATCGATCCTAAACAAAAGAAAGCTTCTTTTAGATTAAATTATATATATGCTACTAAATTTTCCATATATAACTATCAAGTTAAGAGATCATTCATTAATGGTCCGAAAAGAAGAAATCATTTTTTAAAGGGTGATGAGCAGCTAGATCATAAGCTAGGAAACTTGTTAATTAAGGTCTTGAAGTGCGTGGAAAGTTTAAACATGTGTGGTTCTCGGACTACATGTTTTGTCATCTGTGAAACTTCCTAAGCACGTCATGATGAGGAGACCTCCAAATTTGACTTAAATGGGGGTCATCTCACTTACTCTCCTACATTAATAATTTTATCCCCATAACTAGCTTCCTTTGAGGTGGGGTTAATTCCAGTCGTTGCAACTTGCAAACTGTCCTACTTTATTTATTTTTTTCCCAGTCAAATTTGACAGAAAAGGTTGATCTTTAGACCAATAGTCATGTTCTCCAATAGAAAATTATAAAGATATATATATATATATATATATATATATATATGTGCTTTAAGCATATATAGAAATTGGATTATTTTTGTTGGTGTGGATCGATGAACAATATTAGATGTAGTTCTCATACTTTTTTTGTTTTTCCTCATAAATTGTGCATTATTTATTTGACATGGACGTTTGGGTTTTGACATAAGACTATGAGAAGTTTGAACTCATTTAGAATCTGTGACGTAATATTTGCATACAATGCAAAATTTATTTTCATTTTTTCACATAACACGGTAAAAAAGAGGACAAAAATACTAACTTTTAGGGAAACCACTTCATATAAAATTCAATATTTTACTCGGAGTTGTAAAAAGTGATGAGCAGAAATGCATGGCCCCAGCCACACCAAAACGTGGTTCCGGCACTAGCTAGCTTGTTAGTGCGTGTTCCTTAATTACCTTGATCGTGATATATCAAGTAATTAAACATGGTTTTATTGGGTCGTGATATTGTAGTAAGATCGATCATGGTCCTAGTCTTATTATATATAATTATTGTAGCATCTATTTATAACCACACAAACTAGGGATATAATTTCTCATTCTTTAGATCTTCTCCATTAACACACACACACACATATATATATATATATAACATTCATTTCTTACCGATAAAAGACATCACATGCATGCACCTATTCAACTATTTGTTCCAGATGTGTTCCAATTGCCATTAATTCCTTTAAGCCGGCCCCAGCATTGTCCACATAAAATCATGATCCCTTTCCTTGCTGCTGCATAAACGTATCATGTGTTTACAAGCAATGCTTTAACCTATTACTTGGTAATTAAGGTTGAACTTGTGATCATTGATGATGATGAATGCAACTTAAGGAAGCTGGCCGGTTCACCTCACCCTGTCAGTCGGTTAATGTTCTCTAAAAAATTACCAATTTGAGGTTGATGAATTTCGGATTAGGGATCGTTTGGATAGTGAGTTTAGTTGAATTGAGTTGAGATGAGATAAGATAAGATGTTTTTAGATGATTTGAAATAAATATTGTTAGAATATTATTTTTTAATATTAGTTTTGTTTTGAGATTTAAAAAAGTTGAATTGTTTATTGTATTTTGTATGGAAATTTGGAAAAGTTTTAATAATGAAATGAGGTGAAATGATTTTTATATCCAAACGAGTCCTTAAAGTTATTGAAGTTTTTGTACGGACTTTAAGATTTAAATAAAAGAGATAGACACATAATGTATGTCTCAAAATATTTACTAAAATGTTTATCTTTATTTAACTTTAGCCCCTAAACTTCAGTTAAAATTTTTAAAGGATTTTGATCCATGAATTTTTAGACCTTATGGTTAACATGTATGCTGTAGATCATCAAGTTATAAGGAATTCTAGACTAACTTATATAGAAGAATTTATTGCTAACATATAATATTGATTGAGAGGATACAAAGAGTTCAACAAAGAAACTTAGCGAACCAATAAAGATTGGTTGTGATAAACTAATTAATCTGACTTTTGATTTTGAGTCCCAATGTGATCTATTGTAGAGAGAGAAACTCCAACTTCTCTCTAAAAATAAAAAACCTCTTCCAATCCGAATCTTGTTTTGAGGGGGTGGGAGCTTTGGCTCCTCTCCCCTCACTTCCTTCTGTCCATATTTTCAGTCTGTTTGTTTTTGTAGTTTTTTCAGATCTGATAAAGGTGAGCACTCACAGGTGTTTATTGTGTGTTTTTTCAAATCTAGCTTTTGCTCATCTTCTTCATTTCAGAGATCTTTATTCCTCTTCTTCATTTCTGGAAAACCCTTTTTCCTTTTTTCATTTTTCCCCTTTGACCTGAGTGAGGTTTGAGTCGCCAAGATCGCTCGCTACTGGGGTAGGTGCTGGTCGAGAGGGGTGGTCGATGCTACGGCCGATGGTCGCGCGGCCGGTGTGTGTGCGTAGGAGCCGCCTACGTAGTGGAGGTTGGCGTCCGTGAGAGAGCTAGGTGCTCGTGCCACTTGGACTTGTGAAGCCGCTGCTTGCGGTGGGCGTGCCGTCTGGGATCAAACCGGTGCTCATGGTGGGCGACGATAGCAACGAAGGGGACGGGTTAGGGAGAGAGCAACAGAGGAGAGGAGGTGGCAATGCAGAAACCGTAGGAAGAAGAAGAAGAAGAAAGAAAATAAAAAAATAAAAAAAAGTGGAAGGGGGTGGGTTAGGAAGAGATGAAACCCTAAGCCCCACTTGTAGTAGTTTTTTATTGTGTTTTTGTTTTTTTAATTTGTATCTGTTAGCAGTTTTTGTTTTTAGTTATTAATAAAAAAAAAAGAAAAAGAAATAGGTTATTAGATTTGGTGTCCATAGGAGTAGAGTCTCGTACTCCTCCTCCCTAAGAGAATGGAGGGGGCTAGTGCTTTTCTTCTTTGGAAGATGGTTCATTTAGTTCTGTTTTTACACAACGCTTTCTCTGTTAGGAGAGAGTTTTATAGAAGTTAAGACAATGTTCGTCACAAATGAATTTGTACGCCGGGGTGCCCAAGAGCAGATGCGTAGTTTGACTTGTAGTTCAGATTTTTCCTGTATTGATAAGTCACAGCTGTAACTTTGATTCATTGAATGAAATGAAGTCTGTTTTCATAAAAAAAATAATAATAAAGATTGGTTACAGAATGGACATGATCCACACCAAGGTCCAGTTAACGACAAATTAACTAGATCATGAGGAGTAAAATGGGCAGTCTTGTATTCTTGAGTGATGTTGGGCTTTCCAATCCACTCTAATACTACAAAGATTAGGTCCTCTGATCACAGTCTTGTAAGTTTGTGAGCAAATAAAAAATCACTGGTGTCGGCTTCCCCCACCTTGCGCTTACATTCCCAAGATCTCACTGCTGTGAAAGGAAGTCATGCTCTTCCTATTAGAGCATTCCCATCGGGTTCGGTTCCCCATAAAATTTCCTATAATTTAACTAAAAATCACATTCTCTAAAAGTTTTCCCTAAATTTTATTTATCTTTTAAAAACCTTCTACATCTCATTCCCCATCCCTATCTCTATTCTATTAAATAATATTTCTCTATTCTTTTTTTATTACTTTTTTCTCTTACTTCCATTTACAATCTTAACTATTAACTCTTTTGTCTTATTATCTTTTTTTCAAATATCACATTCTACTAAATACTTATACAATTTTGACTACCGGATACAGTATTATTTTTCCAACCGAAATCCGTATTATAAAAATAGTAATTTTTTTAATATGTGCATTTTCTAACCTGATGGTCTTTTTTAATATCTACTCTTTATCAGTTTTTCTAATAGTAATACCTAGCCACGTATTGGTGATAAAAAATTTTGTCATTTCTATAAAGGTAACATTTTTTCTCTTTTCTCTAACGGTAACATTTTGAAGATTTTCTCAAATGGTAACATTTTGAACTCCTACCTCCAACGGTAATATTTTTTATCTATTATCCAACGGTAACTTTTTTTGTCCAGTCTCAAACGGTAACATTTTTTATCCTATATGTAGCGGAAATTTTTTTCTCTATAAATACCCATTCTGCCTTCATTCACATTCTTACTATCTCAAATCTCATTTGATCTAAAAAACCGAAATTTAATAGTCTCCATGATCTCCCACTCCCTCATCAAATGGCTCGTACATTCTTTCGCAAATTGTACACATACTTATCCTCTGAAGATGAGTTGGATGTTGTTCTTAATGACGAGGCCGATGGACAGTCATCGTGGCAATCGCCAACGCTGTAAGTTTTTTCAGTGTGATCATATTCAAGGGCACGAGCGCTTATTTCGTGATTATTTCGCAGAAAATCCAGTATATCCCTCGAATCTATTTCGAATGAGATTTCGGATGAGCCGTCCCCTATTTCTCCGTATTCTAAATGAGGTAGAGTCTTACGAGCCGTACTTCATCTAGAGAAGAGATAATGCCGGAAGACTCGGTTTATCTTCTATGCAAAAGATAACTGCAAAACTTAGAATGCTGGTGTATGGGGTAACTGGAGATTTTGTGGATGAATACATACGTATTGGTGAACAACAGGGAATTTGCGGTCTCCAAATGCCAATGATATTGCTCGATTGCTTGCGATTGGTGAACAACGGGGATTCTCAGGAAAGCTGGGAAGCATTGACTACATGCATTGGAAGTGAGAAATTTATCCCGCAGCCTGGAAAGTTATATACTCCGACCACATTCATAAACCAACTATTATTTTAGAAGTAGTTACCTTATATGATTTCTGGATATGACATGTATTTTTTGGTATGCCCGGCTCACATAACGACATTAATGTGCTATAGAGATCTTCTACTTTCATGAAACTTGCCCAAAGGCATGCTCCTCTAGTCAATTACACAATCAATGACAACCACTACCAAATGGGGTATTACCTTGCGGATGATATTTATCCCAAGTGGCGAATTTTTGTGAAGACGATTCCATCACCACAAGGGAATAAGAAGAAATTTTTTGTGAAAGCACAAGAATCCGCAAGAAAAGATGTCGAGCGTGCATTCGCGGTACTTCAACAACGATTTGCAATCATTCGTGGCCTTCCCTAATGTTCAAAGTTAAGGAACTAACAAATATAATGAAGACATGTGTTATTTTACATAATATGATCATTCAAGACGAGTGTGATGATAGTCAGGGTCCGAACATTGAGTATGATCAACTTGATAATGGAGTCCCGAAACTGTCACGCGATCATACAACTGAGCTTACGGACTTCATAAAGCGTCATCATCATATTAGAGACAGCTCGGCACATCATCAGCTCCAAGCAGATCTAATTGAACATCAATGGCTATCATATTCCCAATAGTAGATATGTCGCATAATTGATTGGTATTTCTTTCATGTTATAATGACTATATTTGAGTTAATCAAATCTCAATTCGTATTTCCTTCATGTTAGTATAAACTATATTTTAGTTGATTAAATTTCTATTCATATTTCCTTCATGTTAGTAGTGACTATATTTGAGGTAATTTGTAATAGTTTCTGAAATTGTAATAGCCAATTTCCTTGTTTCAAAATATCAATTGAAGTAAATCATCATTCATAGCAGGAGATACTTTAGGTGTCAAATTATGAAGTAAATCCCTCCTCCTTCATATTGTCTGCCGCGGAAAACCCAGATATGACTTGTATAGCATGAAGCCCGCGCACTCCTTTACCCCACTTTCTACAACACTGGAATAATGAAACTTCACCTCCGAGTAATCTCATTGGATTAGCTAAAGTTAAAGGACATTTTTTTATGAATGTAAGAGAAATTTGACTTTTGGCTATTCTATTCATATAAATCTCTACATTGGAATAACTATTTTTTCATTATATAATAATAAAATAATATAAGATGAATTTGATTTTGGTTATTCACATCAAATCTCCACAATAGATTATATATTTATTCATTATATAGTAATGAATAACTAATAATTTCAACAATATTTAATTTTTTTAATTATTAATTTATTTTATTTTATCATATTTTACTATTCTACCTATTATATATTAATTAATAATCATATTCTTATTAAATTAATATATCACTAACTTAAATTAGTATACCAATTGTGAAAAAATATGTGATAGAAAGAAAGGGAGAGAAAAATAATTAATAAAATATGTATTTGATGTATGTACAGTAGCTTTCAAATTTGGAAAAACTTTTGAAAGTCACTATAGCTAACTTCCATTTAGCTAATCCATTGTGAGTATATTTTGCTCTCTAATAGCTAAATACTTATTGGATTTAGCTTTTAGCTAATCCAATGAGAGTGCTCTAAGAGCTGGACTGGATATTGAGTTAAAAGAAATCTCAATATCATATCATCTCAACATTTAAATATTAAAAAAAATAATTTTAGTAAAAAATTTAAATTTTTTTATTTAATCATTACAATTTTTTCAAACAAAACATAAAAAATAATTCAATTTTTTCAAATTCCTAAACAAAAATAATGTTAAAAAGTTATATTTTAATAATATTTTTAACTTTATAATATTTTTATTCAATTTTTTTTCTATGATTTCTGAAAACCCCATAAAACGTATTAACTTAAATCATTTTATTACTATTTATAAATTTTTCATCTCATCTCAACATCCAAACCAGGCCTAAATATCTTCTTACCTTCTTTGCCTAACAATTTTTTTTTTTTTCAAAAAAACAAGAACCAATTACCAAGGTTTATTTCAACAAAGTTGTCACACAAATGGCAATTGAATTTTGGCAAAATCTTCAAGGGTGGTTGTTTACGAAGTGATAAAATCTTTCGTGGGTACTGATTATAATGGGCTTCTTGGTATTTTCATAACTTGGGCCGGTATATACAAAATACAATTTTGGAGATGGGTTTCTGTTGTTTGATTTATTACTTTTCATTCTTTGTGCACATCCTATTCTGGAAATGGGTTTTCATTTTTCAACATATTTGATCAGCAAGTTTGTGTTATTTTGATCATTTTTTCTTTTCCATATCTTTGCGCTTGTGCGTGATCGTTTAGCGCGATTGGAGCTTTAGCACTGAAGGAGGACTTGATACCGCTGTGGAAAGATGGTTATTGGAATGAGGAAAGCAATAAAGTAGAGGGACAAGAGGAAATTCGGCTACATGCATCTGACTTTTCTAGAAATTCGGCTAGCCACAGTAATCAGGTCATAGCCAATGCAGCAGTACGGCCTCATAATTTTCCATTTTATAGTGACTTTACCGGTTTCAATATTCTCGGTTTATATAGTCATATTAATTTATTTTATTTTTGTTTCTGGTTATTGTTCTAAATTTAATTTGTTCTTTTAATCATTTGAGCATGAGCACTTTGAAAGAAAGTGAGGCGCTGGTAAGCATATCTGACTTGACAAACATAAATATATATGGTCTTCGCCTAACTTGCCCACATTGCAAGCGCACGAGACGGGTATAAATGAGTGCATATATGGGTACTTCCTCCACAAAATTGAGAAGCTTCAAGGCAATGAACAATATTGGGTTATGGAGCTTGATTGTTTTTTGAGCTGAGAAAATGTCAAGTCGAGAGTTCGCTTGACTTTTGCTTAACAAGGCGCTCGAGTGAAGTTTAGGCAAAGAGTTCTTTTGAGGTGCGCTCGACAATTGGCTCAAACGAAACTCAGGCAGAGAATTTACTTGAAACTCGCTTAATAGTTGGCGCGAGCGAATGTTGGATAGATTGTTTGCTCGAGACACGCTCGACATTCTGCTCAAGCGAATAACCATGTTTTGCTTTCTTGACGTTGTTTAGCATATATATGAAATGTTATTTTGTATGAAGCGTATCAAGTTGAGGCATAAAGAGTGAGGACCGACGTGGAGCATTCTTGAGTGAGAGAGAGAGTTGAGATTGTGAGTAGAGGGAAGCACTTATAACTGACTATGTGTTTGTAATTTACCCTGAATAAAATCCCTTAAAGCTCTATGGACGTACGCACGTTGCCGAATCACATAAATCTTGTGTCGTGTGATTATATGTGAATGATTCGTTTGTTTTCGAATTTATTTTACTGTCTTTCTCGTTATCGTTGTTTCTGGGTGTGGTGTTTTTTCACAACTAGTATCAGAGTTCTAAATTTTTGGGATCTGGGGCTAAACAATGGCGGAAGAAGAAGTGAAGGTTGAAATCGAGAAACTCGATGGCACAGATTTTAGCTAATGGTGAAAGTACACCGATGATTATCTCTATGGAAAGATGCTCTACCTTTCTCTATTGGGATTAGCAGGTTCGAGGTGTTATTCGGCTCACCCTGTCTAGATCAATGACGCACAATATTATTAAGGAGAGAACCATGATAGATCTCATGGTACCTTTGTTAGGTATGTCGGTGAATAATAAGGTTCATCTAATAAAGAAATTGTTCTATCTGAGAATGGCAGAAGGTATGTTTGTTGCCCAATATTTGAATGATTTTAATACGATAACAAATCAATTGACTCGGTCAAGATTGAGTTTGATGATAAAATTAGTTCGTTGATTCTGTTGGCATCTTTGCCAAATAGATGGAAGGCCATGAGAATGGCGGTGAGTATTTCTGTTGGCATGATGAAATTGAATTACAATGATATTCGTGATATGATTCTTATTGAAAAGGTATGTAGGAAAGACTGGGGAGTTTTCTATTACAGGTTCTAACCTAGGAGTTGACGATCGGGGCAGCGGACAATATAGGTCTTGGAACAGGGGCAGGAGTAAGTTGAGATCTGGGTAGTAGATCACTTGCTGAAATTGTAGCAAGTTGAGCCACATCAAAAGAATCGAAATAAAATATGTACTAAAGATGACGTTGTGAACGTGGTGGCTGAAGAAATAAAGGACGCTTTATTTCTTGTAGTCCACAGTCTAGTTGGCAACTGGGTGTTGGATTCAGGGGTTTTGTTCCACAACACCTTAGATTGAGAGATCGTGCAGAACTATGTTGCTTGTGATTTTGGAAAGATGTACACAACTGATGGAGAGGGACTAGATGTAGTGGGAATGGGCGATGTGCGCATAGCACTCCCGAATAGGAGCGTGTGGATTTTGCAACAAGTTATACATGTTCCAAATATAAAGAAAAGCATGATCTCTGTTGGACAACTTGAGTACAATGGTTATACAGTAGCGTTTCTAAAGGAGCATGGAAGGTTACGAAGGGTGTGCTGGTCCTTTCGCATGGTAAAAGAACTAACACCTTGTGTTTGACATCAGATTCCATTGATATGCAAGAAAATACAGGGTTGAGGCAGAGTAGAATTGGTCGCGTGAATCAGATGAGGAATAAAAAAGAAGTCAGTTTTGCAATTCATCATGTATCCTTAAGCCTAAGGAAATTTTTCGAGACCACATTGTGGAGCAGAGATATAAGAGATGGGAATAAAGAGTTTGGTTTTCCAGGGACGACTACACCTATAGAGTTGCTGCTCACAGAGTTGCCAATACTAGACCTCCACAATGGTCACCTTCCTTTAAATATGTCCTGCTAACTGAAGGTGGTGAACCACATGAGTACAAAGGTAAAATCTTGCGAGATGAGAGATCAAGCAAGTAGGAGTTAGCTGAGAGGAAACTGATTGGACTTCTAGTAAGGAAGCAAAAACCACACAAGAGATGGGCACGTCTACTGAAGGCAAAATAGGTTAGTAGCTGGAGGTGGGATTAGTCTCCCAGATCAAGCAAGGAGATGTCAACAACAGGTTCTCTGATGTTTGCTACGGTCGGTTCGAGGCCACATATTCCTAGTGCAATGGGAGTTGTGAATTGCCCAACAGATGTGTTGACTAAGGGTGCTATACGTGAGAGACTGGAGTCATGCTCGGCTTCAATTCGTCTTCTGGCTTGAAGACGGGAGCTATGAGATACATAGATGATAAAGCTTTGGAGACAGTGGCTTGTATATGGAGAACCAGTCTCCAAGTAGGAGACTGTTGGGTTATGCAACATGGTTTTTCTTGAGCTAAGAAGACGTCAAGTCGAGAGTTTGCTTGACTTTTACTCGACAAGGCGCTTGAGTGAAGCTCAATTAGAGAGTACTTGAGCTTCGCTCGAGGTGCGCTCGACAATTGGCTAGAGCGAACTTAAGCAGAGAGTTTGCTTGAGGCTCGTTGAATAGATGGCCCCGCCCTAGCATGGGCGGGTGGGCTACCCCGCTCCGCCCATGCGGGGGCGGGGGCCCTTGCCCCGCTGGGAGAAGGACCAACTGGGGCGAGGGGCGGGGTGACCCCCCGGCTCCACTCCACATATATAAAAAAAATATTTTTTATATCTATATATAAATAAATATATTCTATATAGATATATACAATTTATTAAAAATTTAAAATTGTATTCAAGTTATTGGATTGCCTTGTCCTCCTAGACCAACCTTTATATAGGAGGCTAAGGCAATATATAATCATACTTAAGTAATATAACTCTAATGAGTCTAAGTTTTTTTTATATTTATAAATTTTAATTTATAATTTAAATTATATTATAATTTGGGTCCAAAAAAATATTTTTGGACCCAAAAATAATTTTTTAGATCCAATGCATTGGCCAATACAGGGGAGGGGCAGATGCCATTTTTTCCCCACCCCCGCCTCTCAGGGGCGGGCTGCGGGGGGAAAAAGCCCCTCCCCCGCATGGTGAGGGGAGGGTTAGGGGAAGGGTCCCCCCCCCCCCCCCCCCCCCCGACCCCGCACCATGCGGGTAGCACCCCTAGTTCTTGGAGTATGGGGTAGATATAGGCTAGAAAGAGCTAGTACTGATTAAAAAAATAAAAAAGAGCTAGCTAGTGAAGAGATGGCCTCATAAGGTACAATCTGTCACAATTATGCTCCAAGATTAAATTTTTCCTTGGTGAGAAATTCTAAGTACAGTCTTAACGCATAATACAATAAGAATTATTCTCATGGCTAGTTAACTAATAAAAACTAGAGATTGAGATTGAGAAACAATGTTAAACAAATAAAAAAACTCCAAAGGTGATGATTATGACTAAAAGTTAAAAATTGGTTTCCAAACCTAAAAACCGAACTCAAATAGTTAAAGAAATTCGAGATTATGATAAATTTATCTAAAAAGGTAAATTCTCAATTATTGCATAAAAATAAAATACGTAATAGAAGAAGAATCTTGCCAAAAATATGCACAAACAGGAACAAAAATTATGTCTAAAAGTGATGAACACCTCTTTGATTAACATCTCCCACTTGAACACACAAAAACAATGATGAATCCAATTGAGTATATTACCGTGGTACTAATACAGGCTTTCCACAACTCAACTCCCATATGCAACTCCTGCAAATCTACATCAAAGCAAAACAAACCTCTACAAACACATGCTTTTGTCATTACCTTATCTGACTGCACTCTTTACTATATGTGCTTCCACTAATCACATATTATGGGTGAATTCATTTTACTAAAAATTTAGTGAATGGAATCAATTCTCTATGTCTGAATTAATATTCCTGCCACAATTGATGACTTCAGTCGAATACATAATACATGAATTGACCTGCGTTGAATTTTCATTAACTACTTCTCTAAATGCTATTCCTGAGGTTTTCTCTAATCACCTTATCATCACCTTTACAAATGATCAACCCTTTACTTAGTTAATCAACATGCACTGAAATTTTATTAAGTACTCACCCTTAAGCCATTCATGAGGTTTTCCTTAATCACCTCATCAGAGATTTTACAAATGATCATCCCTTTACTAGGTTAATCAACCTGTGCTGAAATTTTATAAGTACCCTAAGACCATTCTTGAGGTTTTCTTTAATCACATTATTAGTGACTTTTCAAATAACCAAATATTTTATTTGGATAAATCACCATAACTCCATTTATCTAGGCGTCCTCAAAATTTCCTGAGTTATGCATGTTGACCTTGAGGTTATTTTACCTAGGTATCTCTCAACCTCATTCTAGTCACATGTTCTTTAGATTTAGCTGGAGACAATCATTTGGTCATTGGATATGCTACCATCTCGATCGAGGAAATAAAATTAACCTTTAACTCACATATTTCCACTATATCTAAAATATAATGATAATGCACATCAATATATTTTCCTTTGAAACTCTGTATTCCACTTTTTTATCAATTAGATGACAGACTGATTATCATAAAACACATTGATTGGTTCTGTGGTTGTATCCAAATTTAAGTTGTCAAAAAAACATTTTATCCACATTGCATTACTTCCTACAGTCCTATAAGTAATATATTATGCTTTCATTGTAGACTTCGCAACACAGCCTTGTTTCTTACTTAACCAAAAAACTGTTGTTCCACCAAATAGAAATATATATCTACTTGTAAATTTTCTATCATTTACATCAGTTCTAAAATTAGCATATTATAGTCGATAAATTCTAGATCACTGATCCTAAAGCAAAATTTCATAATTTTGGTACTATGTAAATACTTTAATATACGATTTACTGCTTGCCAATGGTCCTTAGCTTGATTGGATTGATATCTGCTTATTAATATGATTGCATGACAATTGTCTGGTCTCGAACATATCATTGCATACATAAGGCTTCTCATAACTTGAGCATAGAAAATTTTAAGCATTTCGCTTATTTTTCCTCGTCTTTTAAGCACATACTTTTATTTAAAACGTAACCTTCGCAAACAAGTGTAGTTAAGGGTTTACAATTTTTTATAGCAAATATTTGAAGTACTTTTTCTATAGATATTTTACTTGATTTAAATATAACATTTTTAAATTTCTATCTTTCAAAATTCTTATACCAAGGACATAGATGGTTTCACCCATGTATTTCATTTCAAATTTATATTTTAAGAATTTTTTGTTGTATCTATCATATCTAGACGATTACTGACTAGTAATATATCATCAATTTATAATGATAATAATATTACTTTATTATCATTTTTTCATATGTATACATAATGATCTAAGGTACTCATTTCATATCTCATTTCCAAAATAGCTTGGTGAAACTTCAAGTATCACTACCTTAAAGATTACTTAAGTCCATATAGTGACTTATTAAACCTATAGGCTTTTTTTTTTTTTTTTTTTTTCCATGTCCTTCAATTTGAAATGTTTCTGGCTTAATCATAAAGATATCATCTTTTAACTTACTATTAAGAAAAATCGTCTTTACATCTAATTGGTGTAATTCAAAATTCATTTTGAAAACAATAGACATGATAATCATTACGGAAGTGAACTTCGCCATAGGCGAACATGTGTCCACAATAGGGCTATAATCAAGCCGAGTCGAGCCGGTTTTTGGCTTGCTGAGCTTGGCTTGACTCAAAATACTCGAGTTCGGACTCGAGCCCGAGCTTAAGTTTTTTTTTATTCTTTGTTTGAACTCAACTTGATAAGCTAAACTCTCAACTCGAGCTCGAGCTCGAGCTCGTCCCACAAATGAGCTCGAGCCGAGCCGAGCTCGAGCTCGAGCTTGAATTGTTTATTTTTTGAATAAGATTTAATAAATACTAAATTAAATAAATTAAAAATTAAAAAAATCTAATATTGAATTTATACAACTAACAAGTAGAACCTCTATTGAATTATAAAATTTTTAAAAACTTATAAATAATTAATATCAAACTAGTTGATATTTATCCAAAGTAACAATATATTAGATGCCTATATATATTATTAATACATACACTTAATATGATAGCATATATCTATTTCATATATGATTTCCACGTACTAGTATATGAAATTATTAAATTTTATCGACTAAATATTATACAAATTATAAAATATACTTATGAAGTATATTCACTATATAGACATAAGTAATTATATTACATCTTATATATTTAATTATAAAAGTGGTATGTTTATATTATTAGCTAATACATATATATATGTATATATACATAAGTGTATGTATATATTTATCAATATATGAATGAGTTTTAATCGAGTCGAACTAAAGAGTCGACTCGAGCAAAAACGAGCGGCCTTAACAACCCTTAGCCGAGTCGAGTCGAGTTTTATCGGGTGTGTGTCATTTACAATTTAAGCGGGTATCTACTTTCACAAACGAGTTTTTTTTTTTTTTTTTTTTACGAGTCGAGTTAGATTCGAGTTTAACCGAGTGGGCTATAGAATAAACAAGTTCATTTATAACCCTAGTCCACAAGGTCTACACCTGATTGTTGAGTGTATCATTTAGCCACTAATTTTGTTTTGTACCTATTCAAACTTCCATTATTAAATTTTTTTTTTCTGAGAACTCACTTACAACTAATAGCTTTTTTATCTTTTGGAGGATCTTTTAACTCCTAAATATTATTTTTATTTATCGATTATAATTCATATTTCAAGGCCTTAAACCATTTAATTGAATCGAGACTATTGATTGCCTCAGAAAAACTTTCAGGATCATTTTCTAAAGTTTCCAAATTAATATTTAGAGAATAATGATCTTGAAATAATATTGATGGTCGTCTGGTTCTTTTACTTCCACAATCTCTATTATCAATATCTGAATAAATTTTTACCTGGCTTTCTTTTATTTTAATTACTCTATATTTGAGTAACATCAGGATTTGCAATGTCAGATCATGTAGAGATCTGTTGATTCTCTAGATCATTTAATAAATCTATTTGATCAACTAGAGTAATTAGGTTTATGTTTTCTAAGAAAATGACATCTCTATTTTCTATCAATCCTTTATCAAAAGGATAAAATCTGTAGCCACTTTATTTTTTACATACCCAATAAACCTATATTCCCAGATATTACTTTTCAATTTATTCCTTAGTGGCCTTGGGATGAACACTTGTGCCTTACAACCCTACACTTTGAGCTTATTTAAGTTTAATTTTTGTCCCGTCCATATCTCGTAAGGTGTTAAAGGTTTCGCTTTGGTTTCAATTTTATTTAATAAGTATGCGTCTATCAATAATGTTTCGCCCCAAAAATGTGTTGGTAGATTAGTATATGCCATCATTTATCTTGACATATTCAATAATTCTATTTCTTCTTTCTGCAATGCCATTTTTTTAAACTTAAATGGCATAGTATAAATATGTCTTATACCGTTCAATTTACAAAAATTATCCAAAGCTTCAAACCCACCTCTAAAATCACTATTCTAACCTTTAATGGGCTTACCCAACTAGGTTTCTACTTCTTCTTTATAGTCTTTAAATTTCTCAATTGCCTCATATTTATGTCTAAGTACATAGATATGCTCATATCTTGAATAATTATTAGTAAAAGTAATAAAGTACTTTATTCCTCTTTGAGTTTTTGTTTTAAAAAGTCTACAAACATCAGAATGTATAATTTCAAGTGACTCTGTGGATTTCCAATTTTTGAAAAAATATTTATTACTCATTTTCCCTTTGATACATGTTTCACATATATCAAAATTATTTGAATCTATTTGTGGTATTAACCTACTTTTATACATTTTAATCATCTTTTTGTTTTTGTTTATATGGCCTATAAGCATGCATAATAGGTAGACGCATTCAAATAATTAGAAATAGATACTTTATTAATATCAATTCAATACATACATATTGTGGCTTTTCATGTCTTTCACTGATATATCACCCTTACTGATAACAACGGTTCCATACTTAAACTCAACTATGTAGCCAGCTTTCCGATATAATATAGGTACTGATACTAAATTTCTATGAATATTAGGTATATATAATACATCATTAAATAAAATTACAGAACTATTCACTTTAAATTTACATGTACATTGCCCCAAGATATTGCAGTATGTGTTGTTGTCCATATACACTGTGCTCACCTTTTTCTTCACTTCAAGATTAACAAACAACTCTTTGTTCTTGCATATATGTCTTGTTGCTGCAGAATCAACCTACCATAAATCTAGCGCTGGTTCCACAAGTATTAGTTCTGAAACTGTCATCACAACTTCCTTGCATTCTGTTACTTTTACCTTGTTAGGATATTGTGATTTATAATGACATTCTTTTCACATTTGAAACACCTTCCAGTTAATGGTCTACTTTGCCTTTTTTTTGTCCATTTCTTTTTCTTAAACCATTTTAGCTTAATTTTGTTATGTATAGAATGTTTGTCCCAAGTCATCAACAAATTGGATGATTCATTTTCTCTATTCTTCATTTTCATCGTTTCTCCTTCAAGTACTAAAAATACTAGAAGCGATGTCATTGTTATTTCATTTCCATTATGTGTTAAAGAAGTAACAATATGGTCCTAAGATGAATGAGGATTATTCAGTATGGTTGTGACTTATCAGTAAGAGGACGACCAACGCCGTATAATTCTTTTGCAATCAATTCCATTTGTAGTACATGGCGCTTATGTCATTATTCTCTTTCATGCATGTTCGGTTATACTTTTCCAATAATAACTGTATGTAAATATCCGACCTTAAACCAGATTTTGCCTCAACTGCATCCATAATCTCTTTGGCAGTTTCACAGTCTTCAAAAAGAGGAATGATATTATCATTCATACAATGAAAAACTAACGCTTTTTCTCTCGCATTATATTCTTCCCATTTATATCTAGTTCGTATGGTGCTTCCACTTCTATTAGGGCCATTTTCTACATTTTTTATGGTTTTGGTATTGTTAATGTATATAAGGTCTTTTCATGGGTTAGAAGTAAAGTGATATGCCTTTTCCAGGCCTGAGAATTTCTTCCATTTATTTTCAATTCCCATGGGATTAATAATTTTCTTCGGTGCCATAAATAATAAATCTTAAAATTTAAAAATAAAAATGTATAAACAATAATTATGTTCTAATGTAAATAAACTAAATACAATAGCTCAAACTGTGAGAAAATAAAATTATTACTAACTTAAGAATAATAACCATTGGATTTACTCCAAGGTGGCTGCTTAGGAATCCACTTGTTGTATTTTAAATAAGGAGAATAATGAGAGTGATGTTCCAATCGAGTATTTCCTAAAACTCTCCTTAATGTTTCTCCCCTTTCAAGGAATTTCTAGCGATATTTTCAACCAACAGGTAGTGCCCTAGAATGATTTGGAACAAAATTAGGAGTGCAACGGTTTTTAAACTAACCAAATCATGTTTGAAATGACCTAGAACGACCAAAAGTACCAAAACGAGTCCGAACTGGTTCAGAAAACCGAGTTAGGTTGTTCAGATTGGGTTCAGGCGCTAAAAACTAAAGGTTAGCGACTCAATTAATAGCTTGATATGCAGTTCGATCAACGACTGTCTTCGGCTGGGTGCGTGGCTTCTTGTTGTGGGTTGGCTTGTGGGCTAGCATTATTGGCCTGGGATTGGGTCCAGTCCCTTTGAAGTCCACGAGTCTTAATAAAGTGGGCTGGAGGCAGAGCTCTTAGGCGGGTCATTTGGTGAAGGCCTAGTCCAGATAAAATGGCATCATTCGGTTTGTCCAAAATGATGTCATGCTTTTTCTTAAGTGGCTTCCAAGGTTCTCGGAATAGTGTCATTCGGTTTAGGATCTAGATTCTCTAAAGCAACCAAAACGACGTCATTTTAGTCAATTTTCTCTTCAATTGGGGAAACGATAATGTCGTTTAGCCAGGAATTAATTGAAATTTCCTAAACGTTGACCAACACATCATTCTTCTTCTTCCTTGCCCAAACTGGTTTCCAACTTTGTAAAAGTTGGATCTATGCTTCCCTACAGCGAGTTGGAAGATGATGACAAGTTCCGACGTGCCCCCCACACTCTCGAACCCCAGTAGTGGCGAAGAACTCTGGCAACCGACTGGAACAGTGTTTGATAAATTTGTTGAATTCTCTATTTCGGGTAGTACGTATTTTCTTCTTTGTGTGAAAATATTTCAATAAGTTTCCTCAAAATAGTAACTAGTTACTAGATTTTTTAGATTCCCAGTATACTTGAGGCCTCCCACCGAGATTTGAAAATTTTGGACCCAAGATTCTTTGTAAATGATTGTAATATGCAAGTGTGTTTGCCAAACCATGCACTTGCTTATTAACGATCTTTTCTATGCAAGAAAACAACCCCTCTGTCATGACAAGACTCTTGATGTCACTGTTGAAAAAAAAATGGAAATGAACAGTGTTTCGGCAAGATGGTGACACTCTCGTAAGGGTATTTGTTCCACAAGTTGGTGATGGACAAAGGAATTGCAAGTGAACAAATTGGTTGGCAAATGGCCGAACCATTGGTAAGTGGCACAAGCGACACAAGCGTTTGACTCCCCTGTTTGGATTGAGAAATGAGATGAGATGATTTTAGATGAGTTGAATAAAATATTATTATATTTTGTGTGGAAATTTAAAAAAGTTGTAATGATGAGATGAGATGAGTTGAGATCACTTCTCAATCCAAACGTGACCAATCAAACGGGATCACTTCTCTTGACCCTTCCTCAACCAACACTCTCATGTAACCGTCACCATGGAGAGGTTCAATTCAAGGGGTACATTATTTGGTGTGATCACATCCCTTTGATTTACAGAGGTGTGAGTGGTTGCGTAGGATGGCTCAAAATCTGTGCGGAACCTTTGGGATGTGGAGCTTAATCGAGTCATATCTTAAATTGTGATTAATTGGTGAGAAAGTATTGTTATGTACAAGTTTCAAATAGATAAATTTTATACAATCTTTTTATAAAAAAGTAAGTCTTACTAAAAACAAAAGATTTTTTATTATACTTTTTAAGGTGAGGTCTATATTTTTACAAAGGGACTACACTAAACTTGTACAAATCATTTATCTAATTATTAAGCCTTCTCTTTACTCATTCAACATACTCGGAGAGAAGTTGGCTGTGCAGCTAGCGTGCGGATCATGTCTTGGCAAAGCCAGGTGCCAGAGGCATTCATAAAGAATACATGTTGCATGCAGCAAGATATCCCAAAAGAAGTAAAAGGTAAATGATCAACGATGGATAAAGTTTGGCTTCCTCACTTACGTACGACATAAATGATTAATTATCTTTTCCATTTTTAGTTTTATGGTTGTGTACGTTACCTTGATTTTAAGATTTTTGTAACTGTCAAAGTAATTGTTACCAAAGATATTTCTACATTATAGATGACGGTCATCAATGAAATTATGGAGTATCATTGTCTGTATAAAAAAATACACCAAATACACTTTTGATCATATGCTTCTCATCAACTACTTAATATAAAAATATTTTTTAATTTTGGTTTTTCTATAATGAAAATGAATATTATAGTCAGAATTTACCAACCTTGTGAATAGCATATGTTCTTGAATGGGAGCTCCAAGAAATTAAACAGGAATTCGCAAAAAATAGGCTAGAATATTAGACAACAAAAAACTAATTATAACGATGCAAGTCACTTTATTGAATGAAAACAAACAATTATATCCCTACAACTTGCACGAACATGGTCATCATTAGTATTATTGCCATTTTTGCGCTTTCAAACACAGCTAGCCAAAGACTTTATACTTCAAGTCATCGAAAAACTTGTAGTAAGCACATCTCCAAGCCCTGTTAAAAGCTAATGGACCCAACACACCCCAAAAACCTACCACAAATCCCAATGGCGTGCTCAAATAAAACCACTTCATCTCAATCCATCCACCGTTTTTATCGTTGTCAACATTTGTGTCAACTGCATTGCAATCTTCGCTACAGTTGACTGTGAGAGGAAAGCCACAAAGGTCACGATTCCCAATGAAACTCAGTGCAGTAAAGGTTTGGAACTGAGATCCCTTGGGAATTCTACCAGAGAAGTGGTTGTATGACAAGTTCAAATGACTCAGGAATGTCAAATTCGCCATGCCATGAGGTATTGCACCTGTGAGTTTATTCATGGAGATATCGAGAGTCTCCAATGATGTCATGCCACCAATCCTCTCAGGAATCTTCCCTCGAAGCTGATTGTAGGATAGGTTCAAGAATCGCATCGCGTAGAGATTGGTGAGGTCCTCGGGGATATGCCCACTTAAACTGTTGCAGGAAAGGTCCATGCTTGTGACAAGTGCAAGCGTTTTGCTATATTCATACGCTTTTCTCTTCGTTACCAAGGATGCCCTTTCTGAGAGAAAATTCAAGACTCTTTTGGAGTCCTGCGCCCTCATGGCGCTGAAATTCCCAAAGCATGGTGGAATATGTCCTGACAAGTTGTTATGCGCAAGATCCAAGATATGAAGAAAGTTGAGGTGACAAAGCTCCTGAGGAATACCGCCATCGAACTTGTTTGAGCGAAGCACGATAACCTTAAGCTTGTACAAAGTATTTCCCAAGTACCGAATATTGGGTAAGCCACCGGTGAAATGATTCTCACTGAGATCGAAAAGCTCTAACTCTTTGAAACTCTGCAAGGAAAATGGTAAACTTCCGGACAAGTTGTTTTTGTTCAAGGATAATGATTGAAGTGAAGATAGCTTACCCAAGGAGCTGGGTACATTTCCTGTCAGCTTATTGTCCCCCAAGTATAACATTTGTAAATTAGAGTAGTTCATCCAACAGTCGGGAATTTCTCCGGATAAAACATTTCTGGATAGATCAAGGATAACCAGATCATTCATTCTATCTTTCTGTTCACAAACAATGAGATCAAGAGACCCACTAAATGCGTTGTTGGAAAGATCTAATCCTGAAATTGTGGAAGAGATATTGGGCAATGGGCCTGTGAAGTTGTTTGAGCCAAGATTGACTTCTCTTACAAAAGATAAACTTGGAATGCTGCCACGAATCTGGTTTTGAGAAAGATCTAGTTGCCTGATCTTTGGAAAGTGGGTCCAAAACCAGGGAGGGATTAGATCTGAAATACTTGTATTCGATAAATCTAGCACTTGAAGCTCATCTTGTGATTGAAGCCATGCAGGAAATCGTGGCCCTAGTTTCCATGATTTCATCTTAAGATTTTGAAGTCGAAAAGAAGGAACCCAATTGGAGCTTACATTCAAAGTCAAGGGGTTCGAAGAGGCCGAAAAGTTTTTCAATCTTGTCAACTTGGAAAAATGCATGTAAGAGACAGAACCCTTCAAAACGTTGACAGAAATGTCTATCTCTTCAAGATTTGAAAGCTGCCCAAAACTTTCAGGAATTGTCCCGTTTAATTTATTGTTAAAGAGGATTAACAACTTCAATGATGACAGTTTCCCTATAGACTCGGGAATTGGACCAGAAAATTTGTTTGAGTGAAGTATGAGAACAGATATTTTTTCATGTTTCCCCAAGTGATCGGGAAGAGTACCCGAAAGTTGATTCAAGGCCAGACTTAAAAACTGTAAATTTTTTATGCCACATGCAGACGACTGTCCTAAAAGTTCATTGATACCTCCCTCGAGTCTGTTGCTTGATAAATCTAAATGCTGTAGATTACAAAGATTTACCAAGGATCTAGGTAATTTTCCTTCAAGCGCATTCTTTGATAGATCAAGATAGGTCAGTTGGGAAAACTGTCCAATGACACTAGGGAGTACACCTCGAATTCGGTTCTGTGAAAGATCAAGTTTTTCAAGAGAAGTTATATTGTATAACCAGTCAGATCGTGTGTTAAAGAATTTGTTACCACAAAGATGTAGATTTCTCAGGTTAGACATGTGAATCATGTTTTCGAAAATAACTTGAATTTGAACCTGAATAGCACAAGAACCTAAATTGAGGGTAACAAGAGAAGTAAGATTATATAACCAGGAAAATTTTGAATCCCCAAAGTTGTTGAAGGAAAGATCAAGAACGTTGAGAGACGAGAAATTAACGTAAGAAATCATGGGATCGTAGTTATGAAGCTTACAACCAGACAAGTGTAATTCTGACAAAGAAGGAAGTATGTTCATCACCTGTAACCAGTTTGGGACTGCATCAAGAGATATTTCACTCATGTCCAGAAATTTTAGCGACGACAGATGTGATAACCATTCTAGATCATCAACTCTCAAGTCGAGACCTCGGATGTCAAGATAACGTAAGTTCGAGAGATTTGACAGTTGAGGAGGAATCGCACCCTCGAAACCCGAATATCTCAAATTTAGATATCTTAAATTCGCAAGGCAACCAAAGAAGCTTGGGATACGATTTTGTCCAAAACCATTAAAACTCAAGTCCAAATAGCGAAGATGTTTTAACTCCGAAAGAGAATCATTTATGACCCCTCCCAACTTTGACCGGTTAAAAGCGTCAAATGCAGTATTGGGATCTTTTGGATTTCGGAGGTCTAGCTTGACAACATGCCCAGTCAGATTGTCACAGCTAATTCGTTTCCACATGCAACACTCTTCACCAACCCAAGATGAGAGTTGATTCGAAGGATCTGTGATACTCGTTCTGAAGCTCAGAAGAGCTTCTCTTTCTCTTTTTCTGCATGAGATGACAGGATTTCGATTTCCATGACATGGAGTAGATATGGTAGTTGCTAAGGAAAGATACCAATGCAAAAGGACCACCCAAGCACTGGTCTTCTTCTTCTCCATAACCGTTCTCATGACACAAAGGAGGGAAAGATCGAGAAGTGTTATGAAAATGAGTTCGATACGGAGAAGGTAAAAATACATTTTCTGTAAGTGTGTTTATATGTAAAATAAGAGTAAGTGGGCGTATGATGAGTCAACAGAGTGGTCAACGCACGTTAATTTTAGAGAGAGAGAGTAGAAAAGAAAGTGCAGTTCATTCCTGACGCGACAAGCACGATCATGGAATTAGCGTACAATGTGCACTAGTGGCGGAAGAGCAACGATATATACGCACGTCCATAACATTCTTTGAACAACGATTGTATAATACTATTTTGGATTCTTTTATGGTAAATTAATATGATACAGACATTTATTGGAAAAAAATATGGATCCGACGCTTTGGTGCATGAACCGATTAACAATGGACTACTGAATTATTACTGCCCAGAAACGTCCAAAATGAATACTTGGTGAGTCTCAACCAGATCTAGAAATCGATCGGTTTCATCAATAGGCAGCACGACTGTAATAAACCCAAGTCCAGGAAAACAAACCCAGCCCACCCAAAACCCAAAGGTCCTCCCCACCCCACCCCCTTCCTTTTTCTTCTCCCACTGCCCCCAATCTCTTTCCCCTTCCCGTAACTTCCCCACCCCTCCTCTCTCACCGAAATCTCTCTCTCTCTCTCTCTCTCTCTCTCTCTCTCTCTGACCCAAAATGAATTCATGTTATTAAGGATTGTGTGAAGTTTTAGAACTAAGTGAGATTATTTTTAGTGTAGAAGTTGACGCATTATAATGACCTTAAAATAGGTTCTGAGTGACTGTTGGCCAATAAATATCGTGATTATTTTGAGTAAAAATCAAGTTAAGTGGCTATTTAATGGGTTTTTAATAAAAGAATTGATGGTTTTGTTTGAAATTGTACATTTGGGTATTATATTTCAAACCTATGTAATGGATTTGTGCATATTCTTATGCTATTTTGGCTCTGCTTGTGGGATTTGTGCAAATTTTGTAATGATTGGAATATTTGAAAAATGCTATGTGACTTATTAAATTGAAAGTTAAATGTGAGCATGTTATTTATTATGAGTTTTGCTACACAACCTCCACTACACTCCACACTCCACACTCCACATTTTTTAAAATTTTTAAGTTTTTTAAAATTTTTTTTGAGTTTATTCTTTTTAAATTATTTCAAATTTTCTATTCATTATTCATATAATAAATATTTGATAAAAGAAAAAAATAATAAAAATTAAAAAAATTGTGGAGTGTGGAGTGTGAGGAGGTTGCGAACATTTATTATTTCCCTATTATCACGTGGTCTTGAATGTGATATTTGGCTGAATATGTTAGTTGAGATAAAAAAAAAAAAAAATTGGTAGGTGGTTGAGATAAAATTATATTGCTCATATTATTTTATTGAAATTTATTCACTCTCTTATATTCAAGAAAATTGTCAACTCCTACACCCTCATTAAATTGCTACTTCACGTGGCAGCTCACCACTTCATTTCACATATTTTTCAGAGTTTTAGAAGTTCATTCCTCTAAAATGATAGCTTTTGAGTCAAAGATCCTAGAGTGGATTTGATTTAGTCACTTGAGGTTGGAAGTTTTGAAACTTGATGATTTTGTTGCTTGAAGATGGTTTTTGTCGTACAGAGAATTTTCTTATGATCATATTTTAGTTATTTTTAAGTTTTTGTTAGAGTATCTGTATTTGTAATTATTTAGAATTTAATGGCTCTAGTTGAACTTGTGAATTGATTTTTTAAAATCATTATATTATAGTTGTGAATACCTTAGAAGTTGTATATATATATATATATATATATATATATATTAGCAGTATCAACACTTTTATTCATCCTCACTTATGGCATAGGGAAGCCTTATAGCCAAGCACATTACACCACCAAAACAAAAGAATACATATCCAAAACCCCAACCATCAATTAAAAACATTCCTAACATATGGAAGCTCAAGTTTATCAGTATGAATCAAGCCCCCAAGTAGACGTGGAATAGACTCATAAAGTCAAATGAATCCCAACAAGCATCCCAATCCTCCGATCCCAAGCGAGCAAGAAAATCCGCCAGAGAATTCCCCTGCCTATAAATATGATGAATGGAAAAAGTTAATTCAGAAAGCATCACCATAAGCTCATCCCAAGAATCTTCTAAATACCAAATAGGGCATGAAGAAGATTAAACCAATTTACCACAATGCAGGAATCCATCTCCAGTTCAACATAAGTAAAACCCAGGTTCCTCAAATGTCTAACTCCATGGAAGATGGCCAAAAACTCTGCAAAATTACTAGTACCATGCACAAGAGGAGTGGCATAGGCAAACAATAAATTACCTGCATCATCTCTTATTATCCCACCTGCACTAGCCTTTCCAGGATTACCACGACTTCTTCCATCAACATTCAGTTTTACCCACCCTGCCTTCGGACGATGTCATCGCACAAGCTGTACACATTTTTGCCACTGCACCTTAAGAGGAATTTGTAGATCAGCCAGGATTTTCTCATCTCTCACATACAAGAGTTTTGAAGCCATTAACCTCCCACTAATTTTAACTAACCGGAATTTTACACTCTGCCACACATCCTCCACTAACTCTATCTTATCTTTCCATTCTTGCTTTACAATGACGCATCCAAAGAATGAAAACAATTATAGAGTATACTAGGAATAGATAGAGTATATAGGTATACTAAGTTTCTATTCCTAGTATACTCTATCTTATCTTTCCATTCTTGCTTTACAACGACGCATCCAAAGAATGAAAACAATTATAGAGTATACTAGGAATAGATAGAATATATAGGTATACTAAGTTTCTATTCCTAGTATACTCTAAGCAATTATGTGTGGCAGAGTGTAAAGCAAGAATGTAAAGCAAGGAACACAATCTGTGAATGACTACTTTACCCAACTTAATGCAGTGTGGGAAGAATTGCACAATTATAGGCCACTACCCCATTGTTCATGTGGCCTGTGCACTTGTAAAGCCTTAGAATCCACATGAGAAGTCCAACAAACAGATTCAATCTCCAAGTTTTTAATGGGGTTGAATGATACCTATGATGCCATTAGAGGTCAGATTATTCTTATGAGTCTCATACCCTCATTAGATAGTCTTCTCTCTAGTGTTGCAGGAAGAAAGACAAAGGGAGGCTAGATCCCTTGTGATGCCCCCAAATGAATCATCAGTGCTGGCTGCTTACCATGGTCAAGCCAAGAAGAAGGACAAGACAGACATTACTTGTTACCACTATAGCAAGATGGGCAATACAAGAGAGAAATGCTATCGACTAGTTGGATTCCCACCCAACTTCAAATTCACCAAGTCCAAACCTGGGTACTCAATTAATGGACCAAACACTCACTCAGCAAACCAGGCTGCTACTCAAAACCAAGAAAACAACAACTCAAGTGCCCCACAACTTCCCTTGACTGAGGCACAGATTCAGCAGATAGCAGCTTTTCTCAATGCTCAGACTTTTCAGCTTAATTCAAATGAGAGGAACATGCCAACCAACCATTCAAGCACTAACCTCCAAACAGCCACAGATGCCGTCTCCTAGCTATCATTCCTCCAACATGGTAGGTATAACCCCTCACATAGAAACTGTCTTACAAGCATGCCATTTTCCTACAAGAAACAATAAAAAATCAAACTCACAATGGATCCTCGACATTGGAGCCACAGACCACATGGTCTGCTCCATTTCACTGCTCACCACCATCACTTGTAAGAAACACACTCAAGTGCACCTTCCAAACAAAACATATGCTAAGGTGACACATATAGGCACTGTTAAAATTTCAGATAAACTCACCCTCACAAATGTCTTATGCGTGCCCAGTTTTGCCTTCAATCTTATATCTGCCAGCAAGCTAGATTCTTCTCTTTGCATCATTTTTCTTGAAAAATTTTGCTTCATACAGGACCTATCTTCATGGATGACGATTGGTCTTGCTGAAGTTTCCAATGGCCTCTATTTCCTCAGACCTCAACCCCCTTCCTGTCATGCTGTTCAAGGCCTTCCATCAAAAACAGAAACTTCCAGTCAACACACCAACAATGAAGACTCAAGCTCTAGTCAACCACAAAACTTTGATCTATAGCATTTTAGACTAGGTCATTCCCATCAAAAGATGAATGTTATTCAATCCCATGTTCCTAATGCAAAATGTAATAGTGATATGCAATGCACAATCTGTCATTTGGCTAAACAAAAGAGTAAACATTTCCATTTGAGCTCCATTTCCACATCTACTCCTTTTGAACTAATTCACTGTGACATTTGGGGGCCATACTCCCATCCTTCCATTTAAGTCCATCAATACTTTCTAACCATTGTGGATGACAAAACTCAAGTCACTTGAGTCTACCTAATGAAGTTCAAATCTGAAACAAGAAATATCCTACAGAATTTCATTCACATGATTAAAAATCAATTCGATGCCAAAATTAAGCAAGTGAGGTCTGACAATGGTCTAGAATTTCAAATGATAGACTTCTATAATTCACAAGGCATTTTACACCAAAGAACTTGCATCTACACCCCTCAACAAAATGGGGTGGTGGAGAGGAAGCATCAACATCTTCTCTCCACTGCTAGAGCCCTTCTTTTTCAAGCTTCCCTTCCACTCAAATTTTGGGGAGATGCTGTGTTGACTGCAGCACACATCATCAATGGAATTCCTACACCTGTCCTCAACAATAAGTCCCCTTATGAAACCCTCTTCTCATCTATTCCTTCCTATTCTCACTTAAAGGTCTTTGAACGTCTATGATTTGCATCCATTGTCAATAACCATAGAAGTAAGCTGGAATCAAAGGATACAAAGTTTATGATCTTGAAGATCACTCTTGTTTTGTCTCAAGGGATGTGATTTTTTATGAGTCATTTTTCCCTTTTCAACACCAAACTTTTGATACCACCCCACCAACTCAAAACCTAGTCCTTCCAATACCTATACAAGAATCCATCTCCTCTCCCTTCACATCCCAACATTTCACTCCCTCCACGCCTACTGAAAACAGCACCACTGAGTTTACCTCACAAAATGATGAACACAACCTGCCTCCACCCTCCTCACCTTACACACAATCACCTGCCTTTCCACAAATCAACACAACACCTATCACCCTCAGGAGGTCTGATAGAACTCGACACCCACCTGCTTATCTCCATGATTATCACTGCCAAACAGCTCATACCAACCCATCTTCACATTCACTTCATATCCCTACTACTCATCCTCTCAATCACTACCTTTCCTACAAAAATCTTTCCCCTCATCACCATTCCTTTGCTCTCTCACTCTCCCTCCTTCGAGAACCTCAAACCTACCAAAAAGCTGCTAAGTCTAAGTATTGGCAAGATGCCATGAATGCTGAACTCAAAGCCTCAGAAGAGAATGACACTTGGACAATCACTGTGTTGCCTGAAGGAAAAAGGGCAGTGGGATGCAAATATGTCTATAAGGTTAAACTCAAGTATGATGGTACAGCAGAGAGGCCTAAGGCTAGATTAGTAGCAAAAGGCTACACTCAAAGGGAAGGATTCGACTACCAAGAAACTTTCAGTCCAGTTGCAAAACTCACAATTGTCCGTGTGTTTCTTGCCTTAGCTGCTACTTTCAATTGGCACCTTTATCAATTAAATGTGCACAATGCCTTCCTTCATGGCAAGTTGGATAAGGAAATATATATGGAATTGCCTCCTGGTTACTGCAGTAAGGGGGAGTCCACCACAAAGGGAAAACTGGTTTGCAAACTCCACAAATCACTCTATGGACTCAAGCAAGCTGCTAGGCAATGGCACTCCAGATTTTCTGAAGCTCTTACCTCCATTGGGTTCCAACCCTCATAATCATATTACTCTCTCTTCACTAGAAACAATGAGGATGGTTTCATAGCCTTGCTTGTCTATGTTGATGATATAGTCATAGGCAGCTTCAACATCAAGGAAATTGATAAAGTAAAGGCCCACCTTCACTCTCAATTCAGAATTAAAGACCTTGGCATCCTCAAATTTTTCTTGGGATTAGAAATTGCAAGGTCAGCTGCTGGGATCCATTTGTGACAAAGAAAATAATGCCTAGAGATCTTAGAGGATGCAGGGCTCCTTGGGTGCAAACCAGCAAGCACACCCATTGAAACAAATCACAAACTCTCACACTCAGCTTCAGATTCACTGAATGATCCCTCAAGCTACAGAAGACTTGTGGGAAGACTGATTTACCTCACCATAACCAGACCTGACATCACTTATGCAGTAGGCATACTTAGTCAATTTATGGACAGACCAAGTGAGGTGCACATGCAAGCTACCCATCGAATTTTGAGATATGTGAAAGGCTCAATAGGGCAAGGTATACTCTTCTTCTCTCAATGTGATCTACACCTAAAGGCTTTTAGTGACTCAGATTGGGCAACCTGCCCAGAAACAAGAAGATCCATAACAGGTTTCTGTGCCTTCATTGGTAATTCCTTGGTTAGATGGAAATCAAAGAAACAAGCAACAATCTCACGCTCTTCTGCAGAAGCAGAATATCGAGCACTAGCTCACACAAGAGCTTGTATGGTTAATTTCCTTATTAAAAGATTTTAAACATTATGCATACCAAGCCTACCACCCTATACTGTGATAACCAATTTGCAACGTACATAACCAAGAACCCAATTTTCCATGAAAGGACCAAACACATTGAGCGAGATTGTCATTTTGTTAGAGAAAAAGTGTTGGCCAAGGTTATCACTCATTTACATGTTGCTTCAAGGTTCAACTTGCAGACATTTTCACTAAGGCACTAAGCACTGCAAATTTCCAGTTTCTATTGTCCAAGATGGGCATTTTAAATATCTATGCCCATCTTTAGGGAGAGTCACAAAACTCGAATAATCTAAGGTCCATGAAGAAGGAATGCAACCCTGCTGCTGCTACAAAAAGGCTACTATGTCAGCACTGCAATAGAGGAACATGCAGCCACCACACTGCAAAAACAGGACCAGCGGCCACCATGATAAAGCATAAGAAACCTGCAACATACCTTTAGGATGATGCTGCTGCTACTCTACCATTTATGTACATTTTGCAGAATTGTTTGTATACTAGGAATAGAAACTTAGTTGTCTTCTTTTCCTCTTTCCTTTATCTTTGTACCCATATGTTTTGTATAATATATAAAGGGACAGTGTGTAATGCAGAACATCAATGAATTAAAAGTGTCAAACATTTTTTGCCTCAGTTGCTCTCTCGATTTCCTTTCTCATTTTCTCTTCTCTCAAGGTTTAATTCTAACATTTCACATATTTGGCCTTAAAGCGAGACCAAAGCGAATCTTCAGATAATATCTTTCATGCGAACTTCATACGCAGCGTCTTCTGGACTTCATGCAGATTGCGTAATCCAATCCCACCATTTTTAACCGGCTTGCACATCAAATCCCATGACTTCCAATGCTTCTCCAATTTACCATCCTTATACACCCAATATAAATTACTCAAACAGGGATTTAGAGAGCAAATAATAGATTTTGGCACATTTAACACCGATAAAAGATGGATAGGAATACTACCAAACACATGTTTTAATAAGAGAAGGCGTGCCCCACCTGATAGAAGTCTAGCTTTCCAGCCACCAATTTTGCCTCTGATTTTTCTAAGGAACTCATCAAGATGAATGGTTTTGAGTCGACCTGACACAATAGGCACCCCGAAGTATTTAAAGGGGAGCGATACTTCAGAAAATCCAGTTAACGTCAAAACACCTCTAAGACGAGGAGCAGAAATAACTTTTGAAAACATAATGGAGGACTTCTCTTTATTAACCTGTTAACCCGACCACTTCTTGTAAGTAGCAAGTATATCTGAAATATTCCAGAGGGAAATTTTATTACCATTAGCAAAAATAGCAATGTCTTCCGCATAAAGTAAATGAGAAACAATAGGACAGTCTCTCTAATGAGAAAAAGAACCAATCCTCCCCTCTTGAAATTTCTTCTCAAGAAGTCTAGAGAAAACTTCTTCCACCATAATAAACAAATAAGGTGAAAGAGGATCTCTTTTTCGCAATCCCCTACTACCATGAAAGAAACCTTTAGGAACACTATTCATCACTATCGAGAACCAAGGAGAAGAAATACAATGACTCACAATTTTGCATACATATTCAGAAAAACCAAAAGCTTCAATAACATGCACCAGGAAACTCCAATCAACACTATTATATGCCTTAGCCATATAAATTTTCAGAACAACATTACCTCCTCTAACCAGCTTGTGCAGGTTCTGAATCATTTCCTTAGTCAAGCTCACATTCTCAAAAATGCTTCTCCCTGGAATGAAAGCTCCTTATTTTTGCGCAATAAATTTAGGGAGCAAAGGAGCAATGCGACCCACCAAAATTTCCGTACACAGCTTATAAAACACCGAACATAGGCTAATAGGTCTGAGCTTATCAAACCCCTTTGTATCCTCTACTTTGGCAATAAGAACTAAAACAGAAGCAGAAAATTCCCTTGGTAGTGTAGAACCCCGAAAAAAATCATGTACTACATCTACCACATCTTCACAAACAATATCCCAACAAGTTTTATAAAATTCCGATCCAAAACCATCAGGGTCAGACTACTATCAGTTGGAATAGAAAACAAAACCTCTTTAATTTCTTGGATTGAAGGAAGCTCTACTAAAGTCACATTATCCTCATTTTGGATTACCTTATCCACTAACAAAGAGAGATCTGGTAAAGACAAGGAATGATGAGATGCCAAAAAATGCTGAAAATAGCCTACCACCCCCATGTGAACCTCTTCCGAGGTCTTCAACCATATGTCGTCACTTATTCTCATCTCCTTCACCACCTTATGATTTTTTCGAGACATAATCCGAAACAAATCTGCACTAGCCTCCCCTCTCTCAATCCATCCTTGCTTCGCTTGTTGGGCCAAATGCATTTCCTCCCTATTCAACAAAGCAGATAATTCTACTCTATAAGCCAATAAATTATCCTCGACGTCTTCCAAAAAACCAACTTGTAGATGCTCAGCCAACAATCCAATCCTCTCTTCCATTTATCGAATATGGGAAGTAGTCCATCCAAAAACATTTTTATTCCACGCCCAAAGAACTCCTTTCAAACATTTTAACTTCCTGGCTAATCGACACATACCTCCCCCTACCTGGGCTTCATGCCATGCATTTTCCACACAATCTCTAAACCGATCATGTGTTATCCACATCTGTTAAAATTTAAACGACGGATGACCATATCCACGAACCTCCTGCGCTAAGTTCACCTTCATTACTGCATGATCTGATGTTAAACGATGCAAGTACTGCCCCTCCATTAATGGAAACTCCAGCTCCATAATAGCATTCACCAAAGCTCTATCTAACCAAGACCAACTTCTTGCTTGCCCAAAATGCCCATTACATTAGGACATATTATTACCCTGAAATCTCAACTCAGATAAACCCGCATCATCAATAAATGAATTAAACTCCTCCATTGCTATAATTGATCTAGATCTTCCACCAATTCTCTCTACATTAGAACGAATAATATTAAAGACCCTTAAAACCATCCACGGGACATTTCCCAAATTCGAACCCAATAGCTCAGCCCATAAACATCGACGTGCAACATATAAACATTTAGCATATACATAAGAAACACAAACATGTTTGCTTCTCATAACTACAGAAATAGCAATACATTAGCTCGACATACTAACCACCGAAACTTGTCATCTATACATCTGCTGGTCATCAGCAAACAGTTCAACCAATGCAAAAACAAAGGTTTATAAGGTCTCACCATTCGTAACAATCGTCTTCTTGAAGTGCTGAGACCTCTTATATTCCAATGCATTAATGTACCTATCATAAGTGCAATCTTGTAGGCCTGCTTTTGGCCCTGGTTGAGCATCTAATTGTATTTCCCATTTTATCAACTTTTCCACCAACTAAGCCATTGTTATCCGAAGAGTAATCTTTTTCATGCTAAAGATGAGCCTCGTCATTCAACCTCTCAGAGTCCGACGGAGACAATTGAACACCCCTGCCATCGACATTAACCCCTTGAAAAGAATCACCCAACTCCATCAAAAGGGGCAACTCAACCATCCTTTCTCCCTCCTGGTTCTCCAGCTCCTCATCCTCCATGCTTCTACCTTCACCATTTAACCCCTTGAAGCAAGTCGCCTTTTTTGTCTTCCAAAGGAGTAATAGAACTATTAACAAAGCCCTGGCACAACTTCTCTTGATCACCAACAATCTCCCCATCCTCTGCATCTTCTCTCAAATCAACCTCACCATGTCCCTGCCGTCACAGCCAACGGCAAAACATCTCCAACTAAAACTTGCACTGCAGGTTCTTGATTATTCACCTCTTGAACAACATCCCCAATTGAAGTATTAAACCTTGCTTCCTCAAGCACCACTTCATTCGATTCCAGATCTCCATTTGTTTCAAGGCTCTCATTTTGTTGTTCACCCTTCTCTTCTGATTCCTTTTCCACCCACTCCAAAACTTCCTTTCCACCCTTCATTGTATCGCCATTGGTCTTCAATTTTTCTTTTTTGCAAGTAATCTAGTTATGCCCCTGCATACGACAACAACCATGCATAATAAGTTGGCAGAGTCTTATAAACAATATCTTGGTACCTATTGATGGAATCCTCGGAGACCCTATCCAGAAAGCTTGAATCGGCTTAGCCGCCGCATCCATCTCAACACACACCCTAGAACCATCTGTATGGGTCGCACATCTAGTGCTATTATCACATCTAATAAATCTACCAACCAACAACACGTTCTACATAAATGACTCATGATAAAGATGTGGGGGAAGCCCTGGAAGAACCACCCAAACCGGCACCATTGGAGGCTCATGATCCTTATTAAAATTTGTTGTCCAATGGAATATCCAATAAGGAACCCCTTCAACCTCACAAGCCTCCAGCGAAAAAGCCTTCAAAAAAATCTTCCTCTTTCAAAAATCTGATAGAAACGTGGCGAGGCTTTCTCATGCTCGAGACCACTGGCTGTGAATCCAGGCCCCAAAAACAGTGAATAAACGATCTAATTGCATCTAGTGATGGCCTTTGTCTATGGAAATTCATCACTAAAGAAAGGCTTCATAGACCTCTGTATTTCTTCAGAGGAAAACACCACGCACAACTCTCCCTCAATCAGCTTCAGAGCTCTCAATTGAATATTCACCTCAGGCAGAGGAAGAGGGGCCTGGGAGACCATGTCCACAAATGAACGTTGCCTCTCAGACGACGCTAGGTTGCCTTGGGGGGCCTCAGCGGGAGCCATGGATCAAGAAACCAAACCCTAGCAGAGCTTTCAAAATCGCCTAGCCACGTCACCTCTAAAAAAAAAATTCTAGAGAAACAATATAATTACACTGACGTTCAGTAAATACGTTTGAACGCACTCCACAAACTTTCGAACTTATTCAGTTAATGTTCGACTGACTAAAAAAGATACATTCAAACGGACTGATTAACCATCCGAATGTTAAATTTTTGACGTTTGAACAATTTTCCATTAACGTGCGAATTTGACATCTAAACGTTGCAGCACAAAATGTTCAAACGTGTCTATGTTTGAACGTAATAATCAAATGTGCAAATGAAAAATACCGAACGTTAGATATTCATCATTCAAATGTTAATATGTCGGGTAGACGTTCGAACGTTATTCGATACGTGTGAATGTTACTTCTATGATGGAATTCGACTGTCACAAAAATTCTTCACGTTCTCACGTACGACTTCCAACCGTCACATAAAAAATTTTAGTGATGGTTGTACAGTAAACCATCACAAAATAATTTCAGTGAGGCCTTTTTTGTGACAGTTATGGTGACGGTCTCAAACCGTCACAAAAATTTTTTTATGACAGTTTCATCCATCACAATATATCAAATCTGTTGTCCTTTAGGTAGTCCCACTAAAAGTTGAAAATGCCCACAATATATTGTCCAAATTAATGAGTTCACAACTCCCAACCCGAGAAATCGTTTTCAACAATGGCATACAAAATCCGATATATATGTGTGTGTGTGTTTTGTGACTAAGGATTCGTTGTCCACGTACATTTGGGCCACACCCTTTAAATTATCTCATGTAGTCCAGGACGAGACCAATCGAGTGGTTTATAATAATAATGACTTCTAGAACTCTTTATATTGATCTGAAGCATGGTTGTCTTCCCATCAACATCATGTTTTTGAAGACACATTAATTGATAGAATTTTCTGTCAATTGATAATTGGGATCCATCGATAAGCTGCGTACGTACTTATCCATACTTAGTGTGTGTGGTATGACATGTAAATTAGTGTTTCGTTAATTTCTACAATATCTTATTTAGCTTGCTTAGCTAGATCACAAGTAGCAACAGATAATTTTGTACAGGCAGATTTTTTCAATTACAGAAAAGGGAAATGTTAATGCCTAAATTTGCACAACAAATCGGAAGAGATGAAAGAATTATCCACGGCCCACGAGATGATTCGGGCTTCGATACAATGTTCTTCACATCCATCCATAAAATAAATAATAAATAAGCATAAATAAAGAGAGACAAGGGGATTTACGTGATTCGGCATAATGTCTACGTCCACGGGTTATTTGGGGCGAAATCCACTATGATAGGTGATTTTATAATCTCTCATGACCTCACATATCTCACAATACAATGGAGGAATTTAATGAAGATCCTTTGAAGTTGTAGTGGAGTTTGGGCATAGGCAGCTTTTGTGTAGAGATCTTGTGTGTAGAGAGCTTGTGAATAGTCCGTTCATTTTGTGGGGGATCTCCTCATATATATAGAGGCCTAACTTGCCTTGTCAAATCATTTCCTATAAGAAGTCTGAGTCCATTTCCATCTAGGAGTCTGAATCTCTTTTCTCTTAGGAGTCTGAGTCAACTTGTCATATATCATCTTGGTTTTATCTTTTAACTTGATTTTCAGCCTTATCTCGAGGCTAAATTATAGGTTGCTGATTTGAACCCTACAGATGCTCGCAATTCTTAAGGGCGATTTGCTGTACAAGAAAGCCTTGAGAATCTTCAAGTCAATAATCTGCAGAATAAATTTAGAAAATTGGTCACTGGTTTCCCATTTGGTCCCTGTTTGCTGTTCGGCCCCTGATTTTTTTTTTTGTGCAAAGCGATGAGGAACTCAGCTTGGAGAGATAGGCCGGAGGTGTACCCGACCACAATAGGTATTAGCATTGAACTCTACTTTGGCGGGAGATTTACTCAACCGCAGTAGTGGCGAACAAGGGGCTCGGCTTTGAGTTTGTTTATTTGTGTAGATGTTTGCAATAGAGATTTTTTATTGTCGGCTAAGAGTGCATATTCCATTATTGGTTTTTGTGTGTTATTTTTGTAATCGTTTTTGCTTTTATTGGTAGTAATGGATTTTATGCCCCTTGGTGCAAATTGTTGTTGGTATTCTCATTTTGTTGTTTGTTTGTAGTAACCTGCACTTAAGTGGTCAGGGTGTCCGTCGACTCCTTGGATCCATCTTAAATGGTTGTTGAGCCTAACGACTCGTTCCTTAAAGACACCCACGCGAGACAGTTGTAGAGTTTGGTGGCTCGTTCCCGAAGGTAACCCGCTGGTGGCGGTTGTGGCGCAAGCATAAACACTCAGCGTTTGCTAGAGAATATGTTGTGCTTGCATTGCTATCTATGTGAGAAAGGTCAGGAAGCCCAGAAAGTTGCATGCTTACTAGGCGCCTGGGAGGTCGGGCGGTCCTTAACCTTTCCAGCCTGTTGGCTGCACCGCGAGTCCTTGACTCGACACTACTAGTTAACTGTAGGGGTCGTGGGATCTTGTGACCTCCACGCCCATTGGTTGCACCACGAATCCTTGACTTGACTCTGGTGGCTAATTGTAAGGGCTGTGGGGTCTTGTGACCTCCATGCTCATTGGTTGCACCGCAAGTCCTTGACTCGACACTGGTGGCTAACTGTAGGGGTCGTGGGGTCTTATGACCTCCACGCCCATTGGTTGCACTCCGAGTCCTTGACTCGACACTGCTAGCTAACTGTAGAGGTCGTGAGGTCCTGTGACCTCCACGCCCATTGGTTGCACCGCGAGTCCTTGACTCGACATTGGTGGCTAACTGTAAGGGTCGTGGGGTCTTGTGACCTCCACGCCCATTGGTTGTACTACGAGTCCTTGACTCAACACTACTAGCTAACTGTAGGGGTCGTGGAGTCTTGTGACCTCCACACCCTTTGGTTGCACCACAAGTCCTTGACTCAACACTGGTGGCTAACTGCTGCGGTCGTGAGGTCTTGTGAACTCCACACCCGTTGAGTGCACCATAAGTCTTGGGACTCAACACCAGTGGCTAACTGTAAAGGTCGTTGCACCGCGAGTCAAGGGACTCGACTTTGGTTGGGTCGTTGCTCACCGCGAGTCTAGGGACTCAACTTTGGTGTTTGAGGGGATGCTTGACCACATTGTTGTGACGAGAGGCTGAGTTCCACCGTCCTGAGAGGTTTCACCAAAATAATTTAGTTGCTACTTCTTTTGTTTGAGCTAGCTTCATTTCATGACTGGGTGAGGAACTCGTTGTCTACCTATCACAAGGAATTTGTTGACCTCCACAAGGGCGGCGAGCTGGATTTCCTTGTGTGCTGTCCTCCCAGATCTGTTGGCTTGCCAAAGGGTGGCGAGCTAGCTTACTGGGCACGTGGTGGGGCGAGGAACTTGTTGCCCATCACAAGGGGTGAGTGACTCATGTAGCCTTAGTCAATTCGTACTGATCGTGGCGAGCAAACTCAAGGTGGCAGGCAAAGCTTCCATGCTGAGGTTCTTCCAATCGTCTACGTATATCTACCCAGCGTAGGGCGAAAGTGTTTCCACCCACCATGACGGTGAGCAGTAGCCTCCCAGCGGCGTCTTCATGGTGGTGATTAATGGTGTTCCAGTGGTAAGTAACTCTCTTGCTGGTGATTGAAACTTTAATGGTTTGCCAAGTTGGTGAAGGTCACCGTGATGGCGACAGAAAGCGTCGGAGCTACACGGCGTGGCCATGGGTGGCACCACAAGCTCATGTTGTGTCGTCGGCATCGAGTGGCTCTCACGACAAGCTTTGGTGATGGTTGCATAGAGCTTTACAGTAGTCTTGGCTGGTGAGCGAGGATCACTGTGACGGTGACAGAAAGCGTCGGAGCTCTACGGCGTGGCTGTGGGTGTCACCACAATTTCAAGGTTGGGCTGGGATGGCAAGCATGTTGTGGCATCGGCGTCGAGTAGCTCCTATGGCGAGCTTTGGCGATGGTTGCACAGAGCTTTATGGCAATCTAGGCTAGTGGGTAAGGATCACTGTGACGGCGACAGAAAGTGCCAGAGCTCCACGGCGTGGCTGTGGGTGACACCACAAGCTCACAGTTGGGCTAGGATGGCGAGCATATTGTGGCGTCAGCATCAAGCAGCTCCTACGAAGAGCTTTTGTGGTGGTGGCGAGGGGTGATGACAAGCAAAGCCACCATGGTCGGGGACCATATTGTCGATGACAGAAAGCTCCGACGAGCTAGATGGTGGCTGGTGGATGGCCCTTCGGGGTGCACAGCAATGTGCATGCTTTGTCCATGATGTGCCTGATGTGATCGACATCCGTGGTTGAGGAACCTTCCCGCCAGCAAAAAAAATCGCCGGTGGGCGGGTGGTGGTTTGAGGTGGCTCTGCCGGCTCACGAACACCGATTTGTGGGCCTCTAACCACTTGTTGCTCTCTGCTCGTATTGTGCACGGCGTGCACTACGCTCCACTGTGGTGAGTGATCGACAAAAGGCTTCGCCATCAATGTGTCTCTGCCACGAAAGGTGGACGTCTTCAAGCCTTGCCATGCTACAGGGGGTGGTGGCTACAGGTCCGAACCTTGGTGCTTTACGTGCGCTGTGCATGCTGCCCTCGCATAGTACATGCAACACTTACACATTGCGTGCTGCTTGGTTTTTCAAAGAAGATCTTGTGAGCCATGGAATTCTCCTATTCTCCTTTCTGGCATTAAGAATAAATAATAGATCCCACAGACGGCGCCAATTGTTAATGCCTAAATTTGCACAACAGACCAGAATTGAAGAAAGAATTATCCCCAGCCCACAAGATGATTTAGGCTTGGATAGAGTGTTCTTTGCGTTCATCCATAAAATAAATAACAAATAAACATATATAAAGAGAGATACGGAAATTTATGTGGTTCGGCATAATGTCTACGTCCACGGATTGTTAGGAGCGAAATCCACTATAATAGGTGATTTTACAATCTTTCATGGCCTCACATATCTCACAATACAGTGGAGGAATTTAGGAAAGATCATTTGGAGTAGTAGTGGAGTTTAGGCGTAGGAAGCTTCCATGTAGAGATCTTGTGTGTAGAGAGCTTGTGGAGATGGTGTTTCTTTTTGTGGGGGATATCCTCATATATATATAGATATCTAACTTGCCTTGTGAAGTATTTTTCTGTAAGAAGTTTGCGTCCCTTTTCTTTTAGGAGTTTGAGTTAACTTGTCCAATCTATTTTTGATTTTATTTCTTAACTTGATTTTAAGCCTTATCTCAAAAATTATAGGCGGCTAATTTGACCCATACCAAAAATGATTAACTTGTATTATAAATAACATGGATCAGACGCTAATTTGGTGCATGAACCCATCAAATATATCATATATGGACCTATCAAACTGCTCACAAGAGTTAGCGTCCAAATTAAATGAGTTCACGACTCCCAATTAAACATCATTAATAATATTGGCAGCTAGCAGGAATTAACATCAATAAATCTTCCTGGTTTAACCGAGAACGTACATTATATGAAGTCACATGGGAGATTTCGATGGATATATATAGATTTAAATTATTTACTATATTCTTAACATTCTCGGTCTCATGTCTGAGTATTATTTTTTCTTAATAAGTGACTTCAACATATAAAATATTTTTTTTTAATAAAAGAAAATCACCTTCCATATATCACTAAAGTAGTCATTACAACACTTATCTTGTAAAACAACAGAAAGAAAAACCAATTAGAGCCATCTTCAATCCAGACCAGCCCCTCACTAGAATTTACAGCAAACTGTGCAAGAAAGTGAGCTACTCTATTCCCTTTTTTATATATGTGTTTAAGTATCCAATTTGGATGTATACAAATAATCCTTTTAATATCTTCTATAACCTGTCCATGACATTCCAAGCATTCCTCCCTATTATTTACAGCTTTAATCACCTCCAACGAGTCACCTTCAAGTATTACCTTCTGTATATTAAGTTCTACACATAAACATAGGGCTCTCCATAAAGTAGCAGCTTCAACAATCACAACAGATTGAATACAATCTTTTGGCAAACACAGAGACACCTGCACATTCCCTTCCTCATCTCTAATAACCACGTCAGCCCCCATTCTTCTCTAGTTGGCCTTGAAAGCAGCATCCTAATTTACCTTTACATAGCCTTCGCTTGGAGCCTCCCATTTAACCATCCTCATCTCCACTGCAGCAGGTTCAACTCTCTCTATTCCCCTCTGTTGTGCTTGTTGAAAATCATTGATGCTTGCTTTTGCTTACTGAAAGACCATCTCAGGACTACTGAACTTTCCTTCAAAAATCCACTCATTTCTTCTAAGCCATATATGTCGCATAACAGATACCACCAGTTCCACACTTTCCAGAGTCAGTTCAGCTAATAATTTCCTCCATACTACAGCCAAATCCATCTCAGATTACATCCACTTCTGCACTGGGCTCTCTCTCAGCCCATACATCCATAGCTACAAGGCAGCTCCATAAAGCATGGCAAACAGTTTCATCTTCCCTCAAGCAAATAGGACATATTGGCTTCTTCACCACTTTCCTTCTGCAGATGTTCTTTTTGGTGGGAAGGCAATTGTTAAGAGTCTTCCATAAATAATTTGTAACCACACCCGAGGTATTAAGCTGCCACAATTCTCTCCATCCTTCTTTAGTCTTTCTCCCATCAGATGATTCCCCTTTCAAATCCTTCTTCCTACCTAGATCAAGGTGATAGGCACTCCTTACACTAAAGCACTCATTCTTAGAGTAGGCCCGAATTCTTTTATCCTCCAAGCCAATATAGCTCAAACGAATATTGCAAATTACTTCAGCTTCCTCTTCATAAAATGTAGCCCTCACTATCTCAATATCCCAACTACCACCATTCCCTAACAACTCTACCACCTTTGCTTCAGCATTCAAATGCTTAATAGGAGATTGCACTCGATGAGAAGGTTTACTAGGCAACCATTTATTATTCCACACTTTAATGTTCAAACCATTGCCCACTCTCCATACAAGCCTTCCTTAAGCAGTTTCAAAGATCCCCATATGCTTCTCCAAATCATGGAAGGTCCATAGCCCAGCTTAGAACTCAGCACATCAGAATTCTTGTAATACTTAGCCTTTAACACCATAGCAGCAATAAAGTCTGGTTTAGTGACAAGTCTCCAACACTACTTTGCTAAGAGAGTAGTATTGAAGCTTTTATTGCTCTCTAAAACCAAGACCCCCAATCATCTTTGCACAACCCATCTTCTCCCTACTGGTCCATTGAATTTTTTTCTCATTATTTTTATAACCTCACCAAAATCTAGCCATAATACTAGATATTTCCTTACATAACCTCTTAGGCAACCTGAACACACTCATATGGTAGGTAGGTATGGACTGAATAACTGCTTTGAGTAAAACTTCTTTGCCAGCAGGGGATATGAGCTTATTTTTCCAATTGTTAATCTTGTGCCAAACTCTATCATTGATCCTCCTAAAAGTGTCATAACAGGCTCTTCCAACCATAGTAGGCAACCCCAAATATTTTTTACAGCTACTTTGCACCATTGCCCCAAGATCTTGCATAATCATTTCCTTATCTTCCTGTCTAACTAGAGACCTAAACATCACAGTGGTTTTTTTTAAATTCATACACTAACCAGAGGCTACTTCATATACCCTTAGGATTTCCTTCACCTTCAACCATTCAAGCCACTTAGCTCTTGCAAAGACAATATAATCATCAGCAAATAGGAGATGAGAGACCCTTATACCTCCTCTTGCAACAACCATTCCTCTTATTTCACCCTTATCCTCAGCTGCATTAATAAGACTGCTCAGCTCCTCAGCACACAACAAAAACATGTAGGGGATATTGGATCCCCCTACCTAATACCTCATGAGGGATATATGACATCACCTGGCCTTCCATTCACCAGCACAACATAAGATACAGAAGTTATACAATTCATCTCTCCCTAAACCCCATTCTCTATATGACAACTTTCAAATAGGACCATTCCACTGTATCATATGCTTTTAAGATATCCATTTTCAGTACCATACTTCCTCCTTTCCCCTTGGACCTGGTCTTCATCGAGTGCAATGTTTCATAAGTTGCTATTACATTATCCAAGATCAACCTACTAGGGATGGAGGCACTCTGATTTTTAGCAATGATCTTATCGATCACTAGCTTAAGTCTGTTTGCAAGAGTCTTCGAAATTAGCTTGTACAAAACATTGCACAAGCTAATTGGTCTATAATCACCAACCTTCTTAGGCTCAGACACTTTTGGTACAAGGGCCACATAAGTAAAATTGATGGACTTTTCAAGCACACCCCCATTCAAAAAACTCAACATTGCAGCACACACCTTATCCCCTACTGTATGCCAATAGGTTTGATAAAAGCATGCCCCAAACCCATCAGGGCTAGGGGCTTTCAAGGGACCCATCTGCTTAAGGGCTGCCACAACTTCATCCCTTGTGAAAGGCTTTTCCAATTCCTGATTCATCCGCTCAATGACTCAAACCCCAATGGATTGTACCCCCTCTGTCACCTGATTACAAGAAGGAGCTGTTGTTTTATAAACCTCAGTGTAGTATTGCCTAAAAGCCTCCACAACCTCCTCATTCCCTTCTTTCAATTCTGAAGCAGCATCCCCTTCTCTATCTTGTAGCTCCTTTATTCTCTTGTTTAACTATACAATATCATGACATCTCTCACCATCCCTTCTTCTAAATGTGCTGCTCAACTTACCACTACACTCTCTCAACATCTTTTGAACACACACAAAAGGTTCCCTTCCAACCTAAGGAGTATCAACACAAGCTGTTCTAATTAGCTCTTCACATTCATCCTCCCTTATCCAACTTTCCTCAAAGTTAAAAGAATACTGCCTTTTAGAGACAAACCTCATGCCCTTCCTCACAGACAACATGATTGGATGATGGTCTGAACTACTTATTGTGAGACCTTCCACACATAAAATATTTAATTAATGAAAAGTAAGTCAGGATTCAAATTCAACACCTAAATTGATTAAAATAGATTAATTTAATTATTAATTATATCCTTCAGAGGATCATGATTATATATAAGGTAGTAACTGAAGTTCAAACCGAAGATAATGCAGCTGAAGTTCAAACTGTAACACGTAGCTAAAGTTCAATATTGATCATTATATAAATCATATATAATGATCTTCGCCTAACTTGCCAGGCCACAAGCGGGCAGTCCTCCATAAATAAGCTTGATATTGGGCAGTAGACTGACCACCATCTTAATTCTGACCATATTTCCCAAGGCTTGAAAAGGGGCGAGATTATCTGTTTGAAGCATTACATTCCTTTTAGTCATGTGTGAGACTAAAACCAAATACTTTTTAGTCTTGTTAGATAAGGTTAACTCAAATTAACTCAAGCGGAATGGAATTTCCACAAACATGAATCGTTGCTTGTTTTAGAGCCCACATCAAGTTCTTGAGATTGGACATCTACGTCACTTAAGAGTCTACTAGAGTTTTCAAATAAATTTCACACTTTAAGATGAACAATTATTGTTGCTCTAGAAAAATAGTACAGAGGGATGAGAGCATGCATGCATTTGCTTGTACGCTCACTCACATCCTAAAACTAATGTATGTAAGACTATCCTTTTTAAGGGTTTATTTATGGATGTGGTTAATTAATTTTCCTAGAAGCTAATTAACTGCTTATAACTTCTTACACACGTGGTGTCCACATGAGTTATGAGGTTACACATTTACTAACAAGCCTCGACATGTCCCATATTAAACTTGCAAATCCATTTCATTCAAAATTAATGTAACTAATGCTTTAAACCTCATATTGAATATCTTAACCACGTGTTGGTATTGGGTGGAGTGGCTCAATTCAAGTGTCTAGCAGCATTTTAATTTCCAGACTAATTGGGTCTCAAACTATTAGTAGTGATGAAAAAAAGGAGCTACTAGCGATGAGATGGCTTCACAGGGTACACTTTGTGTCACAATTAGGCATAGTGATTAGTCCACTACTATGTTTCATCAGTTGGTGTGTCAAAGGAATTTGAGCGGATACACTAATCTGAAAAAATAAACTCGACTTTGAGGCATGTAGAATATTATCTTTAAGGTGATAATTGCCCCTCGCTCGAAAGAGTGTGCTACTGGGTTACAAGCAATTCACATTCAGGATACAACAAAGCCACCAACTACAAATAGTAATTCTGAAGTTTTTCTTTCTGAGTTTCTTTACAAAATTGTGTAAATGATTGAAAATATGAGAGTATGGAATGCTTAAATTCACAGGTCTCATCTTCTATTTATAGAGAATGAAGTGACACTATGTGAAAGATCATAACTCTTAACTTGTGACTTTTCAACTGACAGTTACTGCTTTAAAGGTCATGATGTTTCACTTAAAAGACCAAGAAGAATGCCTAGCCTAGCGGTCAGGTGCCTTCCTTGGGTTGGGAGGGTGCTAGTTCAAGTCTTTTCAAGTGCCTCTTCAGTTAAATTAATTTTTGAAGCATTGCACCAATTCAAAGTGCATATTCAGCCCATATGCAGCCACCCAAGTGTTGCGACTGTTCGGCCCACACACAAGGCTTGGCCGGCCCAAGTATTGTGTTTGTCCAAGTCCAATACTTCCCTTATTTCACAAAATCAATCAAAGTGCACTTGTGAAGTTTTGAACCCCTGACATTTCATTTGAAACAAAACATTCTTACTATTGAACCAATGCATCTCTTTGTGATAATGGTTCACAAAAATAAATAATAACTCGCATTCAATAAATTTACACATTTAGTATCACAATCTACAATATAAATATAACCTCACTCAGATTGTGATATTAAATTTTTCAGTCGAATATTGATATTCCCATGTATACAAGAAGATATATTTCAACGTAAACCTTCAATTAGTGTAAGAATCTCATATTCCTAACAAAGTCAATGGTGGCCTAGGCTTAAACCAAGACTCTATACCGTTAAAAACAGAAATACCACACACATGATTCCATCCAATTTTAGCGAGATAACTCACCAATTATGTGCTCCATCCTTGCATTCACGAACATGTACAAAAGTAAACCTTAAACTTTTGCTAGAAGTTGTCCACACCTCTTATATTCACATATGTAAAGTTCATTTTGTGTCTCTATTACTCCAAACACTTATACATCTATTGAACTTCATTAAAAACATAATACTCATCCTTCATTTAGCGTAACAGTCAGTACTAACCATTCTGGAAGGGTTTTACATATTAAATTAAATTTCAGTGTTATCCCAACCACATAACTGTAACTTGTTATTACCCATTAAAACTTAAACTTTTTATTAATAGGGTAAGGTTGGGTTTCTATTATAGATAACTATTAAAAGAAAGGTTTCAAACTCATTCCACTAGATGTACTATTCACCAAATCTCTCGAGAATCCCTTTGTGAAAGGATCTGCCAATTTTTTACTTGACCGCACATATACAATAATGATAATCCCATCACTTATTAATTATTTGACATATTCATGTCTCAAACTAATATATCTAGATTGTCCATTATAGAATTTACTATAACTCTGAATTGTTTTTCGAACGCAAAAAGTTGCTTTAGTGCTCAACTTTGACCGTGCTTTATGTCAGGGTAATTTTCGTTTGAACAATATGTTATAGGTTCGAACGTATTCTACAGTAAGTGGTTACATTCGAACACGTAGCTGTGATTCCTAAACCCATTCGAACATAAATTTTACATAGTCCGACCATTTATTGAATTGTTCGAACACCAAATTTTTCCTTTATCCCACCTTTGTGTGCGCGCTTTAATTCAAGGCACAATTGTACCGTTCGAACAAAATAAAATGTATATTCCTTTATCCTTTTGAAAATTTGTTCGAATGGACGGACGAAAGTATCATTTGAATATATGTTTGAACTACTTTATCTCTGTTCGAGCATACCACCGTATGATTAATGTAAATTTGAATTGTTATAAAATGTGTGTTACACATATATGACTATATATTATATAATATATGATATATCTAACTAATTTATAATATATGATATATCTCTACTATGTATTTTAGTAACTCTATATAACGCATAAGAAGATTGTATATAGTATATAATTTATACGTTATACTATATATATACTACATACTATATAAATACTACATTTATAGTATATATATACTATAAATCTCATTCAACTATTCAAACTCATATATATATATATATATATATATATATATATATACTAGTATATTTATATTATATATATATATATATATACTACATAGTATATATTTATACTATATCTATACGACATGTATAGTATAGAAATTATATAATTAATGTAGATTGTATAGTATATTTTATATTTAATACTAACTCTCAAGTAATTGATGAAGTGCCTTTAAAGAATAATAAAATAATTTATTGAAGGTAATTATGTTCAAATATTTGAATAGTTGCTCGAACAGCTATTCGAATGACCTTTTGATCTTCGTTCGAAGGGCTAATAGATAACTTTAGTTTCTATAATGAGGTAACTAATTTATGTAGATTTTATGTCAATCTCATTACGTTGAGAAAATGCTAACTTGCAAGACGGATGATAATAAGTCTATACAAGTTTCTCGTCTTGCAAAAAATGAACGGATAATTATTTGGAAAAAATGAGGGCCTTCATTGTTACTGCACTGCATAGTCTCTCCGACCTCAACAAATGAAGTAGCAATGAAAGCGGGACATTTTTCAAAATCATTCTCCGTTCAGCCTCTGCAATACTTAAAGCTTGTATAAACTTATTATTATCTGTCTTAGAAGGTTACAAGACGTCGAATAATAAGTATATATCGATTTCCTGTCTTGTACGAGTTGTACTAGAGGATCAACTTGAAAACATTTCTGGCTTTCATTATTATTTCACTACACAGTCTCTTGGACCTCGACAAGTAAAGTAACAATGAAAGTCACAAATGTTTTCAGGATAATTCTCCGTTCATTTTTTTCAAGATTGGACTATTGTATAAACTTGTTATTATTCATCTCACAACTTTAAAAGATGACTAATAATAAGTCTATACCAATTTCTTGTCTTGCAAAAGTTTGATCGCATAATTGTCTTGAAGAAATGTGTGGCTTTCATTGTTACTTCACTTCATTCTCTCGGATTTTGACAAATGCAGTAATAATGAGTGGACAACATAAAGTTCGAGAAGTGATGCCCTGGCAAATTTGGCATATAAATGTTTAGATGGATTTTTTTTAATTACTCGGGTGGAAATAGAAACATCATTTAAGAATAAGCAAAATCCTATCGTACGGAACATAACCTTCGTCGTAGTGCCGAGGAGCCAATATACCAGATAATGCATTATTTCATTAAACTAGCTCCATTCGTTTTTCTTATTTTTTACACCATCAATCTAATTTTGCTTCTTATTGTAGGAGTCTTGTCATACAAATTCAGCAATAGACAAGTTGTGGATGGACTTAGCCATTCAGCCGCGAAGAAATCCTTCGAGAGATGTAGATGATGATGTTCCAGCATTTTATGTCTCCAGTTCCATTTCACACATTTTGTAATTTTGTTTTAATATTTTGTATCATGACCCTAACTTAGAGTTTGATTGTAGTTCGTAACATTTTCATGAACAATTGTTAGATTATATATTGTGTTTGAATTTCAAGTTTATTGTCTATTGTTCAAACGAAACTTCATTTACTCGAAAGCGTACCCTATTTTATGTTCGAAACGTTGTAATCGCTAATCGAACCATATAGCATTAACATATGTTGTTCAAATGGTTTTGATAATGGTTTGAACTACAAGTCTTCATCACATCCGAATGCGTACCTTTTTTTTCAAATGAACCCACTTCTATTCGAACGTAAATGATGTTTCTTATTCAAACGTTCCATCACCCTCATTATTATGTTATTCAAATTAGGAACATTCTTATTCGAATGGTTACTACATACCTTTGAACCATATACTGCCTCAACATTCGAATACAAATTAATCTTATTCGAACGAGCATGTCTTCATTATTCGAACGACCACCAATCACATTCGAAAGTTTCCCAACATATTCGAACGTGATTAAAGTATTCGAATACCAGCCGCATATCATAACCGTTCAAACAATATTCTATGTTCAAATGAAAGTTAGCCGTCCGAATGGTAATTAGGGACGAAATACTTTCATCTCGAACTTTTTTGGCTTTCGAAAGGACTTCAAACGGGTTGGACAAATTTTGTCCCAAAGATCTTTTCTTAGATGAAATTTTTTCTTGTCTCAGAATATATTTGGCGATAGCTTATCTAGGACGAATTTCAGACGAAATTAAATTCTCCTCTGGGACGAAACCCAATCTTCTGGGATGAAAAATTTCATCCCAAATGACGGTTTCTATTGTAGTGTATATTGTGTAGCCAGTCAGATCATGTGTTAAAGAATTCGTTACCAGAAAGATATAGATTTCTCAGGTTAGACATGTGAATGATGTTTTCAAAAGTAACTTGAATTTGAACCTCAATAGCACTCGAATAGAGGGTAACAAGAGAACTCAGAGAAGTAAGATTATATAACCAAGCAAATTTTGAATCCCCAAAGTTGTCGAAGGAAAGATCAAGAACGTTGAGATACGAAAAATTAACGTTATGAAGCCGACAACCAGACAAGTGCAATTCTGATAAAGAAGTCATTACTTATAGAGTAATGTTACTTGCACTTATGGAATGCATAACTGTCGTATAGTCGCTTTGAAAAAGAGTGAAATTTACTATTAAAAAATTAATTTTTTTATGTGAGTCTCGTATTTATTTATATTTTTTAAAATAATTACATAGCACTTATATACTCACGATTGTAACTATCATTTCTCTTACCTATAACCAGTTTGGGGCTGAATCAAGAGATATCTGGCTTGGGTCACTCTTCACCAACCAGAGAAGGTAAGACCATAGTTTCTGTGATTGTGTATACATGTAATATAAAAGTAATAAATAAATGTTGAGATGAGTTGAGTTGTAAATAATAATATTTTATAAATTTTAATATTGAAACGAATTTAATTTTTTAGATTGAAATATATGAAATAGATTGAGATGTGTTTAATTTTTTCATAAAAAATTAAAAAAAAGAATGAACCGATTTAAAATGAATTAAGATGAATTGAATTTAGTTAAACAACTAAAGGTATCCTGTCTGGCGTAGAACGAGGCAAATGAGTAGTGGTCAAGGCACGTTACTTCTAAAGAGAGAGAAAAGAAGAAAAGATAGTGCGTGGCTGAGTTCATTCCTGACGCATGGATTAATCATTAAACGCTTGTGGTGGACGTGTATAACATTTTTTGAACGATTGAATAAATACTTTTTTGGATTCTTTTAATTTAAATTAATATGATAGAGACAATTCTTGAAAAAAATATGGTTCCGACGCTTTGGTGCATGAACCGATTAACAATGGACTTGCTACCAAATTACTGCCCAAAAGCGTCCAAAATGAGTACTTGATGACTCTCAGCCAGATCTAGAAATAGATCGGTTTCTTGCAGCACGAGGCAGGACACTATATTAATTATCTGTTGAAACGGAACATGGCACACACTCACAAAGATGGACGAGGCAATAGTTCTGTACCCAACACCAGCCATAGGGCATCTGATCTCCATGGTGGAGCTTGGAAAACTAATTCTAACCAACCGGCCTTCCCTCACTATCCACATACTCGTTGCCCCCCCACCCTACAACGCTGGTACCACCACTCCTTACATATCCTCTGTCTCTGCCACCATCCCTTCCATTACCTTTCACAGTCTCCCCAACGTTACTCTCCCACCCACCATCTCTCCCCACCATGAAACCCTTACCTTTGAGCTCCTCCGTCTCAACAACACCAATGTTCACCAATCTCTCGTATCTATCGCCGAACGTTACTCCATCCACGCCCTCATCATGGACTTCTTCTGCTTTCAAGCTCTCTCTGTTGCAACCAACCTCAACATCCCCGGCTACTACTACTTCACTTCCCCTGCCAGTTGTCTTGCTTTCTTCCTATATTTTCCAACCTTGCACAGAAACACCACTAAAAGCTTCAAAGACCTTAACACCCTTCTTGAGTTTCCCGGCGCACCACCCGTGCCATCCTCGGATGTGCCGAAACCTGTACTCGACCGTTTTGACAAGGCATACGATTACTTTCTAGATTGCTCGATCAGCGCGGCTAAATCAGCAGGAATACTCGTCAACTCTTTTCAGTCGCTGGAATCGAGAGCTATCGGAGCTCTGTCAAATGGACAATGCATCCCTGACGGTCCCACGCCTCCCATTTACTGCGTAGGGCCACTGATAGCATCTAGTGATAATAGTACTGGCGGTAACGTGACTGTGCCTGAGTGCTTAAAGTGGCTCGAATTGCAACCGAGTCAAAGCGTCGTGTTTTTATGTTTTGGAAGCTTGGGGTTGTTCTCCATGGAACAGCTGAAGGAGATAGCTACAGGGTTGGAAAAGACCGGCATAAGGTTCTTGTGGGTGGTACGCAATCCGCCTACTCAGGCCCATAGCTTGGCCACCTCTGTCCAATCTCATGAGCCAGACTTAGACTCGTTGCTTCCTGAGGGTTTCTTGGAGAGGACCAAGGAGAGGGGACTGGTAGTGAAGTCCTGGGCACCACAAGTGGCCGTGTTGAATCACGAGGCGGTGGGTGGATTTGTGACACACTGTGGATGGAACTCGGTATTGGAATCGATATGCGCGGGTGTGCCGATGATCGCTTGGCCGCTCTATGCCGAGCAAAGGATCAATAGGGTGTCAATGGTAAAAGAAATGAGAATTGCTTTGCCAATGAACGAGTCGGAGAACGGGTTTGTGAGCGCAGCCGAGGTGGAGAAGCGAGTCAGAGAGCTAATGGACTCGGACAACGGTAAGTTAATCAGGGAGAGAACCTTGGCTATGAAAAACGAAGCTAAAACTGTACTCAATGAGGAGGAGGGATCATCGCGAGTGGCACTGAACAACTTCTTTGAGTCGTGGAAGAATACCAGTTGAGTCGATCCGATATGCTTAGAGGGTTTTTTTTTTTTTTTCTTCTTCCTCCTCCTCTAAGAAAGCATATTATGTATAATAAAAGATACAATATTTAAGGAGATCCTTTTCACTATCAACATATAGAAAATAACTAAGAATTTTATCTAAAGATAAGCTTTCAAAAATATGATTGGTAGTTGCTCATTGCGCCACTGAGTGCGCATATTGATTTTGAGATCGATGTACTTTAGCAAATTTACAGCCGTGATGATGTTTAGATATGTGTTAAATGTCATAATAGTTGACATGCTCAGAATGAGATTGAATCTGGATTTTCAATATATGCAATTACCAATTGAGAATCCCCTTTTATTGTTGCAAGATTATGAATTGAAGCCATCTTCATTGCTAGCAGCGCTGCTTTTGCTTCTACAATTAAAGGGATAGTGGTTTGTACATTTTCCGTCATGATTTCCAAAATATCTCCATTATGGTTTCTTCATATTGTTGAGATTATTGAAAACTGATTACTCACTACTGCATCAAAAGAGAAGCTTTGATAGTTTGGAGGAGGGAGATACAATTTTTCTTCTTTGCTTTGTTGATATAGTTTTCCCTTCCATGCTTCTTTATAGTTTTCGTAGATGTGTTTGAGCTGAAGGTTTGCATAGAGAAGTGTGATTGTGAACAATATCATTTCTCTTCTTCTAGATAAAATGCATCATTATAATTGCAAACAGTTGAAAATAGTGTTTTTCCTCTTTTTGAAGCTCCAATTCTCTTTCCGGATAAATGATCAGCCGAATCTAGTTTGATATAGAAACAATATTCAGATTTGCAAGGTTTAGAGGTCAACTGTTTTGTTGCCATAAGATTATGTTAATAGGGCATTCTACAAAAAGATGCATTAAAGTTTCTTTCTCGTGGTTGCAGAATATACATTCTTCTATTTCTTGATGAGGAATGATTTCAACAAGTCTAAATCTGGTAGGAATTTATTCTCCATTATAAATTTGGAAGCATCGGCCTCTGTTGAGTAAATTTTTTGTGTTGAGTATTCATTTCCACATGCACGAATCTGATCTATAAATATCAATCTCAGGACTTGAGATGTTTAAAAAATGCAAACTCTATTCGATCAGGATAGTATCTCAGAAATACAAAAAATTCCAATTTCAATAAAATCATATGAGCAGGATAAAGTGGTTTGGACTTTGAACCACACTGGAGAATATTCAATAAAATCTGCTTATCAGGTAATAATAATAGATCAAGTTTTAACTCAGCAAAGTCATTCAATGATATTTTCAAATCAATGTGTAGCCTTATGCAACTCATCTCAATTCATTATTACAATTTTTTTAAATTCTAACATAAAATATAATAATTAATTCAACTTTTTTAAATTTTAAAATAATAATAATAATAATAAATAATAATATTCTAATAATATTTTATTATCTCAATTCAATTCAATTCAATTCAATTAAACATCTAAACGCACCCTTAAACTCCATATCACTTTCGATTCTGATCTTGTACGTACGTAGTTATTATATTATTATGAGAAAATATACTTACAATCGTGAATTGTGTAACCGTCGCGTAATCGCTTTGAAAAAAATGAATAAAACATAGGACCCATATGAAAAAAAATTAATTTTTTAATAGTAAACCCCACTCTTTTTCAAAACGATTACGTATTTTACGATTGTATATAAAATTACTCTATTGTTATTACTATTTCGTTGAGCAGGCAAGTTTGGTCGAAGGCCAGGTCAGGGATTTGAATCCGATGCTGGGGTCATGGTTGTAAATTTACATTCTCACTCACTGATCTTTCCATACGAATGGTCCAAAAATCAATCACGGGAGCTTTACGCAACTGCATTCAGCCCGATCGCTGGCATGGCCCCCGGACGTAACCTTTGGTCAACTACGTAAGTACTGAATTCTGTCACGTTATTAGACCTATTTTATATTAAAAATAATTTTATAATATAATAATATATCAACTTATAAATTTATTTTTATTTAATTTATATAATTAAAGTATTGCTTTATTAACTTTTATCTTATTTTAAAGAATAAATAAAATGAGTTGAAATTAAAATTAAAATTTGAATAAAATATTATTAAAATATATTTTTATAAATTATTTTTATTTTAAAATTTAAAAAAATTAAATTATTTATTTTATTTTATATAAAAATTTTAAAAAATTATAATAATTAAATAAAACGAGATAAATAATAAGAGTTAGACAGTCAAATAATTATCTGATAAATGGGAGGTGAGCAGATGTTCACGTGGCTTTGGATCTTTTCGATAGATTAAAATACTTCAATACCTTTTTTTTTTTTTTGTAGGCAAATACTTCAATACCTTGGTACATCGACATATCGTCTTCTTGTTAATATATATATTAAAAATAAAATCAATCAATTACCAAGACATCAAGGATTCCCAGCAAATAGCCTTTGAGTAGATTCAACGCTCCCAGCTACCGCTGAGCTACCGTTAGTTAAGGATTTTATTTTATTTTTTTACTTTTTCATACATCTATTTTTTTAACATTTTTAAAGATTTAACAAAAATTAAAAAATTATAATATTATTAAAAAAATACTTTCTTAATTATTAAGTAAAAATTAAAAAATTAAAACGATAAAATTGAGCAGTAAAATAGAGAAGGAAGAATAGTATTATCCATAGTCTTTTAGTTTATTTGAAAGTACTGACCATCATGATGAGAAGAAATGCTCTTTTTGTTAGAGTTGAGATGAGTTAAATCTTTTATAAATATTAATAAGTTAAGATAGTAAAGTGAGTTTTAAGAAATTTATCTAAGATAAATTTAGATGTATTTAGATATTAAAATGAGTTTAAATATATTTATGAAAAGTTAAAAAATATTATTAATTCAACGTGTAAAGAGATGTTGAGTTGAAAAAGGTTATGAGACTCACGTGTAAAAAAGTTTTGAATTGAGATGAATTTAATGATTTGAGAGTTAGATATTTAGATGTTAGTTTAAAATTATATTAAACTGAGTTAATCTCAGTTCAACCCAACTTCCAAACGGGGTCTTCATGTGTGTCGGTTTAAAATTAAGGTTCTTCTATATATTTTTTTATTATTCTTTTTTCCTTTTATTTCTTAAACTAAAATTCATTCTCCCATTTTAAATGATACAAGATTTTAATCTCAATTACCTTGTGAGAAAGAGTTGTTATTTGAACAATGACCATAACTAGAACAAAGCTTGGGATTGACTGATTAGTCTGACTCGAGCTCTTTGGTCTAATTAGTTTCATGTTATTTATTATTTAAAGAGTAGCGATAGACTCACAATTGATTATATAAAAATAATCTCATAAAATAATATGAGTTCATTTAAATCTATTATATAATAAAAAATAATTTTATAATTTAACGAGTTACCTCAAGTCGCATAAATTGATAAAATTCATTCGTGTAATTCCTATATTTTATTATATTATCCTTACTCAAAATAACCAATATGTTTTCGGATTAATATGAAAGATCGGATGACAAATTCATTTCGGCAAATTAAGATAAGGAAAAGTTACGATGGACTCCCAGGTGCAATTTATTTATTTTTCTATAAAAATAAGAGTAATGTTACATACAGTCGTGGAATGCGCAAACGCCGTGCAGTCGTTTTGAAAAAGAGTGAGATCCACTATTAAAAAATTAATTTCTTTTCATAAGAATCCTATATTTATTTACTTTTTTCAAAGCGACTGCACACTCATTACAAATATGATTTCTCTAAAAATAAAGGGTAATGATGGCTCAAGTGCCAAGTAGGACAGCCTGCTTTCGGTGGAAAATTTGTTGATAAAAGCTGGAAAGGGACAAATCCGGTATCCAATCGATGATCTAAGGCTTCGTTTGGAATAAAAAATCATCTCAACTCATCTCAACTCATCATTACAATTTTTTCAAATTTCAATACAAAATATAATAAACAATTTAACTTTTTCAAATCCCAAAATAATAATAATAATAATAAATAATATTTTAACAATATTTTATTATCTCAACTCAACTCAACTCAACTCACTTCAACATCCAAACGCATCTTTAATGGACCGATTCCAGATAATAATAGGTTTATTATTTTCTATTACTTTTTTATTATTTTATAATTTATTTAAAATTTTTTATAACTTTTTTAAATATATTTTTAATATCTTTAATTATTTAGAAATTAAAAAATATACAAATTTATTAATAGTAACTTTATTAATCATTAAATAAAAAATAATAATAAGAAAATTTAAAAAATAAAAAAAAATAGATAGTAGCAGATAACAAGCCAATTATTATCCTACTAATAGACCATCTACTGTTATCGAGCGGGGACGTACGAAAGGGAGCCCAACCAAATATTAGACTTCTTGCAACAAAATCTGGTACTCCAAATTGTTTTTACTAACAAAGTTAAAAGCTGACTTAGCTAAGGTACGAGCCATTATGCTTTTTTTCTCTATATACAAATTGAATTTTTCAATCTGATCTATTTTAAAAAAAAAAAGACTTTACATCATCAATTAAAAAACCAAAAGCTGAACTTTCCTCTTCAAAACTCTGCACTGCCTCTATGACAATTCTTGCATCTCCTTAAAAAAGAGCGTTGTGTATATTAAGTTCATTGCAAAGCTCTACAACCATCCTCAAAGCAAAACATTATTAAGTTCATTGCAAAGCTCTACAACCATCCTCAAAGCAAAACATTTTGCCACCACTGGACTATCAACATTGGCCTTCTTATCACAAACAGGAACTAAAGTTTCTCCCTTCTCATCTCTAACTATCATCACAGTCCCCATTCTTCTCTCTTTCAAGTTTAATGAAGCATCTCAGTTCACCTTCATACATCCACCCTCTGGTTTCTCTCATCTCATTACACTCATTGCAATGCTATTTTGCCCTTTCACCACTAGTTTTGTAAGAATCTGAGCTGCCTTATAATCAAGTAAACTTTCTAAAGCTGTCTTCATAAGTATCTTAGGACAGCCTAGCTTCTTCTAAAAAACAAACACATTCCTGCGCAGCCAAACTCTCCTAAACAAAACAACCATATCTTATAACTTCTTCATGCTCAACCTTTCCATTAACTTCCCCCATAGTAACAGGAGCTCCTCTTCTGTTCTTCCCCATTTTTGCACACAACCTCCCACCTCAGCTCATATGTCATTGGCTGCTGGACAAACCCACAAAGCATGAATAATAGTTTCTGTTTATGCATTACAAACAGGACAGTTTTTGTCTTCAACTACCTTCCTTTTAAACAAATTCTCCTTTGTAGGCAGTAGGTTATTTCCAGCCTTCCACAAAAACAGCTTTGTTACACTTGGAACTTCAAGATTCCAAATGTTTCTCCACCTCTCATCCATTACAGCCCCCACTGAGCAATCTCCTCTTTTATTTTTGAGCCTTTCTAGTTGCAGAAAATAGGCACTGCTTACTGAGAAAGTTCCATTCTTAGAAGGGCCCCAAATCAACTTATCTTGAGTTTGGCCCCTTCAGAGGTATGCTTAGAATCTGAGCCGCCTCTTCTTCTGAAAAAATTTCTCAGATCCTTCCTTCATTACATTCCCCCTTATGTTTATCAATAAGTTGTTCCACTTTGGCATCTTCCTGCAATAAAGAAACATGAGATTGTATAGAAAAAGAGGAAGGAGTAGGCAACCATTTCGAACCCCAGATTTTTATCTTACTGCCATCTCCCACTCTCCATCTTATCCCATCCTTAACAAGCTCCCTTGCAGACCAAATATTTCTCCACATTAAAGAGGGCAGTGAGCTTAGCTTTGCATCCAAAAAACTGGAATGCCTATAATACTTCTCTTTAAAAACCATGGCTTAGCTTTCCACCCTTGCTTTGCTAGGAGGGCCATGTTGAAACTCTCCAAGTCCCTAAAGCCTAAGCCCCCATTCCCTTTCTGCATGCCCATTTTTTCCCATTTTTTCCATAGAATACCCTTTCCTTCTGGTTGTTTACCCCACCAAAATTTCGAAAAAAACACATTTATCTCTTGACACAGCCACTTAGGAATCTTAAAAACAGACATAGTATAAGTAGGTATGGCTTGTAACACTGCCTTGATCATAATCTCTTTACCAACTTATGATAAGAAGGTGTTTTTCCAACTTGTGATTTTCTACTAGATTATCTCCTTCAAACTTCTAAATGTATTGAACTTAAATCTTCCAACAAAAGTAGGAAGCCTTAAGTATCTCTCATAACTGCCACAAGCTATTGAGTTGCTGACTTCCATGATCATTTTCTTGTCTCATTCCCTTGTGTTACTGCTAAAGAAGACTGAGGTCTTATCCTTATTTAAAAACTGCCCTGAGGCTTTCTCATAGGTTCTCAGCACCTCCTGAATCCTATTCCATTCTTCTAACTTAGCCTTACCAAAAATGATATAATCAGCTGCAAAGAGCAGATGATTAATGCTAGTTCCTCCCTTAGCCACTTGCACTCCTCTTGTAATCTTCTGACATTCATAAAAATTCAGCAAGGTGCTTAATCCTTCAGCACAAAGAATAAATAAACAGGGTGACAAGGAGTCACCTTGTCTCAAACCCCTTTTAGGCCAAAACTTCTTCCCTGGGGTCCCATTAACCAAGATTGAATATGAAACAGACTTGACACAACTCATGATTAACTTCACCCATTTCTCATTGAAACCCAATTTTTTCTTCACCACTTCCAAAAAACCCCACTCTACCTATCATAGGCCTTAGACATGTCTAGTTTTATGGTCATGCTTCCCACCTTTCCCCTTTTCCTAGCTTTCATGGAGTGAAGCAAGTCAAAAGCCACCATTATCTTTAGGGTTTCCAGTCAATTATATATGTAAATATGCAGATTTTCATCACAACATGTAGAAAACTATCATAGCACTCCGCCGCTACTACCTCTTCAAACCAAGCACTTCGTTTTCCCTACCGCAAACCCACCATTGTTTGCACCATCGTGAGCCACCCCACTCCTACACGCCGCAACGCCACACGCAAAACCTCTGTTCCTCACTCCCAAAAACAAAGTACAAACTTTCACCACATTGAACCGCTGCAAGCCACCATCACTGAGACCTCACCACATCGGGATCCCACAGAAACTGCCGCCAAAGACCTCCCGGCATCCCCAATCCATCGCACGCCTCTCACGCTCTCACGGTATGTTCCCTCTCTCCCTCATGCTGTGCTTTCTTCCCTCCTGTAATCTCTCTCTCTCTCATTAGTTGGTCTCTATCTCATCACTCTCTCTCTCAGTGTTCAGCCACCACCTCGCTGACGTAATCTCCTTTACCACCTAGTTCTTTGCACTGCTCCTCCACTCTCGGTGAGTATGGACGCCTCCGTTGTATGGTTGTTCTCAGTTTTCTTCCTTTTGTGTATGTTGTCCCAAACAGCCCATAATTATCACTTTATTTCTCAAAATGCCCTCTTATCAGGATAGTTCAATGGACATGATTTCTTTTTAAACTTGCTTCACATAGTTTTATTTGAGGTATAAGAATATATATAAAAAATATTTGTGTTTTTAAAGCAACTTGTTAAAGTATTTTTACAACCAATTTTAGTAGAGAATAATAAGATTTTAATTTTATTTTGAATACTTTATTTAATTCTAATTTGGTCTATTTTAATTAAATGATATTTTTGCTTCATCTAATTTAATAGATTTTGATATAATTATGTTATCCAATTTTATATCGTATAGTTGGACCTCAATAGTAAATAAGTTAGAATTTAATGTTTTAGTCTAAGAAATTAAATGGATATTGATAGATTTGGAAAATGATGGTATTTTAGAAATTATGAGAAATTTTGGTTTTTAGGAATTAAAAATAGGTTAATTTAGCATTTTAGGCTTAAATATCGAAATACGTGATTGATTGGAAATTTACGGAAGTTATGTGACTATTTGTTACAGGTGATTGATTTTCGTTCAACACTAGTGTGAAGAAATTATGAAAAGCTAAAAAGTCCAGTAAGCGGGAATCCTTTGTTAGATTTGCATAAAAAGAAAAATAAACTGAGGTTGGTTTGTAAAATGTGCATGATATGTTTTAAGTTCTGCTTCATTTATTTTTTTATTCAGCTGTTCATATTTTTTTCCCTCTTTGAATTTATGCACTTGATGTTTAGTTCTTTAAAGGAATTTGGGTTGTGTGTGTTGTGGATTTGGATATTATGGGTTTATGTGTTTAGTTTTTTTGTTTCATGCATTTTTTAACTTCTTCATTTTTGGAGGATTTACAAAGGATGAGAATAACGCAACAGAAAAAGTCTTTGTTGGATGCTAACATGTACTATAAATATATTTTCCTGTAGTAATTATAGAAAATGTTATTGTTAATTATGGACCAGAAAAGACATATTCTATATTTTTATTTGTTAATAAAAATACTTTTATAAATTGTGATTCTATTGTTGGTTTTTGCTTCTCTTTGAATTTATGTACTTGATTGGTTTAATTTTTTGAATGAATTTCTTTTCAACTTTGATTCATTTTGTCCAGCCGTCCCATTTTTGTGGTGTTATTTTATTTTATTTTTTGTAGAAATTTTGATGAAAGGTATGATTTTTTGTTTTTTAAAATATTGTGATCTTTTATCATTTAATGGATAGTATTTGTTTGTTTGTGGAAGAAATATATAGATTCTTTTCGTTTGTTATACCATGAAAGATAATTCCACTTTGTTTTTTTAAGATTTAAAGCATTTTTTTTTTAATTTAAGGTCGGTTTAAGTGAGTCTGTACATAAATGAATGAATGTTGATTTCTGTTTTTTTTCCCTATACATCTCAACACATCTTCACATATTAGATTTTTTTTTCTTCTATTGTGAATTTGTACATTAATGAATGGATGGTTGTTTCTATTGGTTTTTTTTTTTCGTTAGAACAGATATTCACATGTTTATTTTTTGTTTCTATTTGATCTTTGTTTTGTTTGTTTTTTCCTCTATTGTGAATCTCTGCATAAATGAATATATGTTCATTTCTGTTTTTTTATTCTGTTGTGAGTCTGTGCATAAATGAATGAATGTTGATTTCTGTTGCTCTTTTTTTTTTCCTATTCATCTCAACACATCTTCACATATTAAATTTGACCCATTAGTAATTTCCTAATGGGTGCCTGATATGTGTAGTTATACACATTTTTCTATTTTGGTAGTTCCTAAATCCAAAGAGAGTTTACTCTTTTGTTCAAAGAGATATGTGTAGTTATGCACATTCTTATGCACATTAAAGCCCTAGATTTGATAGTATTTGCCACAATGCATGCTTGACTTGTCCTCATATAATTTGTTTTGGTTTGAAATAAGAATGATGGTTTTCTTTCATATACCAGATATGTGACTTCCCACGTAATATTAGAATATTATCTTGTTGACACCTTAGCAAAAGTTTGTTAGAATATTCCCTTTGTAGCTGTTTCTAGGATTAGTTTGTTATACTTTGTTTTATTATTTGATTCATTGTATATATATGTTGTCGTTGTAAGATTTCAGAAGAATGAATTAAGTGAGAATTCCTTCTCTCCATCCTTGCTCTTTCTTGGTATTTTCTTCCTTTATCTGCAACTCCTCAAAATTCAACAATCTCTTACTTAACTCCAACTTGCTTTCTGGTCCAATTCCAGTCTCAATTGGAAATCTTTCAGTTCTTGAAGAGCTAGACGTCTCTAGTAATTTTTTGGCCGGTTTTGTTTTCGATATGCATTTTTCCAACCTGACAAGATTGGAAAGATTTCTTGCCTCTTCTAACTCATTGACTTTGCAAGTAAGCTCTGATTGGATTCCTCCTTTTCAACTTCAAGTATTAGAGATGGAGTCATGGAAAATAGGCCCACGATTTCCTACATGGCTTCAGTCACAGAAAGGTCTTCGAGTTCTAAATTTATCAAATTCAGAAATTTCAGATGTAATCCCTTCTTGGTTTTGCAACCACTCTTCCCAAATCAATTTGCTTGATCTTTCTCATAATCAGATTCGTGGCACTATTCTAAGCTTAAGTTGTTCAGTAGCAGCCTCTGTTGATTCAAACTTATTCGGCTCACCCCCTCTCTTCCCTAACCCTCCTACCTTTCTGCTATTAGATATCTCTAATAACTCATTTCATGGATCTCTTTCTTCTATATTGTGTGAACATAAAGCCAGTATAAGATCTCTGATTTTTCTTGATCTGTCAAGAAACCTTTTATCCAGAGAATTTCCCAACTGTTGGAGTAGCTATGCTAATTTGCAAGTGTTACACTTGGAAAATTATTACGGTTACAGAAAGATCTATCATATCCTCTCAAGATCAAGATGAAGATGAAGATGAAAAGATTTACTCCAAAGAAGATCAAGATAAAATCCCTTAATTATAGGCAACGGATGTATATAGAATATTAGACGAATTTGTATTTGTTTTTAACTCTGCAACTTGTATATCAAAACACCATTATAAATACAAACAATCACCACCCAGATCAATTATGGTGGTTTTACAAACCTTTTCGTGGTATCACATAGCAGTTTTTTTCGGATTAACACCCTCGATCCTATGGCCTCCATCAACCCCTCCCTGCCTTTTAACACTATGGTCCACCTTCTCACCATCAAATTATCTTCTTCAAATTACCTTATTTGGCGTAGCCAAGTCTTGCCGCTGCTGCAATGTCAGAATCTCTTCAGCTATGTTGATGGTTCCCTTGCCGAGCCCTCTGCCACCATTGTTTCAGGTGACTCTGTTTCTACAAATCCCAAGTTAGTCGAGTGGCAACAAACTGATCAGCTTGTGCTCAGTTTGCTACTCTCCACCTTAACAGAGGAAGCCATGTCTGCTGTGGTTGGATTAACCACGTCTTGGGCCATTTGGTCCCGATTGGAAAATACCTTTAGCCATCGCTCAAAATCTCGAGAACTTCGGCTCAAAGATGACTTTCAGACCATGAAGAAGAATGACAAGAGTGTCCCTGAGTTCTCTCATGACTTCAAGGCAATCTGTGATCAGCTTGCTGCAATGGGACATCCAGTTGATGATCTTAACAAACTCCATTGGTATTTACGTGGTCTCAGTTCCTCCTCTATTTTTTCTACTACTCAATTATCTTTATTACCCCTCCCCCTCTTTGACGATGTTGTGCCCAAAGCCGAAAGCTATGAAATTTTTGTTCGTTCATTGGAGTCAACTCCCCCTTTGGGCTCCACTACCGATGCTATTATTGCATCTCGTAGCTTCAAACTCGGTTCACATTCGGGTGGTCATGGAGAGGGTCGTTCTTCCCGTGGAGGACGTGTTCGTGGTGGCCGCAATAATCAAGACCACAATCGTCCCATTCACTGCCAGATCTGCCGTGGTGAAGGTCACTACGCCTCCTCATGCCGAGAGCATTATACTCAGCCCCCTAATGCTGCCAACTTGGTCGAGGCCTTCACCTCCTTTTCTCTTACTGATAGTCAAGATTCTGATTGGTATATGGACACCAGTGCTACCGCTCATATGACTCATGATGCTGCTTAGTTGGACACGGCCAACACGTATTCTGGTAAGGACTGTGTTGTAGTTGGTAATGGTGCCTCTCTTCCAATTTCTCACACCGGTACCTTTTCTCCGACTTCCTCTCTTCATTTAAAAGATGTTTTAGTTGTACCTGGCCTCACTAAAAATCTCATATCCATTAGTAAACTCACCTCTGATTTTTCCTTCTCTATTACCTTTACTAATGATCGCTTCACTGTGTAGACTTACGACACAAGACGAGTGGTGGCAACCGGTCGACGTGAAAATGGACTTTATGTGCTTGAGTGTGGCCATCAATCTTTCCTTTCCGTTTTTCCTAATAATCGCCCACGGGCATCCTTCAATGAATGACATACCCGTTTGGGTCATGTTTCTCACAACATTATTTCTCTTTTGAATAAAAATCATCAATTATGTGTCACTTCTTTACTCCCAAATCCTACTGTGTGCTCTTGTTGTCAACTTGCTAAAAGTAAAAGACTTCCTTTTTCTCTAAATGCAAACCGTGCTTCTCATGTTTTGGATCTTATTCATTGTGATTTGTGGGAACCGTCACCTATCCCTTCAAATCTTGGATTTCGATATTATGTTATATTTATTGACGATTATTCTCGGTTTACTTGGCTCTATCCTCTGAAATATAAATATGATCTCTTTCACATTTTTCTACAATTTCAAAAATTTGTTGAAAATCAATTTTCCACTAAAATCAATATTTTCTAAAGTGATGGAGGAGCTGAATTCACTAATCATCAATTTCGAAATCACTTAACTTCCTCTAGAATTTGTCATCAAATGTCGTGTCCATACACTCCGTCTCAAAATGGTCGTGCCAAGCGTAAACACAGACATATAACCGAAACAGGTCTTGCTATACTTTTTCACTCTCATGTCCCCCTTAAATTCTGGATTGATGCATTTAGCATTGCCACTTTCATTATTAACCACTTGCCAATGCCTCTTCTTGATAGTCGCTCTCCCTTTGAGGTTATGTTCGGTAAGCCTCATTCCTATTCTAATTTTCATCAGTTTGGTTGTCTTGTTTTTCCCTAGTTACGTGATTATGCCCCTCACAAATTAGCTCCCCATAGTCGTTCTCATGTTTTTCTTGGCTATAGTATGTCTCATCAAGATTTTCGATGTCTTGATCGTCTCACTAATCAAGTGTTTATTTCCCGGCACGCCATCTTTGATGATCTTGGCTATCTGTACAAAAATAACACTTGCTCTGGGCCTTTACCTACTTTCTCAATTTCTACTTTTCTAGAGCCCACTGCAACCCCCTTCCCAAGCACAGTCACATTATGGGCCCCTTTACCTTCTTAGCCTAGTCCTATCCAGGATTTGTGTGGCCCATGTTTAAATAATCCATCTTGTAGTTCTATTTTGCAGGTACCTGCCATTGATGGGCTGGGATCCCCTTCAGCACTCGTTGCGCTAGCTCCAGCTCCCACTCTAGCTCCAGCACCAATCCTTGGCTCTCACCCGATGCAAACATGGGCCAAATTTGGGATTTTCAGGCCCTCTACTCGGGCCCTTCATACATGCACTACTCCAAATTCCAATCTCATTCAATCCTTACTCACCATGCGTGAGCCCAAGGGGTTCAAGACCGCTGCCATGGATGAAGAGCTTCAAGCCTTGCATCAAAATCACACTTAGGATTTAGTGCCCCGACCGCCAAATACGAATATTGTGGGTTCCAAATGGGTTTTTCGCATCAAGTATCTCGTAAATAGTTTCGTTGATCATCTAAAGGCCCGTCTTGTTGCTAAAAGCTACACTCAGCAACCAAGCCTTGATTTTCATGATACTTTCAGCCCAGTTGTCCAAGCCTCCACTGTTCAAGTTGTTCTTTCCTTGGCGGTCTCTAATCACTGGCCACTTCGCCAACTTGATGTGAAAAATGTTTTTCTGAATGGCATTCTTCAGGAGAAAGTTTATATGAAGCAGCCTCCAGGTTATGTTGATTCAAGATATCCCTCTCATGTCTGCGAGTTACGTCGAGCTTTATATGCGCTCAAACAAGCTCCATAAGCCTGGTTTCATCGGTTCAATGCCTTTCTTCTTACTGTTGGGTTTTCTTGCAGTCAGGTCGACTCGTCCTTGTTTGTTCTTTCCAAGGGTGCTAATTTAATCTATCTGCTATTATATGTTGATGATATTATAGTGACCAGCAACAATTCAGTTCTCCTCGATGCTTTTATTGGCAAATTAACCAAGGAATTTGCCACTAAGGACATGGGGTCATTAAGCTATTTTTTGGGCCTCGAAGCACATCGGACTTCCTCTGGTCTTTTTCTCAGTCAAGCTAAATATGCTCATGAAATTTTGCAGCGTGCCAAACTGGTTGACAGTAAGCCCGTAAGCACTCCCATGGTCGTTGCACATCACCTGTCCACTGTTGGTCCTGATTTTGATGATCCCTCACTCTACCAATCTCTTGTTGGTGCCCTTCAATATCTCACTATCACTCGGCCGGACCTTGCTCATGCCGTCTCCGCCGTGACTCAGTATATGCACAAGCCTTCTCTTTGTCACTTCCAGGCTATTAAACGGATCCTACACTACATCAAGGGCACCTTGCGGTATGGCCTCTCCTTCACTCCATCTTTTTCCTGCGATATTCTTGCTTACTTGGATGCTGATTGGGCCGGCTGTCCTGATACACGTTGGTCTATCTCTGGCTATGCTATTTATCTTGGTGATAACCTTGTCTCTTGGTGTTCCAAGAAACAACCGACGGTGTCTCGTTCAAGCTGTGAATCAGAATATCGGGCACTCGCCTGCACTGCTGCCGAAGTCAAATGGCTTGGTCATCTTTTTTGTGATCTCAAGGTGACATCTTCCTCTTCCCCGATTCTACTTTGTGATAATCAAAGCTCCATCTTTTTTGCCGCAAATCCAATCTCTCACAGCCGCTCAGAGCATATCGAGCTCGATTATCATTTTGTGCGCGAATTGGTGGCCTCTGAAGAACTTCAGCTCCAATATGTCCCCACCCATCTCCAACTCACTGACGTATTTACCAAGAGCCTTGGTCGTCCTGCCTTCATATTTTTTCGTTCCAAGCCTAGCTTTTGCCAAGCTTCGCGTTCGGGATTCTCAAACGCTATGCTTGCAGGGGTATTACGGTTACAAAAAGATCTACCATATCCTCTCAAGATCAAGATCAAGATTGAAAGATTTACTCCAAAGAAGATCAAGATAAAATCCCTTAATTATAGGCAACGGATGTATATAGAATATTAGACAAATTTGTAGTTGTTTTTAACTCTGCAACGTGTATATCAAAACACCATTATAAATACAAACAATCACCACCTAGATCAATTACAGTGGTTTTATAAACCTTTTCAGAAATAATAACCTTTCAGGAAATCTTCCAAGCTCCCTGGATTATCTATTTGATCTTCAATCGCTCGTTTTGCACAGAAACAATCTGGTTGGAAATTTACCGTTGTCCCTGCAGGATTGCAAACTTCTAAAGCATGTAGATCTCAGTGAGAATCATTTCTCTGGTGCCTTACCCAGTTGGTTGGGAAATAGTTTAGAAAAGCGAATGGTTTGAATTCAGAGATGGGTTGAGATGATTTGTGAATAGTAGAATAAAAGTTGAATTGTTTATTATATTTTGTGTGGGAATTTGAAAAGTTGTTTTGAGATTTGAAAAAGTTGAATTGTTTATTATATTTTGTGTGAGAATTTGAGAAAGTTGTAATGATGAGATGAGATAATTTGAGGTGGGTTTTGAATTCAAACGATGGATATTCTCGTGCTTCACTCAAACAACTTCAATGATAGTATCCCTCAGGAGCTATGGAGTCTCAATTCTCTCCAAATCTTGGATCTTGCAGATAACGACTTATCAGGATTCATTCCGAGATGCTTTTCTAATTCTAGTGCCATGGTGAGACAATTAGAAGGCTCTAGTAGAATCTTTGAGGATTTCTACACGTTGGGACAGCCCTGGTTCCTAGAAACAACAGCAGTAAAGGAGAAAATAACAGATCAATATAGTAACACGCTTGCTCTCATCACAAGCATGAACCTCTCGCGCAACAATTTAGTTGGAGAAATCCCCCAAGAACTCACCAACTTATCCAACAACCAACTCGTAGGAAAGATTCCTGAGACAATCAGTGCCATGAAATTATTAGAGTCACTTGATATCTCAATGAATCAACTCACAAGTGTAATACCTGAAAGCATGACGAGTTTAAATTCATTGAGTTTTTTGCACGTATCATACAACAACTTATCAGGAAGAATTCCAAGGAGTGCTCGTTTCCAAAATCTTACTGCGCTGAGTTTCATTGGCAACCATGATCTCTGTGGACCTCCACTTACTGCCAGCTGCAGTGGAGATGATACACCCCTAGAGCCAATACCAGCTGTTAATGGAGGTGAAGGTGGCGCGGACAGGGAAGGGATTGGCATGAAGTGGTACTTGTATGTAACCATACCATTGGCATTTGTAGTGGGGTTTTAAGCAGTATTGGGTTCATTAGCATTCAACTAGCTAGCTAAGCTAGCTTGTTATATTTTGCTATCAGATCTTATGTTTTATTTGTGGTCATTTGTTAACGTCAAGTTTAAACACTTTGGTAGTGATTGAAAGCGTAAAAATGGATATCCTACCAGATCAGACCTGCTGTTTATTGAAAAATTAGTTTGAAACTAAATTAATTAAAAGTAATTTTTCTTTATTGTCGCTATTAGTAATCTTTCGCTTTCTTTTATATTAATAAGTAATAACATAAATAATATATGAAAAATATTAGAATAACAAATATATCTCACAAAATTAAATTAATAAATTAATGTGATTTATTGTAATGCATCATATTGTATCTTTTTTCTAATATAAAATAAAGAGCCGTGCTATCCATAAGCCTCACACTATGCACATCTATTTAAAAATATGTCATTTTATCTTTTCATCATATTTTATTTACAAATATATTTGGAATCATTTTCATTACGTGGGTAAAAAAGTAAAATGATATGTTTTTAAGTGGGTGTACAGGGGTAAGACTTATGTTTAGAATTTTTTTAAAATAAATTTTGCAATCATATCCACTCATATCCATAATTAAAAAAATTTACTTTTATAAGAAATTTTTATTAAACTATATAGCAATATTTCTCATCAAATATTAGTATAAGGAAAAATCTATAATATTAATAACTCAAATGGCAACTTTCTGAACTCCACTGATGTATCACTTGGTTATGTTTGGATAGTAAGTTAAAATAAGACAAGTTAAGAAGAAAGTTAAAAGTTAAATAAAATATTGTTAAAATATTATTTTTTTAATATTATTATTGTTTTGAAATTTAAAAAAAATAAATTATTTATTATATTTTATGTGAAAATTTATAAAAATTAAAATGATAGACATGAAATGATACGAATGTTTCTCAATCCATACTGCTGAGACAGTTGTCCCATTTCCAGCGCCTGGTTTTCTCATTTTAGTGATTCCTGCTCTAGAAGTTTTACTACTTGTAGCTAATAATATGTTCAACACAACTTCCTTAGAAAATTGCTGACGGACTGCTCTGATTTCACCATCAAAACAAAGCTCTTTCTGAGATCAAGAGAATGCTATGTAAAGCAGTCACCAAGATCTTTAGTAGAAATGAACTATACTTTGGGGTTCTTTCACTCTGCAACTCCATGTCTTTGAAAGAGGGTCTGTGTGTTCACAGCCCAATTATCAAACTGGGTCTTCAACGTGACCTCTATTTGAACAACCACTTATTGTCTCTTTACGCAAAATGCTTTGGAGTAGGCAATGCACGCTACTTCTTCGACGAAATGCCTTACAAGGATGTTGTATCCTGGACTGGGATTCTGTCTACTTGTGTCCGAAATGGAAACCACGCTCAAGCTCTTGAATTGTTTGGTTCAATGATAAATTTCGGTCACTATCCAAATGAATTCACGTTGTCGAGTGCCTTAAGGTCATGTTCCGCTTTAGGGGATTTTCACTATGGAACTCGTATTCAGGTCTATATGGTAAAGAATGGTTACGATTCGAATCCAATTTTGGCAAGTGCTTTGATTGGCCTGTACTCCAAGTGTGATTGTACTGAAGAAGCATATGAAGTTTTTGCACATATGGATGGTGGTGATGTTGTTTCTTGGTCAACAATGATCTCTTCATTGGTTCAAGCTCAGCAATGGAGTCGGGCTTTACAGTTGTACATCCGAATGATTAAGGTGGGGGTTGCTCCTAATGAGTTCACCTTCGTGAAGCTTTTTGCTGCATCTAGTTCTCTTGGTATAAGTTTCGGAAAATTAGTTCATGCCCATATGATATTACTAGGAATTGAGGTGAATGTTATTTTGAAGACAGCTCTTGTTGATATGTACTCAAAGTGCCGGAGGATGGAAGATGCAGTCAAGGTCTCAAATCGGACACCTGAACATGATGTGTTCTTATGGACTGCTATTATATCTGGTTTCAGTCGAAACATGAAGGTCAGGGAGGCTGTTGGTGCATTACGTCAAATGGAGATGTCCGAAATTGTACCAAATAATTTTACATATTCAACTGTCCTAAATGCTTGCTCATCAATTTTATCACTGGAACTGGGGGAACAGGTCCACTCACGGGTGATTATGGCAGGCTTGGAGGATGATGTTTCTGTTGGAAATGCACTGGTTGATATGTATATGAAATGCTCCAACCTTATCGACAATACTTTGAAAGTATTTAGAGGGATGGCCTCACCAAATGTGATAACTTGGACTTCTCTGATTGCTGGCTTTGCTGAACATGGTTTTGAACCAGATTCTTTTCAGGCTTTTTTGGACATGCGAGCAGTGGGGTTACAACCAAATTCATTTACTCTCTCTAGCATTCTTGGTGCTTGTAGAACAATAAAATCTCATGGTCAAACTTTGAAGCTCCACGGATACATAATAAAAACCAAAGCAGAAAAAGATATAGTTGTGGGGAATGCTCTTGTAGATGCTTATGCTGGATTGGGGATGGTGGATGAAGCATGGTGTGTGATTAGAAAAATGAGTCACAGAGATGCCATCACATACACAACTTTAGCCACAAGAATGAATCAAATGGGTCATCATGGCTCAGCGTTAAACATCATCATGCACATGAACTATGAAGACATTGAGATGGATGGATTTAGTATGGCGAGCTTCTTATCTGCATCAGCCAGCTTGGGCTCAATGGAAGCCGGAAAGCAACTACACTGTTGGTCTGTGAAATCTGGTTTGGGTTGCTGGCTATCAGTCTCAAATAGCCTAGTTGACTTGTATGGGAAATGTGGCCGCATGCATGATGCACACAGAGCTTTTAGGGAAATAGATGAGCCTGATGTTGCATCATGGAATGGGTTGATATCTGGGTTAGCATCGAATGGTTATTTCTCCTTCGCTTTATCTGCCTTTGAAGATATGAGGTTAGCGGGAGTCAAACCCGATTCAGTTACATTCTTGTTAGTGCTTTCTGCTTGCAGTCATGGTGATTTATTGGACCTGGGTCTTGAGCATTTTCGTTCTATGAGAAATATACACAATATGGTACCACAATTGGATCACTATGTTTGCTTAATTGATCTCCTCGGACGAGCTGGCCAGCTATGGGAGGCAATGAAAGTGATTAAGACATTGCCCTTCAGGTCAGATGCTTTGATATACAAGACATTGTTGAGTGCCTGCAGATTACATGGGAATGTACCTCTTGGGGAAGACATGGCAAGGCAAGGTCTCAATCTTCACCCATCCGATCCAGCTTTCTATATACTACTTGCAAACTTGTATGATAGATCAGGCCAGTCCGACTTTGGTGAAAAAACTCGTAGGCTGATGAGAGAAAGAGGTCTGAGGAGTAGTCCTTGCCAAAGCTGGATGGAGACAAGAAACCAGATTCATGTCTTCACTGCAGGACACAGATCGCATCCAGAAATTACTAAAATTAAGGCAAAAATAGAATCACTTATGATTGAATTCAAGCACCGGGGATATTTATACCATGGCAATGGAGATAGATCTTATCATAGTGAGAAACTAGCTACTGCTTTTGGTCTTCTTAACACACCATCAAAGGCCCCAATACTCATAATCAAGAATACACGTATGTGCATGGATTGCCATAGCTTTATAATGCATGTAACTGAATTGGTTGACAGGGAAATAGTATTAAGGGAAGGGAACCGGGTCCATTCTTTCAAGAAGGGTCGCTGCTCATGCAGAGGCTGTTGGTAGTTGTCCATAGAGGGGGGAAACATATCGATCTGTTCTTCTGTACGCCATGATCATGAATTTCTTCTCTGAGGACAACATTAATTCTGCATCTACGGTGAAAGATGTTACGCAGAGAGGATGCTTTTGGCAATGGGAGTGTTGAGAGAGACTACTTCGCAACATCAAACAGATGGACGCTTTGCAGCATGCAAAGCTGTGACAGATGTTTAGAAAGATTATTGGTAACAGAAACACAGGAAAGTCACTCATGGTATTGATTTTGGAGTTTTGGAAAGATTATTGAGAAAGTTGAAAATCTAGACATCGATTTATAAAAATGTGCAAACTTATGGTATTGATTTTGCAATTAATTCAAAAAATATTATATAAATCCTCGCTTTGAAATTGTTAAATTTACAACTATTATAAATTTGCGATAAAAATGTTATAAATTTCATTATCATTGTTGCTTAAGTCACTAATGTTAGTGGGAAAAGCGGACGTGAATAAACAACAGACCGAGTACTACTGTACTCACTCGTAAAAATCCAACAGAATAGGCCCAAAGACCTCCACACTCGACTCGCCCATTTCTCTCCTCTCAAACCCAACGCTGTCAACAGCACCTCACCAACAATAACGAAAGTCGAAAGATGTTCCTGCGGGCTATCGGACGGCCATTGTTGGCTAGGGTGAAACAGACGACGGGGATCGTGGGCCTTGACGTGGTGCCAAACGCGAGGGACGTCCTGATTGACTTGTACTCGAAGACGCTCAAGGAGATCCAGACGGTACCGGAGGACGAAGGCTACCGGAAGGCCGTGGAGAGCTTCACGAAACACAGGCTCAAGGTGTGCCAGGAAGAGGAGGACTGGGAGGCTATCGAGAAGAGGCTCGGATGTGGTCAGGTCGAGGAGCTCATCGAGGAGGCCCGCGACGAGCTCACTCTCATAGGAAAAATGATCGGTCAGTATACTCTGTTTTTTTTAAAGAAATTTTCTCTTTTTAGTATTGTTTTTATATGTCTAATTGGGTTGACGAGAAAATAGAGGAAATCGTATGTAAGATTTGAATTCATTAAAAAAAATTATTTTCTTAATATTGTTCTAATACGTGGTTATGTTTGGTTTCTAAGGAAGGAAAAGAAAAGGAAACGGAGATTTTCGTGTTTGTGGTAATCTGAGAGGTGTACAATCCAGGTCAGGGGAGAGTTTGAGTTCAGTGGGAAATGATGAGTTCATGCGGATAAAGATCTGTTTGTGATTTCACCTCTGTTCCCTGTTTGGGTTCTGAGAAAGTGAGGTAGAAAATAAAGTGAAGATTTTCTTTTGGGGTGGGGGGATGAGGTTTTACTTTGTTTTGCAATGTGGGACATTTGGCATAGATAAGTGAAGCTTATACTGGAAATGCATCAATCTGTAAAATTCTGTAGTATGGTCGTGTTTGTTATTGGTTCCATAGCTGATATAGAAAGGAAAATAAGAGGAAGTAAAAGAAACGTGTGAGTTTCGTGTCATTTGGTGCTTGAATGAGTGTACTGACCCAGGCAGAAAGTTGTATTAGGTTTATAAAACGTGTGAGGTTCGTGTTATGTCGAAACCAGTTAATTGAGAAAAAGGTTTATCCTATAAAATGTGGGGCAAGTTTGTTGGAGTCTTGGAGATACTTTATAAGGTCCTTTGCACCTTAAGAGTTGAAGATAATCTTTTGAGTGAGTTCTTTCCTCATTTTAGGTTTATCCAATTGTGGTTTACAAGGAGAAATTTGAAGTTTTGAAGCATTGGATGAGGGACTTTTGGACAATTTTCATGATAGTCTTGTCATGATTCTTTCCTCTTGGTAAGAAATGGGGATCCCTGTGAACTTTTGGACAAATTTCGGAGTCCTCAGGAAATCCAATGTTTCTAGCACTTAAGACAGATTTGAGCTTCGGCTTGTGCAGGCCCCTTCAATTCCTTTGAGTCTCAATATTGTATTATTTTTTAAGTTTTTTAAGGGCTATTTGTGGTGCTGGCAGTGGAAATGAATTCATCGTCAAAAAGAAGTTATAAGTTGTTTTACACTTTTACTTATAAAAAAATATATATATAAGGTATCTTACATTACTTCTAATTTGTTGATGACACTTTAATTGTACTTCTAATTTGTTGATGACACTTTAATTGTCTGGAAGAAGAAAACTTCCTCTTTTATGCCTTGGGATTGTATTATGATTGAAGTTAGATTGGATAAAAGCATCATTGAGGTTAACTAAATAATTCTTGGCTAGAATTCTTTGCAGACCTCTTATTTGGAAACTAGTATTGACCCCTTTATATAATGGTAACCGCACGTTCAGTTACCATGGAAATATGTTTCTGCAATTTTTTTTTGCCTTGTTGTTGTCTGGATTGTTACTATCTAAGTTTTGGGACAATTTGAAATAGACCACAGGTTGATTGTACACATTGAGTTTCCCATCTGAGAGTCATTTATACGTGAGATTGTGTCAGGCTACCTTGAAAATATTTGAGTAATATATCCTTAAAATTTTCAGAGCCTATTGCTTCTAATTGGTGTTGGCTATACTTGATAAGTGCACAAAATTAGTTTGTAATGAAATGGATTTTGTTTTTGCGTTATGTTGGAATGCAGAGTGGGATCCATGGGGTGTTCCTGATGACTATGAATGCGAGGTCATCGAGAATGATGCTCCAGTTCCTAAACATATCCCTCTGCACCGACCAGGTCCTCTTCCAGAGGAGTTCTACAAGACACTGGAGGCTCTTACTTCAGGCCCAAAAAAGGATGAGGCTACAGTCACCTCCAGTGAGTCACAGTCGAAGGAGTAAAATGCTGTATGTTCATTGGGGAAAATTGGATTCGAGAGCTGAATCTGTCCTCTTTCTTTGATCATATACTCCTGATTTTGTTCTCATATAGCAGGAACTGTTTGCTAGATGGAATAGTTTCATTTATGGGACAAGGGCATGTATCTTAATAATCTTCACTTGAATAAGTCCTAGAGCATCTGTTATTTCAATCAACGTTCATGCATCTGTGGGAATGAAAGTAGTTATATGTTAAAGAGTTAGCTGTCTGGCGTTTGAAACTTGGGAGTGTCAAAAAGTAAGGGGCATGAAGCTAAGCAAGATTCTGTTTTTTTTTTTTTTTTATGAACTTAATAATGACTTAGCAGTCTAATGGCATTTACCCCTCTTACTAGCTAGGGATGTTCGGGGATCATCCTATGTTAATTATTTTTTCCATTCAAATCATTTTAGTAACCAAATAGCTTACACAGCAATGCATATTATATATATACAAGGCGAGGAGTTTCATGACTCATTTGTTGTCTGATCCACTTCTTTGCAGTAGTTGTAGGACAAAATGAAAATGAGCTTTTCAAGCCACACCAAAGACGGAGTCAACACTCTTTTTTTTTTTTTTTGTCGCGTTTCTTTAACAAAATAGCATCTCTATTTTGTCTCTTGAGGTGAGCTACCTCGTGAATGATGCAGTACCATTGCACACTTTGTATATAATAATATCTTGTATAGGAAGGACTATTATTGTAGTTATTTCCTTTTAAATAACATATAGTTGACCAAGTATTACCATTTAATAAATTGTATTTGACCAACTCTAATTTCTATGAATAAACAATATAATATAGTTGACCTAAGAAACCATTAGGAAATTAAAAACAATAAAAATAAAGTCCCGTTTGGATTTAAAATTTATTTCAATTCATTTCATCTTATCATCATAATTTTTTTAAATTTTTATATAAAATATAATAAATAATTTAATTTTTTAATATTTTAAAATAATAATAATATTTTATTTAATTCATCTAAAATAATCTGGACTAAATATCATACCAGGTTTGTCTTCAATCTTACATCTGTCTCGTGAGGCTCGCACGGTATACGGGCCGTCCTAACTCTCAACTTCGAACATACAACTTTCGTGCACCCACTTATATTTAATATGCTTCCTCTCAAAAAATAATTCAATGGTTTTTTTTGTGCTATATATTATTCTTCTTTTTCGAGATTTTTCGGCCCCCTCGAAAAATCAAACCCCTCAACTGTTTGAAGAGCCGTCAATCAAAGTTCAAACACGGGGGAGCACATAAGATTCCTTCAAGGGTGGTTAGAAGAGGCACTAATAGTCGATCAAAATGCTACAAATAACTATATATTTTAGGGTAGATTAATAAATTATAATGTTTTGTTTGAATTCAAAGTGATGAATGCATATGTCAAATGCATGTGGCGTAATTAGTATAATCCTCAGCCTCCAAAATAGAGGTATGGAATTCAAAATCTCCCTTTAAAAAAAAAATGATGAATGTACATATATGTTACAAACTAATATTTTCATTCACTAAACTTACTTTCTTGCTCTCCAAAACTAAATTAATTGATGTTGGTCGTTTAATTGCCTAATCACATGCATGAATTTTGATCATCCATTTAACTTATGGAGGCGATTGATCATCCTCAGTATTCAAAACATATGAATTTTATAATCAAATTGAAGTCACTTTTGTTCCTGAACAATTTATTTATAAGTATCTAAGTTACGTTAATTATTATATATAGGTTGTTTGCAAGCAAAAGGGAATCCATGTTCTAGACTTTTACCTTCTGATAACATCTAATTACTTATTGCCCAAAAACAATAACGTATTTATTGGCTAATTATATATTATAATATCACGATGGAAATTCTTAATTCACAAAACAAATAAAACGAAAATGCACTAATATTATCACGAGGGTGATTCAACTCTCTTTTTCTTTATGGATTCTAGATTTCTCCATCTACCACCTCCTCATCCTCCTTCTCATTATTATTATCATCATCGTCGTCAAGCCGGCTAGCTATTTTGCCCCGTAGCAGATGTCTCGTGGTGGGGCAAACTACTCCACCATGTCCTCCAGCATTCAGCTCAATGCAGGCTAGCTACAACTAGAACAACAAACAAAAGTTCGAAAGTGGAAACTCGAAAGGCCTCGTGATCCATAAAAACAGGACAACTATGTAATGTATTTACAAAAATATTTATAAACCAAAATCGAAACAATTAACTTTTTTCTTAAAAGAACAAACTGAAACCTGTGGGCGAAAGAGGTTCTTTCCATCTTTTTTCTATGTTATACCTAATTGTTGGGCAAAGATAAAAGAAGGAAACTGTACAAGGATTAAAAAAAAAAACAAAAGATTCCAAGTCTCATGAGCAGCCATCCATGGCGGCGGCTGAGTCACACTGAGGCCAAGAACCTGAATTTGCTCTACCACCATCCGAGAAATTGTCCCCGGAGCCTCCACCAGGACTACTATATCCAAGCTGTTGCAGCCCCATAAAGATGTCCTCAGTCATGGCCATGTTCGGAATCAAAATCTGATCATCATCTTCCTGATCATCGTCGTCGTCGTCGTCTGCATCATCCGCCATTTCCTTTCTCTCTTTGTCGTTCGCATCAACCATGATCTTATTATTTTCGTTGCTGTTCTTGTTAGTAATTACTGCCTCTTCATCTGTTTGAACTGTGTGCTGGGTTGTGGGAGAGAGGCTTGTCGTCGACTGTGGAGACGAGCATGAAGCTGCATTAGCTGTGATCGGTGACCCGGAATTGTCTTTGTCTGTGGACTTAACGCCGGATGTGGAGCATTTGTTGCGTGTACTGCCGGAGAGTGAGTTTCGGTGGGTGGGCCGAGGGTGGCTGTGGTCGCCGGTGTACGTGACGATGAAGATGCTGGGATCGATGTTGCTTCGCTCTACTTGTTTTCTTGCGGGGCACCCTTTTGAGCTGCTGCACCGGTAGTAGTTTCTGTGTTTTTTCAAGAACTCGACGATTAGATCGAACTTGATACGAGAAAGAAAACATCTTTCATAAAAGGATCAGCGAGATAAGTGTACATAGAAATTAAAACCTTGGATATGGAGAACCTTTGATGGGCTTTTGTCCGTATTTACGCCATGCCCACATATCCGCTGACAGATTCTCTGCGGTCACATGGCATACCGTTCTCTTCTGCTGGCTCTTCCTGAAAATTGAAACAACGAAATTTGATCGTATTGATCATCGCCATACATAATATCGCGCGTGTACAAAAACTTCGTTTTTTTTCTTTCTTTTGGTATCTTAAGTACACAGAAACAAATCAATGGAAAAGTTAAACAACACCTTTTTCTTGATCTGGGGGCCTGAGATTGCATTGCTGCGGGTAAAGACATTGCAGAACTGGCACGAGGCCTTTGGAACTCCTGTTGATTGACTTGCTGTCGTTGTTGATACGGTTGATTTTGTTGTTGTGGTTGTTGCTGTGCATGTATCCGTTGTTGTTGGTCTTGGACTCCTCCAAGACCAGAAGACGAGGAGGCCGATGGTTCGGGTTTGAAACGAGACCTAGCTGCACTAATCGTAGGATTGGGCTGTACTGGGTGTCGCCGTCTCTGTAAATCTGAAATGGAGGAGGAATTAGGACTAATTATACGATGGCTACTCGTGGTAGTGGCAGTACTAGTGGTAGTAGTGGGGAAAAAGGACTTGCAAAGTTCTTGCAATTCATGGAAAGCATTGGTTCTGGGCTCTGCAAGAAGGGGAAAAGATAACAAGTCATTTTCCTCCTCAAAAGTTAGAGAGGCCAGGCAAGCCAAAGGGTCTTCTGAGGCGGCGGCGATGCTGGTGTTGGTGTTGGTGGCGATGCTGTTTTTGGTGGCGGCGGATTTGCAACTCCTCACCACCGCATGTAGATCCCAGTCATCGGCCATCGACTGATCAACACTTACTATATACCACCGGCAGCCAATGATAACCTAGAAATCCCCCCACAATATTTCTGATCTCTGCTCCTTCTTGCTATACCCTCAACCCACAATTAGCACTGAGAGAGAGAGAGACGACAGCGCTGACTTTTGGGGGTAAGGGAGGTAGTGAGAGGAAAAGATGGAGATGGAGCACTGACTTGGTAATTTGTTAATTATTTATAAAAGGGCAAGAAATAATAGCTCATTAAAATATTTTAAGTATAGGATTAAGAGAGAGAATTAGGAGGGTGAAGGGCTTTGCCGTTTTGTGGGGGGTGGGGGCAATACTGAGTTAATTTAGAGGCCGGTAAAGAGACACAAGTTGGGGTTTCTTTGCTTTTCCATTGACTTTGTAGCAAATGTCAAAGTGGGCCAAAAGGCTAAAAGCAAGGTGGCAATGAAATTAAGGAAGGAGGAGGGTCCCAAAAAAAAATGCCTCCACCTCCACCTCCACCTCCACCTCCAAATGCTTTTAACTATTATGTCTTTGTACTCGAAATCTAATTGGGTTGGGTTGGGTTGGCCGCGTGCGTGCGTGCGTGCGCGCTCGCAAACGGGAGGGTTTTGTGTTCGGGGGGTTGGGGATGAATGCAGTAATTTTTTGGTAGTAACCTGTGGTGGATCTGCATAGCTTGTCTTACAATTGGGCTACATTCCATCCTGTGTTTCAACTTCAAGCACGTACTCCTTCCTGGGAGTGGGGCTGCTATCATGCACGCACTGGGTTGGATTGGAATAAAGAAAAAGGTATACCAATTTGGAACAATGGAATCTGAAGCCAGTCCCACTCTCTTTGATTACTTACCACTGGCCGGCCCCTATATATATATATATATATATATATAAAATAAATTAAAGCTCGGATCACTCATGTTCTTGAGTTTTAACCTTAATCGATCGTTCAAACTTCACACGATTTGTCTAAAATTCATTTAATTCAATCAGATAATTTAATTGAGAGAATTATTCTTATTCTTAGATGACCGAGTCTTTATTAATTTATTTTACTTTAAATTTCTTAATCTTGAATAAATCAAAGTTTTTCTTTAACCTTGTCATTTTGTTAGTTTAATTGTAATACGTTGGGTTGCTTGAAGGTTACATTAATTATTACTAGAAATTACGAAGCCATCAATGTCATGTGAAACCTGCAAATAACCTTCCTTAATTAACCTTTTTATACTAAATTACTCATGTATATAGTAAAAGTGATAGCAAGCAAGTGGTGATAAAGAAATAACCAGGAATTCTCATATAAATATATATATATATATATATATATATATATACTGATCAAAATACGACGTCGCATTAAAAAATAATAATTGTTAAAAGTAAACATCAAATCATGACTTATATTAATTAGAAGAAAAAATCTAAATAACACACTACTGTTGGTAGAAGCCCGCCCCAGCACATTCAACGTGCTGGGTTGAAAAAAAAAATATATATTTCTACTGGAATGGTGCTGCTTCGACTATTCCCCAGAATGTCTCTAATTAGAATGGATTCATGAGCTGGCCGGTTGCCCGCCCCTCGTGATCTCTTATTAATTGTTACTTGTAATTCATGTTTTGATTAAAGTGCATGCCATGGTTGTCAAGAATAACTATATAGCAGACATTAACAATATTAGTACATGATATTAAGTTCATTGATTTCATATCTTAATTAAGGACCATATATAATAATATATTCCACGAGTATTCTTGTTAGCAAGAATTTCTTTAATGTACGTGAATCATGTCCTAGCCAGCTAATTGTTACTGCGTACATGATGTGATTAATCTTTCTGATGAATAATATATAAAGAAAATATATAATAATATAATTATTATATACACTCCCTTTTTCATTTTGTATTGGATATATCTATACTGATGATCATCTTGTTGATCAGAACTACTTACGTACGTACTTACTGAAGCATGCATGCATGTAATATTTATACGAGAGAGTGTGTAATCACTTTAAAAAAATTAAATAAATATAAAATTTATATGAAAAAAAAAATAATTTTTTAATAATATATCTTTTTTTTTTTAAATAACTGTACGATATTTATATATGATTTCATGACTACACGTAACATTACTCTTAATAGGTATTTATAAATAAATAAAAAATGAATTATGTATATATATATATATATATATAGTTTAGATGTGGTGACGATGGAATACTGACGGCCCTGAGATCGAGATCCTGCTATCGATGATGCGAGAAACATCTTTGCATGGGCTCCACACCACACCCACAAAACTAAAGACAAAAAGTGAAAGAAAAATATGTTCCGATCTTGGTCGTCTTGTAAAACAAGTTATGTATATAATATATGTGGTTACTTTCGATTTTGGTGATGTAGTATTGGTGAAGAATCGTGAGCCATTGAAAATGGGTGTGATTTTTTCCGGCGACTTTTAAGGCTGCTTTTCGTTTTGTTTTGTTTTTTTTTTTTTTTTTCCTCTTTTAATCTTTTTAATTTACGTGAGAATCTTTTGCATTTTTAACGGTGGGTGATTTTGTGGCATCGTACGTAAATGTGGACATGAGTAAGTAGTAAGTGTGAGGCGACCTATAGGTTTGGTAATTTTGGCCTAGCCTTGTGATGATCATGATCTTAATTTGGTAGTATTTCTTTTAATTCTGCAATTGGTGATCTAATTAGTAATTGTGGAACATGACCTCTAATATATATATTATAATTGCAGCTAATTAACGCTAGCTCGACGATTAATTGACTCATTTATATATATATATATATATATATATATATATATATATATATTCACTTTATTCTTATTTTATATATGCATAGTGATGTGCCATTAATATATATATATCTATTAATCCTTAAAATTCTCTTTTCTGAAAACCAAGTGATCTAACAATTCATTCATGCTTATTAATGCCACATAACAATTAATGCAATAGAAATGAGATGATATGAGAAATTCTATTTGCAGTCCCCACTTGGAGACTGCATGTGCAGGCCCCTTATTAAATGAGAAAAAACATCATTTCAGGAGGGATAGTTTTGTAATTTTAAAAAAATTACAAGATAAAATTGTCTAAACTTGCATTGCAGTCCCCAAATTGAGACTGTATCTAGCATTGCTCATATATATATATATAATAACTTTTCTTTTAAGTAATATTTTGTTGTAACATCACGAGTACTACTTATATACTCTACTATAATATATATAGGCCTGTGCATAAAACTATGGGATCCGATCCGTCCATGAGATTCGACCCGACCCGATCCGACCCGTAAAAGCGGTTTGAATTAACTTGCAGGTCAAACCCGCTGAAACCGACTACTCTCAAACCCTAGCTATCATCCCTCCCCATTTTTCTCTGTCGTCAAAACCACTTGCAGTAGATTAAAGAAAAAAAACAGAGCATGCTTGCATCAACCGTGAGGAGCTCTGAATGAGTAATCAATCGATGACGACAAAGCCCCATTGCCTTGGCCATCTAGTACTATTTCCACCATCATAAGATCTCATCCATCCAAAACTCTCCATTTGAACTGAACTAGAGAGTGCAGTAGCTAAACTGGCTATGGAGGCTGTTGTGGGAGAGACAGTACTAGACTAGCTATGAATTTTATGAAATCGTGACTCGTGACTAAACCCAACCAGCCCACGAGGGAAACCCTCAGTACCAATGGCCTCGTACAGGAGTTGTGTCGGCGCCACATTCTTCTGGAGAAAGAATGGCTCGCCGGTTGGTTGTGTTACGGCGAGAAAACGAGTTCTTCTAGCCATGAAATGCCGGAAATCAAGCAGGCCACGATACTCGGCATCCATTTCTAATTTTCTCTGGGTTTGAGAGAGAGAGAGAGTTCTTGGCATCCACGATACGCTGCACAAAGGCCAGCTTCTTTGAATGAGTAATCAACGACAAAAGTCCCATTGCTCGTGCCAAAACGATCCGACGTCAAGTGCTGCACTTCAGCATTCTCTTTCTCCACGGTGAAATCAACACCATCTCAATTTCGCTTTCTTGAAAATAAATGTTGTCATTTCTTTCACTCATCAAACTCGGGTCGGGTCGGATTAATTCAACTGCAAATCGGGTCGGGTCGGGTCGGGTCGGGCCAAAACACAAGCCGGTTTTGTCGGGTTGCAGCTCTAAATATATATCAAGAAAGAGATCTAGAAATTGAGTAATATCATTATACATATCATGAGTGCATATAATATATGTGATACTTCGTTTACAGCAATTAATATATATATATATATACACGTAATTAGCATATATATATATATATATAAGTAGTAGTAGTAGTACTAGTACTGAAAATGCATGCACATAGCTAGCTAGCTAGCTAGTAATTAATTAAAGAGTACTTCTGAGTATGGATACAAAAGCACATAGGTTTGAGCACTTGTTTTTTTCTCTAGCTAGCTAGCTAGCTATTTGTTTATTTTAAATACAGTTATGTTAATTTCATGTTTATGACATATATATATATATATATATATATATATAGTTGCATGGATCAGGTATACGTACGTAGCAGTACTACATCATGATGATGATGATGATGTCTTCTAACCCCCAAACAGTCTGCCGTTTTTAATAACTCATTTAATTAATTAAGCTTTCCTTAAAAAATTATTATACCTACTTAATTAAAGATATAGATCGAGACAATTAATTAAAGTACTTTTTGTATTTTATTATATGTAGGTTCAAATTATTAAGCATATATATATATATAGGAACAAAAAAAAAAAGGATTAATAGCGAAGAACATATATATAAAAGCTTCTAGAAACATATAAAGTATATGTGTCTCTTACGTGCATGATGTTTATCCTTTTGTTCCCTTTGATCACGATCAACCAATAAAAAATAAATTAAGATTAAAAAAAATAAAGCCAATAAAATATTTGCAAAAGAAAAACATTAGATCATGACCACTTTTTACGTACTAATCTAAATAATAATTAATTAAGAATATTAAGAGCTGCAAAAATTGAAAGACTCATCATCATGTAAGTGGCCTGCATTAACAATGGTCGTGATTAATTTGTGAGAGATCATCAGGATATATATATATATATACATGATATATAGAATTAATTCTTAATTAATGATATAATTAATGACAAAATGAAATTGGGTGCTGCTAATTCTACTAAAGGAAGCTTAACATTGAAATGAAGTAATTTGGGACCACCACTAGTAGTACCACCTGATGATCATCGATCATCTAGTGCATGCAAACAATTCCCTATACTTTTTGTAGGACCGGAGTACTGTAGGGTCCAAAGTTTTAGTTTGAGGAATAAGATCTTCGCGATTATATATAATTGATTATTGCTCAAAGCCTTTTATCTTTGCAGGTTGGCTAGCTGGTTTTGATCTCCAAATTAAACCTTTTATAATATATAAGAGGAGGAATCGTAGCTAGCTGCATGCTCCAAACCACTAAATGACAATTCCAAAGACCATTTGTATTATATTATTACTTCTAATTAATGATCAAATAGTTTATGTAACTACTAATTATATATATATATATATGTATATAAAGAAATGGATCGAATATTCTAATTCTCATGATCATGAGTTATTAGCTATATATATAACAAGAATGAATTCATGCACGCATGGGCTTGGATATTTTCACATCATGATCGATCTGATCATGTACGTACGTACGTATAGTACTGTGTTTTTAAGTTTTAACAAGGTCTAACAAATTTATAAGAAAAAACTTGTATTAATTTTCTCTCAAATATCACGATATGATTATATATTGCATGCTAGATTATCTGTCTTGATGAACAAATTAACATATATAATATATTAAATGTGCCCATGAGTTAATTATTGTATGAGAAAGGCACATGAGCTAACAAGCTGTTGGCCGCAATAAACTCGAAAATCTGTTTAGCTAGGTCTAGACTCTCCTCATGATCAGTACTACTAGAGTTAAGTCAAGAGATAAATCATTACTACAACTTTTATAAAGAAACCATACTGTACTTGTGGTGATCATCTTTCTTCAAGTTGATAAGATTAGACATGAGATGCATATATAGGATAGGAAATAGCTTCTATATAGATAGATATATATGTCTTAAAAGTGACCGTGAAAGATGGGATTGTCATTATCATGGAGATCTTCCATTCTTTCAGCTTTGAGATCAGAGGGAAGAAGATCAGAGAAGTGGGTTTGGCAGACATTGAGACAGCCCCGGGGGGTGGGGGACATTACACCATATGTTAGATCAGTGGGAAGGGCCACAGGCCGTGAGGACTGAGGAGATGGAGATGGAAGGCACCATATATTAATGTACAATTATCACCACCACTATCAGTATCAGTTTGATCAGTATGGACGTCATTGGATTGTAGTAGTTTGAATTATAAACTCATTCGTCTTCCCGATCATCATTGTTTTAACTTTCTAGCTAGTAGTAGTTGTATGCATTTAATTGAGACATTATCGTGCTGTGTTTGTGTCTCTTCCATCATCAAATACGAGTGCAGAATCGTTGCCAGAAATGAAATTTAACTGCTGAACGCTGAACCCCACTGTACTTCCATGGTGCTTGCTATATATGTATGGTCGAGTTGTTAAGTAGTGTTGTTAGTGCTGCTCCAATGAATCAAGCTGGGATTTATTTCTTTCATCTTTCACCATAACAAATCAATTAATGATGCTAATATTGATATATATTGAGGCTCTTCTCGGCTAGCTAGCAGATGTGGTGTATTAAAGTGCTGATCTTCTTTTTGATGTTTGGTTAATTAATTTCAACCAAAATATATAATTTCTTTTTCGGGAAAAGGAAAAGTTGAAGACGGAGCATTTCATTTATCAAAGGCGTGATGTAAAGTCTTCGACACGCGTTACACATATACATCTTGTTGCGGGAACTTTCAAGTTAATAGTCCACATTAAAATTAGTTTTTTAAATGTAATTTTCTTTAAGCGACAGAGTAGAGTGGTTAATTAAATATCATAAGCATTGCCCTTTTTCTTTTTGGTGGGGTGGGGTGGGGGGCGCCCAAGAGCTTGCAAATGCATATTATATATGGCATGAAGATTGTGGAGCCGCCAGTAGTCAGATTGTGATATCCGGCCCATATAATAAGGATAATGGTAGATGGTGTATGAGATATCACATTATTTAGAAATGAGAAGTTCTTACCCTTTATAAGTGTTGATGTAAAAGTTTGTTAGTTAGGATTATATGACTAGGACCTATTTGAATTATTGGATGAATGTAATTTGTCTTTATTTTTATCTATGAATATTTAAATTCAAAGCTAAATAGATTAATAGATAAAGATTTGTCTTTATCTTTATCTATGAGTATTTGAATTTGAAGATAAGTGGTTGAATAGATAAAGATTTAAAAAACTTTTGATCAAGATTATCGAAAAGATAGGAGATATCAATTGATCTGGATAGAAGATTCAAAAAGAAAATATCAAGCAGAAAGAATTTCGAACTATTAAGAAGTTATCTAAAGCAGTTATCTGATGAAGTTTCAGCGCTGGCTATTAGCAGTCTGTCAGCAGAGTTATCTCGTTAGTAGATTCCTACTGCACATAAAACTCCTATAAGATTTGTTCCGTTAGCATAATCCTACGGCAATTAGAATTGATTTTCAGATTATTTATTTAGGGGATCCTATTGGTTAGGATTTGTAGATATTCAGATCTACATATTTTCTACTTTCTAGTGCATTGTTTGGTGAGAAAATTCCTTAGTGAATTTTCATATTTGTGATCTCTTTTTTAGTGTGATCGTGCTTCGAGCATGGAGGATCGTGTGATTGGACTTCAGCCCCTAGAATTCTAGGAGGAAAGGCAATATTTGAAGATCGCCAGAGGTTCTGGCTGCTACTACAGTAAAAGACAAACGGGTCGTTTGTCTGGACATGTAAGAGAGCCAAGTTGTAAAGGTTTTGTAATTGATGAGTACTTGTAATTGATTTTCAAATAATAAGATTGACTTTCCTAGATTTGGCTACCCCGTAACATTTTACCTTTAAAGAGTTCTTTAAAGAGTTTCCCTTCGATATCAATCTTAGTGTTATGCAATTTATTTATTTTATGTTATTGTTTAATTATTAAATTAATTGCATGTTTGAATACTAACCAATTTGTTTAGTGAATTGGTAGATATTCCCACTGCATTACAGGAGTACTTGGGTAATTTCAATAAGGTTTCAATGGAGGTTCAATTGTATCATTGACTAATCCTTTTAGTATAGGTCATCTGGTTTGGGTCTTCCATTAGGACGTTATAAATGGTATCAGAACATATCTCAACCAGAAATATAGGACATAAGCCATGCACCTACGACGGACTGGTCTGATGAGGACGTTGGAAATTTAAGGAGGGTAGATTGTAATACCCTATATGATAAGAATAAGGCTAGGTGGTGTATGATCTCATATTGCTTGAAAAAGAGAAGTTCTTGATCTTTATAAGATTCTAATGAGATTCCAATTGTATCATTGACTAGTCCTTTTAGAGTATAGACCATGTAATTTGAATCTTCCATTGAGATATTACACATGGTTTGCTCGGGAAGAATAATCCCAAATGTCAATTAAGTAGATACAAAAAACAACTGCAATTGAGCATATGCACATGCACATACGTCGACCAAAATATATATAACCTTCTTTCAAATGTGTTCGAGTAATATATATATATATATATATATATATATATATATATATATATATATATTATGGTCTAGATTGTACTAAGGCATATTCAATGAAGAGTACACCGATAGCCCACATGAAACCGGGAGGTATTTGGCAGATAATTAATTCTATTCTAGTAAGAGTGAAATTAATAATATCTCAAGGCGAAGATCCAGACAGTTAACAATCTTGTGACACAGATATGTTACTCGAACACATTTGAAAGAAGGTTAAATTTTGGAGCTAATTACACATCTTCCAATTGTAAAAGCTTCACCATACAAAGAACCTCCTATTCCTCAAAAATCCCTCGCTCATTTCAATGACTATGAAATATGAATGCTCAACTTGCCATTAACAACACCAAGAAAGATCTATTCTTGTTCTGTTGTGCAAACATCTAACAATTCAAAAACATTTAACCAACTAATCGTCAATATCTATTTATAATCACCCTTTACAACATTGATGAGATGGTCAAACGTGAATTTAGACATAATGCATGCCTTTGGACAGACACCCAAGAAGCGAGCATCCAAGCAAGAAATGACCTGTAAAACAATGGATTACCATACCCCCCACCCTTTCCCTCTCTCCTAATTTTGCCTTCCTTTTGGTGGGAACGGAATATTTTTTCTTTCCAGAGATAAATATCACCACAGCAAAGCAACTATCTTTTCTAAATATTTCTGCCACGAACCCATCGCGCTGAACCAGTCTTTGCCATGCCAGAATAGTAATCCCCCACATTTGCTACAAATAGTGGATCTCTATCTTCACTTTTAAAGTCATTAATACTACTACTACTACCTGTGGCATTTCCAGTATGCCCCTGTCCTGTTTGCTCCAACTCTTTTGTTAGATCCTCCATTGTCTTCTTTAAACTGGCTTTAGTCATCTGACCTGCCTCCCCAGTTGTGATTCCAACCATTGTAATCTTTGGAAGAAAAGGATTTGGCTGTAGATTTTGTTTTATGCATTCCTTCAACGAGTCTTCTGTTTGGCATGATTTTTTTGCCCACATATGACTAAACAAATCTCCAAAAGGTAACCTGAAATCAGGTATGTAACCTCGGTTCACTTGAATATTATCTCTTAATGTGAGTTCTGAAGTGCCTTGGTGTTGATAATCTTTACTGTCATTTTTTCCCATCTCAGAGTTGGCAAGACAGCTGCCGGACTCTGATGCTCTCAGAACAGAAGCAGCACTCCTGCAACATAACAATCATAATGTTGCTAAAAATGACACAAGATGCAGAATCAAAACTCGCAAATGAAATAAGTCTAAAAGTTCCATAAATACTAATCATTGGTGTCTGAAGCTACAGAATGAGAATAGAAGTACCTTTTCTCAAATGAGTCAACCATATAAGGAAACTTTGGTTGTATGCCTGTAGCTTTCCGCAACCACCTGTTACCGAGGATTACTTTGTCAACTGCATAAAGAAGCTGCATTTCAACAGCCTTTGAAATAACACTCAAAGGTATTCCAGGATTGCCCATCTCATCCAGCAGTTCTTGAACCTGTAATATGTTTTCAATCAAGAAAAAAAATAATGTTTTCTAGCTTTACATCTTAAGTGTTGTATGAGTGTAGCTGATTCATTGCTTTCCTCTTTGCTTTCACATCGTTATGCATTCATATGTGTAACTTCTATTCAAGAGAAGGTTTGCATCTGTCTGGTGCATACACCATACAGAATCCAATACAAACTTACATCGTATTAAATACTAAAAAGTTCCCAAATCAATCAAAAGAGTTCATGAACCCAAGAATCTCGACCCACCTTTCCATTATGTATTACTACTGGAATTTTGACATTTGATAGATACTACACCAAAAGTAGTAACAGAACAACGGTTCTCATACCTCTGGAGGCTCCCACAAGTTATCACCCATCTCTTCAATTGCTTCTGCGGCCAAGTTGTCATCAATGACATCCCGTCGACGTTGCATGTGCCGAGTTTGAATTAAAGAATAGAAATGTTGGTCAACAGATTCTTCAAGAATGTTATCAAGAACATTTTTATCAAAGAAGTATGGAGTATACCTGATGGAAAAAACAGTAACAATGTGAGCATCAGACAATCAAAAATAAAGTTACATAGAAAGGAAAACTCAATAGGGAATAACTCAGGAAATAACAATCCAATAGGGAAGCTGGTCTTCAACTGGTATCTAGAAATGTTTTTTTCAAACAAATCAAATATGGACAATAGCTAGAAGACAACAGCAAGATGAAAACTCACCATTCCCATTTCCAACAAGAGAAGGCCAATATACTTAAATAACAAAGGCCCAAGTTTGGGCAGAAAATAAAGACCTAATCCATCATAATAATAGGCCTATTTTCCAATTGCCATGTAAAGGAAAGATGTCAACAGTTGATGCATATAAATAACGCTATTTTTCATTAAATCAAGTGAACAAGAAATATTCAACCTCTCTGCATATTAAATTCACAAAAATATAAATAGGCAAATGTGGCAGAACTTACCACTTAATCCCATCTGTAGTTGCTATTGCGATATCCAGGTTTTGAGCACTAAAAACAGGAACACCATCAACCTTTTTGCTTCCTCCATTCTGTGGGATCATCTTCAGAAGTTTGTTGGCAGCCTTGACCTGCAGGGATGGTTAACTATAAAAACAAGTACTAAATTTTAACATTCTAATAACATATGAATCATATCTACCTGTTTCTCATTTGGAACGAACTGGAACATATGAGGTTTTTCCTGCATGGCACATAGTGATCAATTTTTAAAGTGTATCCAGGAGAAGACCATAGAATGAATGTCAACACAAGGAGATAAATGAAGGATATCAAGTTGAAAAGCGAAGCCCATTACTTGCCATGTCCAGGATATGACTCATTGGCATGCATTCTATAGATTATTTCACCAACCAAAATAACAGACATGTACATAATCTTCAGGAAAGAAAACATTTGAAAGAAAAAAGCCTAGGCAACTATTTGGGTTTGCAACAAAAGTCTTGTTTAACAATTCTGATGAATTCAAGGGCATGTTTTCTGTCAAGAGAACAACCTTTCTTTATCCGAACTCAACTAGAATCCTTTTCTCTCCTTCTAACTATATTCATAACACATCCAATGCAAACCATGTTACTCATCCAAACCAACATAGTCATCTATCTTAATCACAACCAACCACTACACATGAGGAACTTGTATCATATTTCTACAACTAAATTATTATAGTAAATGCATAAATTCAATAATCTATTCTTCTTGAAGCTGTCAATGAATCTCCTGAAGTAGAATTCCACACCTCTTACAAATAAAAATGATCATTTGTTTCAAACTCACCACCGATCAACAATATTTTAGAGCAGGGGGGGGGGGGGGGGGGGGGGGGGGGGTGCGAGGGGGGCTATGAATGATGAAACCCCAGCCACCCTTGAATTAAGCCTTGTCCAAAATTTTTCCTGCATTTTTTTCAATACTTCATTATATATGGCTCCTCTAACAGCCTCATAAGCAGTTTGCAGCGTTATCAAGATGTTGTATACTGACATCATGAAGCTCACTAGTGCACGTGAAAAAACAACCTAAAGAGGTATATTCATATGAATATACATAGAAATACGCAAACACACTTATCCGAGGGAAGGAAGAAAGCGAATGAAGAGGAATGCCAAAAAGCTAGCTAACAAGTAGATATTCCTTCCATACTCTAATTGCGAAATACACCAAACAAATATAGCGGTTTCACTCAGAACAGGTCAGCACTACCTTGAAATGCTCGTATGCTAAATCAAGACGACAGGCACCTACCACACCACTTGGGATATTCAACCTTTTGACATATGCCACTACAACACAAAGAGACAATATGCATGTTATCTCTAACCAGAAGATAGCGTTCATCGAACTTTACAGCAATAATAATAACAAAAGCTACTATTAAAAACGTACCCGCATCACCTAAATCCATAAAAAAACGGAATACAGGGCCATTTCTTTCACTCTTATTAATTGTTGCAAAAATCTTCTTAAGCCAATCGGGTGTTCTGAAAATCAAAGATAATCGACTGAAATAACTATCTTTGACGACTTTATGGTCTAAGAGCTAAAGTGTCCCATGAAATTTTGGCATATCGCAGAAAAGGCTTTTGCTTTTAGAGAAATTATAAGAAAGGCAAACCTTTTGGAGAGGAAGGGAATGTCGAAGTGGGTGGAGACGGCCATGAGACCAGTTCCGGAAAGGTCGCACATACTGAAGACCTGGCCCACGAAGGCGGGCCCACCACCCCTGCCGTTGGAGTTGAGCCCGGAAACCCTGACTGTGGATGGGAATGCGGAGGAGAAGCCAGAATCGGGAGATGATGGGACGCCACCCTTGATGGCAGGGAGACCCGAGTCTAAAGGTGAATTGGAGAAGGGAAGGAGGAGTGGGAGGCAGATATGAGGAGGTGAGGTTAGAGAGAACGAGGGAGACGTCGATTTGTGGGCAGTGAAGAGGGAGAGGAGATTGGAAGTGGCAGATTGGAGGAAGTTGGAGACGGGGTCAGTTGGGAACGCCATGCTATGGCAATGGCTAGGGTCGGGTGTGAGAGTCGCAGCGAAATAAGAATTTAGATTAGAGGTACGGGGTACTGGCTCGGTTGCCATGTTCTTTTAAGAAGGGGTTAAGAATATGTGACACCATGTATTAAGTCAACACGAAAATGATATGATAATAATGGATTTAAATTTAGTCTTGATGGATTCGGGTCAAAACTATATATTAAGACACAATTGCTTAACATGTTGATAATAGATCAATCCATTATGACCCGTTAAGAAAGTTAAAGTTATAATTATATCCTTATACTTAAAAGTAAAATTGTTTAGATTTTAATTTCGATATTTTTATTATTTGGATTGTAATTTTAGACTTGTAGTTAGGTTTATATTTTTTATAGGTATTGTGATTTTAAAATTTATATAAAATTATGTTAAACTTAATAAGGTCAAACGAGTTAATTTCGGGTTTGTTCAACTCATTTACATAAACGGATTGAAACGGGTCAGGTTGGGTCGTTTTAACCTATTTTGTAGTACTCACTAACGGATCAGAACGGATTGAAACGACACGATCCGTTATGTTAATGGGTTCGTGTTAGAGTTTGAAATTTTGACACGACAAACTTAACGGGTATTGTTTGAGTTGACCCATATAATATAATATACATGCATTAACACAACACGAACACGAACACGAACACGAACCGTTAACATGATTTGACACCCCTAGTTTTAAGTAGAGATTTAATTATATTGCTAAGGGTAATGATACCTTAATCTTTTTTTATTACTGTTTTATTATTCAGTTATTTTTTTTCTTTTTATTTTTTGAATCTAGACTAAAAATTTCAGAACATGACCTTCTTAAATAATCTAGAAAGAAATAAATTCAATAAACCTACGTAATCATGTAATTTAATTGAAAATAAATTTAATTTTATAAAAATTGACCTTTACTCTTTGACTCATTTTTTTATAAAATTGAATTTATTTTTAATTCATGATTACGTTGGTTGATTGAATTTATTTTCTTCTAAATTATACAAGAAGGTACTCATGTTTTGGAATTTTTACCTCAGATTCAAATAGCAAAACGAACAAAAAAAAAAAAAGATAATAAAACAGTAGTAAAGGAGGTGTAAGGGTATCATTACCCTATGACTAAATTTGACCTGTTAATTTAAGGACTCATTAAGTTATATAGATCATATGAGATGAGATGAGATAAAAATTAAAATTTGAATAAAATATTATTAGAATATAATTTTCTGATATAATTTTTGTTTTGAAATTTAAAAAAGTTGAATTGTTTATTATATTTTGTGTAGAAATCTGGAAGAATTGTAATGATTATATGAGTTGATATAAAATAAGATAGTTTCAACTATGTAACCAAAACAGGCCTTAAATGGATCAAACCTTCAAATTTTGATCTGATTCGTTTAAATAACGGGTCATATTGTATCATTTGTTTTAATCCATTTAAATTAATTAATTAGAAATAGATCAATACGACACGACTCATTTCAATCCATTTCATATAAATAGGTTGAACTAACATGCATAACACATTCGATCTGATTAACATAGTTTCACATAAAAATTCAAATCTATATTTATTAGTAGCCACAATATCTTAAAAAAATAATAAGACTACCTACTAAGAAGAAATATCAATTAAGTAAAAAAAATATCAATATTTTTTAAATTTTAACATATAATAAAACCAATATTACAAAATCTTACAATAACAAATATGAGTATAAACTCAGAATAGCGGTCCCTACAAGAAAAATATAAGGATATAGAAAATTGTCAATATTACAATCCAACAATACTAAAATTGTAATTTTGAAATAAAATAAAATGGATTATTGCGAATTAATTTCAAGTTAAGTGAGTTGACTCGTTTTTTAATCATATCTTAAAGGGTCAATTTGTTTTGACCCGAACTCAATTATATCCAATCAATATCCACTAATTTCATGTCGTGTTCATGGTTTGTATTACATATTACCACCCCTAAGAGTAAGCACAATACACTTGTGTGAAAATGTTTACATTGTTGCACCAAATTCTATGGGTGCTACCCGTGCCATACGGTGCAGGGTAGTCCCGTCCCTGCCCCCTGTCCCGCATGGGCCGGGGGAGGCGTTTTCACCCCCCGCCCATTGCGTAAGGTTATGCGCACATTGATTTTGTGATCGATATTTTTTTTTTGCTCGTCATTCTTGAAAATTATGAAGCAAAATTTGGATGTCTCTTGTGATAGAAAGTATTGTCCAATATGTTGCTGCCTTTTCTTTTGCTGCCTTTTCTTTTGTAATTTCTTAGATTACCATATTGGAATCTCCTCCAATGATGATATTTTTAATGTTTCTTTGTTCTGCTTCTTGAACTGCCATTAGTGCTATTGTCGCTTCTCCCACGTTTGAGTTTATGCTGTGTATGTGGTCGGTCTGAGCAAAGATCGGTACACCATTTTCATTTCTGCATATGGCAGCAATAGTGCTACCATTTTGTTTCACTGCCACATCAAAAGATAGAGAAAAAAAACCATCTGGTGGAAGTTGCCATTTTTTTTTTGTTCACAGATTTTTTCATTCCATGCATTCCTATGTTCTTTGAAAACCTTGAGGAAATTTGCCACAAAGCAGTGTGGAGTTGGACATGGAGAGTTGTGGATGACTTGATTCCTAAGAAACCAGATGTTGTCCATTGCAAGAGTAGCAAAAAGTTAAAAGGAGTGGACATCTTCCTCCGGTAAAGTCTAGTGTATGGATTAAGAATGATGGATATCCAACTATGGATGGGTTGACTTGCAAAGTTCATGACATTTAATGGCCAACTAGAATTCCTCCACAAGACCTTTGAGAAGATGCAGTCAAGAAAAAAATGATGAAGGTTTTCTTCTTCTGCATTACAAAAAGGCCAAAGAATGCAATCTTCTTCTAAAGTATAACTCTTTTAAACAGGCCTCTAATGGGGAATATGTTCTGAGCTACTTTCTAAAGGAAGAATTTAAGTCTATCTTGCATTTTGAGTTTCTAAAGAGATTTCCAATTATTTTCATTGTAAATCAGAGGAGTGGAATAATGAGTACTACTCAAAGTTGCATAAGCTGATTTAACAGAAAAGGAACCCGAGGAGTGGTGAATCCACTTGATCTTATCATTTTTCGTGCATAAATTATAAGTGAAAAGAGAAATTTTTTAGATAGTTTTAGCAGAATCAATGGTAAAGAACGCTTGAAGGAGAAGGGTGTTCTATCTTCTAGGCTCTTCAAGAGTAAGCTCGACCACCTTCAGATTATGATCTTGGTTCTGAACATTAGGATTAGGTTGAGGCTTTAGCAAGTGAAGGCCAGGAGCCTAAGGATCTATCCAAACTCTAGTGGAAGCACCATTCTTAATCTGGAATTAAAAGCTCTCTTTTAAAAAATCTCTTTGCTTCAGAAGACCTTTCCAAAACAGGGAGTCAGTAGGCTTGCTACAAACTTGGAGGAAAGAAGAGTTTTTTAAGTATTTGTTTTTTATAAAATCTTTCCAGAGACTTGGTATGTCATTGAGGAGATACCAAACAAATTGTGAGATAAGAGTTTTGTTGAACAGAGAAGTTTTTCTAAGGCCTAGACCTCCTAAGGATTTTGGTGTACAAATTGCTTTCCATGATTTGTGAGTGAATTTGTGAAGATTATTATTCTCAATACCCCCACCAGAATTTAAGAAAGGATGTATCCAAAAGCATTGTGGTTTTCGCAGGCATCTAGAAAACTAATTGTTTTTGTGATTATTATTTCAAATTGTTATTTATTTATTTTTCTTAAACTAATTGAATTATTCTACTCATCATTCATACACCACACATTTGGTAAGAGAAAAAAATAAAAATCAGTGTGATGTATAGTGTGTGAAGATGATGAATATAATTTCTCGCCCCAATATCACAAGAGATTCAGGTGGCGCCACATAATCTATTGCCAGTACTATTTGATGGAGTAGAATTCACATTATCTTTTTTAAATAAAAAAATATATTTAAATTAAAAACCTATAAGAAAACTCAATGTATACCGCAACACATATTATAGAACATTTTTTCAAGACAGTTTTTCTAATTAATCTAGTAAATTATTATGTATTTTTAACATATATGAGCCACGCTTTTTTCTTTTTATAGAATACCCAATATTAAACTTATAAAGATAATGGTTTTTAACATTGACTATCACTGTTAATCGTTTAAAAGAAAACAAATCTCTCATATTTTTTAAGAACAACATGACAATTTAATAGATTAATTCGAATGAATTTCTACTAATTAGATTAGGTGAAGTTTTTTTTCAACTTGAATAAATCTCAAGCTATCAAACCTAACAAATACAATATTTATTCAATCCTTTTTATATTCGAAGAGGATGATGGATAAATACTGTATACAAAAAGAAAAAGAGTTTGAAGGCTACAAATAATCCCAAAACCATACTAAGATAAAACGATACTAGGTGCAAAATTAATGAAAAAGTAATGAAGTGTCGAGAATATTTTATGAATAGTAGTGAAAAAATAATAATAGAATATTGAATAGTAGTAAAAAATAGATGAAAAGTAATAATAAAATAAAAAATAATAGTGAGAGTGTTTGAAAGTACTTAAAATACTCTTGACTGCCAAACACAGCAAGTAATCACGGACTTACGAGGGATAGAAGAATACCTATAAGATGTTTAGGGAGTTGGTTAAGAGGAAAAAAAGAGAATACGATCCTCTCTATTTCACTTGGAATGAATACTATATTCTTAGTAAATAATGGATATTTTTGTCACAAAACAAGGGGTCAACAAAACTGAATATTATAATGAATACCATTATTTACTAAAAAATTTGAAAAAATTGTAATAATTAGATGAAATGAATTGAGAAGAGTTGGAAAAATAAACAAAACACACACATACACAAAGAGGGAGAGATAGAGATTGGCGAAAAAAAAAATATTCAAAATAAAGAAGCGGAAAATGAAAGAATTCAGCATACGCACAAAAACACATAAGACGGTGAAAAAAGATGGAAATCTGGGAGAAAGGAAGTGAAATTGAAAAAAGATGGAAATCTGGGAGAAAGAAAGTGAAATTGAAGTACCTGAAGAATCAGGCGGAGCTAGAGCTCTCTTTTTTAGGGCAATTCTTCTACCTACAGGCAGAACGGTGTACCCATTGCGCACCGAAAGATGACATGGCAGGGGTAGTTATGTAATTATACAAAATTAAAAAAAAAGACTTAGAATTGGGAAAATAAGTTATTCGTCTCCCCCAGACCAAAAAAGACTTGAGGGAAAAGAAGTTCTTCGCCTCGCCCAGACCGAACCTTCCCTCCCTCCCCGAAATCAAACAAGTTGACAGATTTGGCCTCTCCAAATCTCTTCCTCGACGAAGCCCAGTCAATTTGTTTAGTCATATTCCCTGTTTGGTTGCTAAGAAATTGTGGCAAAGCAAATGAAGAAAAATTGTATTGTTTTTTATTTATATATTTGTGGAAAAGAAGAAGAACAGCGTGGAGGGAGGGGAGGAGTTGTCTTCATTGTACCTTCTCTCTAGTCTGTGTATTACCATTTCGTGGAAATAGGAAGATCGTGAAACATTAGAGACTAGAAGATTTTGATCTCTCTGCATTTCCTAGTTACCAAATCATCTACTGATTTCTATTGTATTTGAAGCATTTCATTGCAATTTTATTGGGATGATGATTTTATGAGAAGTTTTCCCATTACAATTTCACAATGAAAGCAAATGAAGAAAAATGGTATTTTTTTTTTATGTGGAAAAGAAGAAGAACAGCGTGGAGGGAGGGGGAGGAGTTGTCTTCATTGTACCTTCTAAATGGGAGCTTTCGACGGCTTGAAGAGAAGCAAACTGCATGTACTTCGGAGCAAATGAAGAAGAGAGAAGCGGGCTCCAACCAGAGGAAAGAAGCATCGAACCAGAGAAGAAGAGGGGCTCGTCTCCTTCGGTTGTTCAAAACTTTGCATTTTTGCCAATTATTTTAATTTCACTTCAAACTCGCCCATACAAATAAAGTCAGCCATGAAACTTGTATGACTCTCAAACGGTTCGTTTCATTAAAACTATTCCATGTCAGCATTTCGGTGCGCATAACCGCTTGTCTTCCGACTTTTCCTTTTTAGGTTCTAGAGAGGAAGAAACAGAGGTCCGTACAGTGCAACTGGTCTGGCCTGACCAACAACCGAGCCTGCCTTTTTAGGGTTCCAGAGAGGAAGAAACAGAGGTCCGTACAGTACAAGGACATTTCAGTAATTAAAGCATATGCATTGTAGAGCCCACCAACTAGATCATACCACCTGTCTACTCCTAGGAAATTAGAGTAAGGGTCGTCGCAGGAAATTCATGCCACACAATCTAAACGCGCACCTCATCCTTGTAGGCTGCTCTCTGAGACATAGACGATGCTTGTGGATCCCAAACTTGCATAAACAAGAGCGATAGATAGAGAAAGAGAGAGATGATGATGATGATGATCGAATCAGCCATGGCTGTCAGATTCCCCGCCGGCTCAAATGTCTTCTCTTCCACCGCCTTTCCCTGTAACTCTCTCTCTCTCTCGATTCTGAAAAAGTTTCACATTAAAATATTATATGCTCTTACAGCTTCCAAATTGAAGAAAAGAAAACAAAAATTATAGCAAATGAGTGTTCAATCTCCTTTCCCTTTTCCTGCATTTTGTTGGCGTCCGAACGGAGCACGTGTCATTGCTTATCTTTGTTAACATTTTCTTTCTTAATTGTAGATTGTCGTTCAATGTGGAGCTCGGAGGATGTTCATGGAACCCACGTCACCTCTTGCCGACTCCCTCACTCTTGCGGTTTTAATGTGCCGTGGTATTAAACACAATCTTCTACTCTTCTTATAATTGTAGAGCTACTTGAATTGGTTAGCTAATCAATGAGTAGGGTTGTTCTTTGAAAAATTGATTTCCTAATGAATGAGTAGGGTTGTTCTTTGAACTTCCGGGAAAAATCTGAAGTAATTGTTAATCTTTACTGAAAAATGAGGCCTTTGAATAAGTTATTCCTCTGGCTTCAGTAACTCGGTCTAAATATTAAGCAAGGAAAAAAAATATGGTTGGTTGGGGGAAGATATTTTTCCTTGGGAATTATGTTTGGAAGTGCCCATGAGAAGCATTATATACATAATGTAAACTACTCATCTTCGTTTCCAGTTTCAGGGATACTTTTTTAAATTGTTTCTCAAAAGCGCCCTGCCAAAATGCATTTTCCAGCAAGTTTTGTAGTTTATAAGATAAAAGCAGTTTCATTTAGGTCATGGAATGATTCTTAGTCACTTTTTTTCAAACATCAGAATGTTTATCTACCTTGTGCTACCTTGTGTTGATACTGACAAGTTTTTAACCCCAGAAAGGAATATTAATGCATGTTAAGATTGATATACAGGAAGAGAACTAAAAGATTAAAAGGTATGCCCTTGAGAAGAAGGAACAGTCTCGTAAAAAATAGAATTCAAGCATCTGTGGAGAAATTGGACTCAGCTTGGGATCCTAAAAGGCAGAACGGTAGGTCACAATATCATCCATCTGAGGAAATTGCTGAGTCAACATCAGAAAACAGTGACGATGCTAAACTTACTGCTGCAGAAACTGCTAGGACAATAATTGAGGTATTAAGTTGCAGTCACTTGCTGGCAGCGGAAACAAATTCAATGACAAATTATTTGACACATACATGTTTTTTTCACTTATATACGTTGTGCATTTGTGTATATAGGTAAATTGCATAACCTATTTGGTATGCATGCTCTAATACCATATGAAATCTCCACTTGTCTTAAAAGCTTAACCTGATAGGAAGCGGTAGATTTAATTTATTTATATTATATCCTTAACATGTAAGTAACATGACCTCTTGCACCCTTAAAAATCTTCAGACCGCTGATGCTAGAGCTGTTTAACTGGAAATTGTGTTTGTGATTGTTGTGAAGTTATTTTGAGAAAATAAGTTGTTAGTTTCACATCTGAAAATATGATTAGTAGCTATAGTTAGAAAAATAGAAGTCTTTCTAAATTATGCCATTATGGTATTTCTTGTGGTTGCGTCCTGACGGTCTTTAAACTCTGATTGTTGTTCTTTCTAATTTTCAGTTGGTTTAGTGCGTCGCTTTCAGGTAAACAGCAAAGCAACACTGATGTTTTCCAGTTTGATCAATGATGAAGTTCATGAGAATATTATACTGCCTGACTTGCCTTGTGTTACTGATGAACATGGAAGTAAGTCAAGCATTTGAAGGTTTGCTTGTCACAATTACATATTTACTAGTGGGCTCGGCATTGTCATTCAATTGACAATGTGCTCTGGTGTTGCAGATATATACTTTCAAGTGAACAACGGTGACGATGTTTTTCAATCCTTGTCTTCAGAAAATAACTTCGTGGTATGGAATGTCTCCTTGCAAACATGCTGAGATATTTGAAGGAACATATGCATTAATACAAGTGCAAACATGATTTCGTGCTAAGGATGTACCAAAACTTCTTTTTGGTACTCATTATTTTCTTTAGTTTTCCTTCATTGCTCTCTCTCTCTCTCTCTTGCTCTACCCGCCAGGGTGCAGCCTAGAAGTCAAAGGATGGGTTTGGGATGAGTTGTAGACTCAAACATCCCGGGTCGGTTTTACACTGGTAGTTTCCTTTAATATTACTTGATACATGATTTTGGCAAGTGAGGTCGTGTATCCAAGTTTTATTCCAGAGGGATGGGTCCAAAGAGCCCTGCCTCAGTGAGGTTCCACGTCATAAAAGGAAATGATCTGTCTGTCTCTGTATGTATGTGCGTGCATGCTCATGTATGTTCATATGCGCATGTGTGCATGGATTGATGCTGTTATTGCCTCCACATTTCACTAGTTGAGGACTGCCAGATTTCTTAGTTAAAATATTCTAATTAACCACTTATGAGAAAATGTTTCTAAATAACTGTAGTGGACATATACCTTTGGTAATTACCATGTAAAATTCATAGATCATCTTAGTTCTTGAAAATTTAAATTTATCCTATGGTGGTGTTCTGTAACTTTGGCAGCTTGACATAGATATCTCGACCAATACTTTAGCCATTTCTCTCTGCTCGTCTTAAAACTCTCTAAGGAAAGCAGCTTGTGAAACACAAAGATGTAAATGTTGCTTAATTACTCATTAGGGTCGTGGAATTTATAATTTGAACTCTATTGTTCTCAATAAAGCCTTTCGGTTTGAATAACTTCGGTTGGAGAGTTAGGGTGAGTTTGGATACACAAAACATGTCAATGTCATCTCATCTCATCATTACAATTTTCTCAAATTCTCATACAAAAATATAATAAATAATTCAACCTTTTCAAATTCCAAAATAAAAATAATACTAAAAAATTACATTATAACAATATTTTATTCAACTTTCAACAAAACATCTTATCTCATCTCATCTGTACTGTCCATCCAAACCCACCCTTAGTATTTGTTGTCACTAGTTGTGCCCTCTAGCATATTTGGCTAGTTGAATTAGAGACAATCGTGTTTTTGCTCTCTTCGTGACTGTGCACTGTTGACATTAATTGACTCCTTTGAGTGATTATTTTGGTAGTCTTTGTGGCATATAGCCAAACATTTAGATGGTTGCACAAATCGTGTCCACAATTGTTGCCACTCTTAGGTTTGCACAACATTTTTTCATTTGTTACATTATCTTCATGTGCTGCTATTTGCACTTCACATTTCCTTTCTGGATCATAATTTGAGACAATTGTTGAATTGAACACCATTTCTTGTTTAAGAGTTTGTTCTGGGCTTATGTGGTTTACGTAAAGTGCAGCAAGTCATCATAGGTTTGGATACTATGGAAATTCTAAGTGAGATGGAGTTAGAAGGTCCATCAGAAATTGATTTTGGAATCGAGGAAATTGAAGATGAAGATAGCGATGTTGAAGATGACGACAATGAAGAGGATGCTGAGGAGGAAGATAATGATGAAGATGATGATTATGATACGGTCTGATTTGTATTCTTTTTTGCTTGAATTTAATTGATCAAGTCATATTTAGCTATGCACTGGCTGTAAATTATAGCTGTCAAACATCTTCCATTATGTTTTAGATTCTTGTTTGTAGGACTGGGTTGCCGTTCTTGAAGATGAAGATGATGAGGATGATTCTGATGAGACACTTGCAGATTGGGCAAAGTTGGAGACGATGCGTTCCTCTCATCCAATGCAATTTGCCAAAAAGCTTGCTGAGGTGACAATTTACTTTAAATGTTTAGTTATATAATCAAGTAGTTTGCAAGTAATTTCAGAAGATGGCATGAAATTAAATTGTTTTCCATCATAGCATAATCATAGGCATAATTGCTACATGCGGTTATGTCCAATTGTAGTCCCATTTTAAAATGATTCATGGAACAATGTGAACTTTTTCCATTTTTATCTTATTTTTTGTTGCTTAGGTTGCTTCAGATGCTCCTATTGACTGGATGGACCAACCTTCAGCTAGTCTTGCCATCCAAGGCCTTCTAAGACCTGCCTTTATTGAGGAACAATCTATCATCCAAAAGAATCTATCTGATCATCAGTCCAGTAATGCTGACATAAATCAGGTTGAAAAAAATCTAGGAGACAAAATAGAAGATCTTGGCATGATTAATGGTCATAGACGTGAATCAGGATCATCTGAGGATAGTTCAGTCTGGGCAGATGAAACAGAGAAGGATGAAATTTCTGTGAATGGGACTTCATTTTACAGGCTGGAGATGATTAGGATTCAATTGTTCTCCTCGTATGGACATCCGGTATGTTTGATGGCATTTTAGTTTTTTTTTTTTTTTAAACATTGTGGTTGCTGGTCCGTTTCTGTATGAACTGAAAACGATATGCTTAGCATGCATTGAAGAACACAAATTGTTTGATCTTAGTTACTTTTTTATCACAGGTTGACCCCAAAATACTAATTTGCTAATGTCTAATGTAACATGAATTCATTATGATGTGAAAAATCATATGTTGGTTGACCCTCTTTCTGCTTGTTATACAAACTTTTAGTTGCTATAATATAATTGTTTTGTTTTACTCATCCATAGGCTGTTGTTGAAGTAGAAGACTTTGTGAACGCTCAACCTGATTCCATTGCACACTCAGCAGCCAAAATTATATCTCGTGTGAAAGCTGGTGGAGAAAAGACCGCACAGGCGCTCAAATCTCTCTGTTGGAGATGTAAGGGCATTCAAGTGGAGGTAACTTGTAAAAACTTGTGAATTTAGTTCCTGGATCAATTTGCTATGTGGCCAAACAATCTGTACAAGTACTTGTATGTCCTCCATAGTTGACACTTGATCACATTCTCTGCTAACTGGTAAATTTTTTAAGCATTTTGTGTTGACATCTTAAATGCTGGTTTGGTATGAAATGGAAGAAGAAAGTTTCTAATAGAAGTAGAAGAAGGTAAGAATTATGCATTTAGTTCACACTGTTGCATGTATGTATTGAGAGAAACAATAATACCATTTGTGAAAAGTCCATTCTGCAGCTCCTTTCATGTGTATTGCATCTATGCTGCCATCTTATGTGATATGTTGAGTTTTTCTTTAGTTGCTGCCGTGGATAATTACTCTTCATTGCAATCATTGCAGGAGGCAGCACTTATTGGTGTAGATTCCCTTGGGTTTGACTTAAAGGTTTGCTCAGGAACACAAGTTCAAACTTTGCGGTTTGCGTTTAATTCGCAGGTATTGCGTTTTATATGTATTTTGGTATGTTTGGTTTTATATGAGAGAACAGCTATGTATGTGTGGGCAGCGGGGTCCTGCAACCTGTTGCCCCGCCCCGCAGGGCAAGACACCAGAGGGGGCAGTATGGCCCCAATGTGGCCCCGCCCCGTCCCCCACCCCGCACCCAATCTTTTTTATATAAATATATATTTATATATGTTTATACTATACATATTTATAAATATTTATTATTTTTACTATATATAAATATAGTATATATATTAAGTAGTACTTTTACTTAATACTTTGTGTAAGTTGTAGTGTAGTAGGGTGACCTTTTTATAAATTGGCTTCACAATACAAGTCTCACACTTAGCAATGTGGGACTCTTGTATTGCCTTGGCAAGATTACTACACTACAACTTACACAAAATATACACTAGCAAATTTAAAAACTACATAGTTTTAAAATTATAGTCATATTTACAAATTTTAATTTACAATTTAGGTCCAAAAATGTGTTTTTAATCAATTTTGGATCTAGGAATAATTTTTGGGCAGTGGACTGAAGTCTATTATTGAAGTGGGCGGGGGGCAGATTGGGAGTTTGCCCCCGCCCCCTGGCACCGGGGCGGGGGGCAAGGAGGGGGCTACCCCGCACCGTATGGTGCGGGTAGCACCCCTACAGCTATGCCCAAAATCAGAGCTTGAATCCTTCCAATTTTTAGCTGGTATAGTGCGCTACTTATCTATTGTACCCAAAGATAGTTCATTAGTCTCGAAACCTGAAATGTATTAATGTTCTTTTGAAGTGGTCAATGGTCCTCTAACTTAATTGGCACCTTCTCCTCTCATAAGGGGTGAGGCTGCATGTTCAGTACGTAGTAATGCATCAGTTGTATGGGATGCCCTTATCTCACTATCAGACTATTTGCTATTAGATGACCGGGTAATCGTCATAATTGTCTAATCATCTTTGTTCGCTCTTGTAATTTTCTATAGGAAGTATTCTCTCAGGTTTTTTGTGTGGCACACTTCAACTAAGCAGAACCAGTTTTGCCGCACCCTTAGGAACTATCATGCCACATTCCTTGCACTGTTGCCTCTGTCTATACGTAGTCATACTTCTTACTTTTGCTTACCTATTAGAAAAACCTTGTTACATTCGCTTGCAGCAACCTCATCACATTCATTTTCCCTCCGTCCTTTTCTTTCTTTTTGGGTTTGTTTGAACTTTATATGCTGCAACAAAATAACCTTCCTGGAAAGTAATATTGTCTAGCTGTCTTTGCAGGCTACTTCAGAGTACAGTGCTGATAGACAGCTTAATGATCTACTCTTCCCAAGGATCCACCAAAAGCCGCAACAGATGAAAAAATCTCATCAGAATGAATGCTAATGTTGTCTAATACCATGTTCCAGTGTAATTCTGGTTCGTGATTGTACCATGCGCAGACACAAGATTTGAATAGAGAGAGAAGGTCAAGGATGAATGAAAAAGAAAAATCCTTGAGTAGTCACCACAGCTCATGTAATTGTTGTTTGCAAGGAATACCATGGGCTATAATTCTTTTCCAACCTTCTCCTGCTTCTTACGAATCCATGCTTTATCTACCGCTCTTAAAGAGTCCAGCTTCTGCAGAAGCATACGTCCTCGTTCTGTCTAGCTTTCCCCATTTTTTCTCACGAGTACAATGTATTTTATAACCACGCCATTCACGGCAGTTTCTTTTCTTACAAACATTTTTTCATAGGATAAAATTGTTTGGATTAATTACACTTTGTCCTCTCGAACTTTCACTCAATTCATAATATCAATGTTTTGAATATCGTACCGGAAATTGTACCGGTCAAGGCACTGGAACGAAATATTTCGGTACCCGTACCATTTCGTGTACCGTTTCGGGATAATATTTCAGTACCGATATCGTTTCGGTACCGTTTTGCGTACCGTTTCGAAATAATTTATATCTGGATAAATTATATATATACAAGTATTAAATGTATTCCAAAATAACAACAAAATAAGTCATAAACTCAATACTTCTCAATACAAGTCTTAAGTTTTAAGTTACAACTAACATAAAGTTATAAACGCCAACATTATCATGATAAAATCATTAACGTCATCACGTCATCAAACATACTCATTCTCATCAAAAAGATAATAAGGAATAGGATTCGACATGTTAATTAAAATATTTTCATCAACATCATCACCGTCATCAACATCAACACCAACATTATCATTGTCTTCCTCATTTAGTGAGGCTAATGGCTCCTCAATACTTGCCCAATCTAAATCTTCTCCATCAAGAAGCTCAGATTCTTCACCCACCCATTCTTCCATCAAATCAATATTTTCAAGATTGATTGGATCTAAAGCATCTCTTCCCTTTTTTATGCTCCTATCAAAATAAAATCAAATATAAGTGAAAATGTTATATATTTTTCAATAGTGAAAACATTAGTATTAAAAAAATTTACCTCTCTCTCAGCTTCAAGTTATAACGAACAAATACTAAGTCATTCAAACGTTTATGCACTAATCTATTTCTCTTCTTCGAATGAATAAAATCAAATGTGTTCCAGTTTCTCTCACATCCAGTTGCACTACAACATTGACTCAGTACTCGAACAGCAAACTTTTGAAGCGTTGGAACCTCGCAACCAAATTGGGTCCACCATGCAACTATAACAATAATGCAATTATAAATTATTAATTAAATACAAGTAAAAATAAAATAAGATAAAATTTAAACTACAAAGTCACAGTATTTAACAAATGATATTGATAAATGATAATACTTGGATTAATCTTATCACGCTGGCGGATTGCTAAAGAATGTCCAAACTCACCTACTGCATTCTTATACAAGTCAAGTTCTGCAATGATCTTGTCTTGATTATCGGGATCAAGTTCCATCTTCATAACACAACTGTTGAAGCCTCTTACAACATCATTTTTAGTTTTAAAATTGGGGTTAAAGTAAATTCCAGGGTTAAGAAAACAACCCGCCGTATGTAATGGACTGTGAAACTGCCTATCCCATCTAGAATCAATGATCCTGGTGAATGGACTGAATAAACTAACTTTGTTATTGTATCTTGCTTTTATGTTCTCTTTGGCTCTTTCCATCGCATCATACTAGTATCTCATTGCAAGCTTCTCATCCCCGTCAACAAGTCGTAGAACACGAACCAAAGGATTACTAACTTTGACAATAAATTGACATTGAGCCCAAAACTCTCTATCTTCTAAAATGATCTCCGCTATCTTCTTCCCTATGTTGCTCTTAGAATGACTTGATGCAATCCATTTATCACAAGTAAACATTTGTCTGAGTTCTTTTTTAAACAAGAGCAAACATTGGATACTTAAAAATTTTGTCGCAAACCTTGTAATTGCAGGACGACACAAATCATGACCTTTGGTAAAGTCTTTTATCATCAATGCCAAAACCTAACCATGGTTATGGATGAACTTTGTTATCTTTTTTGCTTTTTTTTATAGTATCATCAATAAGGGAAAAATATCTTGGATCGAAAAAATTCTCCAACATTAAGTTTATGCAATGAGTTGTACATGGGGACCAGTAGAAAGAGCCAAACTTCTGTTGTAACTTTTTTCCTGCAGCTTTATAACTTGCATCATTGTCCGTTATGAATTGCACAAGATTTTCAGCTCCAATTTCTTGAACAACCTCAATAAAGATATTAAACAATGTTTCAGCATCTTTTCTAAGGCCAGATGTATCAACAGACTTCAAGAACATTATACCTTTCGGACAATAAACTAGAAAGTTGATTATTGATTGTTACTTCTGGTTTGTCCAACCATCTGCCATTAGTGAACAACCGATCTCATTCCAAACCTTCTTAATTTGTTGCAAATAATCTTGAACCTCATCCACAACCATCTTTAACAAATTTCCTCTCAACTCATATAAAGATGGGCCCTTGAATCCTGGCTCAATGGCATCGATAGCTGGTTGATAAAACTTGGATTGAGCCGCATTGAAAGGTAGATTAGCATCATACCACTAACGTGCTACAACCATCTTTGCTTTTACAATCATCTCATTTGAACACATAGAACTCTTAATTGAAGGTTGGGTTCCAGGAGTTGTTCTTGGAGCAAAAAATCTACTCAATCCCCCCACTGACTTTCCAGTTCCAGATTCTTTCGACTTCCCCTTACCTTTTGAAAGCTGAGACTGTCCCTCCATACTATTACTATCTTCAATATCATCAGATGTTAAATCTATATCGCCTCCAATCTCTAAACTTATTTTTCTTTTATTCTCTTTACTTTTTTTCATTCATCAAGCAACTCCTTCATTTGTCATTTTACATCTTCAGAGACCTTTTTACATGCTTCTACATCGCCTGGAATCCCAGCTAGATGATACTTCAACCGAGTGATCCCGCCACCTCTAATTACTTTATTACAATATAAACATTCAGTGTTATTGCTTGCCCCTGGTACTGCACGTGAATGGACCCATGCTGGATCTTCTGATATTACAGGAGCAAGTATTGGAGTTGAAGTCATACCACCAGTTGATTGACAACTAGACATTTTTAACTATTAAAGTATAAAAAATTAACACTTATAAGTAAGCCATTAAGAAGAAACTCATCAAATCTAAACTACATAGTTTAGCATTCTTTTTTGGATAAAGAATTGTTTTTTAGTAAAACTGGATTAAAGCTACTAAATTTATCAGAGATTCAAACATCTATAAAAATATAATCTAAAACATCTATAACAATAAAAACAAACATCTATAACAATATAATCTAAAACATCTATAAAAATATAATCTAAAACATCTATAAAAATACAAACAAACATCTATAAAAATATAATATAAAACATTTATAAAATACAAACAAACACTATAACAATATAATATAAAATATTTATAAAAATATAATCTAAAATATCTATAAAAATATAAACAAATACTATAACAATATAATCTAAAACATCTATAAAGTATAAACATATAATCTAAAAGACTAAAACATCTATAAAAATATAATCTAAAACATCTATAAAAATGCAAACAAATACTATAACAATATAATCTAAAACATCTATCAAAATAAAATTTTGATTTTTTTTTTTGATAGGACAATTCTGATTTATTTATCAAAAAAGTAACAAAAAAATAATTAAATTAAGTTATAAATATAAACGAAAAAAATAGTAAAAATAAAATACCGAGATGAGGCCTGAGGGCAGTGGTCGGCGACTTGCGGTGCGACAAGATGGAGGGCGGTGGACTACTGGGCCGCTGGCTGGCCGTCTGGGACTCGGGTGCTGCAGCTGCACTGCTGCGTGAAATCGAAACTCGAAGGGCAATGGGAATGGGCGCCGAAAATGAGAACGAAATGAGACTCTGAATCTGAAGTCCGAAACTAAGGCCAAAATGTTAGGTTTTATTTTTGTGGTGAAAGTCCAAACTTGCCCCTAAGAGTTTGCAAAAATTTCAAAAATGCCATCAACCCAGCTGCTGAAATTTGTACCGACCGAAATTTATATTTCGGCTGAAACATAAAATACTGGCCGGTACAATCATGTACCGGCCGGTACATCCGAAATTTCGTGGCCGTGGCCATACCCCTACTTAGTAAACACGTGTCATGTCCATTCTCGTCCAGGATTGACACCTGGCAAATTACTGGGGAGACCTATTTGACCCAGGTGTTGACGCGTCAATTATTGGTGTCGATAGGTATTAATGTAATGTAATGTTGTGTTCTCTTTTAAGGATTCCTTGAACAATATTTATCATGGTCAAAATTTTATTTTATTATAGGTTCTCTTTAATTATCTGTTATCATTTTTGCTTAAATTATATTCTACTGTCAACCAAGATTTTAAATTATTGAGACCACAGCGAGGCACACAACATACGGGAACCCCACCCAACGCAAGTGTGAGTGTACTTGGCGGGTGAGTTTCTCAGGCCAAGCCACAAACAAGTCTCCTGCAGTTTCAACTTAGTCTAATTCCATGAAAAGTTGGGTGATATTGGCTATAACCCGAACGGCCCAAACCCAATACTTAATCCAACAAGATAAGAAGTGCATGAGATTTAGCCCACAACAAAAGAGGGTTATGCAAGGCAAGCTTATTAGATTTAGATTTAGAGATGAGTTGAGATGGTTTGTAAATAGTATAATAAAATATTATTATAATATTATTTTAGGATTTAAAAAAGTTAAATTATTTATTATATTTTGTGTGGAAATTTGAAAAAGCTGTAATAATGAGATACAATGAATTGATATGAGTTTTGAATTCAAATGAAATCTAAATATTCGTGATCTATATTGTGCTGAGGAGCATGCATTAGGGCTGTACAGAAACTGTAACGCCCCGTACCCGAGGGTCCGGAGAGTTAACTCATGTCACTTAAAAATCATTTTCCTTCCACATAGTACATATTCTAATCTTTCCCAATCGCACAAAATACTCATATATTTACATCAATTACTCCAGAATAACTATTCTAAGACGATACAAAATTTAATATAAACATCAATCTCCCAACAAATCACATCATCAGAGCACAACAAGCTTACTGAATGAAAATCCTCAATACCCATATAAACCTTCTATGCTTAAACCATCATTCTTAACTCTTCTCACCCATGCTCCATATCCTTGATCCTCAACTGAAACATTCAAATCATTTGAAAAATATTGTGGAGATAAGGAGTGAGTTATCAACAACTCAGTAAGTAGAGAACATATACTAGCATGTAAACATGAGCCTTTTCAGAAAGTTCAATATGCAGAAACAAAACATTTTATTTTTATATGCAGATCTCAGAAAACGTGTTATCAGAAAATCAGAGCGACTTTTCAAACATTTCATACTCAAGTCAACAATTCATATTTGAGGATCCATTTCATATTCAAAAACACTTTGGCATAACATAACTGAACATTTTCATCTTATCATGTCATATCATATACCATGTTTAACCCCCGTGGTAGGGTTGTGCTATCTCCGGTGGCCAAACCAGGCAGTATCATGTGGTGAACTTTCCATTTTTCAATCTCGGAGCCCCGAGTGTGCACACAGGAAAGAACACGTAAAAAGACCACTTTGTTTCCAAAGTGGGTGCACTCACATCGTATCATGGTGGTACCAACCATATCACGTGAACAGTATTGTCATATCAGAACCATATTCAGAACAGATAAGTATGCCAAAGTTTTATCATATCCATATCATATCAAAACACGTACGAAACATATTCATATCATTTCTATTTGATCAAAAACAGATCCATATCATTTCATATCACATGCATAAAAATTTCAATGATATCATATTCGCTCTTTTGCATATTTCAGAAACATGTCAAATATTGCTCATGTCTACAATTTTCATGTCAAAAACATTTCTTTTCTCTTTCATATGTATCTCATGAGGGAATGCAAAACATATACTGAGGTTGTTTTTCTCTTTTTCTTTTTAAAACAACATGCACATTTTTTTTACAAACCAACCTCAGTTCATTTCTTTTTATGCAAATCCAGCATAGGAACCCCGCTTACCTGGACAACTTAACTTTTCCAAAAATTTCCTCAAAAATGTCGAGTCGACTATAAATCGTCACCTATAAAAATAATCACGTAATTTCTGTAAGTTTCCAATAGATCACATATGTCGATATTTAAACCTAAGCTTCTTAAATAACCTATTTTAAATTTCTCAAAACTTAAAACCTTCATAATCCCAAAATATATCATTACTTCATAAAATCACCAATATCCACCACAACCCACGTCATACACAAAACACCAATATTTAAACCCGAACAGCCAACAAATCTCATAGTCTAAACCAATCATACTAACAACTCCATCACCCAATCCAATCAACCCCGTTACTCCTCGGACTCAGTCCGGCAAAACCAATCAGCATTTAAATACAGTGTAATGTGCTAGTGCAAAAAAAAATACATTAAATTCACGAGAATTCTTTGAAAAACACTTACATTGCTATATAATAATTTATGGAGGATCACGGAGGCGCAAGAAGTAGAAAAATAGTTGCAGACAGTGCAAAATACACTGTGGCCGTGGGTCACAGATACCCACTTTTTAACTGGTGCAAATGAAGACCCGAGATTGATAGGGTAGAGCCTAGGGATGTCGGTGAAGCTAGTGGTGGTGATGATTGGCCGTGGGTGGCGGCGCAAAGGGTGGTTTAAGGTCAAAAATACCCAAAACGGAAATGGAGTTGGATGTGCTTCACCGGTGACGGATCGGAGGTGGGGTTGGGTTCAATGGGTTGCTTGGAGGTCGAGGATGAAGTGGTGAAGAAATGGCGGCCAATGGTAGTGCAACGGCGGCGCTGGAGTGAGGAGAAGGCCACGGCTTCGTGTGGCGCGTGGAGGCTAACGGTGGCGCCGGAGGAGCTGAAACTGGAGGGAGGTGGTCGCCAGCGGCAGGGGAATCGAGTGGGGTGGGCGGTGTCGCGCATGGCGGCGCGACGGTGGCTGGCTGGGTGGAGAGAAGGGACGCACGGGGAGAGAGAGAAGGAGAGAGGGCTGCGCGGGAGGAACCAGAGAAAGAAAGAGAAAAGAAAGAAAAGAAAGGAAGGAAAAAGAAAAGAAAAAAGAGAAATTGTAGGAAAAGAAATGAGGTCCAATCCTCACATCTTGGGTCACAAAAATGATCCAACAGAAACAATTTTAAAACTGCAAGTGAAATAAAATAATTTAAACACAGTGATTAAATTGAAAATAAATAATTAAATCCAACAATAAGTTAATTTAATTCGAGAAGAAATTTAAACACATAACAATAATTCATTTAAAGAAAGTACTTCAAAAAAATAATTTTTGTAAACTAAAAATCATAAAAATAGTCTAATTAAAAATCCAATAATTTTAAAACAAGAGAATAAATTCTGAATCAATAAAAACAATTCATTCATTAAAATACACTAAAATACGGGGTGTTACAGAAACCGACGCAACCGACTCGAACCGGCTTGCCGCATCAGGAACTGGTCGGAACCTATAGAGAACCGGCCGGCGTGCGGTGGAATATTACAGAAACTGATGTTCAGCAGTTCGATCCCAGTTTGAGGCTGGGCCGGACCGCTGAACCAACCAATATAATAAAACTTAGTTTTTTTTAATATACATTAATCAAAACAATGTCGTTCCACTTAAGTTTAAATGAAACGGCGTCGTTCTATACTTATAAGTATACAATAGATAATAGAAATGACGTAAGGAAAAAAAAAATATGTCTGAAACGACGCCGTTCCACTTAAACTTATGTAGAATGGCGTCGTTTCGGTATGGGATCTTCTTCTTCCCCAACCTTCTTTCAGTTTCCAATCTCCTATACAACTATCTCTCTCTCCTATGCAACTCTCTCTCTTAGTAGAATCTCGTTGCTAGGGGAACCGATGCCAATAGAGAACTGCCTCGATTGGTTTCCTCCTTCCCATCGACTGGTTATGGTCAGTTGCTCTCCCAATTTTTCAGACGTCGGTTTTGCACAAAAATCGCGCCAACAACCTAGCATGCATGATCCACGATTGTATTGTTTTTTGATAGAATTTAATTTTGAATTTATGATCTAATTAATTATGATGCAAGCATCCACTTCATTTTCAGCCTAATAAGTTGTTCTAACTTGCACGGATACGCATGCTGCATGCAGTGTGCTTCAGTGACGATAATGCAATTGAAGGATGGGCATGCAGATCGAACGTACGGTAATATTATTATTAGTTATGGATCGAGATGTACGTGCTAGGCTACCATATATACATTATAACCATGACGTACGACGATATTCAAATAAGTATACTGATCATGATCATGATGATTAAAATATATGAGTAATTTTATATACAATCGTAAAGTGTATAAATATTGCGTAATCATTTTGAAAAAGATGAGTCTACTTTTAAAAAATTAATTTTTTTCATATAGATTCCATATTTTATTCACTTTTTTCAAAACGATTATACGACGATTGCACAATTCACGATTATAAATATCTTTTCTTTTCGTTAATAATTAAGGAATATACTCATATCTATAAATTAACTGAGCCCATGCATGCATTTGATTTCATATAAACACCTACACATGCAACTATCCTTAATTAATAATTGTTCAGAAACAATTGATAATGCTCATCATGATGTGGCACACTAGTATAAGAGTCGTATTAGATATAGTTATTGGTTATGTAAATGTCGAGTATTTCTTTTGCAAAGAGTGAAATTTACTATTAAAAAATTAATTTTTTTATGTCATTATTTTTTTCAAAAATAGTATACTGTGATATTTGCGCACTCTATAACTATAAATATGATTTATAGATTAAATGTTGGATACTGTACCAAGTCAACAGACTAAAGAGATGAATAATTAAAAGTGATGCAGAAAATAGATATATACGAAGATAAAAATAGTACTACAAACACTAAGTAACTAAAAAAAGAACATTATGCATCTTCAAGATTATATATATATATATATATAGGCAGATTATTAGTCAAAAATTCAGCAATTAAAGCGATAAGTTTGTTGATGGTCCATGGACAGGAGGAGAAAGCTCAGTTATCCTTCCAATTTTGCTGATCTCCTGCACCCTCCCTATTATTATAAATTCCCTCCCCATCCTGCACTGCAAAACAGTCTTACGTACAGTTTTTCTTCTCAGAACATGGAGCAGTCTATAGGATTCAGAGCATCCGATGTAACACGCTCCATCTCTTCTTCTTCTTCTTCCTTCTTGTTTTCATCATGAATAAATATTGTTCTATTTTCTATATTACGTGTATCTCTGTATGTATATCATGTATATGTTCTTCATCCGTAGTATCAACTTTTCTGAGGGCTAGATTCATCTTTGGTTGAATCTCAACGTACATACAGACTATTTTTGCACTTCTGTGATATATATATGTATATATATATATATATATATATGTATATATATATATATGTATGTATGTATATATATATATATATGTATGTATGTATATATATATATATATGTATGTATGTATATATGGTTCTCTTGGTTTTAATGCGATATTTTCTAATTTCCTTTTCCATTTGAGATGGAATATTATTCAAATAATTTAAGGAATTACACCTATATTCCACCATTGTCTCGCTCTGTTCATGAGATCAGTGTTTAAAAATGGATGATAGCCGCAGGCCCCCAGCAAGTTATAATTTCTATAGAAGATAACTGGTTTTGTGTACAGGTTATTAAACAACCATTATCTCACCTACGTGACGGTTATTTTCATATAAACAACCGTTTTTGGTAGAAAGTTTTAATATATATATATATATATATATAGGTTTTTAAAATCTCTTACGTACTTCAATGATTAACTTATACAAAAGAAGTCGACTGGAAAATTGACTTTCTTCATTAATTCTTCTTCTGTTTACAGGTTATTCAAACAATCTTAGCTGTTCTTGTTCTGGGAACAGTAAGTTTAAAGGTCGTAGAGTGCAAACAAGGTAGCGTTCCGGAAGCCTTACACTACAGCGCGATAAATTGTCGAAAGCACAGCGCACTTTTGACGGATTTTGGAGCAGTTGGTGATGGAAAAACATTGAACACTAAGGCTTTTAAGGCTGCAATTGATAGCCTCAGCAAGTATGCATCACAAGGTGGGGCACAGCTTATTGTTCCTCCTGGAAAATGGTTAACTGGGAGCTTTAATCTCACCAGCAGCCATTTCACCCTCTTTCTTCACAAGGATGCGGTTATTCTTGCATCTCAGGTACGCTTTTAACACGCATCATGATGAACAACACCATGAAATTAATTATACCGGTCTTGGCTATCACCTGGAACCCATTAAGCAATTAAATTCATTATAAATAAATTTGATACCTTGGATACAGCTCCCTCTTTTTCTATGTAATTCTACTCTTCCCATCCTATCAGTACTACTTATATTAATTGCCAAAACCTTGCATGATATGCATTGTAAAATGGACAGGATGAGGCAGAATTTCCAATTGTTTCTGTATTGCCTTCTTATGGGAGAGGAAGGGATGGAAATAGAGATGGACGGTTCAGCAGCCTCATATTTGGTACAAACCTCACCGACGTCATAATCACCGGTAATTATCAACTAATCACACCCCCGCCGCCCCCATTAATTCTGATTATTACATGTCAAATTAGTATCATTTTGGCCTGACCATGTCTGAGGGACTCATTATTACTGTTATCAGGTAACAATGGCACGATCGATGGCCAGGGTAAAATTTGGTGGGACAAGCTTCACCAGGGCCAAGTGAATTTCACCAGACCATACATGATTGAAATTCAGTACTCTGACCAAATCCAGATATCTAATCTTACTCTAATCAACTCTCCCTCGTGGTTTGTCCATCCGACTTATAGCAGGTTTGATCACGACCAGCATGCTCCTGATCCTCTACCTCCTTAACTTTATATGTATATGTATATATATCTTAATGCACAAACATGATCTTTGCATTTCTTACTTGTCTTCATCTTTTGTTTCTGATTTGCAGCAATGTGCTAATCCAAGGGATGACAATTCTTGCCCCTGTTGACTCTCCTAACACTGACGGGATAAACCCAGGTTTGTTTGCCACTTTCGAGTCACTTGCATTGCTTGCCATTCCTTCGCTCGAGAGATAATTATATTATAGGTACTTAATAATGATGACCATATAATCTGAGTCGATGTTGTTTCTTCCTTTCCAGATTCATGCACAAATACTCGTATTGAGGACTGCTTCGTAGTCTCAGGGGATGACTGCGTTGCAGTGAAAAGTGGTTGGGATCAATATGGCATTAAATTTGGAATGCCCACAAAGCACCTAATCATCAGAAGGCTTACCTGTATATCCCCCGACAGTGCCACCATTGCTCTAGGCAGTGAAATGTCTGGTGGAATTCAAGATGTTAGGGTTGAAGACATCACTGCCATTAACACTCAATCGGGTATTAGAATCAAGACTGCTATCGGTAGAGGAGGTTACGTGAAGGATATCTATGCAAGAAGAATGACCTTCACGACAATGAAGTACGTTTTCTATATATCAGGCGCTTATAATCAACACCCTGACACTGATTTTGACCCAAAAGCTCTTCCGGAGATTCAAGGAATCAATTACAGAGATGTGGTGGCGACGAATGTTACTGGTACAGCAGTACTTGAGGGGATTGCCAACGATACTTTTACAGGAATATGCATTTCTAATGTGACTATCTCATTGACTCTAAACCCAAAGGAATTACAGTGGAATTGCACTAATATTGCTGGAGTGACAAGCAATGTGGCTCCTAAATCCTGCAATTTGTTGCCCGAAAAGGAAAAAGTTGATTGTGCCTTTCCTGAGGATAGGCTGCCCATTGAGGACGTACATTTGAACACTTGTTCTACTACCGAAACTGCCTAGGTGTGAGAGATCAGAGTGTAACTTTTTGTTATCTATTTTCAGTTTCAAAATTACTAAAGACTTGCGTGTATAAATCGTGTTTTCTAAAACGAAAACACACGCAAGATCCTCACATATATATTTATTTGAATGTAATAAACTAAAGAGTCATTCTACTTGCAAGTCAATGTGTGGACACCAATAACAAAGGCAAAAGCTAGTTTGTGGGTGGAGTTTAAAAATTGAAAGTTTAAAATTTTCAATCTGACATGTTATACTAGCAGACAAGTGGGTTTTTTCATAAAATAATGAACAAAAACAAACATAATTTGACCACAAAATGGTTGTAAAAATTTTCAACCGATTTGGTTTGGGAACTTTTTGTTGTCAAGGATTTATCCCATGTAAAAAGTACATATTTTCTCTATACGTAAGCATCCTGCCCTCAGCCCCAACACACCATAAATGGCCTTGCGGCTCCAAAACTGCCTTCATCCCGGCAGTTTCCCATACAAACTTGAAAAGCCGAAGAGCTCTGTCCAACTGCCTCACCCCACTCTGGACGATCTTCTCCTCTTCTGTAGTCAAAATCCTTCCCATGCACAAGCAAAACCTGTCCTCACCAATGCTATAAATTCCACCACATATATCCACTTCGATATCTCTAACATGTCCGCATAGATAATATAACAGAAGTGTGAACAAGCACTTGGATGAATGACCCAGTGTCTTGGAGAGCTTCTTCTGTACTAGACTCTCTTGATGTCGAGCTTCCTTGTACCCTATACTTTTATCAATCAATACATCCTTGATTTGAGAAAGTCCCTCTTTCATGACCTCTAGCTTCACCAGAAGAAAACATAATTCCTTCTCGCTCTTCAAACAATCAATGAGGTCATTGAACATCTCAAGCACGTCTTCCCATTTATGTGAAGCAGAAGAGTCAACAACTTTTGCAGGCACAAGCCGCATCCATGAAGTGGAGTCATGGTTAGAGGCAACGACTGTGTCAGCCAAGAATTTTAGACAGCTAGAAACTATCTGCTGACCCATCTCGGTCCCTTTGCTTGGGCGACGACAAGTTAACAAATCCAACTCAATTTTCAATCCATTTAGTATCTCCTCAAGTGCAGCTATCCATATCCGCTGTTGCGTGACCTGCGGGCATACTGTGAGACGAACGAGCTTCCTTTGCTGCGCGGAAATGTTAAGGAAGTTGCTCACTTTGGTAAGCGAATTCACAATCATGGGCTCTCTTTCACTAGGTGCACTGAAACAAGCAAGTGGTGTGCAGTTGGCACTCGCCACCGAAAAGGCCGTTACGTTTTCCCGAACCACTCGCTGAACTGATGGAGACCCAATAAAGACCCTGGCCATGGACTTGAAAGTTCGCAACCTGTGTTCGATTTGATCATCAGAGACTATCGAATCATTACTTGCGTCAACCAGCCTTCCATCAACCCAATCCACATTTCTCAACGAGTGGCTCAATTTTATTATCTTCGGAAAAGCGTGGTCATACCATTCAGGAGGTAAAGGCTCTTGATGGGATACTTCCGAGCAGTGATATGGTTGCGCATTGACATACAAAGCTCCAATTTGCTTGGTTTCCAAAAGCTTTGAACCATGGACAAGCTTCTGTAAATAGTTGTACACCATTATAAGCCAGCGCAGAGTCGTTGGCGTATAGTCAAACAACCTCAAGGATCGAAACCCAAGTCCAAGCTCAGGATAAAACTTGTATTTGAACTTTTCTGAATGGATTTATAGATCCCTAGAGTTCCCAACAAGAGAGAGAGAGAGAGAGAGAGAGACCCACAATAATCAATATAGGTCCTACAACATGTCATCAATATTTTTAATGCTGCCTGAAAAATTAACTCTAGCAAAATTAAATATTGTGTCTATTTCTCTCAAACTCTAAATATTGTGTCATGAACTGTGCTTTGACCAAATTTATAAGAGGAATGCCTTTATATCAATTCAAAACTGCAGGGTCTTTAAGAAGAGCATCCCCCCAGGCCCAGCCTCCCAACGTAGCATGTGAAGATCTTCACAGGTGCGCTTGTCTATGGCTTTGCAAAATGGAATGGCATCCGCAAGCACAGCTGCTCAATAACTCCACTTTTAAATCGTTTCTTTGCTTGATGCAACTTGATCTCATAAAGCTTTGGCCAAAGTTTTCCAGTTACTGCAACCAAACAAAAATAATATATATATATATATAACAAATACAGATGGGTGATTAATTCAGAACCATAATACCAAGACATGCTCAAAATCAAGCCCTAATTAGATGCAGCAATATTCCTTTGAATGTGCTTGACAACAAAACAATGTCTACACATAAGCATATATTTGGTCATGAAACATCAAATTTTCAATAATAATAATAATAATAATACAGGACACATGTAAATGATGATAAAGGGTGAATGTAGAAAAGGAATGTGCAGTTGAAAGATACAATGAGTGTTGAAATCACATCTGGTTTTAAGAAAGAACAAGAGGAATCAGAAAAAACACATAAAAGGAAAGACATTTTAGGCAGCTTCTTCCTCTCTCTATAAACCAAAAACAGCCTACATTGTATCACATGCGGTGTAATTCTTTTTTTAACAAAAACAGATCATTTTTTTTTAAATGCTTACATAATTCCCAGCTGCTACCAATTTTTCCCTGCAATGCATAGAAGGGAAGAAAGATGAAAACTGAGTGCAATTTCAGGAACATAAAATTCAACTTAATTACAATTCTTGAGTCAATCAATTAATAGAAAGTAAACCAAATGCATAGAAAAACCTTAAATTTTGAAGGAGAATCCATCCAAGCACAGTACCATCCTCAGGCGAGATTCTAGCAATGCAGTCTGTCTACACATAAGCATATAGAGTTCAACACGTAATCCAAGAAGACAAAACCATTTCAAGCCACAAATCAACTGTTATCTAACAAACATGGGTATTATGTAAATTAATGGACCATGAATGCATTGGGATGAGAAGTACTCTGCAAAGAACCACTTTTTTCTACCAGCCTTGAACCTTTGACCATGATGAACATCAAAGTACGGAACTAACTGTACCACCAAGGCAACAAAGAAGACTGATATGCTAATTCCCACTTAATAGGCACAACAATGTCCACTCCTATAAAGCCCCCAAGCCATATGAAAAAATGGTCATGGTCAATTATGTGTAAGGACATACCTGCCAAACATTGGCCCATACTTCTCTGTCAACAAACTCCAGTTCGTTGAGGTTGTGTACTTCATCAGCATTATATTTAACAATATCTTTTCTTATGACTGCATAAAAGAAATTAAAATCCAATTAAGTAATAACAAACATGAGTTTAAACTATTTAAAATTCAAGAAAAATATACCACCACATTATGGAGGAATAAAAAGTGCATGTAAGGGGGGTGAAAACTGAAGGCTGTGAAAATTTATTGCCACAACTTGAAGCTCAGATTTTCCTAAATGTGATGCACCATGAGTAATGTCAGGCACAACCTCAGATAAATAAATAAATAAATTGCAAAAGAAAATGCACCCACTAGTTATTTTGGAGGGGGAAGGGGGAGTTTGTTATTCTGGGAGAAGGAATGGAATTGTATCAATATGCAATATAAACCTTTCAATGTGTGAGGGTTGATCAGATACAATGTTGAAGTCCCATCAGTTCCAAACAAGACTTCTCCATCAGTTGCCAGACCCCAACCATCTTGCATTTAACATATCTTTGTCAAGAGTATTCCATTTGCCTTTAACATGATAATCATTCATGATATAATGGAAAATGAAAAGAACCGGGTATTTAATACAAACAAAAAAGGACATGAAAGAAGCCGAAAATTGATTTGTACCTTCCCAGTCTGAAGAGCTACTTTCCGAACTGATGACTGAAACAATGAGTAAATAAAAGGTCCAGTGAGGAGGTAAATAACAGCAATGGATCTTGCGAGATATGTAATTTACTTTGAAGAAAAGAACATGTCTGAATGGAAAAGTTTTAGATGATTATACGTAATACACTTTGGATCTTGTTTACCTGCTAAAAGGCCTGCTAGGTGCACACTCACAAATATCAGAATATGAAGAAAGAGTTGCAGGAAAGCAGAGAGAAAATATTGACTTCTGCTCAAGTTAATTCCACTAGCTCTCAGTTTGTGTGCAGACTGAATAAGTCTTTATATGGCCTCAATCAAGCATCAAGACAGTGGTTCTCAAAGTTTTCATCTACTTTGATAGCTCATGGTTTTATCCAATCTTCAGCTGATCATACTTTGTTCACTCGACAGAAAAATAATTCATTCATTGCATTACTAGTTTATGTAGATGATATAATCATCACCAGTAATGATGATGCTGCTATAGATGATTTAAAGAGATTCCTTCATTCCCAATTTAAGCTCAAAGACCTTGGGCCTTTGAAATACTTTCTTGGTCTTGAGATTGCTCGTTCTACAAAAGGCATTACAGTTTCACAAAGAAAGTATGCTCTTGAAATATTGTCTGATTCAGGTTATTTGGCATGTAAACCAGCCTCATTTCCTATGGACCAGAATTTGAGATTATCCAAAACAGAAGGAACGCCTCTTTCAGATCCACTTTGTTACAGGAGATTAGTGGGTAGACTTCTCTACTTAACCATTACAAGGCCCGATTTATCATTTTCTGTTCAAATATTAAGTCAGTATGTTGCAAATCCCACTAAAGTTCATTTGGCAGCTGTTCATCGTGTCCTGAGATACATCAAAAGTAATCCAGGCCAAGGCTTATTCTTTCCATCAACAAATGATCTACAACTAAAGGCATTTTGTGATGCAGATTGGGCTGCATGTAGAGATATTAGAAAATCTATTACTGGTTTTTGTGTATTTCTTGGATAATCACTCATTTCATGGAAGTCCAAGAAGCAAAATACAGTGTCTAGGTCTACAGCAGAGGCTGAATACCGTGCTATGGCAACAACAACATGTGAAATTACTTGGCTACAACACTTGTTGAAAGACTTATTTACACCACAGTCCAAGCCAGCTGTGCTTTTTTGTGATAATCAGGCTACCATGCACATAGCAGCCAACCCAGTTTTTCATGAACGTACAAAACATATAAATATAGATTGTCATATTGTTAGAGAAAAACTGTTGGCAGGAACTATGAAGACACTGCATGTTTCCTCAATTGGGCAGTTAGCAGATATTTTGACTACGCCTCTTGGCTACAATCTATTCTCTAATATTCTTTCCAAGATGGGTGTTATTAACATTTACACTTCATCTTGAGGGGGAGCATTAAATTATAAGTCAAAATCAGCAAAGTCACACGTGTGCAGTCTGTTAGTCAGTTATGTTAGTCAGCTAGTACAAATCAGTCTGTTAGTTAGTTATGTTAGTTAGCTATCTGATATGATAATCATCAATGTATGTGTATAAATAGAGGGCTGATTCATGTAGAAAAATCAATGAATATAACGCAAGTTCTTCAATTTTTTCTCTCTTTTAAATTATAAGTCAAAATCAGTAAAGTCACACGTGTGCAATCTGTTAGTCAATTATGTTAGTCAGCTAGTACAAATCAGTCTGTTAGTCAGTTATGTTAGTTAGTTATCTGATATGATAATCATCAATGTATGTGTATAAATAGAGGGCTGATTCATGTAGAAAAATCAATGAATATAACGCAAGTTCTTCAGTTTTTTCTCTCCAATATTTTCTCTCTACTTTCCTGCAACTCTTTCTTCATATTCTGATATGGTATCAGAGAAATAAACTCTGATTTTGTTTCGATTTTCTTTTCTCTAATATGAGTTCTTCCGCACCTGCAAATACTTTTGAATCCACACCTTCAAACACTTCAAAAACTTCAAACACTTCTATGTCCAACAATTCTATGCTTGAGGATTTTTCCAATCTCTATTTTCTTCATCATGGAGAAAGCCCTGGTTCGATCTTGGTCTCTCAGCCTTTGAATGATGAGAACTATTATACGTGGAGCAGATCAATGTTGACAGCTCTCAATGCCAAGAACAAGACGGGGTTCGTAGATGGAACGTTCTCTCGACCTCAAAATCAATCTGATCCACAGTATATTTTGTGGTTTCGTTGCAACAACATGGTTCTTTCATGGATTCTTAATTCTCTTACAAGAGAAATTGCTGCCAGTGTCATCAGCACGTCAATTGCTGAAGAAGTATGGAGGAATCTGAAAACAAGATTCACTCAAGGTAATGGTCCTAGCTTATTTCAACTCAAGAAAGATCTTGCTTCATTAGTTCAAGATCAATCTTCAGTAAGTTCCTATTACACGAGATTGAAAGCTATATGGGATGAGTTTTTCACTGTGAAACCAATTCCTAGTTGTTCTTGTAATCCGGGCTGTTCTTGTGGAGCTTTAAAGACAGTAATTGATCAACATAAAAAAGAATATGTTGTTCAATTTTTTATGGGCCTAAATGACTCTTTTACACACATTCGAGGGCAAATTCTCTTAATGGACCCAATGCCATCCATTGACAGAGTTTTATCTCTTACTTTACAAGAAGAGAAGCAAAGAAAGGTGGTGGGATCATCTTTGATGACTAAAACTGCTGCTTTGTTCAGCAAGAATGTTAATCTTCCTAACACAATGATCAAGAACTATCAGAAGCAACGTCCTAAGCCAATTTGTACTCATTGTGGTATTACTGGGCATACAGTTGATAGATGCTACAAGTTACATGGATATCCACCTGGATATCGTCAGAATCCAAGAACCAAAACATCTTCTGTACATCAAGTTTCATTATCTTCCACTGGTTTTGATGAAGCATCCATGGCTTCAGATTACACTCCTCATTTTCCTTTCACCAAAGAACAATGTCAACAACTTCTTTCCTTTCTACAACCTTCTTCACAAACAACTCAGCCCACAGCAATGAATGTTATGAGCAACTTACCTTCTGTTTCAAACTCTTTGAGTCTATCAGGTATGACTAATTCACCTGATTTTGTTTCTAAGCAATCAAATTCCTGGATAATTGATAGTGGTGTTACTGATCATATGGTCAGTTCTATTTCGCATTTCACTACAATTACCTCTGTTATAAACACTTCAGTAAAGTTACCAAATGGAACATGCGTCCCTGTCACACACGTTGGAATTGTAAAACTTTCAGACTCATTAGTTCTTCATAATGTTTTATATGTTCCATCTTTCTCTTTTAATCTCATCTCAGTCAAAAGGCTCACAGAAAATTCTTGTTGTTTTTTGTTTCTTTCTCATTCTTGTTTCATACAAGACCTACACTCATGGAAGACGATTGGAGTGGCTAAACAAGTAGCTGGGTTATATTTGTTGCAAGCATCTGTTATGGATTCTAGTGTATTTTCTGCTGTAAATCTTTCTTCCTTTGATCTTTGGCATTTTAGGCTAGGCCATCCCTCTCTCAATAAGATTCAAACACTACAAAAGTTGCTGCCTGATATACATACTCCTTCAAATTTCAATTGTAATATCTGTCCATTGGCAAAACATAAAATATTGCCATTCAATACTAGTCATTCTTTCAGAAATAAAATCTTTGACTTGATACACGTGTGACTTTACTGATTTTGACTTATAATTTAATAACAAACAATCGATAACAGAATATCATTTTATGATAAACATGGAATATCAGCCAAGGATTTTTCAATTCAATGCAACATGGAGCCTAAAGAACAATTAATAAATTTAGTAACAGCCAAACATTAACTGGAGTGACATAGACTTAATAAATCTAGTTTTTAACTTTAATTTCTATTCATCTCCGAAACCTATTCTATTATTCACAGAACATCTCAATCCATGAATCCGACGGAGAACGAACATTCGAGACTTCACGACTGGACAGAACTTTCTTGATTTGGCGAACAAACGACCTCGTTTCACCTTCTCAACTAATCTACTCCTTTACATTATTGCTTAAACTTCTATTTTTTCAAAAATGGTAAGTCGAGAGAGTCATAGAAGAATCCAGAACGACCCCTTCCCCCCGAGCTTTGGGGCCTCTAAAAGCCCCTCTCGCTTTCTTTATATAAAGAGCATTTCCACCTTCATCTTTCACTAATCTAATTTCCAAGCAATCTCTGATACTCTCTCTCAGATAATACGCCTATAAAACTAATAATTGCATTACTTTCAAAACTTTCAAATACCTCCCTTCTTAACTACCATTAACGTTAAATCTTACAGAAATTCATTATACGTGCTGTTCATGTGTATAACATTTACCGTAAAGATGTAATTTTCATCTAATTTATTATTATTGACTATATGAAATATAAAATAATATATGCTATCAATTAATAATAAATTATAAATCATTAAATAATTTTTTTATTAATTTATATATGGTTAATGAATATTAAATAATTTCATTGTGTAAATAGATTATTCATAATTGCTTACAATTTAGGTATAAAATAATTTTATATATGGTTAATGATTAATGATTTATTATTAATTAAGAGCATACATTATTTTATTTTTATATGGTTAATGATAATAAATTAGATAAAAATTACATCTTAGTAATGAATTTCTATTAGATTTGACACTGCTGATAGACGGAATGGGGGATTGGGAAGTTTTGAGAGTTTGAGAGTTCACTTTGATGCAATTATTAGTTTTGGAGGCATATTATGAATTGAGTGAAAGTTCGAGGAGGCAAGGTGTAATTAACCTAAATTGTTTTGAGACAAAAAATAAATAAATAAATAAAAGATAGAACTTGTTTTGTTCTGCTGAGGTTCTGCCAATTGCAATGCATTTGTTCTGCTCATCTTGAACGGGGATCTTTGTTCAAGAATTATTCAGCACGGTTTACCAAAAGATTCATTATAGTTTTAATAGAATTTATATGCATCGCAATAACATTATCCATAAAGATGACCACAAATCTGTTTAGCATACTAATCCATTGGGTCTGAAACAGAGCGATCCGACATTTTGATTTTTTAAACAGATAATAACATTAATGAGAAAAGAAGATGGTGTTGAGTCGGGGAGATATGAATGGAAGGGCCCTTGTAGGCAGTATCGTCCAACAACGAATGATTGGCACATAAACACATGAGCAAGAAAATCAAGATTATGATCGATTTCCCCATTGCATAAACTATGCAATTCATGATTTGTATGTCTCATACACCAACTGTGCAGCAAGAATGTCCACAATTGCAGAACCAACAGACTTAAAAACAGTTATCTCATCAGAATTTCTCCTGCCAACTTTCTCTCCCTTTATCAACTCCACTAAATTCCCTCCAATTTCTCCCTTTCCAATCACCTCTCTCTCAAAAGCACCCACCAATTCCCCTGCTTCAACCAGCGCGGCCTCATTATCCACAAACACTCTTCCTCTTCTGATTGCCTCGTCGTCGCATTCCCTCATTGAATGCTTGAACGACCCAACCAAATCCAAATGCGCTCCTGCCTTCAACCTTTCGCCCTTCACAAGCGGCGTCTCTGAATTCGTTGCGCAGCTCACGATATCTCCCAATCCAACAATCTCCTCCAAACATCCATTACTCTCAAAACTCACCCCATCGAACCCAACACCTTCTCGCATTTCAACGGCCAACTTGCTCGCCTTCTCCACTGTCCTATTCCAAATTATCACCCTTCTCAAACTGGGTCTAGCCGAAAGATGGGCTTTGATCAAATGGGGTGCCAAAGCACCCGCTCCAATCATCACAAGGATTTCACTATCATTTCTAGCCAAAATCTTTGAGGCCAGGCCTGAGACACATGAGGTTCTATAAAGGGTCAATACAGTGCCATCCATGGAGGCCAGAGTTTGACCAGTTATCGAGCTGAATAGCACATAACTTGCGTGCACTCCGGGCAAATTTAGCGCGGAGTTTTGTGGAAAGTAGGTCACGAGCTTCACGCCTACGTATGGGAAAAAGGGGGAAGAGGACCAAGAGGGCATGAGTAGGAGAGAGGAAGACGGAGAAACATCATAGCTTTGGCGAATTGGAGTTTGGAGGGAAGATGAGACTGTAGGGAGACGGGCATGGAAGTGGTGTATTAGATTTTGGTGAGAGATGAGGGAGTGCAAAGACTCTGTGGAGATGAAGATTGGGGATGTGAAGGCGGTGGTTGTCAGGTAAGTGGGATTCGTATCATTTGTGTTGGGGTCCTCACTTTTGGCTGGGTTGGGTGTGGAAGCCATTGATGAGATTCAGAATCGGGGAAGTTTTGGTGTCGGGAGGAAAGGTAGAGGCGGGTGGGAAGTTCCCTGAGGGAGACGAAGACCTAAGACTTGGATTATATTCGACAATGGTTACTTTTAATTAACTCAAAAAATAAAATAAAAAAATGAAAGAGGATCGTAGAACAAAGTGTAAACATTTATAGTTTTTATAAAAATACCATTGACATTTCAAACTTATCTAATTACATTTTATATTCATGAACAATACATTTATTATTTGAGTGAATTTAAACTTGTCCGCATGCATAGTATTATGAATATAATTTTTTTAAATATTTAAAAAAGATGTTTTCATTATAAATTTAAATACAATACTATAAAAAATAAAAATATTTAAATATATAAGAATAGTATCTCGTTTAATAATTACATAACCATAGCAAGGAGATATTTCTCCTTTTGCTGATTTAAATAAAATATTATCATACCCAAAGTAGAATCATTACAAAGCACAAAAACCCGATTTTCGTGGAATGCCTTCAAAGAACTCACTAAACCTCATCCATTTAATTTATACTTGAAAGAAACGGGAATATTTTCACAAGACCAATTTATCATAGAAATTCATATTTTGTGTTTTACCCTCTTTAACAATCTGATTGTTCTTTTTTTTTTTTTAATAAACAATCTGATTGTTCTAAGTGCAACTAACACTCAAATGATCTGTACTGACCGCTTCTTGCAAGATCACCACAAACTAGATTTGGCGTAGCGGATCTAGTTTGTGGTGATTACCACACATTTCTCTTATTACCAAATCCCCTTATTACAATGGTGATTAATATATAATAGGAAAATTATTGATCAATCGAAAAAACAGAAAAGAAATAAGAAAAACTGTAAACAAATCAAATAGTTTGTTGACACGATAATTTAGCAGTTGAAAATTGTGCTCATAATGGAATGATTGAGTTGATCCTGTTAGTGCTTGGCTGGAGATCACAACTTTCCACCACTTCACAAGATCTTCTAGAAAACAATCACATGCAGCTGCCACGTTAGTTGGTGTTTGTGTCCTGCATCATATAACCCCAACATTGACGGCACTTCAAATTGCAAGACAATCCCCAGTAAGTCACCAAAACTATTGCTTCTAGAGGAAAAAACCAGCATAATTTATTTTCCATCAAGGCCATAGTAATGTTTATCAACCAAAAGAGAAATAATATTTACAATCATGAAAAATTAATTTTTTTGAAAAAAGTGAGTAAATATGATATCCACATAGAAAATTAATTTTTTAATAATGGACCCAACTCTTTTTTAAAAGGAATGCGGGACGCTTGCACAACTTATAACTGTATCTAGAATTACTCATCAATCAATTGCTCCAACCCCATTTTAGTTGAAGAGGTTTAATTCAGCCTGGGATGCAGTCCTTTCTACAGCCATCCACCACTCATCATCTTCATCATCAATAGTCTCCTGCTCGTAAAATTCAACATCAATAAGGTTACAAGAAAATTGGAGCTGGAAAGATTCTAGGGTTCACATTATTGCAAGCTCTGAGCAGTTCATCTCTGACAAGCATTCAAAGTGCTACAGTTTTGAAACTGTCTGATCATCGGATGAGAAAAATATCTATTTCAAACCACAAACTCAAGGCCAGTGTATCCATGTTGTTGACCAACCATTGTGATCTAAACGGACTAAAATGTGTTTCTCAAAACATGCACATACATATATCTTTTATGTAAAGAAGCTCAACTCACTATTCACTAAAGTTTGAAAAATGAGGTTCCTGGGTTTTCTCCAGAGCAGAGAGGGAATGGGAGGGCGGGAAGTCCTATTCTTGAACTCTTAACAACAAGAACACTATTTACTTTCTTACTATTGTTAGTGTTATTACTAATTTATTTTTGCTGTTGTTATTATTGTTATTTTGGTTAGCTCATGCTAAAGTAGTTTTATCTCACTGACTGAAACGGAAAGGCAAGCATCTTAATAGACAATCATGTATGGGTTAAGGGCAGACTACTTCAGATCAGACGCACATTTTACCAATTCAAAGAAGCCAACTAAATGAATTGAAGTGGCCGACTGGCTGCAATCTCATCAAGACTTATTAGCCTATCAGTTAAACAACTGTTTAAAGATACCATGTCGTTTCTATATCCAGTTATAAAAGTATTTGTAGCACACAGTACAGGCATAGCTTTGGGTGGGGTAAGGGGTTCTTTACCTACAGCAACCCAAAAGTAAAAACAGACATTCTATTTTAAGCATCATCGATATACTAACCATGTTGCTGAGTTCAGTATTTTTCTTATTTTCGATATCCTCTGCAACTCTAGCGGCTTCAAGCCACCAAGAATCTTTGATGCAGCTGTCTATAAAGTTTTCATCATTGTGAAGCAAAACATTTTTCTCGTCATTATCAACAAAATGATGGTCAGGGTTATTAAATGTTGAGCCACCATGATTCACTGCATGATTAGAATCAAAGATCAATGAAGGATCAGGAGTGATGTCATCTGGGATCGATCGCAGAGGAGACCGGTAACCTGCATCAGTAAGCTTTGTTGAATGTGTTCAGTCGAAATTGTGAGGATTTTAAAATTGCCAAGTTCTAAAAAAGGTTATTCTTATGCACCTCTGCAGTCAGGATCATGACATTTCTGATAATATACAGCCCTTCTCAGGTCAACAACGTACATCACTGAACCAACAAAATATTGATGCACATTAGCCTCTAGCCTTAAGCATAAGCTATAAGAAATGAAGTATTCTGGCAATTGGATGATATGGATCACCAAGAAGAAGAGCTTCTATGGGGTTTGATCCATGTGGATCAAGATGTGGCTTCAAACAAAACCATATAAATACCCAAACTTTTTGTGAATAAAGTATAAACAGTAGGAGAATTTGAAGTTAGCAGATACATGGGTGAATCTATTTACCATGATTGCTTTTATGCTGTCGACCAATTCGTTCACAGTATCTATTTCTAGACATGCTGTAGACCATCAGTCCATATTCTGAAAACCAATACCAGCTTCGGATTTTTCCTAGAATTACATAAAAAATATATATGAACAAGGAGATTAGAAAAATGAAAAAACAGCACTCTGCACCAATATCATTTCTCACTGGATCATAGAGAAAAAAATCGGAAAAAGGTGAAATTTTAAGTTCATATATTTATTTTGTTTACCTTGGCACTAACAAAATTTTATAACTTTTCAACCAACCAAAAGAGCTTCTTAAAGCTGAACCCATAATTCTTTTTCTTTTTCCTTTTTTTAATAATCTCATTCCTTCAATGATGCTGATATAATAATACAACTAAAAGTATAATACATAACTTGAAAGGCTTTAGGAGTTAGCCCATATATATATATATATATATTAAACTCAATTTTTTAGTTAAAAGGGTGAATTTGGAGAGAGTTGAGACCAGAAAAGAAATCTGAATTAGCAAATTAATATCTACAGGTACATCATATTAAATGATATCACAGCCAGATGTAAAGTTCCTATTGCAGCTCAGGCCTAGGGCAAGGAAATAATACTCAGAACGATACAATAAAAATGAATAAAAATAAAGCTCTTTTACATTGGTCTAAGCATAAAATTGAACGCTGGTAATACCTGATACATTGCCAATGGAGGCGATGGATTCAACAAATTTGTCCAGTGCCGGAAATGGCGACTTTCCCAGGAAGTATGTTGTTGTAAGATCACTTGTGCAAGCACTCAATGGAAATTCTTGCGAGGCAACACAATTCGTCGCAAAATTATGATTTACCTGCATGAGAAAGATATTCAATTGTTGAATAGATCAAATTTCAACACTAGACATAGAAGGCCCTACTGTACATACCAAAAATGGTTTCTCCCACAATTTTAGCAGAAGACTAAGGTGCGGTTTGGATAGTGAGATAAGATGAGATGGTTTTAGATAAAATTTGAAAGTTGAAATAATATTGTTAGGATATTATTTTTTAATATTATTATTGTTTTGGGATTTGAAAAAGTTGAATTGTTTATTATATTTTGTGTGGGAATTTGGAAAACTTGTAATGATGAGATGAGATCCAAACGGGGCCTAAGATTTCTCCCACATACCATGAGCTATGAAAACGTTTTGGAAGGCATCATGGAACATTTCTAATATCCCACGATGTAGTTTGATGGCATAAAAAAATCAGAGCCCAAAACTACCTCTGTACCAAAGTGTAGGGTCTTCACACAATCTAACTCCATTTTGCAGACTAGAAGCTTCTCGCAATCGATATCCATATTGCAGATCAAGGATGCCATGAACATGTCTTCCTCACACAGCTATTTAACAACATTAAAGATAAATTATCACATGTTAACTGCAATGAATAATGATTCCAGAAAACCAACAGAGATTAATGCCTTTAAGATGTTGACTTGAACATAACGAACTTGATTTTGTTAGTGTGTTGTGATCCCACACATCACATGCTCATACAACTCTTCCTAGGCAATGAAATTTAGAAACGGGGCACCATATTCTGCTTTGTATTTAAGGGGGAATAAAACTAGACGCCACTCACATGTACAGTGACAAGCTTTTCTTAGAGCTATACAAGGAGCACTATTGCTAATAAGAGGAGCATCTGAATAGGTCCTGGCATTGGTTTATGTAATTATAAACAGATTCCTTAGTTTGAAATTCTATTACAGAATAGTACTCTAGAGGAAGAAGAGTTCCATACCATGTCCGTACATTGGAACCGCCCTGTAGGTAAAAGCACAGAATTCTTCCCGGCCTTTGAAGATAGAGCTAAACGAAAGCAACGATTTCTAGAATAAACAGCAGTGTCCACAAAAAGTTGGCTTGAGGATTTAGTGGAGCTTGAGTCTTTTTTCACAAACAGTTTATCAAGTCTTCCATCACTTTGCCTCTCAATTAGAATCCGAGAGCATATCTGATAATATGTCATCATATAGTGACAACAGTTGATAATTCTACAAAAGAAAATAACAAAACATTCTAGTAATTCGAGCAGATTCCATTCTAGCAGGCTCACAAAAGGAGACTGCATGGTAAAACTATGCAACTAAGTTGTACGTTAACTATAATTCATCTCCAACAACTGCTATTATTATTTTTTTTTTATAGGTAATGAGAGATTTTATTCCAAGTAAATAGGCATAGCCCAAGTACACAGGGAGTATACATGAGAATACACCTAGATACAAACTAAAGCAAAGTAAAAAAAAAAAAAAAAGTTGATATGTTTTCGCACTAAAGCATACCTCAGCAACAAATGCACCTGCATGTGAGTTGTCCTTGAAAGCAGCCTTTGGTATGCGGATGATTAAGTGACGAGAAAACTTTTCTGCATACAAGAACTACTAGTAGTATCATCTACAAATTATGATAAAATGTTTTGTCAATGCAATTTATAATAAATATATTAAATACAGTGGCAAGTTTCAACTTGTTGAACATTAAACATTATTCAGAATCCACCAGTTACAATGTTTTTCATGGTTAACATGACCCCAATTAGACCAAAAAATTTAGTTATCATCATATCCAATCAAAAGGAAGAACATATCAGAACATGGCACCAAGTTGCATTTTAGTTCAGCGTGAGCACAATTCAAATTTGACAATAGCCAGCTACAATTCACCATACAAAGCAATATATTATAAAGTTGCTCACCAAATTTCACAATAAACATAAATGGAGGACATCACATGGATAATTAGGGACTGTAGCACACATGTTCGAGAAAAACTTACCCTCAGTGGAGGAATCAAGCTCAACTATCCAGTCCAGGTTTCCTTGAATGGAGTATTTTTCATGAAAGGCTTTGAAAATGATTGACAACAAGAGATCAATCATTTCATCTCCATTATTGTCTATGTTCACTCTCCTATTGAACTCCAAATCGAAGTAAAGGTGGCACGGTAAACCCTGGAGGCAGAATAATTTCGAACTTAATTTCGAACTGTAAGACATCATGGCAGATGTACTCACAGTCTCACACTGTTTCCTACCATGAGTACATGTGCATGCCTGTTTCTTTAGGTATGAATTCAATAAACAAATATGAAGAGGTTGTTACCTCTTGAATCACTTCATAATGATGCCGAAATTTGGAATCCATGTTTTTGTACCTGAAATTTATAAGAACTGCAGTAAACACCAAGAAGGAAAGAACCCCAAATAGTTACTAGGTAGATTATTATGGGGGGAAAGAAAACATAGCAATGACAACCTTTGCCAAAAATATTTGTACGTTGAGACAAGGAACCTTCTTTGACCGTTAAAGTGGTCTTGATAACTAAAAACACGAACATGCTCATGCCCTTTGGCAAACTTTATTGCTTCATCCTGCCTTGGAAATGTAGCCCATATTTCCTTCCTAAGTAAGCAAAGAACCTTATTCAAGTCAAAGTATAAAATTTACAGTACAAAGAAACCAGAACTAGGATCACACGAGTACCTCAAGCTAAATTTATTCTGTTCAGTGAGATCGACACGTATTAGATGTAACAATTGCAACAAGCTGGATGGTCTCTTTGGAGGAACACCATGTGGAGACCCGTAGAATACGATCGGAGAGAACTGCTTCTTTCTGTTTGTTTTAACTGATGGTGAATCAGACTGAAACGATAACAAAATGTGATTTAGTGATCACAAGCAATGGAACAAACATCAGCGAACAGGTTCTCAACCAAAGAGTACAAAAGAAAGGGCAGCACTTTCTATTGTGAAAAATGATGACAATCAAGCAAAAGTAAACAAGAAATAATCAAACAATCAATCACGACACAAATTTATGTGGTTCAGCAACGTGTTTACGTCCACAGAGCTACAAATATTATGTCGAGGAATCTCAAAATATACTTTGGGGCAAAATATTACCGTTCATCGCGGTCATATTGTTCATAATAATCATATTTATAAAGTTACACAGCGGAAGCCCTAATTTTCATTTTTTTATAATATTCACTCGAGCAGAGTGTCGAGCACGCATTGAGCGAACTCTCTGGCTGGGTTTCGCACAAGCCCACTGTCAAGTGAGACTCGAGCAGACTTTCTGTCTGGACTGAGTAAAAAACAGTGCCAAATTTTTTCCGGGGTATCAGCCCAAGCTGAAGCGAACATGGCACAAGACTCATTGAAAATCCACTCAAAAAACCGTAACGAATTATTGTCGTGACAGGTCATCAAGTCGGGCCACCACAACAATAAACCAGGCTCACAAACCCAACACTTTTAACGTTCAACATTAACACAGAGTCCGTAACTTAAAAGAAATTGTTGCATTAAGAAAGGTAACTGAAATTTTTTCTTAACTATTACCCATACTAACAACAACAGCAGATAGTCATACTAATAAAAACAATAGTGATAATTATAAAATATAATAATAAGACTGAGAATAATAAAGAACGAGATAAAAACAAAGCAGAATGTATACTTTCTCAATGGAGAGCTGTAGATGTGTAGGCATTTCGTGTATTTTTCCAGCCGATCCTGGAGATAGAATTCCAGAAGGTGAAGGCGTAGAGACCTCGTGGTTTGAACTTCCATGCTTCAATTTGCTTTTTCTTCTTTTTCTTTCTCTAAATGCAGATTCTGAAAATGGACGAGATAAAGTTTATCAGAATCATATATACACCAACTTTGTTAAATGTGAAGAAATTATGATTTTAAATATAAAAAATCCAGCCAAGCAAAGGGCAAAACAAGATTTCTTCGGTTTTCCTACGTTTTTCTCAGAACGCAAGAAACAAGGGGGGATGGGCAAGAATTGAGAGCTTACGGGGAGGAGAGAATCCGCACTTGAAGCACTCAAACAATCGATCAACGTCTTCCATGGTGTTGACTGATCTGATTTTGTCCCGACCTTTTTTTTTCCTTCCAAAAGAAAGGATTTTCTTCGGTGAAAACGGGAATTTTATTTTTGAAATGAGAAATGGAGTCGATCTGATAAAAGAGAATTTATTCACGGCCCAATGTCCTGTGGGCCGACTGGCATTCCGATTCTCAGAGAGAGACATGGCTAATAATTTTAAGAATAATCATAACAAATTAAAAGTAAATTTATAAAATGATTTGATTTGATTTAACGTGATATATTAAATTATAAAATTAATTTTATTGTAAAATAGATCTAACGTATCATATGAAAATATATTAATTTGTAAGTTTACTTTTATAGAATCTTGTTATAACACTTCTTTTTTAAAATTTAAATATTACAAATTAAATTATGTCATATAAATAGTATGTTGTGTAAAAACCTTCAAATAGCACTAATTTTTAATAATTTACTGGAGCATTTAATAATTTTCCTGATTTGTGACATTCCTCTTAGTTATTAGTTCCTTGAAATCTTTTATTGCTCCTCAGTGAGAGGGAATTTTTTTTAATATATTATAAGTTTATATTAGTTGATACTTATTAGTTGTAATTTGCAATCACGTAATTTATGTTTTGATGGATTAGGCGGTACCGTACTGTTGATCCATGAAGCTCAAAATGAATATTATATATTAATTCCAAGTATACAGATCAGTTGAGGATATACAAACATAATCCCCTTAAAACTTGGGAGCATGTATGAAATTACAAGGCACATTTACCTAATTAAGCACACTGCAGATCACTTAATACAAGCAGCTCCATGAACATGTATAATGACAGGTAATGTATTGACAACACGCAGCGTCGATCTCCATGAATATCGAGCCTTCTTTAGTTACCTACAAATTCCAATTAACCATGTGATGATCATGACTTAAGTAAAATACAAGTTCATATCCTCCTCCTCCTCCTCCTCGTTACACCATTGACACTTTGCCACCTCGAGTACCTTTCTGTTCCTTAAATTAAGTGTTGGGAGTCCATTTTTGCACACCCTCCAAGCAAACACTTTCACTCTATTTGATACATTCATATTCCATATTTTCTTCCATACCTTCCTCTACTCCTCAGCGAAGCCTCATCATTTTGCCTAACATGGTCAAGGGATTGAAAAAAATGATATGTACTATTCACACTAAAAGTCTCACACTTTTCATGTTCTCAAACAAGACTATCTGGTATACTCTCCAAAGTCAACATTATATTGAGCACCTCAGCAGCCTCTCTAGGTGGTAAGATTCTTTTAACTTTCTCAATATCCTACCATTTTATATTTTCATCAATCAGAGTTGTCACTGTTGAATTCACTATAGTTGGAGCTGGCATCAGTCTATGATTTGGTAGCCAAAAATCTATCCAATTATTGATTGATTTCTCATCCCCCACTCTTCATCTGCACCCTTGCAAAAGACTGTTCTTAGCCTCCCACATGCCTCTCCAAGCATAAGAAGGTGCTACACCTAATGAAGTAGCCCATAATTTGGCAAGATTTGCATAGAATCTAGAGGATTTGATAATTTGGTGGGATTCGTTTCCTGATAATGAATATAATTACTTTGATGATGAATAAAACAGTTACCCTGCAAAGTATATATATATATATATAGTAAAAAAAGTAAAATACAAGTTACATATATATCATAAGCTTATATTCTAAAATATTTGTCACAACTTAAATTTCTTGAATCATTTTTTATAAACTGATCATTTTTTACCAAAAAGGAAAAATCGCGGCTGGTACCATGGAGAAGAACCAAAACTCAATAATAATAATAATAATAATAATAATATAAGGTCGTCCTTCAAATGATAATTAAGTAAAACCCCATGCATGCAACAAGTGGAATCATACTGCATATACAATATACTAATTATAGGAGCGATATATATATATATATGTTATGAACGTATTTCGCAACTTCTCTCACACGATCTTTTGCAACCAAAGAAGAGTGTAGCTTGGTAGTTCGAGGGAACGTCTCCGATGCCTAAGTCAGTGAGAATAATGAAGATCTCTCTCTAGCCCAATGAATCAGATAGATTTTGTTGTCATACATGGGTAGTATAAATATAGCCCACGATGTTTTTGTTGATATGTGATAACTATCTCATCTGTTACTTGAAACTCTAGTCTTGGGATATTGGGACTTAGCTTACTTCGAACAAACCGATGGCTCTTCTTCCTCAACGTCCTCATACGGTTATTCTTTTGGTGTTACCCTTATATGCTTAAATGGGTTAGGCCCTTGATTGATTGGGTTATTAGGCTGAGCTATAGCTCAAGACCGTGATACAACCCGACAGGCCCTGTAAAGGATTAAACCTCTTCCAGTTACCCTGCAAAGTCTCACCACGCGCAGTGTGATTGGACTTGTAATCATGGCATCACTTCGTTTTCTGGATTTTTTGTATTTTCGTGACCCCTTGTTAGAGCGTAGTTTATACTTCGCGCCCTTTCACACATTCCACTTAACCATCACAGGTATTTATTGTCTTCAGGCACTCTTTTTCCCACTTCTCCTATTTTGGTTCTCTTCTCTCATCTCTCGAGCACTCTACTTCTTTGCATTTTCTCTCAAACTTCATCGTCAATCCATGGCTTCCTCTAAAAACAATCCTTTATCTTCATCCCATGGGGCTGGCTCTTCACGACCCCACGATTCTCTTACGCGCCCTGAAGGGGCAGCTGTTAACCCTACTACTAAGGGGGAATCTGCCCTTCGTTCGATTTTCAAGGGCCATCGATGGTCCTTAAATGTTTCTCGTCTAGAACTAGACTCTGCTAGGGATAGCTTTAATATCCTAGACTCGGTGGCTCTGGGTCTGCCTGACCAACATCGTGGGGTCGTCGAGATGAGAGGTATGGTTGTTCCTGTTGCCTTATATATGGTTATGCTTGTGATGGGGCTCCGTTTGCCCTTTGTACGACTTGTTTGTGACGTGCTACACGTCTTTGGGCTTGCTCCGGCCCAACTTGTGCCCAACGCCTGGCGGATTCTGATGGCTTGTTGCGTTCTTTGGTGGCGAGTGTTGGAGCCCACGGGTGATAATACCCCAACCTCACGGCTTATGAGCTCCTTTCCCTACACGGATTCAAACTTTTGGAAGGAAATCTTTGCAGTTTTAGGGCTCACAATAAATTGGTCTAGTTATAGCGCAAATATTCCCATGCCAAGGATTGGTAGAGGAAATTTTTCTTTGTATCAGGCGATAGTTGAGAGTTTTCTGTAGATGAGGTCTCGAACCAAGAGTTCCCTATTAGGGCTTCATGGTTCCCCGTTTCCGATGAATGTGGGTTTGAGATTCTCCTTTCTACTCGAGAGGAGGCTCTCATCTAGTTGAAACAAGCTTGGGTAGTTCAGAACAATAACTCCACCTGGTCAGATGTCATACTGACCCCTCTAACATTGACATGTTCTTAATGGTGCCTAGCAGGGCACACGTTTTCAGTCGTGAATTTTTAGGCACTTTGTCGTTGGCGGCAAGTTTGAAAAAGGGCCCACTACCAACGGTAGAGGGAAAGAAAAAGAAAAAGGCTCATTTGGTAGTGGCGCCTACGGATGAGTCCAATTCCAGAAAGGGTGGGCCCTCACCACTACCTTTGGCAATTGGCAGAGAGGACCATGATCGCTTCCAAGTACCCTCGATCGACTCCCTCAAAGAGTTTATGGCCCAGGCTGAAGCTGATCTTGAGTTGGTGATAGAGGCTGAGTTTGCATTGTCGTCCAATGTTCCTCCTAAAGTGGCTCCATGGGCAAAAGACTACGTTAACTTGGGTGAGGTCGATGACATTGTGACCCTGAATCCAGGGTTCCTGAACGTGCCAAGTAGCTTTCCTTCTTTTGATGCCTTTGGGGAGTCCCTACGCGTCGAAGATATTGAAGACCCATCGGTGGGGGCTGCTACCGTTGTCTCTGGCTCGCCACTCGCCTCGACTGTTTTAGGCAGGATCACCCCCAAGATGCCTTTTGTCTTTCCAACCCTATCCCCCGCCAGTGGAAGTAGGGTGTCAATCCCTTCCTCGCCTTTTAGCATCTCCCCTACCGAGGGTGGCGAGCCCTTTCTGACTTTTTTAGCGGACTAACTTGTCGCCGATCCTTCTCAACTATCACCTGCTCGGGAAGATGACGCAGTGCTTCCCCCCAATCAATAGGCAGGAACATCCACTCAGGTGAACACTAATACTCAACCTTCCGGCTTTTCCAATCCCCCCACTGTTTCGCATTCGCCTATCTAGGACACTCCTACCCCGGAGGGTTTTTTTGGTATGTCTTTTAGAGTCCCTGATCCCCATGGCTCATCGGGGTCTCGCCCAGCTAGTTCTTCTCAACCTTCGCATGCCCACCGAGAAGAGACATTCCATTCCATTGTTCATAACCTTCAAAGCATCCTTTTGCCAGTAAGTTCCCTTGCCCTAGGTTTTTATTCTTCTTACCCTATAGCTTTTGACTGCATATACAATATATTAATTATAGGAGCGATAAATATATATATATATATATATATGTTATGAACGTGTTTCACAGCTTCTCCCACACGATTACCTACAACCAAAGAAGAGTGTGGCTTAGGGAACACTTCTGATGTCTAAGTCAATGAGAATAATGGAGATCACTCTCTAACCAAATGAATTAGATAGATTTCGTTGTCATACCTGGGTGGTATAAATAGAGCCCACGTATTTCTGTTGCTATGCGATAACTATCTCATCTGTTATTTGAAATTCGATTATTGGAATATTGAGCCTTAGCTTACTCCGAATAAACCAATTGCTCCTCTTTCCCAACGTCCTCGTACGATTATTCTTTTGGTGTTACCATATGCTTGAAATGGGCTAGGCCCTTGATTGATTGAGTTATTGGGCTAAGCCGTAGCTCATGCCCGCGATACAACCTGGCAAGCATAGGATTAAACCTCTTCCATTATATATCCTGATGCAGCTTAATTTTCTTTTTTTTTTTAGACCATCGTATGATATTATATATAATCCGGATACGGATTCTCATTATCTTAATTAATTAATTGGCAACTGATAGATTTGGTGGGACATTAATGCAGCACTCGAAAAGTGATAAGATTAATCATACCAATATATTATTATTATAAACTGAATGTTGTACGTTGTACGTTGTACGCACTCGATCGTGATCAGATCGTGATGATGTGGAGGCAATAATATTTCATAGATCGATCATGATCTTTGCTTCATGAAGCTGCAACCCCAGCTAGGCGCTAGTACTTACGTATACTACTTGGTATTAACATGCATATATATATATATATATATATATATATATATATATATATATACTAGTTGTAGTAATATTGTGACTAGTTGTACGTAGTATTTAGTAATGTAACATGCAGATCACTAGCTAGTTGTAATAATCATGAATTAAACATTCATTTTTATTGTTAGTAATCACATGCGATCGAGCTGGATGGGGTCAGTACGTACTACATGATGTTAATAAGCAACAAGTACGTACGCTAAGCACGTCTCACATGCATGATCGATCATCATGTGGACGAACGCAAACCAAACTCATTATAATTAAATGCATGCATGCTAATTATATACACTTGTGTAACTAGATCATTTAATTTGTAAATTAAGATATTAAATGAAAAATAACAACAAACTTAATTAACATATATATTTTAGCTAGCTAGCTAGGAGATCAAGATCAATATTACATAATATAATTAATTAGAATAAGATATATTAAATTTTGGGGTAGCTGATGATGGCAGATGCTTTATACCAAATACGCGGGTTTGAGGTCTTGTTGTAAATATATATATGTTAGGTAGATAATAATACGGGAATTAATTAAGTAGCAACGCTAGTTAGTTCAGGCAGCAACTTTCATGATGCCATTTTATTAATAATTAAGCTACCGCCCCGCCCGCATCCATCCATCCATCAATGATTCAATATTATATTACGAATAACTTTACATACAATCGTGAATTGCGTAAATGTCGCGTAACCACTTTGAAAAATAGTAGGGTTCATTATTAAAAAATTAATTTTTTTTTTTATGTAGATCTCATATTTTATTCACTTTTTTCAAAGCGATTATGTAGCAGTTATACAATTCACAGTTACAAATATATTTTCTCTTATATTATTATTTGGAAAGCAGCACAAGTGTACGTACGTACGTACGTACCTTGAGCTAATTGATCAGTGGCTGTAAGCATCATTCCACTCCGAAAACGACACCGCTTTATTGTCAGCTACTTAAGTGCGCATGTTCCCGTTTTAACTGCTCCACCCGCCTTGATATTAATATAACCATCAAAACTAAAAAATAGTTACTGCTCCACCTGCATCCATTATTATATAGTCAATTATCATATATAGCTAATTAGAAGCGTCCGTCCAAGAGCTCAGCTCGATCTATTACCCATGAATCATGATGTCTTCCTCCCAACCCTTTTTACTTTTTTTAGACATTTTCCCAAAAACAGCATACAAGGTCCGGCCAATAGAGTCATCATGTAAACTTCCTATATAATGGAATCATGACCACTCTTTCTTTTTTTAAAGAAAAACTAAAAAAAAAAAAAAAAAGTAAGCCTTTTGATATATTTGCCACCTCTTTTTGCTCAAGTAAATACTACCTTTTACAACTAAAAACTTAAGCGGTTATAAGAAATTCCAAAACCAAACTTGTTTAAAAACAATAAGTACAAATTATTAATAACAATATAAAAAGACCATTCTCTAAATATGGGCAATCCCATTTTATCTAGATTAAAACCGTGACTAAGGACTCATTTGAGAAATGAGATAAAATGATAAATTTATGAATAGTAATGAAACGGTTTGAATTAAAATATTGATGTAGGAGGATCAAAGTCAGATGCTGCTGAGTTGTCAGATTGCACGTTGACTGCGTTGAAGTACCTTGAGGTGGCTAAATCAGCGCAAAGATGGTAGGCAATCGTGATCTTTTCTTGATTGTGGCAGTTTTGGGCACGTTTCGGTATTTTGGCCATAATTTTGACTACGGGTATCAGAATTGTGCATGTGCATCATTTTCGATGCCAAATTCCATTTTTTTCCCCTCCGAATTCATATTTTTAGTTATTTTTTGTCTTTTATGGTAATATTTCATTTACTATTTAGGAAGTGATTCTGAATCCGATTTGGACCAGACTTTTGGTAGAGTATTTCTTTTATTACGTATTTAATTTTGGCATGATTATTGAGATTTTGATATTTTTGGTAAAATTATGATACGGTCGATTTTTAGTTATTACAGCCCAGCTTGTGAGTTGACGGAACCATTCTTGAATTTTGATAATTTTGAATTGAACAATAGAGGCGTTTCTCTGTGTTTTTTGGTGATTCTCTTGTCTTCTTTCCTGCGAATTATCTGTTGAAACTAGCCTGCAGAATAATTATTATTCTGTCCGGCGTTAGATATTTTATTGGATTTTAGAAAATGAAAGAAAAAAAGTTGAATCAAAATATTATAAAGTTAAATATTCTTATAATATAATTTTTGTTTTTGAATTTAAAAACGTTGAATTGTTTTTTGTGTTTTGTTCGAAAATTTTGAAAAATTGTAATAATTAAATAAAAAAGTTAAACATTTGAAACATTAACACTAGTATTACTACCCCTTCTGATCAAGAAAATAGGCCACTTTTCTTTCACCAATACTTTTAAAACTACAGCTCAACCAACTCACAAATTCTTTATATATAATTCTTACCTGAATTCTACAGATAGACATAATGTGTAAGCTTTCAAGAGTTTAACCAAGTAATATTTAATCTCATTCATAATATATACATACACACTTTATATATATATATATATATATAACTATTAATTATAGAACTCATGACTATCTATCTCTCTTTCTAATTTGATCAAGTCCTAAAATCCGTACAATGATCATTTGTCTTTTATATCAAAGCTAAATTATCTAGTAGCTAGCAAGCTAGCTAGAACTCGTGTAATGTATGAGTTGAACGGCACAAAAGTGTAATTAATTTAATGCAAAAAGATCGAAAACGCTCAACATCATTGAATTAAATGGGAAATTTATATAAGTACTGATTCAATATATATATATATATATATATATAATTATTAGCTGCAAATAATTAAAACAGCTTCAAACTTGTCCTTTGGGCATAGTCATGGATAGATGGCCTAGAACATGAACTTCCAATTGGGAGCTGATCCCGATTCGATTCTCCACGCAAAAGAATTCACAAGAAAAGTCAAAGCTGCCACGTCTCACAACACACAGAAGCTCGGTACCTCGCTGCATGAAGCTATCTCAAAATAGCATCCATCCATTAGAAAACTACAACGAATTCTTATCTGATCGAATCATCAAACTAAACTGAACAATTGTTGTAGCCATTTATAAAACGCTGAATTATTTGCTGCTTTGATATATATATATATATATATATATGTATTTCAATGTCATCTTACAGGTAACATGATTAAGTTACTAAATTTGGTCTAGATCTCCTTTTGCTCAAGCATGCTAGCTAGCGTATACTGGTTTTCGCTACGGACACAGAAAATGTGGCAATTTTGTTTGGGTTCATCTGGTGTGACGCCGTGGTCGGTTTAATTCCCCCTTTTTCCCTCTATTTATATCCAAACATACAACTCCTGCTCTTTATCCAGACCCGACTGATCTCTTTAACCGTGTCTTCATTGAAACTAGCGAGCTAGCTAGCTTTCTCTGTTAAAATTAGTGTATTTGTTTATCTAAAACAGGAAAAAAAAAATGGCAGCAAATGATGTTCCATGTTGCGAGCCAATGTTCTGGGTGTATCTAATCATATGCGTGGTTCTTGTTTCATTTGCCGGGCTCATGTCAGGCCTTACCCTAGGACTCATGTCCCTTAGCCTGGTTGATCTTGAGGTCCTTGCCAAGGCTGGTCAGCCCCAAGATAGGAAGAATGCAGGTCATTAATTACCTTCCTTTTTCACTGATTAATTACTCTATTTATGGTTCGTTTTCCGAATAAGCATGCAATCTTGATGGTCTATACCTTGTTGGTCGCAGAGAAAATTCTCCCAATCGTCAAGAACCATCACTTACTCCTCTGTACACTACTCATAAGCAATGCCATGGCAATGGAGGTATATAGCTAATTAAGATAGATATATATATATATATATACTTTCACTTGTCATATAGTTTGCTGATCGATTTCCTATTATATATCTAAACCTACTAATTTGAACTACGTACGTACATGTCAAACAAGGCCCTTCCCATTTTCATCGATGCACTTCTTCCAGCTTGGGCTGCCATACTGATATCAGTCACACTTATACTTGCATTCGGCGAGGTAAATTCGATCATATATATAGACGTACTACGGATATCCATATGAATGTGTTATGAAGATGATTTATTTATCTGTTCCTACCTCCCATCCTTTTGATAGATTAATACCATCTCTGATCTTTTGGAATAATTTGGATTGGCTGTTTATGCTTCTAGAATATGAACTAAATCATGATGATCGCTAAATTCATATACTATATATAACTTTATATATTATACCTGTTTTATTTTCCCAGATTATTCCACAAGCGGTGTGTTCAAGGTATGGACTAAGTGTTGGTGCAAAACTCTCTTTCCTAGTTCGGTTGCTTGTCTTGGTCTTCTTTCCATTATCTTACCCCATTAGTAAGGTAATTTTGCATCTTTATGAATTAATGAAGATTATAATTAAATAGATATTGCAAGCAATAGATCATTCCCAAAATCAAAGGGATTGTTTGTTTAGAAATTAAATTAGCTAGAATACCTAATTAAAGGCTTCTAATTACTTATCATGTGGCATGCAGCTGTTGGATTGGCTACTTGGTAAAGGACATTCTGAACTTCTACGTCGGGCAGAGCTTAAAACATTGGTTGACATGCATGGAATTCTGGTTAGTTTATGATATCCATGCAATTGATTGATCCTTTCACTTGCAAATTTCATTTCATGAAAGCGTGAAAGTGATGCAAATGAGCTCATTTATTTTATTAATTTTAGGCAGGAAAAGGTGGTGAGTTAACAAATGATGAAACTACCATAATCACTGGAGCTTTGGATATGACACAGAAAAGTGCCATAGATGCTATGAAGCCCATCTCTGAAATATTTTCGCTTGACAGAGATTCGAAACTTGATCAGTATATATTTCTTAATTCCTATCCATATATATAGTAATTATATATCAATTTCCAACTTAAAGTCGATTTATTATTTACCTAGCTAGGCAAACAATGGGACTAATATTGAGCAAAGGACATAGTCGTGTGCCCATCTACTCTGGAAGCCCCACAAATATCGTTGGCCTTATTTTGGTGAGCACCAACTATTATATCTATTTTACTCACATGTATATATGCATGATGTATGTACGTTTACCCATATATATTTTTGATGTGTTATGTAACTAGAATCTATATATTCCTCTGCCTCTGTTTTAGGTAAAAGATCTGTTCAAGTTCCGTCCCGAAGATGAAACCCCCATCCGAGATCTTATTATCAGGAAAATTCCTAGGTTTGTAGCTTTTCTGTTTGATTCCCGTTTCAAAAGTTTTTGGACTAAAAAGACATTCATCATGTTGTATCGTGCATCAACTCATCAGCTAGCTAATGATTTCAGAATATTATCAGGAGATGAGTACTGTTTTGAATGCATGCTATGAATCAGCTTTATATATAATTCTTCTCAGACTTGTTTGTGATGAGTGATATTGGCATAAAATTATTATATTGTGATTAAATTTCGAAATGGTGACAGGATAAATCAGTGTTTACCTCTCTACGATTTACTGAATGAGTTTCAGAAGGGTCACAGTCACATGGCTATTGTCATAAAGGGTAAGAAAGGAGATAGGCCGGAGAGTACTCCACAAAACGAAGCCAAACCTAGCATCATCAATTTAAATATAAAGCATACACATGCAGTGACAAAAGGTGAGATCAATCGACGTTTTTCTCCTTAAATAACTATAAATATGCATCATTCTTCTGATCGAGCTAGCTAGCCATATATATATATATATATATATATATATATATATATATATATTTATATATGTGTGTCGTGGGAATTAATTAATAAGAATATAATGGTGAGTGAGCTAATTAATTACTGCTTGTTTTCAAGAACAGATCATGATCACCAGTTGGGTCAGAATGAGCGTCGACTTAATATCTCTGTAAACACAAACTGGAGTACTGATCATCACATGAGTACTACTGCAATTCAAATTCCCACATTAGATCATGCCAATGCCAAGCTCGGGAATAAACGAAGCCCACAATCAAAGAAAATATGGGAACAAGGAAATGGGAACATTTTAAATTATGAGGATTGGGAATCTCAGCTTCCTAATTTAGATGAAGAGGTCATCGGTATCATAACGCTGGAGGATGTCATGGAGGAGCTGTTACAGGTTCATGTATTAATTAAGTAATAGACATTCTGCTTATAATATATATATATATATATATATTATATTTTATAACCAAACATTTATTCATAAAGCATTCAATACAAACTATTTTGATCAATCCAAAGAGATTAAGCAACAAACATAGGAACATTGTCCCACCACATGTTAATATTATCAACAGTCCAAGCATAACAGGCTTGTCTATGAGCCACCTCATTCCCCATGCGATGTACATGTTGAATCTCAACCTCATGAAAATGATGCAGAAAGCCCTTTGCTTCCTTGATAAGATTACCATCTGCTGAAAAGGAATCCTGATCTCCTTTCATTTCTTTGATCATCAACAAACAATCACTTTCAATAACAATTTTGGAAAAATCCAAATAGACACAAAGTTGTAAGCCCCGCAGTAAAGCCAGCAATTCAATAGTACTATGATCCTCTACCTCATTTTCCATCTTACTAGCAGCCATCACCAACTTTCCTTTGTCATTTCTAAGGACAACACCCACACCAGCTTTTCTCAAGTCAAAAAACATAGCTCCATGAACATTTAGCTTGAAAAAACCCACTGGAGGTGGCTTCCAATAGCACATACTCTTTGTTATCTCGCCTGATGAATTCAAGAGATCCTTATGTGTTTTCTACAAAGACAAAGTATGATTAATAACCTAACTAGGCTCAATTAAGATTTTATCCATCTGCATTGTGTTTCTCCTAAACCACTGTCCCCAAGTTATAAGAAAGAACAAAGAGAAGTCTGAATTGGTTCCTTTTTCCAGCACATATGTAACCAAAGCCAAGAAATCCATTTCTGAATTCATATTCTGCATAACAGGCACATAAGTCTTCCACAGATCCCTGTGGCAGGACAAAAAACTAAGGCATGTAAAACATCCCCCGGTGCTGCCTTACAGAAACAACATATGTCCTCCACCTCAATTTTCTTCTTTTTAAGGTTACCAAGTGTAGGCAAAATATCTTTATAGGCTCTCCATGCAAAAGTCTTGATCTTTCTAGGTACCTGCATCTTCCAAAGCATTCTCCACAGTTTAGACTAATATGTACACCTAGAGCTTTCCCCTGACTTCTTTTTCATTCTTCTTGAATGAGCACTTCGACCACTAAAGTTGCCATTCTTTTCTTGAGTCCATATCCATTTATCCTCATATTGATTTGTTGACAGCATGATTTTCAGAATATCAGCAGCGACAATTGAATTAAAGAGAGCTCTAATGTGTCCACCTTCCACCATTTGGTCTCTTGATCAATGAATGTGTCCACCGTATCTTCCACATGACTTCCTTCATGCATTAAATCCATTTACTGCACCAAAGGCTTATGACTTGGGATCCATGCATCATTCCAGATTTTAATACCTTTCCTTGTCCCTACTCTCCATCTGCAACCCTCCAGTAGCCATCTTTTTGCTTCCCAAATCCCTCTCCATGCATATGAAGGATTTGCTCCTAGCTTAGAATAAAAAAAGCTCCCTTTTGGAAAATATCTTGCCGTAAACATTCTGTGTAGAAGGGTGTGATACCCCCATATGATATGGATAAGGGTAGGTGGTGTATGGGATCCCACATTGCTTGGGAAGGAGAAGTTCTTGCTCTTTATAAGGTTCTAGTGGGGCTCCAATTGTATCATTGACTAGTCCTTTTGGAGTATAGGTCATGTGGTTTGGGTCTTCCATTGGGGGCGTTACAAAGGGTCTCCTCATTTTGCAGTATCTTCCACCCTTGCTTAGCCAATAAAGTCATATTAAAGACCTTTAGTCTTTAAATCACATCCCTCCTCTAAACTTAGATTGACACATACGATCCCAACTCATCCAATGCGATCCCAACTCATCCAATGCAGTTTTCTCTCATTATTTTTCTGCCCCCACCAGAGTCTTGCCATCATCCTCTCCAAATCATTACAAAAACTAACAAGAATTTTAAAATAACTCATAGCATATATATGAAGGTATGGATAAGGCAACTGCTTATAAGATATATATATATATATATATATATATAGTCCAACAGTTCTTAGTTTTGATGGTTTGAATTAATTGCATATTACAATTAATTAATGTATGCATGCATCCGATCATTAATTATGCTTGATGCTTTTTAGTTTCTACTTGTGCAGGAGGAAATTCTGGATGAGACCGATCATGAGTATGTTGATGATCACAAGTAATCAGTACTGCTTTCATTTACTACATATATAATTATTCATATAATTTTGGCTTAGTTATGATCACTTGACTTATATCGAATAATCTTTAATGTTGTTTATATCATGTATTAATCATGACTCTACTAGCTGTGTCGTCTATGATCTATCCAACAGGTTTAAAAATATGACACCTTCATCAGGGTCAATATCATCTGATCCTGCAGCAGCATCGGCTTCTCATTTTCAAAGGCAAACTTCCATGGCGTCCCCAGTACTTTCTTCGTATCATAATACTCCATTATCTTCATATAACCATTCTCCGATACTGCATTCACCAATTTCCGCATATCTTCGTCAATCTCCAACATCTATTAAACCAACTCTATCTCCTTCCCCTGAAAAATGCATGCCAAATTATCAACCAATTTATGCAGGTGGTGCTCGCTACTCACCATCCTTGCACAAGGTACGTACGTCCAAATATTCAGCATTAATATGTTTTTCTTTTTTTGGGTGAAATCGTTTCTAGCTATCAAGTGAACATGACTGACATTTAGTTCTTGAATCGAAAGGTTTCGAGGATGCTGTATGAGAAGCTGAGGCAGCCTGATGATGCTCCTTGATTAGATCAGTTCGGAATTAGGCGTCGATCGATCGATCGATATGCATGTCTGTTACGTTAATCTTTTTTAATTGATAAAAGCACTTTGAAGAATCATGAATTTGAAACAAGTACTAGACTTTCTTAATTAGTCCAGAATAAAACGTGATTTATTATATCCAATAATCGTTTAAACGAATTAGTTATTACATTACGTACCCTCCTTATACATACGTGCGTACCCATTGGAATGGTTAAACCAACAACATTATTCATAATTATTAGTACGTACTGGTGCGTTATGCATTGTTGGTGACTGTCAGACTGAATTTGTTCGATTTGATCACTCGTAATCTGCTGTTAAGAGCTTCAAGAAATAAATAGGGATTAGGTATTCAAATATATAAGTCGTTATAATAATATATAGCTAGCTAGCTAGCAACATGGGTTAATATATATATATATATATATAGCTCCCCGCATGTCCTTGATACAAAAAGATATCCCAAAATCAACTTGTACAGTAAGGATCATTCGAGAATTCTAGCTGTTACTGTAGTATAACTTTATCAGTGAAGATTTTCTATAATTTTCCTTAAAAAGATAATTGAAATATTGCTATATATCATCCAAGGTCAAATCAATCAAGAGAGTTGTTTTTATTTTGTTTAATAAGAAACGACATCCAGGATGTTATTTTGATACAAGTCTTAAAAAAGATAAATATTGTGCAGGCCTTTGAAAAAAGTAATTAAGTGGGTCTTATTGAAAAATAATAAATTTTTTTACATTTTTTATGGTAGACTCTAATTTTTAAAAATAAAAACTGTGTCTCCTGGTTCCGGAGGCAACCCTCCCTGTCGTGAATACTTTATCATACCGTGCCCTGCGGGCATGGGCCCTTCATGCCGATGAGGTGAGTCCTCCAGTATATTCTCCCAAAATCGTGCGAATTTTGCCTATCAAGGTACCTGTCCTGACCGGGCTCCGACGCCATGAGCTCCTTTAGGCCTCCCTTTTGGCCCTTGGGCTCTTACTCCGCGGGGGCCTTGGGCGGCCATTTGCTTGTTGTGCCGATGTTTCGTCCTCCTGACGTCTCTGTTCCAGCAAGTTCCCGAATTCTCTCATCCTCTGTTTCAATGTATAGCAATCCTCGGTCCGATGCAGTATCTATTCCTCTTCTGACCTCGTTGAGGTTCCTCCTGCGAGCTCGAGATGCGGTTGCCTTCCACAGCCATACTCGTATGCGCGCATAGTCGGCCACACGGCTGGGCCGGCACCTCGTTTTTTCGTTTGACTTCCTGTTCGCCCATCTTGTTTCCTTCACGGGTTGCCCGTGGCTTTCTTGTCTGCCTGTTCCAGCTTTGTTTTCCGAGGGGTTGTAAAAGCTCGGACGGAGTCCTCGATGTTGATAAAGTAGTCGGCTCAGTCCATGAACCCTCTCAGAGTCGTGGGGGTTTTTAGTACTATCTCTGTCATGAATGTGTTCCATGGCCAGATCCCCCCTAGGAGGGCCGCCAGGGTGATCTTCTCATCCTGGTCGTCCGTGGTCATATGCTCTCGATTAAATTGGGAGATGTATGACTTCAGGTTCTCGTCGTCACATTGCTTTACCGTTAGGAGGTAGGCGGCCAGGCATCTCCTCCTCCTGCTCGCCATGAACTGTGTTAAGAAGAGTCGAGCTAGCTCGCCAAAGCTGTCGACGGACCCTAGGGGTAAGGATCTAAACCAGGCTCTTGTCGCACCCCTCAACGTTAACAGAAAGCCTCAGCACACAACCTCTTCGATACCTAAGTTAGTTTGGGTTCTAAACTTGTAATCAGTGTGAGCTTTCGATCAACGTATCTATGTGTTTTTGCCCCCAAGGGGGGAGATATTTATACTTGGCAGGAGCGATCCCTTATAAGGCTGATCGTAATGGTGCCACTTTGTACCCAGGTCGCGTCCTCTGCCAACTCCCTACCACGTGACAGACCAACCATGTCTGATCGCGGTGACCGCTAACAACCCTGGGTCCTTGTCGCGGCCTGCCTGCCTCCGTCCTTTATTAAATGTGTCGTGGCCTTGGTCAGGCGCTCCCGTCTTCCAGGTCTTGTCCAATCGTCGGTGCTCAGGGGCTTAGGTTGTCCTTGACCCTCTGCATGTGATGTGTCGACCAATAGACGTGTCAGGTCTCCTGGCTTAGTCTCCATGCCCCGCGCGTGCCGCCCTGCAGCTTTATGGCTCAACCTGGGCCCTCCCATTCTCTTACCAGGTTGTCCTTAAGCCCACCCATACCGCATGGGCTGGGCTTGTTTGGTCGGGCCCATCACTGAGAACAACTCCCCTCACAATACTAGTATCGAAATATTCTATTTTAATGCTTCAATCGAAACAAAATTCAAAAAAATTTGGTCGAGGCTCCGTTTAGATTCAGAAATAAGTCAAGATAGTTTGTGAATAGTAGAATAAAATATTATTTTTTAATATTATTATTATTTTGAAATTTGAAAAAAATTGAATTGTTTATTATATTTTGTACATAATATTTTCAAATTTATAATGATGAAATGAGTTGAGGTGAGTTTTCAATTTAAATGAGACCATGTTTGAGTTGAGATGAATTGATAATGATGAATTGAAATGAATTTATTATAATTATATTGACTACAAAAGAGAGACCTAAAGACTTCCATGGAATGGCGGGCTGTCCTCAACCTTCAAAGGGACCTAAAAGCGCGTCAAAATCGGAATGATTGATCTTTGTAGCGGGTGGGGTATGCTTGCAGGCCCTGATGACCTATACAATATACATGTATATATCATCAAATCGATTAAAGAGATTGGTGATAGAGACATTTTATCACTTTTTTTTCATTTTTCAAAGCAAGGTGGAAAACTACTTTAAAATAAACTGTCATGTGAATAATATGAATTTCCTAATTAATTAACATCATTAATTACCACACGATAGTTTAAGTGTGGTAAAGATTCTTAAACAGAGAGAGAGAGAGAGTGGGCAAACAATCTATATGCTCCTTTTTAATAACAGATCCGAAAAGAAAAATAAAATCAACTTCTCCATTAAAATAGAAGCGAAAGCTACATATATACAAGACACTTGTATAAAAGCTGGCAGCCTGGCACTCAACTTGATCAACTTTCTTGTATAAAAGCTGGCATTCAACTTGATCAACTTTCTTAATTAGCTTTTTATTTAGAGTAATTCTACTTAACCGCCACTGTTCACGCAACCTCCCCACTCCATCCGACATGGCCCTTCTTTTTTTTTTTTTTTTTAACATAACCCACATTTTGTTTTCAATTCCCCCCGCGGGGCTCCCCCTGCGCATTTTGCTCCCTTGCTTCCCCTGCGTTCTCTCGTCCCCTGCTTCCCCCGTTTTCTCTCATCCCCTCCACTCTCCCAGCCAGCTCGTTCGCCCCTCAGCCTCTCCCCACTCCGTGTGGCTACATTACTCTGGAAGTTTGTGGCTCCATTACTCCGGCACCGTGTAAAAAATAGTCTCCATTGTTCACACAACCTCCGTACGGCTTCTCCAGCTTCACCACTTCTGCATGGCTTCTCTCCTCCGCTGGGTGCTGTATTGTAGCTGCCGAGAGCCACCGTACGTCTTACAAGGGTAAGAAAATAAATTAAAGGGTTTTTATTTTTCTCTTTTGGTTTCATCTCTCATTTATAGCAGTACTCATTTTTGTGTGTTTATGCGTTTATGAATCTGTGATTTTATGTTTGTTTGATCTGTGTTTTGTGGGATTTTTTAGTTGTTGATGTTGTACGTATGCCACTGATTTTTTGGTTGTTGATAACATTTTAAATGAGCGAGATTATACTTTGCAATGTCCGGGCTTGCTAAAAGAAAGATTAATTTTAATGGAATGATTAGCAATATTTATTGAGAATAATAGAAGTCACTTATTCCAGGATAAAATATCACATATGGCCACACCTGCCTGATGGCTAAATTGATTAAACCCCAATTTCAAGTTGAGATAGAAAAAAATAGGATGTTCGAGAATTCCTCAAAGCTAGATTTGAGTGGTTGGAATTTGTTTTCTGATAAGTAGACTGGTTGGAATATAATGGGTACTAGTTCAACTTTATTGGCTTGTAAGTGAGATGCTCGTAGTTTTGCTACTTTTATAGATACAAGTGGAACATAATTGATTTGTTTGTAAGAATTTTGGGCATTAGGTACTAAATTCCTTTTTTGACTCCAGGACCACATTTTTTAATACATTTGAGTGGGGTGAAGGATGGCTTCCCATGTTTCTTTTAATATTCCATGTGGTTGTATGGTTTACATTTCAATTAATTCAATATGTTTATCTTTATGCAGTGATTTACAAGTCCAACTATAGCACGGCATCACTTCTAGCGCATTGACTGCATCTGATCAAGACCTCAAAGACTGACAGCTTGTCATCATGCATATATTAATTTCTCGAGACAAGTAATCTCCCAATCAAAAAAATTTATATAAATAAATTTATAATTTATATAATTTTATTAGATATATTTTATAATAAAAATAATTTTACAATCTAATATATTATATCGGTCGTCCAACTCCTACCCTTGCTAAGATTAGCCGATCCAAAGTTAATTTTATAACAAGTAATGCGTTTGCACATCAAACTAACAACTAGCAAAACTCTTTGTACATGCTGATTTTGCCTCTGAGTTCTCCAGATTTAGGATGGAGTTGTTAGAATTAATGTGTCTCCACTCCATTCATTTCATATTCCCTCTTGAGTTGTTAGAATGATGTTTGTTTTTCTTTCTTTTTCTAAATTTCCACGCTGATTTGCCCCCTGGCCTCTCTTCTTTTTTTTCCCTTCGTTTTCCTACTTGATAATGAATAAAGTCAGTCAAGTTGGATAATAAGCCATGAGCATATATATATATATATAAAGAGGATAAGATGGAATCAGCCAATCAAATACATTGTCTTACTCGTTATATGTTTCGTGGTCACATACATATGGCTCAACAGTCACATAAAAGTTGCAACTTGCAAATGACCCATCAACTCACCTCAAAGGGAGACCAAGTTCATTAGTTTATTGCAATTCATTTAAAAAATTAATATGTATCTCTTAAACATCTGGAATATATATATATATATATTTATTTTTTTTAATATGATAATTTTTAAGTTAAAATTCTAATATATATATATATATTTATCACTTAGTTAATAGATACTTATAATTTATACAGATGTAAAAATCAATTTAGAAGAAAAAAACATACATGCCAAAAACAGACATTTTAGACTGTTTTCCTTTTCTGCTTTAATTAATATTAATTTGGATCGAGTTGGTAGTACGGGCCAGATATGTCATAAATTAAGATTACATTTAATCTAATTATAATATATATATATATATATATATATAATTCTTGCATGGTAAGGCTGAATCACTAGCTTAAACACCTGAGTTTTTTAAATTGGTTGAAAGAGACATCAGTGATTCCTATCATGACAGGTGGGTGGAAGTGATGTGCACATGAAGTTGATAGTTATTTAAACCTCATGTCTCCGTTAAGACATGATGAATGAAACAGGAAACCAGGGAGCTCTCAGAAAATTACTGTGGTCTACACCCTACAGGTGTTTGCTGCAATATCCTGTATGCAATATTATCTTGAAGTTTTGGGAAATCTTACAACTTTGAAAAATACTCCAAACTTCTCCATGTTTGCACAAAATGGTAAGGGGAATGATTCAAAACTAGTATGGTTGTTCAACTTGATGATAGAATTCATTCTTTGATGATAGAATTCATTCTTTTCTTGGCGAATTATAAGTATTTGAATACTAATTAATTAACTACTTCAATTCGGAGCTGATCATTCACTCATCAATCTGCAAAAGCTGTCGACCCTCCATTGATGCAAAACAGAGCTTTCGAGTACAATAGTAGTATATATAATCTTCCATTGATGCAAAACAGAGAGTACTAAAATATGTAAAGATTCCAAGCAACACAAATAAAACTTCAAACAACTCACCATCGTCTACTGTACATTAGACCCCTCCCTATTTCTTGAACATCAACCTCCTTTCGGACATAAATTCAGTACTGAGATCACCGACTTGTTTTTATTTTATTTTTTTCTCATTTTATATATGTTGAATATAATTCTTATGAGATCTAAAAATTAACAAATGACACAACCGTTAGGATCCTCCTCTACGCTTCTTACAAAATAATGTTGGGTCATGTGAGGATAATAGGCTTGGTAGAGCTTCACAAGCTCAGCCGCCTCGTCCTTCTTTTTCTCATCTTTCTTAGGCTCTTCTTTCTTCGGTTCTTCCTTCTTCTTCTCGGGCTCTTTTGCTGGTCCAACAGAGACTATCTCTGTGGGGTAGTGCTTCCTCAGCTTGCTTACTATATTCACCGGATCGACATCCCCGATCACCGTCAATTTCTTGTCCTTCATGTCCATGGAGATTGAATCAACACCTACAGTACAGTAAATAGAATTCTGTTTTTCAGTTTGACATGATCCTTAATTTTACGATCTGGGTGTTATTGCCAAGGAAAAGAAATTAAGAAAGAAATCAAATGAACCGATTCTCGATACCTGCCAAACAAAGAATTCATAGTAGAATTACAAGAAAGTTAACAACTGATCTATACCTTGAAGACCAGAAACTACCATCAGGGCCTTCTTCTTTGCTTTCTCATCATACACTTGCACTGTCAAGATCACTTTCTGTCATAAAACGTGATTGAAATCTATTAAAACCGAATGTATCGAAATATATCGGAGAATTATATATCAAAAAGATGAGTCACCAGTTATACATGAATATACAAGTTAATTTAAAGAGAGAGCCAAAAAGGGTTTTGTGTGAGATTCATACCTTCATTGCTGAAAGGTTTGAGGGATGCAAGAAGTATCGGATAAAGTTGGAGATGAAATTCAAAGCCAAGAAAAGAAGAATATTACAGAATATATCTAGGAGATGAAATGCGATGGACATGGAGACTCCGGAAGGACCTTGGAGGCTTTTTATAGTGAGCGGATCGGAGGAAACTAAAAAACGAGTGCGGTCTGAGTCAACGAAGTCAAGATCAGGTAGCTGACTGTATGGGTAGGACCGCAAGTATTGTGCTTCGAGGAACCTACACACGGCCAACAATCAGCTTGAGCTTGTGATGCATGCTGAAGCAATATTGCGCACGCTTTCTTTTACTTTTCAAGTATTTTTCCAAAAACTGTTAAAAAGACCCGGTCCGTTTCAAATCCCTTTTTTACATTTACCGCAAACGTAAGCCTAAAAAGTCTGATGACACCACTTTCCAGGAAGCATTCAAATCTGACACTCTAAATAATCGTTTGGTCAAGTGTTCACATCCATCTCATCGTTTGGTAAAGTTTTCTTCTTGACCCTTATTTCACGCATGCTAGTTCCAAATTGGTTTCCAGTCCCTGAAATTGGTTTCGCAATTCAATATATATACGCATTTCACGTCATCACTTCTTCTTTACGTGAATTTCATATTTATTTATTTTTTTAAAATAATTATACCGTACTTGCATACTCACGACTTCTCTTATACATGTGAGTTTTATATTTATTTATTTTTTTTAAAATGACTGTACGACATTTACATCATCATTATTTCTATTACATGATAAGTTGATATGGCAGGGCAGTCAGTCAATATTGTTCTCTGAGGCGGCCCAATCCGGTACTATAACGCGTCCAAATTAGATGGGTCTACAAGTTAATTATATATATACTTGTCTATATATTTGACTGCGATTGATCGGGAAGTAGGATATTACATAAAGGCATATATATATATATATACACATTAATAATGGTGCATTCAATCAATCGTTTTGACCCATTTTAATTTGTGTGGTTTTTGGACCAGGCGGCTGCTTCATTTGATAGTCATAATTATATTGAAGAGCTATATATAATTATAATAAATAATAATAATAATTAAAAGGTGATTAAATTGGAAGTTCCTTTTTGAGAAATTCTATTTACAATTCTCAAGTGGGGATTGCATGTGCAGACACATTATTAAATGAGAGAAAACATAATTTTAGGAGGGATAATTTTATAATTTTAAAAAATTTTAAAGTTAAAATAGCCTAAACTTGCATTGCAGTATCTATTTAGAGACTGTACCTAGCATTGCTCCTCATTTTTTCCCAATATTTCTGTAAAGTCAATATAAATAATTTCTTTTAGTGGTAGGATTTTTGGTAATAGGTTAGAATATTGCCCTTCTCGATCTCCTGATTGCTGAAATTTTTGGCTCTCCATCGGAGGGGCATCCCTACCACTTGGGGCAATTGTTTTTTTGGCTCTTCAAAGGCCATCGATCGGAGTACGTAGCTAGAGTACTATGTTTCTGTTCTTACTTCTTACATGCATATATATTGCCTTGCCCCCATCTCTTCATCATGATGATGAAAAGGTGTATCAAGCAGCATATTGTGGACTAGTTTACGTACTGATAAAAAGCTAATTTGTCCGCTATTTATCTTCTTCGATTGGACATAGATTTTAGTGGTCAACGATCAAGGAGAAGGTTTCAAACATCAATATATATCAAGGGTCTTAATACACACATATCTAGAGAGATTTGTTGTAATTTTGATTGTATGTAATATTTAAGAATAATGTTAAGTATAAAATTCTGCACAAGTTTTTGTAAATTACATTTTTTTTAAAGTTTGATCCATTTTTCTACGAAAATTTGTTTGGAACTTGTCTATTTGAGACATATACAAATCATTTCTCAATATTTAATTTAAAGAATCAAAGTTATTTTATAGATGTCACGACGGCCTGGATGTAAATATATTATAGCCGAAAAGTTACATAAGTTTTTATAAAAGCTTTTTAGATATTATTTTATATGTTTGAATTAAGATATTTGTTAAAAAAATAAAGAAAAAAACAAATATTAATACTATTTGATAAAAGTAGTTGGGCCGGCCCATTGAAAGATTTTCACGATATCGTTGTTGTTTTTTCAAGTTTTGTAAAAGTTATTTTTATATTTTGCTTATGGTATAAGTGGAAGTAAGATATTTTAAGTTTTTGAAATTGTTTTTATTTGTCAAACGTCATGATCACTTAAGTGTCTATACGAGGAAGATCAGTTCAAAATAGACATACCCATTAAAAAAAAAAAATCAAAAAAGAAATAGAGTGATCTCACTCACCTCCACTAAAGACTAAAGAGGAATTGAAAAAAGATTAGTGTAAAAAGAAAGCAGAAAGAAGACAAATTAACCATTATTAAATTGATAGAAAAACATGTTTTTAAAGCGACTGTCCTCTCATTGTCGTCAACGGTACCATATCACGCGGTAACTCAGAGAAAAACAAGTCATAATAATTATAAAAATAAATAAAGAGTAATGTTACATACAGTCGTGAAACGTGCAAACGACGTGCAGCTGCTTTGAAAAATATTGAGATTTATTATTAAAAAATTAATTTATTTTCATGTGGGTCTTATATTTATTCACTTTTTTCAAAGCGACTGCACGACGCTTGCACACTCACGACTATAAGTATCATTTTTCATAAATAAATACGTTCAAAACAATACATTTTCGCAAAATCAAGGAACATACAAGTCTAGACCTTTGGAACATGGTTCGCGTGATTCATGAAAATAAAAGAAATGAAAACGGAAAAATAAAATTATTTGTACTTATTTCTTGTTTAATAGACACAAAAACTACTACAATCCAGTACCATCATATATATTATTAAGTTTAATTTTGAAAGTAAACTTGAGTTGACACAGAGAAAAAAAAATCAAGAAATTATTAAAAACAAAGATATTTAAGAAAAAGAGAGAATAAACAGGCATATTAAAAATTACAAAAAAAAAATTATGTAAATTCATTTTAGATTTTAAAATTATATGAATGTCATCTAGATTTAAATTTTATAACAATGTCATCCAAACTCAATAAAATTATAAAATTGTCATTAAAAAAGTTCAAAATGGAATATAGTTTGAAATTTGTCAACAAGGACTGGAATTGGCTGAAAGCCTGAAACGGGTCGAAATTTGGAACGAAATGGGAAGAGAATGTATGATGTACTAGGTACTACATTGGAACGGAAAATTTCAGCCAAAATGAAACGGAGTTCAAAACTATGACCTAAATCAAAACTAAATGATATACAATTAAATTAACGTTGCTAAATAAAAAAGTACATATCTAATTAATGAAAGTGTTCTTTTACCAATACCCTTACACCGCACACCTTCCAGTAGTTGCCAGCATGTCAATTTTTTTTCCTAAGCTAAACGCGTGCGCCCTTAGACAAAGTCTCAAATCGAAAAGAGCCTAGAAAGAGAGTGTCTGTATTTCTTTCTTCTGAAAAGAGAGTCTAAAAAGCAGAAATGGTTTTCGCAAATAAATGGGTTTCTAAAAAGTCCCAAATCGAAAAAAGAAAAAAAAGGGTGACATTGAGCTATAGAAATGGGTTTCTCAAAGGATGAGAAATCAAAAAGAGTTTTGAGGGGTTTGAAGACTCTGTTCTTCTTCATCACCATGTTAATTTCTTTGTTGCTTTTTCAACACTGGTTCTTTTGGTTGTAGCGGATATTGTGCTTCCCCTGTGCTTCTTTATGCTTTTCTTTCTTTCTTATGCTCCTTTCTCTTCACATTTCTAAGACTGCAATTTTTGGTATTGTCTCATTAATATACCTCTCATATCCTTCATAAGATCAGCAATCATAATCTATAAGTATAAAAGAAGAAAAAATTGTAAAAATCGTTTTCAACCATTTTGGATCCAAAAGCAAAGCAACATGTTTTTAACAACCTAATTGGTTTTTTTACTGATATTCTTCCATTTTTACAGGTGGTTATAGCTTGTGTGAGGGCCAAGGATTTCACGAGGACTGTATTTAGGAATTACAACGATGTGTTTGGATTTAACGAATTTGGAGATGGGGGAGAGATTCGAAGGAGTGCGAATTTTTGGTTTATGAAATTAAGAAAGAGAAGAGAAGTAACAGAGAGGAAAGTTGGTTTAACTAAGAGAGAGGAGAGACAAACATGGGGGTAGAGAGAGAACCATAAGAGCATCCCCATCTGGCTCTCTATACCCATGTTTTCTCCAAAGTTTAGGGTTTACATTTGGGAAAGATCCTAAATGCACCCTCCATCCGGCCCCCCAAAATAGGGTTTAGGTTAGTACAGTGGCAGCCACTGTACATCCCATTTTTCCATTCCGGTTCCTCAATTTCCACTTTCATCTGGCTCGCACTTTACTTCCTACTGTGTTGCAGTCGTGTCCCCATCCGACACCCCCTTCGATCGTCCTCTCCAATAAGTGTCTCCACCTCTTACATGCACACTCCAACACACACACAATCTCTCTCTCTCTCTCTCTCATGGGAATGCTCTGGATCTCTCTCCTTTGCTTCCCCATATGGCAACACCTCGATCGGATTATACACTACTACTATTTTCTTGTTTACCATTTGATATTATACATTACTGCTATTTTATTGTTTACCATTCGATATTCTAGTAATGATACTGGGTCTCAGTCACCATCGGGTCGCTTATTCGATTATCTTTGAGTCACCACTATGCATTTCCTCTCCATTGTCTCTGATTTCCAAGCAAAAAGCTCTCGGTTAATGTTTGTGATTTTGTCTGTAATTTTGGTTGTGACTTCGGCTATGAGTGGGGTTGTCGATTGGCTATGATGACCATTATTTGTGTTTGTGATTACCATCTTGGCTTCATAAAGCTTCTATGCTCGTGTTTTGGGGCTTTGATAGATTGTCATGACTCTTTCATTTTCGTAGTGTAGTCATTATGTGATTTCCATTGTCTCTGATTTTCATTACTGCTCTCGGTTGTTGGTTGTCTGTGATGACCATTATTTGTGGCTGTCATTAGGGCTGTGATTACCGCAATGGCTTCATAGAGCTTCTATGCTCGTATTATATGGATTTAACAAAAAATCATGACACTTTCATTTCCATCGTACTAATTGTAATAACCCGTTAGAAATTCAATGGTGAAATTTCTATAGGTTTTAGGAACCTCGTGAAAACCCCATAAGGTTTTACGAATCTAACAATCGCATAGATTTTAGTCTATCAACATAGTTAGTGTTATTACTCATTATGGTGCTAGAAATGAGATTTTAATTATTTGTGGTAGTTAGAACAGTCAGAATGCGTTATGGTCTGAACCATTAGACTCAGTTGATTATTTAGGATTTTTCAATGCTAAGTTTATCATTCAATTTACCGGAAAGAATAGTATTAGACAATTGGCACCATGATGAACGTTTGATAGAATTGAAGGAATTAAGGTGTGAGATCATGTCACCTAAACAAAAATCATATTCCATCCGACTAATCAAATTGTGCCAAACCAAAGAAGATTTACACCCTAGTAAACTCCTATATGTTTGGAATCCAACTAAGAACCCAAAAGTGTGGTGGAAACCAAAATTCTAAGCGGTTTTATTCAAATCATAAAGTTGACCTCCAAAATCTAACCGAATCGATTTCTAGCATTGTGCTTAATCAATTGATTAAATTATTTTCACATGCTATTAAGCCTTCAAATTTATGTTAGAATATCATTATACAACCTTGTTAACCTTGGATAATTGATTAGGTCAAGAGAAATTGGATTTGAGCTTGGCAACCCAAACCCTCTTAAAACTCAAAATTTAGGCCCATTCGATTAAGGCCCATTAAAGCCCACGAGTTTGGCCTCTTTGGCATTGATTTTTGACTAAGATATTTTACCCTCCACATGGCTAATTAGATTTGTTCAAAATTGTTCAAGAGTAACCTAGAAGGTTCATGAAGTGAAAAGCTAAAAAGTCACCTCACTCTTTCACTCCTACACTCCACTTAGAGAAACAAATCTTGGTTGATATTTGTATTTTTTTACTGGAAGAAAAGATCAACACTCAGCCTCCATTCAAGATTTATCATCTTCCATAACTAGTACAAAAAGCCCTCCAAGCCCCTTCCAATGAAAATCATCTATCATTTATACTTTGCTTTGATATAATACAAAAGACACTCTCGAACAGTTTTTCTGAACTCCTTAGCACGCCTAATTCGAAACTTTTGCAAGTATTTTCTCACAAAATTTCCTTCATGTAAGTTGTTCCTGTTTTAGTCTAGTTTATGTGGATAGCTTATTAGTTCCATTTGGAGATCATTTATTCAGTTCAATATTGTTTAAATCCCAGAAAGGTCATTTTGGGTGATAAACTGGAGAGTATGTCATATTTTGGAGTTTTTTATCAAGCTACTGGATTGATCTTGGTCTAAACTTTTTATGGAGTATTGTTAACATGGGTGTATGATCATTGGTTGAGGAGTTTTTGCATGATTAAAAGCTATGGTGAAAGATTTTCTTAGATCTAGAAACTTCGAATCTAGAAGAGGAAAAACAGTTTATGTTTTGAGAACGTTTAAATCTTTTATAGTCTAATCTTATTCTAATGGCTTTAATATTTTTATTTGAGGATCCTATGCCACTTATATACATGTTAGAATGTTGTTTTGAATATATTTGATGTAAGTTTCAAAGATATGAAGTTTTATGCAAGGAAATATTCGGATAGGCCAAGTGATGATATTCTTGGCTAAATTCATGTTTTGGTTGATTTTTAACCATGTGATTTTGAGTTTAAAGCTTAGATCTGTTTTAGGACACATTTTTAAACCATGTTATGTTTTGGTTTGAAAATTTAATCTTTTTAAGTCTTGGATCAAGAGGATGATCAAAACAAGTTAGCAACAAAAATAAGAGAAATAACCTATGTAAAGTTTCGACTTTTATAGAGTTTTAATGTTATGTTTAGTTTTAAATTTTTATGAATTGACATTTGAGTTTAGAACAAAATTTACATGAGGTATGTAAATTTTGGTAGTTTTTGAAGTTAGGATACAAAATCCTTAAGTTAAGACTAAAATGGTCATTTTCCCACATGTAGAGGATAAAATGGTAATTTTACTCTAAATTAATATTTTTCCATATTTATAATTATTAGTGATTAAGTTATAACTTTTAAAAATTATTACTTTCAATTCCTCGTGATCGCTCTTGAGTTTTGTCCAGAAACGCGCAAATCGAGGTAAGTTAGCTTTTAACTTACTATCAGTTTAATGTGTATGGGTGATACGTAAAGGAACTACAGTGTATGTATATATGTTATCATATGTGTCATGCTAAGTCATTACATATTTATCTGTTACATAGAATTTATTTTGTCACAAATTATTCATCTGTTACACAAGATATTATATCACGTATTGTTATACATTGCTATACATTACAAGTAGTGTGGATACGTACAGTCTAAGGAGGTTTTATCTAAGGAAATTAGATCTTAAGCGGGACCATTGTGATCCCTCCAATTTTTCTTAAGAATCTTGAAATTTTATCTAGGAAATAACAATCTTTCTTGGGAACTTACTTAGTAAGTACTATTCGTTTCTGCGGTAAAATTCATCAAGACAATATCATGAAGAAATGGAATATCATGTATGTCATGTAATGTAATATTTCATGTTGCAAATATGTTATGTTATCTGTTACATGTTATGTCATGTTACAAAATTTTGTTTGTTACATATTATGTCGTGTTATGAAATACTTCTATCTCAAGTAAGTCATATCTTATTAGTTACGTTCAATTCATGTTGTGTTACGTAGGGCTTTTGTGCTTTCGTATTCAAGTCACGTTTCATCTCAAATATAGTTTGTGTATTTCAAGATCAATCATGTCAAGTTATTCATGTCAACCATGATCCTAAGTGCTAGGATGAGAAAATATCCTAGTGAAACGCCTTTGTTCACACTAGAGTAGATGTGAAATTTTCTAGGTTGATGAAGTACAATCAACAGGTTGCGAATGGGGCCTAACGCCGATGGAGCCACATTTCATTTCAATGATTCATTCGGCCACAACAACTATGGAGTATAAAGTATGAGGTCACAACAATTGTGGCCCATACATTACGTGAGACACAATAATTGTGACATGCAAAATACATTGGGCCACAATAATTGTGGAATATGTATTAACGCACTCACAGCTGATGCAAATACCTTTGTTATGATGCAGTAATCGATAGGACACATAGCTCTAGGGGACTCATGTAGCACCCACATGTTCACGTTTATCAAGTTAAATGAAAAAGAATCTAAGTTCATGTTATGTTCAAGTTTAGTTCATGTCATGCTAAGTCAAGTTTCAGATCAAGTACATGTCAAGTAAGTCAAGTTCATGATATGTTTCAAGTTCAAGTTCATGTTATGTTTCAAATTCATGTCACGTTAAGTCAAATCTCAGATCAAGTTCATGTCAAATAAGTCAAGTTCAATTCATTCACGTTCATACTATGTTTCAAGTTCAGATTCAATTTATATTATGTTCAGGTTCATGTTATGTTATATGTCAAGTTATACCATAATTATTTATGACTTTGATTATACATTCATATTCTTACTACCATGCATGCATCATTAACCTGTGTGTAGGTTTTCTGTTAACTCACTGAGATTTGTAATCAAATTTCACTATAGTAGTCCAAACTATCGTTTCCCCTAGAATGGTAGATCTTGTTACAGGACCTAAAGGAGAACCGGAATTCGACCAACTAAACACAGTCGACTAAGCGATAGTGCGGCTTCAAGGTTAATATAGTAGTTAACTTGAAATATTACTTGTACTATGGGGTTGCATCTCCAGTACTCTTTTGATCATAACTAGTTTGGATTAGCGTTATGATCTCAGTTGTTTAGTATGTCTTTATGTATGAAGAATGCTTTAAGTATTTGAGATATTTTCAGTTTGGTGCATAGTATTGCTAAAGAAAAAAATTATTCACTACGAATATTGCATAATGCTAAATGCATCTTATATGTCATGAACGAAGGCAGGTAACCGTGTGTTGCATGTTTTGACGCTTCAAATGTTCATCCAATCCCAAGCGGAATTTGGGGGCGTCATACTAATTTTGTGATTTTCATAGAAATTTAATTTCCATTATTGCTCTCGGTTCTCGGTTGTTGGTTGGCTATGATTACCATTATTTCTGGCTATGATTGGGGCTTGTGAATTTTCTCTTGGCTTTGTAGAGCTTTTATGCTCCTGTTTTGGGGTTTTGATAGATTTCCATGACTCTATAATTTATATTGTATAGATTCTATGATGTTCACTGCCTTTGATTTCCATTATTGTAAAGTGTTGGCTATGATTACCATTACCATGACTGTGATTTGGGTTGTGATTGACACTTTATGTAATGTATAGACAATGTGTTTAGCATTCGATTGGGGTTGTCGTTGAGGTTGTATATGTAAGTGCAAGGGCTGTGATGATGGTAGGATTGTTTAGTGTGCGAGTGTAATGTCAGTAGCTTTAATAAATACTCATCGATCAGTATGGTAGGGTAACTCAGATGACCCTCTTTATTGTGAAATTTTCACAAAGACAACCGAGATGTGTAGCCATCCTATCTTATGCCCTTGAAATTGTACTATTCTGAGTCTCCATGATATGTAAATATAACCTGTTTTTGGCTTTGGTTTTATGATTTCTTGGCTTAATTGGTTGGGTGTGCATGGGGGCTTTGCCCTTGTTGGTTGATGTGGTAGCCTCATCCATAAGTGTTGGTAGCCCTATCATCGATTTTGGTAACAACTTTGTATATTGTTACTATAATAGTTGTGTTTTTTGCATTTTACTTGGTTGGAGAGCTAGATGTGAATGCTATTAGTTAATGAGGTGGGGAAGAAAAATTAGTTTTTAACATGTTGTGCATTTTGCTTTATCTCATGTTTTGTAAATTGTTGACATGTTGGATGGGTGTGCAAGGGGGCTTGACCCTTGTTGGTTGATGGGGGGTAGCTATAGCCCAATCAACCCTTGGAAACTTTGTTGCCCCTTTATAACACCTGTTTTTCCTCTTCGGCAGTGATGATGTGAAACTTGAGTGGTGACAAGGAAAATGGGCATAAACTCAATGGCAGGATAACTCAGATGGCCAATATTGGCAACCGAGTGTTGCAGCCATAACTTATTACCCATTCCTCTATGTCACCATTCTTTTCCTGAGCCGGTTTGCATAATGTTTTCACCATTGACTATTGAGTTTCTAACATATTTAAATTTCTTCATTTTTTACGATTGTATATAGATGAATTTACAAGAGTATGTAAATATATTCTTCACGACCCTCCTAACTCAGGACACTGACATTGACCACACTTTCTTGAGTCAAACTCAACACAGTTCAGTGTTGGTGAAAGGCTCTCCACCCCCACCCTAGGTGGAGGTTTTTACACGAAGAAATCCAATTGGGGTGCCAATTTCACCAAAGAGGAAAACAAACTACTTGTTTCAGAATGGTTAAAAACGGAGCGAACCATTGGGTCTTTAATGCATCAGTGGTCGACGATTCAAAAAACAACCAATAAATTCTAGGCGAAGCTAGCCCAAGTGAAATGGTTAAACCAAAGTGGCATGATCGAACAAAACCAGGTATATCCATCCACTACTTTGAAGTTCTTGTACATACTGTTTTATTATATTTTTAGATAAATACACACTAAGCCTTTTTTTTTTTTTACAAGTTTGAAAAAGCGAAACAGATGTACTAATCACTAGAGAAAATCAATTTTCATTTGAGCATTGTTGGTACTTGTTGAAGGACCAACCAAAATGAATTCAGCATTACTCCAAGGATGGTCCAAAGAGAAGATCCATGATGTCGCCGACGCCATCTTAGACCTCTGTTGCTCTCAATTCAATAAATGATACAAGGAGGAGCAAGTTCTTGGCAATGATGATGTTGAATTGGAGAGGCCAATGGGAAGGAAAGCCGAGAAAGCAAAACGGAATGCCCCAACTAGGCCAGCTGAGGACATTGTTGAGTTCTCCAAGATGAATTATAGTCTTCTTAAGAAGTCACGCACTCAAGAGAAAGTTTTTCCGTCTTATGGAGTAGAAAATGCATAATAATCGAGAGAGGGTGGAGGCGAAAATACGATAGGAGGACAAGAGGCTAAGGTTGGAAGCGAATAGACTTGAACTTGCCCAATTTGAAGCAGAGGAGAAATGAGAGAGTGAGCGGTTAGAAAGGGAGGAGCGAATCATGTTGTGGATGTCATTGGCTTACCTGAAATACAATACAAATATTTCCAGTAACACACATATTTCCAGCAACATCATTGCCTTTTTGCACTCTTGTATTTCCCTGCATATCATTGGACCCTGATGTTAAATACAAAGAGTTAAATCTCTTACCATGCGTTAAGACCAGCGCACCCTTAGTGATCTTCCAAACTCCTCTAGATAACACTATTGCATAATCATTGTCATCAAACTGTGGATCATATCACATACGTCATCGTAGTTTAGTTTCATTTTGTTGGCTGAACTACTCACAGCCATCCTCATGACCTCCCAACTATTTGGCAGTGATGTCAACAGAATTAATGCTCTGATCTCATTATCAAACTCGATCTCTACAAAAGACAGTTGATTTATGATCGTATTGAATTTATTTAAGTGTTAGGCCACAAACATACCTTTTAACATCCTCAGATTGAAAAATTTATTCATCAAGTGTACTTTGTTATTTGCTGCCAGCTTTTTATATATGTCTGACAAAGCCATCAGAGGAGATTACAATCACTCAATCTCAACTCACTCTCTTTAGGGTTTTTACTCTCTCACACAATATGCACTCATTTGACTATTGTTCTCTCTAAAAAATATGCTGAAAATCGTACACAATAAGTCAAATATTACATATTTATAGTAAACGATACTGGAAAACCTAATTGGCAAAAGTGGATCATTTGCTCGTGCGGCATGTCGAATGCGCCTCGAGCGAACAACCGATCAACATTGGCTTGAGCGGTGTGTCGAGTGCAGCTCGAGCCAACACTAGGGTCTATGTCTCACTCAAGCCCACTATTGCGCGAGACTCTAGCGAACTCACAAAATTTATGTAGTTCGGCAACTTGTCTACGTCTACAGAACTGCAAAAACTTTATTAACCAGAGGAGATTACAAGTACTCAATCTCAACTCACTCTCTTTAGGGCTTTTACTTTTTCTCACAATATGTACTGATTTGACTATTGTTCTCTCTAAAAAATATGCTGAAAATCTTACACAATAATTCAAATATTACATATTTATAATAACGGCATTGGAAATCCTAATTAGCAAAAATTGGATCATTCGCTTGAGCGGCATGTCGAGCGCGCATCGAGCGAACAATCGATTAACATTGGCTTGAGTGGTGTGTCGAGTGCAACTCGAGCAAATACTAGGGTTTGTGTCTTGCTCGAGCCCACTATCGTGCGAGATTCGAGCAAACTCACGGGTTGAGTTTCGCTCGAGCGCCAGATCGAGCGAGAGTTAAGCAAACTCTTTGTTTCTCAATTTTTTGCTCACAAATCAGGCTCTACATACAACCCAACATGTTATTTTATTGGTTAATTTGTTGTAACTAAGTTAATCATTGTGACATTGATTTGATTTTGGATGGATGTTGCATAAGGATAATGTTTTTTTACAATGGATGCATATAACTATACTTGGTTTTGGATGCATGTTGTGAGGATAATATTTGTAACATAAGGATTTAATGTCTTTTTTCAACGGATATTAATTTGATACAATTAACCAGAATAAGTTCTGATAAATTTTATAAAGAAAGTTAAATCGTACATAAGAATGAAACAACAAAGACCTTGTGAAATAGATATTACACTAGCTCCAGACATTTCTAAAGATGGCTATATAATTCCCATTGATGCTCAATTAGATTCGAATAAAAATGAATTGAATTGTCTCTAATCTGATGATGACGTTGAATGAACTTCATCAGTTCAGGTTTATGATTGCGCAACAGTTCAGGAAGACTATCATTAAGTTGTTCGTACTCGAAGTTGGGAACATGATTATCATCTCGCTTGTCTTCGATAATCATATTATGTAGAATTACGCATGCTTTCATATTTGTTTTAATCATTGACTTTAAACATTCGAGCTAGTCCATGAACTATAGCAAAGCGTTGTTGAAGGGCCCCAAATGCATTCTCTATATCGTCTTTTGCTGATTCTTGTGCTATTGAAAAATATTTCTTTTCTTTGTGGGGATGAGATCGTCTTAACAAATACTGACCACTTTGAAAAAATACAATTGGCAATGTAGTACACAATAGTGTAGTTATTACCATTACTTGAGTAATTGACTGGAGGAGCACAACCTTGGGCAAGCTCAGTAAAAATAAAAGATCTCTCTAGCATTTTGGTATTATTATGAGAACCGGGTAAGCATGCCGTATTCAAATATCATATGATGCTACCGCTTCTAAGATAATAGTTGGTTCACGACGGTGAACGAAGTAAATACCTTTCCAAGTAGCCGGATAATTTTTTCATTTCCAGTGCATGCAATCAATGCTCTCTAGCATCCCAAGAAATCCAAGTTGTTTACCAACATAGAGCAATCGAGTAATATCATTGGCATTTGGAGACATTAAATATTCATTGAAAAAATATTTACAATGGTAGTCACCAACTTTTTCAAACTCTCCATTGCGGTGCTTTCTTCAATCCGTATATATTCATCCATGAAATCGATAGTTACTCCATATGCAAGCATTCTAAGTACAATAGTTATCTTTTGTAGGGAAGATAGACCAAGTCTTTCAGTATTATCTTCTTTGGATGAAGTAAGACTCGTAAGCCTCTACCTCATGTTGAATAAAAAAAAAGGTTCATGATCTATACGAAATCTCATTTGAAATATATTTGGAGGATATATTGGTGATTCTGCAAAATATTCGCAAAATAACCGTTCGTGCCCTCCTAAATTATCACACCTAATATATTTACGATGTTGACGAGTACAACTACGATGAGATGTTGATCCTCCATCTTCATTAAGAATTATCTTCAACTCATCTTCAAAATCTAAGTGAAGTAGCAATCTGCGAAAGAAAAAATGAGCTATTTAAGAAGTGGGTGGAGAATGAAACTAGAATGAGAATTTTCTCTTAATATGAAATGAAACTTAGATTGTTCTAGATGTCAATGAAAGAGTAAGTGCTCGTATTTATACACCAAAATATTACTATTTGAAAATATCTAATTTAGAAAAATGACAAAAAAATTACTGTTAGACAAATAACAAAAATCATTATCGTTTAAAATTTAACAATTACAAAATGCTACTGATGGAAAAGACGAATTTTGAGAAAATTTTATATTATTCTTAAAAATTTAATAATTTTAAAAATTTGATAGCATTGGCAAAAAAATAATTTTCGACGATGTGTTAAAAATATTCGCTAAAGAGTAATTGTTCAAACAGAAGGAAAAAGATAAAAGAGTGAGCGGTTAGGATTGTAAATGGAAGTAAGAAAAATAATAATAAAGAAAGAATAGAGAAATATTATTTCAATAGAATAAAAGAAAAATAGGAAGTGAGATGTATAAGATTTTTGAGAGATGAGTAAAATTTAAGAGAAAATTTAGGAAAAATGTTAGGGAGCCAAATGTGGATGTTCTAGAAGGTGAGGGAAAAGTTGGTTTTTGACAATGAAAGAGAGAGAGAAGCATGGGGAGAGGGAAGCAACATGGGGAGGGAGGTTTGGCTCAGCGGAAGCGTGATGTGGCTCCCATCTCAGACTAGGTGTGCAGTATGCTTTAGTTTTCATTTAGAACTAATGATCATTTTAGTTTCCATGATGTATCTATGTGAAGTGCTATAGGATATAAATTTAAACTTATAAATTGATATGGTTTCATGTCTTATTTTAAATTCATTTTATAATAAAAATAATTTTATAATCTGACGTATTACATTGAGATCGAGACGGGTTAATTTGTGAGTTTATTTTCATAAAATTCTCGTGGGTAAAACATTTCTACAAGAAATTAGAGAAGCTTTCTCTCTTACAAACATGCTGTTAGGTGTGCTAAATTAAATATCAACATGGACACCTTTTAAAGTTATTATTTGGTACATAAATGGGTCAAGGACACATTTACTTGGTTCAATCTTACACTTCATCTATATCTCTTAATTCTTAATTGACAACACACACCCACTCGAGAGTTTGGTTTATGCTTGGAAATGAAATTTGTTAAATTTATGATTGAAGTGCTTTGAAATAAAACCAAACCGGTACGGAAACAGAAAACAGAAAAGAACATGAGATATTTTTATGTTTATTTCCTTCTTTTTTATGTTTTTGGTACAAAAGAAGGGAAATATCTTCTTCTCACCCCACCCCCATCCCACCATGTGTGTTTCTAGCCACTGGGGCTGGGGAGTGGTGGACCCATGGATTTCAACGCCAATCACCCTGCGTCTGCCACGTACCCACCCTCTCAAACTTAAAGCTCTATCTATTACTATCCTTCTCAATCAAAAATAATAAATACACGTTATAATTATATTTTAAAATAAATAATAATTTAGTAAAATAATTTATAAAAATTATATGTTTTATAAAAATATCTTTATTTTAAAATATATAATATGAAATATATAATGTGGATATCATTATCCAACCCCGTACCGTACCCATGGATTATTCCCTTCGCCTTCGTCCACCTACTACCTTCTTTCAAATGAGACAGTATCTGCTGCTTTGTGGTTCACGGTAATCAGCTAATTTTATTTATGAGTTACTATTTACTTCCGTATCTCTCTCACTTACAAATTTTTTTCTTTAAAGAGAATTGTGAGATTTGAAATAATAAATAATGACTTATGAAATGAATTTTTCATACCTAATACCTAATGGTTTTTTTGTTATATCCTAATCAAGTTTCCTTAATCAACTCCACGAAACACTCATTTTTATGCATTATGGGGTCCCATTTTAGGTCTTGTTTGTTTTTTTGAAAACATCTTATCTCATCTGATCATTACAATTTTTCTAACTTCCAATACAAAATAAAATAAATAATAATAATAATAATAATAACAACAACAACAATAATATGTAACACATTTTTAATAAAATAATAATAATAATAATAATAACAACAACAACAATAATAATAAATTATAATATAAAAAATGTCACGAGATCATTCCATAAAATTAAATTTACAAAGTAAACGTAGTTTCATGTTATTTATTAAATTTATTTTATAATAACTTTATCATATTAGTTTGTAATTTTTATTTTTTTAGGAAATCTCTGCCACTAAAATATTTTTTTAATAATAATAATATAATAATATAAACTGGAGGTTTCGTTGCAAACCATGGAATTACTATGATTGGCCATCCACCTCCACTAGAGAGGGTAAATGTACTGGATGGCAACCCCAGAGCCAGTTCGTATGGATACTCTGTCTCTTATTACAGCCAAACGTGTGTGAACGAAACTCATTTCCTCGATCCCAAAACTCCCCTGCCCCCCCAACAGTTTTGTTATGGTATCCAAAAACCCAAACCCGGCTGAGGGCTTCTACTTGGACCCAAACGGAGTGGCTCTTCCTGGACTCGGACCCTTCACTTCCACCGCCGCTACCACTACTACTGCCACGACGGGGTCATCTACCTCCGCTTCGTCGGAGGACGCGAATAAGAAGATCCGAAAACCCTACACTATTACCAAGTCCAGAGAGAGCTGGACCGAGCCCGAGCACGACAAGTTCCTCGAAGCTCTCCAACTGTAACTAACACACCTTCTTACTTCTTTTCTTTTCTAGTTAAAAGTTTAAATTAGGGTTTGTGTATATATTGAGGGTCGTGTGTATATATTTGTATTTATATGCTGATGGACTTTTGGAATAGAAATTCGATTGTGATTTTCGAGTTGTTAGTTAATGAATTCGGTATTTTGGGTTGGGTATGCTTGGAAGGGAGGTTTAGCTTTTGTTTGGTTCCTGAGAAAATGTGTGGAAGGAAAGGACGTCGGAATTTCCAAGTGTTAATGGAATTCGTGGGTTAATAGATGGGCTTTACTGCTAAAATCAATCTATTCTGTGCGAGCAAATGGGCTCTCAGTGAATTATTAAATTCCGAATCAGTTGTGGTTCATGTGCGCAGAAGGTAAGGATTGACGAATTTGAACGAAGAACATTTCATTTGCTTACTCGATTTAAGTTCTTTGATGATTCCATTATCACATGGTAGTAAATAGGTTATATGAAATTTGTGAAAGATACACATTACAATTTTGGTAATGCTTCTAGAGTTATACCTCTTTGGGCTCTTATTGAGTCAAATTAGAGGAACCTTTTTTTTTTTTTAACGGTAAAAAACAAAAAGCTTGGTTTGCTTAAAACTTGGTTTAATTGCTTGAAAGCCAACACAATATTCCCTGATATTATTTTATATCCCTTTATCGTATCAGTTTTGACCGTGACTGGAAAAAGATTGAAGCATTTGTTGGTTCTAAGACTGTTATACAGGTAATCTTAAACGCAGAACTCCCATTTTGTTTTCTAATTTTTCATTACATCTAGATCTTGACTCTTTCATTGACTTGGTAATCCAGTTATTTTCCTCTTTCATTTCTGTTCTTTTTCTGGTGATTATCATTTTTTTTCAGTATCAACGAGTGTTGAGGGAGTTATTGACTGTTCAACTCATGACTCATACAGTTCTTGTAATTTCATTTACTTTAGTTCATTTATTAACAGTACCAATACTAAGAAGGACCTTTTGCAGATACGTAGCCATGCGCAGAAGTACTTTATGAAGGTTCAAAAGAATGGGACAAGTGAACATTTGCCTCCACCCCGGCCAAAAAGGAAAGCTGCTCATCCATATCCCCAGAAGGCTTCAAAAAATGGTCAGCATACTTCATTTCCCCGTATGATTAGTTTTTTTAACCACCCTAGTGCAACCTCAGGCTCATATCTTATTTGGCAGCTCCAGTGCTCTTACAAGTGTCAGGGTCATTTCAAACTTCATCTGCTTTGCTTGAATCTTGCTATGACTTAAGGCCTGATTCCTCGACAATGCTTAGGAGTCCTGTTCCTAGTGCTGCTGCGTCTTCCTGGAGAAACAACAGTTTGCAGACCATTAATATGTTGCATGGAACAAAAGGTTTGGTTCTTACACATTTGGATTTCACTAACATCAACCTGATCTCTAGTCAATGGATATGTAAATGTTACTTGAATCTTTCGCAAAATTGACATCTAAGTGGCATGTGTTGTCCATATGATATTTGCTTTCCAGGGCCAACAGTGGCAAATAACTGTTGCAGTAGCACTGAAAGCACTCCGAGAGCACGGCCAGTTGCCGAAAAGACTGATAAAGGAGATCCGAACCATCCATTGAGAGGTGAGCGCTTTAATTCTTTCAAGGTTGTATTATTCTTTCTGGAAATTTTGTACCAAATGTTTTTAACTGTAGTTTTTATTTCCTTCATCTTGATCATAAATAGATTCATGGCAGATGTATGGAGGTTTATCTAGAATATAGTATCTGTTGATCAATGTATGAAATTCCCATTCCATCGTGTTTATGAGCAAATGAGCTCCAACTGAAATGACGACTCCTCTACATGAAAACCTGATGGAGGTCATGGGTTCAAGATCAAGGGTGCTGTCTATTACGTTAAAAAAAATGATCATGAATGCTTGATGTTCTAAATTTCCAAAATGTGAACACTGCTGTTTTCTGAGGTTGCCAACGTGATGTTGGTGTCCACTGGGGCACCAACCACTGGTAGGGCTATGTGACTGTAAGCTTTATGAATGATCCATATTAGTGATAGTATGATCTCTTGCTTACAACAATATTTTTAATATCTAGTTTGCGACTCCCGTCATTTAGATATAAGCTGAAGAATAGCAGTCATTCAGTTGGATACTGTATTATTGGAAACAGTGTAGAAATCTTCTGATGTGACCACCCATGCAACTTAGACGGCTTTTATCTAGTTGAACATCACTCACCACCACTGATCACGTTCTCTTGTTATGTACATATTTATGTGGGATTATTGTACGTGTGCCTCGCCTCCATCACTGAAAAAAATGATGGTTTTATTACATGCTATTGGTGATTCATAATGTATACGTACTCAAAAACCCTCGTCTGATGCAGTTCTGCCTGACTTTGCTCAAGTATACAACTTCATTGGCAGTGTCTTTGATCCGAATGCTACTGGTCATCTGCAGAAGCTAAAGAAGATGGACCCTATAGATGTGGAAACAGTACGTAAACCTAAATGATGTTGATCAAATTTTTTAATATGGTGTACATTACTTGGTTATATGATGTGTATTGTTTGATAGTAAAGATGCTGCTTAATCTTTACAAATTATTATGAATTTTCCACTAATAGTAGATACGATAAGAAAAATTGTAGATGCTAATATCTTGCAATTTACAAAATTTATTTTTCTATGCCGTAGAAATTGTATCCATCATGGTAGAAATGACCGAATGCAAACACGGTTTGACAAAATTTTCCAAAAAGTTGTAAAAGAGAGAGATTGTCATTGATCAAGGGTAATTTTTATTTGGTTGCTGGTCAACACTTACTGTAATTGAATACCATACTTTTTCGCAACGAAAAATAGCCTGACTTCCACAGAAAGTGCATGCTTGTTGCCCTTAAACCACATAAACAGCACCTTTGAGATCAAGAAGCACTATTTCCTTGGTACTTTGTGTTTTTAGTGTGACCGGGCTTGCTTTTAACACTGCTAACTGCTACAATCGTAAAGATTATGCATTGAAGATGACTCATGTTGTAATTTATTCATATTTTTGTCTCGTCTTCAGGTGCTTCTTTTAATGAGAAACCTGTCCATCAATCTGACCAGCCCTGATTTTGAGGATCATGTAAGGCCCAGTTTGAGCTCTTTATTTTATGATACTTTCTTTTCTCGGCATTAAGGTATTTCTTTTGTGGTCGTGGAATATTTGAACAATATATAGTTCAAATATGATTACTTGGACCAATGTTAATACTTTTTTTTTTGAAGAAGAGCAACCAATGTTATGCTTGTTCATTTATTTCTGGAAAAATAAAACCAATGTTTTGCTGTTATACGTATTATGTAAACACTTCTTTTTAGAAAAAAAAAATATAATGCTTATATGTTGCTTTAATTAATGCAGAGAAGGTTGCTGTCATCCAACGAGATTGGCACAGACGCAGCTAATTAAGATGCAGGAGTTAAAGCATTGTACAACAACCAGTTCGTGAATGTTGCATAGCTTCAGTAGTAAGAGTTTTTGTTCTTACCTTGTGCCCTGTGTTTTCTCTTCATATATATATATATATATTCTCAAAAGAATATGCCGATACTGTCGGGGCGGGGGGAAAGGGGGCACTGGTTTGTGACTAGGGTTGCGCACATGGCCAGGCCATTGGGCAAATGATTTGGCTGATGTAACTGTTCTTATTTTAACGTCACCTGTAATATAAAATCATAAGGAGTACGTGCCGTATTGCGGGAATATGTATAGTAGTAGTTGGTTTGGTTTCTTTGAAGGACCTTTTAATACTTGTACAGTGTCGAAAGTCTTGTTGTCAAGTTTTGACCTTTTTAATTAATTTTCTGAAAGGTGCAATATACAGTGAATGACAGTCATTCGGGACGTCGTGCTAATCTGTCATCTGTGTTATATTTTTATTACTGTGCAATGGATGCTTCACTTCTGCTGCGTCTATGCGTGCTTGGGCCTCATATTTTCTCGTTCGTGGGTCAACTTTCAGTACCGATAACAAAATGTTAAAGCTAGAAGAAAAAACATTTTATTTTCAAGGAAAATCCGCTTATGTATTAATTACTTCACGAATAGAGAGTTTTAAAAAAGAAAAAAGAAAAACTATTTTTTATAGACCCAGAAGAAAAAACATAAACATCGCCGACAGATCGCGACCCTCCCCTTTGAACAGACCCCAATACCCAGAAATTGTAAAAAAAGAAAAAGAAAAAAAGACACTCCATTTGAACAGTCAAGCACACGCTTCTAACATAGAACCAAAATACCGAATTGTACCCTACCAACAGAACCCCCAAAACCCAGAACCTTAGTCCACTTCTTCCATCTTGCTCTCCTCGGCGGCATCCTCCTCCAAAGGAGGCATGTCTGCATCCTCTACTCCAGTCTCTTCCTCGTCAATGCTAAGACCAAGCTTCAACATCCTGTGAATCCTAGCACCAAACGTATTTGGATCATCAAGGCTAAATCCAGAAGTCAAGAGGGCTGTCTCGTAGAGCAGCAACACAAGGTCCTTGACCGACTTATCGTTCTTGTCAGCCTCTGCCCTCTTCCTCAGCTCCTCCATGATACCGTTGTCGGGGTTAATTTCCATCGTCTTTTTGCTCGACATGTAGGAGCTCATGCTGCTATCCCTCAGTGCCTGTGCCTTCATGATCCTCTCCATGTTCGCGGTCCAACCGTACTCCCCGGTCACCAAGCAGCACGGAGAGTCCACAATTCTGTCAGATACAACGACCTTCTCCACTCTGTCTCCCAATATATCCTTCATCGTCTTGCAAAGGTTCTCGAACGACTTCTTCTTCTCCTCCTTTTTCTGCTTCTCCTCCTCGCTCTCATCCTCGAGCTTCAAACCCTCCTTCGTAGCAGAAACCAGTTTCTTACCATCGTACTCCTTCAACTGCCCAACGGCATACTCATCAATTGCATCAACCATAAAGAGCACCTCGTAGCCCTTCTTCTTAAGCCTCTCCAAGAATGGAGAGTTCTCCACGGCCTTCTTGCTCTCACCAGTAATGTAGTAAATCTCCTTCTGACCCTCCTTCATTCGAGTCACGTAGTCTTTCAAACTGGTCAGCTCGTCACCGCTTTTTGTGGAGTGGTACCGGAGCAAATCAGCCAATTTGGCCCTATTCTGACTGTCTTCATGAATTCCGAGTTTCAAGTTCTTAGAGAAAGCTTCATAAAACTTGTTGTAGTCCTCCTTGTTTTCGGCAATCTCATTGAACATTTCAATGCACTTCTTGACAAGGTTCTTCCTGATCACCTTCAAAATCTTGTTCTGCTGTAACATCTCACGCGAGATGTTCAATGGCAGATCGTCCGAATCCACCACACCCTTGACGAATCCGAGGTACTCGGGGATCAGCTCCTCGCAATTGTCCATAATGAACACCCTCCGAACATAGAGTTTGATGTTGTTCATCTTCTTGCGTGTGTCGAACAGATCGAATGGAGCCCTCTTCGGAACAAACAGAATGGCCTTGAACTCAAGCTGACCCTCGACAGAAAAGTGCTTGACAGCGAGGTGTTCTTCCCAGTCATTGGTCAAACTCTTGTAGAAGGAAGCGTATTCATCTTTGGTGATCTCCTCCGGCTTGCGCAACCAGATGGGTTTCTGCTTGTTGATGAGTTGCCATTCGTGAGAAACTTCCTTAATCTTCTTCTTCTTCGACTTGGTCTCCTTTTCCTCATCCACATCCTCCACATCTCCTTCCTCTTCCTTCTTGGGTTCTTCGTCTTCATCATCACTGATCTCCTTCTCAGTCGTCTTCTCGGTCCAGAGGTAAATGGGGTAACTGATGAACTCAGAATGCTTCTTCACAAGATCCTTAATCCTCCTCTCCTCCAAGTATTCCAACTGCTCAAAAACAATAACCAATACAAGCAACTCGTTTCAAATAGCGCCCAGAACCATACGAAACCATTCGAGGCAATGCAGGACTAAAATGAAAATGGTGTTTTACCTGGTCCTCCTTGAGGAAGAGGGTGATCTTAGTGCCCCTGCCAAGTTGCTCTCCGTTAACGTCCCTTGTCACGGTGAATGAACCACCGGCTTGGGATTCCCAGATGTACTGCTCATCGTCGTTGTGCTTCGTGGTTACAATGACCTTCTCCGCAACAAGGTAAGCCGAGTAGAAACCCACACCGAATTGACCAATCATGCTCACATCCGCTCCGGCCTGCAACGCCTCCATGAATTCCTTGGTCCCCGACCTCGCAATTGTCCCCAAGTTGTTAACCAAATCTATTTCCAAAATGAGTCACGGATTAAGGTCAGATAAACCACCGAACAGCCAAAAAATAGAGCAAAATCCAAGCGTGAAGGTTTCAAAGGCTTATTAGTTATTCAGAGCTTATCGACGAAAACAAAATAGTGGGAGCATCTCTGATTACCTGCTTTGGTCATGCCGATGCCACTGTCAATGATAGAGAGGGTCTTGTTGACCTTGTCAGGGACGATCCTAATGAAGAGCTCTGGTTGAGCATCTAGCTTGCTCTTGTCCGTGAGACTCTCAAATCGGATCTTATCCAAAGCCTAGTACCAAAAAAGAAAAAAAAAAAGAAGAAAAAAGCCGAAGAATCAAGTCTCAATTTAAAAAGCCCGATAATAGTTATAAGAAAAAACTCGGCGTAATTAACACTGACGAAACTAATAAGCCAAAACAGAGGGAGGGAAAGAGGAAAAGAGAGAAATACATCAGAGGCATTGCTGATAAGCTCGCGAAGGAAAATCTCCTTGTTGCTGTAAAAGGTGTTGATGATCAAGCTCAAGAGCTGGTTGATCTCAGCCTGAAAAGCGAAGGTCTCGGCATCAGCCATCTGCACGTCCGCCATTCACACCAATTGCTTCGAGAGGAAGAAATAAAAGAAATCGAAGAGAAGCTACAGAAAGATGCTAGAGAGAGAGTATCAGAGATTGCTTGGGAATTAGATTAGCGAAAGATGAAGGTGGAAATTCTCTTTATATAAAGAAAGCGAGAGGGGCTTTTAGAGGCCCCAAAGCTCGGGGGGAAGGGGTCGTTCTGGATTCTTCTACGGCTCTCTCGACTTACCATTTTTTAAAAAATAGAAGTTTAAGCGGTAATGTAAGGAGCAGATTAGTTGAGAAGGTGAAACGAGGTCGTTGTTCGCCAAATCGAGAAAGTTCTGTCCAGTTCTGAAGTCTCGAATGTTCGTTCTGCCGTTCAGGAGAGACTTCATAGATGAATTAAAATGGGTTAAAATGGTTTGTAAATAGTAGAATAAAAATTGAATTATTTATTATATTTAATGTGAAAATTTAAAAAAATTATTTTAAAATTTGAAAAGTTAAATTGTTTATTATATTTTGTGTGAGAATTTAAAAAAATTATAATGATTAAATGAGATGAATTGAGATGGATAATCTAATCCTCTCCAGTTAGTTCGAGCTGGTCGATTCCAGCAGCTTCAGGACACGTGTTAGCCCTTAATAATAAGGAATCGTTTACGCAGCAACAATAATAATACTAATGTTTTTTTATTGAGAAATGATACTTGCAGTCGTGAGTGTACAAGTATCATGTAGTCACTTTGAAAAAAATAAATAAATATAGGACTCACATGAAAAGAAATTAATTTTTTAATAGTGAATCTCAATTTTTTTTAAAGCGACTACACGATGTTTACGTATTCTACGACTATATGTAATATTACTCTTTTTTATTAGTTCCGTATTTTCGTAATAAAGTTTTGATTAATTTTGAGATGCATGGGTCTTTGATAACGAATTTTCTACATATATTCTTAAAATTTATTTCAAATAATTAAAAAAAAAATCTTTCAATCCAATACTGCCTAAAAATTGTTTACATTAAAGAATGAGGCTAGGTTTAGATATATAAAACCAACTTATCTTATTTTATAATTATAATTTTTTCAAATTTTAATATAAAATATAATAAATAATTTAATTTTTTTAAATCTTAAAATAAAAAGTATATTAAAAAATAATATTTTATTTAACTTTCAACAAAACATCTTATATCATCTTATCTTAACTGAATAATCAAACGAGACAAATTTTAGATTCAAAAGAGAACAATGCCATTAAAAGTTAAAACCAAAACTCTTAAAAATTAATCATTCTTTACTTAATTTAATTTACAGATAATTGAATTAGCCTATGATTAGCTTAATTAAGCATTCGTTCACTCATCAGTATAATTTTGTTCACAAATATTTATACATCTAATTTCATTTCATTGTTATTGAAAATTGAGAGTTTTCAGTAATTTCCTTATTTTTGCATTTTATGAAATCTCTTACCAAAAATTTTTCGAAATTAAAAAAAAAAAAAAATATTACGACGACTGTCATCAACTGCCAACAGTATAGTCAACCAACGTCAGCCACGATCCAATGTTAGGATTCCATTCCCAATGAACAGAAACAATCCTCGATTACTTCATGGCGAGTGGATCGCTAATTCGCAAGAAAAAGAACTATAAACAGCGAACGATTCTCAACCCATCCCCTCCAATGGCCTCCCGCCCTAGCCCTTGTTCATACTTCCATAAATCCTCTATCCTTCTTTCCCTTTTCTTGCTTCTCTCCGTTATTGTTTTACTGGGCATTTCGTCCAACATTCGGACCAAATTCATCCATGATGATTCCTTTCCCAAAATCTACACGATCGAGGTGGTCAACGAGTTTCCTCACGATCCTGATGCCTTCACTCAGGTACCTCCATGTTTCCCAAATGTAAGTTTCGTCGAGCATTCGAAGGGAGCTACTTCTTTTCCGCCGGGATGCTCAGCCCTAATTATATTAAGGGAGAGTGGAAGCGTCTTCTTTCTTCTCTTTCCCATCATTTTTTATCAGTCGGGTGATTATTTTTGTTGTAGCATGCCACATTCTTCGGGATTGAGAGCCCCGAGCAATATCTTTTATCCAGATGAATTTATTTCCTTGTAATAGTTTCTTTGGATTATTTTACTTATATTTTTGCTTCCCATATGAAATGCCTAAATGTTCATTTGGGAAATTATTTTCTGTGCAGTCCAAAAGAGTTAACAATGTGGATACCTTTTTGTTTTCAGGGGCTTCTTTATGCAGGAAATGGCACTATATTTGAGTCAACTGGCCTTAATGGAAAGGTGATTTCTGTTCCAGTTACAAACTGTATTTATTATGTTAGGTGTCCTCCGTTTTATTCTGAGGTGTTTCTACTTTAGAAGATCAATTGAAGCACTCGGTAGACCTGATGATTCAAATGCATGGCTTGGCTCGGAAAAAATAAAGCAAAATATGTGGTCATTATGATCGCACCTTCTTTATTGTTTTAGTATTGTTTTGATTGTATTAAGTCTATGTCACTCCAGTTAATGTTTGGCTGTTACTAAATTTATTAATTGTTCTTTAGGCTCCATGTTGCATTGAATTGAAAAATCCTTGGCTGATATTCCATGTTTATCATAAAATGATATTCTGTTATCGATTGTTTGTGAGTGTGCACCTAGCAGGCCTTTTAGCAGGTAAACAAGATCCAAAGTGTATTACGTATAATCATCTAAAACTTTTCCATTCAGACATGTTCTTTTCTTCAAAGTAAATTACATATCTCGCAAGATCCGTTGCTGTTATTTACCTCCTCACTGGACCTTTTATTTACTCATTGTTTCAGTCATCAGTTCGGAAAGTAGCTCTTCAGACTGGGAAGGTACAAATCAATTTTCGGCTTCTTTCATGTCCTTTTTTGTTTGTATTAAATACCCGGTTCTTTTCATTTCCATTATATCATGAATGATTATCATGTTAAAGGCAAATGGAATACTCTTTCAAAATAAATTGTGTTGGCCAGACCGATTGATTGCTGTGGTAAGGACAAAGATATGTTAATTTGAAAGTGGATCATAATATGCTGCATTACAGGATAGAGGATTTTATAGTTGTGATAAGATTACTGGTACTTGATTTAGTAACCATACTAATCAGATTGCAACACTTAACTGGAGATTTCAATTATAAATTCCTTATATTTTGGTATCTACAGGTTGAGGCTATTCATAATATGGATTATTCTTACTTTGGGGAGGGTTTAACTCTTCTTGGTGAAAGGTTTGTAAGGGAAAGGAAAACTTATAGTTTCGTTTTTACTGTCTTGTTGGTTAAGCAAGTTCAGGTATTCTGTTTTTCTTACTTGATTTTTATTCAGAGGTACTTTCGTCTACAAAGTACCATCTAAGTTTCTAGCGAAATTTTCCTGTATACCTAATGACCATCGTGCTAAGGACCAGGACAGCATTATCGGGTATAATAATTTGTTGCCAATCAGCCACTGTTCCTCTGCTTGGCCCCCTAAATGGCTATGTTCTGATAATTTGGTGTGGTAGTACTGAGGGTCTTATCTTTATCTTTATTAGAGGCTCATGCACATGTTGTTGCTGTAATAGGAGTGTTCGGATGCATATTGTGAGATTATTGTGTTTAGTGTGCTATGAAAATTTAAAGTGCTGGCTCAGGCATTGCTTCATATTTGAGCTTGCATATTAAGATACTTAAGTGCACCTGAGATGCTATATTATAATATAACCACTTACAACAAAGATGTGCACCTACACAGATGCACATGACCCACCCATCCTGGGAATACTACATTTTCATGCATGAGATTTACCGTGTCTTCCTTATCTCATTGGTTGCCTCACTTTACGTCATAACAAATCTAGATTTAAGTTTGTTTGGATTGATTAATTTGAAATTTTAAGTAGTTTGATTACTTGGAAGAAGTCTATGACGGTAAAGCTTGGAACAAATAAGTATGACTTATTTGAGCACGGGGCTTGTCTTTTCCTCGTGTGACTTGTCTTTTCCTTTTTTATCTTGTCACGGGGCTCACATATTTCTGATAACTTGAGCAGGGTTAGTATTTCATATTTCTAAAATCTAAATAACTTGAGCAGGGTTCTGTATGTGCAAAAAATTAATTGCTGTGCATGTTTAGTTAATTCAATTAACATATATGCCTTTCCTCCAAAATGTTTTTGCCTTTTCCTCACCATTTACATCGTATCTGTCCATGTAGTTATTAAATTGTTGATTTATACATATTTTTTTCTTTCCACATTTGAAAGAGTAACGATTCTGATCTAGTAATTTTTATATTGTATAGGCTGTTCCAAGTAACGTGGTTGAAGAATACTGGTTTCATATATGACCGAAATAATTTGAGCAAAGTTTGTGCTTCACCTCTTTTCCTCATGTAATTTTTTTTTCTTCCTTATATTTGTTAGCAGGTGAAGTAAATCACAGTAAAAGCTAAAAAATTTAAAAAAAAAAAAATGTTGAAGAAAACCTATGTAGAAATTTGCCCCATCTAGACTCGAGATGTTTAGAGTTTGGCTGTCAACTTCATCTAGATATTCCATCTCCTTACCCCCACCCCACCTAAAAAAACTCTGAATTGGTTTAATTCTGAAGTTTAAGGCAAAGCTGAAAGTTCTGATGATTTGTGATATGAGATTAGTGTAGTATATGTAGTTATCTACTTGTGTGTGTGGGTCATAGTCTTCTACTTGAAATTCCAATTGTCAATATGATTCTCAAGACACTGGTATTTGAAGATTAGCTCATAATGTTCAATTTTGGATGTGGAACGCAACATGGGTATTGGGGATCAATGAAGACCTGATGGATAAGCAGTAGGGTTGGGAAATGCAATGTGGCATCCTCAATTTAGTTTCCATATGAGTGACAAGTTTTGCTCTCTGGGAGCTAATGGAAATAATTTTGGTTGTTTCCAGGATGATTTAACAGTGATTCACAACTTACTATCTTGAAAAAAATTATATCTTCTCTATGTTTCAATTTCCTTCTGTGGTGAAATAGATATTTTATTGTTTAGAAATAGAGTATACTTTTATTTTTTTATATAATCTTTAGATCAAATATTGTTTTTTTTTTCTTTTAATGTTCTCTTATTAAAAAAAAAATGTTCTCTTTGACTAAGTTTTTGGACTGCCATCAATATGGATTGTCCAAATCTGTGACAAGCTTCATGTTTTTATGCTGAATGCAGTTTGAAAAATTTACGCATCAAATGCAAGATGGTTGGGGTCTGGCAACTGATGGAGAAGTCTTGTTTGGAACTGATGGGACTTCAACATTGTATCTGATCAACCCTCACACATTGAAAGGTTTATATTGCATATTGATACAATTCCATTCCTTCTCCCAGAATAACAAACTCCCCCTTCCCCCTCCAAAATAACTAGTGGGTGCATTTTCTTTTGCAATTTATTTATTTATTTATCTGAGGTTGTGCCTGACATTACTCATGGTGCATCACATTTAGGAAAATCTGAGCTTCAAGTTGTGGCAATAAATTTTCACAGCCTTCAGTTTTCACCCCCCTTACATGCACTTTTTATTCCTCCATAATGTGGTGGTATATTTTTCTTGAATTTTAAATAGTTTAAACTCATGTTTGTTATTACTTAATTGGATTTTAATTTCTTTTATGCAGTCATAAGAAAAGATATTGTTAAATATAATGCTGATGAAGTACACAACCTCAACGAACTGGAGTTTGTTGACAGAGAAGTATGGGCCAATGTTTGGCAGGTATGTCCTTACACATAATTGACCATGACCATTTTTTCATATGACTTGGGGGCTTTATAGGAGTGGACATTGTTGTGCCTATTAAGTGGGAATTAGCATATCAGTCTTCTTTGTTGCCTTGGTGGTACAGTTAGTTCCGTACTTTGATGTTCATCATGGTCAAAGGTTCAAGGCTGGTAGAAAAAAGTGGTTCTTTGCAGAGTACTTCTCATCCCAATGCATTCATGGTCCATTAATTTACATAATACCCATGTTTGTTAGATAACAGTTGATTTGTGGCTTGAAATGGTTTTGTCTTCTTGGATTACGTGTTGAACTCTATATGCTTATGTGTAGACAGACTGCATTGCTAGAATCTCGCCTGAGGATGGTACTGTGCTTGGATGGATTCTCCTTCAAAATTTAAGGTTTTTCTATGCATTTGGTTTACTTTCTATTAATTGATTGACTCAAGAATTGTAATTAAGTTGAATTTTATGTTCCTGAAATTGCACTCAGTTTTCATCTTTCTTCCCTTCTATGCATTGCAGGGAAAAATTGGTAGCAGCTGGGAATTATGTAAGCATTTAAAAAAAAAAATTATCTGTTTTTGTTAAAAAAAGAATTACACCGCATGTGATACAATGTAGGCTGTTTTTGGTTTATAGAGAGAGGAAGAAGCTGCCTAAAATGTCTTTCCTTTTATGTGTTTTTTCTGATTCCTCTTGTTCTTTCTTAAAACCAGATGTGATTTCAACACTCATTGTATCTTTCAACTGCCTAACCTAATCGAGTTATATGAAAATCTGCTGTCTCTCTAGGGTGTTGATGTTTTGAATGGCATAGCCTGGGATAGCGAGGAAAAGCGTGTTTTTGGTAAGCTCCAATATTTGACATTCCTTTTCTACATTCACCCTTTATCATCATTTACATGTGTCCTGTATTATTATTATTATTATTATTGAAAATTTGATGTTTCATGACCAAATATATCCAGATTGCACATTCGTAAATAATTATGTTTGAAACTGGCTATTTATAGTCAGATTGCTGGTAGTAAGGGAAAAAGAGGGTTTTGGAAGAGAGAGTACGTTCTTCTAAAGATAATTTTTTTTCCTGCTATTGATTAATACCGCTTTTAAATTTATATTAATTTATCTCATTGTAAACTCTTCAGTATCCAGTTGCTTTTCATTCATTGCGATCTCTTAATGTGTGTATTGATATTAAGATAGACATTGTTTTGTTGTCAAGCCCTTTCAAAGGAATATTGCTGCATCTAATTAGGGCTTGATTTTGAGCATGTCTTGGTATTATGGTTCTGAATTAATCACCCATCTGTATTTGTTTTATATTTATATATATATATATTATTTTTGTTTGGTTGCAGTAACTGGAAAACTTTGGCCAAAGCTTTATGAGATCAAGTTGCATCAAGCAAAGAAACGATTTAAAAGTGGAGTTATTGAGCAGCTGTGCTTGCGGATGCCATTCCATTTTGCAAAGCCATAGACAAGCGCACCTGTGAAGATCTTCACATGCTACGTTGGGAGGCTGGGCCTGGGGGGATGCTCTTGTTAAAGACCCTGCAGTTTTGAATTGATATAAAGGCATTCCTCTTATAAATTTGGTCAAAGCACAGTTCATTGGGGGAAATATTGCTATGCTGTTGTAATAGAACGGTTCATGTAGCAAGGATTTGGATCCAAGTATTGACACAATATTTAGAGTGTGAGAGAAATAGACACAATATTTAATTTTGCTAGAGTTAATTTTTCAGGCAGCATTAAAAATATTGATGACATGTTGTAGGACCTATATTGATTATTGTGGGTCTCTCTCTCTCTCTCTCACTTGTTGGGAACTCTAGGGATCTATAAATCCATTCAGAAAAGTTCAAATACAAGTTTTATCCATTCAGAAAAGTTCAAATACAAGTTTTAAACCGACGTCTGAAAAATTGGAGGAGCAACCGACCGTAACTAGTCGATGGGAAGGTGGAAACCGATCGAGGCGGTTATTTGTTGGCGTCAGTTCTCCTAGCAACGAGATTCTACTGAGAGAGAGTTGCATAGGAGAGAGAGAGAGAGAGAGAGAGAGAGAGAGAGTTGCATAGGAGAGATAAGTTGTAGAGGAAACGACCATTTCGAAATTATTATGGGAACTCTAGGGATCTATAATCCATTCAGAAAAGAAACGACCTTCCTTATATGGGGAGGGCTAGTGTTTGGGCCAAATTATAGATGTAGAGAGGGATGAATGGGCCTTTTTGAAACTAGTAACAAAGAAGAATTCAGATATTGAAAAAGAATATTTAGTAGAAACAAATAAAAGAACGAAAATATAAACATTGAGACCCCTTTTTTTTTTTGGTGTGTGTGTGTGTAGTTGTTATAGGGTGGGGTGGCCCAATCGAGATCATCGAATGCAAATAAATACAATAATAGCAAGGGATGGTTTAAAGTTCAAAAACAAGTTTTATCCTGAGCTTGGATTTGGGTTTCGATCCTTGAGGTTGTTTGACTATACGCCAACGACTTTGCGCTGGCTTATAATGGTGTACAACTATTTACAGAAGCTTGTCCATGGTGCAAAGCTTTTGGAAACCAAGCAAATTGGAGCTTTGTATGTCAATGCGCTACCATATCACTGCTCGGAAGTATCCCATCAAGAGCCTTTACCTCCTGAATGGTATGACCACGCTTTTCCGAAGATAATAAAATTGAGCCACTCGTTGAGAAATGTGGATTGGGTTGATGGAAGGCTGGTTGACGCAAGTAATGATTCGATAGTCTCTGATGATCAAATCGAACACAGGTTGCGAACTTCCAAGTCCATGGCCAGGGTCTTTATTGGGTCTCCATCAGTTCAGCGAGTGGTTCGGGAAAACGTAACGGCCTTTTCGGTGGCGAGTGCCAACTGCACACCACTTGCTTGTTTCAGTGCACCTAGTGAAAGAGAGCCCATGATTGTGAATTCGCTTACCAAAGTGAGCAACTTCCTTAACATTTCCGCGCAGCAAAGGAAGCTCGTTCGTCTCACAGTATGCCCGCAGGTCACGCAACAGCGGATATGGATAGCTGCACTTGAGGAGATACTAAATGGATTGAAAATTGAGTTGGATTTGTTAACTTGTCGACGCCCAAGCAAAGGGACCGAGATGGGTCAGCAGATAGTTTCTAGCTGTCTAAAATTCTTGGCTGACACAGTCGTTGCCTCTAACCATGACTCCACTTCATGGATGCGGCTTGTGCCTGCAAAAGTTGTTGACTCTTCTGCTTCACATAAATGGGAAGACGTGCTTGAGATGTTCAATGACCTCATTGATTGTTTGAAGAGCGAGAAGGAATTATGTTTTCTTCTGGTGAAGCTAGAGGTCATGAAAGAGGGACTTTCTCAAATCAAGGATGTATTGATTGATAAAAGTATAGGGTACAAGGAAGCTCGACATCAAGAGAGTCTAGTACAGAAGAAGCTCTCCAAGACACTGGGTCATTCATCCAAGTGCTTGTTCACACTTCTGTTATATTATCTATGCGGACATGTTAGAGATATCGAAGTGGATATATGTGGTGGAATTTATAGCATTGGTGAGGACAGGTTTTGCTTGTGCATGGGAAGGATTTTGACTACAGAAGAGGAGAAGATCGTCCAGGGTGGGGTGAGGCAGTTGGACAGAGCTCTTCGGCTTTTCAAGTTTGTATGGGAAACTGCCGGGATGAAGGCAGTTTTGGAGCCGCAAGGCAGTTTTGGAGCCGCAAGGCCATTTATGGTGTGTTGGGGCTGAGGGCAGGATGCTTACGTATAGAGAAAATATGTACTTTTTACATGGGATAAATCCTTGACAACAAAAAGTTCCCAAACCAAATCGGTTGAAAATTTTTACAACCATTTTGTGGTCAAATTATGTTTTCTCTTCCTGGAAGGATGACTGAGCTTTCTCCTCCTGTCCATGGACCATTAACAAACTTATCGCTTTAATTGCTGAATTTTTGACTAATAATCTGCCTTTATATATATATATATATATATAATCTTGAAGATGCATAATGTTCTTTTTTTAGTTAATTAGTGTTTGTAGTACTATTTTTTTCTTCGTATGTATCTATTTTCTGCATCACTTTTAATTATTCATCTCTTTAGTCTGTTGACTTGGTACGGTATCCAACATTTAATCTATAAATAATATTTATAGTTATAGAATGTGCAAATATCGCAGTGTACTATTTTTGAAAAAAAAAATAATGACATAAAAAAATTAATTTTTTAATAATAGATTTCACTCTTTTCAAAAGAAATACTCGACGTTTACATAACTAATAACTATATCTAATACGACTCTTATACTAGTATGCCACATCATGATGAGCATTATCAATTGTTTTTGAACAATTATTAATTAAGGATAGTTGTGTAGGTGTTTATATGAAATCAAATGCATGCATGGGCTCAATTAATTTATAGATATGAGTATATTCCTTAATTATTAACGATAAGAAAATATATTTACAATTGTAAATTATGCAATCGTCGTGTAATCGTTTTGAAAAAAATGAATAAAATATGTGATCCATATAAAAAAAATTAATTTTTTAAAAGTAGACTCTATTTTTTTTCAAAATAAGTATGCGATGTTTACGCACTTCACGATTATTGTAAAATTACTCATATATTTTGATGATCATGATCATGATCAGTATACTGATTTGAATATCGTCGTACGTCATGGTTATAATGTATATATGGTAGCCTAGCACGTACGTCTCGATCCATAACTAATAATAATATTACTGTACGTTTGATCTGCATGCCCATCCTTCAATTGCATTATCGTCACTGAAGCACACTGCATGCAGCATGCGTATCCGTGCAAGTTAGAACAACTACTATTTATTAGGCTGAAAATGAAGTGGATGCTTGCATTATAATTAATTAGATCATAAATTCAAAATTAAATTCTATCAAAAAACAATACAACCGTCGATCATGCATGCTAAGAGTGAAAATCGAAGTCGTTGGCACGGTTTTTGGACAAAACCAACGCCTACCGACGTCTAAAAAACTGGAGGAGCAATCGACTGTAACCAGTCGATGGGAAGGAGGAAACCGATAGAGGCGGTTCTCTGTCGGCATCGGTTCCCTAACAACGAGATTCTACTGAGAGAGAGAGTTGTAGAGGAGAGAGAGAGAGTTGCAGAGGAGAGAGAGAGAGTTGCAGAGGAGAGAGATAGTTGTAGAGGAGATCGGAAAATGGAAGAAGATTGGAGAAGAAAACGATCCCATACCATAAGTTTATGTGGAACGGCGTCGTTTCAGACATTTTTTTTTCCTTACGTCGTTTCTATTATCTATTGTATACTTATAAGTATAGAACGACCCCATTCCATTTAAACTTAAGTGGAACGGCGTTGTTTTGATTAGTGTATATTAAAAAAAAAATTAAGTTTTATTATATTGGTTGGTTCAGCGGTCCGACTTCAAACTGGGACTGAACTGCTGAATATCGATTTTTGTAATATTCCACCGCACGCCGGCCGGTTCTCTATAGGTTTCGACCAATTCCTGATGCAGCATGCCGGTTCGAGTCGGTTGCATCGGTTTCTGTACAACCCTAATGCATGCTCCTCAGCACAAAATAGATCACGAATATTTACATTCCGTTTGAATTCAAAACTCACCTCAACTCATCTCATTTTATTATTATAATTTTTTCAAATTTTTACACAAAATATAATAAATAATTTAACTTTTTTAAATTTCAAAATAATAATAATATTATAATAATATTTTATTTTACTATTTACAAACAATCTCAACTTATCTCTAAATCCAAATCTAATAAACTTGCCTTGCATAACCCTCTTTTGCTGTGGGCCAAATCTCATGCACTTCTTATCTTGTTGGATTAAGTATTGGGTTTGGGCCGTTCGGGTTATAGTCCATATCACCCAATTTTTCATGGAACTAGACTAAGTTGAAACTGTACGAGACTTGTTTGTGGCCTGGTCCGAGAAACTCACCCGCTAAGTACACTCACACTTGCGTTGGGTGGGCTTCCCGTATGTTGTGTGCCTTGCTATGGTCTCAATAATTTAAAATCTTGGTTGACAATTAGAATAAAATTTAAGAAAAAATGAGAACAGATAATTAAAGAGAACCTATAATAAAATAAAATTTTGACCATGATAAATATTGTTCAAAAATCCTTAAAAGGGAACACAACATTACCTTACATTACATTAATATCTATGGACACCAATAATTGACGCGTCAACACCTGGGTCAAACAGGTCTGTCCCAATAATTTGCCAGGTGTCAATCTAGACTGGAATGGACGTGACACGTGTTTACTAAGTAGGGGTATGGCCACGGGCACGACAATAATCGCCATCTCTGAAAAGGGTGTAAATTACCAGCTAGTTAACTGGGTACAACGTGGCAGTTGAGAAGAGCGAGTAGGTGCTAAAATCCAAACAATTAAGGGAGGGGTGAGTCTTGTTATTCTGTCAGTATTTGGCAATCTGCAATGTGATTCGCTGCCGTCTCCCTTCGTAATCCTGCGGCGGCCCATCAGCCTTATTTTCTTTAGTCCCAACCTGACATGTGTTGCTGTTTCTGGTCCACACGTCGACCTCCACTTTCCCCCACATTTTGCGCTTGCTTCTTTTCAACACTAGCAAGAAAAAAGGTTTTTTAAGCCATTTTCTGGTCTCGTTTCTTTAAATGTTAGGCTTAATTGCTTTGGATGTTTAAGAGGTGACATTGTTATTTTTGGACAAGAAAACATGCAACTTTAAGAAAGATAAATGTTATTATTTTACTTAGAGTTTATTTTTTTTTTATTTTGATTTTTTTATTTAATGATTAAGAAAGTAATTTTTAATATATTGATATATTTCTTTTATTTTTTAAAAAATATTTATATATATTAAAAAATAAAAAAATAAAATTATACTAAACGACACGGTTAACGATTATTAGTGGACGGTAGCCTAACATTACTCCTTTAAGAAATTGTTTTTACAAGTGTTCTCTTGTTTGGATGTTGAACTGAGTTAAGTTGAGTTGAGATGATAAAATATTATCAGAATATTATTGTTTATTATTATTATTATTTTAAAATTTGAAAAAATTAAATTATTTATTATATTTTATGTTAGAATTTAAAAAAATTAAAATAATAAATTAAAATGAATTTAATTTCAAACGAAGGCTCATGTGAATTCATATGGGAGTAGAAATACTCATTGGGATCGGGTAAAAAAATATGCATCTTTTAACAAATTGTTTATAAAATCTCGGAATAAATCAATTCATAGGAAATATTCGAGACACTTCTTTTCCTTTTAAATTAGAAAATGCTTGGAATTAGTCTCATAAGAATCCGCTTGAATATAAAAGTGAGATAATATTATTTTATTTAATCTTAATTAATAATTTTACTATTATTCATAAATCATCGTTTTGTTTCACTGTCAAGATTTGTCGAAAAATACAAAAATTCTGTTAATATTTTATTATTGAAAAAATGGCAGTAAAGCAAATAAAGACAAAAACCGTGGTATTTGTTTTTGATCACTTCCAGAGCGTCTACATGCGTATTATATTCCAACAAGTCGTAGAAAGATGTGGTCTGTGTGCATTTAACCCTTTGCTCCTCGGTCGAGACACTACCATTGTGACATTCTCCACAACAGACCGCACCAGCTAACATTCTCTCTCTCTCTCTCTCTCTCTCTCTCTCCGTCTCCGAGCTGCTTTTGCCAAATCTGAATCCCAAGCTCGACTCTTGTGCAAGCTCCCATGGCCGCCCGACTTTTGGCCTTCTCAACCCCTAAACCGGCCTTCCGTATCTACCAGTACTCCCAACTCCTCCACAAACCCACAACCGCTCTCGCTCCCTCACTCCTCCACCGCAGCACAATCATCAAAACCTCAAGAAAAACATGCTTCACTCTCTGTGTGATCATGGACGACCAAAAGCAAAGTAGCCAGTTGGGGAATCTCGTAGACGAAGGTCCCGATGGTATGAATCATCAGATCCCATCCGAACGTGCGGCAGAGAGGTTGGCCAGGAAGAGATCGGAGAGGTTCACCTATCTAGTAGCTGCTGTTATGTCTAGCTTTGGTATTACTTCCATGGCTGTCATGGCTGTTTATTATAGATTTTCTTGGCAAATGGAGGTACTTCCTTCTGCTTCTGTCTATCTGTCTGTCTTTCTCTCTCTCTTGAAGGACAGTTTGTGTATATTTATGACCTGTCGAGTGGATTTTGTTTTGGTATAGGGCGGCGAGGTGCCTTTGTCTGAAATGTTCGGTACATTTGCACTCTCTGTAGGGGCTGCTGTAAGTTCCTTTTTTAATTATTCTTTCGTTATGGGAAATTTTGGATAATGAATTGAAATTCAAAAGTTGGGAGTTTTGGGTCCATTTCTTGTGCTGAATTGAACTGAGTAGTTCTGATGTTTAGGTGGGTATGGAGTTTTGGGCAAGGTGGGCTCATAAAGCTCTCTGGCACGCTTCCTTGTGGCACATGCATGAGGTATGTATCCCATATCTCGGTTGATTTTGCCTTTGACAAAAGTCTGAAGAAGAGAATCCTAAATTTTTTCTTTTATTTGCAGTCCCACCATAGACCTAGAGAAGGACCATTCGAACTCAACGATGTTTTCGCCATAATCAACGCTGTCCCTGCTATTGGTCTTCTTTCCTATGGTTTCTTCCACAAAGGCCTTGTGCCTGGTTTGTGTTTTGGTGCTGTAAGTCTCTGTAGATACCTTTCTCTCTCATTATCTTTCTGAATCTGACTTCATTGTTCTTTCTTTATTAACGGTTTGATTATAATATTTACATTCATACAACAAAAGAAATCGTAGTTAATTAATTTACTGGGGATTGCTAATGATCTCTACTTTATGTGACGAAAAGGACTAGGTGAATTTCTAATATTGACCTTTTGACTTGGAGCAGGGTCTTGGAATTACAGTATTTGGCATGGCCTACATGTTTGTCCACGATGGTCTGGTCCATAAAAGATTCCCAGTGGGGCCCATTGCCAACGTCCCCTATTTTAGAAGGGTTGCTGCTGCACACCAGGTTACTATTCACCACTCATACAAAAGGATTAATTATTTTATCCTTGTGCCAAACAAGCATTTGTATACATGTTTTTCATCTTTCTTTGGAAAAGAATTTCGATAAATTAAGATCAATACTTTGTTTGGTTTGATGTCTTTCTGCAGCTTCATCACTCAGACAAGTTCGAAGGTGTGCCATATGGTTTGTTTTTGGGACCCAAGGTACGTAGGTTCTGTTTATTTATTTATTTAAAAAAGTTTGTTGTTTGTAAGTTTGTTTCAGTCTAAGGGTGACTGGAATTGTTTTGCTTTGTGGTGCAGGAACTGGAAAAAGTGGGAGGCCTGGAAGAGTTAGAGAAGGAGATAAATAGGAGAATCAAATCTTATGAGGTTTCATGAGTGATAAGTGAATGGGAACCCCTTTTGTAACACAAGGTTTAATGTAGATGATGAATGCGGTATAGTGATTATAAATATCAATGGTTTTGAGGCCCTCATTGTTTTCATGCATGGGCAGAGAGGAATTAAGTACTCGAGGGATTCTAGTCTCTAGATGTGTCTCCCACTTCAAAGACTATATATATATATATATACACACACACACATATAGCACCCTCTTGTACGAATCCCATGTTACAACTTGTGTGAATATATTGCTCAGAAGTGTAAAACAAGCACCTATACCAATCTTGTTTTAATTTGAAAGTGCTTTAATTTGCAAAACCCACCGTTTAATTTCTGTTTGATCTTTTAATTAACATTGCCTTAAATGAAAAGGGTTAAGGACACAAAAGGGATCAGATGAGAGATCTAAACAAAAATATAGTCATGTATAAAAACATGGAAAACAATAATATGTTCTTCTTCTAAACTTCTAGGTATATATTCATGGACGATGCTAGGGTGATCGAAAATGGTGACCTCATATTGTACCGACAAGTATAAATGTATTTTTTTAATTTAATTATCTTTAATATATATTTAAAAAAAAATCAATTTACTAAAAATCACTTCTTTAATAATTAAGAAAAAAAAAAAGGGTCGCATTTACGTTGTGTCAAGCATTGCAACCCTTGGTATGCAACGCCGCAAACGCACATTTTCACTTGTAGTAGGGTGAAGTAAAGTGTTTTACGTTTCTTTTAGAAGTATTTGTTAATTGCTTTATTTCCTTTATTGTAAATTCGTTATTTTGGAACACGTCAGCATCTACTAGAGCAGTAGTTTGTTATTCACACTTCACAGAAGTCAGAATGAGTGGAGGGGAGGGAAGAAAATAGGCATATGAAAAGCTTGTAAGAAAATCCTTCTACTCAGGAGGTTGGGGATTCCTCGAATAATCCTGTTATCATTTTCAGTAATATCATTACATGCAGCAGAGTTCATATATAGGTTCATTACTCTATTGTTCTATTCATTCCCGGGCATTACAACCAGCCCCATAACAATTGGCATCATAGCCCAACAATCCTTCTCGTTTGTCCTTGACCACCAACCCTTCTACAGTCCTCTATCCTTCCCAAAAAATCTATTCTCAGAAATTGATTTCTCCATCCATTCTCAGAAATCGTCAAATACCCATTTTTTCATTCCTCAAACTCTCTTATCCTTGAAAATTAATTGACCCACCTTCTTCTTCTTCCAGTAGATGTGCAAGTCTCAAGGACAAAGAGAGAGAAAAATAGAGGTGGCCATGGGATTGATGAGAAGAATCCCTCCAAAGCACACCGACATCTCTTTTCCTTCTATCTTATTTGCAATTCCATCTCCATGGGGGCTTTCGGCTGAGAATGTGGAGGAAGAAGAAGAGTATTTTTCTGGTGACGCTTCTTGGGAAGATTGTGGGTGTATTTTTCTAGGTTTATTGGGTTCTCAGTACCTTGTTCATTTCAGTGTATATTGACACGATTGTTACCATATTACTTGAAGCTTTATGATGGTATTATTAAACCCGGCTCTCTGCTCTGCAACTAGACTTTTTCGCTTTGGTTGGTGACAGTTGGATTTAGAATGGGTTTTGGATTTAGAGAGAGTTCTGTGGTAGCTAAGATTTGCTTGGACTGAATTTGCTTATGATTTGAGATTTAGAAGGGATTTCGACTTTCGAAAGATGGGAGAACGAATTTTAGAAGCCATTTTTCTGGTTTCGAATTTCAGATGGGAGAGTTTTCGTGCAATTTTTTCGGAATTTTTTTTATACAGGTGACCACCACGTGGCTGTGCCAGCTCAAGTGGAAATAATGAGCTATAGATGTGAGCCGGCCGAATAGCATTTTTCTTTTTTTTTTTCTTGGAGGAGAAGGAGAAAGATCAATCGGTGGAGGATCCAATTGGTTGGTGCATGCGTGGATTGGTTTGTGAAGGATGGTAAAATTAGATCATTTATATTCGACATAAAAATAAAAAAGAGAGGAAAATGCAATTAAAAAAATTATCTTTAATGTAAAGGGCAGTTAAAAATCAAAGAACATTATCGAATAGCAAGCGGGATGGAAAAAGGATTGAGGTGGAGCAGAAAAAATAGATACGTTAAATTTATTTTATAATAAAAATATTTACATTCTAATATATCATACATTAATTTATAAATTTATTTTTATAAAATCTTTATATTTAAAGAATTTCTCTTTCTTTCCAAGGAAAGTATTTTTGAATGAGAGAAAAATGTGTATAACTTATTGACAAGAGTTTTGTTATGTATAAGTAAATTTACGTATTAATCTGCGTACTAATATTTTTATATTCATATTATAAATTTAAATTAATATTATTTTTAATAAAATTTACTTTCTCATCAATCATATTGAATTAATATACATATTAATACGCAAAATCGTTTACGATTAGATTTGTACAAAATTGCAACTTTGTAAAACTAATTTGATAGTGGTATGTAGGGTTTGGCAAGTGAGGTTGAACACGTAACTACTTACTATTCAAGTATGGAAATAAAAACAAACAACTTTGCCAGCAGCGGGCATAGGGTCACCGCCCAAACACGTAGGTATTGGTTACGTGGGAAGTAGATATAAATAGCAATATTCCCATTGGGTGGCCGTGGGGGTCCTCCAACATTCTACTCTGACCACCAAATTGAGCAACCTCAGTGGCTCTTGCACTCATCCCACTTGATTTATAGACCTCCACTTTTCATCTTCTATTTTACTTTTCTTTATTCAATTCAAATACCTGTCAAAACTTTGAGAAGACTCGCCACGTATTAGCATGATTTATTTTCGTAAATATGATGAAATAAGATGAAATATGTTGAAATTAAAATAAAATAAAATATTATTAGAATATATTTTTTAATATTATTTTTAGTTTAAAATTTAAAAAAGTTAAATTATTTATTTTTTTTAATGTACAAATTTAAAAAAATTGTAATAAATGAATTGAAAAAAATTAAAAAAATAAAGGATAGCTTAATGTGCTGACTGATAAAGAAGCAATATTCATGTGGGTCTATTGACTCATCCAAATAGTTGATTAAATATTGAATACATTTCATTGTATTGTAATGCTGCCGACATCAAAATGCACTTTTTATAGTAAACTTATCTTCCTTGTTATTTGATGTTGACCTCAACCGAAAGTTTTGCACCCGATTGCCACCATCTTCCTTCAAGCACGCACACACTACTCAGCAATCAATTATATGCAAGATATTGTTTTATAGATTTTTTTTTTCTTTCTTTTCTCTAGATCTTACTCGTAATATATTCAGAGCAAATGGGGGTTTCAATCTGACAATTTACGTGTCTTTATGATATTGGCCCTTCTCTCTAATAATTGTTTAGACTGCTCAACAGGGACCCACTCAAGTGGAGTTTGGGCCTATGTATTTCTTGTTGGTCTCCCACTTTATGCTTTACAGATGAAAATTTCAATTTGGAATGTGTGTGTGTATATATATATATATATATTTATAACTGATTTAGTCCCATAATAAATTATATAATTTTATATTTATTTTGTTTCGTTAATCTTCTATTAATTAATTTGTGTATATGTATTTGCCTCTCGAGATTAGGCTGAGACTAGGCCCAGTTCTCATTCACCTGTCCCAAGTCTTCTTCCATGATTGGGCCCTATCAGGCCCAGTACATATTCTCTCTCTCTCCCGTTCTTGACGCACCTTTCATTCCCGTCACTTTCCCGGCAAAATCCCTCTCCATGAATTTTCCGTACAAGTCCCTTCATTTTCTCCAGAAACCGAAGCCCCCTTATCAGATAAGTCGTGGCAGCACTCTTATCTGTCCCAAAACCAATCGCATTCAGCTATCTGTCCTGGCCTCCAGTGAAACCAGTGGCATATCATTCTCAAAGACAATGTACGGTCGAAAGGGTTGTATTCACTTCGTGGGTATTGGAGGTTGTGGGTTGTCTGTGTTAGCAGCCATGCTTACACTCAAACAAGTAAGTTTTTTCTAAACACTAATGTTATGGTTGCTGAGAATGTAGATAATAGAGCAGAGAATGTAGATAATATAGGCAGTTGATGGTGTAATGTTTGATTTACGAGATATAATTTTGTGAGTTACTCTACTTGATTCCTTTTAACTCCTTGGCACTACAGATACAAGTGAGATTATTGGCTGCCAAGGCCAACAGAGTGCTACAATCTTATTGCTGTTAGTGGTAGGGTTTGAGTTATTAATAGAATAAAATTCAAATAATTTCCATGTTTAGCATTTGGGTTAAGGAGCCCTATGCCTTGCAATGTGATCACGACGGAATTCTTATCTAATATTTCATCTTGTATGAAATTGGAGGACCGGCTCCCTCGAAGTAACCACCATTTTCCTTATTGTTACTATAGTCAAATATAGGTCCGAAACCACAAGGTCCCGTACCACATTGATGTTCTGGCTCTGGTTTTAGGTATCAGCCACGGCTTTCAATAGAATAGAATAGTTTTCATTTGATCTATCTACAGTATAATAGATGAAGCATTGCTTGGTTGGTTATTTGTGGATCTAGAACCATAGATCACTTTTATTACTGAATTGACCAAGGTATAAAGATTAGGTACTAATATTCTAATTGGAGACCAGCATTACGATTATGAAAACTTTGGGACTGTTATTATGGGTTTACACGTATCTTTTTTTTATAGTTTTTTTCGGTAATTTTAGTCGTGCACCACTAGAATTTTGAAGGTTAAAGTTGAACCAATTGAGTTCTTCAGATTGAAACTTTCCTGACTCAATTGAGTGCAAGTTGTAGCTTGCTTGTGTTTACATCGCTATTTTTTCATGTTGCAAATAAGTTGGGGCGTTGCAACTTGCATATTTCTTTTCCTTCATGAGACTACTTCAGATGGTAAAATCTCTTTTGCAGTAAATTAAGCCAGCATGTTTTGTTTTCTATCCTATGTAGAAAGCAACCATTGCCTTGTTCAGGAAAGAGAAATGATAGTTGCAGTCGTGACTCACTCGTGAGTGTGCAAGCGCTGTGCAATCACTTTGAAAAAAGTGAATAAATACGGGATCCACATGAAAAAATTAATTTTTTAATAGTAGACCCTACTTTTTTTCAAAACGACTGCATGTCACTTACACACTCCATGATTGTATGTAGCATTACTCGAAAAACAATGGGCGACGATCTTACAGCTGCACTAGGAGCGGAGCGCACGTGCCACAGGTATCCTTGTACTTTGAGCAGCTAGGCAGAAATGTTGAGTTTTATAAAGAGAGATCCTCCAGGCCGGTCGAGTGTTTTTCTTCACTTTACACCTGCAAATTACAAGTTGTCATGTAGGGGTTGCAGCAAAATACATCTTACACCAGCTGTAGTGAATTTTTTTTTTACAACTCTTTCCCCTCTCACTCCCTCCCTCCCCCACCCTGTCACATGCTCTCCCCCCACCCTTTGTCACTCTCTTTCTCTCCCTCTAGAATACGATCTGTGTAGAGGGATTTGTAGCCATTAACAAGAGATTTGTGACCATCGATGAGAGATTGGTGAGGGTGGTAGCTCACAAATTTTTAGTCTGATATCGTAGTCTTTGTTCTGTTGATATGACAAACACCTGGGGAAGTAAATTTATGCTTTTCTTTGATATATTCGATGGATTCTTCTGGGTTACTAATAGAATCAAATCATTTCATAATCATATTTGATTCCATTATATTTTTTTCTTTTTAAATATTTGAAAAGAGGAAATTTTAAAAAATTATTGATTGCATCTCACAGAATTGAGACATGAAGGAGATAAGTATCATTTTTGTGGAATGGCATGAGCATAGTCAACGAGAACAATGAGAACTCCATCTCAAATTTTCTTCAAACAAACAGATACAAGACAAAGTTTTCATTATTACCAGGTTTGATTGTATTAGTTGTAGAAGAATTTTCCTTTTTAATTGGTACTTGGAGAATGGGAGTGTTGGGGCAAAGTCTTTCTGTAGTAGTGACAGCGATTGCGCTCTACCCGATCTCGCTTACCTTGTCGAGAAGATTCCGGTAATTCTTTGAATAAAATTTGAAGACGAAGATGGCCTCTGTTGAAGGAGATGAAATCAACGCAAAGAATTTGTTGAAGGAGATGAATTCTGAAGACGAAAATGGCCTCTGTTGAAGGAGATGAAATCAACGCAAAGAATTTGTTGAAGGAGATGAATTCTGAAGACGAAAATGGCCTCTGTTGAAGGAGATGAAAATGGGTTCGAGGGAGTCTTTCGGGGAGAAGAGGGAAGAGAGACGGAGGAAGACTGAAGGGAGAAGAGAGAGAGTATAATGGATGTGATTCTACTTAACTTCAATAAGTTTCTTACGTGTTATAATTTTATTGGCAGGTGTAAAAATCGACACCCGGTCGATTTGAAGTTTTTCTCTTTTATAAATGCAGTATATTATTATATAAAGGATCTTTTCTTTTTAGTCGTTTGCTCATAGTAATTCCCTTAATGATTTCACCTCTTCACCGAACTCTACAACATTTGCGCCTAGGTCCATTACTCAGTTGGCTCCTTTTATGTAGTTAATACACTCTTGAATTCAGCAAACGAAAAAAAAAAAAAAAAATCAGCAAAAATAATACATTTCTCTTGAAATCGATGGATGTTTGAAACAATTGAAGTTACCCTTTTCTAGTTTTCAGAAGGAAATGTTATCATTGACAGTAAATGATAATGTTAATTCCAACAAAAATGCTCTGGATCCAAAATTGGATCTCCAATTTGTGTCTCGAATGATTTTTTATTTATTTTTAACTTAGCGATTAAGTGTGTTTTAATGATGTTGTGAATTTTTTATTGTTTATAAAAATATTTATGATAATTAAAAAAATATATAAAATAAAAGAAAATGAAATAAAAAAATAAAATATACTATTTAGTAAACTTATTCGGACCACTTTTCAGTAACTGTGGCAGGACTCTAATTCCAATAAGGTTATTACAACACGTGGTATTTTATTTTTAGTACCGTATCCCACTCCACATGTCCTGGGGAGGCTGATGAATATGATGGTTGTTTTTTTGGGATTATCACCTACATGACTGGTAACTAATCTGGATTGGGAGCATCTTGATATCTTTAAAGATGAGGTGCGACGATTCATAAGCTTTTCCCGTAGAGCACTCCCAATAGTTTATTCATCTTATCCTTTAAAATATATCATCAAAATTTACTTTTTCTATTTTACATACTAATTTTTATAATATTCCATACATCAGTTTATCTATTTTTTCTTCATATCATTTAAATATTATATGTTTAAGAGAGAGGGTTTGAAAAGGAAATAAAATAAATATAGAAGAATGTGAAAACAAGGACAAAGAGGAAAAATAAATTAATTAAAAAAGTTTACATGCATGAATAGTATTTTATAAATATAGAGAGATCACTGTATCAAAATGTAAAATATTTGTAAAATATAAAATCTGATGGAGTCTTCTTTTAACAACATTTCTTTATATTTTGAAGAAAACTCAATTTTACAAAAGCTATTGGGAGTGCTCATATGTTGTGAGACTGTTTATTCATCTGCTAACTTTAGACTGATTGAATCTTTACTCACAAAATTAGGAGGCCGTTAAGTTAAATCTACTTTCAGGATGTTCCTGAAACTAATTAAGGTGGGGTGGGTAGACATCTCATAATATCTGGGGACAGGTATCCATCACCCACTTGTATCCATGCCACTTACTCGTAGTACAAAAATGATATTTGTAATTGTGAATATGTAAGTGTCGTATAGTCGTTTTGAAAAAAAAAAATATGAGACTCACATGAAAAGAAATTAATTTTTTAATAATAGACCCCACTCTTTTTCAAAGCAATTGCATGGTACTTACACACTCTATGACTGTATATAATATTACTTATTGAATCACCCTCATTAATGCGGAGGAACTACCATTTACAGTCAAACAAATAAGCAATGAATTATCTACGTAAATAAGGAAGTCCCCAACTATCAGTACGCAAAAGCCCACGAAGCCTCCCGGGTACCAAATTCTGTTCCAGTAAACGCCAGAATATTACTTTTAGCTCCCTCCTACATGAATATTCTTGTATTGTATGTAATGGGGCTTGTACAGGGGTGTACGGAAAACCAAGAGTTGCTCATCTTTTTCTAATTTTGAGAGCGAAAGCAAGCATCAAATCAAGATAGTTCCTTGTCTATATAATTTACTTCGCTTAGCATGTGTTTCACTCATCATACAAGACACCTATTCAAAAGTCAAATTCCCTATGGATTAACCATTCAATCACTGAAGCAGCATACCATGTGTTTCACTCATCATATAAGATACCTATTCAAGTTCCCTTTGGATCTAACTATTTCTGAGTTCAAAGTGCCCATCCCTTTGGTCTAAATGACAAGAAAACATTTGGTGAATGGGGCTCCACTCATGCAAATTTTCCGTATTTATTTAGATTCAGAAATACAAATCCCTTTTCCAATTGAACTGCTTAGCCTTACGCTGTTGAAGATGGCTGAAAAAGTTATCAAAGAAGAGGACAAAGAGACAAATCTTAACCAACAAACAAAACTAGAACCAATGCAAATTCATGGCAGCTGATGTTTTGACAAATAACAAAACCACATAGATGCATAGATCTGAACTTCAGCTGTAGCTACGAGTCATAAGACACTGAATGGTAACAGAAGTTTGCATTTCACAAAAATTTTATGTACAGAAAATAAACAAGGAATAAAGTTGGTGGCATGTCTTTTATATAAGAGATTGAGCACGCTTAAAGTCAAGCAAAGAAAATTTTACAACGAATACTGATAGTCACTTCACAAAAATCTAATGCATTCGAGTACATTCTAGTTCATCAGCTCAACTTACATTGTTGCTTCACATGGATGGTATTAGTCTCTGGTTGTGATATCACCATTTTTCAAAGATTGGGGCATGGTCGCCCGCAACGCATTGACTCCCCTTGCTGTTTTAACCTATTTAGGACATGGACTAGAAACTCAAATTTTACACCTCAGTGACATTGGAAAGGTAGCCCCTCACACGTTTCCTCATATTCACATGCAGCAAGAGCCTGCAACACCATTGCTGTTTAAGAAGTACCTGAACCTTGTTCATAGGAAGTTCTTGGACACTACAGTCCAGGTGCATGTTCTTTGCTAAATCATAGAATACAAGCAACTGCATTAGACTATTCCTTTGGTGTGATGTCGGCTCCAAATCTGGAGCTATGTGATAATCATTACAGGATAACAACTTATGGGATTTCGAACCTAAATGATTGGCATGCATCGTCAATTCATTCCAACTTTCATGGTGACTACACAGGTTTTAATTTTAATTGTAAATCTCTGGTTGCCTATGCTGTGGAGCCAACCAATTTATACAAAGTGAAAGTACACATGTATTGTAATTGTATTTAGCCTTTGGAAATGAATATCCAATGTTTTGACACAGAGTTTGGCATGTAATTTAACAATCGAGTATTAACCCATGTCAACAGAGTTATATAATTACTGTATCCGTTATTTCATAATAATTTATTAATCCGTCAGAAACTTATGCATCACATAAAATCCAAGGTTTACATTATCAACTAACAAATATGGAATCAAAGGATACACCATACGGTTACAATTGATGGATTTCCACAAACTATTCATATCTCAGTTGATTACAATACACCTAAAGGGTTCGAACCTCACAGCCTGCAATTCACTAATTAAAAAGCTTTTTTCCTATATAAAAAAAATAATACACCTAAAGTACAGGGAAGAAAAATTAAAACACCAAATAAGTTCAAATAATAATGATACCCCAAAATTAGGCGTAAATTCCCCCATTTCAAAGCGATCACAAGACAATACAGAAAATTCATCCTTGACAAGGCATGCTTTCATACTGAAAGCTCCAACTACAAGTCAACAGATCTTAAGTAGAAATTACAAACACAACTCCTAAAACCAACACGACACTACTAGAAATCTAACAATAATAGATAATCAAAATAAAGAAAGAGAACAACATTACCGAACCCACTGTACACGGCTAGTTCTCACTTCCCCAAACTCCTGAAACAATTACCTGCTTCAAGCAAAATATTTATAAGCTCAAACTTCAGACACGGATTTGATATCTACCTTCCAAAAAAGGAGAAAAAGCCGCGCTTCTTTGGCTCCTCCTCCACCATCACAGCTTTCATGCTATCCTGCTCAACAAGCCTCCAAGCCGCCTGCTCGAAAGCCAATCCAGCCAATGTGGGTGGCTTATTCAATACAAGCGGGTACCCTCTATTGGTGCTCCTTATAACCTCCGAGTCCTCCGGAATCACCCCCAACAATGCCAAACCCAACATCTCCTGCACATCAAGTACTGACATCATGTCCTCGCCTTTGATCATATCGGTTCGAACCCGATTCACTATCATCTTTATGTCCCTAATTCCATCGCATTCCAACAGCCCCGTGACCCTATCGGCGTCTCGCAGGCTCGTAATGTCCGGCGTGGTAACGAGGACAGCCTCATTAGCCGGAGTGATGGCGGTTATAAACCCAGCATCGATGCCGGCAGGACAATCAATGATAATGAAATCTGGGGAGCCCTCTTGGCGAGCTTTCAAGGCGTCCACAAGCCAAACTAAGGCCTTTCCGCCAAAACCAATGGGAAGTTTGGAGCGGGGCTTGGAAATGCAGAGAAGTTCGAAGTTGGACCAGCGCTTGTCTCGGACGAGGGCCTGGTCGAGTCGGCAATCTCCGTTGAGGACCTCTACGACGGTGTAGTTGACGCGGTTCTCGAGGCCGAGGAGGAGGTCCAGGTTTCGGAGACCGACATCGGCGTCGATGGCGACGACGGAGAAGCCGAGGCGGGCAAGGGAGAGACCTACATTGGCGGTGGTGGTGGTCTTGCCGACGCCGCCTTTGCCAGAGGTGATCACCACGACGCGGGGGGTCTCTCCGGATAACTGGGGCTTTCTATTGTATTGGAGAAGGGCACGAGGTGTGGCGGAGAAGGGCTTATGGGTGCGTTTTGTTGGGGTTTTTAGGGTTTTGGGGTATAAGGGTATTGTGGATGGTGCGGTGAAGTAGAAGAGGCCCGAGGGTTTGGGGGTATTGGTGGGGGAGAGAGAGAGCATTGCTTGCTCTAGAGAGAGAGACAGAGATCGAAGGTTTTAGGGAAAGAGGTAGAAGACGGCAACCATTTTTGGAGTTGCGAGCAGAAGGATTGGAAAAAAAATTGGAGTGACGGAGTCGGGTCAAGTGATAAATCGATTTAACTTGTGTACGGAAATCCCTGGGAGGACATTTTTTTTTTTTAAAAATATTTACATCAGCCTACTATTTATAACACACTCCACACACTTAGTGTATTGAGTTAAAAAAAAAAAATTGAATACATGGTGTGTGGAGAGTGTATGCTGATATATAGAATTACTCTTTTTTTTAGCATAGGTCATGTTTGGCACTAGTTTTTTTTTTTTTAGTAATTCTATCTACAACTGTGAACTGCGTAAACGCCGTATAATTATTTTGAAAAAAAATAGGTTCATTATTAAAAAATTAATTTTTTTTCATGTGAGTCCCATGTTTTATTCATTTTTTTTCAAAGTAATTACGCGGCAGTTGCACAATTCACAGTTACAAATATTTTCTCTTTTTTTAATCCCATCTCATTTACAAAAATAACATTCATTTTACTCAAAATTTTAAAAATATAAAAGATTCAAAAAAATATAACAAATTCAATATATCGGTTCGGTTGTCAAGATTTAAATGAAAAGATTTGATGATGAGTTGAACCAATGCATGCCTCTTGTGTATATGCATCTTAATCACTTGTCAACCAAACAAAGGGTTGTGTCCTTTGGTAAATTAGAAACATTTTCAATGTATTATCTAATATTTGAAGGTTTTGACTTCTCACAAGTGTTCTTTCAATTTAGTTGTGACTTTTTATAAATATCATTTCATTTAAATAAGTTATAACTTTTCACAAATGTCATTTCATTTATATGTTGTGACTTTTTACAAGTACCATTTCATTTAAACGTTGTGACTTTTCACAAGTACCATTTCATTTATATAAGTTGTGACTTTTTACAAGTGTCATTTCATTTCAGTTGTGACTTTTTACAAGTGCCCTTTTATTCTGTCTAAATAGGGAACCCCACTGTTAATGCCAAAAATTACATAACAGACCGGGAAGGAAGAAAGAGTCATCCCAACTCACGTTGGTGATTTGGGTTTCGATACGGTACTCTTCGCATTCATCCATGAAATAAATCATAAATAAGTAAATAAAGGGAGACACATGAATTTACGTGGTTCAGCATAAAAGTTTACATCCACGAGTTGTTGGGGGCAAAATCCACTATATTAGGTGATGATTTTACAATGTCTCGTAGCCTCACATATCGCTTAGTACAATGGAAGAATTTAGTCTTAGGAGAGTCTCTCTAGAGAATTGGTGGAGAGTGCATGAAGTTAGCCTCCGAGCCTCCATGCACTCTCCACTGAGGCCACTGAAACGGGGAAACACCAACAAAAAATCATAGCACGGGGCAAAATCCACCAAGGCCACTAAAAACCCAAAAAAATCACCGAGCACAGAAATATACGCACTTTACTAACAAAAACATTCACATACAATCATTACGCAAACGTTCTTACAAACAAACTTCACAAAGGTCCATCCTCGAAGGCCCTTATTATAAATTTTACAAATTCTTCTTGAGGACCACTCATGGAGATCTCCATTGCATAACAGTGAAAAACTACGAACCAACTACCAGAATTTTTTTTTTCTTCATGTTACCTTCACCACAGTTGACTTGAAGATTCTCAAGGCAGGAAAGAGATAAGGTAAAGAAGTTGGCTCAAACTCCTAAAAGGAAAAGATTTCACAAGTCCAGTTGGACTTTATCACTCCAAGGAAATAACATTTATATAAGGAGCAGTTCTCTTTAGGTTCTCTAGAGGCTCGGAGGCTAACTCCATGCACTCTCCACCAATTCTCTAGAGAGATTCTCTTGAGACTAAATTCTCTCATTGTACTGAATGATATGTGAGGCTACGAGATATTGTAAAATCAACACCTGATATAGTGGATTTTGCCCCCAACAACCCATGGACGTAAGCTTTTATGCCGAACCACGTAAATTTATGTGTCTCATTTTATTTACTTTTATTTGCTTATTTATTATTTATTTCATGGATGAATGCGAAGAGCACCGTATCGAAGCCTAAATCACCAACGTGGGTCGGGGATGACTCTTTCTTCCTTTCCAGTCTGTTGTGCAATTTTTGGCATTAACACCCACCCACAAATTTATTCACTCTAAATTCTCTACAAAAATTAGAGAAATACTTCATCCTTCTTTTTGTCTTTCTTTTTTTGGGTTTTGGCTATTTTATAGCGAGTTCGAGGATCTCCTTTTGTGTGCACCGACAAGGAGATTAGCAGGAACTGACGTTGTTGTATTTTGAGAGTAGACTGTCAAAAAGCCTAGTACACGTATAAATTTGGAGGCGACAGAATCTACTCTAAGTAAAGCATCCATCACAGCGTGCCTTAACACTGGGTTATCCCTTTCTAATTTGTTCTTATTATTTTATATATTTTCTAGTTTACAAAGCGTTTGCACATAAATAATTTATTATTCAAAATATTCCCGACACCAAAGACATCTTGAATGAAGTGCACCTCAGCAAGATCCTTATATTGAGCAAAGAAACAAGGTTATTTCTTGACAAGCACCTCGGGATAACCCTCATGGAGATCAAGACTATCTTGACCAAAGGGCATCTTGGCAAGACTATGTCAAGCAAAGAGCCATGGTTATGACTTGATTGAGAGATATCAAGCATGACCCCCTATGACAGAGTCTTCTCTCGTTTTTTTCTCTTGGAAAAAAGTGAGGAGAATGGAGGGTCTACAAATTCTAACAGAATTGAGTGGAGGTTGTTGGAACGGAAAGTGAGTGCGACGAGAGATTGTGAGGGTTGTGGGAGGCTCACGATTACTGTAAGTGAATGGAAAAGGACACTATGAGGGTGGCTCACGGTAGATGGCGATGTACGAGCTCGAGGAAAGGTGGGAAAAATTGAAGTTGATGGAGGAGGAAGTTCTGAATATTGATGTGGGGGATGATTTATAGGAAGAATTGAGGTAATGGGAAGAACGAAACTTAGTTGGAAAAGTCTGGATGGAGAGAAGACTAAGTTCTGCTGTGTTAGAAAATACTATGGGCAAAGTGTAGAGGATTAGTCAGTAAGCTAAGTTCCAGGAAGTGGGAGAAAACACTTTTGTGATTCTGTTTGTCAATCATGCTGATAAACTGAGGGTGATGGAAGGTAGACTGTGGCTTTTTGACAACTATATGTTTATCATAATGCAGTTCGATGGGTACACTCCTCCACAGAAATTGGATTTTGGGTGCAAAAGATTCTGGGTTCAAATGCACAACTTACCCTTAATCTGCATGAATAAAGAACGAGGAGAGGTCATTGGAGCTACAATTGGTAAGGTTCTAGAGGTGGATACGTAGGACGATGGTAGTGGATTGGGTAACTCCCTAAGAGTCTTTGTTCAGACAGATGTGTCAAAGCTGTTGGCAAGGATCTCCGTAAGGGGGAGGAACCATTGGATACCATTGAGATATGAAAAACTTCCCACACTTTTGTTTTAAATATGGGTGTATTGTGCATAAGAAGAAAGAGTGTGAGAATAATGGGGAGGGGGTGATGATCAATTTGGGGTTTGGCTTAAAGCAGGGCCAAGATTATTCTGAAAAAAGTAATGCTGAGATAGATAAAGGTTTGAACAGTGAGAGTGAGAGTGAGAAGGAGAGTGAAAGTGGCAAGGAGGGGTAGACTGAAATAAGGGAAGATGGGAGTGGTAAGGAAGGGGATGGTAGTTTAAATGAAGAACAACCTAATATAATCGAGGATCAGGTTGGAGATTGGCTCAGAGCAGGGCCAACTTTCAATATGAGAGAGGGTAAAAAAAAGTCGAATGGGGAAAATAAGAAATATTCTGTTGTTAATGGAGGAGGGGAAATATGGGTGAAGGGAGTGTCCTCTGAAAAAAGTAATGGTGAAAAAAGCAATGTTGAAAGGAGTATGGAAGGGGAGGGTAGCATGAATATAAAACCAACTAAGGAAGATGTGGTCAGTGGGAAGAGGCTACGGTCATGGAAGAAAAGGGTAATGGACAAGGGCATAAGTATGGGGCAAATTTTTGTGGTAACAAAAATAAAAGAAAAGAGGAAAGGAGTTGCTGAAGGGAAGGGGGAGACTGTGAAACAAAAGAAAAAATAAAAGAAACAAGGATGTGCATGGCCATGTGGAGATGATTTAGAAGGTTCATAGCCCCACCCAATATAATAAAAACCCTAAGTTGGAACTGTCGATGACTTGGGAACTTTCGGACAATTCAAGACCTTTACCATTTGATAAGGGAGAAGAAGCCCAATATAGTTTTATTGACGGTAGCTAAAATGTTGAAAGACAAATGTGAAAGAATCAGGAGAAAACTGAAGTGTAAAGGTTTTTTGGTAGTAGATTCCGTTGGAAGGAGTGGGGGCTTAATCATGTTATGGGATCACAATGTTAAAGTAGAGTTGGAAAATTATTCACAAAGGCATATTAGTGTCTGGGTAACGAATGGAAGGGAGAATGAGAAATGGTTGTTAACTGGTTTTTATGGGAATCCTAAGCCAAGTAGAATGGTCGAATCTTGGAACTTACTTAACACAATAAAGCCTAATGCAAATACTGGTTGGTGTGTTATTGGTGACTTTAACGAAATTATGTCCAATGATGAAAAATGAGGAGGTAGACAGAGGCAAGAGAGACAAATGGCTGGCTTTAGAGAAGCTTTAGAGGAGAGTGGACTGTTTGACCTGGGATGGAAAGACGACAAATATACTTGGAGCAACAAACATGAAGATGAGTCCTTCACCAAGGAGAGACTTGACAGAGAAGTTTTTAATGTTAGGTGGAAATGCATCTTTAGAGAAGGTTGGGTAGAAGTGCTAGTAGCAAGAAATTTTGATCACAAGCCACTTTTACTTTGTATGAGTTAGAATGGAGGTGAGGAAGGGAGGGGAAGGAAGGTTTTCAGGTACGAGGCTAGCTGGGCCTTGGAGGAGGACTATGTAGAGGCTTTACAAAAGGTATGGGGAGAGAGGATGGTGGAAGGTGGTGTTCCAAAGAATCTTCATAACAACCTGACTAGTAGTAAAAGAACTTTACTCAGATGGTGTAGGAAGAATGGGGAAGATAGGGGAGAGAACTAAAGTAGAAAATCCAGCTCCTAAGAAGGCTTCAAGGTGATGAGAATAGATACAATTCTAGAGAGATTAAGAGAATTCAGAAGGAGATAGGGTTGTTATTAGAGAAAAAGGATTTAAAATGGAGGCAAAGAGCTAAAGTGAATTGGTACAAGCTAGGAGATAAAACCATCAAATTTTTTCATAGCTGTGCCAATCAAAGGAGAAGGAAAAACAAAATAACAACTGTAAGGAATAATCATAATAGATGCCACTCAAAGCATGAAGATGTGGAGGGAGCTTTTAATGAGTTTTTTGGAAGGTTATTCACATCTTCATCTCCTAGCAAACAAAAGATTGATGACTGCTTGAAGAACTTGGCGGCTCGAGTGACAGGGGAAATGAACGAAGCTCTTACAAAGTCTTTCACAAAACTGGAAGGTGATGATGTCATAAAGCATATGGCACCTCTAAAGTCACCTGGTCCAGATGGCTTTGGAGCCTGCTTCTACCAAAGTCATTGACACTTTATTGGAGATGAAGTCAGCAGGGTTGTTCTTTCTTGATTAAATGGTAACTCTTTTGATTCCTCTGTCAATTTCACTTACATTGCCCTCATTCCAAAAGTTTCTAATCCCAGTTTAGTTAGTGAATATCGTCCAATTAGTCTTTGTAATGTAGCCTATCAAATAATGTCAAAAGTTTTGGCCAATAGACTAAAATCTGTTTTGGCTGTTATAATATCCCCTAATCAAAGTGACTTCATTCCTGGAAAATTAATCACTGACAACATCATGGTGGCTTACGAGTTGTTGCACTCAATGAAGGCTAGGAAGAGAGGTAAACAAAGAAGTATGGCAATAAAACTTTATATGTCAAAGGCATATGACATGATCGAATGGCCTTACTTAGAAGCTGCTTTGTATAAATTGGGTTTCTGTAGAAGATGGATTGAATTAATAATGATGTGTGTGTCCTCAGTATCATACTCAGTGCTGATAAATGGAACTCCAGGCTCTAAGTTTTACCCCTTAAGAGGTTTGAGATAGGGAGACCCTTTGTCTCCCTACCTCTTTATAATATGTGCTGAGGGCTTATCTTCACTTCTTAATGCTTTTAATTTGAAAGGAGAGATAAGAGGGGTTACTGTGGCCAGGGGAGGAATTAGAGTAAATCATCTACTATTTGTTGATGATTGTATCTTACTTGGTAGAGCATAAGTAGAAGAATGGAAGAAGCTGCAAGCTATGTTACTGATATATGAGAAAGCCTCGGGTCAAGTGTTGAATAAAGAAAAGTTTGCCTTTTACTTTAGTTCAAATACTAGTTCTAGAGAGAGAAATAATAAGAGCAGAAGGTGGGGCTGTGATGGTTTGTAGCTATGAAAAGTATTTAGGGCTGCCCTCAATGGTTGGAAGATCAAAATACTAACTTTCAGAGGCATCAAAGAAAGAGTATGGAAGAAGATCAATAGTTGGAAAAACTCATTTCTGTCAGCAGTAGGAAATGAGATAATCATCAAAGCAGTCATACAAGCTGTGCCTACATACACGATGAGTGTATTTCAGCTCCCAAAAAAGTTGTGCAATGAGCTGAATGCATTGTTTGCAAAATTTTGGTGGTGTAATTAGTACAAAGAAAAGGGTATACATTGGAGCATTTGGCAGTCTTTGGGAAGCAAAAAGGAAAGGGTGGGTTGGGGTTTAGAGATGTTGAATGTTTTAACAAAACTTTGCTGACCAAGCAGGGCTGGAGGTTTCTACATAACCCCACTAGTTTAGCAGCCATCATTTATAAACAGAAATACCTTAAAGGGATTTCTTTGCTGAAGACTAAGTTGGGTTCCAATCCCTCATTGATATGGAGGAGTGTGTGGATGGTATTAGGTTTGGTAAAGGAGGGACTGAGGTGGAGGGTGAGAAATGGTAAAAATATAAACATATGGAGGCAAAAATGGCTGTCTTCACCTGTTTCTTACTGTGTACAGTCACCAGTGTCGATTGTAGATGGGGATGCAAAAGTTGAGGTGTTGTTACAGCAGAATAGAGAGGAGTGGAATGAGGAACTTGTCACAATCTTGTTTAGCAAAAAAGAGGCAGAGCAAATTTTAAGCATACCTCTGAGCAAAATGAATATAGAAGATAAAATTGTGTGGGGGCCTTCAAAGAAGGGTATCTTTTCTGTAAGAAGTGCTCACTACTTGGAGTTACAGAGGAAAAGTGCCACCAGAGGAGAAACATCAAGAAGAAATGAAGTAGACAATAAATGGAAGGGCATATGGGAATTGAATATACCAGAAAAGGTGAAATTGTTTCTATGGAAGGCAGGGAATGACTACCTACCCACAAAGAAATTATACTCGAAGAAGCTAGTGGAAAATGCACTCTGTCCAATCTGTAAACATGAAAATGAAGATGTTATGCATGTTCTCTAGAAGTGCATTGCTACAAATGATGTATGGCTTGAGTCAATGATTAAAACTAAAAAATGGTGCACTGATGAAGATGATTTACTGGATCTTTGGGGAAAGTTGATGATCAAAATGTCAAAAGCTGAACTAGAAGAAACAACAACTGTGATGAGGGGTCTGTGGACAAGAAGAAACCAACTTATTTTTTAGGACAGTTTTAAAAAACCTGGGCAAGTTGTAAGCATTGCAAGGGAAGAGGTGAAAGAGTTTCAAAGAGCTCAGAGCTTAATAAGCAGGAAACAACCGAATGCAGTTACTGTGAGGCAAGTGGGATGGAAGAAACTGAGGGAAAATTATGTGAAAACCAATTGAGATGCAGCTTTGGATCCAAAGGAGAAAAAGATGGGGATTGAATAGTTATAAGGGATGAGAATGGGGAAGTATTAGCAGCTGTTTGTGGTCAAATACAACATGTACAACAAGCGGCAACAACAGAGAGTCTAGCCCTCTGGAGAGCTATGGAGATCTGTAATGACCTTAATTCATGTAGTGTAGGGTTTCAAGGTGATGCTCAGGTTGTTATCAAGGCCATTAATGAAGAAAATGAAGATTTTTCAGACTATGGGATGGTGGTAGAAGATGCAAAGAAGATGATCAAGAATAGGACAAATTGGAAAGTGCAATTTATACATAGAAGCTCAAATGAGGTGTACACATACTAGCAAAAAATGCTTTAAAGTTAAATTTTGAACATATATGGATAGAAGATTTTCCTGATTGTATTATTCAAGTTTTAGAAAAGGACATGAGATGTATTGACAACAATCTTTATCAATGAATACAAAGTGATACGTTTTTGTTTAAAAAAAAAAGAAAAAGCATGGCCCTTATGACGATCAGAACTCCAAAGGTAAATCATAACCAAGTTGTGTACTTGGGCAAGGCTCCACACAGGGTGATGGAGTGAGACCCTATGTTCCTTGAGCTTCTTCTCCTTTCCCATGTTCACACTCCCCACTCCATCAATGAAAGATATGGGGAGCAAGCACTATAGGGTGGTGGAGTGTAAATTATGGAGAGGGGAAGAAAGCTTCATGAACATATGAATCATTATCTCTCTCGCACATAGAGAGAGAGAGAGAGAGAGAGAGGGGGGGGGGGGGGGTAAATCATGGGAAGAAACTTCCGGAACATAAGGCCCTTTTTTCTTTTCCAAACAGATTGGTCATTACATTCTCTCAATTTCTTTGTCTCGTATACTTAGGTTTTTGCCTATTCTCATGATCAATAAAATTTTGTTTACTCATAAAAAAATTATCTCCCCTTCCCCATGATTTAAACTCTCCACTTCCATCTCTCTCTCTTGACGAGAGAGACTTATGCAACTATGTTCATGAAGTTTCTTCCCTTCACCACGATTTTAACTCCCCACTGTCGTCCTCACACATCGAGAGAGAGAGAGAGAGAGAGAGAGAGAGAGATGTGAGTGGTGAGTGTAAATCATGTAGAATGGGAAAAAACTTCAGGAACATAAGGGAAGGAGTTCGATTCCTATCGTTGCCTGTTTTTAGTCGCTTGTAGCTCTTTTCACGCCTATCAAACGAACCTAGGCCCAACAAATAATATTGGGTTTGAAGTTTACATCTCTGGTGGGAGGCCACTCCTCCCACTTCCTCAATGTCTCAAGTGTCATCCAGACTGGAATTGCTGCACCAACACCTAATGACCAAATGCATTTCGTTAATAGAGCGCATTAGATATCTTGGCCTCGGCAAGAAGACACCGGTCGTGACACTCGAGTTTTTATATATGCGGCTCTCAACTAACCAAAATGCAATCGTCAACGTCATGGTGTTGCAAGTTTTCAAGTGAATAAGTAACTTAATGACCTAACAGGTAACCTGAAGAATCAATATAAGATTAAACATGTTAATGCAGAGTTTGTAAGATTGATCATTACTTCGTGCTTGAAGTCACTTGTATCCTTGATTCCTTACCACAACAATTCAAATACAAAACTCAGCATAGAATTCGATGATAACAGCAACCATAACACAGATCCTAGATGGCTACGTTTGGTCTTTCTTGTATATATTTCTCTATGATGCCACCTGTGTCTCAAATAGCATTAGGACTACTGATCTTGATCCTCAAGTCCTAAGTTAATCCTACTTGATTAAAAATGTATAGGATTACTCCTAGGTTACATTAGATTGGAGAGTTTCCAACTTGCATCACCATCCTTGTGATGGCTCTATTTGCAACAGTTTCTGCTGTATCTATTTAGCGGCACACACAATATGGAGTACTTTGCGACATCAGCTTGAACTGAATGAAAAAATCATCTATAACTGTCTAAGGATCCCATTTTATTCCCTAAGATAATCAAAATAAGAAATTGATTCAATCTGAAAGAAAAATGAGAGCGAATAAATAGTTAAAAAGGAAAATATTACATTAATACCTCTAATTTCACTGGAAGTTTGAAGATACAAATCTTCAATCTTGAGATTACTTATACTGTAGAGATATTAGTTGTAGGACTCTGAAGCTATCTGCCATCATTAGTCATCAACTGAGAAAATACGTCAGTTGTAGATATGTCTGAGTTATGATTACCACGTTCTCCATCTGCTCTTATGTTACTGGATGGGATTTGGGGAACGATTCCAGATGTTGGGGGATCAGGCCCATCAATACTGCTGCCTTCACTAGGTTCTCTTTGTTGTGCGGTTTCCTGAAGCTGAAGTGCATATTCCAGATTCCATAACACGTCACCCATGGTTGGCCTATCAACACCATAGTCTGCCAAACATTTCTCAGCTGTTTCTCCAAATTTCTTCAAAGAGCTCGGTTTTATCTGTCCAGCAAGATGAGGATCAATAATTTGCTCGAGCATGCCCTTCTTCTGCCATTGCATTGCCCATTCAGCTAAATTCACTTGTTCCCTAGCAAGCAATGGATCAACAGCAGGTCTAGCACAAAGAACTTCAAAAAGCACAACCCCAAATGAATAAACATCTGACTTATCTGTAAGCTGCTGCCTCCGGAAATACTCAGGATCAAGATATCCAAAACTACCCTTTACACCTGTACTTACATGGGTTTCGTTGAGACATGGGCCAGATCTTGAAAGACCAAAATCAGCAACCTTGGCCACATAATTCTCATCAAGCAATATGTTGGTCGATTTAATGTCACGATGGATAATTCCTTGGGCTGAACCTGTATGAAGGTAGTGAAGACCTCGAGCTGAGCCAATGCATATTTCAAGCCGCTGCTTCCAAGACAAAGGTGGAAACCCTGAACTGTACAAATGCTTTTTCAATGGCCCCTTCTCCATATATTCATACACTAGTATCATTTCTGATTGTTCTTCACAATACCCAACAAGAGAAACAAGATGTCGGTGGCGAATTTTTGACAGAACTGTTATTTCAGTCTGGAATTCTGGAAGGCCCTGCCTGGATCCTGGCACACCTCTCTTCACGGCAACCTTTGTATTGTCTCGAAGAACCCCCTTGTAAACCATGCCAAATCCACCAGAGCCTATAATCAGACTTTTGTCAAAATTGTTAGTTGCAAATTGTAGATCAGCAAAAGGGATTCTCATGGCTAAGTATCCATTTGGGCCAGGAGATACATAGGCTGTTCCTTCAGACATTCTACTGTGAGAACTGCCTCCATTTACACGTAACGGTGTCCACCCCACACTTTCTGCAGGTCTTGGTTTTGGTTTCTTCTTCCGGCATTTCATAACAAGCAGTAGTGCAAGCAATATCAAACATAAACCAACAAAGCCAACAATCAAACCCACTATAATCCAGATAGTCTTCTCCTTAGTACTAATTTCGGAATTCTCATGACCTAAAATCTTCATAATCTCTGCCCCATTCAGAATTGCGTTCATTGCCGAAGTGCTGCTGAGAATCGAAGGACCTACACTTACTTGCACAACCGTAGAATCACCCGAATCCACAATGGCATCAAAATAGACTGGAGATGCAAGCGCATGGTACACAGTCGATAAATCAAGATCCTCAAATGCAAGGTAACCATTGATGTAAACATTGAAGTACAGCAAGTTAAGCCCCCGACTAACAATATCACAGAAATGCAATCGAACCAAGTATCGAGCACAATCTGAACCCACTGGAAAATTCCAAGTGATATTAAACCTTGCATTAAAATTCGGGTTTTCCCTGTTCATTTCTTGAGCAGTCATATACACACTGTCTGGAGCAATATCTCGACTCGCACCTCCAGTTTGATAATTTGGCGGATGGGTAGTGTTCACACGCCTTGCAGCAGATTTCAGAACAAGATAATCGTCATCAGGAATCCAAGTCCTCCAAAGAGTATCATTAAAAGGAGTAACTTTTGAACCTCCGACGTTAATCCTAGTAACTGTCTCTAAGACCCGTGATGAAAGATTCTTGTACACTTTACTTCCATCAGCACTAAGTAACTTCACTCCCTCATCGACTATAAAGTCCCTAGGAGCCGAAAAAAGTTCGATTGCATTAACGAACCCGAAACCCGATTCATTACCAGGTGTAAACACAATTTCCACCTCAGTTCTATCTATTTTTAAGAAATACTCTCTCAGGACAGTGTCGGTGTTATTCAAATGCAAACCTCCAAGAATCAAATTCCCATTAACCAGAACACTAAAATTTGCTGAAGTTAAATCAAAACCTTGAGCTACAAAGGGCGAGAAATGGAAACGTACCAAGTGAGTCCCATTTTTCTTGATGTTGAATCTGTAGCCAGAACTTCTGGTAAAAACCCTGGCTGTATGGTACAAAGTAGGTGAATTTGGTGGTGGTACTTGGTTCTTGAGCGAAATGGACCGGCCTGCAGAGAGAAAATCGGAACCGGGTTTCGTTGAATCTGTGAGAAAGAGACGGTTGTAGATAGAAGTGTTGCTAGGCGAGCCACAGTTGAGGAGGTAGTTGTCTGATGGAGTAAAAGAGCTCGAGAAGGAGACGAGAGATGCGATAATCAGAGGGAGGAAGCGAATGAATTTGGTCACCATGTTGTGTCAAAGATCTTTTGGGGGTTCCTGAAGAGGTTTATAAATTTGGGTCTCTTGGAAGGGAGAGTGTCTAGTGTGGACATGTAGTTGAGTGGAAGTGGGCGAGACAGTACTAGCTGGTCCCCATTTCCCCCCTTAATGACTGCCTCTCACATGCTAGAAAATCATTGCAGGATCAGCACTACCCTCGTATTTGGCACTTCATTGTGGAGGTGGGCCAAATTTGCCAAAAGTTTTGCTGTTGGTGGGCCAAATTTGTTGAAATTTTTTTCTCCGGTTGGTGGGTGGGCATCATTCTTGCGAGACTTTGAAAGTTGAAATAGATGAGTTGACATCTATACAGGACGAAATCGCCTCGCCAACCTCGTGGATCGTCTGCAAATAGTTCGAGTTCGACTCTGACTCTGTATTCGGCTTCCTTTTATAACTGCGAATCATGATATAGAGCGTTAGTTTCATACTACTTCCTTTTCTTTTGCTGTGCGCTCACTATTTATCACGAAGAAATTCGAGTTTGGCTCTGTATTCGGCTCTGTTGTCGGGTATCGAGTAAATGGAGAATTATATGGTTCTTTCTGGGAATTTCAAAGTGAGATTTTAGCTAATACTGGAATGGTTTCAGGTGGTCGAACTCGAACCTAGAGGTGGAAATGGAGCATATATATGAATCATAATTCCTTAATAAGTCCCAAATGTTCCTCAATGGGTCCTCCCTCGACACGTCAGTATATCGGCTAAAGGAAAAAACAAGGACACGAAGGAGACGAGGTTAAAAAACCATATCAACGTGTTGGGGATTTCACACTCAAACCTGGGGTTACATCTCTGCCTCACTGAGTGTCAAACTATCCTCCATTAATGGCTTTTAATCCTCGCCCACCTCTTTCCGCCACCTCTAATCCCGCACCTCAACCTCTCACCCCTTTTTTTCCCGCCGTAGTAGGCTCACGACGCTCTGTTCCATCAACTGTCAAAAGGATTAGACATCTCTCACCTTTCATCTTACCCAATAATCGAAATTCAACTCGACGACCTGTGAAGTTAATTAGGTCACAACTGAGGTATCCTATCATATCTCCGGAAGACCACTGGGGCACATGGACTGCTCTCTTTGCCACTGGTGCTTTTGGTCTCTGGTACGCACTCTCATTTCATACTTAGCATGTTCAATAATTCTGGTGCTTTTGGTCAAGCGTCAAGGAAACGTTCAGGGATCAAATTTACGTTTTGCAAGTAAAAACCAGGAGAAATGCCGGTAACAGCCAGAAGCCGCAGCACACTCTGAAGAAAAGTTTTTTGAAGAATTTTTTTTTTTTTTTTTTTTTTTCAACCCGGCACGTTAGTGTGCTGGGCTTCTTCACACAATAGAGGGAGGAAGATTTTTTCATTTAGTAAATATCGAAAACACAGTCGAAAGATTGTCTCTTTTGTGGGCAAATTTGATTAGCACTAAGGAAAAATATGCTTTTCTAGAGTGTTGTTTGTTTGTTTGTTTTTTCCCGTCGTTAAATCAATAATGAAAATGATTTTTTATTTTCCACACCAAATTTGGCACTCATAGTTAATTTTCTCCTTTCTTACTACTGTAAATAGAATTTTGTCTCTCTTTTTTATCCAAAAAATAGCTTACACCCCATATTTATTAATTAGCATCTTTTGTGGCGGAAGAACGCCGCATACATTGGGATAAAGCTGTAACGGTTACATAAGGAATCTAAAAACCTGTCTAAGCTAAGTATGGAGAGTATTGAGAATATTTTTTTATGCACATTTTCTAAAGATTTTTTTATTTTATTAGATTCTGTATAGCCAGTTTCTTGGTGACTAATTTAGGTAAAGGATATGCAATATGTTTTTGGGATGTAAGGTCAGAGAAGACCAAGATTGGGAGCATGGTGAGTGCTGCCGTGGTAAGCACTTTAATTGGCCTTGCAGCAAGTAATATTGGCATTATTCCTCATGAAGCACCGGCGTATTCGATTGTGTTGGAGTTTATGCTTCCTATAACCGTTCCATTGCTGTTGTTTAGAGCAGACCTACGCCGAGTGATACAGTCCACTGGGACATTGCTTTTGGCTTTCTTGCTTGGATCAGGTATTGTACTAAAAGTTTAAATAACAGCCTTCATGCTGCCAAGACTATTTCCATTTATTTTCTTTTTCAGCTTTTTAATGTTAACAAATAGGCCCGAATACATTTTGCACAAAGATTTTTCACTTTGCACCTTCATTAAAGCCAGATTGTTAAGATTGTGTCATATCACTAATGATAATAATTGGACGGCAGTAAAAAGTCAGTTTTGGTAGTCAGAGGGTGCATAGTGCAAAATCTCTGATAATTTGAGGGTATGCAGTGGACCTTTTGCTAAAATGGATTTCATCGTCTGCTGAATTGTTTCGCAACTACAGTTGATCACCTTAAGCTTGGTTTCCATACAAGTTATTAATAAATATGGTCAAAAGACACTTTCTAGAGATCTATTGTTTATGCTCATGAATTCCAGACATGGACTATTAAATATAAATGAATGATTATATGTGTATACCAGTAACTCCTAGTAATATCAATGCTTGTATATTTATCTCCGGAAAATGGAAATGTGCATTTATTTGTAAATGAATAGATTATGTAATCGACCTTTCTATGATTTGGTTCTCTACAAGAAATTGCTAGTAATCCAGTAGTGTCTGTTTTTCTGTCTGGCAGTTGCAACTGTAGTAGGCACTATTGTGGCATTTCTGGTGGTGCCTATGCGATCACTTGGACAAGATAATTGGAAGATAGCTGCTGTTTTCATGGGTAGTTATATTGGTGGATGTAAGTTGTGAGGAAATGTTATTGAATGTTGCTTCTGGAGTGAGCTCTTGTAGCAGAAGTAAGGAGATATACTAGCATTTTCAGTGATTAAAAAACATAATTATTCGTGATCCTCTCCATTGATGCCAGTTTGCGAAAAACATGATTTTATCAATCAGCTCTGTGATAAGCCACTCTACATATTGCTATTTGTTATGTTGTACGAAGTAGAATGATCTCTCCACCCTGATTTTTAATGGTTGTCCCAAAATAATGATAATTCATGATACTCTTAGTTGATGCCAGTTTATTTTTAGTAAGTAATACAGATTTGACGCCAGTTTACTAACTGTATTATATTCAGCAATCAGCTGTATGATAAGCCACTCTACGTATTGCTCTTTGTTATGTTTGATGATGTAGAATAAACTCTTCACCATGATTTTTTAATGGGTGTCTGGCGTTGTTCCCAAAATCATAGTTATTCATGATACTCTTAGTTGTGCCAGTTTGATTACAGAATTATATCATCAATCAGCTCTGACAAGTCACTCTATGTACTTTGTTATGTTGTATGAAATAGAATGAACTCTTCACCATGATTTTTAATGAGTTTTGTTGAGAACGGAAACATTGCTGTACCATTGATCACCTTAGAAAGATCTTTCTGCACATTTGGATTAACCTATTTGTTTTGGTATATCTCGTTCTTTCTCATGTGACAGAACTGACTATCTTAAGGTCTGTTTGCATGACTATATGTTAGGGGGGAGGGTAGATGAGTTTAATTACTGATCCTTGGACCAGAAAAACAGACTTTGAGGTGCATTAGATAAAAAATTCAGTTTGATGTGGATAGTCATGCTCGGATGTCTTACTAAGGAGTATTCTTGGTAGCCATGGCCATATCTCTTAGCCACTATCAGATGTTCAGACTGAATTACCATGCGCGTAGTTATACCAATGAACTCTGCAGGTCATATTAGCATTTAGGGAAATAAATGTTGCCAGAAGGAGTGATTTTATTGAAGATTTCATTTGATGTCAGCAAACATGTTAATTCTTATATATAAAGAGCATTACAGGGTAGGTATATATTCTTGCATATCTGAGTAGATTATCGTAAGACTCTGAACTTAGCAACTTTGCAATTTCCTTGCCCTGAAGATTTACTTCTGTTTATGTTTTGAATATATATCCTTTGAATAAGCGATACTAGTACCTACTCCTTCAGCTACTCTATTTCAAAGTTTGGTAGTTCCTCGTGAGTGCCCCGGGTGTTTTTTCAACGTATGCATCTGCTTATGAAGTTCAGTACCATAACTGACTGGTAGTTGTCTTTAATTTCTGCAGCTGTTAATTACGTTGCAATATCAGAGGCTCTTGGCGTTTCCCCATCAGTTTTGTCTGCGGGAGTAGCTGCTGACAATGTTATTTGTGCCTTCTATTTTATGGTGTCGTTTGCATTGGCATCTAAAATTCCTCCCGATGCTTCAACGTTAATCAATGGAATGAAGTATTTAGCTTTGGTATCACATAATTTAGTGTAAATTAGCGTGTGTCCATTTCCTCTTGAAATAAAGTCCGTTACTTCATGTTGTGCTATGTTTTCAGGTATATATCAGGGTAAGACAAGAACCTATGATTTTTTCGAGTAGTTTATATTTAGCATAAATAGTATTTGTTAATTGAGCCATTTCAAATGAGTTGTAGCATCTGCTTAAGATCAATATTGAGAGATATAATATCTTAGTAACCAAATATGCGTAATCTTGTTCTAATATCCTGAAATGCTTTGGCAGATGATACTACGGATATGGTGTCAGATTCTGGAGGCAAGTTCCCTGTGCTACAGGCTGCAACAGCTGTTCCTATATCCTTTCTGATATGCAAGACTTCATCTTATCTCACAAAGGTATGCGGCATTGAAGGAGGCAACCTTCCAGTAATAACTGCTGCCGTTGTCATCTTTGCAAGCACTTTCCCATCACAGTTTGGGTACCTTGCACCTGCTGGTGATACTATTGCCCTGGTTTAATTTGATGCAGGTAATTGAAATATATCCAGGTCAGCCAAGGCGGACTGGTGTTTATAGTAGAATACTCGATTCAGTACTCCGAAACATGTTAATGTTCTTTTCTGATCAGCAGGTATTCTTTGCTGTGGTAGGTGCTAGTGGGAGCATATGGAATGTCATCATTACAGCACCTAGTATTTTCATGTTTGCTTTATTTCAAGTCACCGTTCATCTTGCTGTGATCCTTGGACTCGGAAAGCTGTTTCGCCTTGATTTGAAGCTATTACTTTTGGCATCGAATGCCAATATATATTGGAGGCCCTACAACAGCATGTCATGGGATGGCTACTGCCAAAGGATGGGATTCATTGGTCGTTCCTGGAATTCTCGCAGGCATTTTTGGAATTACGATTGCTACTTTTCTTGGCATTGGTTTTGGATGGACGGTGCTGAAACACATGATGTAGAACCTGCAACTATATATATCGGAATCTCAGAACTTGTCGAATTCGTATACGCATTTGCATGCACCTACTTGTATGTACGTAGTTGCCAAATGTGGCAGTGCCTTAAATCATCATTAATTTTTCTTGGTACTGAAGCATGCAAGTGAATCGCCCAATTACAAAATATATGTATAATACTGTATATGAAGGGCCAAGAAATTAGAGGAAAATAAATAAATAAACAAATAAAAAGGGCTCCATATCGATCGATCGGCGCCCAGAAGCGAGCACGTCTATATAATCATGATGATTAAGACCTGAAGTCAAAGGAACTAATTATTAATGGGATGAATAAATAGTGTATAAAAATGCAATGATTAATGAGATATTAATTCTTTATAATAAATATTATAAGATAATATTTTTGTAACGCTTAAAATCTAGCATGTCAAATTCGTGCGTTCTTTGTACTTCTTCATGATGTACTACTTGCATTACCCAGAAAGGAATTGAGAAAAGTCAGCTGTACTAAGAGTTTTATTATCTTTTAAATCTGATAGTATACATAATTAATTAATTAATTAGCAAAATCAAGTGCCAGTGGTTCTACCAAAATAATACATCGCAATATTCCTAGATTAACCCATGACCGGATCATTTCCGATATGGTTGAATATCTGAAATCAAACTACTGCCTTTCAAAAAACCAAAAACAAAAACTGTTTTGATATGTTGAAACTGTACGTAGGGGGTCTTTTATTACTGTATAAGGAGTGATCGATTCTCTCTTTTCTTTTTTTCTTTCTCACCTATAAATAGTTTGGATAAGGTTTCTTAGAGGTCGAGTTATTTTCCAGTAAAGGGTGATCTCCTCGCATGCGCTGACTCGCTAGGGGAAGAAGATGATCATGATCAGTAGTATGAAGACAGCATTAAGGATAATTTTCATTGCGGTGTTTCTTGGGTGGGTCATAGTTTGGGTTCTTTTGCCAACCAAAACATACAAGCAAGCATGGACTCCCACCCTAAACAGCAAGCTCAGTTCAACAATATATTTTGGAGAACAAGGTTCCCTTTAATTATTTCTGTAATAATTTTTGTTTTTTCTCATGGTCACTAGCTTAATCTTGTTTTCCGATGCATTCATTTCTTTTTCTTTTTCTTAGAATCATGCTAAAATTGACATCATTATCCAGGGACAGATCTTCTACTTTTTACATTTCCCATGATATTTATAGCAGTTTTGGGCTGCGTTTATCTCCACGTTCAGAACAAATCAAAGAATATGAACTCCAAAAGGTTACTTTCATCTCTAATAAATTAATGTCCAGCCACTACGTCTTTTTCTTAGGCCCATCCATTTTTTTCCCAACTCATAAACAAAAGATGAAAGCTTTTCCCCTCTTATATATGACGCTTATCGAGTGACAAAATTGACATATATATACTGTACACCTTAACTGATTGCAGAGTTATTACAAGCAATCGTTTGGCCTTTTGGATCGAGACGTCCGGTGCTTGTGATGGCTCCTCTTGGAATTGTTACTGCAGAGGAGGTTGCTTTTGCAGCCATGTTTGTTTGTGCTCTTAATCTGGTCTTTATCCAATTATTTATGTCAGCTTCGGTCACCTCCATATGGATAACGCGGGCGAGAAAGTGTATGTAGGAAAATTTCTTCATTTAAAATTTCAATAGTAATTAAAACATGAAGCTTGGTCTGAAAGTAGATAGAAAGATGGTTTGTACGTAAGCTTTGCTTCAGCGATAACGGCCTAATTTTATATATAACGTCAAAAAAGTCGTCTTATAGAATAGTACTTATGATCTCTGATCTCTAAAATTTCTTGCATGCATCTGAGAATGTTTTGTAAACCACCACATTTCGAGAGGTGGAGAAATATTTGTATTTATAGAGCAGTACACGCGCGTATGGCTATACATGGAAACAAATTACAGATGGAAATAAATTATACAAGGAAGAATACAATGCTACAATCATGAAGAGGATTGATGAATATCATAGGAGGATTCTGGAAGATCCTCAACACCCCACCGCAAGCTAAGCATAGGATTAGAGCATACACGAAGCTTGGAGCGAAAGAGAACAAAGAGTGGTCTGAAGACACTCTTGGTGAAAACGTCAGCAATCTGCAAGGAAGAGGGAACATGTTGAGTGCGGATGGTGCCAGCAACCACGAGCTCACAAAGGAAATGATAATCCAGATCAATGTGCTTCGATCGCTTGTGAGAGACCGGATTACAACTGAGAAAGAGGGCACTTTTGTTATCGCAAAGAAGAAGCGGTGGAGTAGGGGTAGTGATATGCAGATCACGAAGGAGATGCTGCAACCAAAGAACCTCAGCGGCAGTGGCGGCAAGGGCACGATACTCAGATTCACAGCTGGACCAAGAGACAGTGGGTTGTTTCTTCGCATTCCAAGAGACAAGATTGTCACCAAGGTAGATGGAAAAGCCTGACGTGGAGCGGCGAGTATCTGGGCAACCAGCCTAATCAGCATCAGAATAAGCAGTGATAGTGGTAGAAGCAGAGGCTGAAAATGTGAGACCAAAGTGGAGAGTGCCCTTGACGTAACAAAGAATGCGTTTGATAGCCTGAAAATGATCCTCAGTGGGGGCATGCAAAAACTGACGGAGTTGACGGAGTGAGCGAGATTAGGTCTGGTGATAGTCAGATATTGCAAGGCACCAACAAGAAAGCGATAAAGAGTGACGTTAGAGAAGGGAGGACCATTAGAGGAGAGGCGTTGTCCAACAACCATGGGAATGGTGACAGGTTTGCAATCCAAGAGTTGAGCCCGAACAAGAATATCACGAGCGTACTTGGTTTGACTGAGAAAGAGGTTGTCTGAAGCAGAGGTGACCTCAAGACCCAAAAAGTAGCTGAGAGAGCCTAAATCCTTGGTGGCAAACTCGGCATGAAGCTGGCGAATAAAGGCACCAAGAAGAGAGTGATCACTGTTGGTGACAATAATATCATCTACATATACCATAGAGAGCTTTCTTGAGCTTGCAGACATGGCCAGGAAAGCGAGGATCAACATAACCAGGGGTTGCTCCATATAGACAGTTTCCTGCAAAACACCGTTAAGAAAGACATTTTTGACATCAAGTTGACGGAGAGGCCAACCACGAGTAACAAAAAGTGAGAGAACAACACGAACAGTGGACGCCTTGACCATCGGACTAAAAGTATCAATATAGTCAAGTCCAGGGAGCTGAGTATAACCCTTCGCTACAAGACGAGCCTTGAGGAGATCAATGGATCCATCAGAGAGATATTTGGTCTGGAAAACCCATTTGGAGCCCACAATATTCGTGTTGGAGGGACGAGGCACCAGGTCCCAAGTGTGATTGGCACGGAGAGCTTTAATCTCATCATCCATGAACCATGAAGCTCTGAAGAGGAGAGCAAGGCATAAAGAAGTCTAGAAACATGCTGGCTAAGATAGGCAGGATGGCGTGGTTGGAAAACACCTGCTTTGGCACGGGTGACCATCGGATGAGAGGAAAGAGGGGCAGCAGGTGCTGGATCGGCAGGGGCTGGAGGCGCTGGGCTCACGAGCTGACCAGGCAGAACAACAAGATCCTGCTGGGCTAGAAACTCACGGGTAGGACTGAAGTCAACCTGGGAAACCTGCATGGGCTCAAAAAAATGATCAGCACAGAAACGACAGTGAGTGGGCCCGATTGGAGCAACAGAGTCAGACAAAGTGTGGTGTGGCAGAGAACGAAGATGGGGTTTGGGCTCAGCTGAGCTCTGAAGGAGGAATAATCCAAAGCAGTTATGGGCCAGACGGAAGAGTTGGGAATAAGAGGAAAATGAGTTTCATCAAAGCAGGCATGGTGAGTAACATAAATTTTCGTGGTGGTCGGATCTAAGCAACGGAAACCTTTGTAGGAAGAACTATATCCTAAAAAAATGCAAGAAATGCTACGGGGGAAAAATTTATGGGAAGCATGGTCACGTAAACAAGGAAAAACTCGACAACCAAATGGATGAAAATTTATGTAATGAGGAGCCTTACCATGCAAGACTTCAAATGGAGAAATATTTCCAAGAAGCGGAGCAGGCAACCGGTTAATGATGTATGTCGTAGTACTGAAGGCGTCAACCCAATAAGAAGTGGGAACATGTGAATGGAATAAGAGAGCAAGACCCATCTTAGTTACGTGACGGTGTTTACGTTCAGCACGACCATTTTGGGACGGTGTATAAGGATATGACATTTGATGATGAATTCCGGTAGAGCGAAGATGAGACTGAAAACGTAGACTACGAAATTCAGCACCACCATCACTCTGAAAAATTTTAATTTTGCAAGAGAGTTGATATTCCACAAATTTATGAAATTAAAGAAAATTTCATAGAAATCAGACTTCAATTTCATAGGATAAAACCAAGTAAAACGAAAATGGTCATCAATAAAATAACATAATATGAAAAATCCATTATCGATTTTACAAGAGCGGGGCCCCAAATATCACAGTGAACAAGGCCCAAAATATCATTAGATTGAGTATCATTTGTAAGAAATGGGAGCCTGTGGCTCTTGGCAAGTTGACACGTAGAACAAAGAGAAGGATTAGGCAATATAGATGTAAGAGAAAGTTGTCCTTTTTTATTTAATAAAGAAATAACAAAAGGATTAATATACCCAAGACGTGCATGCCATAAATCATATGATGCTTTAAGAGTAGATTTATTGAGGACAGAAACAAAAGCAGCATTGCCACGCTCCAGTACGTAGAGACCGCCATCACGTTTTCCTGTTGCCACCACCTTTCTTGTATTGCGATTCTGAACAACAAAGGAAGAATTAGTAAAGGTAACTTGTAAAAGAAAATCAGAGGTTAACTTACTAATGGATAAGAGATTTTTAGTAAGGCGGGGAACAACTAGAACATCAAGCAAAGACAAGTCGGGAAAAGAGGAAGAGGTACCAACGCGGGTGATGGGTAAAGATGCTCCATTGCCCACAAAAACACTATCCTCACCAACATATTGCTCAGAGGAGTCCAGGGATGCCGAATCTGGTGTCATGTGAGCGGAGGCGCCAGTGTCAAGGTACCAATCAGAGGAGGGACCATCAAACAAAGAACAAGAACTTTGAAAAGCTTTAGCTAGTTATGCTGAAGGATTCGAGCGATCATAGCGGTTCTTGCACTTATCAGCAGTATGCCCCTCGGTTTTACAGATTTGGCATCTTGGATTATACGGTCGTAGGTTGCGACCAGAGCCATTGGAGTGGCTACTAGCGTTGCCAGAGGAAGAGTGGCCCGAGTTCCCATGGGAACCACCGCGGGAGCGTTGGTTGCAGGACTGAGTGGCCTAGTTTCCACGTCCAGATGAGGAATGGGTGGCTATAAAAGCTGCAGAAGAGAGGGAGTTAGATTCTAAAGATTTTTAAAAAAGATCGTAACTTTCGGCCAAAGGAACCAGATCATGAAGGGAGGCAGTGATGAGAGCGCCAGCTACATGGAGGAGAAACCAGCAAAGTCGGTGCCAAGGCCATGAAGAAACTAGTGAGATTTATCAACCTCATCCACGAGACGTCGAATGGCTAGCAACTGATCACAGAGAGATTTGAAATCTCGGGAAAAGTTAGCAACAGACCTAGAGCCTTTCTTCATCAACTGCAACTCATCTTTGAGATGAATCTCACGAGTTTTGGATCTGTGACTAAAGGCACGCTCAAGAGCGAGCCAAACATCATGGGAGGTGGGGAGACCAACTGCGGCAGCCATGGCTTCTTCAGAGAGGGAAGAGAGAATAAGACTCAGGATGCGTTGGTCTTTGGCCTTCCATTCCAGAAATTTTGGGTTTGTGTTTGAAGAACCTTCAATGGGGGCAGTAGGTTTTGGCAAGGACCCATCAACAAAACCAAGATAATTTTGACAGTCAAGGAGAGGGATAAGTTGACTCTTCCAAAGCAAATAATTTGTGGCTGAGAGTTTAATTGTAACCATGTGAACCATGGTGTTGAAAGAAAGAGGCTCGGCAGCCATGGAGGAAGAGAAAAGCAACAGACTAGGAAAGAGAAAAAAAATAGATGTTAATCCAGAGAACCTGTCTCTGATACCATGAGAATGTTTTGTAAACCACCACATTTCGAGAGGTGGAGAAATATTTGTATTTATAGAGCAGTACACGTATGGCTATACATGGAAACAAATTACAAATGGAAATAAATTATACAAGGAAGAATACAATGCTACAATCATGGAGAGGGTTGATGAATATCAGAGGAGGATTCTGGAAGATCCTCAACAACATCTATAATTTTTTTTCCCTGATCGATCGATCTTAGGCCAACCACTAATTAATCAATTAAGATAATTAGTAGTCATGTTCCGTACGTTGTAATTGTATGTCGTTGGCATGCTGCATGCAGGTGGCAAGCAAAGTTTCGAAGTCATGTATCATTGAGACTGGGGTATGTTGGAAACATATGCTGGGCATTTCTCCTTTCCTGTGACTCGATGTTCTTCAATATTGCCTCGTGTTGGGTTGACATCAGAGTCTAGCATCAAGTATCATATCTGACTCGGTCATGTTTCAATGATTATTTTTGCCGCACGTAACGTAGGTTTTTTCATTTATTGGGCCATGACTGATCAAATGGCTCAGGCATTTTATCTTTTAAGTCGAATCGGAATTTAATGAAACAATAATATGGCGCGTGCTGTCTGCTTTTAACACGAGTTGGTTGTTTGTTGTTATAAGGTTATTATATATACACGTAAAGATCTTCTCTGATCTATGTTTGTCTTTTTATGTTTGGCTAGAAATTCATGTTGTCTTTCTTGTTTGACAGTGGTGATCAGGGATGTGTTGGTACACATAGATTCCTTCTTGATTACTTGTCGTCAGTGATATCTTTCTTTTCTTTTCTTTTGATGAGTGGTTGATGATCTTCTGCATCCTCTTTGTAATTTTTTCTGAGTAGTATGTCAATGCATTAATATTGCATATTAATTTATAAAAACCCAATTGATCATTGGTCCATCGAAGGTTATACGTCGTTTTGTAATTTCGAATTAAAGAGTGCAACATTAAATTACAAAGTATTAAAAATGTGATTTAGAAAAATAGAGACGAGAAAAAATTACAAAAGACAAACCCCACACACAAACACTTAAATTTATTCCTTGTCTTCTTGTTTTAATTGTAACTATCAATATGGTATTTAAAAATTTCTCAACTAATATTTAGGATATATACTAGATATATATATATATATATATATATATATATATATATATATACATATATATAACTACCCAAAAAAAGGAAATAGAATTATAGAAGCCGGGATCACCCTTCAAAGTTGGCCAGGTCAAAATCAGAAAAAGTCAAAAAGATTCCCTGCAGCCTTGCCTTTAACAACAAGGTGGCCGAAAGTATTTTTGACGATCAATAATTCTATATACAACTGTGAAGTGCGTAAACGTCGCGTAATCGCTTTGAAGAAGAGTATGGTCTATTATTAAAAAATTAATTTTTTTTTTCATGTAGGTTCCATATTTTATTCATTTTTTTCAAAACGATTACGCGACAGTTACATAATTCACGATTGCAAATATCTTTTCTCTAAAATGATATCTCTCGACTCAAAGTCGATGATCCTACAATATGAGAAGTGTTATAGTCATAATGAGATTATATAAAAATAATAAAAATAAATTTATAAGCTAATATGACTTCATATAATCTATTAAATTTATTTTACAATAAAAATAACTTTACGACAACATATCACACATCTAGCTATATTACTTTATAGATTTACTTTTGTATAATTAATCTCTTCGTGACTAAGGCATTTCTTGATCCATCAAAACTTTTTATTTTTATTTTTATAATTTCTATACTCACCCAATTTACCCAACTACTGAAGTGAAATATACAAAAGCTATTATGAAATGTTTTGATTGGGTACGTACTGCAAGACGTTCGTGACATCCGTATGTCATAAACAACAACCGGTCTAAAAATGAACTTAATCTCACCCAACTCATTAAATTAGTGGTGCTAACATTATAAATAACAAATTGTAACAACCATCTTCATCTAAAATCATGACAAATAACAAACTTGAAGAACAGTCGATAATTTACACCGTTTCGGACTAATTTCATCCAAACAATACACTTGAAAAAGAGCCATTGAAGAGATTGACAAGTGCTGCCCCAAACGATATGATTTCACCATTAAAGAGGAGCACCTCTGGAGGGAGACCTCAGTATGATTTTGCAAAAATGGCTACTTCCTCTGCAGGATTACCAGTCATCAGGCATGTTTTAATCCCTTGAGGCTGTTGGAAGGGAAAACACCTAATAGTCGCCCCCGTCTCTTCTTTCACTTTTAACTCATCTTCATCACTGTAACATTAGTTATAGCATTATATTATATTTGCAATTTATGTCTAACTTGTATGTTTCAACATACTTCCTATACAACTCCTCAAAAGATACGAATGATGAAATACCTAGCTGACCAAGGACCCCTTGCCCATTTGCCCTGAGAGATTGCGACTTTGAGTTCATCATACGAGCTTACATCCACAATGTTACTGCAAAAGTATCCCCCTTCAGTATGAATGTCTGCGACACCATGTATGTGTCTCAAAGTGATAAATATTAGATCAAGAGTTACCTGTCCCGAAATGAAGTTGCCTGTCCCAAAAGAGAGGACTGGATCTCGTCCAATTTGTCTTTTACATAAGCCTCTAAAATTGAAGGTTCCATAGATATTCCAAACACCTTCCCTTGCTTTCCAGGAATATCTCTCCTAGAAATGACCACACTTCTACTGGAAACATCGCGAGGACCAATCTCAATCCTTAAAGGGACTCCCTATATACAATCAGCATGTTATTTAGAAGATTATCAGTAACAAATATCTAGATTTTATCTTTTTTCTTCGTTAAAAAAGTGGTAGAGATAGTACATCTCGTCAACAGTCAACTTTTTGCTATATAGTCCGAAATGAAGAACAGAGTATGTATATATGTACCTAAAGCAAGGATGAAAACCCAGTACAACAACAAGATCTGGTCAATTTTTTAATCTTATGACAGTTTGGATACAATGCTGCACTCTTGACGTTCATGAAAAGAGACATACCTTCATCTCCCAGAAATTGAATTTCCATCCTGGGGTTCGTACGTCCGAGTCATCAAGTTTAACTTTAACCCCTGCAGTTTGCAATACCTCTTTTACAGATGATGCGGCATTTAGAACTTCCATTTTTTCAGCATCCTTCCTCCAAATTGGTATGATTATCACCTGGAATCATTGCAATGCACATTTCTTACGAAGTAATCATGCGAGCAAGAAACAAGTCAGATGAATTAAAACATGCAAGTGACTAATCATCCTTTCTCATGAGAAACAAGAACATCAAGGTAAAATAATCAAGTTGACCAAAAAGTCGTCAAATTAAAGAGGTTGGGCAAGTTGACAAATTATTCTTGGATTATAACATCGTTTGTATACTCTTCATCTTTACCATCTTTACCTTGCATTTTTAGCCAAAACAATTCGCATGGAATCTATCTTTGTAAGACAGTTCCATTCTCATCATGACTTGGAATATAAAAAGCCACACTCTCCTCTTGTTCATAAGAAAGACTTCCATTCTCATCATATTTAATCTCCATAGAATGAGAGTGTCACCCACATTCTCATTTTGATCATATTTACTTGCAAGAATACACCTGTTTCATTTAACAACTGATTACCGAAGCCATCAACAGCTTTACATAGAAATCAGGTGTATAAACTCAAAGGAAACTTTCTTGATCTAGGCTATCATGAAGCATTCTGACATCTCTGACAAGCATAAAATATAAATATAATTTAACCATTCATTCAACCATCTTTCTTTAAAGACTGTTCCCAGCATTATATTCAGAAGCTTAATTTCCAAGACTCAATCATCCATTAAGATTGCAACACTTTGAGAACTAGACTTTTGGCTGTAAGCAGTACATCGTACAGAGACAAACTCAAACTCAGAACTTCTTCAAAACTTCACTGAACAGTGTAAGCCTTGGAACTATCATGGTGCCAAATGAAGTATCACCTAACTTCCCTTCTGATAGAGCCTCTAAAAAATACTCATACAATTCCATACTTTGTTTACCTAGTCTGTCATTCCAGCCACCCATGTAATGTTAATCAATTAAGTAGGAACCCACGTCGCATGGAACTTGCTTTTTGGCATGTTCTCCATGCGACATTGCTTTCAAAATTGTCCAAAATCTTTGCTGTATTTGAGATATTGAGACCAACAAGCATCCAAGGATCTCAAAAAAATGATGGTCCTGCCAACAAGTCTTCAAGGGCCAATCTTAAAACTTCATCCTTGACTGGCTACCCTCACGCAATTATAGCCTGTTGACCCACAATAACCAGGTCACACGCACAATTATTCACTAATTTTCCTTTATCGGTAATTATTCACTTAAAAAATAATCCTAGAAATCCTGAATCAACTGAAAAGTTACCATAGCTGAATTCATCTCATTGCAAAGCAACCGAGGAAGTCTTTAAGTAAGATGTCACAACAACTTCCACTTTAATAAGTTTTACTACTTATTAGAAACAAGAACAACTGATGTCTCGAGAAGGATGTTCTTCACAACCAACTACAACCCCAATCAACGCAAATTCAAATGTTAACCCAACCAATCCTTGATGTCTAGAATCAGGCATCAATGAATTCATAAAAAATGAACTTAAAAAACAAAGCAATTATAAATTTGGTTCAGAGAGAAATAATCAATAACTATTGGACAAATTAAATTCCTGCAAAATTGGCTCATAACAAACGTAGTAAATCCTTTTGCTTCTGCAACAATGAATCCAAATCAGAAGCCTCACAAATTGGCCTACAATGATCATGTACATTTTTTTTATCAAACAATGGCATGTGATGAGGTTTATTCATAAATATTTTCATGCTCTTTTATGAAAGGAAACTTTTAAGCTTATATTATAAGAATGATTTAGTTTCATTCCCATACTGAATATTAAGAAAAACTTAACATTGAAATACATCTCAACCAGTGCCAACAACATCAGGCAGAAGACACATAAAGAATTCAAATGTACCTGTATCGGTGAAAGCCTTGGAGGCAGCATTAGACCTGCATCATCTCCATGGGTCATGATAATTCCACCAACAAAACGGGTACTAATTGCCCATGATGTTTGCCATACATGTAGCCTCTGTCCATTTTCATCTGTGAACTATACAAGCAAACACATCGATCAGTTTCTGCCCCACAGAAATCAAGAAAGAGCATCAATGATAATGAAACTAAAGGAATAATGACACGTATTTTCTTCCTTTTTGAAAACTACAGAACTAAATAATAAAATATGTTAAATTCCCAAAAAAGAACATGGCATGAGTATATAATTAGGGGGAATAGTGAGGAAAAATTAGAATTTGAACTCACAGAATGAAATATTTTAACATAATAGAAACTAACTATAACATTATAAACACATTGTAACCTCCAACTTATGTCTTTACAAATGTTTGAAGTAACCTTAACACCAATGTACTTATGTCTTTACAAATGTTTGAAGTAACCTTAACACCAATGTCTTACTTTTTCTGTACAAGTACACCACTGTCATACTGAATCAAATAAAATGATCATCCAACACGATGTAAAGTAGAACACACGCACATGTAGAGAGAGAGAGAGAGTCAAAATGAAGAGATTGGAAATAGAAACATCCAAACAAAAGCATTGATGAATCAATCAGAAACAAATAGCTAAATTGTTAAAATGCCACAGCACACTTGTTGAATATTTTAATAAACAAATTATATTCTTAAGCTTTTTAATCATCATCCTCTCACTGTACCCTGAGGTGACATCAAATGGTTGAAAAACTATTTTCCAATGTTTGGAACCCACATCAAATGATAAAAAGGCTCATGAATAGCATTTCTCGCTTCAATAAACTCAACAAAAAATCATGGTAGTGTTTCAAGCACCTGGGTTCCAAATGCCCGGGAGAAGTTCTGCCCAAGATTGTGGCTGGTTCCAGCCTGTAATGCCTTTCGATCACCCATCATGGCTTCAATCGTATAGGTCTTAGAAGCACCAGCAAATGTCTCGACTCTAGATTTTCGACCAGCAATAACAGGTATTGCAGCTTGCTCATAAGCAAATTTTGTATAGATGTTAATCATCTGTATGGCCTGCAGTTCAGAAGCACCAACAACTTAGATGCAAACTATAATTTGATAAAGCTATCAGAAGTCTTCAGGTTTATATGATGCCAACCTCATTTTCTGCCTCTTCAGGAGTAGCATGAGCAGTATGGCCCTCCTGCCAGAGAAATTCAAGGGTCCTTATAAATGGCTTTGTTCGCATCTCCCATCTAGTGACATTTGCCCACTGAACCATATCAATTGGAAAAAAGAAGAAAATTAGTATGTAAATGCCCCTGAATAGCTGGAGGCACTTTAAACAATAAGAAATAGCTGTACCTGGTTAACCATGAGAGGAAGATCACGGTAACTATGAATCCATTGAGTGAACATGTGATTTACTATGGTTTCGCTTGTGGGTCGAACCTGTCAAAGCCTCAGGGAGCAACAATCAAAGCCAAACCTTAGGTTATAGCTTTTCAACAACTTAAAAGGGGCACATTGCTTCAGTTCAGAATAGGAAGAAAAATTGTTTGCACATCGTGAGACATAGAAAGGCAATTGTCAAGTGGGTGAAGAGGTAAATGTACCACAAGTTTTTCTTCAAGTTCCTTTCCTCCCCCAATGGTCACAAGAGCTAATTCTGGACTAAAACCTTCAACATGGCTAGCTTCTTTCTCTATAAATGAGTATGGTATAAACTGCACATAGATCAGGATACAAGCATCATATATATGAGTTCCAAATTCCACTCATGAGCGCACAATATATATTCTTGATTGGCCATAACAACAACTCACAGACTTCATTGGGGCACCGTTTAAATTTCAAAAGAATCTGGCTACAGCATTCAAACAAAAGTAAAATTCGTAGGGATCCCTTCATCCCCCCAAGTTGAATCCTTCCTAAAGATAGCTCTTTTCTTTAAAGAAATAACAGAATATCGATAGTTCACATTCCAATTCAAGAGAAAGAAAGTTCAGCCTGAATCATCTCTCATGGCAATTATCATATAATAAACGCTAACTCTGAATAAAAGCATAACGAAGTAACAATAAGCAAGAGAAGTTTCGTTCCAAGAACGTGTTCTTTCATTTTCTTTCACCTTTCAAAATAATGGATGACCAGAATACATGAATAAAACAGTGGCAAAAGAGCAAAGTATATGCCAAGTGATAATTCATCATCAGAGCCACACCTGGGGGAAATACATATTACTGTGACCAGTCTCCTTGAACTTAACGTTCAGGAATTCCTGCGTAACAAATATAAACGATAAAGTCAAAATGAGCTTTCAAAAGCAATGGAAAAGCACTTCAAAACTCAAAGTGAAGACAACAGAAGTAATTATCCTAAAGAAACTAAACAATACCTCGTTTTCGGAGATCGTAAAGTACCTGAATTGCTTCCCAAATGGCATAACCGTAGGGTCGAATAACCATGGTGCCGCGGACGGGGCCGTAGTCGGCAAGCTCGGCGTTCGCTATAACATCGAGGTACCAAGCGTTGAAATCCTGGGACCGAGGCGTGATGACTCGGTCCGGGTTGTTGCTCATTCGGTTCTTCGAGTTACCATCCACCCGGTCCTCGCTCGTGGTCTCGGTAGCCGCCGTTCCCTGCGCAGAGAACCTGGAGGCGGAAAAAAGCGGCGAAGGAGGCTGAAACTGGCGGGGCCCGCGCCACAGCCTGAGAATAGCCGGAGAGCGCCTAAAGGAGTTGGTGGTGGCGGGAGAGAATAGAGACGAAGTGAGAGAAGGGAGTCTGAGACAGACCACCATTTTCTAGGTCGGAGTTCCAAACACCAAAGTCTAGTCTTCTAGAGCGGTGAGGACTGAAGAGTGAGGGAGAGATGAGGTTTTGAAGGTGCAGTGAGATCGACGCGAGAGCGTCGTCGCCTTTTTCTTATGGGCCTCCTTTTTTGTGATTTGGGCCGTAAGGAAGGTAGACCGTTATAAATAGGATGCCCAATTTTTAGCTAAATATCTATCTAAAATTCTTACGTGAGAAGAAATCTGGCCCACTAACCCAATACACAGTAGAATAGTTGTTGAATTGTTCGTAAATTCTATCCTGATCCGTAAGCTCAATAATTACTAACCAATGAGTGTCCGGAATTCATCAAGAAAAGAGAAAACATATTTATAATCGTGAATTGTATAATCGTCGCGTAATCGTTTTGAAAAAAGTGAATAAAATATAAGATTCATATAAAAAAATTAAATTTTTAATAATAAAGCTCACTCTTTTTCAACACAATTATGCGGCGTTTACGTACCCCGTTCAAAATCCAACAAGTTCTTGTAAGAAGAGAAAGAGAACAAAGTTCTAACTTCTAAGATAAGAAAGGGTAAACATTTCTCTATTGGAAATTGCCTTCTACAAAAAAGCTCAAGCAGAAAGCTCTACTGCAACAGTGAAGTTCTGCTGCAGAAGGCAGCAAACATTCTTTACTACAGGCCAGATAAAAAAAACATCTTAGTCTCCACTTCCTTATGTGGCATACTTCTTAGCACCAAATTTTACATCCTGGAAGAACAAGCATTTTTACACGAAGGAAGACCAAATCAATGCCTTGGCAATTCTGGAGTCTCCATCAACTTAAAGTTGATGAAGTCGTAGTCGTTGCAGAATGTGAAGTGATGGACTGATTTTGGGGTCTTGCATGGAGGAGGAGAGGCGGGATTGTAAGGCAACAGCTCATGATTCCAAGAAGATCCTCCGTCTTCAATCACCTGCTCGGCCATCTCTTCCAAATCAAGATGGTACTTCTTCAGGGGGCTTTCTATCTGAATTCACGAGTTGCACACGTCTTTTTTATTGAAGGCTCCAAGACGAAAGGCTTTAAAGACCAGGAAGGAAAATAAAAAAGACTTGAGGAAAATGCAAACTGACCTTCGTTTTACTTGACACTGGTGGTGCACGAGGAAATGCAAAGTATTTGGGATGAGCTAAACACATAATAACAGTAAGAAATTAACAAGAAAAGGTAAAGGACAAATTGCGTATTAAGGAGGGATGTTCATTCATAGGTACGTATGGGAAAGTTTGATATTACCATTATCTAGTCCAACTGTCTTCAGAAATTCATCCATGTCCATGGCCTTTGTCTGTGCTTTGATGCACTCGTGATGATTGTGCAGAAATTGTTCGTCGGCAATAGCATTGGGTTGATGAATTTGTTCTTCTGCAACAGCACTAAGCTTCATCTTAAGGTTCTTCTTTGGTGCCTCATTCAGACGTGCTTTTCCAGAGTTTGAAATGTCAGAAAGAGCTTTCCTGTTGCCGGCCTGCACGGTTTTAATGACTTTGGAGATGCCTTTCTTTTTGTTTGTATTATTTCTGAGTTTAGAAACGCCTGAATCTTCATCAATTAAAGCGAGATTTTTGGAACTTTGCTTTTTTGTTGCCTGATTTAAAGGAGCAGGCTTCCCTGAGTTCGATAAATCACCAAGCGGCTTCCTTCCACCAAGCCCCGCTTTCCTCTCTGCTTTCAAGACATTACTCTTTCCCCCAACAGAAGCACCTGCCGCAGATTTCAGAAGGTTAAACTAATGAACAGCCCAAGTGATTAGTGGAGGGAAAGCAGTCATTTAAACATTTGCAAAGAAAGTACAGATAGTAAAGTACCATTGTAGCGAGCATTGAAGTTCTGATCTTGGATCAGACTGCCAGCTTGCGTTGCCATTCGTAACTTCCGGGGGGTCCAAATTCCAGTCGATACCTAGTCAAGTATTGGAACTATGATTGAAAACCTGCACTTGTAAAAGGAGAACAAGTACTCAGTCTAACTGATTTTTTTATCATCTAAAAGGAGTATAAGCCTATGAAATGAAAAGGCCAAACAGCAACCAGACCCCTCTACAAGTGACTTCCCTTCAACATTCTCGAGAGGGTTTAAAGCAAAAAAGGTCCCTCCGGCTCCGAGAGAGATCAAAACGTCTTTCGCTTGCTTGTGGTAGTTTCAGTTGGATAAGTTATCCCCCCCCCCCCCCCCCAAGTAACATGGATTTATTTCAAATGTTCCCTCTTTTTCTCTTTTTCCTACCTTCTCGTGGAAACGAAACAAATTAGGAACATTATTTCTTATTTTTCCAAATTTATTCCGAGTGAATGGAACCCTAGACTTTGGAACCCTAAATGTTCCGAAAAAGTACTCGTAATTCGAAAAGTCAGAATGCAAGCAAATCAACATAATTTTTTGCTTTTATAAATTTGATTTCGAATCTATGAAGCTCTAGATGTTGGGCAAAAGAAAATGGATGTAACCCAAATCATCAGAACGCGCAAAGAAAGCTTTTGTGTGAATTAAAAAGAATATATTGTGCGTGTGTCTGTGTGACTAACCCTCTAACTTTAATACATAAACCCCAGTATCCCTAGATGTTCACAGTCGAAAGCCCTTTTTGGGTTTGGGGGGTTTCACCATAACACTCTGGTTGTCGAGAACGGGATAAAAGGACACGGTACTTTGGGTCTTAGATTTGATTATTACCTACTTCTAAAGCAATTTAAAAAAAAAATAAAAAAGACAACTAAGGTAAAGATTTCATCTCTTCTAGTTTCTTCCATTTTCGCAGAAACCAAACAGCCTAATCATTAACATAGTTTAGAAACGTATCTTTGAGTTTCAATCAGATAAAAAGGAACCAAAACAAAAGACTTACTTTGGATGGAGAACTCAAACGGTTTCTAAGGGGCGATCTTTCTTGATTTACTTTGGATTTCCTCCTAGTTCTCCCTTGGAGTTTCTCGCTTTTCTTTACTCGAATCTTCCGTTTCTTGTAAGGCAGTTGTTAAGAGTGAGCCATCCATTCAAATTTGGCCGGTCCTATAGAGGAGGGAATTGGAAATCCAACGGTAACATTTTAATGCTTTTACATTATTACCCTTCGTTGCACAGGGTGTTTCTTTACCCCCTTTCGAATAAGACTAGTTGAGTTGATTTACTCATCGTCCATAGACTCCATACACCATATACTTATCATAAAAAAACAAGAAAAACAAAATTAAAAGAAGTGTGGCGAGCAATATATAAGATGATAAGTATAATTTTTCTTCAAAATAAGGAACATATAGTTGATATATCTTTTTATAAAGTTTTATTTAAAAACCAATTCTATTTGGAATCAGTGTGGATAAATTATAACCTGCGATTTATTAACATGTCAAGACTTGACTTATTAGAGAAATTTAAAATTAAAATCTTCTACAAATCAAATCTTATCATATCAATAAAATAGAGAGTGTGCACACCAAGTTCCAAATAGAATTTTTCTATAGGATTATGATATTAAGAGTGTAACTGATTCGGTTTGATCCATTTTGGACATTTTTAAGAACCGACCTGGTATACACCGATTTTCTAAATTTATAAATTGATATAGGACCGATTTACCTCTGAAATCCATGTCTCTTATTTTATGTTATATTAATGTTATTTTAATTTTATGTTATAAAATTAAAATTTATATGTTATATCATAATCAAATGTTATATTAAGATTTATAAGATTAATTCTATGTTATATCAAATGTTATATTAATTTAATGTTATAAGATTAATAGACATGGATTTAAAATTTAATGTTATATTAATTAACAATTTAGCATATAATACAGATAATATAATATAAAAAATCATATAAAAAATATTTTATGTATCATATTAGAAATTAAAAATAATATTTATGACAATTCTCAGTTAATGGCGGTGGCTGTTAAGCAGTCCCGCCAAGAGCCATGAATTTTATAAGTTGGAACTGTCCGAGGGTTCCCACCGAGGATTTGGGAACCCTTAGACAGTTCAAGACTTTTACCTAATGGTGAAGGATAAGCAACCCAAACTAGTTTTTCTTATTGAGACAAAACTAGTACATGCTAAATTTGATTTCTTAAAGAGGAGATAGGCCTTTGAAGGATGTTTTGTGGTGGATTCAAGGGGTAGAAGTGGAGGGCTTGTACTGTTATGGAGGAAGGAAGTGGGAATGGAAATCCAAAGTTTTTCACAAAGACATATAAACGTTGTAATTTTAGAGACTTTACCTAAGGATAATTGGACACTTACACGTTTTTATGAGAATCTAGATGTTAGTAAAAGAAAGAAAGTATGGAATTTGCTGTCTTTGATCAAGCAAACTTTGCATAAGAAGTGGTGTGTTATAGGTGATTTTAATGAGATATTCTCACAGGATGAAAAATATGGGGGTAAACAAAGATTTAAAGGGTGTATGGAGGATTTTAGGAGGGCTTTGGAAGAAAATAATTTGTTTGATCTTGGATGGAATGGGGATATGTTCACTTGGAGTAATAAGCATGAAGATACAACTTTGAGAGGTTGGATAGGGCAGTGGCTTAGATTTACAAAGATGTTCGAGTAGTTATACTGGTGGCTAGAAGCTCAGATTATAAGCCTCTTTTGTTGTCATATAATAAGTGAGAGGAATTGAAGTCTTGCAAAAGGATTCAAGAGAAATTGAAGTCTTGCAGTGGGATCCTATCTAAGTGGAGTTCAATGAAGTTTAGAGAACATGAGAGGCAGATAGAAAAAAAAAAAAAAACAGAAGAACTGAAGGGTTTGCAAGAGGATGAAAATCAGTTTAATGCTGCAGAGATAAGAAGCATTCAAGCAGATCTGGGTTACTTGCTGGAACAAGAGGATAAGAAGTGGAGACAGCGAGCAAAATTGAATTGGTACAAACTGGGGGATAAAAATACCAGGTATTTCCATGCTTATGCATCAGAGAAGGAAGAAGTACTGGATCCACAATATTTCTGATGGACAAGGACAGACATTGAAAGAGCAAGTTGACATTGAAGGAGCTTTCTTGAAGCACTTTTCTGAAATCTTCAAATCATCCAATCCAACTAGAGAGGTGATTGATGATAGTTTAAACCATGTGGAATAAAAAATTAATGTTGCTATGAACACTGACCTGCAGAAACCATTCACAAAAACAGAAGTGGAGGAGACACTTAAACAAATGGATCCTCTAAAGTCACTAGGACCTAATGGATATGGTGCATGTTTCTACAAAGCACGCTGGTCTGCCATTGGTGATGAGGTATGTGAAACTGTTCTCAATTTTCTTAGAGGAGAAGGTTTGGATTCTACTTTGAACTTTACCTATACAGTTTTAATTCCAAAAGTAGCAACTCCAAAGTTTGTGACTAATTATCGACCTATTAGCCTTTGTAATGTTTTATTCAAATTGATATCAGAAGTGTTGGCTAATAGATTGAAAAAAATACTTCCAATTGTTATTTCTAGGCACCAAAGTGCTTTTATACCAGGAAGGCTCATTACAGATAATATTATGGTGGCATATGAGCTTCTCCATTCAATGAAGACAAGGCAAAAGGGAAAGACAGGGAGCATGGCACTCAAGTTAGACATGTCAAAAGCATATGATCGCGTTGAGTGGAGTTATTTACAAGTTGTTATGGTGAAATTGGGGTTTGGGGATAAGTGGATTGAGTTAATTATGGCTAGGGCTGCAAATGGTCCGGTCTGGTCCAGTCCGATCTGGCGATCATCATTTTTTCGGACCGGACCAAACATCCAAAGGGACCGGACCGGACCTGACCTATTTTTTTTCTTTTTTCTTTTTTTAAATAATTAATAAAAAAAATTATTTAAAATACTAAATTAAATTAAGTGACTTATTAATGTACATTATGTAACTAAAAAAATATTTAATATGGTCAATGATAATAAATTAGATGAAAACTATATTATTAATTTATATAATTACTATATAATTAACTAATTGATATTATATATTAGTTAATTCATAGAATATTAACAAGTATTAATAACATATTTAAAATTTTATATTGTTAATAGTGATAGGTTAAATGAAGATATATATAAAATATTGTTAATTTATAGAATATTAACAAATATTAATAACATATTTAAAATTTTATATTGTTAATTGTACAATTATTATATATAAAATATATATAAAATATTTTTTATTTTTATTTTTCATTCGGTCCGGTCTGGTCTGGAAAAACCATGGACCCTGGACCGGACCGAAACTTTTCGATCCTCTAAAATGTGGACCGGACCAGACCGGTCTCAGTCTCGGTCCGGTCCGGACCGAAACAGTCGGTCCTCACCCCTAATTATGGCTTATGTGAGTTCAGTTTCACATTCAGTTCTTGTGAATGGGCAACCTACTGAACCTTTTACTCCTTCTAGGGGACTTCGACAAGGAGATCCATTATCTCCATATATGTTTATATTATGTGCTGAAGGGCTTAGTCATCTGTTAATAAACTCTAATTCAAGTGGTGATATAAAAAGAGGTGGATGTAGCAAAAGGAGGAACAAGAATCAGTCATCTTATGTTTGCTGATGATTGTATTCTCTTTTGTAGAGAAAGTATTATTGAATGGAATAAAATGCAGAAACTGTTGGATACATATGGGGCAGCCTCAGGTCAGTGTTTGAATAGACAGAACACTTCGATTTTTCCAGTTCTAATATAGATGAGAGGACAAAAGATCAGATTATTCAAGTGGCTGGTGTCTCCCCTAGCAGTAGTTCTGAAAGATATTTGGGTTTGCCTACTATGATTGGAAGATCAAAGTATAACACTTTCAGAATTATAACGAATAAGGTGTGGAATAAGTTGAATAGTTGGAAAAATAATTTCTTGTCACAAGCAGGAAAAGAAATTCTAATTAAGGCAGTGATTCAAGCAATACCTACTTTCCACATGAGTGCATTCAAATTGCCAAGGAAGCTTTGTAAGGAGATTAGTGCTACGATGTCAAAATTCTGGTGGGGACATAAACAAAATGAGTAGAAAATTTAATGGAGAAGCTGGAAAAAGATGGAAAAATCAAAAAAGAAGGGAGGGTTGAGATTTCGAGATATTGAATGTTTTAACAATGCACTGCTTGCAAAACAATGCTGGAGGTTGTTAACTGACTCCACTTCTATGTCTACTCAGATTATGATGGAAAAATATAGTAAAAATAGAAAACTCCTAGAAGCACCTCAGGACAGGGTCCATCTTTTATATGGAGAAGCATGTGGCACTCTTTGGATTTGATGAAGGCTGGTATTATGTTGACGGTAGGTAATGGACAGAAACTTAATATTTGGGGGATCCTTGGCTACCAACAACTGCTACACACAAATGTGAGTTTTGAGGGAGATTCACAATCTATTATCCAAGCTATAAATAGTGTGGATGAAAACTGGATGTGGTATGGACAACTCATTGAAGACATAAGAAGAATGCAATCCTGGAGACCTTTTTGGAAAGTCCAATTTGTATTTAGAGAAGCAAATTGTGTAGCACATAATCTAGCAAAGCATGCTTTTGTCCGTGATGTTGAATGTATATGGAGTCGTGGATGGAAGAAGGGCCATCTGTTATTGATATGTATGTCCTGCAGGATAAACTTTGTACTGGGTGATGAATGAAATTCATGTTTCCGTGTCAGAAAAAAAAAGAGTAATTCTACATATAACCGTGAAATGCATAAATGTCACGTAATCGTTTTGAAAAATAGTGGAGTCCACTATTAAAAAATTTATTTTTTTCATGTAGATTTCATATTTTATTCACTTTTTTCAAAACGATTACGCGGCAGTTGCACAATTCACAATTGTAAATATCTTTTCTTGAAAAGAAAAAATATGACACTGACAAAAAAAAAAATATATTTATATATACACGAATCGAATCGATGTTCAACAAATAAAAACCGGACCGAGTTTTATTCCATTTTACTAAATCAGAACCGGTACAGATCGATTTTGGTTTATTGGTTTTCGGGTTTTTTTATTTTTACAGCCCTGTCAGTAAAGTAAACGGTAGACCATTTGATGAATCATCAAGTAGTCAATTATTGACAATTCATTCAGAAAATCTTAAAAATTTTATTCAATTTTCTTTTTGATCTAAAATATATTGTAGAAAATTTTTTATTTACAAGGCTATTTTCTACACACGGCCACATATTAGATGTGATTCTGATGCGACACGTGCTAATGTTAGCACAAAAAAATAAAAAACTTAAAAAATAAAAATAATAATAAAATGATCAAATATTATTAAGATTGCTTATATATTATGCTTGAAAGGACGAGGGCTAACAGGCCTTCTAGTCAAATTCAATGGTATGATCAGATATGTTGTTACGAAAGCTTATATTTATATTTATATATTTAAAAGGACTTGGCAGATATATATGTTGGAATAATAATAGATAAAAAAGTCTTAAAATGTACAAGTATAGTATATTATTTAAGATTTCGTTTATTTTTAGAGATAAGATAAAGATAAAAATTAAAAAGTTGAATTCTACACCATCACCACTACTACTAATAGCATTCTAGCTAGAGAAAGAGAAACGGCTAGCTAGCTAGCTAGCCCTCCCTCTACACACACATATATAGGTATACAAACATGATTGCATAGCGTTTGATTTTTAAAACCATAATCTACTGATCTAAATAAATGGACAACTAGCTAGACTTGTGTAAGATGGATGCAGCTAGCAAATCTTGGAACCGACCGGCCTTTTCATGCATTTAATGTGTGCATGCAGATGGTGGGCCTAATTATTTACTATGAAGAACAAGACATGCTGGCCAACACACACCTTACATTCAGATATTTGTTACTTATCTGACCATGTACGTACGAATCACATAATCAAAATTTATAGCAAGAATATATTTTTATGTTATATCAAACTGATATTTCACATGAATATAGTATCGCAGCTCAATACTAGTTGTTTTCTAATTCCTTCTTATGGCCTCTGTATACCTAATCTCCTCCCACTTCCAATAAAAATTTTATATCCAGTTATTTTTACGTAAAAATCAGTTTTTCAAATAAAATTTAAATTACAAAGATTTTGATATAATATATTATTTAAATTGGTTTTCTATTCCAAAATCTTTAGGAGAGAAAGGGTAAGCAAAGAATTAAGATGTGCATAAAATCATGATCTGCCCCATGAATTGCGTAACTACTACTGAACTTCTTCTACTTCGTCCAGTTTTCCAAATCAAAACCAAACCCATTCCAACTTCTCGTTTCTTTTAAGAGGCCACAGTCCAGAAACTGGCTCCATCGCTAACTCCAACACAACCTGCTATATGGACACGCCATTGATCGACGGCGACTACCCGCCTGTGAGAAGCGTGGGGGAGGCGAGGCGGGTCTTGTGGAAAGAGACGTCCAAGTTATGGAAGATAGCGGGGCCCATTGCATTCAACATTCTGTGCCTCTACGGGACGAACTCGGTCACCAACATCTTCGTCGGCCACATCGGGGAAGTGGAGCTCTCTGCCGTCGCTATCGCTCTCTCTGTCATCGGCACCTTCTCTTTTGGCTTCATGGTACAGGCCTCTCTATCATATGATCTCATCATGTGCTATATGTTCTTGTTCATATCAATTTGAGATTAGGAGGGCTTGAGTCAGTTTCCAAGTTGGATCTTGTTTTAATTTTCTCGTAATTTCTCTGACGTGAACCAGCGGATAACAACGCGAAGTTTTTTTTTTTTTTTCTCTCTCTCTCTCTTTGGAAACAATGCAAAGTTGTTGATGACGAAACTGGTTTCCATAATGGGTTACTTCTTTTCTGGTGGTTGTTTCAAGATTAGGGAAATTCAAGCTATTGCTGGAATATGAGTTTTATAAGCAAGTCATGCAATTTCTTACTTATCCGGAATATAATAGATGTATAAATACATGATACATACACATGCATACATGTATCCGACACATCCATTCATCGTAACTCATATCTCATTGATCAACATTGATGTGGCTTTTATTGTTTGTCCCAAAATTGTGTGTAGCTTGGTATGGGGAGTGCCCTCGAGACGCTTTGTGGTCAAGCTTTTGGTGCTGGACAAATCTACTTGCTCGGTATTTACATGCAACGATCCTGGATTATCCTCTGGGTTTCCTGTATCGCTATCTTGCCGATTTACGTCTTTGCTACCCCGATTCTAAAGTTCCTAGGACAAGAAGATGACATAGCTGATCTTGCTGGAAAATTCACTGTTTTAATCATTCCCCAGTTATTCTCATTTGCCTTCAATTTCCCAACGCAGAAGTTCCTTCAGGCCCAGAGCAAGGTTAGTGTGCTTGCATGGATCGGGTTCGTGGCTCTAATAATACACGTGGGGATGCTTGGTCTTTTCATATATGTATTCGGTTGGGGGGTAACTGGTGCAGCCATTGCACTTGACATCACAGGTTGGGAGATCGCCTTGGCTCAGGTTGTCTATGTTGTATTTTGGTGCAACGAAGGGTGGAATGGATTGTCTTGGTTGGCTTTCAAAGACATTTGGGCCTTTGTTAGGCTCTCACTTGCATCGGCAGTGATGCTTTGCCTAGAAATTTGGTATATGATGAGCATAATAATTCTAACTGGTCACCTTGATAATGCTGTGATTGCTGTCGGTTCCCTCTCTATTTGGTAAGACCACAACAAACACTTGCTTTTGGTTTCGAATTACAAATAATATCGCTAAACACCTATATGCAGCTTCATAGCAAAATTGCTTGTTCTGTTTTCCGAAGGATCCTCAATCTCATCATGGATAGTTATATTATTTTAAATCATGAACGAACTTATAAAGAAAAACACCTTATTCGAAATCATGGGCTTATCCAATCATGAAAGGCCACATGACACGAGTGTTTATTGTCTGTTGATCATGTGGTAAGAAAAGGGAGGTTTAAAGAAGTTTAATCTTTTTTTGATCAATTAAAGAAGTTATTCTACCATGTACTTCTCTGGAATTGGTGCATAGGCTAACATTATCCTGGATCAATTACTGATCGTTGATAGCCTGAATAGTTAAGAACATGCACCTCTAAATATGTTCCTTGTACTCATCATTATATTTCGTATTCCAGCATGAATTTCAACGGGTGGGAAGCCATGCTGTTCATTGGAATAAATGCAGCTATAAGGTACATCGCTGAAACTCTGAATTCTTTTTAGGGAAAATACACTTTTTTTGTTTTGCTTTTCACACCAAACTATAAAATCTAAAACATTTAACTCTGTAATTTTAAAAAACTAACAAAGAATATCCAATCTAATTAGATCTTAGCGGAGGGTACACATTGCAACCTTTTTTTTATAGTTAAAGTGTGTAATATATCAGTAGTAAATTTGAGGGTGCAAAGTGGATTTTTTCTCTCCTTTTAGTATCATGTTTTGGTAAGTTGCACTTAAAACACCTAATTAGGCATGGGTTACCATAAAATAAGTAATAATTGAAGAACACTATGATGTTGTATAATCTATTGCTGTTGAATCGCTTATTGATAATGTGAGGATTCTATTAATAAAATTCAGAGAATCATGGCAACGTGGCCAAAAAAGTTGCTTACTGAGATAGAGATGGTAGAACACTATATATTGAGTTTTGTACGGTGTTTTTTGGAAAGTTTGCACTTGTTGTGTAGGTTGACAAATTACGTGGATCACTAGCATCTTGTGAAGTATGTGTTTGTGCTTGGTCTCTTAAGTTTCTGTTTTCATTATTTTATGTACTATCGAAATAGGTACTGGCATCTGCTCTATGTTCGATTCGTTGCTACTCCATAGCTGATTCTCTTTTCTTCCCGACTTGCAGTGTTCGAGTTTCCAATGAACTTGGATTGGGACATCCAAGAGCTGCAAAATACTCTGTTTATGTGACAGTACTTCAGTCTCTACTCATCGGGATTTTTTTCATGGTCGTGATCCTGATAACTAAAGATTATTTTGCCGTCATTTTCACAAGCAGTGAAGATTTACAAAGAGCTGTCTCTCGTTTGGCATTCCTTCTTGGCGTGACCATGGTTCTTAACAGTGTTCAACCTGTAATTTCAGGTCTCATTATTTGGCTTCATGATCTTCTTTATCTATGTTGTATAATATATGCTTCTCACTTCCGCCCCTTCAATATATTTTGAATCATTCTTGCAGGCGTTGCTGTTGGAGGTGGTTGGCAAGCATTGGTGGCTTATATCAACTTGGGTAGTTATTATGTTTTTGGGCTTCCACTTGGATTCCTTCTCGGTTACACAGCAAACTTGGGAGTGACGGTAAAAAATTTCAATTCCGCTTGCATGCGATACTAATTAGGAATTTTTCATTGTTAAAGCTTTGGTTTCAATGCCGCCTCAATCTAAACTTCATCAATGTCTCTTGAAGAAAATGAGGGCCTTATTGTTTTCTCTACTACTAGTCTCACCAGTACTCATTTTCAATATTGTAGGGACTTTGGGGCGGCATGATATGCGGAACTGCTCTACAGACTTTGCTACTCTTGCTTGTACTGTATAAAACTAACTGGAACAAGGAGGTAACGGAAATTTCTTAACCTATATATAGTCATTTGAGCTTTAGACACCATAACTCTTGCTTAGAGAGGTTTAAAAGTAGAGATCAGTGATGATATTTTAAATCACTTGCAGGTTGAACAAACCACGGAACGCATGCAGAAGTGGGGTGGCCAAGATATCAAAATCGACATGATACCTGATAATGTTTGAACTTGCTTATTTTATATAAAATTGTCTCTGCTCATTACTCCCGAAATATTTTTGGGTGCCTCAAGTGACCCCAAAATTCCATGCCATTCATGTTGTTCAGGTCGTCACTTTAGCATTGCATTATCCTACTATGGCTTTCATATGAGACGCGATTTTGAGCTCAAGTTAGAAGTACATATTCCGGCTAGGAGTTTGACATTTTACCTCATGGTTTTGAATAATATCCTCCCTTTAATTAAGCTCGAAATTAAATTCCATAATAATAAGAGTAATACTACATACAGTTATGGAATGCGTAAACGCCGTGCAGTCGCTTTTAAAAAGAGTAGAGTCTACTATTAAAAAATTAATTTTTTTTCATGTGGGTCCCATATTTATTTATTTTTTCAAAACAACTGCACGACACTTGCACACTTACGACTGCAAGTATAATTTCTCTAATAAACCGAAACGAACAAAGAGACATGGTACACAACTCTCTCTCTCTCTCTCTCTCAACTATACATTAATTCTAATATGAATGAGAAATATAATCATATGGTAGTATTTTTTGGAAGAGAAAATATATTTGCAACCGTAAATTGCGTAACCGTCGCGTAATTGTTTTGAAAAAAATGAATAAAGTATAAGATCCACATAAAAAAAAATGAATTTTTTAATATTAGATTTCATTCTTTTTAAAATGATTACGCGGCGTTTCTATAGGCTTACAGCTCCAAGGAGGAATATCCATTTAACAGTTTCTGAAGCAAGAACAGATTGATTGACTGGATTTTCGTACTCTTATATAAACTTTTCAAGGTATTTGGTTTCCTAGTGAGGTTCATTGTTTTAGAAATTCAAAAATAAGATTAGCCAAGTAATAAAACTCTAAATACATGATTTTGAATGATTTGTTGGCGTCAGCAAGACCTGCACTTTTTTATATGTCGGGTAAGATGAGTGTTACAACCACAAAAAGATTACACAAGTAATTTTACAAACTGATGTAGTTTCATGTGATTCGTCGATTTATTTTACAATAAAAATAACTTTACAATTTGACAAATCACATCAAGCCACATCTGTTTGTGAGATTACTTTTATATAATCACTTTGTGGTTAGAGTATTTCTCGTTGGATAAATATAATCCAAGAGTGGTGCTAGGCTGCCGCGTGCCGTCTAGGCCAAATTCATCTTCTCATTTTTTTTCATTTTTTTTCCATTTTAAAATATTTTTAAAAAATATGAATACACTAATAGTTATGTCCTTAATTAGTAAGTAAAATAAAAATATTAAAAAAATTAAATCCTTAAATGGTCAAAATGAATGGACAAGATGGAAGGACATAGTAGCATTATTCATAATCCAATTGTAATCACGGTACGTTTCCATAAGATGCAAATTTTAAAAAGATGCGCAGGCCAAATGCTTCACAATGGACCAAATAATGGCTACTCCCTCTGCAAAAAGTAATTTGCGGCTACTAGATTTCACCTTCTACCTGCTTGAGCTTTTAAATAAACAACCTAACAGCAAGAACTATATGACATGCCCTGGTCAAAACAGAATCATCTTAAAGCATGGCACTAGCACTGATTTATGTATCGAGCAGACTCGGCCAAAACAAAGGAACCCAATTAAGTTCTTGCGATGGCTTTAATATCCCACATATCAAATATTTGTTTACCTAATTTACGGGTTTAAGGTTTTATTGTACAGGTTTGGAATTGTTTGTTTTGTTGGTCTTTTGCTTTACTTGTTTTGGTCTAAAAAATAGGCATATTTAGATTGATTTATTGGTTAATGGTTTATTTGTTTAGTTTATTGTATAGGTTATTTTATTTAAATGGTTTTGATACCTGTGATGATTTTATTGAATATTTGTAAATTTCAAGTGTCCTGCTTGTTGCCACGGTATTCATCTGCCATAAACGAGGGCAATCAACAGTTACAGGCTACCCCACTCTGGGCAGCTTTTTTTTAGATATCCCCCAACCAGTTAACACACAGGCGTGGTCAAGCTCATAAGGTTGAAGCGTAACTTGTTCAAATGGCTTGAACTGATCCTGCTTAGCTTGTTCACTTCACTCTGGAATACACCCTCGGCAGATTGTGTAGAATCTATGCAGTTGGCCTGAAATATTCAAGCAGATTACATTAGGAAACCGAAAGGCAAATTTCTACAGAAGCAAAAGTAAAGTCGCTTTAAAATATGAAGTAAAAAAAAATGGAGTTCATATATCGTTACAAGTCTGATCATTAGACAACATGCACTACAAAGTAGAATACAAGAGGTTTATTAGTCACACTAACAAGCTCTAATCACTGCGCCAGATCACCTTTACACACATGTGGGCAGACCACCTAAACTTTCACTCTTCATCTTTCAAGCAGAGTGATATAGGAAGAAAACTAAAATAAGAAGACATGTACAAACCTTGATAGGGTTTCAGAAGGTTAGGGATGAGAGGTAATTTGGTGATGGCGCTCTTATTGCTGTACAAGGGAAAAAAAACCTTAGAAACAGGGGGAAGAGGGTCTAGAAGCATGATCTGGTCACGAATGGGTGAAAAAGAATCATTCAAACCCATTAAAAATTGAAGAACACAATCCCGTTGGGATCTGACCAAAAGAATCTTCATAGTGTCGTAGGAACAAGATGGAAGAGGATCATAAATTGCCATTTCATCCCAAAGAGTCTTTAGATTGCTATAATAGATGCTTACCGAGTCATGTTCTTGGGAAAGGGAAGCCAAAGCTTTCTTCAACTGAAAGATTCGGGGCCCATTTTGGTGAGACAGTCGTTCATGAAGATCCAGCCAAATCTCGTAGGCATCGTCGACGAAGGCAACACTAGATTTGAGAGAGGGAGTGATGGAATTTTGAATCCATGACACTACCATGTCATTGCAACGATTCCAGAGGTCGATTAAAGGGTCATATGGAAGTTTGGGTTTGGTTAAGGTACCGTCAATGAAGCCAAGCTTGTTCTTAGCTCGTAAGGCACGTTTCATCGCACGAGACCAGGTTGTGTAGTTTTCGGTGGTGAGTAGATCAGCGACGAGAGTGATGGAAGGACTATCGCCGTGATCTAAACGCTAAGGGTTTGTTGGATCGGCAAGGTTGAGGTATCGGGAGGGAGGGTTTGTATGAAGGTCTGAGTGGGTTGGAGAATCAGGTGGGGTATGCGATTCGGAGAACTCCATCGTTGCTCTTACTGGCTTTCTGATACCATGTAAGTTGTTGGTAACAAGGAAAAGCAGAAAACACAGAGCGTTAATGGAGGCTTAAAAACCCAATTCTGTATATTATTCTGTACTATGTAAAAAGGAAGAGAGGCCGTAGCCTATATACAAGTATGCTTTGAAACAAACTAACAGAAAGTGAAAATTACTTCTATATTTACAGCGGTGTAAAATAAAGAATAAAAGAATATAAAACTAGAAAAACAAACGACTTGTAGCTTTTTACCCTTTATCATCTAACACTAGCCTCCAACTTTAATAATATGTGATGCATTCAATGCTAAAATCCTTGCCTATAAGGTTCATAGAAAAAGGAAAACAAAATTCAAATAAAGCAATTTATGTAAATACGGGAGACACTAGCCCCGACAAAATTATTAGGTCAGTGCTATATCCACGAAAACAAGTTAATCCCATAAGAGAGTTGGGCAAAGTAACAACCAAACATGGTCAGCTTGATGCTGATCCAAAATCATGATTTCAACTGTGGTTTTTGGCATTTAAACTAAAAGATATAAAAAACATGGCTATTACAGGGAAATTATTCAACTAGTTAACAACCATCCAAGAAGAGAAGAATCAAATCCAAAAGCACTCAAAATATCAGAGATTCAGAAATAAAAGATGTAGAAATGAGATACATAAGTTTGACAACTACAAGGTGTTGAAATTACCAAAGAAAGATCCTCCACTACCTCCAGACACGTACTGCACAGACAATTCCAGATGCATGAATTGGAATATTTTCTATTTTGGTTGTTACCATTATAATGAGCTATAAATTGTATTCTTTTATTCCTTATTATTCATATACTTCGTCTATAAATACAAGTTGTACATGTAGGAAACATATATGAAATGAATTGGATTATTCCTTTCTATTACGTCTCCCTCTCTGTTTCCTTTCACTGCGTAAGTTTCATCATGGTACCAGAGCTATGAGTGAAACAAACACTGCTTCGACCTCTTCTTCCAACCCTCACCCAATGCCAAACATGCAAAACCAAAAACCCCAAACTCCTAAGAGCAATCCTCACCATCTTGCAAGTCCCTATTTCATTAACCCGGTGAAGGAGCTTCTTCTTTACTAGTTCCAAAACTTTTGACGACAGAAAACTATATCACATGGGCAAGGACCATGTGACGAGCTCTCAACATAAAAAACAAACTTAGTTTCATTGATGGTAAAATTCCTAAACCCACTGATACATTAGACCCTCTTTTTACTCCATGGGAATGCTGTAACGATATAATTATTGCTTGGATTCAACATTCTGTTAGTCTTGGCATGATCTTTGTGAAAGTTTTTCCATTCAAAATGCACCACAAATTTTTCAGCTTAGGAAAGTCGTTTCTTCCTTAGTCCAAGATGATAATTCCGTGAGCACCTACTATTATAAACTGAAAGGATATTTGGATGAGCTAGACATTTATAAACCAATGCCTCTGTGTACATGTGGCTCTGTCAAAATTTTGGCAGATTATCAGCATTGAAGTAAGGTTATGCAGTTTTTTATGGGGATTCACGATTCCTATGATAATATTCGAGCTCAAATCCTTCTTTAGACCCCCTCCCACCACTGAACCGTGTTCTTTCCCTAGTACAACAGGAAGAGAGGCGTCGACAGCTACATTCACTTCCGCTTTTAGCACCAGTCACAATGTTTACTAAAGGCCCAGATCCATGAACCAATCCAACCACACGTAGGGACAAGCTATATTGTTCCCACTGCAATATTTTTGGCCACTCCTTGGAACAATGCTTCAAGGCCAATCCTGGTCTTCCCGTTTGCTCAAATTGCCACATTCCTGGACACACTAAAGAAAAATGCTACAAGCTCCATGGCTTCCCTCCCAGGCACAAAAATTCATTCAAACATAGAACATATGCTAATCAAGTTTCTCTTGAACAGGAACAGGTCAACAATGCTCCAATCATTACTCAAGAACAATACAATCGTCTAATTGCCTTGCTTCAAACATAGCCACATGAAGCAATTCTTCCCGTTGCCAATCAAGTTCAAATATCCTCCACTAATCTAGATGTCCCTCCCATGTCTGGTATAAGTCTATGTTTATCTGCACATTCACACAACGCTGCACAGCATGTTGATGCACCCTGGATCATTGACACCGGAGCTACAAATCATATGATTTGTAGGCCCACGATTTTTTTTTCACAACACTGCTAAAGCCTCTCATGCAGTGAAATTATCAAATGGTAACTCTGCATTAGCCACTCATGTTGAAGATGTTCGTTTATCAGCTACTCTAACTCTAAAAAACATGCTTTGTGTTCCTATTTTTTCATTTAATCTTATCTATGCCAAGTCTTTGGCTCAAGCTTCCAATTGTTCTTTAATCTATTTTTCTGACTCGTGTTACATTCAGGATCTTTTCTCTTGGATGACGAATGTACATGGTAAAGTGAAGGATGACCTCTACTATTTTCAACATCAGAAAAGTTCACCTACTGCCTTAATTTCAATTTGTTAATACTGCTGCTATTACCAAATTTGATGAATTTACTTTATGACATTATCGGTTAGGACATAGCTCTATGACTAAACATGTTTTGAATGAAATTCACAGCGTTTGTGATAGACCTCAGGCTCTCGAAAAATTCCCATGTGATATTTGTCCACTTGCAAAATAACATAAATTGCCTTTTCCAAACACTGTGGGCAAAGCCACAAGAGCTTTTGACCTTATTTCAGTAGAAATCTGATGTCCCAACCATACACAAGCTCATGATAGATCCAAATATTTTCTTACAATTGTAGATCAATTTACAAGGTGCACATGGATTTACATGTTGAAGGCAAAATCATGAGCAATAATTGCTCTCCAAAAGTTTTGCTCCCTTGTTGAAAATCAATTTGAAACCAAAATCAAAATTGTCCACACTGATAATGGGGCCAAATTTTAGATGCCCATATTTTATCAAACAAAGAGAATTCTTCATCAACTTACTTGTATTGCCACCCCCACAACAAATGTCTTAGCCGAACGGAAACATCAACATATTTTAAATGTGGCAAGGGCTTTAAAGTTTCAATCCAGTTTATCCATGAAGTATTGGAATGAATTTGTTATAACAGTAGTATAAATATTAAACCGAACACCTACTCCAAACCTTGATTATAAATCTCCCATTGAGATATTATATCAAGTCAAACCTTCATATTCTCATCTTTGCGTTTTCGGAAGCTTATGTTTTGCTTTTATGCTTAGTCATGCTAGAACTAAGTTCGAACCAAGGGCCTGAAAATGTGTGTTTTTAGGCTATCCATACGGTGTTAAAGGATACAAGTTGCTCGACTGAACCATCAAATAGATTTTCATTTCCTGTGATGCGGTGTTTCATGAAGATAACTTTCCCTTAAAACAACAAAATCATACAACTATTGATTTTGTCCATCCTCAAACACAACCTGTGAACCATACTAAGAATCTAGAAATTACCACACCTACCGAAAATTTTAACCCTTTCATACCATCCACCGAAAAACTCCACTACTTCGTTCAATCTTGAAGAGCAAAATGATGTCCCTTTTCTTCTGACATTTCTCCTCCTCAGACCACCCTACGCAGGTCTAACAGAACTCGAAGAGCACCTGCATACTTGCAGGATTTTCATTGCCATAGGTTGTTGTACTTGACTCTTCACAGTCAGCATCTGAGACTCAAGGTTCATGCTTCTCCAATGCTAAAGGTTCAAAAGTATTCTTTCCTTTATTTGATTCACTCTCTTATAATTCTCTTTCACATACCTTCAAGGCTTTTAGTACTTCTATCTCCCTGTATACTAAACCCACTTCCTACACCTAAGCCATCCAAAACCCCATTTGGTGTGAGGCAATGAAACAAGAGCCTAATGCTCTTGAACATAATGAAACTTGGACTGTTGTTGACCTGCCTCTTGACAAGAAAATAATTTATTGCAAGTGGGTCTACAAATACAAACTTAAGGCGGATGGGACCATAAAACGAGCTAAAGCCCGCTTGGTTGCAAAAGGATTTACACAACGCTAGGGGATTGATTTTCATGATACTTTTTCTCCCGTTGCTAAGTTAGTATCTATTCGTTGTCTTATTGCAGTGGCAACAATTAAAGGATGGGATCTTCAACAGTTGGATGTGAACAATGCATTCCCTTATGGAGACCTTGATGAAGAAATATACATGCGTTTACCTTCTGGCCATCCCTCCTCAAACTTAAACAAAGTGTGCCGATTACAAAAAAGCCTCTATGGTCTAAAGCAAGCTTCGAGGCAATGGATTTCCAAGCTTTCATCTTCCTTAATTGAATTCGGATTCATACAATCCAAGGCAGATTACAGCCTATTCACCAAAGCTACAACCACATCATTCATGGCATTCCTTGTTTATGTAGATGATATAGTCTTGATGAGCTCCAATACTCAGTCTACTGTTGTTGTAAAGAGTTTCTTGGAAACAAAATTTAAGATTAAGGATCTCGGAAGTCTCTAGTACTTCCTTGGTATTGAGGTGGGGCACACAAAAAGAGGTATCCAGCTTTGGCAAAGAAAGTATTCTTTGGACATTCCTTCTGAAACTATATTTTTAGCAGCAAAACCATCTAATTTGCCTATGGAGCCAAATGCCAAGCTTAGTATGGATGAAGGAGAATTATTCAAGGATCCTGCTCTGTATCGAAGGTTGATAGGCAAACTTCTCTACCTTATAAACACAAGGCCTGATTTAAGTCAATGTGTGCATCTGTTAAGCCAGTTCATGGAAGCTCCCCATGTTCCTCATTTTAATGCGGTTCTTAAGGTTATTAGATATGTCAAATGAACCCCGGGACAAGGTATTTTCTTTCCTACAAATTCAAAGCTGAAACTTGTTGCATACTCGGATGCAAGTTGCGCAAACTGTCCTGATACAAGGTGCTCTATCACTAGTTTTTGTGTCTTCATAGGTAGCTCACTTGTGTCCTAGAAAAAAAAAAGACTACTATGTCTAAATCATCAACAAAATCTGAGTATAGGGCCATGGCATCTGTTGTTTGTGAACTCACATGGATTAGATATTTTCTTTCTGATCTGAAATTGCTCATCTCAAATCCTACAACTTTGTATTGTGATAACTTTGCAGAAATTCACATTGCTGCAAACCCCATCTTCCACGGGCGAACAAAACACATTAAACTAGATTGTCATCTAATTCGTAAAAATATTGTAAAAGGACAAGTACTGACGGCTCATGTCTTCTCTCATCTTCAATTAGCCGACTTGTTCACTAAGCCACTTCACTCTCCTACCTTCACACGACATTTATTCAAGATGAGAGTCATTAACATATACTCTCCATCTTGTGGGGGGATGTTGAAATTACCAGAGAAAGATCATCCACTACCTCCAGACACGGATCCTCCACTACTAGACACGTATTGCACAGATGATTCCAGAAATGCATGAATTGGAATATTTTATGTTTTGGTTGTTACCATTGTAATGAGCTGTAAATTGTATTCTTTTATTCCTTCTTATTCTTTTAATTCGTCTATAAATACTAGTTGTACCTGTACGAAACAAATATGAAATGAATTGGATTATTCCTTTCGATTACGTCTCCCTCTTTGTTTCCTTTCACTGCATAAGTTTCATCACAAGAAAAAGTAGCAATAAAAGTTCATGTTCGAGCATGGTAATAAAGATGCAAGTGAAATATATAAACAAGAACACACTAACAAAATGAATTGACCCGAGTTTGTCTAAACATGACCCACATAATTCATTCTTTGTTACCATGGAATTTTAAGAGCTTTAGTTACTTTGGAAGGCCTTAGAGTCTTTGATTTAGTAATTTGAGCCTAAGAGGGAAGTGACCCTAGATTGCCTTATGATTTTCGGCCCTATTTAGAAACACAGGCCCAATGACTTTAGGTCCATGGCCCAAACCTTAGTCACTAGTGCCATGTGTTATGTATGTGTTGCACTATACATCCGGTCTTGATAGTGGGTTAAGGGGAGAGAGACGTGTAGGGAAACACCAAAAGGTGGCTTGCACACCTATCCTAGAGGATTTGCCACTTGTAAACATGCTAGAAACCTTCTAGAAGAATCAAGGGACAAAAGGAACCTAGGAAGACTAAATGATTTTTGGCCAACCCATTTTCCCACACGCCTAGAACTTGTTTTGGCCTTATTTCGAGTTCCAAGATAGATTTCTTGGAAAGGGAAGCCTAGGAGAGAGGAATGAAGTTTCTCTAGAAAAGATGCATGGGAAACCAAAAGGGGCACATGGGATTTCAGATTTTTGTCAGAATTTGCCAAGTGTCAAGCATTCGTTAAGCTTCTAGAATATTAGATGAAGGGACTCTTGTATCAAAGGACAAATATGCCCTTAGGACTTCGGCTAACACATTTCCAATGCACCTCTTCACTTGCCACTTGTCACTTAGGTTATTTTTATACCAATGGCACATGAGGAGTCATCTTGGGAATGAGCAATAGAAGATGGAGCATCAACTTGGGAAGTGGAAGAGAAAATGGACGGCTAGGGTAATGCACATGCCCATGCACTTGTCATCCATGCCAAAGGTTGTTTGTTGGGAAAAGGAAGATGCATAAGATGTTATACAAAAATACCCTTGAAGAGATATTCACTTGCTTAAGGAAATGAATGGCATAAAGGGGAAATAAGGGATTTCGGCCAAGGGAGAGGAAACCCTACACGCCACCCCCAAGTATTCCTTCCCAATGCAAATCCAAGTGGGGATTCTAAGAGTCTTTTCAGCAAAAGAGAAAAGGGAATGAGAAAACACTTACCATTTGTCATCCATGCAAAGATTTTGGAAGCAACCAAAGAGAGAAGTGAGGAGACTACTATAAAAAGGAGGGAGTATACGCCTATGGACTTTTCCATTGCCATTTTTTGAAATTTGCATGAACTCTCACTCTACACAATTATCACATGTTCACTTGAAGAATCTTGCACTTTCTTTCCAACCAAACAAGAGAAATTCTTTTTCAAAAGAGGATTTCGCCGCCATCAAGAATAGACAAGGTAAGAATTGGTTTTTCTCTTAGTCTTACACACACAAGTCACTTTCTCAACTCAAAATGAGATTCAAATCTCATAGGATTTCGAGAATGGTGAAATACACACACTTTCTACCCATTCTTATGGAAGAAGGTTTTAGGGTTTTCAAGGAACCCTTAAAGCCGAATGGTAGGGGATGTATACCCTCCATGTTTTTCGATCACCTCATGAATATTCATCTTGTTTCAAGTCTTGTTTTACTTCATGGGTGAAATGAAAGAGTTTTGACCAAAAAACCCTATAGGCCGAATGATTTGAGATCAAGTGATGCCCTAGAAATCCTCACACACTCAAAAACACGAAATAGGATTTTTTTCTAGGCACTTTCTTATGAAGCACATTAAGATTTACAACTTGCTAGTATTTCCTTACTTGGATTTTTATAAGTACACTCAACTTACTCTTGGTTAATATTTGTATATTATTGTGTAAATCCTTTCATTGTGATATTTGCTTGTTTGCTATTTTTTTGTTTGTTTGTTTGAATTTGCTTATGTGATCTTAAAATATTAATATTACATAAATGTTATGTTTGGCTTAAGATGAAAATGATAAGAATGTTCTATGCATGTTTCGGTTATAAGGAAAACATTGTGGTTGATTTGTGTTACTTGATATTTCGGCTATACCATGTCTTAGAAGTCTCTGATCTTAGCCAAACACCATGATTTTATGTTTTGTTTCGTTATGCTTTGATTTCTAAGCAAATATGTTGGAAGAAGAAGCATGTTCAAATGATGATTCTTCATATTTTTGCATCTATTTGTTTCGTCCAATGCCTCTTTTTCATGGTTACATGTATGTGTTTTGATATCTCATGTAATTTATGTTATCATGCTATGAATTGAACATGTTACGCTTGGTTATTTCATGCACTGCATTTCATATGTCATATGTTAAGTGTAAGTACGCATGTTTTAAGTCTCATGTCACATGCATTTGGAGAAAAGTGTTTAAAAGTTTTATCACGACCTCAAGTGCTAGGACGGGAGAATGTTCTAGTAGAACTCCTATGTCCACTCTGAAGTGCTTAAGAATAGAGTAGTAACCCTTGGATCAACAAAGTGTCGTCGACGAGTCTCAAATGGATTCTTTTCAAAGAATGCCAGAGCGAGGAAGCGTCTAACGCTAGTGGGTCCATAAGGCATGTAACCCGACGAAGTAAGGTCGAGTTAATATGAATCTCTATTTATAACGTATTCATCACGGTGCACGAATCGTGGATGGTGCGGTAACTAGCAGGAGCAAGCGGTTCTAAGGGGAACCGTGTTGTGTCCACCCTCTGAACAAGAATAAGAGCTTATGTGTTAAGGATCACTTGATGTGAATCTCGTGATATGATAAGGATCACTTGATGCAAATCTTGTGATATGTTCTGATTAAGATCACGTGAATAAGAAAAGTTAAGAAGTTTTTCTCAAAAGTTAAGTTTTGTTACAAGTCTTTTGAGAATGGTCAAGTCATATGTCAAGTACATGTCCATGCACGCATTTCATGATATACCTCTTGTATGCTTGTGTTAACTGTGGTATGTTGTGTGATTACTTGTTGAGATTTCTTGAAATCTCATTGTGATAGTTTTCACTACTATTCCCCAACCGGAATGGTAGAAGTTGTTGAATGTATAGTAGACGACACCCATGACCAAGAGAAAAAGAACGGCACCTCCTCCTCCGAAGAGGATTGTGCCTAAGATGGCTGCAAATTGGCCTGAGCCCTCCATCTTGGATCGAGGCCATCGACTGGAAGATCTCTGGAATATTTGAGTTTATTGCGGAATTCAGACAGCATAACAATTGAGATAAAGATAGGATCTTGAAAAACCGTGTGAAGCCCGAACCCTCTTGAAGAAAACGAGAACCTAAGTTGTTTTGTGGTAGAAAAGAAAAAAAGAAAAGGAAGGAACTTATGGTTTAGATCTCAACTTTTGTGGAATTATGTTTTGAGGAGGTCCCGTGTTTTGGTTGATTTAAACTATAGCCTATGCTTTTGGGATGCTATATATTTATGATACATGTTTATGCTTTTTGGACAATGTTGGGATATAATGTTAGTACAGTGCCATATGCTTTGCAATTGCTTAGATTATCTGACCTTTACTATTTTTTCGCTGCTACATTATTGCATACTACTAGTGTACTTAAGTGCATAGCATATTATATGTCATGTATAAGTGGTGTGTAGTCTTGTATTACATATCCCAGCGTTTCAGTCACCGCCCAATTCCAAGCGGGGGTTGAGGGTGCCAAAAAAAAGGGGATAAAATGTAAAATATTGTATATAGCCATATTGTATGCAAGCAAGAATGTACATAACAATAGTAAAATCAATGGTCTCTGTTTAGTGCCCACATCACGGCCCATAATATGTTGAAGGGAATCTCGAGCAACTCATCATATACTCACTATTCCAAACAAGATATAATACTTGAAAGACTACACAATTAATGCCAATAAAATAAGAAATGACTTTATAATACCATCAAAAACTTGGTTTTGCATCACCCATTATGTCTCGAAGGGGAATCCGAGTTAACTCATCATATGGTCAATATATAAAACGAGATACAAAATGTAAAAAGTTAAAATACTTCATTTAATATAAACACACATGAAGGTTACAAATCCCAAGTCCAAAAGTGTATATAATAATTAGAGAGTCCAAAAAACAATCAAGTTTTTATACAAGCAATAAAAAATTTATTAAAAAGGGAAGAAACTTAACTACATGTATTATATAGGAGTACCAACAAGTGAATTAAAAATATAAAACCCATGTGAAATAAGTTTCATCGTCAGAAAATAATTTTGCATTAAGCCGCATGACTAAATGTTTCCTAGAAGCACAAAAAAATTCAAGAGATAAATTTGTCTAGTAATTTAAGAGGAGATCTAGAAAGGAACTCGACGAAAAAAAAAATTGCTACAAGATGTCCCAGGGCATTTCAAATGCACTAATGATGTAACCACTTCAAATCCAAGGGTTCCACCGTGTCTACCATTTTATATATATATATATATATATATAGAAAAACATCAATTTCATTAAACATAAAACCATTACAAAATCTTTTTTATCAAGCCAAATAGTTTAGGAAATAGACGTTGGGACATGATCCCACCACATTTAAGTATTTACCACATTCCAAGTATGCCTAGCCAATCAAAATGCAACTTCATTTCCCGATCTGTGAACATGTATCACTTTACACTTTTAGAAACAACTCAACAATCTCTGTATTTCTTGCAGCAAATGTCCAAGAGGTGTTAAATTTTCACCAGATGATTAAAGTTCATTAACCAACAATAAACAATCAGTTTCCAATATCAGCTTCGGGACTCCCCATTGCAAAACTGCAGTCTGTAGCCCTCTTAACATTGCTAATGCTTCAACATTTTCTAGGTCATTTTCTATCTTACTACATGCTATAATAACAGCTTATGTTTCATCTCTTAGCACCACCCCCACACCTGCTTTCCATTGATAAAAAAAAAAAAAAAAAAAAAAAACATTGCACCATTCACATTCAATTTCAAGTAGCCAGATGGAGGGGGTTTATAACAGAAACACATAAAAGAGTAAACCTACTCAGGTTGTTCAACATCAGAAAATATTACATCCACCATGCCAACTACTATTCGACATTTGGAAGAATGCCTAGCATCTTCAATGAGCATCTTCTAATAGTTAACTATCTTTTGTTTTGATTATTTGCATTCTTTCATCATGTTTATATTGATTTAATATTCTATTTATTTGCTCACTTGAAAGATAATGATCCCACCTGCCTTTTAATTGGCCAGTAAAAGTTGTAACAAGAATGTGAGCCACTTGATGATCTACTTTTAATTTCTTTTATAAACATTAGCAACTATAATCATTTCTTGAAAATGATTTAAGATTTTGTATTCAGATAATTCATCTATGTTCCATTCATACTTCTGTGAGAAAACTCCATTGCATAGTTGTATTCGACTTTTGTCCCATCTTCATTTTGGAAGAAAAAAGAATTCACAAATTCACTCAATCAACAAACAAATGTTTACAACTATGCAACAAAAATTAAGTTTTCTACGCACAACTAATGTTTGATGTATGCTGCAAAATAGTGTTTCCAGAAAATTACAAAAATTAAAAACTGAATATTAGGTTATACAAACATTACCTACTTTTTATGAAGAAAGATTACCTTTGTTTTTTACACGGCCAGGAGTTTAGTATATGGTAAACATTTAGGTCTCGTTTGGTTGTTAAACTCATATGAGTTCAATTCAGTTCAGTCTAATTCTAAGCTAAGTCCAACATCCAAACACCCAACTCTTAAATTACTAAACTCATCTCAACTCAAAACATCTTTACACGTGGGACCCATAATTTTTTTCAATTCAACACTTCTTGACATTTGGAACTCACAACCTTTTTCAACTTCTCATAAATGCGTCTAAACTCATCTTAACATCCAAACATATTTAAACTCATGTTAAGTGGACCACACAAAACTCACTCTACCATTTCAACTCATTATTATTCATAAAGAGTTTAACTCAGTTCAACTCAGCTAAACTCAGGTAAACATCCAAATGCAGCTTATTGTGTAAGCTAAACTCAACTCAACTCATTATTTTCATCCAGCATATCATTAATACCACCTTATAATTTTATTCTTTTGCCCACTTTTCTAGAATCTGAAAGATGATATCAAAGCAATACCTTTTTTTACCAGCACCACTTAATATAGCAAATTCAATAAACCCAAAGTCTTTTTTCTAGGTAGTTTCTAGGAGAATATACTCCCCGCTAGAGGGCCCAAAAGAATATGCTACCGTGCTAGAGCAAGAATCCTGAGTCAACATTGACTAATATAGACGCAAATTTCGATAACAGAATTTTTATGAGGAAAATTTGTAAGGTCTAACAATTATAAGGATAATTATATTAAATCTAGATTATAGTTGATGGGCTATATTGAAAAGCTCAATTGCAATTTATTGGATAATCACATGCCCCAAATATGGCAACAATTCTGCCCTTACAATTTCTTCATCACCGGCCTGCATCAAACAACCCCAACGTGAAATCAAGCAACCCGAGGCACCCATTATTTTTCACAACAACCAATCTCACGGCAAACCACCATAACTCTTTTTCAACAAATTAAGACAACACAAATTTCTCCATTGCATGAAACAGCCTAAGACTACCACAAAACACCTCTATTTTAACAATCCAAAAACAGAGCAGCGTACGTTTGCCCCTCCATGCACGTAAATCTCAACTGCTAGCACTGCCGAAAGCCAACCATCGTGAGCCCAAATCCCCTCCATGTGCCACAGACATGCACGGACACAGCCCCTGTTCTTCCTAGTCAAAACAGAGCACAATCGTGGACGCTGAAGCTCTATTGATCACCACCGTACGATAGAATCCACCGGGACAACCATATAAATCGTCGGTCATTACCTACCATCAACCTCACATAATCCCCTGTTTTAATACACCAAAAACAGAGCATTGGGAGCATTTCAAACAGGCACAGAAAGTATCAACCACCACGTACGTTACTTCCTCCGCGTCTCAACGGTATTCCTCTACACTAGTGATGCAATGAAGAATCATTGCACCTTGAAACACTATCTTTGTCCCTCGAGGTAATCGGACATCATCTCGTTGCTGGCACTTCCCGTCACTCTGGATCTACTGTGCACCCTCCATCTCAGCCTTCGTTGTCGATATTTTTGGCTCCAATCACTATGGTCCTTGGCTACGTCTCGAAGTTCTGCCACCGTTGACCCCCAGCCACATGTCACGCGTCTGTAATAGTGACAGTAGAGGCCAAAGCCATAGTGGGCTTAGGTTGGATAATAAGAGTTTAGTAGTTTGGCTCAGCCTATGGGCCAAAGCCATCATCTCTTTTATTTGCATGATTTTTGTTGAGTCGGGCCATGGCCCATATATTGTTTGTTAGAATTGTATTATTTTTACTGTTGGGTTAAGTTGGCCCGTGGCCCAAGAGCGAGATAGTGAAGTTAGTATATGTAGCAGAAGGATAGACTTGTATCAGTAGCCAAAAACTTAAATCCAATTCCTTATTTACTTTTCTATCCTCTTCTTCTTCCTTCCTCTGTTCCTATTTTTTTGAGGTGCTCCCCTCGAAGTGAGCCATTTTCAGTGCATTTCTTTATCAAAGTATTTTTGGGTGTGTCACACCACAACACCGCCACATCCCTTCCCTCAGTAAGCCTCTGCCGCACACTTCTTTTTTTCTCTCTCATATGTGTTTGCTCTAAGGAGAAAATGAGCCCTATGTGTATTCCGTTACCCTAATATGTAAAACAGTAAAATGACAGACCTTTAGTTTTAATTACCTAAATATCCCTAATCCATGGCAGTAGCTTTTTGGGTTAAAATTCCTATTCTCGACTTTGGACCTGACTTGATTTATGTATTTGATAAAACTATTCTAATATTTTAATTTTGACTAGGTTAATCTTTTAAGTTGGACTTGCTTTTCTTTTGTTTAGCCCATAAACTCTATTTTTTACGGAAGGTTTATTTTTCCCTACAGAGAATAGTTAAGAAAATTAAACTACATTATTTATTATTAATTTTAAATTAGATTTCAATAGAAAATAGTAAATGTTTAATCTTTTATTTTAAATACTTAAGTTCAATATAAAAGATTTTGATATAATTATGTTATTAAAGTTGTAAGTTGAAAATATGGAAACATGTTAAGAATATTTAAATGATATTAATTAGTATTTATTAGATTTCTTGTATTATGTAAATCATAAGAAAATTTAGCTCGTTTTATGAATTGAGATTTCACGACTTGTTTTAATGAATTAGTATAAAGTTTAAATACTTTACTAAACTAAATTATATATTGAAAGTGAATTATGTTATTAGTATTTAAATAATTTAAGATATCAACATTCATTAATTTTTGTATTAAATAAAATATTTATTTAACTATTTTCTACGGTATGAATTTAATTAAGTGGGATATTAGGACACGTTTTTCTAGATAGATTTAGTGGCATTTAATACTTCATATAGGTGATGAGCTACGAAATGAGATTCAGGAAGCAATGCAACGAGATAAGTAACTTAATTATAAATTAGGATTAACACATAGTCAGATTATTATTATTAAAGACAATTCTTGATAGCCACGTTTTATGTACTACGTATGTCATGATATATACAAACATGTCATCTAGCATAGCGCACGATCATGTCATTCTGCATCATGTTCAAATTCAGCACTTTACAGTTATTTATATTAGTATATATATTATGCATCTCACGTCGCATAAGACACGTAAGTTATTTTAAGTTCAAGTGCAAAGATAAGATCAAATTAGTTTAATCAGATGACCATTTAGATGCATGGTACCAATGCAGTTTTAGGGTGGATGTGCAAGCTACATACTCAAGCGTAGTCCACCATAGCATGCCAGAATACTACCTCAGCAGTTCCCCTTGCTGCAGTAGGATGTGGGGCCGGTGCACAACCTTGCACACAAGGTTAAGTGTGTTGGACATTCAGATCAGTTAGTTAAGGCAAAAAAGTCAGTTAATTCAGATAATTCAATACATGCCATGCATAGCATAAACATAAGTATGATCAATCATGATTTTAAGCTCTCAGCATGAAAATTTTTATAAAAATCTTACGTTTATTATGTTTACGTTGTGATGAGTTTCTTACTGAGTCGAAGACTCATTTTAGTTTTATTTTATGTTTTTAACCACCCAAGTGAGGATAATGATCGATATGAGTAGGCGGGTCAGGCTTAGTTGAAGCAATTTGATTTAGTTCCTAGCTTTATTTAATTATTTAATTAGTTTAATTTATTAAATTATGAAATCTCTTGTCTGGCTATATATACGTAAGCACGTGGCATTCATAACTCTAAGGAAGGGGGTGTTCACATCACCTCCAAATACAAGGTCAACTTTGCAGGGAAAACCATAGAAACAACCGTAACAGACAAAGCTAGCATTGTAAGTGAATGGGTTCTGGAAATGCTTTCAATATGTAGTAGAAAAGTTGTGGTTGTGGGAGGTCGCATCCGATACGTTCGATGAGCAACAAGTCGGCGACGCTTCAACTTTGCATAGGTCGCATCCGATACGTGCATGTTTGGGATTGTGGTGAGAAATATAGCTTATACTTTTAGGGCTTTTATATCTTATAACTTAAGTAATAAGTTCTACTATTAAAAATTTATTTACTGTTTAGTAATCATATGTTTAAAACACTTTCAAACATGTTACATTTGTTTGGAAACAAATTAAAAAAGTACTTTCTGAGGTAGAAATGACGGTTATTTGAATTTTTTTAAATTATGATCATATCCTTGAAAACTTGAAAGTTGTAATTATCTAAAAATTGTATGGTATTTTCATCCATTGACAATATTTTTAAAATTCTAATTACATTTCGTATTATACGAAAAAGTACATTTGAGGAAAAAATCAAAATAATGAGATTAAAAGTGCTTTAATATGTAACACCCAAACAACCTAATTTTTCTATTAAAGAGGTTTTAAGGATATTTAAACATTTTTTAAGACTTCTATCATAACTCCAAACATGCCCTACATCCCACAATCCATAAAGAGCTTTCTTTATGGACTCAAACTTCACTTTTGAGTATGGGTGTTCATCCGGGTTCCGACCCGGGAATCCGGGTATACCCGGACCGGAACCCAGATTTCAAATCCGGGCCGAAACCCGGACCGGGTTATTCCGGATCAAATCCGGTCCAAAACCCGGATGGACCCGGATTTTTAAAACCCGGAAATCTGGGTTCCGAGTTGTACTCGGGAATATTTTTTTTTTCATTCCCTAGTTATTTTGGCATTTTCCTTCAAATTTCCCGACAACCAAACAGAAAATTTGGGCCTTTTTCCTTCAACTTTTCCAACAACCAAACAGACTCATTAAAATTGAGAATCAATGAATCCATAAACAGTCGATACCCAATACAGATTTAAAAAAAAAAAACAAGTTTCCAAACATTCTCAACGGCAAACAGATACAGCGAGAGACTAGAGAGAGAGAGAAAGAAGTGAGTCGAAGTAGTCGCAGGGGGGTATACCAGAATAACGACCTAGAGCATAGGTCGACGGCGACAGCGACGGTGAAGGAGATGCAGTGACGCGATGGCGGCGGCTAGGGTTTCTGCATCTACTGCAGCGCAACGAGAGAGAGTGAGAGACTAGAGAGAGAGAGAGAAGTGAGTTGAAGTAGTCGGGGGGGGGGGGGGGTTTACCAGAATAACGACCTAGAGCAAAGGTCGATGGCGACGGCGAAAGAGATGCAGCGACGCGATGGCGGCGGCTAGGGTTTCTGCATCTACCGAGTGAGAGCGCGAGACTAGAGAGAGAGAGCGAGAGAGAAGTGGGTTGAAGAGTCGAAGTACCCAGGTACCTAACTCGTACCCAGACCGTGTTGGTCCGGGTTTTATAATGCGGATTTCAGATCCGTTTTGATCCGGGCCAGAACCCGGAACCAAAATTTGGTTTTCCGGGTTCCGGACCGGGTCGGGAAAAAACCCAGCCCGGATGAACAGTGCTACTTTTGAGGGGATTGAGGTAGCAGATGACATAGCCAGTGGTGGACCTACCCTAACTTTTTTGAAAAATAAAAATATACCATAGTTTTTAATCATAATTTTATAAATATAGAAAATGACCCCTTCAAAAAATTTCTAATTCTCATATGCTCTGCAAAATTTATAAAATTCTAATATACTTAGAAATGTCTCCAATTTTTTTTCCTACACTCCCAGAATTTTGTATAATTTTTATATATTATTTATTTTGAAGAGTATGGTCTCACCAAAATTAAATAAGAAATAAGTTTAAGAGAAATAATAAACTTATTAACATGGATCCCAAATTTTTTTTGTTATACAATATTAGACTTCTTAATATGGAATCCAAAGTAAAAATAAAAGAAAAATCATTTAAGGTTGGTGACCTATATGGAAAATAGTTGAGAGATGTTATCCTCTAGATTTCATTGAGCAAGAAAAAAAAATATTTAATGTCTCTATCATAGTATTATATGCTTAATGTGACACGAAAATATCTAAAGTTTACATGAAACTTAATAAACTAGCTTACATATTAGAATAAAAGATGACATTCTAAAATATCACTTGATAGTTTCTATGAAGCAAATAAATTCTAAATATTTCATTATAAAAATAATAATGGATAAATATTATTTTATGAAATATTATCGTAAAAAATCTGAAATATATATTAAAACGTTGTATTTTTAGAATTTTATTTCTACGTGTATATTGCAAATTATCGAGATCTAATTTTATATATTGTTATATTTTTATGATTTTTGAATCTCAAAGACTCAATGTATCACACACTAAAAAATTTGGTATGCTTAAAAAAAGAGAAATAATATTTGCAGTCATGAGTACGTAAGCGTCGTGCAATCATTTTGAAAAAAATGAATAAATACGGGACTCATATGAAAAAATAATAATTTTTTAATAGTAGACTTCACTCTTTTTTAAAGTGACTGCATAATATTTATACATTCCATAACTGTATGTAGCATTACTTTTTTTAAAAAAAAAAAAAAAAACTGTTGGTTCTGCCACTGTCCCATAGTGAAGCTCTAGAACGAATATGGGCTTGGATGTAGCAAAAGTGCGGATATGAGGGAGCTGGAAAAGAGAAAATGGCCAGGCCGGTTTAGAAGGCCTGGGCTGAAGGATCTGATCTGGCTTTGGAAGTCGTGGGTCTTTATATGAGGAAGCCGAAGCATGTGTGCATGAGTAACTGGGAGGCAAGGCTGCTCACCGAAAGTCAAGTTGAATACACATGCATCGATGCGCCTATATATGACTCTTGGAAAATACTAATACGTTGTATGAGTTTATCTTCTTATTTTGATTATTCATATATGTATTTATTTTTTTAATTTTTTTTATTTAATGGTTAAGTGACTTTTAGTGTATTAATATATTTTTGTATTTTTTAAAACTGTTTAAAAAATATATAAAAAAAAATTTAAAATATGAAAGTTGTAATAGTGGACACGGCACACTAGCACTACTCTATGCCTCTTATAGGATTGGCCACAAGCTTCTCCTTGAGATCTGACCGACCTTCCTTCCTTAAATCGAACATGCTTTAATTTGTCGATACACACTCGGTTTTTATATGTCACTTGCGCGTTAAAAATTATAATGTGTTTTCTTAAACGATGTCCTACTACTCCTACCACGGCCTTGTAAGACTTGGGGCAAACCTCGATCTGTTCAATTTGTATTTATTAAATATATATTATTTATTTATTTATTTATACGTTAGTTGGGGTGTTTTGTTTTTTCCTTCCTATTTAATAAGATGTGGTCTTGGTCATTCTAAATAGCTTATCGGTTTTTCAGAACTATCTAGAAGGCATCTGTGAGTGTGTGTAACCTGGGCCCAAGGGTATATAAGACAAATCGAATTCCAATGAGTTTTTTGCGCGTTTGGTACGTGGGAAATCAATCAATTTTAATAGTGGTAGAAGAAGTAATAAATATGCCCATAAAACTTTCAATAAATAAATAAGCCCATAAAAAGAGAGAATATCAACGCGCGTGGCTCCAGACAGCCCACGGCCCCACTCCCCCCCCCCCCCCCCCCCTAATAGCCTCCCCCACTCGTTTGTTTACTGCTTAACATTCCTAATTACCCTTTATAGGTATTACCATTTCAGACACTGACAGCCTTAGTTATAATAACCTTATCCTTTTTCTCAAAAAAAAAAACCTTATCCTAACTTCTTTGCCCAATTTACCCTGTACCTTTTCAACATATTTCCCATCTTGTCCGCTAGCCCTGTCAAGTGCCAACTCAGTATCAAGGGCAATTAGAAACTCAGCATTCTCATTGGGACTTTAAATACAGGATCTGGTTAGCAACTCACCTCAATGCACCCCGACGACGTTCGGCCTTCTCCAGAGTATTCATTTTTACAAGACACCGCATTCAAACTAATGGCCTCTCGATACGAAGTAGAGATCAAGCTCTCCTCGGCTAGGGACCTCAAGAACGTCAACTGGCGCCATGGCCCCATCAGGCCCTACGCCGTCTTATGGGTTGATCCCAAAAACAAATGCTCCTCCAGGATCGACGAGGAGGGTGACACCTGCCCCCACTGGGACGACGCCCTTGTCCTTCCCTTGCCCGGCTCCATCGACGATTACCCAACTCTCTACATCGACATCGTCCACGCCGGTTCCGAGGAAGAAACCAAGCCTCTCATCGGATCCGCTCGCCTCAAGCTCACGGAGATTCTGGACGACGTCGGCTTCAATGAGCGCGCCCACCGAACCTTACAGCTCAAGCGACCCTCGGGCAGGCCCCACGGCAAGATTGATGTTAACGTAGAAATACGACAGCCACGCTACCGCGCGCCGGACCCCTATCACGCGCCATCTTACGGGGTCCCACCAACATCGGCTTCCAGATCCTACGACTATACTCCTCCGCCACCCTATGGTAGTAACCCATACGCAGCACCACCACACGATCCTTACTATTCAGCGGCACCACCGGGTGGGTACCCCTACAGTGGGTACAACGCGCCAACACCTTACGGGCAACCAAGTTACGGGCAGACACAGTACGGTGGGGAGTACGGCTACGGGCAGGTGGAGAAGAAGAAGGACAGCAAGTTTGGGATGGGGACTGGACTGGCGGTGGGAGCGGTGGCAGGGGTGTTGGGTGGAATCGCAATAGCAGAAGGTGCCGATTACGTGGAGGACAAGATCGCCGACGAGGCCGCCGAGAGGGTGGAGGAGCAGTTGGAGGATGATGCTGGCTACGAAGGGGATGACTTCTAGATGACGGGGGCCTAATTCTGATGTTATTTCCTTTTTTTTTTTTTTTTTAAGATTCCAATAAATCTTTCTTTTGATGGCTAGAAGGAGAGGATGAATATGAACAATCCTAAACAAGAACAGAGAAAAAGAAAAAGAAAGGAGTGATGGGCCATGGCGTGCTTGCATATGTCGTATTCAATTTGTGAAAATTTCTGGATTTCGTACTAATTTGACTGTAAATCGCGTGGCCAAAAAAATATTGTGCTGAACGTTGAAAATAAATTTGATGTAGATTTTTGCATGTGCTGGCTTGTAAGAGTAAACTGGGTGCTCCACCTCAAAATAAAAGCTAAAAAAACTACATTCATAATTACAAAGTTAATGACTAATTGCACCTCAAATAAGGAAATCCAGCTTAATTTCTCTAGTCTTAGGAAGCAAATGAATGTTCTGATCATACAAATACAAGCAATTCTTAGCAGCAGCCGTTGCCTCTTTTGCAAACTGGTCTGTAATTCCATTTACTTAACCAAATACATTATGAAAATTGTAAAAGTTAACTGTAATTTGTAACCGAGGGTTGGCGTTAATTATAAGAATAATAGATTCGTAGATATCTCCTATTACTAAGCCCCTGTCCGAACGTGCTTTCACTGTGACTTCCAGAGTGGGCAAGACGCGGACGTATATGCCAATGTGCCATGACTCGTGCTTTGTTATTGTACTTGAAGAAGGAATATGCCATAGTGGGGTTGGTCATACGCTTGTCTCGTGGCCCGTGGGGAACCCCCATTGACCAAAAGACACAGAATGATGCCGAGGATATGCTTCTCTTCTTCACGTTGTAGCCAATCAAGTGGTGTTTTTTTTACACAATAATAGGGTCAAGAAAATTAAACCATAAACCAATAATAATAATAATAACAACAATTATCGTCTAATCGTACGTACTGTAGTGACTGGGAACATACCTTGCTTGGTAGATACGAGTGTTTGCTCTGAAAGGAATCTCAACTCCCATAAATATTCTCACAGTCTCGCATGTAGAGAATTATAGTACAACTGCGACATCATCTCCCACCCGCTCTCTCTAGTATACATTTTCCCTTTGCTAGAAAGTCCTGATTACGGAGGTGTCTTAGGAACAAACTGTCAAGTTTGGATAAGGTAACGATGTTGTTGAAATTACCACGTGAAACCTCTCAAGTTCCTCCAGACAAGCAAATCACAGAACAAGTACCACATGACACCAGAACGTAGTGGTGGAATATTTTCGATTATAAAGTTGTTCCAATGAGCTGTAAAATATATTCTTTTTAGTCATTCTTTCTTCTTCTTTTATTCCGTTAGGCATTTGTCTATAAATAGCAGAGCACTTGTACATTCCTGGGTGATAATAGAATCTTCATTTCCTCATCTGCACTCTATCATTCTGTTATTGCATTGTTCCCTTGCATCTTTTACTTCCTGCATCATTTCCATTATGGTACCAGAGCTATGAGTCAAGATAATCCCAAAACCGATTCAAACATGCCAAATCTTGAGAGTAATCCTCATCATCTAGCAAGCCCATAATTCATTCAACCTGGTGAGGGTGCCTCTTCTCCCCTAGTTCCCGAGCTCCTAACAACAGAAAACTATGTCACCTGGGCAAGAACTATGAGATGTGTCCTCAACATAAAAAACAAGCTTGGTTTTATTGATAGTAAAATTTTTGAACCTACTAATTCATCTGATCCTCTCTTTACTCCATGGGAGTGCTGCAATGACATGATAATAGCTTGGATTCAACACTCTGTTGGTCTTGAGCATCGATCCACCATCGCCCATGCCAACATTGCTGCTAATGTTTGTAATGACCTCCGTGAGCATTTTTCTATCCAAAATGCACCACACATTTTTCAACTCGCAAAGGCTATTTCTTCTTTAGTTCAAGATGCTGATTCTGTAAGCATCTATTACAACAAACTCAAAAGCTATTGGGATGAACTCGAAATTTATGAGCCAATGCCTCTATGCACTTGTGGCTTGGTGAAGACCTTGATGGATTATCATCATCGTGGCAAAGTGATGTAGTTCTTGATGGGACTCCTATGAATCTACTCGAGCATAGATCCTTCTACATGATACACTCCCTACTTTGAATCATGTCTTGTCTTTGATTCAACAAGAAGAACGACGCCGACAGCTGCACTCCATTCCAGCACCAATAGCAATGGCCACAAGAGGACCTGACCAGCGGAACCTACCTTCATCTCGCAAGGACAAACTGTGTTGTTCTCACTGCAATACTTCTGGCCATTCCATGGAACGATGCTTCAAAGCTAATCCGAATATTCCTATTTGTTCTCATTGTCGAATCCCTGGCCACACCAAAGAAAAATGCTACAAATTACATAGTTTCCCTCCTGGACACAAAAATAGTTTCAAAAATAAATCCTATGCTAACAACATTTTTCTTGAGCAGGACCAAGTCACCAATGGCTCACCTATTACTCAAGAGCAGTACAACCAACTTCTTGCCTTGCTCAAGCCAACACCAAATGAAAATACCTATGTTGCCGTTAACCAAATTCAAGCCATCCAATCAGATCCAAGCACTACTTCCATGTCTGGTAAAATCTTTTGTTTATCAGCACTCACAAATAGCACCACTCAATCTCCACCATGGATCATTGACATAGGAGCTACAGGTCACAAGGTCTGTAACCCCAAGTTCTTCACACATAATATTACCCGAGCCACTCATATGGTCAAGTTGCCCAATGGCACCAAAACCGCCGCTACTCATATTGGTGATATTCACCTTTCACCTCATTTAATCCTAAAAAAAGTGCTTTTTGTTCCTGATTTTTCTTTTAATCTTATTTCTGCAAAATCTTTAAATACACACTCTAATTGTTGTCTAATTTTCTTCTCGAATTCTTGTTACATCCAGGACCTTTCCTCTTGGATGAAGACTAGACAGGGTAAGGTGCACGATAGCTTCTATCATTTGCAACTCCAGAGACCTATCCCAACTGCTCTACATTCCTTTTTCCATACTTTATTTCCTTCAAAATCTATCAATATTGTTGTTGTTACAAAGTTTGATGAATTTACTTTATGGCACTATCGGCTTGGACACAGCTCCATGACCCAACATGTTTTAAATGAAATTAACAAAGACTATGTTAGACCTTCGGCTATTGAAAATCTACTATGTGATATTTGCCCCCTTGCCAAACAACACAAATTACCCTTTTCCACAATCTGTCACCAAAATCACCAAAGATTTTCAACTTATAGCAGCTGACATATGGGATCCTAATCCAACTCAAGCCCATGATGGCTCAAAATACTTCCTCACCATCGTTGATCAGTTCACTAGGTGCACATGGATTTATTTGTTAAAAGCTAAGTCTGAAGCAAGAGGTTCTCTTCAAAACTTTTGTTCTCTTGTTGAAAACCAATTTGAAACTCATGTTAAAATTATTCGAACTAACAATGGAGCCGAATTTCAAATGCCTAACTTTTATCAAAACAAAGGTATTTTCCATCAACTTACATGTGTTGCAACACCACAACAAAATTCCTTAGCCGAAAGGAAATATCATCATATTTTAAACATGGCAAGAGCTTTAAAATTTCAATCCAGACTTTCCATGAAGTATTGGACTGGTTTTGTACAAACAACAGTTTATTTAATCAATCGAACACCAACCCCAACTCTTGATTGCAAGTCACCCTTTGAAGTCTTATATCATACCAAACCTTCATATTCACATTTGCGTGTATTCGGGAGTCAATGTTTTGCTTCCACTCTTAGTCATGCTCGAACAAAATTTGATCCACGAGCTCGTCAATGTTTATTTTTGGGGTATCCATATGGTGTCAAAGGATACAAACTACTAGATTTAGCCACTTATCAAATTTTCCTTTCTCGAGATATAGTATTCCATTAAGACATTTTCCCTTTAAAGCAATCCACCAACACTATATCAGATTCTAACCAACCATTTTCTTCATCACCACACTTCCTACTACTCTCATACCGCATACGCCTCAAGAGTGTTTTCACCTTCCAATTTCACCCACAGAAGATTCCATGAATACCATTGATACCACCAGCGTCGAAGACTAACCATTGATACCTGCAACCCCCACTGAGATACCCCTCACCAATGATCCCTCCTCTGACATTACTCCTTCCTAAACACCTCCACGAAGATCAACCAAGACTAGAAAAATCCCTGCCTATTTAATGGACTTTCATTATGAACAAGCTGCTGCACTAACATTCTCCCAGTCGACATCCAAGCCGCAAGGTCCATCTCCTCTTTCCACCAGAAATTCACAGGTTCTTTTCCCTCTATCTTCATCTATTTCTCATAATTTTCTTTCACCCAAATTTAAAGCTTTCACTACTTCCATATCACTGCACACTGAGCCCACCTCTTATACTCGAGCAATCCAAGACCCAATTTGGCGTGAGGCAATGAGGCAAGAGCTTGCTACCCTTGAGCTTAATAGGACTTGGACCGTTGTTGACTTACCTCCTAAAAAGAAAATAGTTTATTGTAAGTGGGTTTATAAATACAAATTCAAAGCGGATGGAACAATAGAACAAGCTAAAGCTCCCTTGGTTGCAAAAGGCTATACGCAGGGTGAAGGTATCGATTTTCATAATACTTTTTCTCCTGTTGCTAATTTGGTATCTATTCGATGTTTCTTTGCAGTAGTAGCTGTTAAAGACTGGGATCTTCAGTAGCTTGACGTGAATAACGTCTTCCTTTATGGCAAACTCAGTGAAGAGATTTACATGAATCCACCCCCAGGTCATCCCTCGGCAAAGACCAACCAAGTGTGTCGATTGCATAAAAGTCTCTATGGACTACGACAAGCTTCACGACAGTGGAATGCAACATTATCATCTTCTTTGGTTGAATTTGGATTCATCCAGTCCAAAGCTGATTATAGCTTGTTCACCAAGTCCACAACAACCTCATTTACAACACTACTTGTTTACGTGGATGATATAATTCTACTGAGTTCGAATGCTACCTCCACTGCAGCTGTAAAAGAATTTTTGGAGACCAAATTTAAAATCAAGGACCTCGGCAGCCTGAAACATTTTCTTGGAATGGAGGTGGGGCGTTCAAGAATAGGAATACAACTTTCTCAAAGGAAGTATGCACTAGATATACTTGCAGAAACAGGGCTGCTAGCATCCAAGCCATCTCACCTACTTATGGAACCCAACCTCAAACTCAGAAAAGATGAAGGAGAAATTTTTAATGATCCTTCTCTGTACTGTATATTGGTTGGCAAGCACCTTTACCTCACAAATGCTCGACTGGATTTGAGCCAAAGCGTATATTTACTAAGTCAGTCCATGGAGGCATCTCGCATTCCTCACTACAATGCAGTTCTTAAAATTATAAAGTATGTGAAAGGAACTCCGGGGCAGAGACTTTTCTTTCCTGTAGATTCCAAACTCGAGCTTAATGCCTACTGTGATGCAAGCTGGGCAAGTTGCCTTGACACTCAACGTTCAACTACTGGGTTTTGTGTCTTCATAGGTAATTCTCTTGTTTCTTGGAAATCAAAAAAACAAAGTACAGTGTCGAGATCATCTGCGAAATCCGAGTATAGAGCAATGACAGCCGTGGTTTGTGAACTTACATGGCTTCAATATTTTCTCACTGATGTATGCGTCATTATTTCGAAGTTGGCGACTTTGTATTGTGATAACTTGGCCACTATCCACATCACTGCAAATCCCGCCTTCCACGAACGGACGAAGTATATTGAACTAGATTGTCATCTAGTTAGAGATAAAATCTCAGATTGACAAGTAGTCACAGCTTATGTTCCCTCAAGTCTCCAATTAGCAGACCTGCTGACCAAGCCTTTACATTCTCCTACATTCACTCAACTATTGTCTAAGATGGGAGTTATTAATATATACTCTCCATCTTGCAGGGTGATGTTGAAATTACCACATGAAACTTCTCAAGTTCCTCCAGACAAGCAAATCACAGAACAAGTACCACATGACACCAGAACGTAGTGGTGGAATATTTTTGGTTATAGAGTTGTTACAATGAACTGTAAAATATATTCTTTTTAGTCATTCTTTCTTCTTCTTTTATTCGGTTAAGCATTTGTTTATAAATAATAGAGCAATTGTACATTCCTGACGTGATAATAGAATCTTCATTTCCTCATCTACACTTGTCATTCTGTTATTGCATTGTTCCCTTGCATCTTTTACTTCTTGCATCATTTCCATTAGATGTTGATTTTGGGGGATAAATGAATAAAGAACTCAAGCAATGGTTGGAGAATCTATAATGGTTATTCCATTGGGATTGACAATATATATATATAGATATATATATTCTAAATTAACTTCTCTTTGGTCTCTTCTCCAATATTTTGAAAAAGATGCCAATTATAGTCGGTGAAGTACTCCTTGATCCTATAGTAAGGCTGCATTTGGTTCTCAAACTCAGTTGAATTTAGTTGAGTTCAGTCTAATTTTAAGTTGAGTCTAACATCCAAACACCCAATTCTCAAATTATTAAACTCATACCAACTCAAAATCTTCTTACATGTGGGACCCACAACCTTACATTACATGTGGGACAAAAGTGGAGATGAGGAGAAAGGAAGGAGCTTCAGAAATGGGGACTAAAGAGCTTCAGAGGAAAAAGGAAGGCTGAGGAGCTTCAGAGGAGCTCGAGGGCCGTGAATAGTGCACCTTACCTTGCACACGGGACAGCAGCTCTGCCCATCAACAGCGCGACCAGGGGAGGTCGCCGGTAGTCACCTTGTGGCCCGCCGGCATCGTCTATCCCTGCTAATCTGGTACCCAGCCACTGAGGCGGGCAAACGGCGCCTCGCGCATTTTGCACGAAGGGAACACAATGGGTGCACGTCGTGCACCCAGAAGAGTCACAGCCTTGTTGTTGCACATCAGTGGGGAGGCGTCGGTGGCCACAATAGGGACTACCGGCGTCGGTCCCCGACAACCCCCCACAAAGGTGGCGTACAAAATGCACGCCACATTCAACGGAGCCCATGGCCACAACAGCTACACCTAGCCGTGGTACGTCCGGGGGAAGATGCTAGCAGTCACCCTATGGCCCACTAGTATCGTCTGTCTCTGCTGGTATGGTCTCCGACCACCACGTCGGGAACATGTTGTCTTGCAACCATGCACGACGAACGTGTGGCGTGCTCCCTACAAACTCACAGAAGACTTCCATGACCCGCTCTTGTCTCCGTCAACGATCACCACTTGGACCGGCGGTGTCTTCTGCCGGTTCAAAGGTGGTACCTACACCATGGCAAACAAATGACGAACCCGCGATTTTTGCACGACGGGAGCATGTAGCAAGCTTATGACAAACAACTGTGAGCCATTCATGTCCCTTCAGTGGTCACCACTTTCACCACAGGCGTCTTTTTTCGGTTTAAAGGTGGTCTCTGACCACCACGGAGGACAAACATTGTCCTGTAGCCATGCACAACATAGACTCACAACAAGCTCATTGCAAACTGTCGTGAGCCCCCCTGTTCCTACCGACGGTCATCACTTAGACCACCAGCGGCTTCTGCTGGCTAAGGGGTGGTCCTCAGCCACCACGGTTGACCCAAGTGGCACCCCAACCACGCACCCAGTAACCACAAACTGTCGTGAGCTGCTAGCGCTTGCCAACGGCCACCACGAGGGCCACCAGCATGTTCTGATGATACCACGGTGGTCCCCAACCACCACGACTGACCCAGCCAGTCCCCTCGGCCACACACCCAGTGCATGAACCGTGCACTCGACTCCTTGGCCAGCTCATGACTAACTACTATGAGCCACCAGAGCCCGCCGGCCAGAACCCTTCTCGACCAATGACGACACAACCAATCTCCTCGACCAGAGATCCCCTCGGCCAATGATGACTCATCGCCCAGCCTCCTCGCCCATGGCCTTGCCACTTCCCCCCCTCAACTATGCAAGCTCCACGACCATGCAAGCTCCTCGGACACTTCCACGCTAAACAGTAGACTCCTCGCCAACCTTGCCCTACATCAAGATTCTTGGCGTGAACAAGTGCACGACCTTGGTAATTGAGCCGTCAACCTCCAGCACACGGCCACTCGATTTTTTGGCTACATGGGCAACATGCAGAACAAGTTGCATGGCCCATGCAATGTGCTCCACCAGCCCTTGCTTGGCCTCTACATGCACAGCCAAAGGAGTCCCTACTCACCCGTGCCTCAGCTAATTGTTCCTAACCAGTGGGCCCAGTGTCACCACCACTAGCGTTATCTGCCACCAAGCTGCCCCCACTCAATCATACGATTAGAAACCACGGACAAGCTTGCACTTGAAGGCATACACAAAAAGAAAGAGCATGAATAAAAGAAAGATGGGAAAGGAAAATGAGGTTAAGGAGGAAGAAAATTAGCCATCAGCAAACAATTTTAGTGGAGCAAAATTTACTCGCAATTGATAAAATGCACTAGTTTGTCTCTCTCCAAATTTATGTGAATTCGATTTTTACTAACAAAATTGATTCCTGTAGCGCAGAACACCGGCTGCCCAGCCCCACATGGGAAACGCACGGACATCCAAGTTTGTGAATTGATTATTTTAAATCAACATGCACGCAGGCACCTTGGATCTCCATCACGGCCAAAACATGGCTGCTTACGAGCAATGCCAACGCGCCATAAACTTTCTCTACAATCCAAATGGACGAATCAAGTATGCAAATCTCGCGCTCGTGACTGGAAATTATTTACGCTAACCGGTTTGGCTTTTGCAGCTCAGTCAAGCGCCTCAACTATCCGCACCGACTCCTGCATCCCCAGTGACGAGAAGAATAGGGATGCCAAGTACCGTGTCTCCACAGACTTGCATCATCCCTTCCCTCAATCTAATAGGGCGGACAAGAAGAACCATGGGATGATGACATCTCCACCAACGAACGCCGGGTGTACTCACTCGTGCCATAATCGCTGACAGCAAGACTCCTCTGGGAATGAGCCTTCGGAGTTAACAAGCCTCCGAGCTCCACAACTGCCTTGCGCAAGATATCTTCGGGAACGAGTTGATGAGCTCGGCAACCACTTAAGGTGGATCCTAGGGGTCGACGAGCTTCCTGACCACTTTGCATGGGTTATCACATACAAACTCCAACACTGACAATAAAATGGAAACATTAACAACAGTTCATGATGGAAAAGGAAAATCTCACCAGCACCATCGAAAAAAAATGTCGGATGAATACCCATTTATATGCCACCGCGCTCGCCAAATACACAGTCGAGGACATCTCCCACCACGTTTGAGCTCCAAGCTCGCATCTTACGCGAACGAGTATGCCTCCCGCCACGTCCGAGCTCCATGCTTGTATCTTACATGGTCGAGCACACCTCCCAACTCCATGCCCGAAAATCTTTATTACTTAACACTAGTGAAATGAATAACCAAGAACCCACTCCCAGGATTTATTTCTCTATAGACCTCGGTGGATCATTTTGACTGCATATTTTATATTTAAAGATTCTCAAGATCTTTTTTGGAACAAAATGCCCTTAAAAATTGCGAGCAACTGGAATGAGTAAAATATACCAAGCCCAGAAGAGCTCAGCCCAATGGGAGGTTACATCACTAGAAGACAAAAGAATAGAGATGAAGGAGAGACAAGAAGGGGACAAGGGAAAGGAGAGTGTCAAGAGAAATGGATAAGAAAAAGAGAAAGTGGAGAGAAGAAAGGATGTCAGACACACAAAAGAAATGCGGCCAATCCTCACCGCTCCCTAAGGACAGGTAAAACGAGGGGCACACAAAAGGAGTTGCACAAGAAAAGAGGGGGAAGATAAAATGAAACGGCCAGACAACTCGAGGGGGACTTCGACTTCTTCTTCAGCTTCTTCAACCTCTCTAAATGGGCTCCAACAAGAACAGGTTCTCCAACAAATATATTCGAGATATCCATTGTACAATGAAAAACGAGGGGGATGAAGGACTGTAAATAAGCTTATTATAGTGGATATTGACTCCCCAAAAATCTCGTGGACGTAGGCTTTGTGCCGAACTACGTAAATCTATGTGTCTCTCTCTTTTACATTCTCAATATTTATTTTTCATTCACTATTATAGACGTACGCACAGCCACACCGGATCATGCCGGGGGCTCCAGACCACACCGATCAAAGCTCAAATCATTATAACGGGTCAGGAATGACTTTTTCTTTCCTTTAAGCAAGTGTGTGATTTTTGGTATCAATAATAACATTATTAAAAAAAATAACAAATCGTAACAGTTACCCTGGGATGTGAAGAATGCAACCAAGTGGCTACGTTGGTAAAAGAAAAAATATTCTTCACACTTTACTATTTATCACACACTCAACACACTTAGTGTATTGAGTTTTAAAAAAAAAATTGAGTGCATGGTGTGTGGAGAGTATAGGTAGATATGTAGAATTGCTTTTGGTAAAGAGATGAGGATCGGAGCGTTGAAGAGTGCTTCACTCGCCGCACCCGCGTTTAATGAGGAGGGGACCATCATGACGTCTATATTTTTTTCGGGGTTCGGAGGATCCATTAGACTTCGAGCTATATCGGTCCAACAATTCTTTCGGGCTAGTCGGAGGATCCTTCTTTAGGTAATCTATAGTGGCATTTCTAGACTTGGGCTTACACTTTTAGGGGCCTAGTTACTTTATAAACGCTTTGGATTTGGGCTTTGGGATTCCGAAAACCGAATATCTATATGTACATGCTTTCAAGCAAATGGGCCTTTCTTGGTTATGGGTTGTGTTTCTAGTCATGCAATTTGTAAATTTGTTTTTGTAAAATTTGTTATAGGTAGGTAGATAGATAGAGTTGAAAGAACCTGCTATATATAAAGTAGATCATAGGCTGCTTATAATTCTAACAGATGGATGATCCATTGGAGGAGGGGGCCAGCCTAGCTAGCTGCAATTACTTATTTCAAAGCTCTTGAAAACTGATAATGCTGGACTAGCGATGGATAGATCTATCAATTGAGACCGGGTCTATCGGCCAAGCAAGTAGTATTAATTATTGGCTATGACAACTACTGCATAGACAACCATCCTAATTATCTTAATCAAAGTAATTGTACAAATATGAAATTAAGCTTTTTTGATATATAAATATATGTAGTGGATTTGATTTGAGCACCAAGGTATTCTTACGAGATCTAAACTGCTGACATCAGAGTACGTTCTGCATGCAGATTAATGCAAACTTGTATATACTGGCCGGTGAGATGTCAGTATTGCATGTGAGAGATGTACACATTTGTTTTCATCACATGGCCTGGAATTTTTATTCCGCTCATGAAAGACGGTTCAAACCTTTAATCACTTAACTAGCTTTTAGCTATTTATGCATAATACGTACTGAAAATACATGGAAACTATATATACCTTATAAGAAGAGGTGGGTCAGAGATGGTAGATCCATCTATCAAATTAAAGCTGCAAACCTTGAACCATAACTAATAGAAATAGTACTGTAGGAGTTAATGCTTAAGTCATTATTCTACTAATTTTGGGAATTGTATTAACCCCACACACACATACACATAACATATACAAACCAATTCAAGCATTAATGCCATTTGTATGTTTCTTTTTATCTATCTTTATTTCCTTTCAGAGTATTTTAATTACTCCAGTATCCATCTAACTCTCTAATAATTTTATACAATGTTATTGTAGTAGTAGGAAGTGGTTGTAGATCAGCTAGCTAGCTGGTACCTGTTCCCGATATATCATCGATACACACACACACACAGCTGATCGATCGTTAATTTGTTAATCACTTGGGGACCCTCTCTAGCTAGTCACCAAAGTAGTTGATCGGATTAAATTAATATATGAAAGTGGGGATGCATGACTAATTAGCTACAACTATATATCGTTGGAAAGGACATCATGTACGCCGTTCAAATTGTTGGACCTATTGATTATTTCACGAATCACGAGGACCCTCAGCTTCTTTAATAAGTTCCCCCATCTTTCAAAATTTTCACGCTTTCTTCCACGGATTTACATACGCGCTTTACATCACCCATCTAAATAAGGCTTCTTATATGCATACATGTATATATATAAAATAAATATAGATATAAATTATTAATGGAAACATCCATTTTACATATATGAAGTGGTATCATCTATACTACACATCTTTCTAAATGAGTATTGAGAACAATCAACTACAAACAATCATACAATAAGTATAAAGTACGCATTACTATAATGACTTATCTCTAACATTACTAATATATATAATAAACACAAGCAAGTAAAAATCTCAATAGCGATCTTTCAGTACTAATTAATTTGTTGGAGATTTTGGAGATAATTCAGATATATATATATATATATATATATATATGAAGCTTCTCGGTTTTGGATGTCAGAAAAATGCTATATTTTTTTTTTTTAGATTAACAAATCTGGTAAATAATTGGATAGACACGTACAATAATGGCAGTATAAATATCACGAGAAACCAGGCCAGGGCGGATGCGCATCCAGCTTGCAGTACGGCACAAGACAAATATTCATTATGGAAATACTCTTGCTACAAAGTTATTACATAAAAATAATTTTATAAATTAATATGATTGGATATGATTCGTTAAATTATAAAGTTATTTTTACTATAAAATAGATTTAATAAATCAAATGAAATCACATTAATTTATCGAATTATTTTTATGTAATTTTTTTTATAGATGTAGCAGTCCTCATTCATTATATATATCGGCATTCTGGTCCTAATTAAGTAGCTAGTTTCTTATATATAATTAATTTTTTAGAAGTTGAGTTGAAATGAGTTAAATTTTTTTATAAATAATAGTAAATTGAGAAGGTGAAATGAGTTTTATGAAACTCATCTTAACTTGTGTGAAGTTAAAAAAAAATGATGGACCTCACAAATAAAGAGATACGAAATTAAAAAAAAAAATTAAATTTTATTTATAAAGAAATTTTGAGTTTGATTTTTTATTTTTTTTCTTTTTAAATTCTGATCTGATCTGATCAGATCAATCCAACTGATCTGATGGATGGGTCGTATCAGACATGTGGGTCATATTCTGCTGACTTTTTATTTTTTTTTTCTTTTTAAATTCAATCGACACAAGCAGGGCATGGGATCGAGTGAGTTCGGAGTTTAGTCTTACAAGCGATGGTGACCTCAATTGAAGGGCTTTATTAAACATTCCAAGCACTAATTAAAAATTAAATTTGTAATCGGGCAAAGTTTTAAGTACTAAGTCATTGAATGGAGCTTGTGAACTTCTATAGTTTTCCCAAGAGGTCCTCTCCATCTGGAGGGTGAGATTTTCGTCTTTGTTTTTAGCAAAGTGAGTCTCTTAATTTCTGAGTGAAGAGGCACGTATGGAGGCAGAGTTTGAGAGATTGTGGAGAGGTTTTATTTTGACAGATCAAGAAAAATAAAAAGTTGCAGTTTTGAAATCAAAGGAAGCAAAGGTGACAGGTCTAAAGAAGTTTTGTTTGATGATTCTAATTGTCTCTGAAAGGTTGGTCAATAAAGAGGCATTTGGTGCCATGATGTCAAAGGTATGGAGACATGTGGGTTGGCTTCAATTCCAAGGAAATGAGGACCAACAAGTTTTTGGTGGCGTTTTAACGTAACCGAGACAAAAACAATGTTCACGTTAGGGTTCGATCACGAGAGAGAATGAGAGAGACGGAGATGGAGTTTTTGGATCGAGAGAGGCAGTGTGAGGGAGGGTTTGGATTTCAATTTCACTTTCGAATCGAGAGATCGAGAGAGTGAGAGAGCAAAGAGAATCTGGGTGGCTTCAATGGAATCTGGGTTTGGGTTTTGTCTTTTATCGGATCGCTTCGACAGAGAGAGTGAGAGAGCAGATAGAGGGGGAGGGGAGGCTCGAGAGGCAGAGAGAGTGAGGGACGCAGATCCCCTGTTTACGCGGAGTGTAATTTGGCTTACATGGCAGCTTCTTACTAGTCTCCGATAAGACCACTTTATAGGTGTCTTCGGCCAGAAGTTATTCTCAAAAGCAAACAGGGTTGGGCTAGGTGGGATGGGCTTATGGGTTTGGGTTATTACACCTTTGCTTAGATGAAAGTTTGGATAGTGAAATGAGAATTTTTTGTTTTAGATGAAAGTTTAAAATATTATTTTTTAATATTATTATTGTTTTGGGATTTGAAAAAGTTGAATTGAAATTTGAAAAAGTAGAAATGTTTATTATATTTTGTGTGAAAATTTGAAAAATTTGTAATGATGAAATAAGATAAGATGAGAGTTTTGTGTCTCATCCCACTTGCCAAACCTATAAGCTCTAGATAGTGGGCTTCCCTGATAGACCTCGCAGCAAGTAGGCAACCATCCTCCTCTGCCATGGTGACATGCTTATTCACCTTCTTTTCATGGCAAGCTTTGTCTAATGTAATAAGTTCCAAGGGTTTGTTCTCCTTGCTTCAAGTTTTGCTCATCTATAGCTTCCTCTGCTAGCTTGATGCACGACCATTGCCATGTGCACATCCTTTTCTCCGCCCTTCAATTCGTGCACGTAGCATTCTCTCACCACCACCTACTCGCCATGCACTTCACCTACACTTGTTTATGTTAGAAATTTCATTTTCAAGTGGCACGTAAAGGTTATTGCCTTGAGGTTGTTTAGCATCGGCCGCCCGATTATGGGCCGGTTGTATGAGGAATGGGTTTTTTATTTTTTATTTTGTACGAGGAATGGGTTTTGACTTCAAGGAAGTCCACCATGGTATATTCTAATGTAAGATATATAGTCAATTATATTTATAAGTTATAACAAATATGCACTATATAAATATATCATGATACATATATATCATATCACTACAAGAGATTGGGTTTTTTGAGACAAATCATTTTGTCTCAAAAAACCCAAATTTCATCCCAAAATGTTTTTTGAGATAAAAAAATTTCGTCTCTATTTTGTCTCAGAAAGTCCGTCTCAAAAGATTTTTGGAGACAAATTCGTCTCAAAAAATTATTTTTAGAGACGAAATTGGACAGAACCATTCGAAAGCGTTCGAACGGATTTTTTTTTTTAGACAATTTTTTTCATCCCTAATGATCATTCGAACGTCAATAGGTCCATTCGAATGGATTTTTTAGGGACGAAATTGTTTTCATCCCTAATAGTTGTTCGAACACCAATAGGTCCGTTTGAACGGATTTTTTGGGACAAATTTTTTTCATCCCTAATAGTCATTTGAACGCCAACAATTACATTCGAACAGATTTTTTGGAACAAATTTTTTTTCGCCCCTAATTCACATTTGAACAATATCATTTGATTAAATGTTTTTCGTTAGAATGATTTTTTTAGACAATATTGACATGACTTAATTTTTAAGTTTAAATGTAATTTCTTCCATTCCATCACTGACAATAAAACATCTTTCTATAAAAATAAAAAGCTCATTGTCCCAATATTATTAAGCTAATAAAAAATCTATAAAATGGTATGATAAATAAAACCAAAGATATAAAATCTCTTATGGTAGTCAATTTGAGACATCCAATCTGAGATTATAACAAATCATATAAAATAGTATGACAATCTTGTTGTTCTAATGGTCATACAACTTCTGGTAGTTAATCTGCGAGATCCAAATCCACCGAGTTGATGGCATGACTTCAAATCTTGTTGCTTGAAGTTTATCTCGTCTTTCACAATAACTTAATCTCCTTTAACTTTGCTCTATTCCCCGCCAATGTATGGCCAAGTCTCTGCAGAGATTTTTAAAAATTCAACAATTAAAGTCGCTTGCCTTGTATGTTTATCTCTTTACTCATAGCACTACAATCCAACCACTACAATCTGAGATAAATAGAAACAACCAGGTTTAGTTTAAATGTAGCATGAAACCATAACAAACCAAGCCAGCAATTGGTATACATAACAGCAAATGCTCACAAACCAACAACATATGTTCCTAACAAATTACACAAATCATTAGTACAATTAATGTAGCATGCAGCCATAACAACAAATGTTTCAGCGTCAATCCAATACCAAATGCTTGCTGGTGCAGCAAATGTTGTGCACGATGTTGTACACTTCAATATTTACTTTAGCCCAATTGTTGAAAGGAGGCCTTGTTGGTCATATTGGAAAAAAATATTTAGAGCACAAGCCACTAACTAAATCATTTTCACGAAATTCACAAAAATGATATCTAGACTCATTGATAAAAATAACCACATATAACTTAATCTAATTTTTGACTGGTTAGCAGAAATAAATTTCACAGCTCAGAAGCCATATACAATGTAAGACGAAGATGCTACCTAACCCATACAACATCTATGGAGTTGAAAAGCTAGCCCAAAAGGGGATTTAATAAATAGAAAGAAACAAAACTTGCTGGCCTAAACTTTTTTGACATTATAACTGATTAGCATGAGTGCTAAATTACTTCATATCCAGCCTCTACAAAATTAAAAATAGATGCCCTACATCTTACAATTGCAATGAAGCCTTATCATATATCATGAACTTGAAAAATATTCAGACTATCAAATAGTTGCCAATAAAAAGCCAACCAAACTCCACAAAAGCTAAGAAATGATGTATTAGAAACAAAAAATCAATATAATTTGGATATCAAACCAGATCAGATAATGCCAATTACCATGCCTAGCATAAGAAGTCTGTAACATACAAGTCTTGGTTTTAGGGTATATGAGTAATTTCCTAGTAAACTTGTTATTTTAGAATTTATATTATTACGATTATAGTTTTATCAGATTTTATACTTACATTATCTCTATATTTTTCTATTATAGTTGTTAATTAAAATTTCTAGAGTTTTATTTTAATTTAAGTGTATCAGGTTTCATTATTTTTACGGCATGTTTTGAAATTCAAAGTTGAAGTTTTCCTCTAGTCACTGAACCTCATCACATTGTTAGTCTCTGTTTTGAAACCCTAACCACTCAACCCGTATGTTTCTCTCGGTGTTTTTCGCTATCTCCTAGTAGAACACAAACTCTAGTGCCGAGTATTTCTCTACACATGCACGTCTCCACTCTTTAGCATGTGCACGTTTCTACTCTTCTAGGGTTTCTCTAATTCTCTACCATTATAAACATGCTTACCCGTACATGAGAAGACACACCTGTGAGCTGCGAGAACCCTCTGTTTCTGATATACCGAGTTTCATCATTTTCGTTTGAGCCGTTAGTCCTGCCCGAGTCAGTGTCGTCGCCCCTCTCCTCGGTAGCCACCCTTTGAGGCGCCGAACCCCTCTCCAACTACACAGAAGCCGCCGACCCGCAGCCCCCGTCGAGCCACTCTCTTTCCGGTAAGCCTCGACCGCCACAGCCCCTATTTCTCTCTCTTTTGTTTCGGACCCACTGTTTCTCTCTCTAAACTCACGCTCTCTCTCTTCCTTCGGTGTCGCACCACCAGAGAGACCCCCCAAGTCGCGTCGCCGGTCACTCCCTGCAACCCAGCGCCGTTGAGTCAGCCCCTCCCTCTCGGTGAGTTTCTCCATCGCAGACTCTCCCTCTCTCAAACTCTGTTTTGCTTTGTGTTGAGTTAGCCGTGTTTTCGGATTCTTGAAAGAATCCGTGGGTCTTTTGGGCCGTCGGGCCTAAGCCCTTGTGCGTTCGTGTGATGAGCCGGTTCTGTTGATTGGGCTCTTGCAGTATTATATTTATGGGCCAGAGTTTTTAACCTTTTTACAGATTATAATGATGTTTAATTGAACTTATATTTTAAGTTAGACTTGATCTTATTTTATTTCAATAATTGTTTTAGCGATTTATATTAGTTGAATTGATTAAATAAATATATCTAGTTAAAGGTTCTTTTTAATAAAAATGTTTAAAGAATTGGAAATATATTTAAAAATATGCTTTTTAGTCTAATATTTTAGTTAATAATTCCTTTTATCAGTTTGGTAAGAATTTAATGAAATTATTAAGTTAAGAATTTAATGGAATTTATTAGGTTTCTTATAAGATTAAATAATTATGTTAAGAAATGAAACTTAGTTTAAGAATTTAAGTTTTAATGACTTATTTTTAAAATAGCTCGAGTATTTCCACTAAATTATAAATTAGTATTTTTAAGTAGTTTAAAATACTATGAATTATTGATTTTAGTGTTAAACAAAATATTGGGTTGACTATATTTTTAGAATTTCCCAATTTAGTTAAGTAAGATGTTAGTAGTTGTTTATTTATTTCCAAACAGTTTAGTGATAGTTATTTATTGAATATAGGTCTCAAGTTACGAAGTATTATTCAAGAAGAAACACAGCGAGGTAAGTAAATTTGATCATAAATTAGGATCGTCACAGTTAGCTTATATGTATGTATTATTCAAGCCAGTTCTTTGATAGCCATTATTTATGAACCGCTCTTGTCATATGAAAGCATGTCATCCAGCATAGCATACGATCATGTCATTTCGCATCATGTTCAGATTTAAAATTTATGATTATGTATGTAGTATGTCATGCATCTCATGTGTATAAGATACATAAGCTATCTTAAATTCAAGTGTAAGATAAGATCAGATCAGTTAATAAGATGGCCATTCAGATGCATGGTACCAATGCAGTTCAGTTCAGTTCAGGGTGGTGTGCAAGCCATGAACCTAGTCGTGGTCCACCATAGTATGCTAGAATACTATCAGCGGTTCCCCTTGCTGCAGCGGGATGTGGGGCCGGTGCACAACCTTGCACACAGGGTTAAGTGTGTTGGCCAGTCAGATAAGTCAGATAAATCAGTCAGTTAATTCAGTTAAATCAGTCATACATAGCATAAGCATCAGTATGAACATACATAATTTTTAAGCTCAGCATGGAAGTTGTTATGAAAATCTTATATTTATTATGTTTACGTTGTGATAGATTTCTTACTGAGTCGTCGACTCATTTTAGTTTGTTTTCATGTTTTAACCACCCAGGTGATGATGAGGATTACGAGCAGGCAGGCCAGGAGTAGAAGGAGCATTTTATTTTAGTTCAGACTTTCTAAAATAAAACATGTCTTTATGACATGAATTTATTTCAGTTATTTCATTTAATGTTTGGGAGACAGTTTTATGAGACATTTTTCCGCATAATAAAAGTTCAGTTTTTCAATTATGAAATTATGGGATCTATTACCGAATTATTTTTATGGAAAATACGTGGCACTCCTAGCCTACGGGAAGGGGGTGTTACAAAGTCACTACCTACGAATCAGATTCCAAATGAACTTCCAGCTACTACAGCCTCCAACAAAGTTCAAACCCATCCAAGATAATGAAAATCATTTATATTTTCTAGTAAATTAATACACACTCAGAGCATCAGCATTGTATAATGAACAAACACTAAAATCATTACAATAAACATTATAATCCCAACAAGGGGTTTAGTTTCAATTGCCCTAATGAAATAAAAATGAAAAGGATAAACAAGGCTAACCACATGCCTGCAAATCAAACCAATGAAACAAATGAGTGGAGGAGGAAATAAAAAAGCACAAACTCTGCCACATTAACCTAGACACTAAGCCACAACCATAGTGTAATCCCAAAACAAATTGGAATTAAAAAAAAAAAAATCAAATCTTGGGTCCTAATTCAAAGAGCACCAATGAAATTTACATCAAATCTTTAAATCATGAATAAACACAAAAACTTAGCATAAACCGATAAATGAGCACAAATCGACCAAGTGAGAGCCGATGAATCCAGCTCCACGGGTTGTGGCACGTCGTTTACAATCCCGATGGCTAGCCTGAATCAGAGAGAGTGAGACCATATGAGAGAGAACCCGAGAGAGACTGAGAAATAGATGGGGAGTGGAGAGAGAGACAAAGAAATACAAAGACAAGCGAGAGAAAGAAAGAGCGAGAGAGGGGGACATACTACTAGTAGCGCCAGAAGGAGAGGAACGGCATGGTGGGTCGGCGACAGGACGAGCTGAAAGATGGGGGTTGCTGGTCTATTTGCAGAGAGAAGGAAAAATACAGGGGGCGGCTGGGGCCGGAAGAGATAAGGAAAACTTTTATTTTAGAGTTTGGGGCGGGCAAGAGAAATTTTATTCTTTTTGAATTCTATGCAAAAACTATTTGCGGCGATTGTAAAGCGCCACAAATGATATAAATATTCGTCGCAAATATTACATTATTGTTTGCGACAATTTATAATCGCCGCAAATAATAATTTGCGACAAAAAAATTAAAAAATTTAATGGTTCGAATTGAAACCATCTTTATCAGGGGTGTAAACTCAAACCGGAAGACCGGTCCTGACCGGACCAGTTTTACCGATTTTGAACCGGTCCGGTCCGGAACCGGTTTTTAAAATCTAAAAACCGGCCGGTTCCGGGAGTTTTTGGACCGGACCGGACTGGTTGATTAAAAAAAATAAAAAATAATATTTTTATATATAAGTTTTATACAAAATATTTTATATATATATTAAATATTAATATATATAAGTTTTATATATAATGTATAATTATAAATTTTTATGTGATATTTATATATATAATATATATAATTATATATATTCATATATGAAATAATTTCTTATTATAATTTATAAATTATTACATAAAATGTTAATACTAAATTACTAAAAGTTTATAACTAATACTAATATATAACTTATAACTATATCAATAGTCTAATATTAATACTATTATATAGTCTAATATATTAATAAAAGTATAAAACAGTTTTTTTTAAATCAGTTTCTTTTTTTTTTATAAACAAATTTTTAATGACAAATTGTGAAACTTAAATTTTAAAAAAACCGGAAACCCGGACCGGAAACCGGTAAAACCGGAAGTACCGCTTTAGGAGGATAACCAGTGCGTAATCGGTTTTGAAAAATAAAAAACCGGTACATACCGGTTCGGTCCTAGATTTTATCCAAAACCGGACCGGTTACACCCCTAATGTTTATTCGAACGAAGTTTATGAATTTAAAAAAATGGCACATTGTACGTCCCGGACAATATTTAGTTTGGCGCATTCCACTTCTCGGGCAATATTTGGCGCATTAGAATGAGATAGTTCGAACATCGTTGTAATTGTTCGAACATATTTCTTACCATTCGAACGAAATTTACACCGTTCAAACTAATATAACAAACCGTTCGAACGGACTACACATCGTTCAAACAGATATTAATTTTTGGGATGACTACTTTCGTCTCTAAATGTTATTGTTCGAACGATAAGTTATTGTTCGAACAATGGGACTTTTTTGGGATAAAATTTAGATTTCATCCCTAAAAGTGACTTTTAGAGACGAAAAAAATTTTATCTCAAAAAAATTTCGTCTCTAAAAGTCAAATTTGTTGTAGTGTATGAATCACTCATGTATGGATCATATGTGTGTTTTGTTATCTAACGAGTCAGATCGGGTTTTACAGAAGAGCTTTGCTACACAATCTCCACTACATTCTACATTCCACATTTTTTTAAAAAAAATTTTTGAGTTTATTCTTTTTAAATTATTTCAAACTTTTTATTCATTATTCATATAATAAATACTTAATAAAATAAAATAATAATAAAAATTAAAAATAATGTGAAGTGTGGAGTGTTAGGAGATTGTGAAGATTTTTTATTTACAAAAGTCGGTCCACGATAACATGCATGGACTCAACAGAACCTAGTGAATTATAAAATAGTTTGCATCGCAAATAGTTTGGACAACGTTAGAATGACAATCAAATGTGCTTACAAATGAATTTTTTTATTTTTCTTTTTTTTAATATTTTTTAAATATCTTTAATTATTGATTAATGATGTTTAAAAAATGATTTAAAAAAAAAAGATGCGAGGTCTTGATCACTGCACGTACGGTAGATCATCGAGCTCGTGCAGATCGAACAACGTACACATATTGCGAGGTGATTAGTTTTGAGCAAGGAAAATGCTACATCCCCGCTGGGGCTCCGCTGGGGCTTTATATATATTTTTTTATATATTTATTTTAAATTTATTTTTATATAGATATTTTTAATAATTTTAAATATTTTAAAAAATAAAATAAAAATTATAATATTATTTAAAAATATTTCTTAATTACGAAGTAGAATAAAAATTAATATTTAATGATTTATATTTTACTTTCTGATTAAGGAAGTGTTTTTTTTTTTACTTTCTGATTAAGGAAGTGTTTTTTAATGATTTATTTTTTACTTTCTGATTAAGGAAGTGTTTTTTAATAATTTTTTTTTACTTCTTTCTGATTAAGGAAGTGTTTTTTAATATTTTTCTTTTTACTTTCTGATTAAGGAATTGTTTTTTAATGATTTTTTTTTTTACTTTCTAATTAAGGAAGTGTTTTAATAATTTATTTTTTACTTTATGATTAAGAAAGTATTTTTTAATGATATTTTAAATTTATTTTATTTTTTAAAAATATTTATAAGTGTAAAAATATCTATATAAAAAATAAATTAAAAAATTACACATAAAAAAGTACATGTTAAGCTCAACGAAGCCCCCAACGGGCTGTAATATAACTATTTTAATATTTTTTAAAAAAATTATAATATTATTAAAAAATATTTTCTTAATCATGAAGTAAAATAAAAAATTATAAAAAAAATATATTTTAAATATAATTTTAAAATATATAAAATATATAATTTTATAATTTTTTATTTACTTCGTGATTAAGAAAGTATTTTTTAATATATATTTTTTACTTTTAAATTAAAAAATTATTTTCTTAATAATATTTTAATTTTATTTTATTTTTTTAAAATATTTTAAAATATTAAAAAATTTATATAAAAATTATTTAAATAAAATATATATTAAATAATACTACAGCCGGGCTGGGGCACCACCCCTTTGAGCAATTACGCAAGGCTGAAAGTAGGTGGTTTAATTAGTCGACTGCCAGAAACAGAGGCCAGGAAAGAGACTTGCAATTAATGGGCCACAACTGCTCTTATGAAAACTCGTTAATGCACCTCAACTACATTAAATTCTTTTATTATAAGTATATCTTGAACCATGTATCAAGTCATATGTGCCCTGTCAAGTAAAGCTAGCTTTTCTTTGATTCAAAATCGTTTTCATCATCCATGGCAGCTGAATTTGGGCAAGAGGAGGAGACGAGGACCGTGAGAATATCTTCCAAAACCCATGTCATGCCCCGCAAGAAACTAGGAAGAAGAGAATGCCAACTGGTAACATTTGATCTTCCTTACATAGCTTTCTACTACAACCAAAAGTTGCTATTTTACAGAGGGATCAGTGACTTTGAGGACATGGTGGGGAAATTAAAAGATGGGCTGGGTGTGGTTTTGGAAGACTTCTATCAGCTTGCAGGGAGACTAGGCAAAGATGAGGAGGGGGTCTTTAGGGTGGAATATGACGATGAAATGGACGGCGTGGAGGTGATGGAGGCCACCGCTGAGGGCATTGAAATAGCTGATCTGACGGTCGAGGACGGCACCGGCACTTTGAAGGAGTTGATACCTTACAACGGTATCTTGAACTTGGAGGGCCTTCATAGGCCTCTGTTGGCAGTGCAGGTAACAGTACTTGAATTTGATCAAGCACAGCCGTGTTTTCTTTTTCATGCAATTTCAACAAAAATACTGCTTTGTAACCATTTTCTTCTAATTGGATATAATTAAGCTTAATAATTTAGGGTAAAACCATTCTTGCTAGCTAGCTAGCTCTAGTTTCAATGACCATTGCTGGATGATCCAACATATTGCATTAGGAAGGGGCTGCTTGATCCAAAAAATTTTAAAAACTTATTTTAGTGTATGGTTTTTTAAAAATATCCATAATTTATTTTCAAAAATCTTATTTGGTCTCCCTAAAATAATTATTTATATATAGATTTAGAAAGGCTTTTCTGTGTAATATCAGATCAAGCACATTTCTCAAGTCTTTTTTTCCCCCCAACGAAAAATGAGATCAGATTTGTTGCATAAATTTATGAGGGGCAACTAGATTGTCAGCGTGATCATTATGAGATTAACTTGTTTATAAATGTATTTTCTCTTATTGTCATTCACTATTTTTTGTTTTGTTTTGTGTGACTGCTCACGGGCACTTCTAGTTCAGCTGCCCTGTGCCTTACCACAATTCTCAAATATTACTTGACACACTCTAATAATAGTGTATGCCATGCACCAGTTAATTGGGGCGTATATATGTCAGTTTGGGGCGTATATATGTCAGTTTGGGGCGTATATATGTCAGTTTGGTGCAGACAAATAAATGCTATCTACCTCTACCCTCATAAATATAATTAATGGTGGATTGACCAGTACCAACGTCTACCAACTAGCGGTCCAAACCAGATCGATATTCTTTAAGTACTTCATGATGCATCTCACCCTTTTGTTTTTTATTTTATTAAATATCATTAAAAACTGTTGACAACATAATTATTTCATATATATATATATATATAAAGAGATTATTATATAAAAGTAAATTTATAAATTGATGTGATTTATGAGATGTGTTAAATCTATTTTATAATAAAAATAATTTTACATTTTGATATAGAGAAATAATATTTAAAGTCGTAAATATATAAATGTTGTACAGTCACTTTGAAAAAAATAAATAAATATAGAATTTATATAAAAAAAAATAATTTTTTAATAATAAATTTTATTTTTTTTAAAACGATTTTTACGGTATTTATACACTTTAATATTAATATATATATATATAGCTTACATTTCGGGTCAAAACATTATTTGACATCTCGTTTGAGCCCCCATCTCACGATAAGAACAATAATGTTTCTTTTAATTCCCAGTTAACGAAATTGAAAGACGGACTGGCGATAGGATGCGCATTCAACCACGCCATCCTCGACGGGACCTCCACTTGGCACTTCATGAGATCCTGGGCCCAGATCTGCGGTGGGTCCCCTTCCATCTCTGTCCCACCCTTTCTGGACCGCACCAAAGTCCGTAGCACACGCGTGAAGCTCGACCTCTCACTCCCCAACTCGGACCCGCTCGCCTCATCCAACGGCGACGCAAAGCCGGGCTCCCAACCCCAACTTCGTGAGAAACTTTTCAGGTTTTCCGAGGCAGCCATTGACAAGATTAAGTCAACGGTCAACTCAAAAACTCCATCAGGGGACGCCTCAAAACCCTTCTCCACATTTCAATCCCTCTCCGTCCACATCTGGCGCCATGTAACCCATGCACGTGAACTGAAACCAGAAGACTACACCGTCTTCACCGTCTTTGCCGATTGTAGGAAAAGGGTGGACCCGCCGATGCCAGAAAGCTACTTCGGGAACCTAATCCAGGCCGTATTCACAGTGACGGCAGCCGGTCTGTTATCGGTCAACCCGCCAGAGTTTGGTGCGTCAATGATTCAAAAAGCGATAGAAATGCATAATGCCAAGGCGATAGAGGAGCGGAACAAAGAGTGGGAGAGTTCACCGAAGATATTTGAGTTTAAGGATGCAGGAGTGAACTGCGTGGCAGTGGGGAGCTCGCCAAGGTTCAAGGTTTACGATGTGGACTTCGGGTGGGGGAAGCCGGAGGGAGTGAGAGGTGGGTCCAACAATAGGTTCGACGGAATGGTGTACTTATACCAAGGAAAAGGGGGTGGAAGGAGCATTGATGTGGAGATTACCTTGGAGGCTGGGACCATGGAGAGGCTGGAGAAAGACGAGGAGTTTCTTATGGATCATCATCTGGTTTAATTAATTAAGGAATTAATAATATTTATTCATGAGCACTATATCTATCAGGTATTAAGGCCTTGCATGCAAGTATTCATGTGATTTCTATATCATGATCGGGATGATGAGATCATGAATCATGATCAATGTATGTGCTGCTTTGCTGATCTTTTATTTAATTTCTTAAATCTTATGGTTTATTAAATACTTAAGTTGGTCTATATATATATATATAATTTGATCGACTAATTAATTATTATTAAATTTTGGGTCGTCTTTGGTCTTTCGTTAATTTGTGGATATTTATAAATTTCATTAATATAAGGTTTTTAATATTAAGTATATTTGTAGTGATTAATTAATTAGGGACAATATTTTATCTTGGATTAATGGATATCGCACAAATATTATGTACGATCCCAATCGAGTACAAAGAACATCGATCGAGATATTTGTGCAGGGGTGGTACTTATATATGTATAATTTGGAATTCTTGCATGAGCAAATGGGCGGGCGGCCCATGCATCATGAATGATGAGATGATGAAGTTGCATGTTGTGTAATATTTTGCCAATTTGACTATGGTGCTTAATTAATAATTAGTGTGATTCTTCCTTTATTGATAAGTGGAGTGTGGATATTTATGTACTTTTAGGATGCTTTCAAAGATGAGGGATCGATGGATCGTTTATAATTAACAGCACATTTTCTAAATAGCTAGCTGTTCAATTAATCTCGGCCGTGGGTTTTCTCCAAAAGACTTTGTTAACACTACCAATACAAACCCAACTTTTGTAAGCTCTACTGCTGTCTTAGAATGTGCTGTTAATGAAGATATATAGCATTAAAGATCACGATCGATTGTGCATGGTACTAAAGACAACGCTTCATCCAAGATTAAACTCAATGCTCTAAAGATAAGGGCATGGCATCCTCGTTTTGATAGTAAAATTATTTCATCTTATCTTATCATTACAATTTTTGTCAATTTTCACATAAAATATAATAAACAATTCAAATTTTTTCAAATCTCAAAACAATAATAATATTCTAACAATATTTTATTCAACTTTCATCTAAAATCATCTCATTTCATCTCATTAACCAAACCAGAGTATTGCATAATTTTATAAATACTAATTAAATAGTTTGAGTGAAAATGTTTTATTAGATTTTAGAAAATGAGAGAAAAAAAGTTGAATAAAAAAATTAAAAAATTAAACAATTGTTTGAATATAATTTTTTAATATTATTTTTATTTTGAAATTTATTAAAGTTATATTAACTTTTGGGTTTGGATAATGATTAGGTAATAATTAGATGAAAAAATTAGAAATTAAAAATTGAAAAATGTTTTATTTTTAAGTGATGTTTGAGAATGAAATAATAAGAAGTTCTTGAAACTTTGAGAATTCTCATAGTATCCAAACATGTCACAAGTCTCATTCAAATAGATAATATCCATAAGTCTCATTCAAATAGATAATATCCATAAGTCTCATTCAAATAGATAATATTATATTTAGATGTAGTCATCCTTATCTGTACAAGTTTATCATTATACGTAATATTTTCAAATTCAAATGTACTCATCACAAGTAGTACTGAATCAATATAAATACAAGGCAGTTATAGAGGTGGATTATCCTCTTCTTTTCAAACTTGTTCATGGCATTAGAGTCATTGACTTGCGCCTAGTTGAGCCTATTGCTATAGCAAGGCTGGTCTTGATTCTCGATGGTAAGCTATTATGTAGCAAGAATTTGATTCTCTTATGGAGAAACGGACTTGGCCACTCCAAGAATGGGACTTGGTCACCCTGTCTGAGACAACCTTACAACAACATTATCATGAGGAAAAAGTGGGTGTATAAAATTAAACAAAATAGATGTATCTAATGCTTCTCTCTATGGCTCTAATTTACTTGAGGAAGTCTATATGGAGTAATCTCAAGGCTATGTTGTGATGCCCATGGCCCCCACATCGGCAAGGACCGCAACGCCGGAATATTGGCCACACGGGTCATACACACCTCGCACATTGTAACATGTGTGTGTGCACATGCTTAAAAGAAAATGGAGAACAGTTAGTTATATTCACAACGAAAATAAAATAAAAGGGTCATAATCAATTCTAATTAACAATACTGGAAAAACTAATTACATCCCAACCACAATATCCATAAGTTACTTGTCACAAACCCATAAGCAAAACAATAATACAATCATCCGGTCTTTTTGTAAAGTTCAAATACAACACTTAATCAAAATGGGGAAAAACCTCAATCCTCTGACGATGCCAAATCCCCATGCTCATAACCACTTCCAGACTCTTTCTCTGCATCAAAATCTATTGTCTCCAGCGGGATCATAATGGGACAACCATGATGAGATTTCGCACAATCTTAGTAAGTGAGACTAAGACTAACACTCAAGAATACATGCAGGTAGAAATGAGAATTATGCAATCAATTTATAAAAGAATGAGAAATTATAATTTGTCATTTCACATTTAGCCAAATTCAAGCATAACCAATTAGCAGTCGATATCAGCCATTTCACACATGAAAAGAAAATGATAGTTTACACAGCATAATTTACCAAATCAAACATGACCAAGTAGACTTCATGGTTATCTCATGCAACCAACTATCTGAGCATGCCTAGCTCCCACCAATCAAGGGGCACCCACTGGACCCGAGACATCTATACTCTCGAAGTCTCAATAGGGTTTCACTTGGCTAGAGACATTTATACCCGTTGAAACCATTTCAAGAAGCACACGCTGCGGCTGAGACATTTATACCCACTAGGTCTCAGTTAGTTTCATTTGGTCAGAGACATCTATACCCTCTGAAACCAAGTCAAGTAGCACACACTTGACCTGAAACATTTATACTCTCTGAAACCATTTCAAGTAACACGCACTTGACCTAAGTCATTTATACACTCTAGGTCTCAACTGGTTTCACTTGGCCATAGACGTTTATACTATCTGAAACGTAATCGGTTCGGATTTTAATAAAAAATATAGCAATTTTACAGATTTCAATTTACACACAAATACAGTTCAGTGGCAAGATGATCAACAACAAATATCAGTTAAGATGCAATCAAAGAGTACAATAGTTAATTACATCAAGAAAGACAAAACAAATGGAAAATTCTCCAACAAGCACTCACGTGCTATGATCCAGTGCAAGGGAGAAGATTTAAAACAAACATTCACAAGTTATCCCGATTTATTTATAACATTCACATGTAATGCAAAATGGACAGAAATTGAAAATTTTCTATCTAAGAACCCGGGACAAAAAGCAGAGGATCGACTAGATATAGTCACAAAGGTTTTTAAAATTAAACTCGATCAACTTCTACATGACTTAAAACATGGTCAACACTTCAGAAGGGTGCTTGCTGGCAATACTTCCTTTATCATCTGTTATATTTATTAGTATCCTAAACTAGAAAAATATGTGATGATCTAATTAAACTTCTATTGTGTCTTTTCAGTTATCTACACTATTGAGTATCAAAAGAGAGGACTATCTCATGCACATGTACTGCTTTTTTTTACATTATGATAACAAGCATCCAACTCCAACAGAAATAGATAGAATAATATCCATAGAGATCCCAAATGTTAACAGAGATAAAATTGCTTATGATGCGGTGAAGCAGTATATGGTTCATGGTCCATGTGGATTTATAAATCTAAAAGCAAGTTGTATGATTAATAACAAGTGTAGTCAAAGTTTTCCGAATAAATTTTGTAGGGAGATGTCAATTGGTGAAAATGGATTTGCAGTATATAGGAGAAGAGATGATCCTGATATGTATATTGAAAAGAATGGTCTTAAGTTGGACAAAAGAATTATTGTTTCTTACAATGTGAACCTGTTGGTAAAATATCAAGCACATATAAATGTCAAATGGTGCAATCATTCAAGATCTATAAAGTATTTGTTCAAGTACATCAATAAAGGACCTAACCGTATGACTATAAATCTGGAAGAAAATCTTCATATAGATGGTTCTACAGGGTCACAACATGTTACTAATATTAATGAGATTAAATCGTATTTAGATTGCAGATATCTATCTACAAAGAAAGCATGTCGGAAAATATTTCGGGCTATGTTTCCATCTTGAAAATGAACAGTTAATCATATTTGAATATTCAGATGACTTAGAAAATGTACTCAATCGACCAAATATTTTACAAATAAAGTTTACTGAATGGATGAAGACAAATGCTACGTATGAGGAAGTAAGAAATTTAACGTATTCGGATTTTCCATCTAAATGGGTTTGGAATAATAGAGATAAGGAATGAAATTTGAGAAAGCAAGGACAATGTGTAAGCCGAATATATTACTTACATCTTGGGAGTGGTGAACGATTTTATTTATGCATACTTCTTAATATAGTCAAAGGACCTTGATCTTTTGAAGAAATAAGAACAGTAGATAACGTACACCATCTTACAAGTCGACGTGATATGCCCTTGGTTTACTTGATGATGATAAGAAGTGGCATGAAACTCTAAATCATGATTCGCAATGGGCATCTGGGAATCAACTATGTGAACTGTTTGTCATAGTATTAATTTTTTGTGAGGTTGTAGATTCTTATAAATTATGGATTGCTAATTAGGAGTTGTTATCTGAATACATTCTTCAACACCAAATAAGAGTTTTTAATTGTGAAAGCTTACATCAAACCAAGATATATATAAAAAATTATGCACTTTGTGAAATTGAGGAATTGTTGGTAAGAAATGGAAGGTCGTTAAGAGAATTTAAAAATATGCCATATGCAGATGTATTACTACTTGGGGAAAGCAATAACATATTGCTACAAGAGAAGTTGGACTATAATAGGGTTAGGTTAAACGAGAAACATAACAAGTTATTCGTAAATCTTAATGTTGAACAGAGGAGAATATATGACTCTGTCATTTAATCTGTGAATCGTGAAAATTGTGGTTTCTTTTTTATATAAGGGCATGGTGGTACAAGAAAAACTTATCTTTGAAAAACATTGATATTTCAATTACGTTCAGAAGGAAAAATAGTATTTACAGTTGCTTCATCCGGAATTGTGGCTCTATTATTTTTTGGTGGTCGAACTGCTCATTCAAGATTTCAAATACCAATTAATGTGTCAAATAATTCAATTTGCTCATTTAAATAGGGCTCTTAACTTGGAGAATTAATGGTAAGAACTAGTCTCATAATTTGGAATGAGGCTCCTATGGCTTACCAGAATTGTTTTGAAGCTATGGATCGTTCGTTGAGAGATATTTTACAATTTATTGATGTAAATAGTGTAGAAAAACCATTTGGGGGAGAAGACAGTTGTTCTCGGTGGTGATTTCCATCAAATATTACCAGTTGTATCCAAAAGTCAAAGAGAGCAAATAGTTGAGGCAACTATTAATAAATCTTCATTGTGGAGGAATTATTTGGTTTTTACAATTACTCAAAATATAAGACTCGACCAAAATATGAGGGATATTGCTACAAGAGATTTTGCAAATTGGATCTTAAGAATGAGTAACGGTAAATTCAGTTGTGTTGAAAGTGAATGAATGATTGAGATACTACCTGATTTAATTATTCAGCCTAATAATCATCCTATTGTCGATATCGTAAATGCAACCTATCCAAATTTGAGAGATAAATATAATAATTCAAGATACTTTAGAGAAATAGCAATTCTAGCACTTACATATGATATTATGCAACATATTAATGATTACATGATAGATCAGCTCATCGATTTGGATGAACAAGTATTTTATAGTGCCGATTCGTTATGTAAAACTGGGGACAATATTACAAAACAACAAACGATGTTTCCAGTAGAATTTTTAAATTATTTGAAATTTTCTGGTATTTCAAATCATAAATTGAGATTGAAAGTAGGAATACCAATAATGCTACTTTGGAATTTAAACCAGAGTAATGGTCTTTGCAATGACACTCGACTTACTTACTCAGTTATCAAAATGTGTTATTGAGGCACAAATCATGACTGGAACACATTGGAGAAAAATATTTATTTCTCGCATCATTTTGTCCCCTTTCGATTCTTAATTGTCTTTTATATTGAAGAGAAGATAATTTTCAATTTTTGTATGCTTTGCAATGACAATCAACAAAAGTCAAAGTCAAACATTAGAACATATCAGGCTTTTTATTGAAAAACTAGTTTTCAGTCATGGTCAACTATACGTTGCAATATCTAGAGTAAAGAGAAGAGAATGATTAAAAGTTCTTATCACAAAAAAATCCTACGATGGTCGTTTCTGTACAAAAAATATTGTATATATTGAAATCTTCAACAATCTGCCGAAAGATATTTAATTCTCATCTATTTTTCAGTTCTATTTATTTCTTATGTTGCCTTTATATATTTTATACTTGCAATATATAATAATTTGCATTCTTCTAACATGTTTTAATTTATAATTTCTGTAGGTACGAATGACTGAGATGAATATGAATTGCACACCTTTGAATAAATTATCACCTGAAAAGGAATCATGGAATATTCAAGTTAGAATATTACGTATGTGAGATACAACAAATACAGCAAATCAATATGAGCTTTTTAGCCTTGACTTAATAATAATAGATATCAATGAAATGTGTTTTTAAATATTTTATCGTACTTAAATTTTACATTTATTTAGACCTTACTAAATTTAAACTAATATATCTTCTCATTTCTATTTTAAAGGAGACTCTAAATCATGTAAGTATAAGGAAAAATCTGGTTCAGCAATTTTGACCATTGTTGAATGAAGGGTTTACATATGTAATAAAGAATTTTGTTATTGAAGAATGTAAAGGGAAGTATTGTCCGGTGGCTACAAATTATAAGATTCTCTTCACATCAACGGCTTTTGTTGCTAAGCTTAATGAGATAAGTCAACTGGTACCTAAGTTCCAGTTTGATTTTTCAAATTATGAAACTATAGCGAAACGTTGCTATGACCCAACATGATTGACTAGTAAGGAGAGGTTTGGATTCAGATATGAGTTGAGATGAGTTAAGATGGTTTGTGAATAGTAGAATAAAAGTTGAATTATTTATTATATTTGGTGTGAGAATTTGAAAAAGTTGTTTTAGGATTTGAAAAAGTTGAATTGTTTATTATATTTTGTGTGAGAATTTGATAAAGTTGTAATGATGAGATGAGATGAGTTGAGGTGAGTTTTGAATTCAAACCTCTCCTAAGTATTATATTTTCTATGTAATAAATTTTTATCATTGCAAATTATGAAACTATAGTGAAACGTTGCTATGACCCAACATAATTGACAGGTAAGTATTCTATTTTCTATTTAATAAATTTTTATCATCTCATATATTAAATTTAAGTACTATTTTCGACATAACAAAATAATATCATCTTATTAACATATGTAATTGGAAGATTAGAATCTGTTGGAGCTGTAGAGAAGAGAAATGCAAAGGGTCATATTGTCATGCTACGGACAATTCAGTTACTATTAGAAGAGTAAGTACAATCTATTAAATGTTAAATGATAGATAAATTAATTTACTGTTTAATAGTATTACTTATAAAAATTAATAATTTACGCATGTTAAATTTTAGAAATAAATATATACAGGCAACTTTATGGGGATCTGCTACAATGCAAATCAATGATGATTTTTATAAGGATAATCCAGAGTTACCTCGACAATAGTCAAGGCATTTAGATGTAACATTTACATTATTGAAATGAAAAATCTTCATAAAAAATTAATATTATTGTTGCATCTGTACTTGAAATAATGTTTTCTTTCCCAGGCAAGTTTAATCTATCATCAACAAATGTGACAAAGTCGTATCTAAATCTTGAGATTCCTGGCGTATCAAGAATTCGTGAAAAGTAATAATAACATTTATTACTTTTTATTCTCTAAATATTTAACCATTAGATTTATATATCTATTAACTTATTTTAATTGAATTAGGTTGCAGGATGTCTTCCAAAGGGAAGTCAGAACCATGAAACCAGAGCAAATGATGATATCTAATACAAAACTTCCATTCTACAATAGGAAAATAATTGCAGAAATTAAAAAATTCGAATGGATTGTAGAGACAAAGGTATTGATTTTTTGTTTTGCATTTAATATAATATATCATTCTTGAAGATTATACACTTTCTATAATAACTAATAACAATTTAATATTGTAGGAATTATTAGTGACGTGCTTATGCAAAATTGTCAAGATAGACAACAAATTTGGATGGTATTATAGTTCATGCCTTATATGCAAAATAAAAGTTAAATTCATTGAAGGAACTTCTTGGTGTGAACGATGTAAGGCAAAATCAAAACTTATTGTACCAAGGTAATTTTACAAAACAAGTTTCATGTATATTTTCATTTGCACATACACACACGTGAACATCTATATTTTAATTAAATGTATAGTTTATTTAATAAGTGTTTCGGTATTTAGGTATCGAATAAATATGGAGCTGGTTGATGATTCAGGGTCAACGTCGTCGGTGCTATTTCACAAAGAGGTTGAGAAAATCTTACATAAAACTGCAAAAAAACTTACAGGAAAACTACACGATTCAACGAATATTTGATCCCGAATTTATAGAATCAAAGTCAATTAAAAAGATAACAATAAATTACACGATTTGGTATTTAATCATATTTTCTATCAGATTTTATATTTGTAATGGTTTTAGTTCTCATTGTTCAATCAATTCGTTGGGGTGTTAAGGTGGGACGGCATGATCCTTGAGGCCCTGTGGATTAAACCGATGGTACCTAAAGTTTCTTTTTGCAAAGTGGTAAGGTGGGTTAAGCCACCGTCGGGTGGTACAAATTGAACACGGTTGGTAATAGTCTCGGTAACCCAGGTTCTTGTGGCATTGGTGGGGTTATTCGTAATGATTCAGGTCGACATGTCTAGGCTTACGCCTCTCATATTGGTTTCAGTTCTAATAATAAAGTGGAACTAATGGCGCTCCTTCAAGGTTTGAGAATTTGCAAATCATTAAATATCACTAATATGATAGTCGAAATGGATTCGATGGTGGTTATCTCTTGGTGGCTTAGAGGGAGATGTGGTGTGTGGTACCTAGAGGATTTTAAGGAGGAACTTGTTAGGTTGTCCTGCACTATTCATTGCCGTTTTCAGAATGTTTTTCATGAAGGTAATAGGGTGGCGGATTGCTTAGCCAAGGAAGGGGCTTCAGGTGCTGAATTGGCTTATTCTAATAACTGTAATATGCCTTGGATTCTTAGAGGACTACTTCGTTTGGATTTCTTATGCCTTCCCTCATTACGATGTTAGGTCTGGTTTTTGTGGTTTTATTTTCTTTTTTATTCCATAGGCTTGTCATAGATTATTTTTCTTGGTTGAGGTCTATTTGGGTTTCTCCACGGGCCTTGCTTTTGTTATTACGGTATTCCTCAGCCACAAGTGAGAGCTTTAATTAATAAAGATGGGAGGGGGTTACTATTGGACATGTGACCTTCCACTCTTTTTTTTTTAAAAAAAAAAATCGTTGGGGTGTTGATCAGTACACTGCTATACTATACTTTACTAGAAATATAATGTTTTAAATGTTTTATATTCAGGAAACTGCTGTAGACATCGATCTCGACATCAACTCAAATACAAAGGAAGATGAGCATAAATCTCAGGCTACATCATCCAAGAGGAGAAAAATCCAGAAAAAATATTAATTGAACAATCGTGTCTTATATTAATTGTATCTATTTTGCATTGTTTTAAATTGAACAATATATATATATATATATATATATATATATATATATTACATTTTTAATATTGTGACCATGAAATATTTATTGCTAAAATGAACTCTTTTATATATGCATGCTCTATTATATATATATTTGATATACATTTTATTAATAGTTATGGTACTGATTATGTATATTAATGAACTATTTAAAGTTATAAAATTCAGCATAAATAATAATCCGCGCATTGCGCGGGTTATAGGCTCGTTAATATGATGCTAAAGTTGGGACTGTTTTAGTGAACAAGTGGGATATTTTATTTTCTTTATGTAATTGATGGTGTGGTTGGGCAGTTAATCTGTGTTCCACAAAGTTGAACATTTTTATAAGTACAAAGTTGAAGTTTTATCACCTTTAGGAATTTAGACTTGACGAAATTACCTCTTTTTGATAAACTAATTTAGTGCATATACGACATAAGTTGTCATGTTATTCCCTGAAAGTCCTAGTGATGTCTGATTTGTGGCTGACAATCTTGAAAATCATGAAAAGAAAGATTAGATAACTTATATCACATTCCTTGGTTGAATTGAGAGGACCATCAACAATGGTTGCATTGGATTTTTGGAGTTTGTAAGATCATTGAACTGTTAGTGGTTGGAGTTTGTCAGTCTCTTTGAATTGTTATATAGTTCTTGGAATTCGGGAACTCCTAAATTTCATGGTATTAATGTTATTCTTTGTGAAATTCATGAAGGATAATGGATATTTACTGTATAGCTAAATTCATAGTTAGCTTTGTTGTCATTATCATTTTCTGGTAGGCATAGCAAAATATTTTCTAACTAAAATATTTTCATATCTTTTTTAAGCACAACTTAGAAGTTGGAATGACAGTGTGGCACTTGGAACATTTAATTTGTTGTAATATGTTTGCTGTTGGGAACATTTAATTTGGTTGGCATTTAGAAAATGTTAGGTTTCTCTTTTTTTCAAAATTAGAACTTAAAAAATGTTTGTTGTAATAGTTGTAAGAACATATTATTATGATTGATGTGGATGATGGGTGTGGATGATTTTAGATGTGGTTGATGGATGATAGGTGTGGATGTTTATTGTAGACTTGAAGTGATTAGTTGGCTGTGGATGATGGATAATGCATTGATGAGAGTGGATGTTTATTGCAGTGATTAGTCATTTTTAATTTTTTGAGGCATGTTAGTAACTTAGTATGTTATTTGTTTTTATTTAATCTTAGTAAAAAGAAAATTATTTACTTTAGATTGTGATTTTTGAAAAAAATTAAATTTAAAAGCTCACACAAATTTTGTTTTTAGAAAGTGTGTCAAATATGAAGTTGAAATAGTAAAAAAAAGTCAAAATCTGACTTCACTCCGATAAGTCAGAGTCGGAGCGGAGGATGAACATGTCGGAGTCGGAAGATGGCCATACCGACTCTGAATTGGTCTGTGCTCAGCCCTAATTTTATGAATCCATAGTTCTTTTTAAAGAAATTTGTTATAAACTTTCATATAATAAATATTTAGATTTATTCTTTGGCCTACAAAAGTAAAAATAAAAAACATAAAATTGGTCCCTTAACTTGTTCATCCACTGGAGTTTTGTTTTTTCCTTTTTTTCTTTTTTCTGATCCATTCAAACCCCCCGAGTTACTGCAAAGAAAATTTGCAACGGCTACGTTTGGGTAACCAACACTTCTCAACATTTTACAAATATTTTCGTATGGATGAGGAGACTCCACATGCCAAACATGTTTGAAGTAGTTTGAACAAAGTCTGTCCACTGTGTTTCACTATGAGCCAAGAGTTCATTGTTCGCGTGCGAATGCCAGTGTGCGACGGAGAGGGAGAGGAAGGTTCATGGTGGTTGGATCTGCGAGGTGCAAGGGGAGAGAAATGGGTTTCACCCATTTCGGTTGGGTTCCCGTAGGGGGAGAGAGAGCTGCGCGTGGGACCGGTGTGATGGGGAGTCACCGGTGATGGCAGTGAGAGAGAGTTGCGTGTGGGGGGAGATCGACGAGGCTGGCTTGGTTGTCGGCGTGATGGGGAGTCACCGGTGATGGCAGTGAGAGAGAGTTGCGTGTGGGGGGAGATCGGCGATGGTTGGTTTGGTCGCCGGCGTGATGGGGAGTCATCGGTGGTGACAGTGAGAGAGAGTTGCATGTGGGGGAGATCAGTGGTGTCTGGCTTGGTCGTCGGTGTGATGGGGAGTCACTGTGGTGGCAGTGAGAGAGAGTTGCGTGTGGGGGAGATTAATGGTGGCTGGCTTGGTCGCTGATGTTGGCGGTGAGGCTGGGCGGCGCACGGCTGCGCCTGGCTAGACTGAAGGAGAATTGGGCCAAAGGAGAGAGAGAGAGGGGAAAGAAAAAAAATCACTATAATATTTATTACTATTATATATAAAAAATAAATAAAATCACTAAAATATTTATTACTATTATATATAAATAAAATCATCATTAAAAAAAATCAATCATTGATGAGACCCACACATTTTTTAATTATCTATCCAAAAGTCAACAACTAGTCAACATACTTCATACATCCAAACAACTCAAAATATTCTCAATGAAACCTGCAAACTTACTTCAATTTCTACTCATAACTATTCATAAACATTCTCAACACTTCTCAAGTATTCTCACTACCCAAACGTATAAAAATTTTAAAAGAATATTACCATTAATAATTTAAGAAATTAATAAAAAATAAATAAATGATATTTAAAATAATTTCTACGTACTTTCTTTTTAAAAAATTAGATAAATTAAAATTTATATATAAAAATTATTTTTTTAATAACAATCCTATTAGTCTTTTTAAAAAAAAAAAAAACACGCTACTGCAAACAGATTGTATATAACATTTAAAAAAAAAAAAAAATCAAGTAGGTGGAATAAAAAAAAACACTTCTAAAGGAAAAACGAAAGAGCAAAGCCTAAAAACTCTGCGTCGTCTCAATTGTAATTTGCTGGGTCCTTGGAAAGAGAAACTCCGTGTCCGAGACTGAAACCCTAATCGTAGGTTTCCACTTTCTACCGGCTTCCCATCTCTTCTTCCTTACATTACCGAATCGCAGGTACTCTCTTTGTCTCTCTACAAAAGTTTTTTATTATTATGCGGAGTTCAATGCTAGTATCTTCGGTTTCATGCGGGCTTTGTGTTTGTTTTCAAATTCTGATCCTTTTATGTTATGTTCGGTGATATTCCATTATTTTTATTAATGAGTTTAGAAGCCGGGGTTTCTAAGTTTTTTGCTTCCGAGTATGCTGCGAGGTGTTGGGTGGCTGAGAAAGTTAAGAAAAAAATGACAATATCGTCATTTTCAACAAATTTGCAAACTGTGTTTTGCCTGTATAGCTTAGCTGGATTGTGAATATTACGTATTTTGGGCACTGGCGCATTCAATGGTATAGTTTGAGATTCAAGATCGTGGTTTACTTCCTTGGAAACCAGACCGTGGATTTGATTTGTTGTTCTATTGGTTTCAGTGTTGGGTTTTCAAGCGTTTTTAGGTTCATTGAATTGCTTTGCTTCTTAATTTCGGTCTGAGTTTGATATTATTTCAGTATTGTGCTCTGTCGTTGAGGTTGCCACCAAACATTGTTAGAATGAGATTAGGCAGTCTTGTGCGTTGATGCTTTTGGATCTAGAGTCATTCGAATCATATTGCTTTCAATTTGTTACAGCGTTCTTTTATGCACAACTCTTGGCACTGCTAGTTCAAAAGGTTATCGAGTGAGACATTTTTGTGAATTCATGTATGATTGGGTTAGTTAGTATGTTGCATCAATCTTTTTGGCTTCCTTTTAGTTTATTAACTCTGTTTCAGGATTCTTTTTAGTGGATTTGTTTTGTGCATGTCTATCTGCTCCAGAGGTAAAAACATTATTTTATACACAAACAGAGTTAGGAAGCTTTTTGCTTGATATGGAATCACCTGAACGTGGTCGAAGTTATGTGAAACGGGATACAGGGGATGGCTCAGATGTGAAGAGTGATAGGGCCAGAGATGATGAAGAGTGGGAGAACATTGATAAGAGAAAGCATAGGTCAAGTAGATCAAGAAAACCGGGGAATGGGGAAGACACTAATGTGTTAGATGGAAATGGAAGAAGAAAAAGTTCTAGGGATAATAATGAGGGCCGGAAACGATCAGGTGGATCCAGCAGAGCGGGTAGTGACGAGGATGATTATGACTCAAAAAAAGAGGCGCGTTCTAAACAGGTGAAGAAAAGACAAGAAGAGAATACATTGGAAAAATTGAGTAATTGGTACCAAGATGGTGAATTAGAGAACAGGAAAGATGGTGGAGATAGGTTGGGGAGCAGAGGGCATGGTCGAGCTGATGAAAGTGAAAGAAGGAAAATGGCTTCTAAGTTTTCGGATCATGAGAATTCTCAGGGCAGAAGTAAAAGCAAAGAAGAAAGGTCCCAAGATGGAGAGCTTGAAAAAGTGGTTGATCGAGATTCTAGGTATTCGGAGAGGAGGGAAAGTGGTCGAGAGAAGGGTCATGGGTCTTCTGAGGAGGTGAGAAACTCAAGGAGAAAATGGGATGAGTCTGATACAGTCAAGAAAGCTGAAGATACTCATTCTGAAAGAGCTGATCTGACAAGTGGTAAGGCTTCTGATCCTAAGTATGAGACTACTAGAGACAGAGGTATGTCTACTAGAAATGACCCCAGTGAGAGTAAAAGTCGTGGTGCAGATTCAAACAGTGAGAAGGGTATCAAATCTGACAACAGAGAAGGGAAAAGAGTTGATGCTGAGAGGAGAAAAAACAAAGTTAGGGCAGAGGCACTGGAAGAAGATAATAGGGGCAGTCCTATTACTCGTGAAGACGGATCAGGCAGGGAGACAACAGACAAGCATAGACAACAGAGAACTCCCGTTCAGGATGTTCCCGATAGCCGGGAGAGAACAATAAATGCGGATGAAGACAGAAATATGCGGATGAGGGATAAAAGTGTGAGAGAAACAGGGCACTCGAGCAGGTCAAGGACCCCTGATATGAAAGGGAGGCGTCATCAAGAAACAGATCATTCTGAGATGAATTATGAAAGAAGTTTCAACCTCAAGCGGAAGGAACTGGAAAAGGATGCTTACTGTGATGATAGATCAAAAGGCAGAGATGATAGCTGGAGTGACAGAAATAGGGACCATGAAGGTTCCAAAGAGAATTGGAAAAGAAGGCAACCCAGCGGTAGTGATAAGGAGTCAAAAAATGGGGATATTGTGTATGATCATGGCAGAGAGTGGGAGTTGCCAAGGCATGGTCGTGAGAGAACTGACAATGAAAGGCCTCATGGTCGATCTGGTAATAGGAAAGATGGAAGCAGGGGTGAAGCTGTAAAAACCTCATCAAACTTTGGAATTTCAAATGAGAATTATGACGTAATAGAGATTCAAACCAAGCCTCTTGATTATGGAAGAGTAGAGTCTGGGACCAACTTTGCGAGGAGAACTGAAGTTGTTCAGCAGTCTGACTTGAAATCAACACCAAATGATGAAGAATGGGCATATATGCTGGATGAAAGGGCAAGAAGAAGTGATTTATATGGCTCTGGCCCACCTGGTGAAGATTCAAAGGAAAGATATGCTGATGATAGTACCTCCATTCGTGATCAAAATTCATGGAGGGATGACTATGATTTCCCCGGAGGAAAGGGAAGAGGCCAGAAAGGTGCTATTTCTGGTCGCAGTGCTGGTGGCCAAAGTTCTAGTGGTTCAATGCCTCCATATGGAAACCAGGATCCAGGGTCCTTCAACAGAGCTGCCTCACAAGGAGTCAAGTCGAGTAGAGTTGGAAGAGGAGGACGAGGTCGGCCAACTGGGAGAGAAAACCAACAGGTGGCAATCCCGTTGCCACTAATGGGATCGCCTTTTGGACCTCTCGGAATACCCCCACCTGGACCAATGCAGCCACTTACCCCAGGTATGCAAGCTGCTCCAGGTCCACCAATATCACCAGGCGTCTTCATTCCACCATTTACTCCACCCATCTGGCCTGGGGCTCGAGATATGAATATGCTAGCTGTTGCACCTGGTCTCTCTCCCATTCCTCCTGGACCATCTGGTCCAAGGTTTCCTCCTAATATGGGAAACTCATCCCCTGCCATGTATTTTAATCAACCTGTTCCTGGAAGGGGAGTTCCTCCAAGCATGTCTGGCCCTGGTTTTAATGCTGCCGGATCAATGGGAAGAGGAAATCCACCTGATAAAACTCCTGGGGGTTGGGTTCCTCCTAAAAGTAGTGGGCCTCCTGGTAAAGCTCCTTCTAGAGGAGAGCAGAATGACTACTCTCAAAATTTTGTTGACACTGGTATGCGACCCCAGAATTTCATCAGAGAGCTAGAGCTTACAAATGTTGTTGAAGATTACCCCAAGCTTAGGGAGCTTATCCAGAAAAAGGATGAGATTGTGGCTAAGTCTGCATCTCCTCCCATGTATTATAGGTGCGACCTAAAAGAGTTTGAGCTGTCCCCAGAGTTCTTTGGAACCAAGTTTGACGTTATTCTCGTGGACCCCCCATGGGAGGAATATGTTCATCGTGCTCCTGGTGTTGCTGACCATATGGAGTACTGGACATTCGAAGAAATAATGAATCTTAAAATTGAGGTGATCTTTTTGCACATTACGTTTTTTTTTTTTTTTCAATTTTGTATTTAAGCTATTTATTTGAGCTTCTTCTGCATGTGCATTTATAAAAGAACTTGCTAATAAGTATTTATAATCACTTCCTGTCGCAGACTGGTATGATTTCATAACATCTTCATTGTCACACCGACAAAACTAAATTGGAAGATTATAATGTGACTGGAATTAACCTCTTATTACCATGAAATGACATTATAGACAGTTTGCTTTAATTGACTTAATTTCCTTCCACTTTTGGTTCAGGCATCTAAACTTTATGTCCTTTGTGTTTACAGGCAATAGCAGACACACCTTCTTTTATCTTCCTTTGGGTTGGGGATGGTGTGGGCCTTGAGCAGGGCCGTCAATGTTTAAAGAAGGTACATATCCAGGCCTTCAAAATTTATATGTAGATATTCAGAGTAGCCTTTTCTTTTTGGCTGTAATTTATATGATAGGAATGTTTTGTGTTCCTGATGTTTGTCATTCTTTTTGTGGTGCTATAGTGGGGATTTCGTAGGTGTGAGGATATTTGTTGGGTGAAGACAAACAAAACTACTGCAACACCAGGGTTGCGTCATGATTCACATACTTTATTTCAGCACTCAAAGGTCAGTTTGATTTTTTATCCTTCCAAGTTTTGAATGTCTACAGCCTATTTTTCTGCCTCACCTCCTTCCTATTTCATTCAATGCCTTGCTGATGTGTGGACTATTTTCCTAAATTTTTTGTTGTATTGTCATTATGGTAAAGGAGCACTGCTTGATGGGCATAAAAGGAACTGTTCGTCGCAGCACTGATGGTCACATTATCCATGCCAACATTGATACTGATGTTATAATTGCTGAGGAACCTCCTTATGGTCGGTATCATCATTACTGTTCTTGTGATGTTCTCTTTTTCGATACTCTATTCCTTTTGGGCAACTTTTATAGATTTGAATGGGCTGAGTTTCCATGATTATCTTGTTTCCATTTTTTTTTTTTTTTTGACAAGCCATTGTACACAACCTGTGTACTTGAGCCACGCATGATACCTGTACCTTCTCTTATATGCTTCTCTCTTTTTTATTTTACTTGGTTTTATGTTTTATAAAATCTTCGATTACTTATAGAAGAAATTAATATTTTTTTGTGAAATATTGTAGACATTATTGTTAATTGTGGCGTCTCATTTGCCCTCATGTTTTCGTTTTTAGGTATAATGTGGGTCTGTGCAAATGCTTTTACTCTTTTGTATTGTTTTCTAGAATTTTTTTTTTCTCGTGAGTCGTGAATGTCTTGAACTGAGACAAAGTTTTTGTGGGTTTAATCTTTTCGTAAGTTTAATAATTAATATTTTTGGCATGTGTTTGTTGACTGAAATTGCAACATAATGACTTGTATGGCAAAATTTTGTTTTACCCAGGGAATCTATATCAAGGCCTTCTACCTTTAGTTTACAGTTTTGAGTGATGGAGTGAGCTCTAATGATATAAGGTGTATGCCTATGGAATTGCAGGTTCAACTCTTAAGCCGGAAGACATGTATAGAATTATTGAGCATTTTGCACTTGGCCGCAGGAGACTTGAGCTCTTCGGTGAAGACCACAATATTCGGTCTGGTTGGCTGACAGTTGGAAAGGGACTATCCTCATCTAATTTTAATGCTGAGGTATATTTCTCAATGATAATTTCATTGAAAACAAAACCACTATAGTTCAATTTATTTTTGTTGAACTGAACATTTATGTAGGCTTTCATTTTTGGAGTGGAAATATAGATTTGGGAGATTAACATGATAGTTTTAGTACTTCTGCCATACTATGGGATGGGAGCGTTAGTGATTTTCACTTTGTTCAATTAGAAGAATTGATGTTTTTGTCTGTCGTTTTTTCAATTATTATTACAATGGAAATAATTTTCTTGAGATGGAAAAACTGAGGGCTGGTAGAAGCATGATTAATGACCTCGGTCTTAAGAGTGTCTTTGTTTTAGGGCTAGTTTGGAAAGTGAGATGATATGCGAATTCTGTGAATATTAGTAAAATGGTTTGAGTTAAGATGTTTTATTAGGTTTTGGAAAATGAGAGAAAAAGTTGGAAGTTAAAATATTGTTAGAATATAATTTTTTAATATAATTTTTGTTTTGAAATTTGAAAAAGTAGTATTGTTTTTTATGTTTTGTTTGAAAGTTTGAGAAAGTTGTAATGATTAGATAAAAAAGTTGAAGATTTGAAAGTGAAAAGTATTTGTGTTTGAGTGATGTTTGGGAAGGAAATGATGAGAAGTTTTGAGACGAGATGAGATGAGATGAGATCATCTCACTTCATCTAGCATAAACAAGCCCTTAGAGTTCATGCTGAAAAAAATTATTTTGCAAGCCAGCTTTTTAACATAATAAGCACACTACTGATGCAGAAGCATACCACATCATCTAGCATTAAAATGTATTTGTGTTTTGACTTCTTTTTTTTTATATCGCTATAATAGTTCTTACAGTAATTGGTGTGTTTACACACCAGCTTATAAGTAGCAGAACTTGTTCCATATTTCTTTTAACATGAGAAAAATGATGTCTTGGATTATGTTTTGGATTGTAGTTTACTCCAAGAACTATTGGACTTATTAATTTCTTAAAAGTATTTCAGGAAGCAAAGACCTTTTAAGGGAAAGTGACAACATCTATATTGTCGGGTTAGGTTTGGATAGTGAGTTGAGATGAGATGAGTTAAGATGAAAGTTGAAAATTGAAAATTGAATAAAATATTGTTAGAATATTATTTTTTAATATTATTGTTTTGAGATTTGAAAAAGTTGAATTGTTTATTGTATTTATGTGGGAATTTGTAAAAGTTGTAATGATGAGATGAGATGGGTTGAGATTAATTCTCAATCCAAACCGAGCCTAAAGCTATTTCCCTTTGACCTATTCTGGAAAAAGTTGAAGATAATCTCAAGAAAAAGAAACAGAAACTTCGATGACATAAATGCTTTATTGACCAAAAATTTTTCGCCCACCGCTCTGGGGTGGTTCTCCCCCAGAATATTATTTGGCCGAGCTGCCATCTAGGTCAGTGGTCTTTGAATTAAACAGCATCTCCTTCCATTATAAAGGAGGGGTAGACGGTGAAGTCGTGGGTTTTATCCCATATAGAATTTAACTTGGGTTTATGTATTAAAAATAAATACTAGATTTTCACATGCACCAAGTTTTAGCTGCCACGCCTTAAATAGAATCATCTTACACAAAATTACTTGAGCATGCAGCACAACTCAAATTTCAGGATCTGACATGGTTTCCACTTTTCCATGCAACCTGCTCGATCTGCCTTAATAGTCGAATTATATCGTGCAAAAATAACCTACCAAAATGTCTTTTGTTAGAGATCACTGAGTTATTTTTTGATGAGTGAAACAAACGAAGTGTTAGACCTAATCCTTTGTCCATGCTTGTTTCTCTGAGTGCTATTGATATTTGTTTTTCCTAAACTCTATGCTGAGTTTGGTTGCATTCAGGCATATGTCAGGAACTTTGGTGACAAAGATGGGAAAGTTTGGCAAGGAGGTGGAGGACGAAATCCACCCCCAGAGGCACCTCATCTTGTCATGACAACCCCCGAAATAGAGTCTCTTCGGCCTAAGTCACCAATGAAGAACCAGCAGCAACTTCAACAGCAACAATCAACATCTATTTCTCTGACAACAGCCAATTCCTCCAATAGAAGGCCTGCTGGAAACTCACCTTCCACTCCAGGTGCTCTTGGTCTAAACCAAGAAGCTTCCAGTTCGAACCCTTCAACTCCAGTTCCGTGGGCCTCACCAATGGAGGGCTTCAGAGGACGAGACGGCAGCATTATGCCCCCAGATGATAAGGTTTTTGATATGTATGGGTATGGCGGGCAGGCAAACCAAGACTATCAGGATTTTGAGTCTCACAGACAAATGAATCTGTTGTAACATAATACTCGGCATAGTGCACTGATGCAGCCTGTAATTTTTGTTTTTCAGCCCTAAGTATTATGGAAAGAAAATTCCACATGTTCAGTGAGCGCATGCTAATTTGATTTAGGTATCGTAATATCTGCTGCTGGTTTGAATGCGTGGTGTGTGATTGTCTACACTGTTGGCAACTTTTATTTGTTTTAAATCAGCGAGAAAGTCGGTGTTTGGGTTTGAAAATCGTGAGTGTGCAAGCGTTGCGCCGTCATAAAATATATATGATGAATGTATAAAAAAATACATATGTTTTTATAATATATGTACAATTTCGAAGTGGAGGGCAAAGCTAGAGTCAAAGCAAAGTTAGAGTTGGAGTCGGTTTGACTCCACCTCCGACTCCGATATTTTGGGGGGAAAAAATTCTGATTCCAACTCCGACTTGTTGGAGCCGGAGCGGAGCCGATGACGGAGTTGGATTTTCAGATTTTTTTCTCAACCCTATATGTTAGTTCAACTCATTTATATGAAATAGGTTCAAATGAGTTATATTGTGTTAATTTATTTATAATTAATTATTAAACGAGTCAAAATGGATGACATGACACGACCCATTACTTAAATAAATCGGATTAGAGTTTAACACGTTTAGCTTAACAGATCGAGTTAGAATTTACCTATGTAATAAAATGCCCTCGACTTGACACGACATGAGCAAGACTCGCAAACACGAATTATCACCCTTGTTGTTGAAATTTATATATGTGAAAACCTGAAAACTAAATCGTTGGATTGAGCAATCAACTTTCGATTCTACCGATCATTTTATTAATGACCATCATTTCATTATTTATTTGATCTGTTAATTATTTGATGTCGTATTAAAAAAGAATTATAGTTAATGATGTCGTATTAAAAAATTGATAGTTAATTATTCTACCAAAGTAACAACGTCAGTGCCTACTGAATACAATACACCACTCATTGTGAAATTCAATTTTTAAGAAAGTAAATAAAAATATTTATGTTAGCAGGTTTGTTTTTATTAAGTGAAAAATCGATATTGGGCTGACTTCGGGTTAGAAGGTACAGTTGTAAGAACCCAGTCAACGCAACAATTCCAAAGATTTTTTAACGCAAATAATTGGGTTTTGGACCCACCCAGGACCATGGGCCTGTGCTGTTAGGTCCATTGAATTAGAATAGGTGCAAGTAACATATGCGATGGGTTTCGTGATAATAATGGGTGCGGAGGATGTGCCTGTGATGATAGAGTCTTCCATGCGACTTGTGAACCTAGCATTTTTCAGTGGGTGCCAATGCCAACAAGCGCAAGCAATATAAATGAGGGTCTTTAAAGCAATTTGAGTAGTTGAACTCAGTTTTTTTTTTTCCTTGTATATATATATATATTAATAAATTCTAAATCAACCCTCCCCATCTGCATGATAAAACTGAAACATGTGGTGTGCTGGTTTTGCTTTTGCCTTGTAGGACCATAGCCACACTAAGCCACCCCATAACAGGCTCACCTTGTGAAATATCCAGCAGTTGCACCACCCTGCATGTGGAGCCAACAATTTTAAAAGTTGTCTTTCTTTTTCGTATATATCTACTATATAGATAAGTGCGAATATGATAAGAACAGAATTTTCGTCTAACAATTTTTTTTCTATTTTGCCCCTTCTTCTATTTCCAAATTTTCGTTTTGTCCCTGGTCTTCTTTCCATTTTGCCCCTGCTTCTATTCCCAAATTTCTGTTTTGCCACTGGTTTTCTTTCCATTTTGCTCCTGCTTCTATTCTCAAATTTCTGTTTTGCCCATGGTCTTCTCCCACTCACGAGCCCTCCTCCCTTCTTCCCCGTAAGTTTCTTCGTCCCCTCCAATGCGCCGCCACATGCCGGCATGGCCAACACCACCCCGCCAATTATCTTCCTCTCCGGCCGAAGTCCCTCCCCTTCCAATCTCAATCCCTCTCATGCCGCCTTTAACCGCCACGAGGGAATCTAAGCCGTAGCCCTTTTTCGTTGCAACGCTGTCTTCGCATCGCCGTTGGCCACCATCTCTTCACCACACCATCATTGGCCCTCCAACCACCTAAACTACCCAACTTCAGCTCCGATTCGCCACCGTTGAAGCCCCTCTAGCTCATTTTTCGATTTGGGTATTTTGGCCTCCAACCGCCGCCCACGCCGCCACCTGCCGCCAACCACCACCACCATTTACTTCACCAACACCTCTATGTCATTCTCTAGTCATCCCAAGTCTTAGTTTGTTCCTATTCAAAACTTGGCCTTTTGAGACCCACGGCCATAGTTCAAAATACACTGTTACGTTGTTGTGCCGCCACCTCTTGCACCTCCTTAATCATTCGAAAATTATATTTCACCACTGTAAGTAATTTTTTAAAGAATTTTGTGAGATTTAAATATATTTTGGCACTAACAAATTTTCTGCAGTCTGGTTGGTTGTGCCGGACTTTGAATCCGATGAGTATGGGGGTAGGTTGGATGTGAGAATATGTTGTTTATTTAATTGAATTATGCTTGCATGCATTTATGTTGTGTTTGGCATCATGGCATTTATTGCATCATTTCATGCATGCTCATGTGTCGTGAATGAAAATTAGATTTTCATGTGAGAGATGATTTTTGGGTATGTTTGAAATGAATGGATTGAAAGGAATACGAGAAATGAAAAAGAACTGTAGTGATGGTGGTAAGCAGGGACGGTAGTAGATTCCCGCCTGTGATTCCCGCCTACGGTGCACGCATTAGGGATGGTGGTAAGCAGGGATGGTGGTAAGTCCTGCCTATGATTGCTGCCTACAGTATAAGTGGTAGGGATGGTAGTAAGTAGGGATGGTGGTAAGTTCCGCCTTTGATTCCCGCCTACAGTGTTAGCGGTATGAATGGTGGTAAGCAGTGATGGTGGTAATCCTGCCTGCGATTCCCGCCTACAGTAATTGATAAATGAATATGTTAGGCTATTTTCTAAGAAAATGACGATTTGTAGTTTAATGGATACGAGCACCATTTTTCTGGAAAAATGGTCAGTTTATGCTTGGGTCGTTTTCTGGAAAAATGACAAATGGCATTTAATGGCATGTTTTGGGTTTAATTTTTTGGATCAAATAAATTAATGAATATTAAATAATATTCTTAAAATAATAAAATCATTTAAATAAATTAATTTTTTAAAACTATATTATTTTCAGAACTCCAAAATATAAAAAGGTTTACTTGAAAATTAGTATTTGTTCAATAACACTACAAATATCTTATTTAAAATGATTTTGGTAAAATATTTAGAAGATTTTAGAATACTTGACTCAATTTAAAAATCATCGGCTAGATTTAAAATAAAGATATTAGATTTAAAATGATTTTTTTTAAAGAAATGTTATTCATCATCTCCACATCACACACCAATATGTGATTTTTTATTTTTCTTCTTGATGTGTAAACACACATATTTAAACATCAATAAATATATATATATATATATATGTTTAAATTGAATGGTTAAAACGAGAAATTACATGTTACTGTATAGTATAGGAAATGATGAGCTGATTTTTTTTTTCTATAATTCATTATTTCTACTTTTTAATAATTTCTTTATTTAGAAAACAAAAAATTATGTAAAATTAAACTGGACACACGTGCACGGCACGTTGTCCTTTCCTAGTAAGTATATATATGTGTGTGTGTGTGTGTGTGTATGTGTATGCAATTTCTTCTTCTTCTTCCTACACACGTGCAGGTATTGTTGATGTCGTGTTTCGCAACCTAGACAACTCCACATAACTAGACTCAATCTAGTTCCTGTTTCAAATAGAGAATTGAGCGCAGCTGTAGGAGAGGGTATTTATACCTGGCGGGGTTGGTCCATGAGGTATCTTGGGTGTGCAGTTTCGTATGAGGGTCGGGTGTCCCGGCCACTTCCTTGACGCGATACAAACTTGCCAGACTTGGTTGTGGCTGTCACTGACATCCTAGGAGGCATGTCGTGGCATGCCGAGCCCCATGATGCATTAAATGCAGAGTGGTCCCTGTCGTGGCGTGCTCACCTCCGTCTCATTAATGCGGTGTGGCCATGTCAGGTGAACCCACCATCAGTACTCGAGTGTAGGGGGCTTCGTCTGTGCTACCTTCAGTGCCTGGGTGTCAGTGTCCCTCCTGACACCTTGATTTGATCCTAACACTTGGATTGTGGGTGGTCAGGAGTAGTCTACACTCCTGACCGGTCCCCACACGAAGCACATCTTCCCCCCTTTCCTGTTATTTTTGGGCCAGTCTGGCCCAAGCCCCTAGGCGACCTAAGCCTTCGGCCTAGTCCAGACCTTTGAGATTACTCCCCTCACAAGAATATATATAATACTAATTGTAATAACAAATTAAGTAATTTGTGAAAGATGAAAAGGTTGAAAGATAGTTTTAAGTATGGCAATATAAAAAGATGCGATATTATGGGAGATGATTCACTTTTGTACCAAATACCAGTTTTGAGTAATCAGCGATATTATATATATATATATATATATATAAAAGCTGTCGATTTCATGTATAAAAGATGCGACTCCTGCTAAGGGAAGGAATTGTTTGTTGACGGCATCCAAACATGTACCTAGAATTATAAAAGTGAATCATCATAATAATCCTTAAAGCTATTATTATAAGTCCAAAATCTAATGAAAGTAACACAAAAAAAAGGTTAAAAAGCTAGCAAAGAAAAATGAGTGACACATTCATGAGAGGTTAAAAGGTAGGAGAAGCTCGTAACAAAAAAAAAAGTTGGTAGAGAGAGAGAGAGAGAGAGGTAGGAAATCATCATTATCAGAAAAGAAAAAAGGGATAAGGGGATAATGGTTGAGAGGAAAGGCATTGGGGGGCAAGCAAATACGTTGATTTAGAGGGAAAGGAAAAGGAGGAGGAAGGTCACCATCTCACGCAGTGCACGAGGGGCACTCACTTTTGCACAAAAACCCAACAAAGTTAAAACAACTGGATCCTCACACACACGTGCACATCTATCACCAAATGAAAAGAAAACTTCAAAAAACAAATGAATATTCATGCATTTGGACAGAAACACCTACGTACAACCATCTAACACTCATGCTAACTGCTGATATTTGGTTTGGTAGAAATTGGTTTTTACCATAAAAAGAAAAGAAAAGAAAAGAAAAGAAAATCAATATTTTTTTTAATGAAATCAACGTTGGGTTAGCAATGCATGGAATTGAATGGAGAGCCACAGCCACAGCCACCCGCAATTCACCAATTGAATTCCATTCATAAATATTTGGTCACGAGAGTCGTGCGTTTTTGTATGAATGAATGCTCATAATAACTTAACGGACACATCATCATCAATTAATTAATTATGACTTGACAATAATATCGTTCGCCACACGAGGATTCCCCCTCCAGACTCCAACAACAACTCAAATTTATTTATTAAGAGCTCACACGCATTCAATTCTATGTTGGTGTCATATATGGCAAATTTCGGATTAATGGCTCATGCGCACTTCTGTCAATCCATCTGGTATTACTACGGACAAACGTCAATATCACCTTTGAACAATAAAATTATATATGTACTATTCATTTTTATAATCTTTTACAATTACATCTTAAATAAGAGGTATATTAATTGATAAAATAAATTATCATAAATATCTTTATTTTAATGCATGATTATAAAATAATTGTAAAATATGATTGGATATGTATCAATAACTCCTGGTATTATTAATAGTTAAACAATCTTTGGTCCTTACTTCATGTCTCGCCTGCAAAATACGTATATATATATTTAAAATAAGCAAACACGCATGAGAATGAGATGCATTAAAAATAATCAAAGTGAAACTAATTTGATGGACTTAATATATGTATTAAAAAAATATTAAAATTAATAATACTGGAGAGAATGATCATGACTAATCGAATATGAGTTTGATTTTAAATAGATTAGCTCACATGTAAAAAATTGTATCTTTAATAAAAATTCATTTTTAAAGCTCTCTTAAAAATCGAATAGTAATCAAAGTAACTAAAATCGTTTTCAAAATAAATATTTATAAAAAGAAAAATAGATATATATTTGTTATTGGGTAATATCAATTATATGTAGAACAAGAAGTGATAATAACTGTATTAAATGGAAGATATAAGATAAACAATAATAATAATGGTGATGAATTGATATAATATGCTCATCTAGGGGCCGGGGGAAAACAAAACAGCAATAATTTCGGGTGGGTCCCCCTCAATTATCCTCCCATGCTGTCGTGGTCAGGATTTAGCTCAAATTTGGAGGAAATCCATTCACACATATTAGTTTTTATTTAATATATAGGAAGAGTTTGCTGATTTTTCAAAAAAAAAAAAACAAAATAGTTTAGAAATACCTTTGATGGTGTCTCTGTAGTTACTTGGAGATCATCAAAATCCATATTCCATCTTCTCTAATCTCTCCGAAACTGGATATTCAATCATTTTCGGCCGCCTCGCAGGCTCGAGCAGCCGGAAAATCCATTCACCGTTGAAATCAGGCCTTCTCTTCTCTTCTCTCTCTCGATTGAAATAAAACAATAGTAATAAAGTTTGCTCCGGATCGAAACGAAACCAGAAGGATGAGAAGCGCAAATAGTAACAGCGTGGAGACCATAAACGCTGCAGCCACTGCCATCGTCTCCGCAGAGACCCGTGTCCAGCCTACCACTGTTACTGTAAGAGTGTGTGCGCGCGCGCATGTTTTGGCTTTTTATATGATTGTTTTCTCCATTAATTCTGGTCTGTGTTTGGGAGCTGAGAAAATGGAAAAAAAAGGAGCGGGTGCTACATGGGATGCTGTTCTGGTTTTCAGCGAGAACCTGTTCTCTGTTAAATGATTGGTTTTGCTAAAATCGTTCAATTGTTTATTTTTTCGTTTGTTCAGTCATTTTTTTTACTCTGTTTAGCTGCTGCAAAAATGCGGAAAGAGAAAGAAAATTACTTTTTTTTTTTTTTTTCTAATGCCGGTTGGGGGGATTCATTTCGCTTACTTCCATTTCATGTTTCTTAAGTTCTGAATGGTACGTTCGATTTCTTTTGTAGATTTTAAATTTCGCAAATCTCATTTGGTTTTCGTTTTCTTTTTCTTCTTCTTCTTCTTCTTCTCCTCCTCCTCCTCCTCCTCTTCTCTCTCTCTCGGCAAGCTGGATTTGGGGTATAGGAAGTCGATCCCGAAAATCTCATGAGAGAGGCGCAGTGCGCTTTTGGCTAGATATCTCAATTATCATATGGTGCTCGGAGAAATACGATTTAGGCATATTTTCTGCTTTTTCTCGTTTGTATTTTGGCGGCTAATCATTAGTATATTCGTCAATTTATTTTTGTGCTGCGTTTGGCTGCTGAGAAACCGAGGGAAAGGGCGAAAACGGAAGAATATATAAGAGCTATAATATTTATAAAAATAATCCTAGTAAACATATTTGGCTCAATTTAGTTGGTTTCTTTCTTTTCTCATCAACTATATTTTCATCTTGTGTAACTTGTTAGCGTCCCTCCTGTTGTAGAAATTGGCTGGGTCTATCCTTGACACCACCTGTTCTGTTCATTCTGTGGATTAGAGTACGCATTCCTTTGATCTCTACTTTTTTCAGTTGCCATAATCATGAAAACAATAATGCTGTGTAATGGAGGTAATATCGCTATCCTTTTAAGACGCATAGTTCAGACGGCTTTAGAAAAGTAAGACTGCTTTAGAAAAGTAATACTTGTGTTCAAGGATCCTTTAAAAGGACTTAGAACAGAAACCTGTGTAGTGCTTTTTCTTCTCTCTCCGGCTTCTCTATTGTGCCCCCCCGTCTGTATTTTTTTTTTTAAAGGAAAAGTGACTTTGATAGCCATTAGAATTAGCCAAATTCACAGAGAAAAAGAAGAAGAAAAAAAGAAGAAGCCAAATTCACACATTATATTCTAAAATTAGAAGAGATAATCAAAATATATAAATTTTAGACAGAAATTTCTTTTCTTTCTCAATTTTAATGTTGTCTGTAGTCAACTTTGCACAAAATCAGGTTGCATCTGTAGTTTTGAAAGAGCATTCTAACTCGTCTTTGGCAAATGGCAGGACCTTGGAAGCTGGCAATTGGCATAGATCTTGTCTAACATTTCTATATGTTAAGTGGCATTAATAACCTATAAAAAAAGTGGCATTAATTGTTCTTTCAAGTTACAGTGATAAATTCCTTGCTTGCTTACATATGTATTGGATGGTGATTTTGGCTTGATTAAGTGGCCAAGTGCTGAAGTTGATTTACAGTTAGTATAGGATGTCCAACTCTGGTGATGATGAGGGCTGTACCTGTGCTTTTATTGTAGTGAGTGTTGCTGCTGATGCATCAACTACCTGTGTTGTTTTAATCCGTCAACGTTCCAAAGCGTGTAACAGGTTGTGTGTGTATTTGTGTGGTCTGTGATTAAGTTCACTAATTCTTGCTGGATTTCCCCTCTTTTGCTCTCTGACTATTGGGTACTAAATGTTTGTGGATCTTACAAGCTAGATAAGAAACCAAATCATGATTCCTTTCAAACTCCAAGTCATTCACAATTATTTTTATTATTATTGTTTTTCATAACTATTATTATTAGTAATATTATTTTTCATTTGAATACAGAAAAGAAGATGGGGAAGCTGCTGGAACTTGAACTGTTGCTTTGGATCTCATAAAAATAGCAAGCGGATTAGCCATGCTGTCCTTGTTCCAGAGCCAGTGGTACCAGGGGTTGCAGCCCCTGCTAATGAAAACCCCGCACCCTCAACTGCCGTTGTACTACCCTTCATTGCCCCACCCTCTTCTCCTGCATCCTTCCTACAATCTGATCCTCCATCTGCTACTCAATCACCAGCTGGATTACTGCCCCTCACTTCTCTTTCTGTCAATACTTATTCACCAGGTGGACCTGCATCCTCTTTTGCCATAGGTCCATATGCATATGAGACACAGTCAGTCTCACCCCCTGTATTTTCTACCTTTACCACTGAACCATCCACTGCTCCTTTCACTCCCCCTCCTGAATCCATGCACTTGACAACACCTTCATCCCCTGAAGTGCCATTTGCTCAACTGCTTACTTCATCGCTTGACCGCACTCGTAGAAACAGTGGAACCAATCTGAAGTTTGCATTATCCCATTATGAATTCCAGCCTTATCAACAGTACCCAGGAAGTCCAGGTGGCCACCTCATATCACCTGGATCAGTGATCTCAAATTCTGGAACCTCAACTCCTTTTCCTGATAGACGCACTATACTGGAGTTCCGCATGGGGGAGGCTCCCAAAATCTTGGGTTTTGAATATTTTTCAACTCGCAAATGGGGTTCAAGGCTTGGTTCTGGATCTTTGACCCCAGACGGCGTGGGGCTTGGTTCAATGCTAGGTTCAGGATCCTTGACTCCGAATGGTATGGGGTTGGGTTCAAGGTTAAATTCTGGATCTTTGACCCCAGAGGGCGCCGGGCAGGGCTCAAGGTTGGGTTCTGGATCTTTGACGCCTGATGCTATGGGCCTTGCTTCTCGAGAGAATTGCGTTTTGGAGAACCAAATATCTGAAATGGCGTCCCTCATCAATTCAGGGAATGGATGTCAAAATAATGGAACTGTAATGAATCACAGAGTATCATTTGAGTTGACTGGAGAAGATGTTGCACGCTGTCTTGCTAATAAACCAGTGGCATTTATTAGAAACATATCAGAAGCTTCACGGGATATAGTGGCAGAAGCCCCAACTGATAGAGAAGGGATAATAACGGACACCAAAAATTGCTTTGAGTTGTCTATTGGAGAAACATCCAATGAAATGCCTGAAAAAGGTTCTGAGGAAGGGGAGGAGCAGAGCTATAGGAAGCATCGTTCTATTTCTCTTGGCTCGACCAAAGAGTTTAATTTTGACAACTCAAAAAGGGAAGTGTCTGATAAGCCCGCTATTGGCTCTGAGTGGTGGGCAAATGAAAAGGTAAGGGAGAAGGAAGCCAGGCCTGGCAACAACTTGGCTTTCTTCCCAATGCTGCAACCAGGGGTCATCTGACATTCAACCTTGGCAACATGGTTTAAACTCCACAACTTCTGAGGTAGATCACGTTGGATGCTAAAATCTGTACTTTTCACCCGATGTATATCCGATGGTATTAGTATGTGGAAGACGAGCCTGGCAAGTTAGGGAGAAAAGGATTGACATAGGGTTTCAAGGCAGAGTTGAGATAACTGTTTTCAAATCCCTTACGACTCTAAAGTCTAAAGACAAGGGAGAAACTGAACAGTTTGTTGGGATCATTGTTGTGGGTACACTAATAGATCATTCTTTTCGGTACTTCATTGCTGATGTATACAAGAAATATCATTCACGTATAGGTATTATGTTGTGGGTTACTGTTTCTAGTCGTATGTAATAATAAGAAAGGTCAGTTTTCCAGATTTGAGGACCTGCTGTGAGTCTGTGACTGTGAAAATTTTATTTCATCATTATAATTTTTTTAAAATTTTCATATAAAATATAATAAATAATTTAATTTTTTTAAATTATAAAATAATAATATTAAAAATTAATATTTTAACAATATTTTATTTAATATTTAATTTTCATCTCAACTAATTACCTAAATGAGGCTTCAGTTGATGATGTATTGGATGGGTGTGGTTGCAATCCTTTTCTTCGATTCACTCCGACTCTTTTCTCGATTAATTTAGCTTTTGTCATGTCTTGGACAGAAAAAGAAAGCGAAGAAAACAAAAAAATAAAAAATACGTTTTTCATATTAGCGACGTGACAGAACGGTAATGAATTCCAAATTAAAGGAAGGGCTAACTTGGAATGCTCAGCTCTAATGCTAGGCTGAATGGCAGGGCCTTTCAAGTTGTTGGCTTCCGAGTATGCTGTATTGTGTTCAATGCTGAGAAAGTTAACGAAAAGACAATAAAATGGGTTTTTCCTGTGTAACTTAGCTGGGTTATTACTGTTACGTTTTCTGCGCACTGGCGCATTCAATGGTAAAGTTTCAGATTCAAGATTTTGTTCACTTTGTGTTGCAGACTGGTAAACGATAACAGATATCATCAGTCATCTGCATTGCCATTCCATTTGACCACATGAATTGAAATGGTATGTAACATGAATTAACCTCTTGTACCATGAAATGGCCTTACACACACATATAGACAGTTTGCTTTGCCTTTAAATCACTTTGTTTTCTTTCAATTATGGCTCTGGTATGTAAACTTTATGTTCTTTTGTGTTGATCACAGGCAGTAGCAGACACACGGCCAACTAAATCAATCATATGTAATGATAAAAAAGGAGTTCATGTGGTGGAAATAGAAACTTCCATCATCATATATAACCCTGATTCGAATAGCTACTCAACAAATCAAGTTACTGAAAATTAATAATTAAATTATAATTCGTCACCTTTAAAAAAAAAAACAAATTCGTGTTTAACTATGGGTTCGTTGAAACCTCTTAGTTGTTGTATCTTGGTGCACTACCACTGACCTCTTAATTTTTTTATTATTTATTATTATTATTATTATTGCCTTTCTTTAATCGCTGAGTAATACATCGGCATTAATTAGCAGTGAAATACGTTGCCTACCTACACGTGCATGTTTTCGCGACGAGATGGTAAGAACCCAAGGATCAATGCAAATTGGCCAAAGAAACGTGATAAGAAAGTTGAAGGTGTACATGACACGTGTAAGGTGATAGTGGAGTATGGTTAAATTTGAGGACCCCACAGGTGTCCTACATAGCCCTATACATCTCCCCTAGTTTTGTTTTAGTATCGGTTTTTTTTTTTCTTGTTTTCTCATACGCATCAACAAATCTTGAGCTTGTCTCTCAGTCACGTTGGGTGCGTTCTTTTTTCACTGTTCAGATTTTGATTTCCGATTTCTAGGATCTGTTAATGCCTAAAATTGAAAAAAAGGCTGAAGGGGAAGATAGAATTATTCCTGACCCATGATCACATGGTAATCAGGTTTCGATAAGGAGCTCTTCACGTTTATTTATAAAATAATAATAAATAACCAAATAAAGAGAGATACAAATTTATGTAGTTCGGCATAAAAACCTACGTCCACAGATTGTTTGGAGGAAAAATTTACTATAATGAGTGATTTTACATTCTCTCATGGCCTCACATTTCTCACAGCACAATAAAAAAATTTAGGGTTTCAGGAGGTTGAAGACGATGCCTCCCTTGAGAGAGATCTGGTGGAGTCGCTATGTGTGGTAGAGTTTTGTACGTAGAGAGTTTGTAGAGAGTCACCTTCCTCTATAGAGATCGCCTCCTTTTATAAAGATCTATGATTCTATTTTCTTCATTTGAGTAATTGAATCCAACTTGCATTGTGAATCATTTTCCTTTTAAGAATTTAAGCCAACTACTTTTAGTTTATCTTTTCCTTGCCTTATCTATTTCATGTCTTATCTTTTGATTTTATTTATTCTCTTATTATTAGTAATAGTTTTCAATGAGTTTGACCTAGTCAATTTAGTCCCTAACAGATGCCCGCAATTCTTAAGGTTGACTTGTTTATCAAAAGGCCTTAAGAATCTTCAAGTCAATGGTAATAGAGGTAACTTGTAAAAAACTGCAGAAAAAACAATTATGTGAAGTTTGTTTGCAATAATGTTTGCGTGATAATTAAGTGTACAGATGATTGTATGTGACTGTTTATCGTTAGCAAAGTGTAGATAATTCCATGTTCGGTGATCGTTTTTGGTTTTTGGTGGCATCAGTGGATTTTGCCCCGTGTTGCGATTTTATGTTAGTGCTTTTCCGTTTTGATGTAGATGTAAGAGTTTGCTTGACCCACGCTTAAGTGAGAGGTTGTTGCCGAGCCTGTCGACTCATTCTCAAAGGAAACCCGCACAAGGCGGGTATAAAGCCCAGAGGCTCGTTTCCAAACATAACCCGCTGGCAGCAGTTGTAGTGAATGGAGACACTCAGCTTGTACTTGGCGGGAGGATGTCTCGACCGCGTAACTCTAGCGATATGAGTGTAGTGGGAGGATGCCTGGACCGCATAACTCCGGTGATGAGAGTGTAGTGGGAGGATACCTCGAGCGTAACTCTAGCGATATAAGTGTAACGGGAGGATGCCTTGACTGCATAACTTTGGTGATGTGAGTGTAACGGGAGGATGCCTTGACTGCGTAACTCTGGCGATGTGAGTGTAACACGAGAACGTCTCGAATCCGTAACTCTGGCGATGAGAGTGTAGCGGGAGGATGCCTCGACCGCGTAATTCTAGCCATATGAGTGTAGCGGGAGAATGTCTTGACCGCGTAACTCTAGCGATGAGTGTCTAGCGGGAGGATGTCTCGACCATGAGTGTGTAGCGAAAGGATGCCTAGACCATGAGTGTGTAGCGGGAGGATGCCTCAACCGCATAACTCTGAAGATGAGTGTGTAGCGGGAAGATGCCTCAACTGCGTAACTCTGGCGATGTGAGTGTAGCGGGAGGATGCCTCGACCGCACTGATGTTAAAGTTAAGCTCAACTGCTTTGTTGTAGTGGGAGACAAAATGCAACCGCACTCTGTGGCGAGAGTTAGAGCTCGATCGTACCAAAATAAAAGCCAAACAGATTAGATTAAATAATTTAAATCACAAGTTGAGATTCGCAAACCTGAGCCAACTCGCTTGAGTGTGGTGAAAGCTGGTGACACATGGGCGATGCCTGTTGGCAACCATATTTTGGCAACAATGAGGACATGGGATGCCCGCGATAACGAATGGTCAGTTCTAATGACAACAAATTAAGATGGCGAGCAATGCTTGAGAGGGACTTCGCAGTCAATGCTCAGTGCCACGTAGGTGATTCCCAGCGAGGTATATACTCGAGGCATACGACCACTAGGTTTTCCGTGGAAACTCGAGGATCATTGTGGGGAAAATCTTCCAAAAATCAAATTCGTTAGTAAAAATAAAATAGTAAGTTTGAGAGAGACAAACCAGAGTAATTTGATTATTGCGTTCAACTATTCCTTGATTAAGGTTGTTTGTTGCCGAGTGATTTTTGCATAATGGGGGTTGTTCGCCCCTGAGTATTATTTTTTTACACTTATCTTTTTCTTTTTCGCCATGCATGATCGGTTGCTCGCCATGTCGGTTGCTCTCCATCTTTGCTTGCCATAATTAGTTGCCTGTCATGGAATGGTTGTCCACCTGTTTGTTGCCTGCCATGCTCCATCAGATAATAAATCTCTCATCTGAAATCTTTATTGCCAAGGTTGTTTGCTCGTCATGGAGCTAGTGGTTTGTCTATGTACATGTCTATATGTGTGTTGTTGCTCGCCACCTTTGTTTGCCACATTCAGTTGTGTGGTCTATCCGTGTGTTTTTGCTCACCTCCTCTTGGTTGACCGCCACCTGGGTTACTTGAGGTTGTTTCCATGGGCGATGAATCATCCAGGATGTACAAGGTTAGTGAGAATGGCGATGAAGCATCCAGGATGTGCAAAGTTTCCGCGGTGTTGGTGAAGAGCTTCTCTAGCGGGTAAAGCGTCCGTGTTGCTGGCGAAAGACGTCATCGTGGTCGGGAACCACCATGCTGGCTACAACGTGCTCTTAGTGATCGCACGGTGCGCTACTGCGGCAAAGATCGGTGGTTAGGAACGTTGCTGTGGTTGGGAACCACTCCGCTGGTGGGTTAGGTGGTGGCAGGTGGCTGGACCTTCGGGGTCCACAGGAATGTGTATCCTCTGCCCGTAGTGTTGTGCCCAACCTGATCGACTTCCTGCGTCGATGAACTACCTGCCGACGACAAAAATATCAGCGGTTCTAGTGCTGGCCGGTGGTGTCCCCACCAACACATGGAAGCCTATGCGTGGGCGTTCGGCAATTGGTTTCTTCTCTGCTCGCATTGTGCACGGTGTGCACAGTGCACTGATCCCGCGAATTACCGACGAAAAGCTCCATCGTTGTCGTATCTCCTCCATGTAGGGAGGCCTTCATGCTATTGGGGGTAGCAGATGAGGTCTTGCACAATGAGAGATCAACCGAGTGTGCACCCCTTACGTACGCCATGCATGCACACGTGTGATATGCTCCTTGTTTTCTTCCTCAATTTTGTTTTACCATCCTATGCAATGCTAAGAGAATAAATAATAGGCAATAATAGAGTTGAGGATATGTCATCTGGTTTTTCGAAGACAATCTCGTGAGTCAGAGAATATCCTTCTCTCAATACAGGTGCTGAATATATCGTCAATCTCATAGACGGTGCCAATTGTTAATGCCTAAATTCGCACAACAGACCGGAAGGAAAGAATGAATTATCCCAGACCCACGACCTCATGGTGATTCGGGCTTCGCGTTCATCCATAAAATAATAATAAATAACCAAACAAAAATAGATAATGAGAGACATAGATGTACTTGGTTCGACATAAAAACATACGTCCATGAGTTGTTTGGGGGGAAAAATCCACTATGATTGATGATTTTATAATATTTCATGGCCTCACATATTTCTCAATACAATGGAAAAATCTTGAGTTTCAGGAGGTTGAAGACAATGCCTCATTTGAGAGAAATCTGGTGGAGTCGCTATGTGTGGTGAAGTTTGTACGTAGAGAGTTTGTGGAGAGTCCCCTTCCTTTGTAGAGATCTCCTCCTTTTATAGAGATTTATTTTCTTCCTTTGAGTGATTGAATCTAATTTGCCTTGAGAAGTCTTTTCCTTTTAGGAGTATGAGCCAACTGGTTTTGGTTAACTCTTCCTTGTCTTATCTATTTCCTACTTTTGCTTTATCTCTTACCTTATTATTAGTAATAGGTTTTCAATGTGTTGGACCTAGTCAATTTAGTCCCTAACAAAGACCTTGCTACACTACTTTTAAGTATAAATATATAATTTATTATGAAGTTTGTTATAATTATAAAAAACCAAAATATTAATATTTCTTATGCTAATTAACATCCCAAATTATTATATTAGTATTGTATTTAGTATATCAACAAAAAATTTGTAAATATATTTTTTCGACCGGAAAAATAGGAAATTATCTTACATGACCACTTTTATAATTAAAGCATCATTTGGAGAATAAAGAAATCCATCTATTAGCTCCCGGTACGTAGCAAGTCAAGAAAGTACTGTTCCCTCCATGGTTCTAGTGTAATTTTGGAGATGCTTGAGAAAATGAGATAAAGATAAAAATTTTGTTAATAATAGTAAAATAATTTGAATTAAGATTTAATTAAATTTTGAGAAAGGAGAGAGAAAAGTTAAATAAAAAATATTATAAAATTAAGATATTATTAGAATATAATTTTTATTTGAAAATTTGAAAAAGTTGAATTATTTTTTGTGTTTTGTTTTAGAAATTTAGAAAAGTTATAATGATTAGGTAATTGTTAATGTAAAAAATCGCACAACAAGCTAGAATGAGAGAAATAGTCATTCCCAACCTACTGAGGTTGTCCAAGACTAGATGAGGTGGTTTGGATCCCACGATGGGCGATCCTAAGCGGTGATACGGTGCCTGTACGTATATCCATAATTATGAATAGAAAATAAATACAAGAAATACAAATAGAGATGGAGATACTAGATTTACGTGGTTCGGCACAAGACCTACGTCCACATGTTGTTTGGAGGGCAAATCCACTATAATATCATTATTTTATAATCTCTCATGATCTCTTATTTATCTGTACAATGGAGGTTAGACACATTTTTTTCTGGAGAAGATTCTCTCTGTAGCTCTTGTCGTAAGGTTGAAGATGGCCTCTGTATTATTGTCCCCCCTAGCCGTATGGAAGAAGTCCTTTTTATTCTGACCCTTGTCAGTAGTAGGCAAGGAAGTAAGCTTTATCTCACTCCTCCTTGTGTGTATTACTTGCTTTCCACTCTTTTTACTTTTTCTCTCTTTTCTGTCACTTTCCTCTTCCCATCTGACATCTCTTTTCCTTGTCCCTCTCATTGTCTCTTCCCACTTGCCTCCTAATGGTGATGGGCTGGGCTTGGTTTATTTGGGCCTGGAGGATTTTACCCCCTAGCAGATGCTCATTTTTCTTAAGGTTAGCTTGCTCAACAAAAAGGTCTTGAAAATCTTCAAATTAAATTGCGATAAAGATAGCATGTAGAAAACTATAAAAAAAAAATTCAGAAGTAGGTCCCTGGTTTTCTGTTTGTTTGTGTTAGGTGATGAAGATTTTTCCAGTGTGAAGCTAGGAAGGAGATTTACTTGACCACGGAGCTCTGCTTGGGCGAGAGATGTACTTGACCACACTAGGTACAAGTGCGGACCTCAACTTGGAGTCTAGGGACCCTGCTTTGTAAGTGAGGGTCGGGTAATCAAGGGACTGTCACTGCCTATAGTTCGCAACTAGTCTAAGGACCTGACTTTGTACACAAGGGTCGGACAGTCAATGGACTGTCACCGCTCGTAGTCGTGACGAGTCTAGGGACTTGACTTTGCTGAACATTTAGGCGAGAGTTGAAGCAGTTAAGGGACTGTCATCGTCGCTATTTACTGCAAGTTAAGAGACTCAGCTTTACTAAACCTATGGGTGAGGGTCGAAGTAGTCAAGGGACTATCATCGCCGTGAGTCAAGAGACTTGGCTTTGCTAAACTCGTGGGCGAGGGTTGAAGCAGTCATGGGACTGTCATCACTACTGTTCAAGAGACTCGACTTTGATTTTTCTTGTATGAACGTTTGCCTAATAGGTTGCATGTGACTGTTTATTGTTAGAAAATACTTATATTCTCCTGATTGTTTTTGTTTTCGATGGCGTTAGCAGATTCTCGTATGGATGTTGTTTCCATTTTGGTATTGATGTTGGTGTTTCCATTTTGGTAGTAATGTTGGTGTTTCCATTTTGGTATTGATGCTAGAGTTTGCTTGTAGTAATCCCCTGGGTCCATCTCAGAAAGTTGTCGAGCCCGTTGACATGTTCTTGAAGGTAATCCATGCGAGGCGGTTTGTTGAGCTCATAGGCTCATTCCTGAAGGTAACCCGCTGGCAGCAGTTGCAGCGCAAGTGCATACACTCGGTGTTTGCTGGAGAAGATGATGTGCTGGTGTTGTTGTCCAGATGCGAGTCTAGTAACTTGACTTTTTATGTGCGCAAGAGAGATCAGGCAGCCAGAGCTCATAGGCTCGTTCCCAGAGGTAACCCGTTGGCAGCAATTATGGTGCAAGTGCATACACTTGGCTTTTGGTGGAGAAGATGTTGTGCTGGTGTTATTGTCCATGTACGAGTCCAGTGACTCGGCTTTTACGTGCGCGAGAGAGGTTGGGCAGCCAAATGATTTGTCCTGCCTTTTGAGAGAGATTAGGCAGCCAAGTGACTTGTCACCACCTTTTGAGGGAGATTGGCTAGCCAATGGACTTGTCTAGTTTGTTTAGAGAGGTCGGGTAGCCAAGTGACTTGTCCTGCTTATTGAGGGAGGTCGGGTAGCCAAGTGACTTGTCCCACCTATTAAGGGAGGTCGGGCAACAACGTGACTTGTCCTGCCTATTGATTCGCGGCAAGTTCAATGACTCGGATTTTGTTGAAGGATATGCTTAATCGCGCTAAAAAATCCAAACCGATTAGTGTAGATAATTCAAATCACAAATGTGAGATTTGCACCTAAATCGCTTTGCTAGAGCATGACGGAGGTTTGAGGTGCATTGGCGAGGCCTATGGGCAACCATGCTTTGGTGAAGATGCAGGGTGCCATTGATTTTGAGCAGTTTATTTTGATGAAAACAGATTTAAGATGTTCAAGTGGTGACCAATAGGGCTATGTAGCCAATGTTTCGCGCCACATGAACTAATTTTGTTAGTAAAAATGAAATTCATATAGAAAATTTCGAGAGAGACATACCGGGGTCACTTAGCTACTTTTTTTATTCCCGTTTGCCTGAGATTGTTCATTGTTGATTTTTTTTATTGGTCGTTGCTTCGAAACCGAAAGAGAAGAAGATATAGTCGTGAATACTTGAGCAATTCTAGTTGCAGATGCATGACTTAGCTAAACTTGCCAATGACTTCTGGGTCGAGGAGTGTGGTCTGGCTTCTATGGGCGTGTTCCATGCTCGGGTAAGTTGGAAGGGCCTCGGTGAAGCACGTTGCATGGGCTTGCCCGCACAAAGCCAGGCACCTTTCTATGGCTGAGGGCCTTGAGTGGCTGTGCGACCCACTAGGGCTGAGGAGAGGTGTGGCCAGGAGAGCTCAGGACGAGCAAGTGGTTGCTCGCCTGTGTGGTTGAAGAACTGTAGTGATTGAGGAGATCTGACCGAGCAAGCTCAGGCTGAGGAGGCTCAAGCCAATAAGATCTGGCTGAGTGGTGCTTCGACCGTGTAGGGTGCCTCAAGCCGAGTAAGCTCTGGTAGTGGGTGCCATGCACGATCAGGCCAAGCAGACTCAAGTTGAGGAGATCTAGACGAGCAGTGCTTAAGCCGTGGAGGGTGCCTCAGGACGAGCAAGCTTTGGCCAAGCAATGCCCAGTCCAAGCACTGCTTAGGCTATGGAGGGTGCCTCAAGCTGAGCAAGCTCTGGCTGAGCAATGCCTAGGCCAAGCAATGCTCCGGTGAGCAACTTTGGTTAAGCAACTTTGGGCAGGCATGCTTTGGTTAAGTGGGAGGTGGCCGAGGAAGACCCCACCGACGGTTTTGGTGGTGGCCAGCAGTTGCCTGCCAGCTAGTGGGTGCCACTGCAAGAGGGGGCCTCTTTGGGTGCGCTGCAACGTGCACAAGTTACCCACATCGGCTGTCCACGTGGTGGCCGCTGGCGTCCTTGTGGATCTCGCGGTTGGCGGGGGGAGGGATCTTGGGTGCACGACAACAAGCACCTTTGTTACACTGTGCATGCCATGCACGATCAAGAGGCTCCCACGTGCACCGTGCACTTGCACTGTGCATGCTCGACCTCTACCCGCGCATTGCGCACCTTGCACTTAAGTGCACAGTACATGCCTGGGCTTGGAGTCCTCGCTGCTTGGTTTTTCAGCAGCAATATTTGTGAAAATAAGAGTTGTAAGTTGAGAACACTTAGCCCTGTTTGTATACAAAATTCATCTCAACTCATCTCATCTAATCATTACAATTTTTTTAAATTCTCATACAAAATATAATAATCAATTCAACTTTTTCAAGTCTCGAAACAATAATAATATTAAAAAAATAATATTCTAACAATATTTTATTCAACTTTTAACTTTCATCTCAACTTATGTTATCTCAATTCATTATCTAAATCTTCCATTAACTGAGGGAAACTTTATCTGCTCGTTCGAGGACGAATTCGTGTGCCGGAAAATCCTTCTTCTCCCACTTTCGGTGTAGAGAATAATTGAGATCCACATATGATGCCAAATGTTAATGCCAAAAAATTGCAAAAGAGGTCGGAATGGGAGAAATAGTTATTCCTGACCTACTAAGGTTGTCCAACACTAGATAAGAGGTTGAAAGCCCACGATAGCAGTCTAGAGAGATGGTACGGTGTCTGTACGTACATCCATGTCAGTGAATAGAAAATAAATACAAGAACTATAAATAGAGATGAAGACACGCAACTTTACGTGGTTCAACATAGGGCTTTCGTCCATAGGTTGTTTGAAAGGCAAATCCAATATAATATGATTATTTTACAATATCTCATGGTTTCTCATTTCTCTTTTTACTATGAAGGTCAGAGACCTCTTTTATAGAGAAGATCCTCTCTCTAGAGCTCTCGTCATGAAGTTGAAGATGACCTCTGTATTCTCGTCCCCCCTCCCCCATAATAGTAATGATTAGATTAAAATGTTGAAAATTTAAAATTTAAAATTATTTGTGTTTGAGTGGAGTTTGAAAAAAAAATTATTAGAAATTTTGAGATGAGATGAGTTATGTTTTCTAAGCAACCTCTAACCTAAAATAACTCAGAATTTGGTGGGTGAAGTGAATTAATTATCAAAAGTTGGGGGATGAGAGTTAAAAATTACATATTTATGGCCAGTTTGGATAGTGAGATGAGATAAAAAGAGTTAAGATAATTTGTGAATAGTAGTGAGATTATTAGTTAAAATGAAATGATGTGAGATTATTAGTTTCATCTCACCTCTATATCCAAACGGGCTAAAAACGCAAGTGTCATTTAGGCTAATTTCAAGACTTCCAAACACACCGAGAGTTGCATTTTCATACTAAGGGTATGTTTGGGCTGAACTCATCTTAACCTATCTAAAATTAATTATTGATGAGATTTACTATTTTTTCATCTTTCTATAAAAAGTTAAAACATATCTCAATCTACTTCATACATTCAAATATCTCTTAATGGACAAGCAAAACCCACTCATACATCTTCACTCACTACTATTTTCAAATCAATTCAAATTATCTGATATTACCTCAATACCTAAACGCAGGCTAAGACCTCATTTGGTTATACGGATGAGATGTGAAGAAAAATCAGATATGTGAAGAAAAATCATTAAATAGTAGTGAGAAAGTTCGTGAATAGTATTAAAATGATTTGAGTTAAGTTGTTTTATGAGGTTTTGGAAAATGAGAGAGAAAAAGTTGAATAAAAATATCATAAAGTTAAAATATTGTTACAGTATAATTTTTTAATATAATTTTTGTTTTGTGATTTAAAAAAATTGAATTATTTTTTATATTTTGTCTAGAAGTTTATGAAAGTTGTAATGATTAGATAAAAAATTAAAAAATTAAAAATTTGAAATTGAAAATTGTTTATATTTAAATAGAATTTGAATGTTGAAATAAGATTAGATATGATAAAATAAACTAAGATCATCGTTGAAATCAAACTATATCTAAATATTTCTTTCCAGAAACAAAAATTAACAATAAAATAAAGAGAGAACATTATTTTTATTTAGTTTATCGTTTTCGGCAGACGGCAAAATTTGGTGCTCGTTCGCTTGAGAATATGGGAGGTGGAAAAAAAAACAAAGAAAAAAAAATCGAAAACAAGAATCTAAACTAAAAGAGAAGAAAAAAGAAAAAAAAAAGTAAGGTAGTAAGTATGTAGATAACTGTTAAAAAAGAAACCAAAAATCCAAAATAACTAAATAATCTCAATTATATATTTCATCAATAGTTTTATATTATAAATCTTAAAAAATCAACGCTCGGACAAGACACAATGTCTTAACTCAGCTCAGACATAGCATACTCTCTCTCCCCCTCCCCCCACATCTCTCTCTCAACCCGATCTCTTTCATAAGCTCTTTTATTTATTTTTGCTAGTTTCTTTCTTAAGATTTCAATTCAAAAAATTCCTTCCAAATCCCTGTATGCAAATTTTCTTCATTTCACATTTCTAGGGTTTTGTTTCTTTCTGCTCTCCAACTCCCCCAATCACGGAAAGATTCAAGGAATTTATATGACTCAGATTTTTGCTAAATTTATCAGTTGGGTTTAGCAAAGATTCACAGCTCTCAGTATTTATTGTAAGCCTACCTCTCCTGTTGTCTGATTTTAGTTTTTTTTCCTGAATAGTTAGTACTAGTTAGTGTAGTTTTTCTCTTCTTTTCTCTATTGATTTTTTAAGTTTATTAGTAGATCTGTGTTACGAGGAAATGTTTTTGAGCAAATTAGGATCCTATTTTTGTTTGGTTCGGAAGAAAATTGCTGTAAGAGGGAAGGAAAATTATAAATAAAGTTGGGAGTATTATTTTTGCGTTATTTTGTATTTTGTTTCATGGAGTTGCTTTCTCAACTGAGCCAAATGCGTGGATTAGTAACTCTCTGTAGAGTGGGATTTTGGTTGCCCGAAAACCCGAATGATCAACATTGAAACTTGATCGTGTAATATGCTTGGTTGTGCATATCTTCTTGGGAACCAATAGAGCATTAATGCTTTTGGGTTGGAGATGAATGAGTTCGATCCGATTTAAGCTAGTGAAACATTCACGTTGATTTATATTTTGAATTAAGAGTGGGGAAGATCTATGTTCAGAAAATGCACCTGAATATGTATTGTGAGAAAAATTATTATTTTTCTTCAATAGAGGGAGTAGATGCCGACGTTTTATACCCAAGAAGTTGATTTTCCCATCAGTTTTTTAGTGCTATTTGGGTGACGCAAAAGCCAGGTCAAATAGGTTTTGACTTTAAACCAATGGTATCACGCAAATAGGGTATGTCTGTTGGTTGTGCAGGTGCCTGTGTCCAATATATTCAGATCAAAACAAATTATTGAAAGACTTTGTTGTCGGAAATGTTGTTACACACTGATCGTTGTCATTTTTTAACATCCATATGACAGATTACTGATAAATGTGATAGATGCACTCAACCATGCACTCATCCTCACAGGCACATGCTTTGTTGTTGAGAAGATTTATTTATTTATATGTGATTTGTGCTTATTTCTTCTATAGAAGTTCTTTAGGCATTTCAGTTCATGCATGATTAACAAAGTAAACATAGCTTTGGTGCTCATTAATTCTATACATGAACTTTTTCCAAAACTAACATGCAGCTTCTCTTTCTGCAGGTTTCAGTTGTGTTACTAATCGTGAACCTTATTCCAAAATTCTGCCTAAAATTCTGAATTGGTAATTGTGGCCCTCCCAAAGCTTCTTATTGGTGGAAGTCATTTTTGGACTAGATTGGAAGGAGATAATTGATCCTTCCAAATCTCTCAGAGTTGTAGAAATTGTGTACTTGGTTATTAACTTCATGTATAGGTGTTATATGATCGATCTGGTTACTGAAAAACGGATCTCCTGCAGAACTATACTTTGCTGATTCTTTAAATTTTCAATATAAAGTATAAAAAAATATGCCTTCATGGTGGGGGAAGTCGTCATCCAAAGAAGCAAAGAAGAAAACAAGCAAGGAAAGTTTCATTGACACATTACACAAAAAATTTAAGAGTCCATCTGAAGTTAAAGCAAGCAATAGATCAGGAGGGTCTCAAAGACATTGCAGTGACACGGTTTCAGAGAAGGGGTCTCGATCCCCCCTTGATTCAAGATCACCTTCTCCTTCCAAGCATGTGGCAAGGTGTCAAAGTTTTGCTGAAAGGGCTCATGCTCATCCACTTCCACTTCCTGGTGTACACTCTGCCAGTATTGGTCGTACAGATTCTGGAATTAGTATATCGATAAAACCTAGGTTAGAAGAAGCCTCAAAACCATCATTGCTTCTGCCTCTTCCAAGACCTGGATGCATTCATGGCAGGTTAAATCTTGTGGATTTAGATGGAGATGTGGTCAATGCTTCTGTTTCTAGTGAGAGTTCCGTTGATAGCAATGACCTAGCTGACTCACATCATCGTAGTCCTCAGGCAACTGATTTTGACACTGGGACTAGAGCTGCTGCAGGCAGCCCTTCCAGGTGTGGTTGCATCTAACACGCCCACTTTAACACCTGCATTGCTGATATTTACTCATATAAACATAGGTTTCTATGGGTTGTTTTTATGCTTATCTGTCATCTTCCTTTTATCTTAGTCATCTCTGACAATTTTATTGCATATTTTCTGAAGATTGAAGCTCAAGGATCAATCCTCTAGCGTTGCGCAAATGAACTCAAGAGAAGGAAAAAAACCACCTAACCTTCCTTTCAGTAATCTTTCTTCCCCTACATCACCTAAAAAAAGACCTTTAAGCAGCCATGTGCCAAATCTACAGGGTCCTTATAATGGTGCTTTCTTCAGTGCTCCCGACAGCTCCATGTCAAGTCCTTCCAGAAGTCCAATTAGAGCTTCTGGCTGTGAGCAAGGTACGAGTTCTGCTTTTTGCGTTGGGAAGACTTATCCAGATATCACTTTTGTTGGATCTGGTCACTGCTCCAGTCCAGGTTCAGGTCAAAACTCTGGGCAAAATTCAATGTCAGGACAGATATTTTGGCAACAAAGCTGGGGCAGCCCGGAGTATTCGCCTGTGCGGAGTCCTCGAATGACTAGCCCTGGACCAAGCTCCAGAATCCATAGTGGTGCTGTTACTCCTATTCATCCTAGAGCCGGAGGGACATCCACTGACTCACAGATGAGCTGGCCTGATGATGCGAAACAACAAAGTCACCGTTTACCACTTCCTCCTATAACAATTTCCAATACTTCTCCTTTTTCTCACTCAAATTCGGCAGCAACATCTCCCTCTGTACCACGAAGTCCAGGAAGGGCGGAGAATCCAGCAAGCCCTGGCTCCCGGTGGAAAAAAGGGAAGCTGTTAGGTAGAGGCACTTTTGGACATGTTTATGTTGGTTTTAACAGGTATATACCCAAAAAAACAAGATGCTTCGATCCACCATGTTGTAAATTTTTCCTTAGTCATCCGTAAATGTCAATGGGTCCTCTAGGATACTCAGGTCCTCATCCCTTAATATGGATGTTGTAAAGGTGTCTATGTTTAGAGGATCTGATAAAAAGGAAAAAAAAAAAAAAAAGGCTTCTCAGAAAGCCACTTTTCCGATTGCAGTTTTCTCTCGGCTCACTATGATGCCTAGCTGAGCTGTCTATGTATCAAAATATAAAATAAAGTTTGTGGAATACACTTTCTTGATCCTTATTTCAATTTCAACATGCGAGTGAAATGAGTACATAAGTCCGATGTTAGCCTAATCCTTTGATTATCCATTGCATCAGTGATCATTTGTGTTGTCCGATAAGATTGATGTTTTCTGTGCATACCCCCTTTTATTGTTCATTAATGGAGTTTATGAATATCTAATTTTAATCTTGATGATTTAGCGAAAGTGGCGAAATGTGTGCAATGAAGGAGGTCACATTATTTTCTGATGATGCGAAGTCTAAGGAAAGTGCTAAGCAATTGATGCAGGCAAGTTGATTTCCAGTAGAGTTTAGAGATTTTCATCAACTTAATAGTTCAAACAATCTACAATCTCATATATATATATATATATATTTATACAAAAAAAAAAAAAGATCTGAGGTTGTCTATTGTTTGAACCATTAAGTTGGTGACTTTCTATTACTTTGCCCAAACAAGCCATCTAGCTGCTTGATGTTTTGCTTGAAAGAAGTTCTTACATTCTGCTGTGGCAGGAAATTGCTTTGTTGAGCCGTTTACGACATCCAAACATCGTGCAGTATTATGGGACTAAAACGGTAGGTTTAATGTTTATATCTGCTAATGTACATCTGATGCATTAAGCATCCTGCATAAACTCTGGAAACAGTCCATGCTTGATGGTGGTCCCAGGGCTGGCTCAAGGGTAAGGCCACTTAGGCCATTGCCTAAGGCCCCACCCTATGCAAGGCCCCCAAAATTACAAATAAAGATGTTTTTTATTTTAATTTTGTTAGAAAAATATAAAAACCATTTCATTAAATAGAAATTTAAATAATTTTTATATTTCTCAATGTGTGCAAGGCCTCATGATACTAAATTTAATATTTAATACAATGGATAATTTATATTTTAAATAATTATTTTCTAAGATCTTGCTAAATTGAGGCACAAAATTTATAATGAGGCCTCATTTTAAATTATTGTATTAAATATAAATTCAAAAAAATTATTTAAATATTTTAAATAAAGCCTCATTTTATTGAGAAGTTTGAAAAATATTTAATATAATAATTTGTATTTTATTATATTATAATTAAGAGTAACTCACTTAAATTTTGCCTTGGGCCTCAATTTCTATTGAGCTGCCCCTAGGTGGTCCCCAACTTTCAAAAACTTGGGATTCTGACTCTTTTTGGTCACTTCAATAACCTAATTGCACCCTGCTATATATTGGTGTGTGGTAGTGCTCATCATGTGTCATCATGTGCAACATCATATTTTTAATTTTCCATACCATGTACATAAGTTTTATAAATTCCTTGGACAGGTGGGTGACAAACTTTATATATACCTCGAGTATGTTTCTGGTGGCTCCATTTTTAAACTTCTCCAAGACTATGGACAATTTGGTGAACTAGCAATTCGGAGTTATACTCAACAAATCTTGTCAGGGCTTGCATATCTGCATGCAAAAAATACTGTTCACAGGTGAACTGAGTCACCCAATTTCTTTTTATCTAATTCGAGATATAAAATTTTTCTGCTGTAATTTACCAAATTTTAAACATCATTAATCTTCTTAAGCTGAATTTCTTTCAGGGATATTAAAGGAGCAAATATACTCGTAGACCCAATTGGCCGTGTGAAGCTGGCCGACTTTGGGATGGCCAAGCATGTAAGTGTAGGCATGATCAATTTTTTATTTAAAGTGAGATTGTAATAAAAGCAAATGATTACTGATTCTGGCATATGAAATTTGTGAATTGGAATTATTATTAAAATGGAAGATTGTGCTTACACAACCCTCAACATCACCTCCCAGACTTCTCAAAAACATTTAACATGGAATTAATGCATGTTTAACATTCATTGCAAGGTTGTGTCAACACTGATTGTCCCAACTTACTTTGTTTGTGACTTGTAGATTGCTGGGCAGTCGTGCCCATTATCATTCAAGGGGAGTCCTTATTGGATGGCACCTGAGGTCAGAATATTTCTGGTGCTAGCATATTCCCTTAATAGCAACATGTTTCTTAATTGTATGTTTCAATACTCTTGTGCATTGTTTGCCCAGGTTATAAAAAATTCAAATGGTTGCAACCTTGCTGTGGATATTTGGAGTCTTGGGTGCACTGTTTTGGAAATGGCTACAACAAAACCACCTTGGAGCCAGTATGAAGGGGTAGTGATTTAGACCAAAGATAGAAGCTTTAAATTCATATCTTGCTAGCATTTTGTTTTTTTTTTTTTTGGGGGGGGGGGGGGGTTGATTCTTTTAATCTCTCGTGTAATGTTTGCATGTTATTGTCTGAAGGTTGCTGCCATGTTTAAGATTGGTAATAGCAAGGAACTCCCAGCAATTCCAGATCACCTCTCAAGAGATGGGAAGGATTTTGTCTGGCGATGTTTGCAACGCAATCCAATCAATCGTCCTACAGCTGCCGAGCTTTTGGAGCACCCTTTTGTGAAATATGCTGCACCATTGGAAAGACCTATTCTGGGCCCAGAGCCTTCATCTCCACCTGCTGGGGTTACAAATGGAGTGAAAGCTCTGGTATGAAATTCAATTTACTATAACTAGTTGTGGACCCGCACAATGCGTGAGTATGTTTACCTGAGTGTCATGCATCAATTGTCCAAAATCAGTCTCAAAGTCTAGAACTTAAGAACATTTATATAATCTTCTTTTCATAAAAACAAGAAAAAGAAAAATGACCCTTCAAAAAAGGTATTTGGACTTGGGAGTCATATAAATTGAAAAATACTTTAAACAACTGAATTAATTTTTTTTATAAGTATTCTTTTAATTTTTTTTACAAGTAAAATTAACTATTCTTTTAGAAGTACAAAAGAATTTTATTAATAGAATCTAGGCAATAATAACATTTGTTTTTACCTTTAAAAAAATTAGTAATAATAAAAGAATAGAAGAGTTAAGTGGCGGGGAAGCTAAAGGGTTAAATAATGGGGAATCAATAACTACAATAGGATGAAAGAGTCTTTTTTTAGAAGTGCTAGATCTACAAATTGATTTTACAAAATTAAGTTTACAAACTGAGTGATTTAATGTGACGCTTTAGATCACTGATAAAAAAAATGTATACGTGATATCTACTTCACATCAAATGTGTTTTACAACCCAATGTACCATATCAAGCCACATTAGTTTTTTTTTTTTGATAAGTAATAATCTTTATTGATGTGAATGAAACTAGGCAATGTCCAAGTACACAGTAAGTATACAAAGTGAGACACCTAATTACATTCTATGATGCTAGAAAGAATATAAAAACTCATTAACATTCCCTCCCTTCAATACAATAGCAGAAAACCACTGGAAAAGAGAGAATACAAAAAAATTCCAAATTCCCCTGTTGTACAATCATTGTTGTTAAAGCACCTGTCATTCCTTTCCAACCATAAACACCACATTAAGCACAAATAAATCATCTGCCATACGGCTGCTTGTTGGACGCTACTAAGAGACCTATTCCAGCATGCTAATAGATCCACCACTCTTGGGCAGCGGCGGACCTAAGAAGGGGCAGGGGGTATTAATCTCATATTGTGTTGGCTCCCTCTCTAAAAAATTATTTTGGCCCTCCTTTACAAAATTATTTTGATCTTATAGATTATTTTGACTCAGAAATAGAATAAAAAATATTTTATTATAGTTTTAGCTTTGCTCGGCCCCCTACAACAAACTCCTGGTTCCACCATTGCTCTTGGGCATAGCCCAACTCAGCCTGGCTCTACTAAGGATACCAGCCCATAACTCCCCAGCCACCTCACAATGTAAAAGCAAGTGATATACCGATTTCCCACTCCTCTTACACATGTAGCACCACTCCGTGACCATCATACCTCGCTTTTTTAGATTATCAACCGTCAAAATATTTCCATGTGCAACTGTCCAAATAAAAAAAGCAACTTTAGATGGAACTAATACCTTCCATATACTCTTCCATGGAAAGAAAGTGGGTTGTAGGAATGTCAAGATACGGTCACCCCCATTGGCCCCTAGCTTTGCTGAATACAATTAACTGTAAAATCTGCCAGCTCTTCAAGTTCCCAGTCCTGAGCAATTCTTGTAAAAGTGACATTCCAAGTAACTGTCCCATTGGCACGACATAGTACTTTTGAAATTGGAGCTTGTTGATTTCCAGCCAGGTTAAAAACAACTGGGAAAGCCGTGCAAAGAGGACTCTCCCCACTCCATACATCAAACCAAAAGTGGGTTCGTGCTCCATCGCCCACCTCAAACTTGAGATGTTTTTCAAAAGTGTTCCATCCCTTCCTTATGAATTTCCACAAACTTACTCCATAAGACCCCCTACTCTCTTTAGAGCACCATCCCCCCCACGCACAACCATACATATGATCAATAACCTCTCTCCACAGCGAGTTCCCTTCCATTTGGTATCACTTCCCTAATAGTGCCTTATTAAAAACACACAAATTTCGCACCCCTAACCCCCCATTCACAATTGGACAGCTCAACCTTTGCCAACTCACAAGGTGAAATTTAGATTTGTCTTCATTGCCACCTCACAAAAAAGTTCTAAACAATTTTTCTATCCGGTTTGCCACACCCACCGGTAATGGAAAGAGAGAAAGATTGTAAGTGGGAAGGTTGGAAATGTGTTTTTGATGAGGGTTAATCTCCCCCCTTTCGATAGATATAACTGCTTCCTACCCGATAGCCTTTGCTCAACCTTCTCAATCACTCCATCCCAAATACTTTTTGCTTTGAAAGACGTCCCCAAGAGGAGTCCAAGATATTTCATAGGAAGAGAGGCAATTTTACTACCTAGTAACTCCGCTAAAGAGGCTATATTGCTCACCTCCCCCCACCGGAACTAACTCCGACTTCTCTAAGTTCACCTAGAGTCCTGAAGCAGCTTCAAAACACAACAAAATTGCCCTTAGAGCTTGAATCTAGCCACTAACAACATCACAAAAAATGAGCGTATCATCCGCAAATAGTGAGAAATGGAACTGGTATTACTATTGCTGCCCATTGAAAAACCAGTAAGCAATCCCCCCCTTATGGCAACCTCCACCATACGACTCAATGCCTCCATTACAATAACAAAAAGGAAAGGAGATAGCGGGTCCCCTTGTCTCAAACCCCTTGAAGACTGGAAAAAACCACATGGTCTTCCATTGACTAGGACAGAAAACCGAGTGGTCGAAACACAATGTTTAATCCATTCACACCACCTATCCTCGAAACCACATCTTCTAAGCATATAGAGGAGAAAATTCCAACACACATGGTCATAGGCATTTTCTATGTTGAGCTTGCAAAGGACCCCCGAGATGCCTTCTCTTAACCGACTGTCCAAACACTCATTTGCTATCAAAACTGAATCTAGGATTTGCCGGCCCCTTACAATGGCATTTTGAGGTTTGGAAATGAGTTTAACACCTTTGTATGATTTTATAGATCCCACCTACCAAACTAATAGGTCGGAAGTCTTTCAATTCATAGGCACCAACTATTTTCGGAATAAGAGCAATGAAAGTGGCATTCAATGACTTCTCAAACTTTGACTAGAATGAAAAGCAAGAAAAATCTGCATCACTTCCTCCTTCACTATGTCCCAACACTCTTGAAAGAAAGCCATAGAAAAACCATCCGGACCCGGGGCTTTGTCTTTACACATACTTCTCACCACAAGATGCACCTCATCTTCATCAAACGGCCTCTCCAACCAACCTGCTACATCTGAATCTAGCTGGTCAAAGATTAAACCATCAAGTTTGGGGCGCCATTCTACTTTTTCAACAAGGAGATCCTCATAATACCTGCACTGTGGTCTTGGATTTCTTCGGGAGAATGTAACACATTTGAACCGGAATGGAGGACTTCAATGGCGTTGTTGGCAAAAATCAAGGACACTTTGGTTGAAGGAGGGGAATAAATGCACTAAGTTCTTCCATCTACAAAACTTTCTCAATTTCGGTCACCACCACATTCTTCCTTAGCAAGGAATCCGCATTAACTACCCCTTCCTCCAAAGCCTGCAACTCATCCCAAAGGATATTTTTCTGCACTTCTATATGTCTAAATTCTTCTTCATTCCACTTCTTTAAATCGTACTTAAGAGCTTTAAGTTTACCTGCCACTATGAAGCTAGGGGTACCATTAAAAGAATGATTATCCCACCAAGCCCTTACCTTCTCACAAATCCTTCAACTTCCAGCCACATATTCTCAAATTTGAAGGAATACCTACCCCCACGAATACCACCACAATCAAGCAAAATTGGGAAATGATCGGAACAAACACGTGGCAGCCTTTTGTGACATAGGTTCGGAAAGTGTCTCCCAAGAAGAAGAGACTAGAAATTTGTCAAGCCGGGACCCCCCTCGGCTATTGGACCAAGTGTAGGCCCCTCTACTAGTAGAAGATCCATAAGATTCAGGTCAAAGATCAACTCTGAAAAAGCTTCCATTGCACTTGTCGACGTAGAAGCCCCCGCCCTCTCACTAGGGAACCGAGCAATATTAAAATCTCCGCAAAAAACCCAAGGTAAATCCCATAAGGAATGAAGACCTGCCAATTCCTCCCACAAAAAAACTTGTCTTTATCTACATTGGGCCCATACACACCTACTAAAGCCCACATCCACCCATCCTCAATGTTCTTAAAAGATACAGCCATTGAGAACACCCCAATGCAATCCTCGACCATCTCCATCACTCTCTTCTCCCACATCACCAACACACATTCCGAAGCCCCTGATGAAGCTAAATAACACCACCCAACAAAGGAGCAACCCCACAGGCTATGGATTATGTATCTATTAATACCACACAACTTAGTCTCTTGAAGACAAACAATGTCAACCTTCCAGCTACGGAGGAGGGATCTAATGCAGAGATGTTTATTCACGTCATTGATCCCCCTTACATTCCAAGAAAGGATTTTAGGCTTCATTAAATAACGAAATCCCCTTACTCTTCAACCTCTCCCTCCCCACACTTCTCTCCTTGTTGTCGTAATTAATAGAACTTTTGAGACGTTTCAACTCCCAGTCCTGTTTCACTGCTGATTTCATGGTTGTAGGTCTCCTTGCCTCCATCGCAATTAAAAGGGTCTTAAACTGGTCTTCATACCCAACAAACGATATTCCCACACACTCTTGAGCTTCCTCCACTTTTTTAAACACCCAGTCGGATGTTAAATTGTACACTGGCTTTGGAGAGAGAGTGCGTAACGGGATAGGGCTTTCCAACTCACCCTTATCACCCTCTATGCCGCTGACCATAAGCTGATCCACTGACTGAACCATAGACTCAGCCTCTTTCAACACCTCTGATGATGACCTAGGACCCTCATCAATCCCCCCTTCCATATCCACCAACCACAGCTCCTGATTGAAACACCCCTCATCCAACTCCCCATCCACCAAAATTTTCCCAAAGGACACATCTTTTTCGACCTCTCGTGCCTCCAAGACCCCCTTTGTCACTTCCGACGCTAGGGGCATTACATGAGGTACGCTTGAAGGTTCGCCGGTGATCAGCGACATGGTCTGTGCACACCCCAACTTCTCCGACGAGAGAATGGTCTGCGATACTGGATCCGCAACCATCTCCCCTGAAACTTCATTCCCCAGTGGACAGAGCCCCTGCGCTGACATCGAGGAGACGCCGGTGACCTCCATCAAACCTTTCTGTGCAGGTCCCGATGACTTGAGAGCAAGAACACCATCGGCGACCTCCATCGAACCTTTATGTGAATATTCATCTTCCACTATAGATGGTGCCGTCAGCGTCGTGGCTGCTGCAGAAGGAGCGACGGCCTGCAGCGAGGTTGTCTGAGGCCTTGTCGGCGACGATGGCCTAGACCCGCTTGCAGATGGGCCAACAACAGCTTGCAACTTCCTTCGCCAGACGCGACCTCCGTCTCCAGGCTGCATCCCCATGGGTTGAGGCCCGTCTCCTAGGTCCACTTCCCCTTCCCCTCCAGATGAGACCTTCCCCTTCCCCTTCAGTGCCTCACTGGGCCCTTTGGGCTGACCCTGGTCCATTTCGCTAAGGCCCCCTGACTGGTTAAAACCAAGGCCCACAAATTCCTGCCCCAAAACAATCGTTTCAGCCACTGAACTTTATCAGTCAGCTCACCCAGCTGACTTTCCATAACTGACAAGGCAGAGTGGATTTCCTTATACAAACCAACAATTCTGTCTTCTCCTTCGCGACTTTGACCCCCTTCCAAAAATGCAGCACTGCCTGGCTGGGCAAAAACCTGCCAGTTCTGCCCTCTTCACGTCTCGAGGCCCCTCTTTCCGACCTAGGAGAGCCTCCCTATACGAAGAATGATGCTCCCCATACGACGGCTGAGTTATCGAAGACCTCTCCTTCGAAACAGGACCACCACCTCCACTGACTTCCTGCAACGCTACCATTAAGTTCCTCCAACCCACACCATTTCTATCTTCTGGGATGAAGACGAAGCTCTGCCGCCCCCCTCCTCCATACTCCACCAAAGCCAAGTATGCGCCTCTGGAGTTGAAGCACGTTGCACAATGTAGCCCCCATCCCCATCTCTATGGGCAGAATAAAACCCCTTGCCCGCTGCCTTCAAACACCCTTCCAAGGCTCTGTAAAACCACCGAGCTGTTTCCAACCCCACTCTCATATTCTTCACCACTTTCCATCCTTTTTCACACATTAGAACATGTCGACCTTCCCTTCTCACCTCAAACAACTTAGACTCAATCACTACACATTTCGTGGAGCGCATTAACCAATGGTACCGTCAAACACCCATCCAGAGAGAAGAAGTGTACGGAGAGAAGCATTAAAAAAATTAAAGCCATGATAAATCTAATATAAAACATAAGCCACATTAGTTTGTAAGCACTTATTTTTTTTTTTTTAAATTCCTTCGTACATTAAACATTTCTCTGTTTTTTTATTGAATAAATTATCGTAAAATGTTTGGAAACTTTTCGTCTTCAAAACTTTTTTCAATCAAAATATTTAAATTGTAGAGTAAATTGGATGACGTGGTTCAATGGGACGAAGCTCATGCTTCAGAAATTATACATGTTATAGATGTTAGCCGCTTTGTTTTTGTTACAAATTACATGTATGATTTATGTCAGAGTGGAATCTCTACGAACTTGGCTAATAACTTGTGTAAGGTAGGAAGATTTCACGTGTATTTTATTACTTTGAGTGCTTTATATGTCTTATGACTGGAGGGTTTGGCTCAGAGAAATTTTATTTTAAACGTATGTAGAACTCTTCTCTTCAAAAATATTGTCCATTTTGAGGTTGGGAATGGAAGGCTAGACAACTTCGTTTTCCCGACTTTGTATTTAGATTTGTCTTCAAAGAATGACAAAATTGAGAGACCCTGTTTTAACATAAATTCCATTACAAGTCAGAAGTCTAGGCCTGGTGGGAAACAACAGTGAGTTGGGCTGGTATGGTGATAGACATCGCTTGAGACAGATTGTATTAGGCTGAGTATCAGAAAGAGAGAGAGATATTAGATTAGAGGATGCTGCTCATAAAACTCGATGTTTGCTAATTTTCTTTAGGAGTTTTAAGCTGATCCTCTCTTATTACAAAGTGTCCTATTTTTTTAAGGACAACCGTATTGGCTGGGCACCAGGGGAGCTTAGCTCAAAGAACTTAGTGGCTCAAAACTCCTAGGACATGAGTCCAGTTGGGAGGCCTACATCCAGTGCATGAGAATGGAACTCAAAGTCATTTGGCGGGAAATAGATATACCTTATTAGAACAGGCAGACAGGCAGATAAGTTGCTGGACCATCAGGGCAAATAAATAATGCAAGGAGAAGGACATATGCAGGAGTGAGGTAAATAGTGGGATAAAAAAGGAGAAAAGAAAAGCTGATGAGCATTGTCAGGTCATTGTGCAGGAAAGGAAAATAAGGGCACTGGTGAGGTTTTTTGTGCGTTTGGTTGGTTCAAATATAAGATGAGATACTAAAGAGTTCATAATTGTAGTTCAAATATACTCCAAATAGAATGCATAAAACAAAAAAGGTTCGAGTCCAAGTCCAAGTGATCCAAGAACTTCTTAGTAAGGTGTGGTGAGGGGCGATTCTGGTATGTATACAAATACACTTGCATGCTTACATAAAAACTTTGTTTGCTAGTTGGTTCATGTGGATGTAATTCTATTGCATTGTGCGAGTGTGTGTTTGTATGCATAGATTGTGCTATTTATAGGCTTGGTGCGTAACACATCACTTAGTGAGACCCTTTATATTCATAAAAAAAGGTTAAAATACCAACAATTTTTTATATAAGCTGATGCAGCAGACTTCCACATCAGCAGTGTATTTGGCGTCTCAATAAACAGGTTGCAAATAGGTTTATTCTTATTTTTTATTTCTTATATATGCCTCCAATTTTCAACTGTTGCTCTGCTTTACTGATCGTTTTCAGGGCATTGGGCAAGCAAGAAATCTTTCCACCTTGGATTCTGATAGACTTGCATTTCACTCATCTAGAGTCCCAAAAATCGGTTCCCATGTCAGGTCTCTCTCTCTCTCTCTCACTCTCATGCGCGCGTGCTCACATACACGGGCACTTGCGCTCACAATAGCAACTGTCTGATTTTATTGTCCTTATTTACAGTGAGATCCATATTCCAAGGAACATATCATGCCCTGTTTCACCTATTGGAAGCCCTCTTTTGCACTCAAGATCACCACAACACTGGAATGAAAGAATGTCTCCTTCTCCTATATCTAGCCCACGAACCACTTCAGGCTCATCCACTCCTCTCACAGGTGGTGGTAGTGGCATTCCATTTAATCAACTGAAACAGTCAGTTTATTTGCCAGAGGATTTTGGAAGCATGCAAAAGCCCCCAAATGGTTTCTACATCAATGTCCCCTCCTATCATGAGTCAAATCCGGACATATTTAAAGGAATTCAAACGGAGCCTTATATATTCTCAGAACTGGTCCCCAGTGAAAATGGTGTTTTGGGAAAGCAATTTGGAAGGCCTGCTCATGGCGAGTTGTATGATGGACAGTCCGTCTTGGCTGATCGCGTGTCTAGGCAGCTCCTGAGTCCCAGCTCTCCTTTGTCCAGTCGCTCCAATGGTATATAACTTGACACAGTCACGGACTATCTTTCAGAGCCCTGTCAGACTATGTTTCCGCTTCACAGGATCAATGTAATTATCATTTTAGCCGACAAGGAAGCTAATTTTTCCAGTAAGGACTCCTAACCAACAGAATCCCTGGAATAAGGTTGGATCTATGGCAAATGAAGTGGCTGGAGGCAGAAAAAGTGTGCGCAGTGGCTTGGTATGGAGGCTTATGTCATTCAGATCATCCAGTGATCAAACAAGCCAGGTTATATAGTGAAACCAGTACGGTAGTGGATGTTTGACCTGGCCAATTACATGGAGCTCACTTCCTGGAAAGGGTGCCAGTTGTCTTGCGTAGCTTCTCATGATTGATGCGGCATTGACATTGTACAAGTTGAGTGCTTAAATTGTCACCTAATGCTTGATGGATTCGAGGTATGGGTAAAGCACGATTTTTCCTTGTGAACACGTCTGGTGACATGCGTGGAAGTTCCTTCAGTACCTAAAATAAAAATTATAAAAGAAAAATCGCGTCGATGATAACTATTTTTTTTTCAAGATCATCGTCGTATAGAAGAAAATAGTGATCGAATTGGTACCTGAGACTATTCTATCTCGCTCTCTTTCTTTTTTTAGTTGCATGTATGCTAGGTGGAAACTTCCACATCAGCAAATATATTGCAACATGTTCTATTTTATCTCTGTTTAAAAAAAGAGAAATGATACTTACAGTCGTGAGAATGCAAGTACCGTGCATATTAAACAAACTCAATGAATAAGAAATCGAACTTAGATGAATATTACAGACTGTCCAAGTATTTATACAATTGCTTAGAGAGAAGTTTTAAATTTTAAAACAAAAATTATATTAAAAAATTATATTTAAATAATATTTTAACTTTCTAATATTTTATGGGTAATGCTACTCAATCCTATGAATTTGCCCTCTCAAAGTTACAACCAGTGCAATTGCACTTTTTTTTTTTCCTTTTTCTTTCAAACATACTTTAAACATTTAAAAAGATACAAAAATTCCCTAGTAGTCACTTTTTTAATCATTAAGAAAAAAATAAAAATAAAAATAAAAAATAAAATACACAAGTGGTTAAGTTGAGGGTCAAAATCATGGGGCTAAATAGTATTATCCTATTTGTATTCAACTTTTTTTATTTCATTTCTCAAAATACAATAAACATCTTAATTCAAATCATTTCACTATTACTCATAGATGTATTGAGATTTTCTTTTTTTCTTTTTTTAAAAAAATGAATAAGCCATATTATTCAACTTATAATCTCAATGGATGAATACATGAAGGGAGACCCTCCAAAATAATGCTCTCTTCATAGAGTTTAAGTGCATCCTTAGCTAATACATGAGCCACAATATTTAAAGTCATAGGGACATAGTGAACTGACCACTGCTCCATCTTTAACAAAAAAGATTTGACATCATTAAGAATCATCCCAGTTGAGTTCCACTTCTGGTTTGAACCATTAAGATCCAACAAAACCTGTTGTGCCTCCCCTTCTAGCATTATATGAGTCAAACCCAATTGTTGACACTTAATAACAACTTTAAGAGCAACTAATGATTCGGCCAAATGAGCATCTGGAAACAAGTCTTTTTTGTGATATGAGTGAAGCCACCACCTTGTCCTCCCAATCTCGAACCATTACTCCAATCCCAACTTTGCAATGTGTTTTATCAACAACAGCATCCCAATTAGCTATGTATACATTTTGAGGTGGGGCACTCCATTGAGAAACAAACTGTCATAATCTGGCAAGTCCAACTTCTTGTACCAGGTTTGCTACCTTAAAGTCTAAAACAACTAGGTTAGCAAGCTTGACTACTTTTCCTGGATCCCAAAACTTCTTCAAAAAAATCAGACTATTCCTCCTCTTCCACACCTGGTATACTATTGCAACAAGCTCATCTATTTCATTCTTATCCAGGACTGATAACAGGTGAGACATTAACTCCTTGAATGAAGACTCCATTACCACAACCTTTTATAGCTTCCTTGAACTTAAGCCCCACACATCTTGGATTGATCTGCATGACCACAATAAAGAAATAGAGTATTGCTCTAAGTTTGATTTTTGAACACATTGTATTGCAAATCATATTAGCCTTAAATACAAGTTTCTGATAAGCTATACATGGAAATATACAACGTAAGGCATTTACATAGAAAATCAAAACTGACAGCATTTACAAATAAATTCAAACGTTTCCTTGATTTACTGTTGGACAGATTTGCTGCTGATTTGTTGCTTCGGTGGGGATTGTGACAGATCTTCAGCATCTTCCTTAATACGCCCCCGCAAGAACGGACTTCCGTCAGTAAGACCTATCTTATTCTTGAGGTGATCTATACGTTGTCTTGAGAGGGGCTTGGTCAATAAGTTAGCAAGTTGATCATTGGTATGAACATGCTGGACATTGCGTATATTTTTCTGAACCAAGTCACGAACAAAATGAAGGTCAATTTGAATGTGTTTCATCCTTGAATGCTGAACCGGATTGAAGCTAAGGTGAGTGGCTCCCAAGTTGTCACATTACAACAGTGGAGGATTTTTGAGTGGAAACTGTAATTCTTGAACAAGAGATAGAACCCACATACATTCGGCAGCAACTGTTGCTAATGCTCGATATTCCGCTTTGGTAGATGAGCGAGCAATTGAACGTTGTTTTCTTGAGCTCCATGATATAGGTGTTGAACCAAATAGAACTAAATATGCTGATGTCGAACTTCGATTGTCCAAATTACCTGCCTAGTTTGAATCCGAGAAGCATAAAAGAGCTAGATCAGCTGCTTTTCTTATGGTGATGCCATGAAAAATTGTATTCTTCAAGTATCTCAACAATCTCTTAGTAGTTGTCCAGTGAGTTGTAGTGGGAGCATGCATGAACTGAGAGAGTTTGTTGACTGCAAAGCTGATGTTAGACCTAGTAAGTGAAAGGTATTGCGGTCCTCCAATAACTCTTCTATATTCAGTGGCATCAAATGATGAGGTGCCATCATTAAGTTTTAAGGAAATTGAGGTTGATAGAGGTGTTGTGACATCTTTGGCACCCTTCATTCTTGTTCTGGCAAGTAGCTCTCTGATATATTTGTGTTGACTTAGAAATAGTCCATCTCTTGTTGGTATTACTTCTATGCCAAGAAAGAAGTGTAGAGACCCCAAGTCTTTAAGAGAAATTTTTTTCCATGCTGATCAATGATTCTTTCCACAAGTGTCGAATTATTGCCAGTAATGACCAAGTCATCAACATATACTAAACAGTAGACAAGGATAGAATCATGATGATACACAAATAAAGAGGAATAAGATTTTGCATTCATAAACCCAAAATCAAGTAAGGCATGTTTGAGAGCTAAGTACCAAGCACGAGGTGCTTGTTTGAGTCCATATATTGCCTTTTTAAGACAACACACATAATCTGGTTTTTTTGAAACCCGAAAACCTAGGGGCTGTTTCATGAAAACTTTCTCAGTGAGATGACCATTTAAAAAAATATTGTTTGCGTTTAATTGTCTAAGTGACCACCCCTGCATCACAGCAATAGATAAAATTGCTCTAATTGTCACATGTTTGACCACAAGACTAAAAGTCTCTTTGTAGTCCAAGTCAGGCCTCTGATTGAAACCTTTTGCCACAAGTTTGGCTTTGAACCGATCAATTAAACCATATGCATTTCTCTTAATCCGAAAGACCCATCTGCATCCAATTATATTGCACCCTTTTGGGGGTGGAACAAACTACCATGTATCATGACTCATGAGGGCAGTTAATTCCAAGATATGGTTTCACGCCATCTGGGATCAGAAATGGCCTCAGAGACCCTGTTGGGTTCCAATGATGGACGAATGGGATGCTTGGTGACCAAAAAGGATTTTTTTGGTTTGTAAATGTTGTTCATTGATCAGGTTACCATAGTGTGTGTGCGCAAATCAATAGGAGAGGGCATCACAGACTCATTTTGGGTAGGAGTAGATTTTATGAGTTGCAGGAATAGAGAAGGAAGAGATTTATTGTGCAATCAACGAAGATGAAGAAGAGATATTTACCTGAGAAGGATTCGGTGTCGGAGAGGACGCAACCAGAGGCGAGTGATCCATGAAGGTATCCATTGCTGGAATCGTGAGAGGTGTAGCCGAAGAAGGTGAGATTTTGGGCAAGGAGATCGGAACATGAGACTGATTTTTGCTTGAGGTCAGAGACGGGACTCATGATTTGGAGAGCTGGACTTGGCAAAGGGAAAGTTCCCTTCATCAAACAGTACATGACGAGAGTGATAAAGACGCTGCATTTTGGGCTCCATACATAAATAAGCATTTTGAGAAAGAGAATAACCCACAAACACACATGCCGTGGCTTTGGGCTCCAGCTTATTACTGTTATAGGGCCTGGTAAAAGGATAGCATAAGCAACTAAACTGTTTGAGTTTCATGTAATTTGGTGCTTGTTTAAACAGATGCTCAAATGGGGATTTATTTTGAGATATGGAACTCGGCATCATTTGATAAGATAAGCAGCGACTTGAAAGGCATATGGCCAAAATGATCGAGGCATGTGAGCATCTGTAAGTAGTGTGAGCCCTGTTTCAACAAGTTGGCGATGTCGTCTTTCAAACATGCCATTTTGTTGTGGAGTGTGTGGAGCAGTTGTATAGTGAGCAATGCGATGGACAGATAAATAAGACTTTAACCCAATATATTCTCCACCATTTTCTGAGTACAGACTCTTGATTTTGGTGTTAAATCTATTTTCCACAAGATGTCGAAATTGAGGAAAAATAGTTTTGACATTAGATTTATTGGGCATAGGATAGAGCCAAATATATTTGGTATAACGGTCAACAAAAATAATGTAATATTTTGAACCATCAATACCAATATCATGAGCGGGACCCCAAACATCCGAATAGATTAATTCCAAGAGAGAGCATTGCTAGTTAAGCCATGAGAACTAAAAGGTTGACGATGAGATTTATTTTGAGAGCATGAATTACAAAGAGATAAGTGCCCATGATTTTTTATGGGCAGAGAAAAAGTACGAATAACATGATTAACAATTCTTGACGAGGGGTGACCAAGTCTTTTATGCCAACCATCAGTGGTAGTGCGCTCATGAATGTAAGCAACAACTTTTTTTGAAACCATGGCCAATGATTCCGGTAGTGGATACACGCCATCTTCACATTCGCCTTTGAGTAGTGTCGCCCCAGTGATCTGATCCTTCACCAAGAAATGAGATGGATGAAATTCTAAATAGACATTGTTGTGTTTGGTGAGATGATGAACTAAGATAAGATTTTTTTGAATGGTGGGAACGCAAAGAGTATCATGTAAATGAAAAATACGATTAGGTGAAGCAAAAGACAAAGAATCAACATGAGATATAGGCAAACCTGAACCATCACCAATTACCACCTCATCAGTACCATCATACTCCGAGTGTATTGAAAGATTGGATAGGTCAGTGGTCATGTTGTGGGATGCGGCAGAATCAACAAGCCATTTCTGATTCTTTCCTTGAGAAGAGGAAACACAATTTGCTGTGATTTTAGTTGAATTGAACTTGAAGCAGTTCTTGGTCGTATGGCCCATTTGGTCACAAAGTTGACATTTGGGCTTATATTTCTTGAAGCCCGAATCCGAAGGCCCACCTTTCCACGACCTCGATCGCCATGTGAAGAGTTCCTCTGGGAAGAAGACCCACCATTTCCAAACAAGCTCCCCTTTCATTGCGTGTAATTTGTGGTGGCTATGAGAGTTGCCGGTTGTGCTTCCAGTCGGCTGACGTAATTTTCATGACCAACCAGCAAGTCATGAAGTTCTTCAAATTTCATTGAATTTTCCCGAGCACGGATGGGTGCTGCAATCTCGTGAAATTTTGGTCCAAGGCCGTTTAAAATATAGAGTGTGAGATCATCATCCGAAACAGGGTGATCTATGATTGCAAGTTCATCAGCAATCATTTTTACGCCTTGGAGAAATTCGGTGACAGATCTACTGCCACAGGTGCTCAAGGTTAAATCCTCTTGAGTTGCATTGCACATGTTCGAGATTTGCCCGCATAAAGCCGAGTAAGAGCAGACCAAGCCTGTTGAGACGTTTTGCAAAAGGCAAGGAGTAGGGTGATTGTCATGGAGGTGGAAGCAAGAATAACATGGAGGAGAAGTTTATCTTGGTGAACCCAGTGGGAGTACGTGGCTTGGGAGGTGGCGGAATTTGTTGCATCAATGGCTGGACATTGATGTTTTCCGGTGACAAAATCAATAAGGTCGTAACCTATGAGCAATGCCTCAAATTGAGCTCTCCATTGGGGGAATGTGGCAGGGGTAAGCTTTTCATTAATGGTGGTGGCTGGGTTGATTATGATGATAGGTGTTTCGGAAGAAGAGGATTGTGCAAGAACAACGGCCATGATCGAGAGAGAAAAAAAAAATGTAGGGAAACTCGTTAGAGGACTGGCTCTCTGGATACCATAAAGAAACAAAGTACTGCTCTAAGTTTGATTTTTGAACACATTGTATTGCAAATCATATTAGCCTTAAATACAAGTTTCTGATGAGCTATACATGGAAATATACAACGTAAGGCATTTACATAGAAAATCAAAACTGATAGCATTTATAAATAAATTCAAATGTTTCCTTGATTTACTACTGGACAGATTTGCTACTGATTTGTTGCTTCGGTTGGGATTGTGACAGATCTTCAGCATCTTCCTTAATACACAATGCATGATTAACAGTTTTTGGTTCAATATTGCACACTGGACAAAGTGGAGACTCAACCATCGTTCTCTTGAATAAATTCTGCTTTGTAGGGATAGACTCATGGCAGGCCCTCCATATCAACATTTTGGTAGCATTAGTGACCTCCATTTTCCAAATCTGAGACCAAATATTTTGTCTAGAGGATCCACTAGATGATTGACCCTGACCACAACCTTCAAGTTCACCTATTAAATGATATGCACTCTTGACTGAAAACTTTCCATCCCCTGTGCATCTCCATGTCAGTTTATCCGAGGCATTGTTGACACTTATAGGGAGCCTACTAATCAGATCTGCCTCTTCTTGTTCAAAAATTTCCTGCAGCATAGAAACCTTCCACTTACAGCTTTGTTTATCAATTAGGCAGCTCACCAGTGACCCTGCATCCAACACTTTCCTTTGGGACTGAACTTTGAAAGTTGATGGCTGAGGGATCCATATATCTTGCCAAATTCTAACCGACTCATCATTCTCTATGCTCCAAAATAGACCTTCAGTTAATACTTGCTTAGCAGCAATAAAACTCCTCCGTAAATAGGAAGGGTTACTCCCCATCTTACCATGCAGAAAGTCAGTCCTATAAAAGTGATTTGCCTTTAAAACTCTAGCTGCTAGAGTATGTGGCTATTGCACTAACCTCCATCCTTGCTTTGCTAAGAGGGCCACATAAAAATTTTCAAAATCTCTATAGCCAAGACCCCCTTTCTCTTGACTGGCCTAACTTTCTCCATGGAAGCCATTGAGCTTTGGATCTGTCCCCTGTAGTACCCCACCAAAAATTTTGCACGAGGCTATTGATGCCATTCAAGATAGCTTTGGGAAGCTGAAAAATACTCATGCAATAGGTTGGGATAGCCTGCACAACAGACTTCAAGAGCACCTCTTTGCCTACCTGTGATAAAAACCTCACTGTCCAATTTTGCATTCTATTCCTTATACTGTCCAAGATTGGTCTAAAGGTTGTTAGCTTCTGTTTCCCCACATAGAATGGTAGCCCCTAGATACTTCTTATAAGACTTGGCTTCTCTCAACCTTGCTGATGAAAGAATTGCCTCTTTTGTTGCTGCTCTAGTATTATTGTTGAAGTATATTAAGGTTTTATCCAAGTTGAGTCTTTGACCAAAAGCTATTTCATAAGCATTAAGTAGCCTATATAATCTGCTCCACTCTAGTGCATAGGCCTTACAAAAAAAAGTAGTCTGTCATCTGTAAAAAAGAGGTGGTTAACTAACAAAGTCCCTCTTGCAAAAGGAAAACCAGAGATAACCCGAGATAAATCCCTTTTTCTCAGCTCTATCCCAACATGTTTTCAAGCACTTCTGAACACAGTATAAAGAGATAAGTGGATAATGGATCCCCTTGTCTCAAACCCCTCCAGGGAAAGAAGCCTTGCTATGGAGAAATATTAATCAAAAGTGAATATTTCACAGTGCTCACACACTGCAATATCAACTCAGTCCAATCCTTCTCAAACCCCATTTTGAGCATGACAGCTTCCAAGAACCTCCATTCAATCCTATCATAGGCTTTACTCATGTCCAGTTTAAGAGCCATATATCATTCATTTTTGCCCCTCATCCTATGTTTCATGGAATGCATAGCTTCATAGGCCATAATAATATTGTCTGAGATTAACCTGCTAGGGACAAATGCACTCTGTGATGGAGAAATGATATCAGAGAGAATTTTCTTTAATCTATTGGTTATAACTTTTGATACTACCTTGTAAAGAATATTGGACAAACTAATAGGTCTGTACTCAGGGACTAAGGTTGGGTTCTTCTTATTTGGGATCAAAGCAATATAAGTCTCATTAATTTCCTCAATGCCTTTTTTGGACACTAATACCTCTTTCACTGCAGCCACCAACTCATCGCCCACCACACTCCAGTTGTCTTGATAAAAACCTGCAGAGAACCCATCTAGACCTAGTGAGCTTAGAGGATTCATATAAAAAATTATAACTTTCACTTCCTCATAGGTAAAGACCTTCATAAGTCTCAAATCATTTCAGTAGTTATTACAGGTTCAAGATTCTCCAATGCCTCCTCAATTCCCCTAGGCTGAGAAGTCTTAAACAGATTCTGGTAAAAAACCTGAAACAACTCACTGACTTCCACCTGATTATTAGCCCAAGCACCCCTCTCATTAGAAATCTTCTTAATGGTATTGGTTTGCCTCCTTTGAGAAGCATAGTTATGAAAAAATTTTGAGTTATTGTCCCAATCTTTAAGCTACTTTTGCTTTTCCCTCTGCCTCCACTTTAGCTCCTCATCCTTCAATATTACATCCACCTCTTGTTGAAGATCTTTAATAGTATCATTGAAATCATGTCCTTCTTTTGTCCAATCTACTTTTTAGGATCCCCACTTGAGGCTTTAGCCCAGACCCTTAAATGACTCCTACAACTGTTCAAAGCCTTCTTAACATTACCCATCTTGTTGTTTCTACCCCAAGAAGATCTCCATGCCATGTTGATAATGTCTTTACACTCATGCTTCTTAGATCAGAATGCCTCATACCTGAAAAATCTCTTGTGATGGATAAACTCCTCTTCATTGTTATAACAGTGAACAAACAATGGAGAGTGGTCAGAACTAATGACTGGTAGAACTTGAATTAATTTGTTTTCAAATAACATAGGCTAGAAACTATTCCCCAGTACTCTGTCCAACCTTTCTTTTATGAATCCCATTCCCTTTCTTTTGTTACTTCATGAAAACCTCGAACCACTAAAGCCCAAGTCTCACAGTCATCAAGAGCCCTCTAAACCTTTCCATTTGAAAGAAAAGTCTATTTGTTGCCCCAACTTTTTTATCATTGCTCAAAATCTCATTGAAATCACCCATACACAGCCAAGGGCATTGGTTATTAGGCTTGAGCAACCTCAGCAATTGCCAACTCTCATTTCTTTGCTCCATTGCAGGATTTCCATAAAGCCCTGTTAAGTGCCACTGTCTATCATCTTCTGTATTGGACATCAATAAGGAAATATGACTTCTTGAATAAGAGAACAACTCAGACTTTGTATCCATGCTCCATAACATTGCCAAACCCCCACTTTTATCCTTGCAATCCACTACATAGCTAAAAGAAAAACCCAACTTGTTTATAATCTTCTCAACTTTCTCTCTTTTACATTTTGTCTCAGAGAAAAACACTACTTTTGGGACCTTTTCCTTCACCAATAAGTGAAGCTCACGAACTGTCCAAGGGTTCCCAAGCCCTCGGCAGTTCTAGCATAAGAGTTTCATGGTGACTGGCAGGGCTGCTCAGTAGCCATAGCCAATATCACCCTCTTCCATCTGTTTTTCCTTTTCCTAGTGAAGGGATTCAGCTCCATCACCATACTATCCCCAAGTGTCATACTCTCCACCCTTTTTGGCCCTACCTGAGCCATCCTCTTCCAACTAGAAAGCCTGTTTTGGCCTTTTTCACCTTTATTATTTTTACGCATATTAAGAGAAGCATTACTGACTTGTCCATCAGCAAATTTGAAAAATCTCCCCATGCGTGCCTACTATCACCTTTGCCATGTCATTTAGTTCCCCTTCAGTCATGCTTTGATGAATGTCAATTAATTCCATCCGAGATTCTAGTTCAATCTCTTCCTCTACTGCACCTTCACCCCCTTTTAGCTAGTCAACTTCCCTTACAAAGCAAGCATTAATGTTGTTACCAAAATTGACCATAGACTGTTGATCAACTCCTACAGTTATAAGATTAAGCTGATGACCCTCCGAGATTGCCTCCTTCTGAATCACCTTTCCTTTTATAGCAGCTTCCCTGAGATTCTCACTTGTAGCCTTTTTCTGATCACCTTTCGATGAAACTCCATAGGAATCACCTTTCCTCTCCTGAACTACACTAGAATATGAGTGTCTACTACTTGCCCTCAACCACGCACCATAATGATGTTTAAAGCTCTCCATTGTAATCAACTCCAACTCCACTTTACCACAGCTTCCAGTCGAGTGTTTGATCACCCCACATCGGTAGCAAAAGTTTGGCATCTTTTCATATTTGAAAGGGATCCAATGCTTTGATTCCCCAAGAGATATAAACCAGCCTTTGGCCAAAGGTTTAGTAATGTCCACCATGACTTTTATACATAAATACTTTCCCCAACTGGAATCACTCCCATGCATATCAACCTTGAGAACCTCTCCCACAATCTTTCCTAGTTTTTCACCTGTTCCATAATTCATTCCTGCGAAAGGCAAATCATGACACTGGATCCAAAAAGGTTCATACGTAAACTGCATATCTTTTGGTGAAACTTCCCCTTCACAATCATCTAAACAAGTCAAAAACTTGTCAAAGGACCAAGAACGAGCATGCATGATCCTTTTCTTGTCAGCTACATCCTTGAATTCAATCAGAAACATATTCCTTCTAATCTCATTGAAAACTGCCTTGCCCTCTATTTGCCAAACTTTTGTTAATGTTGCTTTGAAAGCACCTCTATTGATCTCTTTGTCTGTCACTACACCCTCCATGATGCATTTCTTACTCTTCTCAGCCGAAAACAGGATGTCTTCCTCATTAATCTCCACCTCCTGTTGTTCTTCATCAGTAAACTTAAGGCCCTCACACATTCTGGATATGTCACTATCCATCCCTTGCAACTCTACAGACTAGAGCCCAAGAGAAGAACTCCAAGTTTCCAATGAAAGCTAGAGAGAAAACCTCGCTTTCACTAGGTGAAAGGACCTGCTTCGATAGTTTTTTTTTTTTTCCATATATTGAGATATTCTAAGTTACCAAACTAATGCTACCGCATTAGCTACCACAAACCTGCGAGCACTTATATGTTGAGTCATTGAGACACCCACCCTCACAAGTACATGTGGAAGCTACCATCTCACTTCAATTTTATCTTTATTTTCTTATTGTTTTCCGGACACATGCCCCCATCGCGCTACCAGCATCACACACCTATATAAAAAAAAAAAAAAAAAAAACTAGACCGGTCAATCAGTTCAACCCGATTGACTGTATGAGTTTGTTTGATTTTGGTTTGAATATCGAAGTTTTTAAGTTTTAGGTTCAGCTTCTGGTTTTTGGCTTTCTTCATCTCAATTTGAACCAAATTGAAATGAATTATTTGTTATATATTATGCATATTATAAAAATATTAATATAAACTTACTCTTATCTATGAATATTATTATTAGATTATTAGTTTGTTTCTACGCATATAATATATTAGTATGTTGTAAAAATGTTATATAGCATCGTGATATATATTGTATAACGTAAACCGAACTAAAATAATTGAAATCAAACTGTTCATTTTTTCTATTATACCAATTAGTTTGAGTTTTCAAAAGAGAAAAGCTTCCAACTGGGCGGGGTGTCATTTTGCATTTTACACCCTCCAATAGGAAATGGACACGTAGGGGATTAACTTGTTTTACCGTGGAGCGTATTTCGTTCAATGATCTCTCACTTTTGCCTCTCTTTTCTCCCCCCTCCTCTCCCATTCAATCGATCACTCTCTCTCTCTCTCATCTATCACCGAGCGTATTTCGTTGCTCTATCTCTCTCTCTCTCTCTCTCCCCATTTCGTCCTCGCTCAACTCAATTTGGAAGCCATCTCCATCGACTCAATTTGGAACCCACCTCCGTCAACTCACTCGATTTGCTCTGAAAGTGGTTTATTTTACTCGATTTGTAGGTGGATTTTTTTTTTTTGTATGGCATGCTATGGAATCCATTGATTTTGAAGAATCTGTTTCTTCAGTTTTCTCTATTAAGAATTATTGTACCTTGGCAAAAAAGACACACCCCTAAGAGGACCTAGAAAGTAAGTATCTATAAGTGGTTTATTATGCTCTGTAAGTGGTTTATTTTACTCGATCTGTAGGTGGGTTTTTTTTTTTTTTTTGTATGGCATTCTGTAGATAGATTGATTTGAAAGAACTTGTTTCTTCAGTTTTATCTGTTATGAATTATTGTACCTTTGCAATTAACTCATGCACCTAAGAGGACCTAGAAAGTAAGCATCTGCTGGCTAAGGATCCTAGCTAGAAAGTACCCACACTTGATTGGTCGGAGCACATTAGTTGGTTCATAGCCCATTGGCTCCAAGATTGATAATTAGAGTCAATTACTTCGGTACTTGGTTTTCTATAGAATCATATTCAAGGAGAGGAGGGGAAATCTTTGCTAATTGGATTTATATATGTTGATGGCTTATATTAGTTGCTATTTCCCATTTGCTATTTTTGTTCTTGACATTGTTTTTTCTCGAGGATCATCACATGGAGACAATCTACTTTCTAGTACTATTGCCATATATGTTTCACATGGATTTAGTTTTGTGGAAATTGGCATATTATTGTATTTATAACTTTAGTGATATTAGTAGTTTCAATGGTTTATGTGATAGAAAACTCGGAGGTATTATTAGTCTTATGTAATTTCTGTACCTCTCTTTTTTTGCCCTTGGTATGCTTTTTCAAGTGCCCAAAAGCAATTCTTTCAAAGTCATATAGGCACTCTCCCCTACTGAATATGAGGTGGATAAGATAAGAAGCCTGCAACTTTGCATCAAATGCACAAAAAATATCCACAATATATATATATATATATATATATATATATATATATATATATATATATAGTGCACACACATACTAGTTCATAAAAAAATATAGTGCAAACAAACACTCTACAGAAAATTACTTTTCTTGTTATCATGTAGTTCACGGTTTAAAATATTCATTGAAATATTCATCGATTTTGAGCGGATTCTTTTATTTTTGTTTGAAGAAATATGGAAAGTAGTGGTCTAGACACCATATCTAGTTCACGGTCTATGAGGACAGAAGATGAAGTGATCTTAGGATGAAGACCACTATGTTATTGTGACATTCCCTCCAAATTGCTGACATCGGGCAACCCAAAAAGTTTTGGTTGGCGATTTTTCAATTATCAATATTATAAGGCTAAAAAACAGTGTGGATTTTTCAATGAAACAACCTAATTGTTGTAAGTGAACTTTGGAATTAGCACAACGAATAAATGAAATGATAGCATATGAACGTCCAAGAATTGAACACGCAAAATTTCAATCAATGAAGAAGTACAAAAGTGCATTGATTGCGTCTTGGATTGTATTTATTGCGTTATTAGTTTGTCTAAGATTTTATAAAGCTAATGATAATGTAACTTTCTACATAAGATGTACTTGGCTTATCAGGACAAGTTGTATTTATTTTTTGAATCAGTTTATGTGGGTTGTTGCAGTTGTGGTATTTAGTAAAATTATATTCTTGTCTGTAGACTGCATTTATGAATCTTATTCTCTGTAGTGGGTAAAATAATTTTCCTCCAATGAGACCTGATAACACAAAATTTTCAATAATCCAATTAGACCTGATAATAGGGGTGTAAATTCAAACAGGAAAACCGGACCGGACCGGACCGAACCGGACCGGTTTTACCAGTTTTGAACCGGTCCGGTCCGGAACCGGTTTTTAAAACTTAAAAACCGGCCGGTTCCGGTCCGGTTCCGGAATTTTTTGGATCGGACCGAACCGGACCGGACTGGTTGAATAAAAAAAATAAAAAATAAAATTTTTATATATAAGTTTTATACAAAATATTTTATATATATTAAATATTAATATATATAAGTTTTATATATAATGTATAATTATAAATTTTTATGTAAAATTTTATATATAACATATATATTCATATATGAAATAATTTCTTATTATAATTTATAAATTATTACATAAAATGTTAATACTAAATCACTAAAAGTTTATAACTAATACTAATATATAACTTATAATTATACCAATAGTCTAATATTAATACTATTATATAGTCTAATATATTAATAAAAGTATAAAACAATTTTTTTTAAATCAATTTTTTTTTTTATAAATAAATTTTTAATGACAAATTGTGAAATTTATATTTTAAAAAAATCGAAAAACCGGATCGGAAACCGGTAAAACCGGAAGTACCGGTTTAGGAGGGTAACCGGTGCGTAATCGGTTTTGAAAAATACAAAACCGGTACATACCGGTTCGGTCCTAGATTTTATCCAAAACCGGACCGGACCGAACCGGTTACACCTCTACCTGATAACACAAAAGTTCTCCTACTTATGTCCAGTTCATACTTTTTTAAGAGCATGCTAATAGTTCAAAACAAATAGAATGTTTCATATCAGTAGGCTCAGTAAATTGCCTTATTACATTCCAATGTCATATTCTTTAAATTTCTCTTACAATGCCATCTCGGCACAAAACCAAGAAAACCAAAAATGTTGAATGAGAATCATCAAAAGCAGTCTAATAATTAATGATCTTAACGTGACATATGAAAATTCCACGAAGCACCAAAGTCTTCATTCGGTGACATGGTCGGCTCTTGCATATTCCCACAAATAAAAAAAGATTCCTATTAAAAGAACTGAATAAAAAGTCTAAATATAAAATAACTAAGATAAGTGTAGTATTCAGACATTTCAAATGTAGTTGAGATAGTGGCCAGGTCTGGAGATATGCCAAATATAGTTGAGTTTGGTTCTCCCATTTTCCTATAGAAAAATATATCTTTCATCAAGTTAAAAGCTGCATTAAAAATTCTTACAAAATTAGAAACATAATGAAATCATTCCAAGTACCTATGTGATGGACATTTGCTTCTTACATGCCCATCATCTTAACAAATGTTGCATCGTTGCTTCTTTATCGGTATATTTTCCTTTGGATTCTTTTGTGTAATGATTTGGGCCTTCCTTTAGACAATATGTGGAGGATTTTGCAACTAGAATTTTAAGAGTAATTGGCTTTGTTGGATATTTGGGCCTTCCTCAGTGTTACCATCATCAACATTCATCAAGAGAAGCTCTTGCTAGATATTCTCTATGCCCCTAGAAACATGCTCATATGTCTAGATAGACTGTGATCCCATTTCGACAACTTCATAAAACTGCCTCATGAAACGATGTTTCATGACTAATGCAGTTGGCACAGTCTCCAATGGCCCCTCATCTCCACATATCCCATGTACCACATGACTCTTTGCATTGACCATTCACCTCTCTAAAACTTACGATTGTAGTACATTGTTCATACAACTTTTTTTGGCCAAAATATTTAGGCTATGCCGGTGCAGAAAGTCAATAAATTCAAACTTACAACATGTACAAGAAACAATGTGGCTCTTTCTCCCAAGTGTTACTTCATATGCTGGCTTTTCTTTCCCATCGGGAGTCACCAAATAAATTTCCCGTTTATCTTCCTCACGTGTTTTGTATGTCTTGTACCGTTGGCTATTAAATAACTCATCTTGGAAGATAAAATATGATTTTTTTTTTGTATAGATCTTTCTTGCTTCCTCTTCAATTTTGTAAGAATTTCTCATAATTGGCTGGGTAGTTTTTGGAGTGGTTTAGATTCAAAACTCATCTCAACCCACCTCAATTCATCTCATCTCATCATTACAAATTTTTTAAATTTTCACACAAAATATAATAAACAATTCAATTTTTTCAAATCTCAAAACAAGTTTCCTAAATTCTCACACAAAATATAATAAATAATTTAACTTTTATCCTACTATTCACAAACCATCTCAACTCATCTAAACTCATCTCTGAATCCAAATCTCTCGTTGTCTTCACATCTTTCTCTTTCTCACTGAGATAACATACGTTCAATGCTTTAGCATATTGATGGACGAAGTCACTAACCATCGTACTTAAAGGAACAATCTTTAAAAAACTTGTTCATATTCTCGCTTCGTTGAGTTGTGGATATTCCAGCATAAAATATGCCTCTCAAGTAAGCCAACACCCACTTTTCTCTCTTGGTGTAATATTCTACAACCAATTATTTTCTTGAAATTCGTACTTCAGTAACATTTCAGTCCACTCTAACTCAAACTCCTTAATAATGAGTGTTGCATGAATACAATGGTGAAAATCGTCTTGAAATTGTGGATATTTGTTATCGATATGAGCTAAATGTTTAGGAGCTTTTTGTAGGAGATGTCATAAGCACAATTTGTGAGTTGTATTGGGCAATACCTAGGCAATGGCGTTAGTCATGCCTTGTCATCATCAGTGATTATTGTAGCCATGTTTTTAATAACCATGTGTAAGACTTGACTGCCTCATTTATGAGTAACGCACATCCAAACATCATAAATTGATGATGATGATTAACTTTAGTGAATGGAATAAAAGACATCTTAGAGCGATTTGTGAGATACATAGCATCAAAAGTAATAACGTCCCCAAAATATTAATATACGGTCCTTGATCTAGCATCTGCCCAAAAGTAATTTCTCATCGATCCATCTACATCGACTTGGATTAAACATACAAAACCTGGATTATTACGTTCGCTTTCCAAAAAGTAAGTGTATAAGCTTTGTGCATCTCTCTCTCCAAGAAGTTGTCTCCTTCAATTGCCCAAGTAACTATAATTGTCTTTACCAATGCAACCAACATTAATATAGTCACCACCCTGACTCATTTAATGTGCAATTAAATTTTTTTGCGCTAGTGTCAACCGTCTATGCCCACAAAGCAAACTTGTACTCCTAAGTGTCAGCGGGTCATGATTATGTTGGAGTACAAACTTGGACATAACCATTTTTCTCCATCCTTCTTTATTATCATTATCACCTTACACCCAATCTTTGTTTCTGTAGTCTCGAGTATTTCTCTTTCTTTAAGTTTAGAATTATGGCAATAGAATTCTTCTCTCAAACACACATATTATACCCCAATTAATGATCTGTGTTGGTTTGACAACAGAGAATGGTTTGTTTGAATGCTAAAACCAGTTCGTTTGGATAAGGCTTTATAGCAACTTTGTGCATCTTCTAGATCAAACTCTAGTCTCACATATGGCTTCACATATGAAGATGACATCGTATTATTTTCCTTGGGCATGTTCCTGTCTTGTTCAACCTCACCATCCTCTTCAATCATCTCAACTTCGTTGGCATTAGAATTACCAGAATCTAAAATCTCAATATCATCTCTAGAAGTACTCATCACTCACTCAACCTAATATCATGAAACAATAGTCTTTTAGAGAATTACAGCACTACAAACTCTACACCATCTTCATGCAAATTTATAGAACAAGAAAATGTTAAAAAACTGGATTGTTAAAAATTCAACGTTAAGGTGCATCAACATATACATAAAATACATACATTTGGAGTGGTCGACATTGCACTTGAGTGAACAAAACAAACAAGAAAATATCTACAGAATAAAACAAGAACAACCAACATTAGATTCAATAGAACAAAGCAATAAAATATCTATAGCCAACTAATTTAATGTATCGTATGATAGAACCTTGCAATGACAGATTGCACATCCACAAACTCAGTAACATATGTATTGCAACCATTAAGGAGTAATCATAAGTAACAAATTCACCTTTAAGGAACAAAGACACCCAAAAAATTCATCCAATCAGAACCTGTAAGCAACAAATTTAGCCACTCAATCCCTATAATACAACCAACCAACTACTTACAGAGTAACAAATACACCCAACCCCTAAAATACACCATAAGCCTCAAATATTAACCTTACTTACAGAGTAACCAGCCGGCTGACGGACATCGACTGAGGGGAGAGCGATTAAGTAGAGTTGAGAGGCTTGAGTGTGCGATAGAGGGCAGATGGGCTTCGATTCAGGCCTTCGAAGTAGAGAGAGAGAGAGAGAGAGAGAGAGAGAGAGAGAGAGAGAGAGAGAGAGGGGTGGGGGAAGGAAGGAGAAAGGGGTGAAAAGAGATGGGTTCCCGGGGGGGGGGGGGGGGGGCTAGAATCCATACATGTCATGTGATTATTGGTGGGTCTAAAAAAAAAAAACTCATGAGCAATGATACACAACATATTTCACGTGTTTCACAATGCATGTTGTAAAATAAGGATATTTTTATAAAATGATGTTATTTTTTTAATATATTTTACAAAAATATCACTCATGAGTCATTTCAAAACATTATTGTGTGAAATGTTGTGAAAACTGATGCGTGTTTATCATTTTTCAACTAGAAATACAACCACTCAGTAATACTCACGCACACGAAGCCCAAGCACCTCCCCGCCCAAGAGATATTCTTGAGTTTTGTTTATTGTTCCAAAATGCAGCCATCTATTTTCTTTTGCTGGAAGTAAATATTAGTTTGTACTTCCATTTTCAAAAGATATGGAAAGAGTGAGGAAATTTCTATAAGATATCTTAAAACAGTCAAGAACAATGCACCTTTACCCACTATGGCTTTTAGCCTCAGCTTTGCAAAATCTTCATGCTTTTGAGTAAAAAACCAGCCTTTGGTGGTTATCTCCTAAATGACATCCAACCCCCCACATTATATTTATTGTCTGCTACTATGTGTTGGTGACGTAGATTCATTGTCGAAGGAATATAGGATCTTCTCAAAGTGTCTATCCCATTTAGAGTAAAACCAAGATATCAGTCGCTTTTATTAGAAGATGGTGTGGTATGGAGCGTATTGGAACCCTTTTTTTTAATAGATTGAGGAGAAGAGCGAGGAATGATTATTTTGAGGGAATCAGACTTCCAAATTTCAAACAAAACGAGAATATTTTTAGAGAATAGTTTTATTTACTCTTTTATTCAACTTACATAGAGCTCAACTTGCATAAAGAAACTATTTACAATAGATTTTACTTAATATGGAAAAAATCTATCATGGTGGAAATTATTTTCCTTGAAATAGATAATTGTTCAATTGAAGCTAATTGAAAATATGCACCAATAATATCTCATTAGATATATTATTTTATTTGGTACCTTAGCTGGGTTTATAACTATTTGACCCCAATAATAGCATTAATGTAAGGGATTTCGCTTTAGCATGACTATTACTCAATAACATTGCAGCTTGCGCCCTTATCTTAGTATGTTTGGTGGAAAAAAAATATTAGAAAAGTTGTAGCTTTGAAGTGAGCGGTGTCAAGGGTACTGTAAGTTGGAAAACTAATGGAAACGATAAAAACAACCAAGCATTAGGAGTGTAAAAAAAAAGAAAACCGATTGAACCTGACCGGACCAGGCGGGATCGAATCCATCAGTCCAGTCCAGTTTGTAAGCGGTTTAGTGAGGTATCGATTCTTAAGAACCGAAATCAGTCATAAATCAGTGTGGTACCCATTTTCATATTTTGAAAACCGGTTTAAACCGAACTGGACCGCACTACAACAAATACCGCTTTTTTTTCCGAGAGGAACTGTGGTTGGAAAAAGTACATGCCTAGTGGAAAAAAAGTTTTTCCCACCAATTTGGCGTCGTGGGAGACTTGTGACATATAATTGGTGAGGATAGATCCTTTATCCACCAAAACCATAGTTCATGGGAAAAGTCATCTTTTTGCCACGACATCATTGACGGAGAAAGCATATTCATTTCATGGCAAATAAGGTCTCTAACAGTACATTATGGTGAGAAATAATACCGTTCTCCATGGAAGAAGTTTTTATAATTTTTAATTAATATAACATAAAATTTTATTCTTAAACATAAAATTTATAATGAAATTTTATTCTCCATGAAATAATACCGGCCGGTATATATATTTATAATTTTTTATATTATATTATATATATATTATATATTAAATTGCTAATTATATAACATGAAATTCTAATCTTATTATTCAAGCCTATTAATTTTATAATATATAAATTTTAATTTTATAATATAAAATTAATATAACATAAAATTTTATTTTTAAACATAAACATTAATATTAAGTTATTCATATAAACTTACTTTTGATATATATATATATATATATATATATATATATATCAAGGATATATACATTTTTTGCATAATAAATTATAATATTTATATTCATTTTGTAAATATATTTTTACACATTTGATCATATATACTCATATAAAAAGTCTATAATTTATATAGACTATAGTTATATTCAATACTATGCTAGTATGTGTTAGTTATTATAAAATAACGTACTCGTACTATAATATAAATAGACTAATAGTTTAGTATATGTAAACATCATATTATTATTAACATAGAGAATCCGTAAAACTAGAAAAATCGGATTGGACCAGACCGAAACTAGAAAGTTCCGATTTCGATAGTGAATTGGTCTGGTATTGATTCTTAAATTTTCAAAACCTGTGTGTACCAGTTCAATTCTAAAAAATGTATAAAACCGGACCGAGTCGGACCGGTTACACCTCTACCAAGCATAGCGCCAAAAAGTGATTCTTTGAAGTAAATAGAATGATACAATGCAATTCTTAACTTTTATTTAAATACAACTTTGGAGATAGTTATATAAAATTGAAATATCAAATTTATTTAAGAAGATCTAAGCATTTTTTTTTTATGAGGTGGCACTATCGCATTCATTGGTTATAGAAAAAAGTTTTAAAATAATTGTAATTGTATCAATTTTTTGGCTGCAGATTACAATCAATTGTATTCGTAGTCTTTGCTTAATTAAGTTTTTCATTAGACTCCGACCTTTTTTTGGTTCCTCACACCTTTTAAAAAAAATTGAAAAATTAAATTAAACATGTTCAAATCTAAAAGAAAATTAAACTATTTCAACATGTCATTTATGACTCGTTTGGTTACACATACGATATAAGATAAAAAAATTTGTGAATAATACTGAGATAATTTGTAAATAATAGTAAAATAGTTTGAGTTAAAAGTTTTATAAGGTTTTGGAAAAAAAGAGAGAAAAAGTTGAATAAAAAAATTATAAAGTTAAAAGAGGGTTAGAATATAAATTTTTAATACTATATTTGTTTTGAGATTTGAAAAAGTTGAATTATTTTTTTTGTATTGTTTGAAAGTTTGAGAAAATTGTAACGATTAGGTAATAATTAGATGAAAGAATTGAAAATTTAAAAATTTGAAATTTAAAAATGTTTGTGTTTGAATAATATTTAGATATTGAGATGAGATAAAATGAAATGAGATGATTTGAAAATTTTGTAAAATCAAACCATGCCTTAATCATTGCCCAATTACTATTTAAAGCATATGATAAAGTGAAATGGTTGTATTTGGAAAGAGTCTACAGAAGTTGGGGTTTGGAAAGAAGTTGGTGAGCTTAGTCATTTAGTGTGTATCTTTTTTTTGAAAACAATACCTCTGTATTTCATTTATAACAATCAAGTAATACAACTTTTGTCACTATCCAGACTTCTTACAACAAAGTCTGGTACATCCTCTATCCAAATTGTTTTTTCTAACAAATCTATAGCTGACTTTGCTAAGGTATGAGCCACTATGTTTCTTTCTCTATAAGCAAACTGAATTTTCCAATCTAATCTATTTTGAAATAAGAATTTAATGTCATCAATTAAGGAACCAAAAACAGAATTTTCCTCCTCAACACTCTGTACTGCCTCTATGATAATTCTTGCATCTCCTTCAAAAACTGCCTTGTGTATATTAAGTTCACTGCAAAGCTCTACCGCCATTCTCAAAGCAAAACATTCTGCTATCATTGGGCTGTCAACATTGGTCTTCTGATCACACATAGCAACTAAAGCTTCTCCTTTCTCATCTCTCACTATGATCCCAGCCCCCATTCTTCTCTCTTTCAAGTTTAGTGCTACATCCCAGTTTACTTTCACCCATCCATTCTCTGGTTTCTCCCATCTCATAGCATTTCTTGCATTGTTGTTATTCCTTTTCACCCCTTGTTTTGTGAGACTCTGAGTTGCCTTGAACTCAAATAAACTCTCTGAGCTGCCTTTTACCAGATACTTAGGACAGCTTAGCTTCTTCACGAAAACAAACTCATTTCTGCGCAACCAAACCCTCCTGAATAGAACAGCCATCTCTTCTAACTTCTCCTTGCTCAACCTTCCCATTAACTTCCCCCATAACATCAGAAAATCCTCTTCTGTTCTTCTCCATTTTTGCACACAACCTCCAACCTCAGCCCATATGTCATTGGCTGCTGGGCAATCCCACAAAGCATGCGTAATGGTTTCTGTATCTGTATTACAGACTGGGCATCTTTTGTCTTCAACTACCTTTCTTTTAAACAAATTCTCTTTTGAAGGCAGTAAGTTATTTCCAGCTCTCCACAAAAACATCTTTGTTACACTTGGAACTTCCAAGCTCCAAATGTTTCTCCACCTCTCATCCATAACAGCCCCTACTGAACAGTCTCCCTTTTCTTTCTTAAGCCTTTCTAGTTGCAGAAAATAGGCACTGCTAACCGAGAAGATTCCTTTCTTGGAAGGACCCCATATTAATTTATCTTGAGCCTGGCCTCTACTCAGAGGTATACTTAGAATCAAATCCACCTCTTCTTCTGAAAAAATTTCTCGGATCCTTCCCTCATTCCATTCCCCCTTTTGTTTATCAATAAGTTGTTCCACTTTAGCATCTTCCTGCAATAAAGAAACAGGAGATTGTATAGAAAAAGAGCTAGGGGTGGGTAGCCATTTTGAACCCCAGATGCTTATCTTACTGCCATCTCCCACTCTCCATCTCATCCCATCAATAACTAGCTCCCTTGCTGAACAAATGCTTCTCCACATAAGAGAGGGCAAAGAGCTTAGCTTTGCATCCAAGAAACTGGAGTACCTATAATACTTTTCTTTAAAAATCGTGGCAGACAAAGACTCAGGGCTTTTGAGCAGTCTCCATCCTTGTTTAGCTAGAAGAGCCATGTTGAAACTCTCCAAATCCCTAAAGCCTAAGCCCCCCTTCCCTTTCTGCATACCCATATTCTCCTATTTCTTCCATACAATACCCTTTCCTTCATGCTGTTTACCCCACCAGAACTTCGAAAAAAGCACATTAATATCTTGACACAGCCTCTTAGGAAGCTTAAAAACAGACATGGTGTAAGTGGGTATGGCTTGTAGCACTGCCTTGATCAAAATCTCTTTACCCGCTTGTGATAAGAAGGTGTTTTTTCTGCTTGTTATTTTCTGCCAAATTCTTTCCTTCAAGCTTCTAAAAGTATTGAACTTAGATCTTCCAACAAAAGCAGGAAGACCCAAGTACCTCTCATAGCTGCCACAAGCTATTGAGTTGCTAACTTCCAAAATCTTACTCTTGTCTTCTGCCCTTGTGTTATTGCTGAAGTAGATTGAGGTTTTATCCTTATTTAATAACTGCCCTGATGCCTTATCATAAGTGTTCAACACCTCCTGAATCCTATTCCATTCTTCTATCTTAGCCCTACCAAACAGGATACAATCATCTGCAAAGAGCAAATGATTGACACTAGTTCCTCCCTTGGCCACTTGTACTCCTCTTGTAAGTTTCTGAAGTTCATAGAAATTCAACAAGGAACTTAAACCTTCAGCACAAAGAATGAATAAGTAAGAAGACAAAGGGTCACCTTGTCTCAAACCTCTTTTAGGCCATAATTTCTTCCCTGGGATCCCATTAACCAAAACTGAGTAAGAAACAAACTTAACACAGCTCATGATTAACTTTATCCATTTCTCATTGAAGCCCAACTTTTCCATCACCACTTCCAAAAAACCCCATTCTACACGATCATAGGCCTTAGACATGTCTAATTTAATGGCCATGCTTCCCACTCTTCCTTTTTTCCTAGTCTTCATGGAGTGAAGCAACTCAAAGGCCACCATTATGTTGTCATTAATCAACCTTCCAGGCAAGAAAGCACTTTGTGTTGGGGAAATGATGCTGGCCAGGATCTTCTTAAATCTATTTGAGATGGTTTTAGACACTATTTTGTACATAACGTTGCAAAGGCTTATAGGTTTATACTCACTGACTTTTTTTGGTTCTTTACACTTGGGGATCAAGGCTATGTAAGTATAATTCAATGAATGTTCCAAAGGATTTCCATTTAAAACTGAAAGTGCAGCATTACAAACTTCATCTGCTACAATCTCCCAGTGATTCTGGAAAAAGCATGGGCCAAACCCATCTGGTCCTGGGGCTTTAAGAGGAGCCATTTGTTTCAAAGCCTCCTCCACCTCCACCCTTAAGAAGTCTCTGCTCAAGGCCTCATTCATCTCAGAAGAAACCTTTCTTTCCATACCAACCAAACACTGCTGAAAATCCTCATTTACAGGATTTGTAGATTGAAAAAGTTTCTCAAAATAAGTTGTAAAAGTGTCTTCAACCTCCTTTTGTCCCTCAGCCCTTCTACCATTCTCATCAACCACTTCTCTAATAAAGTTCTTCCTTCTTCTTTGATTAGCACAAGCATGGAAATACTTTGAGTTTCTATCTCCATGCTTATACCAATTACACTTTGCTCTTTGTTTCCATTTAATATTTTCCATTTCTAGTAATAGGTTCAAATCTGCTTTTAAACTCTTAATTACCTCAATATTGCTGCTGCTCTCTTCTGCTTGTAATCTTTGTAGTAGCTTGGACTTTTCTTCTATCTCTTTGTCACCCCCCTTCTCTTCTTACTCCACCTTTGTAAAGCAGCCCCACATTTCTGTGCTATTCAATAGCACAGAAATGTGACTGATCTGGTTTCCTTTCCAGGCCTCCTTTATGACCTTTTCACATTCCTTTTAAAAAACCCAGCTTGCCTCATATTTAAAAGCCCTATGTCTGTTCCAGTTTCTGCCCTTCTTCTTTAGAACATGCAATAGTAAGGGTTTATGGTCTAAAGTGCTTGTCACCATAACTTCCACCCACGTTTCTCTATATATGTTCATCCACATAGGGGCTGCCACAGCCCTATCTAATCTTTCCTTAGTGAAGGTGTCATCTCCATGAGAATTACTCCATGTAAATTTATCACCTTTCCAACCAAGATCATAAAGATTGCCTTCATTCATAACCTCTCTAAATAATTCCATTTGGCCTTCTGGTCTTGCTCTTCCCCCCCATTTTTCATCATTAGTAAGGATTTCATTAAAATCTCCCACTATGCACCATCCAATATTAGCTGCAGGTTTAAGAGAATTCAACAAGGACCAAGATTCCTTTCTCTTATTGGTATCTGGTTGCCCATAGAAACAGGTAAGTAACCATTTTTTCTCCCCTTCCTCTTCGATCCAAACATTAATATGGCTTTGTGAGTAATTCACAATCTCAGCCCTCACATCTGAGTTCCATAACAGAACTAAACCACCCCATTTTCCAACTGCTTCAACCACAAAACAACCTTCACATTGAAGCCTTCTCCTCAAACTATCAAAACTTTTGTTTAAAGACTTAGTTTCCATCACAAAAACTAAGCTGGGTTTATTTTTCTCTACCATATTGTAGAGATCTTGAACTGTCCGAGGATTCCCCAACCCTCGGCAGTTCCAGCTAAGGATTTTCATAATGTTTGGTGGGGCTGAAAATCAGCCACCGCCACTAAATCAGAGCAGAACCCCTCCAGTTCCTCATTGCCCCCCTTTCCTTTTTTCTTCAGATTACCTGTCTCATCTTCCTCATTTTCTGCATAACCCCTTTTCCTTGTTTTTTTTTCACTGGGGTAGTCTGAAACCACTTGCTTCCCTTTTGCTCTAGCTCTCCTCTTCCATTCTCCCATCTTTTTTGGATGGTCCTCTACCCCAATCCCCCCTTTACCTTCTGATGAAACCTCCACCATTTGTTCAAAAGTCTCTTCTAAAGCCTTGTCCACCATGTTTTCAGACTCCTCCTCTATTGCCTGCTTATCCCACCTTTCTTCTCCCCTTCTCATCACCCCTTCATCTTCTCTATCCCCATTTTCTTCCTCCAAATATTTTCCTCCCTCACTCTCTTCCCTTCCTTTTTCTTTCTTTCTAGTTTGTCTCTCATCTTCATCACTCCCCAAACCATTTTTTCCCTCTTTTGCTCCAGCCCTAGTCTCAAAATTTTCCTTTTTTTCACTCTCTCTTTTCCATTTGCTACCGTCCTCCTTCCACCAATTAGCACCATTAAAGCTTTTTGATCTAGGTATTTGCTTTGCCTTCAGCCAAGAGCCGTATTGCTCTTCCATTTCCTCATTGTTCCCTCGACCTCCACTGCATCCATTCACTCCATGAACCATACATCCACATGAGAAGCAGATTTTTGGTAGCTTCTCATAACTGAATGGGGCCCAGAATCTATTCCCTCTCACAGTTAAAGTTCTCCCCCTTGCTACAGGTTTTGTTAGGTCCAAGAGGACTTGAACCCTCAAGAAATTTCCCCATCCACTCCCATCTTCTTGAACATCCACCCTCTCTACCTTCCCTACCGTACCCCGATTTGTTCACCCTTTACTTTTGTCATACAGGAAATAGGCAGGTTATGGATTCTAATCCAAAAGCATTCAGAGTCGAAGGATACACTATGTAACGGTTTGTACCCCTCAAACCCTTTCATCACTAGGACCTGGTTATCAAACAACCAAGGCCTCCCTTCCCAAACTCTCATTTTATCAGCAACATTTTCAAAGATAATAGCAAAGGTATTCGGGCATACCTCTGTGAACTTCGCTGCTTTGCTAATCTTCCAGACTTTTGCCATTGTCGACCCCAAAACTTCCTTACTGATTATTCTTGATGAATAGATTTTCCCCAACACAGTTCTCTGTTCTTTGTAGATCAACTCAGTCGTGGTATCCTCATCGAGCTCAATGCTAGCATTCTCATCTTCCAGAAGTCTCAGTCCCTTCCATTTCTCCTCCAGAGAGTCCATGAACAACCCCACGCCGTCGTAGCCTTCTCAAGTTCTTTTCCACTCCGCTTACGTTCCCCCACTGAAAATTTTTCCCTCGCCCTGGACCACCACCAGAATCTTTTTCTGTTATAACTACCTGCTTGTGCCACTACCCCACTCACACTTCACCCCTTTTTCCTTGAGAGAAAAGGGAGAAGAATTTTGTATATTTAGTGTGTATCTTTAGTTAGGTATTCTGTGTTAGTGAATGGCCAACCAAGTGAAATAATTTGTCCTAAAGGGGATATCCAGGGGATAGCAGTGACAAAAGGTGGTATTAAAATAAACCATCTTCTTTTTGTAGATGATTACATATTATTTTGCGGGGCTAATCCAAAGGAATAGAAGAATGTTACACAGTTGTTGAACCAGTATAGAGAAGCCTCAGGTCAAAGTTTAAATATGCAAAAGACAAACATTTTCTTTAGCAAAAATACATGCTTCCAGATTCAAGATCAGATAGTCAGAGAATCAGATGCAAGGCTAAGAGGGGATTGAGAGAAATATTTGGGCTTGCCATCAATAGTGGGGAAGTCAAAATACAAAGCTTTTAGAAGAATAAAGGAAAGAGTAAGGAAGAGAGTGCACAACTGGAAGAACAAATTTCTTACCCAAGCAGGTAAGGAAGTCTCATTAAAGCTGTTATTCAAGCTATTCCTACTTATACAATGAGTGTATTTAAATTTCTCAAGAAGTTAAGCAATGAAATCTCAAATATTATGGCAAGATTTTGGTGGGGGCCATATGGACCAAGAAAGGAAGATACAATGGAAGAAATGAGATCAGATGGGGAGATCAAAGGCTGAAGGTGGTTTAGGTTTTAGGGACATAGAAAGCTTCAATCAAGCTTTCTTAGCAAAAAAATGTTGGAGGTTTCTTACCAACCCTATCTCACTGGCAGCTAGAATTGTAAAGGAGAAATATTTTAAAAGAGGATCATTTTTGGAAGCAAAATTAGGTGCTAATCCATCACAGATATGGAGAAGTATCTGGGGTGCTCAAGGTCTATTCAAAGAAGGCCTAAGGTGGAGAGTAGGAAATGGTCATAAGATCAATATATGAGGAGATAATATGGCTACCAATTCCTAGTACGTTCAGACTGCGATCTACAATGATAATTCTTAACAAATAAGCCAAAATGAAAGAGCTGATAGATAATGATAAGGGGTGCTGGAAGAAGGCTTTAATTTATGAGTTTTTTTATGAAAGAGAGGTAGATATCATATGTAGCTTGCCTTCTAGTACATTGCGATGAGAGGACAAGATGATATGGGGCCCTACAAAAACTGGTCTCTTTTTAGTGAAGAGTGCATACCATTTAGTAGTGCAAAAGAAGAGTAAAGAAAGGGGTGAATCATCAGGTAGTAAGGGGGGCAATGTAGTATGGATGAAAATTTGGGATCTCAATGTCCCAAATGGGGTTAATGTATTTATTTGGAAGGCAGTGAGTGAGGCTTTACCAACAAAGAAAAAGTTTTCTCAAAGACATATAACAGATAGTGCAATATGTCCAATATGTCTGACTATGGATGAAACCATCTGCCATACTCTTTGGAGTTGTGTAGCATCAACTGACGTTTGGACAGAAGCTATTAGTCCAATTCATAAATGGTCTAGTAGTAAGGAAGATTTCTTTAATATATGGGGAGATTTGGTGAAAAAACTAAAACAACAAGAAGTAGAGGAGATTGCTGTCATTTTTAGAAGGATATGGTAGAGAATGAATTATTTTTGAGCAAAAGTTTGAGAGCCCAAGGAATTTAATCGCTGCATCACACAATGAGTTCGAGGAGTTTCAAAATGCACAGTGTGTTGAAGAATTCTCTGATTTCAACTAGTAGAGTAGATCGAGCTATTAAATGGCTTAAACCTGATGCAAATGTTTATAAGGTAAATTGGGATGCTGCCTTGAATGTAATTAGGAAGAAAAATGGAGTATGGAATCATAGTAAGGGATTGGCAGGGAGAGGATTGCAGCTTTATTTTTTAAGGGATTGGTAGGGAGAGGTAATTGCGGCTTTATGTTTGAATGAAGAGGCTATCACCACTATAGCAAAAGGAAAAGCACTAAGGAGAGCTATGATGTTTTGTGCTGAAATTGGTTCACAGGATGTAGTGTTAGAGGGGGATGCCAAAAGAGTCATTGGTGAAGTTGACAGCCTTGATGAAATCTGGTCAGAGCATGGTATCAAAAGGAGCAAACATCAGTGGTCTATTAGTTTTTCACCAAGGGAAGGTATCAAGGCAGCTCATTTTCTTGCCAAGTATGCATTACAGGTTGAGGAGATTGTTTGGTTAGAAGAATGTCCTGACGTTATTAAGAGTTGTATTCTGTTGAAAAAAAAGTGTTCTAATGTAATTGTTTGATTGATTAATGAAGACCTTAATGTTTTTTTTTTGTTTTTTTTAAAAAAGACAAAATTCCCTTATAGTAGTTCCAACTCAAAACCCTAAGGTTCCTTTTTATTGTTAAATTCATCTGAGTTCAATTCACTTCAGTCTAATTTTAAGTAAAGTGTAACATCTAAACACTTAATTCTCAAATTATTAAACTTATCTTAATTTAAAATTCCTTTACACGTAAGTTCCATAACTTTTTTCAATTTAACACTTCTTTATATATGAGACCCATAATATTTTTTAACTTCTCATGAATACATTTAAACTCATCAAATGCAGAACACTAACTACCACCACCACGTGCGACAGCACCCTCTTCGATACAAGTCACGTGCGGGACACTAATCGTTATTCGTTAATTACAGAAAGGGTAAAAGAACACAGAGCAGTAGAGCACAAAGGAAGAAGAAACAGACGTTTTTCGAAACCCTAGCTCCCTCTCTTGCTCTGGCCTCTGCATTACAGCCTCATCTTCAAGGTACGCATCTCTCTCTATCTCCTCCTCTCTCTCATACACGCACACTTTTGTATTTCCATTTTGATTTTGTTCTTACAAATTATGAGCTTAGCTATTCTATGTGCTTTAGTTTAATTATCTGCACTATTGCATTGGGATGGATGTGTATATATTTATTTACTTTTTTTTTTGTTCAGAGTAGTTGTGGCAGGGTCATTTGGGTGTTTCTGATTAAGTCCCGGATACTGAAAGCGAGAGTTCAATTTGGATTTTCGTTATTTGAAACTAATTATAGGCAACGAAACTCAGCATTAACTGAACTGCCCGTGTTTTGAGAATGCCGGATGAGAACCACATCTGCAAGTTTTGAGCTTCAGTTCTCTACATCACTGGCTTTCCATATGAATTCACCGACACGGTTAATGTGTTTCGTATTATATTTTTCCAGTTATGAGGTATTCGATAAGTCTTACTTGCTGCTGTGTCTTTTTTGGTTAAATATTGACCTTTGCTCTGTAAGTATCAAATAGGAGAACTATTCCTTCTCCATCTAATTTCCTATAGAGCTTGTTGAATCTTTTTCCTTGGGCATTAATATGTTATTTATCAATAGACTTGTGTAAAAGGAAAATGATGAAGACGAAGATAAAACAAGAAAATAATTGGAAAATAAGACAGGGTGTTATAAACTTGCTGTGTGGATTAGAGTGACCTGAATTTCTTCGAATTTTGGGTTCATCTCCTAGCTAAAGTTGCAGACTCCATATTAAAACTTGAAGGGCTAAAATTTGTTTTTAGGCTCGTCTACCCCCACATTGAGGGGGAAGAGGAACTTAAATCATCTTCCTTTAAGAGATAACACTGTTGATTGAGAATAAAAAAAGATCAAGGGCATGCTTGGATAATGAAATGAGATGAGATGAGAAATTGTGAGAATTCTGTGAATAGTAGTGAAATGATCTGTGAATAGTATTGAAATGATTTGGGTTAATATGTTTTATTGGGTTTTGGGAAATGAGAGAGAAAAAATTGAATAAAAATATTATAAAGTTAAAAATATAATTTTTTAATATAATTTTTGTTTTGAAATTTGAAAAAGTTGTATTTTTTGTGTGTTTTGTTTGGAAGTTTGAGAAATTTGTATAGGGTTCTGTTTTTGGATAATGATTAGGTCTAATGCTACGGAGATTCCTTTGGCACAGCGAGATAGTTTGAAGTGGAGGTCTAATAACCACAAGCTATGTACAATTAAGGCATTTTATAGCATCCTGACAACACAACTTGATATTACGCCATTCCCCTGGAAGAATATTTGGAGGTCTCGGGTGCCTTCTAAAGTAGCTTTTTTTGTTTGGATTGCTGCTCTTGGGAAGATATTGACCACGAACAACCTGAGGAAGAGAGGATGTGTAGTGTTGGATTGGTGTTACATGTGCAAGAAGAATGGAGAATCTGTAGATCATCTCTTATTGCATTGTGAGGAAACAAGGGTGTTGTGGGATGAGATCTTTCTAAGGGTAGATGTTGCTTGGGTTATGCCTATGAGGGTGGTGGATTTGTTGGGTTGTTGGTCCAAGATGCAAGGATGCCATCAAGTGGCAGCAGGGTGGAAGATGATTCCGTTGTGCATTATGTGGTGCATTTGGATGGAAAGGAATGCGCGGTGCTTTGAAGATAAGGACGCACTACGACTGAGCTGAAGAATTCTTTTCTCCACACTTTAATGTGTTGGTTTTCCACTATTGTATCACATGGGGATAATGTTCAAGATTTCTTGTCTTTAATTTATCGTCCTTAGAATGTAATTAGGAGTTCTTATGTATACTTCCTGTGTATAAGGGTTATGCCTATTTCATTTATATATATAATATCTATCTTTTACTGATAAAAAAAAGAGATAATGATTAGGTTATGATTAGATGAAAAAGTTAAAAATTTGAAATTGAAAAAGTATTTTGTGTTTGAGTGATGTTTGGGAAGGAAATTGTAAGAAGTTTTAAGATGAGACGAGAACATCTCATCTCTGTTGCCAAGCAAGGCCTAAGAGACATGGGATGTAGATTTTGGTCATACAATCTGATATGGACTTGGGGGCATCCATCCGTTATTCTTATTATATCTCTAGCCACTTAAGTACAGAAGCCTGACTTTGGGTATAGCTGTATCAGGTCAAGATCTGCAGCATAATACTTGTCCTCAACTGCTCATTCAAGGCGACTGATCTTCACATAAGAGGCTTGAACAACAGTGGTGGGATGTATGGAAATATCATTACAAGCCTGTAACAAAATCAATCCAGGCTTGAGATTGTGGCTTATGCATGTCAATCAAAGATGAGAACCAAATTGGAAAATGGAACACAATGTGGAAGTTATTGGTAGCACAATTAGTCCTTGCTTATTTGTTCCCCTAACATTTCTTAATATTTTATAGTTTTATTTTGATAAGCAGTTTTTTTTAACCAAATAGAATAGTCTCTATTTTTTTTTTCAAATCTTATAAATGCCTTTTTTTTTTTTTATATATATATATATCTGAGTTTCATTCTTATTCATTCATTTTTTTTTTCTTTTTCCCCATTTCTTCTCTTAGCATAAGTAAATATAGAAAAAATACATATATGTATGTGTGTGTAGGGATCATTTGAAGAATGAGAGGGTGAAAGGATCGCAACTAAGAACATGTGAAACAAAGCCTAAGACCGAACAATACGAAAGGGTGATGATATTACAGTGGAAGGAGCAAAAAGAGTTTAAAGGAGGCCAAAAATGATGGGGGTAGAATTTAGGTGGAAAGGAAATGATTGTTAGAAATATAACTGGATATGAATAGTAGAGAACAAATGATGTAGAAGGATCCATGTAGCCACTCCAATTACTTTATATATATATATGGAATATGGAAGCACATTAGACGAGTGTGGGGCGTGTTTGCTCGTCATACTAGAATTGTGATGGGAGATGGTTCAAGAACTAATTTCTGGCATGACATATGGTGTGGAGATAGTGCCCTCAAGGACTCATTCCCTATAGTGTTCGGGCTTGGACGTGAGAAAGAAGCTTCAGTGGCATACCTCAAGGAGATGGCTGGTGACTTAGTCCAATGGAATACGAGTTTCACTAGGGCGGTCCAAGATTGGGAAGTTAGCTGCTTTGCAGATTTTTTCCGACTCATACTCAATGGGCTGGGATGGGGATAGGGATGGCATGGGCTGGAGGAAGCTAGTGGAGGTATTGAAGGAAGCTGGAAGAGAAGGTGGTCCTGCTCGTTTGTCACCGCCAGTGACGACGGTAGCCACTTCTGACACTCGGTCGTACAGGGAGGTACTCCAACAACCGTGGGTTTTGGAGTTGCCTCGCGAACATGTTAGACTAGGAGCAGTAGATTTGCAAAGGTCAAGTGGTGCCACCATTTTTGCAGGTGCCCAGAGACATGAGGGGGGTGGCAGGGTGTTTTTGGTCTAAATGAGGAAACGGTGCATCAAGTGTGGACTGTAATGAAGAGCCAGCTGGGCGAAATGACTGATAAAGTTAATTGGCTAATATGGTCTGTTAAATAGAAAATGGGGTGGGCCTGGGCTGTGGTTTGAATGTCGAATAACAGAAGTGTTGTTTCGGGCTCTCTTGATCAAACGGGTCAAGGTCAACATAGTGGGCCTAAAGGGAAGAAGAAGGTTTTGGGTTAGCCTAAAGGGAAGGAAAAGGTCCTGGGCCCAGGTGTTGGGCTTTAGTCCATGGGTATGCAGTCTTCCATACAACAGGCAAGCCCTATTTGGAGGAGAAGAATACAGGTTGAAGATGGCCCATCGGCGAGTGGGTACGAGCCACCGTCGCCGATGAAGACTCAGGTGACCTTGCCAAAGGTTGCCGAACCATCGACGGATGCTACGCCGTCGGAGGTAGTATTCACAGAGCACGAAGGTCCAAGATCGAGCAACACTGACATCCCCCTAGCCCCTGACTTGTCGGAACCAGCATAGACTAGCCCGACGGTGGTCGCCGGTGCACCTACGACGACAACCCCCGAGGATTGAAGTTATAGAAGAAGGGGCTATGAGAATACTCGACTGTCCCATTCCCTCGGTTGGGCAGTCACAAAGAGTAGTGTCGGAGGCCACTGCCCCTACCAACGGTGTCCTAGCACTGGAAATCTCACCTGAATCTGGAGGAGTGGGCCCCCAAGGTAGTCACATGGAGTTGGGCAAGGACCTGAGGAAAGAGGCGCTATTTGTGGGGGTGCTAGATGGATCGGATCTGCAGTTGGTTATTTGTGATGGAGAATGCTTTGATTGGGGGGGGGGGGGTGTTGAACCAACCCCATTATGCACACTCCCTCCTAGTCCTAATTCAGAGAGGTTCATTTCAGAATGGGTGTTCAAGAAGGTAGAGGAGATACAAACTTGCATTGGGGTTTCTTGTATAGGTTTTGAAGAGCAGTTCAAGGCCCTTCTTGTTGCCATTGAAGATGGTCGATCGAAGTCTGCCACAAAGAGAGACAGGGAAGTCAAAAGGCTCAAATGTACTATTAATTATGTAGCGAAGGAGGGGAGTGACGGAATGGATAGATTGAAAGGGAGGGGGGTCACCATTGCTCATGAAACCTAAGATCCTCTCTTGGAACGTGTGGGGGCTTAATGATCGCAATTAGCGCCTTTGCATAAAATCCTTATTGCGGACGTGGAAGGTTGATGTGGTGTGTCTTCAAGAAACAAAATTGCGGGTCATTGATAGAAGAATCATTCTTAGTCTGTGGGGGTGTTCTATGTGGTTTTGTCCTACTTGGCCTCATTGGGTGCGTCAGGTGGCATTCTCTTAATGTTGGATAAAAGAGTGGTGGTGGTGTTAGAGGAGTGTGTTGGGATTTTCTCGGTCGCTAGTTTATTTAAAAATGTGGTATATGGATGGGAGTGGGCTTATGTAGGCATCTATGGGCCTAAACATGGATAGAGATAGGAGAAGGCTGTGGGAGGAGTTGGCGGGTCTATATTGTTTATGAGATGTGCCGTGGTGTATGGGTGGGGACTTCAATATCACTCGCTTTCCTAGCAAGTGATCGGGGAATTATCGCAACTCCTTGGCCATGGAGGAGTTCTCTGAGTTCATATTTGATTTGTATCTCATTGATCTCCCCCTTGTTGGGGGCGAGTTCACATGGTCCAATAGTCAGGGTTGGTCGAGATTGGATAGGTTTCTCATCTCTCCTTCGTGGGATGCCCACTTTCCGGAGATGTGTCAGAAGCGGTTGCCTCGTGTTTACTCGGATCATTTTCCTATTTTGTTAGATTGTGGAGGTATTCATAGGGGACACCGGTATTTCAAATTTGAAAATATGTGGTTAACAGCTGATGGTTTTGTAGAGAAGGTTCGTTCTTGGTGGTCTTCTTATCAGTTCACGGGTACTTCCAGTTTTATTCTTGTAGGTAAGCTTAAGGCTCTGAAGCAAGATTTAAAGAAGTGGAACTTGAAAGTTTTTGGCAGTGTTGACAACTAGAAGACTACCCTTATGGAGGAGCTACAGAAGTTAGAGGGGCGGGAATTGACGGGAGACACCTCGAAGGAGGTATTGTTGAGGAAGAGTTTGGTTGTGATTGAACTGGAGAGGGTATTGTTAATGGAGAAGACCTCGTAGCGACAAAAATCCAAGGCCCTTTGGTTAAAAAATCCAAGGTGATAAATGCACGAAGTTCTTCTATAAAGTGGTTAATTCACATATGCGCAACAATGCTATTGAGACACTCCATTTAGGTAATCAAATGCTCTCTTATGCCCCCCCGGAAATAGAGAACGATAATGTGCATTATTATGAGACCTTCTCACGGAGCCTACCTGTTGGAGGCCAAAGCTCGAGGATTTGTTTTTTGAGTCTATTGATCTGCAGAGTGCAAGCTGATTGGAAATGTTGACGTATACAATTTAGGAATGTTTGGCTATTACATGTATATTTCTCTCTGTTAATATTAGCTGTACACAATATATATACCATGTATAGATGCTGAATATTAGGAATACTTTAGACTTTCCCTTGTATAGCATAATATCTACTTTCCTTGTAAAGCATTGGCTAATTGCCTTGATAATTAGAAATGGTTGAACTGAGATAGTCGGTTTTTCCAAAAGCTTTCTTGGTATTTTTGGTTTCCTTAGTATTTTGACATGGCATCAAGAGCAGGTTTATGATTCTTACTTGTTTCGATTTTTTTTTTTCTCGAGGGTCTGAGTTTGTGGCTTTCGACCCTTTCTGTTGTTGCGTTTGTGGGTTTCGACGCCATTTGTTACATGTTCCTGGTTCCAAGGTTGATTTGTGCGCCCTCTGTTGCCGTTTCTATTTCTGTCCTGCACGTCGGCATCCTTTGTTGCAGATTCTGGTCGGTGCCATCTGTTGCTGGTTTTTGTTTCTGGCCGTGTTCTGCACTTCGGTGACCTCAGTTGCACTCTCTGGTTCGGTTCTAGCTTTTGGTGCGATTTTTTTTTTCTTTCCTAGTTCCTGTTTAGTTTCTTTTGGTCGGCACCTTCTATTCACGTTTCTAGTGCAATACTCTTGTCGGCACTTTTCTGGTTGTATTCTCTGGTCTGGGGTGTTCTTGGCACCTATATTTTTTTGCTTCTTGCAATAATTTTCTGGTGGGCTATTTTTTTTTTTTTGGCTTGCATCATGTCATCAGATAAGTTAGAATCGTTTCATATTCGGTTTACTGGCAAAAAATATACTGCTTGGGAGTTTCAGTTTCAATTATTTGTCAAAGGGAAAGAATTGTAGGGTCATATTTTTTTTTGATAAGTAAGAGATAAACTTTATTGATGTGAATGAAATAGGCATGTACCAAGTACATAGGAAGTATACAATAGAACACCTAAATACATTCTAAGAGCGATGAACTAAGGATAAGAATTCATGAATATCATCCCCATTTAATACAATAGCTGAAAACCAAAGCAATAAAGTATGTAGAAAAAATTCTTTAGCTCCACCATTGTTCGTTCCTTGTCTTCAAAACAGCGCGCATTCCTTTCCGTCCAAATACACCACATGATACACAACGGAATCATTCTCCAAACTGCTGCCACTTGATGACTGCCCTGCAATTTTCTCCAACAACCCATAAAATCCACCACCCTTATAGGCATTACCCAAGCCACACCAACCCTTCGAAAAATCTCATCCCACAACCCCCTCGCTACGTCACAATGTAGTAAAAGATGATCTACCGATTCTCCATTCTTTTTACACATGTAACACCAATCCAACACTACACATCCTCTCTTCCTCAAGTTGTCCGTGGTCAAGATCTTCCCAAGGGCGGCATTCCAAACAAAGAAAGCAACTCTTGAGGGCACACGAGACCTCCAAATGTTCTTCCAAGGGAAATGGGGTGTGATCCTGTGTAATCAAGAGTTTATAATACGCATTTATTGTGCATTTCTTGTGATCCTAAAACCTCAATTTCAAGCTATCATGTTGTGCCATAGTAGTCCCTAAAGAGTGTAGCAAGCTGAAAAATTCTGAAACCATAGATAATTCCCAATCATGAATATCCTTATTAAACAGAATATTCCACTGATGCGAACCATGAACAGATAACCGCACATCCGCCACTTAAGCCTCCTTATTAACTGCAATACGATATAAAGCCAGTAACGCCCTTTCCAATGCATGATCTTCACACCACATGTCCCGCCAAAAATTAATTCGGTTGCCCTCACTTGCGACAGAGCGAATATGATTTACAAAGCTTGTCCACCCCTTCCTTATAAACTTCCATAGCCCCACTCCATGCCCCCCTCTCACTTCTTTGGAACACCAACCACCCCAAGCAACACCATATCTAGCATCTATAGTTTCCTTCCACAAAGATCCCCCTTCCAAATGATATCTCCAAAGCCATTTCCCTAATAACACACTATTAAAAGTTCTCAAATTACAAACACCCAACCCCCCCGTACACAACTGGGGCACATACTGTCTTCCAATTAACCAAATGAAATTTCTTCTCCTCCCCTATGCCTCCCCATAAAAAAGCCTTAAAAAGTTTCTCAATCCTATTCACCACCCCTGCAGGCATAGGAAAGAGAGATAAAAAATAAGTGGGAAGGTTAGTAAGGGTGCTCTTGATAAGAGTGAGATGACCCCCTTTCGATAAATACACCCTTTTCCATCCAGCCAACCTTTTCTCTATCTTCTCTACCACCCCATCCCATATTGCTCTACTTTTAAAAGTTGCACCTAACGGAAGGTCCAAATATTTCATTGGGAAAAAGGACACTCTGCAATCCAGAAGATTTGCTAGACTGCGTATATTAGGAACGACACCCACTGGAACCATCTCAGACTTGCCAAGGTTCACCTTAAGCCTTGACACTACTTCAAAATAAAGTAATAATGCACGTAAAGTTTGGACCTGACTCCTATCCGCTTCACAGAAAATCAAAGTGTCATCTGCGGAAAGGAGATGTGAAATGATACAAGGGCTACCAGAGCCATTTCCCACCTGAAAACCAGATAAAAAACCCCCACCAACAGTAGTCTGCACCATCCTACTCAACGCCTCCATAACTATGACAAAAAGAAGAAGAGATAACGGATCACCCTGTCGCAAACCCCTCGAGCTATCAAAAAAACCAGTAGGAGTGCCATTAACTAGCACTGAAAAACGGGCCGTTGAAATACAATGACGCATCCAAGAAATCCACCTATCTCCAAAACCACACCTCTTAAGCAAATACAAAAGGAATTCCCAGTTCACATGATCATAAGCCTTCTCTGTGTCTAGCTTGCAAAGAATACCTGGGCTTCCCTCTCGCAATCTAGCATCTAGGCTCTCATTTGCAATGAGCACCGAATCATATATATGTCTCCCTCGAATAAAAACATTCTGAGGTTTGGAAATAATATTTTCCAACACTGGACTAAGCCGGTTAGCAAGAACTTTTGAAATAATCTTATAGACATTACTAACCAAACTTATTGGACGAAAATCCTCAATACTCGAAGCCCCATGTTTCTTGGAATGAGCGCAATAAAAGTCTCGTTAAGTGATTTTTCAAACTTTTGAAAAGTGTGAAATTCACTGAACACCAGCAAGACATCATCTTTCATCACATCCCAACAAGTTTGGAAGAAATCCATTGAGAAACCATCCGAACCCGGCACTTTGTCCTTAGCCATACCAGAGATGACCTTGAAAATCTCATCTTCATCAAAAGGTCTCTCCAAGACACTCACAAGTTGCGGATCAATTACCTCAAATGATAAATCATCAAGCTTCGGCTTCCAAGTTACCGATTCGGTAAGAAGAGTCTCGTAATAATGTGCAATATGACTTTCTAGTTCAGCGGGAGAGGATAGCACCTGAGTACTTGAATGAAGCGACTCGATCGCATTATTACGTCTATGAGAATAGGCACTTTGTGAAAGAACTTCGTACACATATCACCCTCTTTCAACCAAAGGGCTCTGTATTTTTGGCGCCATGATGTCTCCTCTGACAACAAAACCCTTTCCAACTCTGCCACAACCGTGGCTTTCCTCAATAACTCTTCCTTAGAGGCCCCTCCCAATAATTCCTTACCCTCTAACTCCTGCAATTCCTCCAACAAAGTGGACTTTTGATTGTCAGTGTGACAAAAAACTTCCAAGTTCAACTTCTTCAGATCTTGTTTTAGAGCCTTCAGCTTACCTGCAAGAATGAAACTCGGCGTGCCACTAAACTGGTACGATGCCCACCAAGTACTCACCAACTCTACAAACCCGTTCACTTTAAGCCACATATTCTCAAACTTGAAATACCAGCGACCCCCATGAATGCCCCCACAATCTAAGAGAATGGGAAAATGGTCTGAGCTGACTCGAGCTAACCTTTTCTGACTTACTTCTAGATAGTGGGCTTCCCATAACGGTGAGGCAAGGAATCTATCCAATTTCGACCAAGCACGGCCGTTAGACCATGTGTACTCACCACCCACCAAGGGAAGGTCCATAAGGTCCATATCAAAGATGAACTTAGAGAATTCCGCCATGGCCAGAGTGTGCCTATGATGCCCCGATCGTTCACTAGAAAAACGAGTAATGTTAAAATCACCCCCCATACACCACGACACATCCCATAAAGAGTATATTCCCGCCAACTCCTCTCACAACCTTCGCCTATCTCTATCCATGTTGGGACCAGAGGACCCTGCAAAAGCCCAATCCCACCCATCGCTCACATTTTTGAATAACACCGAAACCGAAAACTCACCAACACACTCCTCAATTGCCTCAACCACTCTTTTATCCCACATTAATAACACTCCACCTGATGCTCCAATAGGACCAACCCACATACGAACATCCCCATATACTACGCACCAATCTTCTATCAATAAAACCCAACTTTGTTTCTTGCAAACATATCACATCACCCTTCCACAATCTCAATAAAGCTTTGATACAAAGACGTTTATTGCTATCATTGAGACCCCATACATTCCATGATACAATCTTAGGCTTCATTTAAACTTAACTTTCCCCTCCCTTTCGGTCTAACCCTTCCGCTACTCCCATCCTTAACATCAAGCTCAACGGAGTGCACCGGAGCCAAGGATCCAGGTCATGACCCTAGCATCCTTGATTTCCCACTTTGACAAAGTCTCGACATCGCAAGGTGTGGGATCACTCCCATCATATTGCTTGGGATTGCCTCCAGAAGTTCTGTAACTACTGCAAGAAACATGGCCATATCATCTCTGCTTGTCCCATTCAACCTGAAAGGAAGCAGGGTACTGCTTATCATGCCTCCGCTGGTGCCTCTAGTTCTGCTGCATTGCCTGTTGCCTGTTGCCTTGCAGGTTGTTCCTAATCCTATACCTACAGCCTTAGCAAACTCGAACACACTCACTCTTGAAACGGTACAACAGATGATCATTCTGTTTTTTCTGCTTTTGGGCTTTCAGGTAATCATAAAGTTTCTTTTAAGCCATGGTATTTTGACTCCAGAGCCTCTAACCATATGACCAATATTGTTATTCCACTTTCCAATGTCAGAAATTATGATGGAAATCTGACAATTAACACCGCTGATGGCAGTTCTCTGCCTATCAGCGCTGTTGGTGATCTTTCCTCTTCCTTAAATGATGTTTTTGTGTCTCCTGACCTTTCCACAAATCTTATTTCTGTTGGTCAATTGGTTGATAATAATTGTAATGTCCATTTCTCTAGTTCTGGTTGTGTTGTGCAGGATCAAGTGTTAGGAAAGATGATCGCGAATGGGCCTAAAATGGGACGACTCTTTCCTCTCCACATTTCTCCTTCCACCATTATTCCTAGTTTTCCTTTACTTTCCTTCGCATGTAATTTTGTTGGTCCTGGAAATAAGATTTGGCATAGACGTCTAGGCCACCCAAACTCCGATGTACTTCATACTTTGTTTAATTCTGGTTTATTGGGAAATAAAGCATGTTCTTCTCTTGATCTTTCTTTTGATTGTACAATATACAAACTTGGCAAAAGTAAAGTTTTACCTTTTCCTCATCATGCATCTTGTGCCTCACAATATTTCGATATTATTTTTAGTGATGTTTGGGGATTGCACCTGTTGTTTCTCATGTGCATTATAAGTACTTTGTTACTTTCATTGATGAGTTTAATCGCTTTACTTGGGTTTACTTCCTACGGGCTAATGCCGAAGTTTTTTCAGTATTTAAGTGCTTTCTTGCACTTCTTGAGACTTAATTCTCTGCCAGCATCAAGGTCTTGCACTCTGATTCTGGCGGAGAATACATGTCTAATGAGTTTCAGGACTTTCTTTAAAGCAAAGAGATCATCTCTCAGTGTTCTTGTACTTCGACACCGCAACAAAATGGTGTTGCTGAGAGGAAAAATCGTCACCTTCTTGATGTGGTAAGAACCCTTTTACTTGTTCATCCTCGTTTTTGGTGTGAAGCTCTTTCTACTTTGGTTCATTTGATCAATCGCTTACCCTCTCGTACGTTACATCATGTTTCTCCTTTCTTTAAGTTGTTTGGCCATTCTCCTTCATATTCTGATTTTCGGGCATTTGATTGTATTTGTTTTGTGCATCTCCCTGCTCATGAACGGCATAAACTTACTGCTCAATCTGTTAAGTGTGCTTTTCTTGTTTATGCTATACCTCAAAAAGGTTATGCTTGTTATGATCCCCATGCTCGTCGTATATGGGTTTCTAGGAATGTGGTTTTCTTTGAAAATCAATATTTCTTTCCATCTCATGTTGAGTTGCCATCTTCATATTTATCTCTTATGTCTATCTTCTCTGATTCTCCAATAATTGTGGAAAGGTTTAAACCTAGTTTTGTGTATGAACGACGTCGTTGTCATGATTCTGGTTCCACTTCCTCTGTGCCCTCTCAAGATCTCGACCCGGCGCCTGATCTTGCTCTTGTTTCCACCACTCTTCGCGGGTCTACTCGTCCTTCTCGACCCCTTGATCGATATGGTTTCTCATCCCTTGTCTCTCTCGTAGCTACTTTATCCGCTATTTTCATTCCTTCTTCCTACAAACAGGCTATGGAACATGAGTGTTGGCAAACTGCAATGCAAGTGGAACTTCAAGCACTTGAGGATAATCATACTTGGGATATTGTTTATTGTCCTCATACAGTCAAACCTATTGGGAGTAAATGAATTTTCTCTGTAAAGCTTCATTCTATGGGTCTTTGGACTGATACAAAGTTCTCCTTGTAGCTCTAGGTAACAAATAGGAATATGGGGTTGACTTTGAGGAGACATTTGCTCCTGTTGCCAAAATGACCACGGTTCGAACCATCTTAGCTATTGTCGCTTTACAATCATGGCAACTACATCAGATGGATGCGAAGAACGCCTTTCTTCATGGTGATCTCCAAGAAGAGATTTACATGAAGCTTCCCTTTGGTATGACTACTTCTTCTCCTCATGATGTCTGTAAGCTAAGGCGTTCTCTGTAGGGGCTCAAGCAGGCTCCCCGGGCTTGGTTTGAGAAGTTTTGTAGTACACTTTTTACCTTCAGTTTTACACAAAGTCAGTACGATTCTTCTTCTTTTTCCACAAGTCTGATGTGGGTATAGTCCTTCTCTTGGTTTATGTGGATGATATTATCATTACCGACATTGACTGTGGTTTGTTTACTAAGCTTCAGAAGCTGTTATATGCATCTTTCTATATAAAAGATCTTGGCCAGCTCACATACTTCTTGGGACTGTAGGTCCATTATTGGGCCAATGGTATTTTCTTGAACCAGCATTAGTCTATTCAAGATCTTATTACCTTGGTTGGTTTGGAGGACACTTCTTCTGTTGATACACCTATGGAGGTAAATGTCAAATATAGGAAAGAGGGGATCCCCTGAAGCTACTTTCTATCGGCGCTTGGTTGGGAGTCTTATCTACTTGACCACTACTTGACCGGATATCTCCTATGTCGTTCATTAGGTCAGCCAGTTTATGTTTTCTCCTCGGCATCTTCATCTTGCTATAGTTTGCCGCATTATCCGCTATCTTCGAGGGTCGCCTACTCGTGGGTTATTCTTTCCTATAGGCTCATCTCTTCAACTTGTTGCTTACAGTGATGCTAATTGGGCTGGGTGTCCGGATATGCGTTGATCTACTACGGGTTGGTGTATGTTTTTAGGCGATGCCTTAATTTCTTGTAAATGTAAGAAACAATATCGTGTTTCTAAATCATCTATTGAGTCTGAGTATCGTACCTTGTCTACTGCTTGTTCTGAAATTGTATGGTTACGTGGTTTTCTGGAGGAGCTTGGGTTTCCTCAGACTAATTCTACTCCTCTTCATGCTGATAACACTATTGCTATTCAGATTGCAAACAATCCCTTCTTCCATGAACGCACCAAACACATTGAGGTTGATTGTCATTCTATTCGAGACCTTAGAGAGTCGGGTGATATCTCTTCCTTACATTTCTTCTGATCTCCAAGTGGCCGATGTCTTCACCAAAGCAATGACTTGATAGCGGCATCAATTACTTGTTGGCAAATTGTTGTTGGTTGACTAACCAGCAACAATTTGAGGGGGGGATGTTAACGTATACAATTTAGGAATGTTTGGCTATTACATGTATATTTATCTCTCTGTTAATATTAGCTGTACACAATATATTTACCATGTATAGATGCTGAATATTAGGAATACTTTAGACTTTCCCTTGTATAGCATAATATCTACTTTCCTTGTAAAGCATTGGCTGATTGCCTTGATAATGAGAAATGGCTGAACCGAGATAGTCAGTTTTTCCAAAAGCTCTCTTGGCATTTCTAGTTTCCTTAGTATTTTGACAAGAAAGACCTTTTGATGAAGATGAGATTTATAAGATCATTAGTGGTATGGCTAAAGACAAAGCGTCGAGTCCGGATGGCTTTTCGTTGGGATTCTTTCAAGCTTGTTGGGAGATTGTGAAATGTGATGTTATGCGGGTTTTTCTTGAATTCCACTCCTTCAAAAAGTTTGAGAAATGCTTCAATGCTACGTTCATTGTTCTCATACCGAAGAAACATTTGGCTACGGAAGTTGAGGACTTCCGTCCTATAAGCTTGGTGAATGGGGTATACAAGATTATTTCGAAGGTTCTTGCTAATCGGCTAAGCTTTGTAATGAAACAAATTATTTCTAAGCCTCAAAATACATTTGTTCGTGGGAGACAAATACTTGATTTAGTTCTCATTGCCAATGAGTGCTTGGATCATAGGTTGAAGGAAGGCATACTAAGCATTCTATGCAAGCTTGACATGGAAAAAACATAGGACCATGTGAATTGAGAATTTCTCTTTTATTCACTTGTGAGGTGTGGCTTTGGTGATAGGTGGATTTCATGGATTCGACATTGTGTTACTACTGCTCGCTTCTCAGTGTCGGTTAATGGCACCCCTGTTGGATTTTTTAAAAGTTCCCGTGGATTGCGGCAAGGGGATCCATTGTCTCCTTTTCTTTTCGTTATTGTTATGGAGGCACTTGGTCGGATGGTGAAGGCTGCTGTTGAAGGAGGTTTTTTAGCCAGTTTTTCGGTCGGTAAAAGTACTAATGGCCCTATCATAATCTCACATCTCTTATTTGCAGATGACACTCTCCTCTTTTGTGAAGTTGATCTTGGCCAGATTCAAGCTTTACGAGCACACTTGTTATGCTTTGAAGTCTTGTCGGGGCTTAAGGTGAACCTTGATGAGTCCGAGATGGTGGCTGTGGGTGTGGTGCCTAGAATCATCAGTCTGGCAAGTCTCTTGAGTTGTAAAGTGTCTTCTTTGCCTATGAAATATTTGGGTCTTCTGTTGGGGGCAGCCTTTAAAGCTAGAACTATTTGGAATGGGATTATTGAGAAAGTTGAGAAAATGTTGACTGGTTGGAAACGGTTGTATTTATCGAAAGGGGGTCGACTCACACTGATTATGAGCACTTTATCTAACCTTCCGACCTATTTTTTATTTCTATTTCCGTTGCTTACGGGGGTGGCGAATATGATTGAGAAGTTAGTTTGGGCTTTTTTGTTAATTGGAATAAAGTTTGCTCCCCAATCTCGATCTGCGGATTGGGAGTGCGCAACTTGAGGATTTTCAATAAAGCTCTGTTGGGGAAATGGCTATGGAGGTACCACTTGGAAGGGGATTCATTCTAGAAGGAAGTTCTTGACTTTAGACACGGAAGTGCTTGGTGGGGCTGGTGTTCCAATGTAGTGAGGGGGCGGTATGGCGTGGGCTTGTGGAAATTTATTAGGAGGGGTTGACAGCGTTTCAAAAAACATATCCGTTTTGTGGTTGGAGAGGGTACTAGAATCAGGTTTTGGCATGATGTTTGGTGTGGAGATCGTGCTCTTGATAGGGCCTTCCTAGCGCTCTATAGTATTGTAGTTAACAAGGATGCTTCTGTGGCTGATTTGCTTGCGTTTTCTCATGGTTCTCACCAGTGGAATGTCCTATTTAATAGGGATATTCATGATTGAGAATTGCATACCGTTTCAGAATTTTTCAGATTGATATACTCCACAGGAAGTATAACAGCATAGGGGGATAGGATACAGTGGAGGTCCATTGGTAGAAAGAAGTTTACGATCAAGGTTTATTACAAAATATTGGCATCACAAGGTAATGTACCCTTCCTGTGGAAAAGTATTTGGAGGTCTCGCGTGCCTTCCAAAGTAGCTTTTTTTGTATGGACTGCTGCTCTTGGGAATATTCTGACCACGGACAACTTAAGGAAGAGGGGACTCATTGTGATGGATTGGTGCTATTTGTGCAAAAAAATGGAGAATCAGTGGATCACTTATTATTGCATTGTAAGGTTACAAGAGTGTTGTGGAATGAGATCTTTAGAAGAGTTGATGTCGCTTGGGTAATGCCATTGAGGTTGGTTGATTTACTTGCTTGTTGGAAGGAAATTCAAGGCTGTCCCCAAGTGGCGGCAATATGCAAGATGATTCCGTTGTGCATTATGTGGTGTACTTGGTTGGAAAGGAATGCACAGTGCTTTGAAGATAGGGAGCGCACAATGACGGAGCTTTAGAATTTTTTTGTACACGTTATTGCTTTGGTTTTCAGCCATTTTGCTTAATGAAAACAATGTTCATGACGTCTTATCCTTAATTTAGCGATTCTAGAATGTATTTAGATGTTCTTTTGTATACCTCCTATGTACATGGGCTATACTGATTTTATTCATATCAATAAAATTTACTTGCTTATTAAAAAAAAAAAAAAAGAGACCGAGTAATCAAGGAGCTGACAATTTATGGTGGGTACTTGCCAAGAAAGGTATATTTTTTGTTCGTTCTTTCTATAAGGCCCTCACTCAACTGCAGAATAATCACTTTCCATGGAGAAGGATTTGGAGAAATAAGGCGCCTCCTAGGGTGGCATTTGTTTGGACAACGTCTTTGGGAAAGATATTGACGATGGATAATTTACGAAAATGCAAGGTGATAGTAGTGGCTGGTGTTGTATGTGCAAACAAAATGGTGAGACCGTGAACCATCTTCTACTACATTGCGAAGTTGCTATAGCGTTATGGGACGATGTATTCAGACTGGTAGAGCTAGCCTGGGTTATGCCTACAACAGTGGTCGAACTTCTGGCATGTTGGACGAGCTTGGGCAGTATTCCACAAATATTAGCTGTATGGAAGATGATTCCTATATATATTCTTTTTTTTTATAAGTAATAAGAAATTTATTAATGCAAGTAGATAGGCATAGCCCAAGTATACAGGAAGTATACAAGCGGAAACACCTAAATACAAGCCATGAAACTAGGAACTAGCAAAGTCTAAAAAGGAAACATTTAAAGAATCACCATTCAGTACAAGAGTTTGGTGCATTTGGCTGGAACAGAATGACCGGATGTTCGAGGACAGGGAGCGTTCATTGGAGGATATTAGATTACTTTTTGTTAGAACCTTTGTTTTTTGGGCCAAAGCTGTAGATTTCAATGGGCCCAATTTTCATGATTTTCTTGTTTCTATTTCTTCTTCCTAAATAGGTGTTATCTCTTGTAGTACCCCTTGTGTACTTGGGCTATGCCTATTCATATTAATATTAATATAATCATTTACTTATAAAAAAAATATATATGTACAAGTAATCAAACAACGAACCTATTGGTTGGGATTAAGCTGAGCTGAGCTGAGCTGTAGAAGGTGGATGGAAGGTTCTAAAGGACTTTATGCGTGATAATCTATATAAGAATGTAAATAGAAGACTAGGAATTGAGAGAGAGATAGTTCCTTTTCTTTTTCCTTCTTTTCCTTTCTGACGAAAATCTCTTTTATTTTTCAGTTGATTCTGGCAATCACTTTCAATTTCTGGCACATGATTATACCTTGTGTTGCTTTATCTCGTTTTGTACTTCTGAGCAGAGCAATAAGGTCTGTGGAGTCAGATAAAAATGCTTATATACATGTTATTGAGATTCAACAAGCACTGGTAAAGAGTTTATAGCATCCTAATGAAGTTAAGATTTTGAATAAGGTAGTATTTCATTCGCTTATGACTTCCATTTTTTTTTTTTTATACTGGAGGTGCAAATATTGATCGTTCAAACCTCTTATAAGTTATTTGCAGTATCTTTATCAAATGTCTGAAGCTGTCATGGCAGTAGTTAAACCTGAGGTAATTTTTTTTATAATTACTTTTGGGATGATGTTAGATTAATTATGCAGACAAAAACCAGATAAATCATTTCTTTGTTTGAAGACACTGATATTTCCATCAGCTGGTTGCTTCAGAGCCACGGTGTCTGTTGGGGCTACTCCTAGCCTGAATTTGACGGAGGGCTTGACTGGGGTCTATTTGGACCTGTCTATGTTGAACTTTCTATAAATCCAACTTTCAAATGGTAGTAACAAAAACAACAATGACAACGATGACAATAATAATAATAACAATAACCATAATAATAATAATAAGTTCCTATAAGGTATAAAATTAATAACATAAAACTGTTGCATTGTTCCATTGAAGGTATTGTTGCCCTTTGATTAGAAACCAATATTTCTTCCATAGGCTAAGCCCACTTAGGATGGCAGGTGTGTGTCCGGGTCAGACTTAGTAAGGTTTAGTTTTGTTATTGTAGTCATTTTCTCCTTTTAGATTTGTTTATGGTTATTGCATTGTGTATCCAGATGAATTCTTACATTTGGCTTCAAACTGCCGATGGTTCAATTCAACAAGTAGAAGAAGAGGTTGCTGTGTTTTGCCCTATGATATGCCGGGAAGTAATTCAGACAGGCATGGGATCTTCCAAAAACTATGCTATATCACTTCCACAACGAGTCAATCCTGCCATCTTGGGCTTAGTTCTTGATTACTGTCGATTTCACCAAGTACCAGGTCGTTCTAATAAGGTCTGATGCACTGTTCCACTATGGTGATGTATTTTGCACTTTTTAGACAACATTTATTCCCCACTTTATGATTAAGGATTCTCTGACATTTAAGTAATCTTCAAAAATGAGAACTTTTTATCATGATCCCTCCAGGGAGGTTCTCATACTATTTGGTTTGTAGTTAATTCTTTTATAAATTTAGTATCACTTTTTCCCCGAAGTTTGTTAAAAAAAGATTACTCGCTTATAATAACTATTTGCGGCAATGGTGAATGCAGTAGATGGTACATCTTATAACTGAATATTTAAACTAAAATTTTAATTTGATATCTCTTGATATAGGAACGCAAAAATTTTGACGAGAAGTTTATTCGGATGGATACGAAAAGGTTATGTGAGTTGACGTCTGCAGCTGATAGCCTCCAATTGAAACCTTTAGTTGATATCACAAGCCGAGCACTTGCTCGAATTATTGAAGGAAAAACTCCTGAGGAGATACGTGAAACATTTCATTTACCTGATGACCTAACAGAGGTGTGTGTTGCTAGAAAAAAGTCAATGTTCTAATGCCTTCTCTGTTAATGGTTTTTCATGTATATTCAGTTTTCTCCAGGAGGAGAAGTTAGAGCCCCTGAGAAACATCACTGATGATCCACGTATCCGGCTTCTGAATCGATTGTATGCAAGAAAGAGGAAAGAATTAAAAGAGAGAGAGAAGTTAAAGGTGCTTATTTTCTTTTCATCTTGTTTTCTGCTTTTAATATAATTGAGTTCTTTCTTTCTTTTTTTCCTTGCTGAATTTTCTAAATTTGAATTTTAACTGAAATGGTCACATTTCAATTATTTGGTTGAAGCACTTGAATGTCCATTTATATGTTGGCATTACTAGAAAATGGATCCTGTATGTTTCAGAATGTCGAAATTGTGGAGGAGCAGTTGGATGATCGCTCGGTTGATGATCTCTTGTCATTTATAAATGGTGGAGATGGAGGTATATGACATAAACAATCAATTCTCAATTTCAAATATAGATAGCTTACTTCTCTTCTTCTTCTTTTGTGTGGGATTCTTAACCTCCTGCATCTTATCCATTTGTTTTATCAATCCCTGGATTGTGTTAGACTTTGCAATGGTGGAATCGATGAATTGTGAAGATTCAACAATTGATGCTTGTAATTATGTGTATATGCTCACATTTTGAAGATATGAAGACCATTTTGTAAATGTTTTCTGCATCTCTCTTGGTGATAAAGACAAGCATGACACTTTGGATGGATTTTTTTTTAAAGGTAATCAAGAATTTTATTCATAAGAAAAGGAGGCATGGTCCAATTACACATGAAGTATATATGCACAAGATAATCCTATTCCCTCCCACAAGGTCCTGGCGACCTCACAATGTAGAAGCAGGTGATCTACCGATTCCCCATTCTTCTTACACATGCAACACTTATCCAAGACCGTTACTCGACATTTCCTCAAAATGTTTGTAGTAAGAATCTTGTCTAGGGATGTTGTCCAAATAGAAAAGCTGCTTTCGAAGGGGCTTTCGTCATTCATCTATTCCTCCATGGAAAAGGTGTCATGCCCTGGCTAGTTAGAACTTGGTAGAACGATCTAATTGTGAATCTATCTTTCTTTGCCCTCAGTCACCTTGGCGGAATATAGTAAGTCAAAGAACTCGGTGATAAGCCCTAACTCCCAATCTTGTGCCACCCTAATGAAATCTACATTCCATTGATGGGAGCCATGAGAGAAGAACAAGAGATCAGCTACTGAAGCATCCTTTGCTCGTACAAGGTAACAAACGTTAGGGAATGTTTCTTTGAGGCTTTGTTCACTACATTGTGCCAAAATTTGGCTCGAGAACAATCACGTACTTCAATACGTGCATGGCTTAGGAAAGTCTCTCACCCTTTTCTAATGTGTTTCCACAAACCCACCCTATATGGTCTACGTACCACATTTGACCACCATCCTCCCCAAGACTCTGCAAATTTTGAATCTATAACTAACTTCCATAGGGCCCCCCCGTTTTTGTTGGTACTGCCACAACCATTTACCCAACAGAGCTTGATTAAATTTCGTCAAATTAAGAATCCCCAAGCCACCCCCAGATATTGGTGTGCAAACAATTGACCAGTGGATGGAATTTAAACTCGTCTCCCATCCCTCTCCACAAGAAATCCCGTTGTAGCTTCTCAATATAATAGGCTACCTTTGTAGGGATTAGGAACAAGGATAGAAAATATGTTGGTAAATTAGAGAGGGTACTTTTGATAAGAGTAAGGTCTCGTTTGTTTTCACAATCATTCTCATCTCATCTAATCATTACTACTTTCCCAAATTTTCACACAAAATAAAATAAACAATTCAACTTTTTTAAATTTCAAAATAAAAATAATATTAAAAAAATATATTCTAAGAATATTTTATTCAACTTTCAACTTTTATCTCAACTCATCTCATCTGTAAAAACAAACGAGGCCTAAGCCTACCCCCTTCAAACTCCTCATCCAAGAGGCCAATCTACGTTCCTCCTTTTCAATCACAGCATTCCAAATTCCCTCCAATTTGAATGAAGCACCCAACGGTAAGTCAAGATACTTCGTAGGTGGAGAAGATACCTTACATCTCAAGAGGCTAGCTAAATTCATTGCATTGGGAACAACCCCCATCAGCACCAATTCAGACTTGGCAAGATTCACTCTCAATCCAGCGACAAGTTCAAAACAAAGGAGGAGAGCTCTCGAAGATTGAATGTGCCCATGATTTGCTCCACAAAAGATGAGAGTATCATCAACAAAACAAATGAGAAATATCAATAGAGCCATAATCACCATTTCCCACTGAGAAGCCATCGAGGAAGCCACCTTCCACAAGGCCCGAAATAATTTTGCTAAGAGCTACTTATTAAAAAAAAAAAAATTTGCTAAGAGCTTCCATGGCAATAATGAAACGTAATGGAGAGAGTGGATCCTCCTGTCTTAAGTCTCAAGCCACGGGAGGAGTAAAACAAACCTACTAGCGAACCATTCACCAAGATAAAAAAGTGAGCTGTAGAAATGCAAAATGCTACCCAAGCATGCCATTTCACCACAAAACCACATCTTGCAAGAAGATAGAGCAAGAATTCCAGTTGACATGATTGTAAGCTTTCTCCATGTCTAGTTTGCACAGTAATCTAGGTTCTTTAGATTTGAGTCTTTTGTCCAAGACTTCATTGGCAATAAATGTTGAATCAAGAATTTGTCTAGCCCCATTTTTTTAGGCATGAGAGCTAAAACAAGTAGCATTTTGACTTTTATCAAATCTTTCATTAGCATGAAACTATTGAAACACCCTCATGAGATCATCCTTGATCACTTCCCAACAAACTTGGAAGAGACCCATGGTAAAAGCGTTAGGGCCTGGAGCATTGTCACTAGCTATGCTATGGATCACTTTACGCACTTCATCTTCTTCGAACGGCCTCTTAAGCCACCCTGAACCCTATTGGTCTAATGATTCAAAAGTTAATCCATCCACTTTTGGTCTCCATGTGTACTGTTTTGAGAGGAGGTGCTCATAATACTGTACAATGTGGTTCTTGATGACTAGCTGGTTCGATGAACGGGCACCATCTACCATCAAAGCCTCGATTGTGTTGTTCCTCCTATGCGAATTAGCCACCTGATGGAAAAACTTAGTGCACTTATCTCCCTTCTTTAGCCATAGCGCCCTCGATTTTTGTCTCCAAGAGGTCTCCTCCATCAATGTTGCTCTTTCAAGTTCCATGACTACCTGGCTCTTACGGATTCTCTTGGATTCAGAGAATGGTCTTGCCTCCTCCTCGCCCTCTAGACCTTTTAGCTCCTCCAAGAGAGAGCACCTCTAGTGGGCCACATTCCCAAAAACTTGTTCGTTCCATTGCTTCAAATCATTCTTCAGCGCTTTTAGCTTTTTGGCCATTATGAAACTTGGAGAACCTTAGAAGTAATACGACGACTACCATTGTCTAATCCTGTCTACAAAACCGTCAATTTTAAGCCCCATATTCTCAAATTTAAAATACCTTATGCCCCCTTGGATGCCTTCACTGTCAAAGATGATAGGGAAATTATCTAAGCATAACCTGGGTAGTCGTTTTTGAAGTACATCCGGAAAATGTAACTCCCAATCTGAAGTTATAAAAAACCTATAAATCCTCAACCAAGATGGGGTGTTCACAACTGTTGGACCATGTGAACGTGCCTCCAATTAAAGGAATATCCATAAGCTCATGTTTGAAAATGAAGTAAGAATAATCTCTCATAGCGGGGTTAATGTGATACGCACCCCGATCTTACACTTGGGAAGTGGGTGACATTAAAGTCCCCCTATATAGCTTGGTAACTCCCACCAATTCTTCCCACGACTAATTGTCTTTCAGAATTTGATGGATTTTTGAATTCTCCCATGCTTAATGGAGGAAGAAGAAAGAAGGGCACATTGTATATAAATGAATTCCGGATGTTAAATATGAGACAATTGTGAGATAGTTAACTGGTTCAGGTAGAGAATCTTGTGAGATAGTACCCATAACACTCTCAATCTCGTTGAATGGTACAGACAAACTAATTTTTCTGTATTTGCACATAAACCTTAGATGCTATCGAAACTTATAGTAACAGAATAATGAACAAATTTTGGGCTGTAGCTGCATTTGCATGCAGATTAGTTGATTAAAATAATTTTGATTTACAAGAATTATCCTTTCCCTTGTTGTCGAACTCTATGGTATTCATGGTTGCAAATATGTTTACTTCAGTTCAACTATACATGATATATTTAGCATTGCGGATGGATTTTTTTACGACTGACACGGGGCTGTGGTTACTGTTATTATTTTGACAAATTGTACAATTTTCAATGTTTATGCTCTGTAGCATTTGATGTAGTCCAATTGTAAGTTTATATAGTTTGCCAATCATGCTCTAGCTAAGGTTGACCATAATATGGCATAGCTGCAACTCTTCCTTCAATGAACTGCGTGCCTGTGCCCTGATTTCTTTTTTTTTTTTTTTAGTTTTGGTTAATGGTTCAGTTTGTTGATTTACATTTTTTTTAAGGAGTAAACCAAATTTTATTGATCATAAAAATAGACAAAGGCCCAAGTATACAGGACATATACAAGAGCATTGCCCATGCGTGCAATCAAAGTTGTTGATTTCTTGGTGATACTTGATGAAGTTGTTGCTTTTGTCTGCATTCATTGGCTTGTTGGAACATTTGAGAGTACGTATTCTATTATAGGCTATTTTGTTAATCGTTTTGTTACCTAATCTTTCTGTTCTGCAGATACAAAGGGGGCCAGAACCAACAGGAGTAAAAAGAAAAATCGGAGGAGAAAAGATCAATCAAAGGTTGTCACCTCTTTGTGTGTGTGTGTGTGCGGGTGCTAGTCTGAATGGATGTGCATTCATTATGAGGCTCTTTGTGTTTGTGCCTAATTTATCATCTCGTTGTTTGTTGCTGGGTGTCTTTTGATGCTTTAGGTGTTGCACGATTTTTCTTCTGCTTGCCATGTTGGTGAGGTTAGCAATGGTTTGTTGGCATCTTCCAGTACATTTTCAAAATTTCAAGATTCTGCAGTTATGAGTTTTTCCCCAAAGGTCGAGTTTGATGATGGTGATATTGATGATGATATAGATCCTGCTATGAAGGAAGAACTTGACAGGTTAGATATCAATTAGGTATCTAGATTAACATGATGAATTTGGGTTTTTGCTTCAATTAGATTATTTCAGTTGTGTTTTTAATTTCCGGGTGAAACAGAAGATTATTTAGGTTCAGGACTATCAGAACTAATGCGAAATTGCCAATACAACTCATTGCCTCAGAATTGCTTCTCAAAATTATCTTTGTTTACTAGAAGAGTTAGTTTTGCTTCATAAATTCCACCTCAATCATGTTTCTAGTCCAAATAATTTTTTGATGCCACCCTGGTTTCTCTCCCACCACAAATCAAGATATCAACTTCATGAAGGCCCAGATTTAACAGGTTAATCTGTGGAGATTGAATTAAGGAGTAGTAATTTGGGTATAGATGCTATTAGTGTTAATTGGTTAGAATATTACATGTATGAAGGACTGGTGGTTGTTTATTGTCTGTCAGAGGTAACTTGGTTTGCGCCCTCTTGTCTCATGTATCTGTCTCTTGCTCATCTTTTTTTTTTTGATGAATTAAGAAAAATTTTATTAAGACAAGTAACAAGGCAAAGCCAAGTACACAGGAAGTGTACAAATACTGTACCTAGTTACAAGTCCGGAACTAGAAAATGAAACAAGAAATCATGGACGGTAGTCCCATTAAATACAATGGCCAAAGCCCCAGTCTCCTGCTCATGTCTCGGTTGACACCCTTTCTCTGGATAGAAAGTTTATCATTTGTTAATAGTATTTATGTAATCTCTTTTTTTCTAAGCATGAGTATTATCTCATCTAAACTTGCATTGTATTGTTTTATGCAGGGAAGTGGAGGATTTTGCACGAAGATTGAATTCAGATTGGCCAGAAAGAATGCAAGAAATTTTATCTTTGGGCCAAGAAAGAAGGCTGATGCCTATATGCATGGGTAAATATATGAGTATCTTGCTTCTTTACTTCCTGCTGCAGAAGCTTTCAGTTTAAACGTTTTTATTTGGTTACTCGTTTCTTTTTTTTCTTTTTTTTATATTAATTAGTTATTCATGCGAACAGGTGTAGACCAGAGATGATGAATCAATGGTAGATAACTCGTTTCTACCATTGGTCAGCAACTTGGGTGTTTTGGAGAAGATGGCGATGTGGAGGTTGTTGCTGTCAAAGGCTAGAAGAGTTCACATTTTTCTGTGTACACATCATGTGAGTATTTTTGTTTGTTCTGCGATTACCCAAATGCAATCTCTTTCCATAGGTGTCTTGTATGTTGGAAAAAGAAGAAAGGGCAAAATAAGGTTAATGGAAAATGTAGTTGGTAATCTAGCATGATCTGTTTATTTCTCTTAACGTTATTTGTTGTATCAGGTGGTTTGTAATTTTCTGCAATTGCCGTTGGGTGGTTCATGTAGTATGTACTTCTTTAGAATATGTCAATTTCATTATATTTATTTAAAGAGTAAATCTATTCATCATCATTTTTGTCATCATCCTATGATGTAATATTAGATGATTGGAGGCTATTTATTATATTTCATTTGTGAACCTATCATCTAATGCCACATTATGGGATGATGAGAATTGAGATGATGAGTAGCATCACTCGCAATCATGTCTACTGCAGCACCTCACGGCTAAGAAACCTTGGATAGGCCTCGTCAAAGACTCCAATAAAAACCCCCTTAATGATCAGTCTTCTCTTGACAATATATTGGACAAGAGAACATAATATTTATGCTACTAAGTTAATCCCAATTTCTCTTATTTTCTATTTACATTTATTTGACTGTTAAGCATCTAGGACTACATTTTTTAAGGCGATTATAGGAGTCCCCACCCCAGCCCTACTTACTGTAATTTAGATTATTATAAATAAGACTATTGCCTATTAAAAAAAAAAAAATTACATTGCTGGGAAAAATACATAGGACTAAAACGGAAGCTCACAGGTCGGAAGTACAAGTATTGTTATGCTGCAAAAACTGATCCTCCTAACCTGGAGATCAGATTCTAGCAGGGGCTAAAGAATTTGAGAAAGTTGTAATGATGAGGTGATATAAGATGTTTCTTGAAAACAAACGAAACTTAAGTTTAAGTTGTACTTGTTTTTGAACTTTTTCCTGAGCAAGTTGTATTTGAACTTGTTTTTGGATACTGTTCGTTGTGGATGATACATCAAAGTCCACTTGTTTGCTTCGTTATATAAAAGTAAAAAATAAAAACTAAATGCCCTTAACACTTCATAAAATGTATTTATCAGCGAATACCGACGACAACTCATTCCTTAAATGCGGTAAAATAAATCGACGCTGACATCACCAAACACTTGTCAATTATTTTATTTTATTTTAAAGCGCCAATAATTTTCAGTCTCTGAATCACACCTTATCCCCAGAGTAATATCTCCTGAAAGCTTTTGGAAGATAGACGGGCAACAAGAACCCAAAAAGATTGAAGCACCAAAAGGCCATGTTAGCAACGGCAAGCCCTCTGCCGGCGTGTGATCTCCTTTTAAACCCTCCCGACGACTCCTCAACCTTCGAGAACTCACTTCTCAGCCAGTCCATGATGGTAAAGATCCTCCTTGTATTAAAGCAAACCGGCACAAACACACGTATTGGCAACGAAAACCTGTCCGAGAATGCTACTCCTTCCATGAAAACTTGGCTAGCGAGAAGAAAAACATGCGGTGTAGCGGCCTCGATTCCTTTTTTATCATCTTCGTAGATGCCATGAACTATGTATGCTATAGGGAGGAAAAGACCAATGATGGCACCAACAAGTACGTAGATGCGAAGAAGCTTGTTTTGAGGGCTAAAGACTGTAGGTTCCTTTGAAGGGTGGAGGGTTGGGAATGCAACCTTGGAGATAAAGTACATGTAGAAGAGGGAAAATAACACAAAACCTAAGTCTTCAGGGTTTACCATGCCGCTGGCCGATAAGATGATTATGAGAGCGACGGCGTTGAGATGTCGGAAAGAGAGGAAGCTGACCTTCCGTGGACTGGTTGGGTAGAACTTGTTATTAATCTTCGAGGCCTCGTATTCTTGCTCTTTTGGAAAGCTAATGTCATTGCTTGTTGGACCAACCTCGCCGGACATCTTCTGTATTTTCTTGGGGAGGATCGTGTTTGATCTGCTTTTCTTGATTATGGGTTGGACGAAAGAGTTTGTTTAGGATGTTCTTGCCTGAGAAAAAAGGTTAGTCATTGGATGAAAGAGAAGCTAAACTAAAATAAATGGCCCGGAAGCTTATTGGCTTGTTCTTTTTCTTCTCCTCTTTCAAGGGTAGGACGGGGGAGCAAGAAGGAATTAGACTAGGCTTCTGATCAGCAGTTCCTCCAGGAGAGATGGGGAGACGAAACACAGAGGGATGAGGAGAAAATTTAAAGGGCAAGGGAAGTGCACGGAAATGGGAGTTTCGGATGAGTTGGGCTCCATGTGGTTAAAGGTGAAGAAGGTGGACAAGTGGCAGTTTTGTAGGACTATACTGTAAGGAGGACGCGTGGCATCATTTGGATGATGTTTTCTGGAAATTTCCTGCCTTTTTATCACATTCTCAAATGGACAATTAATTTAGGGGCCATGTACCGCTGGCGTACTACAGTGCATTCAAAAAAAATTTTTTTAAGCAATGATACACTAACAATTCATCTACAATTTATCTACTACTTCTTTATAAAATATAATTTTTTCAAATTTTAGATACATCAAATTAAAACCAAAAAGCAAAATCAAATTTTAAAAAAATATTATTTTATTCAATAGTAGTTTAATAGTTGTAAATTAGTTGGTAGTTTATCATTTCTTATATTTTTTTAACATCTTTCATTATTAAAAAAAAATAATTTTATTAATAATTAATTCCCTAATTATTCTTCCCAGATCAATAAAAGAGGTGACACCGTGTCACCGTTGATGAAAAGACCAAAAAGCTTGACGCTGAACTTAGTAGATATAAAGAACAGATAAAAAGAACAAGACCTGGTCCTGCTTAAGAAGCTGTTAAAGCTCGAGCCGCGAGGGTTCTTAAGCAAAAGCGAATGTAGGTGTCTTTTCTCATGTCATTTCCTCTTTTTTGCAATTTTATTGGTGTATATGATTCTGTAACCGCTGGTAGTTTATATAAAATTGTTCCTATCTAGTGGGCAAAACACCTGACAAGGAATTTTTTTCTTACTGGAAAACCACGTTTATTTTATGATGTCTTTTTAAAGGATACAACTTGGTATACGTATGGTGTCCCTTTGGTTCAGGATATCAGGACACGTCGAGTTTGGTGTTACAATTGACATTGGCTAATAACTTACTCTGGGATATGGAAATCATATGTTGGCTCACCGGTTGTACTAGTTGTAAGGGGATTTTCTCTCCCCATGGCCCATGCGAAAGCCCATGAAGAACCACAAGGGTCCAACCCGGCACAATGCTCCTTCTCCAAGAGGCCCCCCCACACCCCTTAGAGAATACCTGGCCCACGAGCTAAACCAGCCCGAGAAACATCTCCAACATGGGAAAGACGAATGACAAGGACAAATGGGACTTGCGCCTTGGTATCCCCGGTGACACCTAACGCTCAAGGACTTGTGCAAATAGGTGGGCGGGAAATGCGGACAGCCCTTGATTCCCTAATAGAAGGTATGGGGCAACACGGCGCCGATCATCCACTAGCAAGGCGCCACTCGGGGAGCCACGCCGCATTACTAGCACCACCTCAAGCTCCATGCTGCATTAAAGGATCTTGACCGAGTTGCCGTGGGAATGATGTGAACCCCCTAACATGGGGTAAGGGATGTCCCCCCAGCAACCTAGTATAAAAGCTGACCCCCCATGTACAAAGGACTCTCTCTAAGCTCTTGCACTCTAGCCTAACTACTAAGGAGATCTACTGACTTAAGTATCGGAGGCTCCTCGGTCACCACCGAGCCCCCCTTTTGTCTTCTTGAGTGTGTAGGTATAAAGGCTCAGACCCGAGTTGTTAGAACTAGGCCCAAGGCATACGAAACACGACTTTAACACTAGTATTAATGCCAGTATTTGTACCCACTTCAATTTTAAAACTTCCTACTTCTTGCAGGATGTGCATTAGACTATCTGTGGTTTCCTAAGGTTCTTGATTGATTTATGAATAGTAAAATTGCTAAGGATATGATGGGAGTGAAGATAGATCCTTTTGATATTTAAGTTAATTTAGTTTGTTGAGAATGGATAATATGAGGATGATATGGTTTGTTTTGTTGGTCTGTATGGTGTATATAGCATTTGAATTTATCCAATTCATTAATCTTCTGGACAGGTATGAAGGACAACGGGACATGCTGTACAATCAGACATTCAATCTTGATCAAGTTGCCTTTGCTTCTGAGGGTATTAAAGATGCCCAACAAACCGTACCTGTTATGTATAGTAATAAGAAATACATCTAACGTAATTCAAGATGCAAAACATATTGTGTAAATGTGCATTGATGACACCGAAGGTTACATGATGCGCATCTATAAAAATGAAAGATGACACCGAAAGCACCATGCTTCTCTTCAAAGTGGAAGAGAAGAAAATGGGATAGCAAGGAAAGAGTTAAAGTGACTCAGAAGGAGGATGAATTGATTAGGAAAGGGATAAGTTATTGGGTTCTAGAAAAATATTCGTTGACTTTTTTTAGAAAGCTTTGAACCAGATTTTTAGTTTATAGTATCTTTTTTATATATTTGGGACTGGTGCTAGGCTTTTGAGTATTAGCCACAATCTATATGCAACTGTTTTCAGCTTTTTTGGAGAAATTACGGTTTTTTCTTTTCTTTTAATATGTGGGGCTTAGGGGACTATTACACTAACTTTCTTGGGGGACAAATTGGAAATTTCCAAATTTTGAGAAGCTATTATGGGTTTTAGGGACTATGGGGTTATTTCCATTTTTTTACAACCATAAAGATCTTTGTTTTCATAACAAGTTGAGCTTTATCGATAATAAAAAAAGGATGTACTAAAGGTGCATAGGAAGTGTGAAGGATATACATCTAAGCAAAAAAGAGGTTTAAAAAGGCTTTTAGTGGGGAATTTCAAGTTTTTTTGGGAAGGGGGTGGCGTGGAAGTTTTTTGGATGTCTTATAGGAGACCAGGGAGAGAGGGGGGTGGGGGGTGGTTTCCAAATTTATGTCATGCAATTGAGTGGCTTCCTAAGAATGTACTTAAAATTGGAGGGTCTTCACAGACTGACTTGACCCTAAGGGTGGGTTTGGATAGAGAGTTCAGATGAGATGTTTTGTTGAAAGTTGAATAAAATATTGTTAAATATAATTTTTTAGTATTATTTTTATTTTAGAATTTGAAAAAGTTGAATTGTTTATTATATTTTTATATGAGAATTTTGAAAAGTTGTAATGATGAGATGAGATGAGATGAGATAGGTTTGTGTATCCAAACCCATCCTAAGACTTGTGAATAGTATTCTTACGTGTCATCCATTGCCTGAGCAAATGCAACTGAATGTTAGGATCGGTAGCTGTTAATTTGTAGCTATGTTTATCCATTGCATGGACTACAGCAAACTAATGCTATGGAATGGGCCACACTGTATATAGAATTCTATCCCTTGGTGCAATTTATATGGTTAAATGCATTTAAAACGTAATTTATAATACTGTCTGATTTATAAAGTGTGACACGCAGAGAATGTACTTTTATGATGACAAGTCTGTTTTCAGCTTCTCAGTTTACAACTTGGGTTTACATGATTAATCAATTTGGACTAAGTTTCCAGTGTCAACTTGCCTGGTTGTTGAATTAAAAGATTCGCTATATGCTGCATTAAGTTCCATTGTGCTGGGGTTGTGTTATATTCACCTCCAAACATTTGTTTTTCTTGGTGGCGCCCTAAGCAGCATGGTTCAAGCAGTTCAGGTGGAGCTTAATCTGTAACCTGACTAGAACCGGCTGCCTACCTCACAAGAGGTAGGGGAGGAACCATTTATCACTAGGGAGGCATTCTTTATATTAATCTAGGCTCTATGCCCAAACACTCATTACTAGTCATTCAGGTTGTAAGATAAATGCTCTGGGTCATGTTTAGGGAACCAGATAGTGAAGTCAATTCTGTATTTTGCCACAATTTATTTATTTATCTTCTCTCCGGATGTCAGCTTTGAAATCTGCAAACCAGGAGTTGAAAGGAATGATGAAATCTGTGAAGATCCAAGATATAGATGTATGTAATCTTTTGATCTTCTTTTTGTCCATCGTTTCTCTCTTTCCTTTGGAATTTTCAGGTGCTGAACAGATATTTTTGTTCTCCGTAGAACTTGCAAGATGAGTGATGGACCTAATGGATGTCCGTAATGAAATTCAAGAGACCCTGGGTACTGGGTAGAAGTTATAGTGTGCCGGATGACATTGATGAGGAAGAACTCATGGGTGGTAAGCTTTTTATATATGTAAAGGTTAAAGTTTGAGGGAAATATTCTTTAGGATTGTTTTAAAACATTACACAGGATGTTCCTGATATGAATTTGCCCATTGACTATCTGATGTCAGAACTACTAACTCGGAGGTACTGTTGAAAGCATTTTTATTAATGTGTCCACAGGACAAGATTGTAGGCATTATGGTCATTCATTAGTAGGATGAAATGGCCTCATTAATCTAATCTGCTTATTCTTAAGTAACTCGTATGACCAATGTTGCAAGGAAAGTCATATCTCATTCAATAACCATTCCTCACTTTCTTTTCTGTGGGAAAGATCCCTTCATTTCAAGAGAAAAGGAGGGGTAAGGCAAGTACTTGCATCTTCTGCATCTATCTATTCTAACTAATTTTTTTGGGTGCAGAGCTTGATGCTTTGGAAGCGGACATGGGAATAAAAACTGAAGCTGATGGGGTGCCCTCTTCTCTCCAACCTAAAAAAGAACCCGAGAGAGTTTACTCAGAGTGAGGAGAGAGACACTAAAGAAGATATTAAGTATATGATTTTAGGATAAGATTATGAAACCTTTGACGTGTCTCTTACTTATTGGAGGGTGTAAATCTTGCATTTTCACATCATCCGATTTTAATATTTTCACTAAAATCAATATCCAACGTCCATTCTTCCCCTTGCAAAACCAGATACGAACATGATTATACCCCTTTCTGGCGAGTAATGATACAATCATGAGTTTTGCATGCGGTGCAAATTTATTTTGAAAAAGAGTGAAGTTCATTATTAAAAATTTAGTTTTTTCATGTGGATCTCATATTTACTCATTTTTTTAAAATGTTTGCGCAACGCTTGCGCACTCTATGACTACAAAAATCATTTCTCCTTTCTATCTCCCTTGCCATCTTGCCCGCTCCTGTGGTTCTTCTCTTCACTCCCTTACAGTCTGTTCAATTGAAGATCAGTAAGTGCCCTCCTCTCTTTTCCTATCCGATCTCAAATTTGGGGTTTTGTCTGTATAATTAGAATTTGTAAGACGGTGGGATTTGATTTGTTTTTTAGAAAGAAGAGAAAATGTTTGGGAGGGCACCAAAGAAAAGCAACAACATGAAGTACTATGAGGTTCTTGGAGTGTCGAAGAACGATTCGCAGGATGATCTCAAGAAGGGCTTAACGTAAAGCAGCCATCAAGAACCATTCGGACAAGGTTGGTGACCTGGAAAAGGTCGTTTTGATTTCTCTTTCTTTTCGATTTTTTTTTAAATTAAGATGTGGTTTTTGTTAGTCGATTTGTGACGAATCAGATTTGGGAATTATTTATCGGTTTTGGTGCAATTAGTTTTTATTGATTCTGTTCTGGCGTTAGTTTTGTCATGTTGAATAGTACAGATCTATTGTGATTGTAATTCTCTTTTTTATGATTTATATTTTTTGTAGTGTTGGGCTTTGGTTCTTTAAATTTTGTGGTGTTATTGGTTGGATTTTGAATGGCTCGAAGTACCAGTGATGAAACACTTTTTCAAGAATGAATTTACCCTGCTCTACCTTTTTAGATTCGGTTATGGCTAAGCAGGGAGCCAATGCTTCGGTGATGTTATGGTTACTTTCAATTTAGTCTTTTCGTCTTTGCAATGCACTGACTCATTGAGACACTGAGAATATGATTCTTTTATGCGTTAATTTATTGTTGTATTTAGTTTCATTTTAGCTCTATTAATTGTTTTTGTGAGTGGATATACTGAATCATGTCAAATTTGGGCAAGCTTTTAGTTTAAAGAGCTGGCCCAAGCTTATTAGGTTCTAAGTGATCCAGAGAAGCGTGAGATCTATGATCAGAATGGAAAGGATGCTCTCAAGGAAGGAATGGGTGGTGGAGGTGGTGGACATGACCTATTTGACATATTCCAATCTTTCTTTGGTGGCAGCCCTTTTGGAGGTATGAATCTTGGGCCATGGAATACATGCGGTCGTTTATGAAACATAATATATGGACATTTTGCTGAGTTTTTTTGTGTCCAGGTGGTGGAAGCAACAGAGGCCAAAGGCAAAGTAGGGTAGATGATGTGATCCATCCCCTCAAGGTTTCTTTCGAGGACCTCTACAATGGGACATCCAAGGAGTTGTCCCTCTCTCATAACGTGACCTGCTCCAAGTGCAAGGGGTTAGTATTCTATTTATACGTTTTAACATGTTAGGTATTTTCTTTCCATTCTTCTTATATGGGAAACTTTTATGGTATTTGGCAGTAAAGGCTCCAAGTCAGGTGCTTCAATGGAATGTCCTAGTTAAGGTTCTGGAACCAAAATCTCCATCAGACATCTCGGCCCTCTATGATAGGGCTGTACAGAAACCGATGGGACCTACCGACACCAACGCGGACCTGCCGCTAGAGTTTGGAATTGGCCGAAACCGGCAAAGAACTAGTCAGCCGACGGTATAAATTTAATGAAATGGACGCCGGCCAGTTTGGTCCCAATTTGAACTAAACCCAAACTGCCGAACTGGCTGATTTATATACTTAGAGTGAACATACGTCGTTTTACACCTACTGTTTAAAAAAAATTAAAATGAAATGATGATGTTTGGTTTAATACTCCAAACGACGTCGTTTGGCTTTAGGGTTTAATATCCTTGTGTCTCCCCTCCCCTCTTATTCTTCTTCTTAGACTCTCTCTCACCTCTCTCACGCACAGTTGTCGCTGCTACTGCTAGTCTCTCCTCTCTCATGCCACGGAGCCTCTCCCTCCAACAACAGACGACATCCATCACGTCCTCTCTCTCACAAAGCATAGCTCCCCTCCTTTAACCTCTGCTCCCTCCCTTTCCCTCTCCTCTGTTAACCTCTCCTCCATCACTCATCTCGCTGAGCTCTCTCATCTTGTTGCCCATGGAAGAATCTGAGACTTCAAGTGGTTTAATTTATTGTGTTGGGTTAATGCTTTTGTTTTGTGGATTTCTTAGTGTCTGGTTTGCCGATTCTCATCTTGTTTTGCCGATTCTCTTTCTCACTATCAGTTGGTTTCGGTCAAGAATAGCATATTTTCTCTTTGTCGGTGCGGTTTCGGTTTTGGACCAAAATTGTATTGATACATTCAATTTTCAACTCTACTTAATGATCCAGCAAATGCAACATGCTTGCAATGAGTATAAGGGTAATGGTGAGGCCATCATGACTGATGCCTATAGTAAAAGGGAGAGAAGGAGGTTTTGGAAGTTATTGTTGAGAAGGGTATGCAAAATGGACAGAGGATTACATTCCCTGGAGAAGTTGATGTGCGGCGAGGTTGATGTGTCCTTTTCATATTTCTTTTATGTGCATTTTTTCACGTTTTAAAATATTTTTGTTGTTTTTGGAGCGCTAATGTGGTTAGTTTGTTAGAAATGGGGAAAAATAATTTTTTATATTTTGCTTTTTCCATGTAAGACTGATATTTGGCTATTAGTATGAGTATTTGACTCCTGAGCCTACGATTAGAGAAGAAAATGCAGTTCTTTTAATAATTTCAATAGTATTATCTTGGCTTAGTAATTTTGGGGTGCTATCCGCATGGTCCGGATGGGGTACCCCCTCCTACACCCCGCATGGGTGGGGGAGGTTTTGCCCCCCGAACTTTGAACCCGCACCCCCCCTCCCCGGGATTGGGCCCCAATGGGTCTTATCAACATTGAGAACTTGTTTTCGGGCTATTTTGGGTCTAAATTCCATTTTTTTGTCTAATTTATAAAAAAATAAAAAAAAATTTGAAAAACAATTAAATACATAATACAAAAAATTGAACTTAAAAGTTCAAAATTACTAGTAAAGAGACTAAGTTATAAGTTCTAACTAGTAATTTTTAAGTCGTACCTAATAATTCTAAGCTATTACAAATTAATCTAAAGAGAAATTCTATATGAAAATCTTACACCACACATATCTACCTAATCAAAATGTGATTTGTCATTATTGTATTTCTATCTTAATGCTTAAACATATGTGTTTAAATAAAAATGTAAAAATGACAAATCACATGTTGATTAGGTAGATGTTTGTACTGTAAAGATTCCATGTAGCATTTCTCTTAATCTAAAATTATTATAAATTAATTTAAAAATATTACAAATTATTAATAAATTGAATGAATAACAATGTTTCAAAAATAATTCTAAGTTTCTAAACTTGAAATACATCTTAAAAAAAATGAGATCATAAGCTTGTAGTTGTAGGCTTGTAGCAAGATGAGATTATTGAGATTACGGGTGGGCAAGTGAGATTATAAAACCTAAAACAAATAGGGAAAAAAAATAGAATTACCAACATTATATACATATGTAAAAAATTTAAAAACTTAAAAAATAATTAAGAGACAAAGTTAACAAATTAAAGACAATATGAGATCATAAGCTTGACTTGCCACAAAGAAATGGTTGGGCCAGAGCATCCAGAACTTTGCCCACACGACCAATTGGGCACAAGTCCCTTGACTTGCTGAATTTTGTGAACCATAAGCCGAGTCCTTTGACTCGCCACAAATAAGTGGTCAAGCTAGAGCATCCCAAGCTCTGCCCATATTGTTATTCAAACACAAGTCAATTGACTTGCCAAACTTCATGACCCATAACCTGAGTTCTGCCCAAGCGGCCAGTCAAAAAAAAAATGCATAGAGACAAGAGAAAGTACATAGTCCAAGTGGCACGAAGTTCATGTAGTATATAAATACAAATGTTACATCCAGAGGCCCTGTCGGGCGTAAAACGAGAAAAAAAAAGAGAACAACAATGACAAAAAAAAAAAGAGAGGAAGAGTTTAGACATGCGCAACTATCAAAGAGGCAGAGAGGCACCCAAGAATGCATGCGGCATCACATCCTTCCCAAGGGTCCTGAGAAATGCTAAGGCTCGGGAATCGGGTTCTAGGGAAGCCAAGTTAGAGTGTTGGGATCGGTCGCAGGGTGCTCTCGCTATAATCCCTTAGCAGCTCAAGACCCTCCTTGAAGCCATATCCCCAGGCCTCGTCCTGAAGCTGGGACATGACCGCTCCCCAATAGGCACGATTGGTTGTTCGGCTGGATTCCAAGGCCAAGATGCTAACGTCTCTTGCCAAGATGGTGTTGGTCGTGGCAACCAGCTTCACCTCGAAGGAGCGAACTTGGGCCTCATGTTGCTGCACGAGGGCCTTCTGGCAGCGGACCAACCAAGTCAACTCAAAGTGCTTGGACAACAGTTGTGAACGCCGCCCGGCATCCAAAGTACCCTGCTTAAACAACAGGTCTATTTTTTCCCGGAGCTTCAGGAACCCCCTCCGTGCTGACTCCAATTCCTCCTCCAGCCTCTACAAGTCCCACTGGACCCTGGTGCGCTTGTCCCTGAGACGCCTGCACTCCGACTGGGCTTGGGAAAGCTCCTCCTTGGTCCTGCCTAATTAGCCCTCCATAAGGGCCTTCCCATCGCGGAGCTTCTTGCCCCTCTCCCGCAAGAGCCTGCTACACTCCCTCAAAGTGTTCGGGTCCTCTACCAGGGCGTGGCATTCAAGGGTCAGCTCCTCCACCTCCCGGTTCTCCTCGAGAACCTCCATACGGGCAAGGAGGGCTAGGGACCGAAGTGCCCTATTTTCATCCTCGAGCCCCCCACACTGGCCAGTTGGTCTATAGCCTGTGTCACAAGTAGCATTAAAAGGAGAAGTATTTCAAAGGATTGAACGAAGTGCAAACAAAAGATACTTGGGAGAAGAAAGGCCTTAACTTCTGAGCTTCCTGCTCAATCGTATCAGCCCGAGCCCTCTCAAAGCCTGGACCCATTACTTGGGCCCTCCCTATCTCATTATAAGAGTATGGACCGACACCCCCCCAATTGCCATGAAGACCCAGGTGCATCTGGGATGGATTCGAAGGAAGGGTCTGCCCCGAGATCCTTCGGTGCTTCACTGACGGCGTTAGCCTCCACTAGCTCAGGTGCTAGCGCCACCAACATCAGCTCCTCGAGCGCGACAGGCCCCAACGGGGGTCCCTCAATCGTCACGGGTGCCTCTTTGGTCAAGGGACTGGCCTCCCCCTCAGGAGAGCCCGACTCACCCATGGGGGGAGACTGCAACACCGCTTCATCCGCAATGAGGTAGGAGTCAACGTCTGGCTCCTAGGAGTGGCCAAGAGAAGGGGGACGGGATTGACACACAGTCATCGCTCAACTCCACCACGAAAGGAGAGCTTGGCCCAGCCTCCTCTCAATTGACCGGCTTGGGACCGGTAGGGGAAAAGGGAGCCTCCGTCACGGTGGTTGGGGAAACGGGAGGAATGACCTCCTCCTGTGAGAGTGATTCTTCGAATGAGAGGAACAACTCAACCTCCAATGTGGGCCCGCGGGGTGCGGGCCTAATAAATGCATTGAAGAAGGTCGTCCAAAGGTCGTTGTCACCTTCATCCTCTACAATAGCATGACCCGAGGTCTACGGGACCACGAGCGGCACGAACTGGGGACGTTGTGCCTCCTGCTCAGGGGCCTAACGGGAGGAGGAGGTTGGGACCTCAGAGCGGTCGAACCGTCTGCCACCTCCAAGGGCAGGACGAGATCTGGAGCCCCCACCCCGCTCTTGGATGCCCCACCATCATTGTTGTGGCCCACCTGATGCCGCTTCTCCCTATCGCCGGGCGAGAGAGGGTTGGAATGACATTTCCGACCCCGAGGCGAAGGGGAATCCCCCAAGAAGTCTCGACCCAACACATACGAACGGTCGGGAGAGGACAGGAATCTTCGGATGTTGGCCTCTGTTAACACCATGTCAATTTTGGTGTCGAGGGGGTGGGCTGCTACCCATGCTTGCACGTCCGCCAGTCTGGCCTCCTCCCTTTTGTTCAACCTGATAGACAAGCTCTTGCTATTGGGCACGTACGACCAGATGGCCCAGATTGGGAACTCCTGGTGGAGCTCCTCCCCCTCGGGATACTCCCATTCCCACAGCCTGGAGATGTGGGAATGCCGCTTCTCCAGGCTGGCAATGCGCTTCTTGGAGGAACTTGCCTAAAAGCTGCACAAGCTCCCTTCGAGGCGCAGCATCCGGTATACTGACAGAAACTCCCAGGCTGTCAGATCAGGATACTCCTCGAGACCAGAGCTGAGAACCCTTCGAATCACGCAGTTAGCAACCAGAAGGCGCCTAGCATTCGGGTGGAGCTGCGCTAGGGCCAACACTAGGAAGTTGAAAACATCCCGAATGGGGCAGCAGAATGGGAGGCGAAGATCGTTTGCAAACATAAAGGGATAGAGAGTCACCCGAGACGCCATCCCATCAGCACCATGGCAACGCGGTGCCCAGGGATCTCCAGAACCACCAACTTTGGAATGTTATACGTCCTAATCAGAGCATGGAGGTCGTCGGCGGAGACTGACGACTCCCAACTCTACCCAGCAAAGTACAAATAACGGGCATTAGAAGAACCTTTGGGAGCCATCGAGAACTAAACGAAAGAGGGAATGAAGCAAGAGAGTGAAGTGAGAAACTAGGAAAGCAGGCTCGAAGGAAAATGTGGGAGGATGAAAAGCAGAAATGGTAGAAAATTAGGAAAATGAGGGAGTTTATAAAGAGGGGGATGCGACGATTAGCCTTCTGCGGGCAATGAAGCAACCCGAGCCAAAAACCCAAGGGACACGCTAGGTCTCGAGAAAAGCACGGAGTGGCATCGTGGAACCCAACCGACGAAAACCTATGAAAGTATGAAGAGCAAGCAACAAGTGTGTGGGAAGCATGGTCTAATACCCCACCTAGTGCTTTGGCGGATTTTCTGCTGCCTCAAACCGACGGATAACGAGGGGGTGAGTAGAACCCAAGGCGCCATCAAGTCATTGATGATGCAACCAAATAGTCGCGGAGTGCCAGACATGCACCAGAGGAAAGGCGGAAGGAAACCTTTTGAATTCTCACCATACGTGTATGGTGGGAATTCACTTGGTACTGTAAGGGGGGCCGTTTCCAGTGTTGGGCTAGACTGCACGAGCCCAGCCCACGAGCATTGATGAGTCTAAGGATAGTCCGGTAGGATGAAATCGGTATGAGAGAATAGGATGGGCCGGGATTGGCCAAGAAGGGCGAGGACGGCCCAATAAGCCCATAAAGAAGCCGCAAGGTAGCATGCGCGGGGCATGAGACTGAGTCAGAAGGCCTGACACTTCTATTGGCCAACAATCTGCACGCACTGGGTTAAAGACAACTCTGGCCCTTAGGCACTGACAGCTGGACAGACTTGGAAGGTGGGCGTGCCTGACCGAGGCCACGCCGCATTTAATGAAGGACGGGGGCGTGCACGCCATGACAAGGACCTAAGGCTGTCAGCAGTAACCATGATTAGGCATGGACGACCTGTCGCAAGGCAAGGAGTTGGTAGAGGACATGACCTGTGTACGGAGCGGCACCACCACGATCAGCTTGTCAATGGATCGCCTCTACCAGGTATATAAATCCTCCCCCCATGGGAGAAAAAAAACTTTGGACACACTTTCATTTGAAGCTCCCTTGAATTACAAACTCATAACCCGAGCTGACTTAAGCATCGGAGGTATCTCCCACCACCCCTAGCCCTCATTTCCTATATTCATAGGAATAAATCGACCCAGTACGCGGAGTTACTCAGATTGCAAAACACGACATTAACAATATCCTTATTCTTTTGCATCACGTTTGCAAATGGAAAGCTCGATATATACTTATTGCTTATGGGTCTGATTTTACTATGTTATGTTAGACACAAAGAATTATAAAAAGTTAACTGAGGTGATCTGGTATCTCTTTTATAATAAAGAGATTACAATCGGATGTATTAGGTTATGTTAATTATTAATTTTTTTTACGATTCTTTTTGTAAGCTTATTTTTTATTCTTACATGAGAATATTTTAATTTACACTACACCACCCAAAAGGAAATTGACATGTCAACTTTTACAACGGTTTTAGGGAAAAAAAAAAAAAAAAAAAAAAAAAAAAAAAAAAACACGACATCATCACATAACTCTCCAAAATCAATTGAAGTAAATCGTTAGTCGAAGATACGATAATCAACCAGATGATTATTTAGAATCGTCATTTAGCCTTGGAGTGCTTTTTAAAAAAAAATTATCTTTTTAAACACAGTTGTTGATATAGTTTTTGACTCCCAGTAAGATATCAAGATTTCTCCTTCGTGGTTGTTATGAAGGAATTGCCAGTGGTGCTGGTTGCAAGTATTCCGACGCCTAAGTCAGTTCTCAAATATATTCAAAATGAATATTTTTTTTTATAAGTAATAAGAAGTTTCTTTTAGTAAAGTAAATAGACATAGGTCAAGTACACAGAAAATATACAAGAGAAAACACTTAAATACAAGCTAAAAACTAGCAAAAGAAGCTAAAAGAAGATCATGAAAACTGTCTCCATTCAAAACACTAATCTTCGCCTAAAAACATAAAGTACAAAAGAAAAACTCTAATTTTTCCCGACGAACATTCTCTATTTTTAAAGCACCACCCATTTTTTTCTAACCATAAACATCACATTAGGAATAAGAGAATCATCCTCCAGATAGCGACAATACTATGACTACCCTCAATGCCTTGCCAACCAACCAATAGATCATCCACCCTCTTAGGCACCAAGATTCAAAATGAAGATAACAAGAGAAAAGATGGAAGAATGCACCCCACATTTCCTTCAGGGTCGTTTGGGTGGTATTTATAGGCTTCCAAACGTTTGCATGGAGCTGGGTAAGCTATCCAATGCTATGCCTGTCTCGAAATTGATAGCTTTAAATGCTCAACCTATTCTTGATAGGAGGTACTACCGCCACCTTTGTTTCCTATGCTTATGATCAATCGGATCTACGTCTGTTCAGCAAGTTTTATGTTTGTATTCATTTAATATGTCATTAGGTCACTTTTGCATTAAATATGCCTTGTTTGTCTAGCTCGCTTGTTGAGGACCAAGTCATGAGTCGTGGACTTGGGGACCTCCCTGTCTCGTACCCACTGGCCACTGGGATATTCCACTGTGCTCTCCTTACAATGGGAGTTTTAGGATACAAACTCATTTTTAGCACACTTCAAAGTGAAGTTCCTCACCAATGAACAATTTTGGCCGAGATTCGTCATAAACGAGCATCTCGGGGCGAGGTTCGCTCTTAGCGAGCACTTCCAGACGAGGTTCGCTCCTAACCAGCACTTACTAGGACGAGATTAGTTCCTAACGAACACCTATTTGGGCCTTCACTTTTGGCAGTCCACTGTTCCCCAAGCCCTCCTAGCTCTGAGCCTAAGAGACATACTTGGTTTCAATTGGGCTACCTTGCACATTTTCCGTCCAACAGTAGTAGTTACAATTGAGTGTTCTTTAAAGATCCCACCCTCTCCTGGTATATCTTACCTCTATTTATTGAAATGCTTGAAATAAAAAAAAAAAAAAACCCAAACCAAACCAAACAAAACAAAACAAAACACTCAAACCTTCCTATTTTAAATGGGAAAGAAGGAAAAGCATGGACGGGTTTTCCATGGTAAGTTCCGTAGGCAATTTGCAGGGAGTAAAGAAAAATAGACGAGGGTTGACCTTTGAATTAATTAAACACCAAATTTATTACAAAAAAATAGACTATTTAGCCAAAAAGAAAAGACAAAAAAAAAAACTCGCTAATAAATCTGCGGAAAAAGGACGGAATTGTACAAAGATTTTCCGGCAAAACTTCTTTTTAATTTTCCGACAGAAGACCATCTGTAAAACTGGAACCTCTGCTAACAACACGACAGTGAGTTGAACTGTGCACATTTGTAAAAGAAGAAACAAATCTCCTCTCTTTTCCCACCTTACTAGGTTGCATTGCTTTTTTTGGGAATGTACTTTCTGTTCATAACCTTTTCAGACTTAATCCTGTAGTTATGTCTAACACTCCTGGCTGGTGAAGACTCAAAACCACCTGCACCTGCATTAACCAACCAGTTGTTTGCAATGCCAAGAATGCTGCATTTGTGGAAATTTGATGACTGAATCGCTACCCCACATCCTGCCTCCGGGCATCCTGGAGGTTCAGAACACGGGGGAAGAACCAATTTCACATGGTCGGCTGCTATAGCTTCCTTCCATTCTGTACATGAGATTGTAACCAGTTAATGGCCAAAGCCAATATACTGCACAAACACAGTTGCATAGCTAAAGTAACAAACTTACTCTGTGCAAGAAAAAGTTTTGCAGCATGTATAGCGCTTCCAGGATAGACACTTCCCTCCAAGAATTTATTACTGTTCTTACCGCCACCATTACCATCATCCACAGTAGCATAGCATCTTAAGCAATCTTCCTCGGGGTTTTGATCATTGTCCTTTTCAGCATTTGTATCCGCTTCAGATTCAATATTGCCATTCTGAACAGACATAGGACCTTTTATTCCATACTGGCTCACTGGCCACCAGAGCTTAACTGTTGATCGATTTGTGCCACTCTGAAGAGAATCAGGTTTAGCGGACTTCTCCTGAATGCCAGCCTTCTTTGGTATTTGATGCTCTGACAGGTTATCTTCACCAGCTCTAGCCAGATTATTACCCTCTTGGCTACAATTTCCAAGTGTAACACATATAGAGCCAATCAAAACCTCATTAGTCTTACTTTGCTCTTGTCGGTTCATCTCCTCTTCCTGTACTCTGGCTTTCAAAACCTCCCCACCACTTTCAGGCCTAGGTTTTCGACTCCATACTTTATTGGTGTTGGCTACTGGAGAAGTCCTCAAATCCCGGTGGATCCCAAGCTTTTGCATGGCACCAAGCTTTAATGCTTGAGAATTCTGACCTGAATGGAAGCCACTTGGCACTCCCCTCTGCGATTTTGGGGGCAATTGCCATCGAACAACTCCATGCCGGCGACCACTTCCCGGCACTGTCTGCCGTTCAACATTCTGACTAGTACAGTCACAGCCATACCCAGATCGAGAATCAGGACCTGCTTCTTCATCTGAGTTTGAGAGTTCGAATGGTTCAGAAGATACGTGAACTTGATCTGGCAGCATTTCTGGGACGGGCATACCCGAATCACATGTGGCTGAATGGCTGGATGTTTCAGCTGGCATTATAGGTGCCTCCAGAGTATTACTGATGCATTCGTTAACATCTGCTTCCACATGTTTAAGCTCCTTTGCTTTGTGTTCTTTTTGCCTCAATTTCTTCTTCCTTTTCCTTTCCAACAGCTCAGCTTTCCTAAAAGTAGTTCAAGAACCAAAATTAATAAAGAATAAGAATCTCAATTTCCATAGAATACCCTTTTCATGAAGAGGCAGATTTGCAAACCAAATTCCCACTAGTGGTCACTGTAACACAAGGAGTCAGATAAGACCAGTTAAATTTCACCCTGTGGAACTGGAACATTGCAAGACATTGTACATCCTCAGCAATTTCACCATTAAAAAGAGAGGGTATTTATGTTCAGATGAAGCTGTCAGCAAGCAACTTCAATTAAATTTGTAGTGCTGTGCCTATGCTACTCAAAACACTGTTTGTAAATCCAAGCTTAAAGTGTAAGGCTGAAATGCTTCTCTTACAAAAAGCAGAGTGCATTTATAAAAGCACACACTTTTTTTAGTAAGCTTAAAGGGCAAGAGTGTGCTTTTCTAGTTTTTCGAAAACAACAAATATAATGTCAGTTTTAACTATCACTGTTTGTCTGGACCATTAATTTAAATGAAGTAGACAAGGAAGATGATGATAGTTACAGATCTTCTAATGACAACGGTTTCTTTTTATAGGTTTCTTCAAATGACAATGACGATGGTCTGTTGCTTGATAATGAAGATGCTTATATACTTCAGGATTGCATTGTATTTCTTATGTTAGCATAGAAGTCGATACCTATCATTTTTGTGCTTTCTTGGTCATTGCCTTCTGGGTATATTTTGATTCAACCATGTAAATTATTTTACTTAAAAACAAGTATTTTAATTATGACCACACAATATCATGGTTGCATAAAACACAAGAGAAGCAAGTGAAACACTTTTTTTTTTTCAATTTCTATACCAAAAAACTCTTCTGCTCCTTTTCCCAACATAATGTATTTATGTCGCCCCTTAAAGATCCAAAAATTTCATTTTGATATCTAGAATAGGTTATTCTAAACCACTGAAAGCTGACCTCAATGAGAAACTAATGAGGGGTAAAAAAAGAAAGAAAGAAATTGAAAATGAACATAAAAAGGTTGAAAATGTACAAGATGTTATCTACCTTTTCTGAGCAGCTTCTTCTTCCTCCACCAGTAACTTCTGGCACCTTAAAGCTTCTGCATCCTTATCTGCAAGCCATGCTTTGACCTAATCGAGAACAAAAAGCAAGTTAATCATTTTTTTGATCAGTTAAAAAAAAAAAAAAGCAAGTTAATCATGACGATGGAACAACATGATTATCACAAACAGCTGAAATAAGAAAAGAGTAATGCTATATATAGTCGTGGAATGCGCAAACGCCATGCAGTCGCTTTGAAAAAGAGTGGGGTCGGCTATTAAAAAATTTATTTATTTTCACGTGGATCCCATATTTATTCACTTTTTTCAAAGCGACTGCACACTCACAACTGCAAGTATCAATTCACATAAGAAAAAGGAAAAAAGAATAGCACCAATTTCTGTTCCAGCAAGAAGCTGGTGCAAGCAACTAAGTTTTTTGTTTCAAGGCCACTCTTCCCAGCTTCCCCATGAAAAACATACTTTTGCATCAAGTCGGCTGTCCCACACAGAAATGTTTTCTCACTCGCATCATCAAGGATACAAAATAACTCCGAGGATGACATAGGGAATCTAGATGGTCGAGCATGGATAACATCCTGCAATGCTTCAGATATATCACAAAGATAGAATAGAAAATATGGCTAGCAAAGATTGAAATTGATAAGCAAGAAAAATATGTCCCCTCACCAAAAGGGCAGAACCAGCCCTCAAATAAACTTGTGGCAAAGTTGCAACCCCTGGTCTCCTAATAAGTGTTGTCAATGACTTTACAATTGAAGACCCTGGAACTCCCTAGAAAGGTAATTTCAATTAGGAACAAATTATTGGGTGGAAGAGAGAACAAACTTGGACAAAACTAGTAAAGAATTGTAAGTTAGAAAATATTATCCACACAATGTACGAGTATACTAATCAGGAATCATCAGCCAGAAGTAGATTTACATATTGAAAGCATGAGAAAGAAAGGATTTTGGGAAATTAATTACTTCATCAGACATGTCAATTCTACTAGCAGGTAAACTGCATTAGAATTAAGTAACTTTTAGAGGAAGAGGACGTCCTTAGAAGAAGAAAGTCTTCATCTCACAAAATAATTTAAGGTAAACCTAATTGAATAATTCTATTCTTAGTCCAGTTTTGAAATCACACACTACACACTTATGATGTGGCAAACCCGGTTTAAGAAATTGTCCGGTCCAGTTGTTAAATCGTGAATCCCTAACTCCCCTCCGTGAGTCCCCAGTCGCCCTCTGAGAAATCTTTCATCCCTCTCTACCCATTTAAGAAATCCCCTCTCCCCCTTGATTCCCAGTTGCCCATCCCCTCTGAGAAATCCTTCTCCTCCCCCTTGTGATTTCTTGACGTCAAAATATTTTTTTTCAAAAAATATCATTTTTCATCCTAAACTTGCCGAACTCTTCATCCTAATTTTGTTCTGCTCCTCAACTGATAAGTTCCTGTTCGTTAGTGACGACCCAACTTCACGGACACACAAGAGCTCTAAAAGTCCATGAAGGATGAAGACACCGAAAATGATATCTCAATCAAATGGAAATTTATGGTATCTGTCATAAATGATCCATTATGCTCTCAACGTTATTCCTCCTCTTGTTTATATCTTATTTCTTGTTTTTTTTTTTTTTCCCCTCTTAGAGTGTTCCTCACCTATCAGAACAAAGACAATGAAGACAATGAAGAACTATGGAGTAATTTGGCGAGAGAAAACTTGTGTGAGCTGAGCGCGGCCCCAGACAATCGTTTTTGTCGGTCGGTAATCCTCGTCGGCTGTTTGTTGAGAGAGAGAGAGAGTACTGAAAAGAGAGTACCTACGCTGTTTGTTTTCTGGTTTCCCCTTTGGTAACTATGGCAGACGAAGTGTAGAGTTTGTGAAGCTGGAAACCGAATAGATGAAGAAAATATTTTGTGAAGTCTGTTGTTTTTTTCCTAATACCTATTGTATTCAAGATGTATTTGGATACTTTAGCAATTTTTTTTTCTTCGTAGACTTTATGATTACATGGGTTCTTTGAATTTCTGGAACTTTCTGGTTTGATGAAATTGTTATTTTGGGTTCTTTTGGATTCGGCTGAGTTAGGGAGGGAAAGGGGATTCAGCTGGGTTAGGGAGGGAGTAGTCTAACGAATCGTTTTGAAATAAAAAAAATAAAAAAGCCAGCTCAGCTGGTGTGTGGTGTTGGAGACTTAATGGCCTAAGAGTAGAATTACTCAACCTAATTTTTTTTCGATAGGTTGAAAAGGAAGAAATAATATACCTAAAATTTTCCCTAATATCAACTTGTAATGACCCTTTTTCCAAACTAGAAGAATATGTTCCCATGGCTCAGGTTTCTGTTCACAAGCACAGGTGCAACCCAACTAAAACAATGGTGTATGGTATAACAACAGCATGCATGCCGGAAAGCAACATGGACATAACTTGTTGTTTTATAATAAGTAGAAAGCTATTTGGACATAACTTATGCAGGTAAAAAAAAAGACTTCTTACCTCAAATATCACGTTCTTGAATGACAAAACTTCCTTTGCCTCTTCCAAAGAGAGCTGCATACAGTATAAATACACAAGCATGACTTCCAAGAACGTGCATTACCTTATCTTATAAAGAACTGGCAACAGAATGAATTACCTTATCCCAAAACACTCCCAGCAGGTCCCTATCTTTAGTAGAAGCCTACAAGATTTTGACATCAGGCATAGTTGAGGAAACAACCAAAATGAAGAAACAAGATTTATACACAATGAGACGAAGCTCATCAAAATTACTAACAATTGGTTAATGCCCAGATTCCTGGGAGACAAAAAAAAAAAGTTTATAAGAAAACATTCAAAAATGAAAGAATTGTACGAATAAAACACATCTGTAAGAGGATAAAATGTGCTGGTTCTTTATCGTCCATGTTTAGATTCAGTCCCCATTACACGTGTCTCAGCAGGTCTGTACCTAGCTCTAGAGGGTCAGTCAGGTATACCCTTCTCAGGGATGTCTTCTTGGAGCCAGGGCTAGAGGTTCCACCACCTCCCTCCTAACCTTTTTTATGATAATTTGCATACACACAAAACCACAACTGTAAGACAGTGAAGAAACCTTAGCAAGCTTTTTCAACCGGTGGTGCACACGTATATGCCTTTTGTAGTTGATGGGCGAACAGAATTCTCGAGAACACTTGTCACAATTCTGCATCTGCACCTTCAGAGAGGGAAAGGGCCAACCTTGCAATTCTGTCAAAAATAATAGAAGGCATACAATCAAAATACATGGCTATGACATCAAACAATGCCTTGAGGTAGCTATAACCCAAAATTCTAAACACACCTTATGAAGTTCGTTAACTAGAGTCACCATTGGCCTTAGCAGTTGCAAGATCAATGGCCCAAGCAAAAGAAACAAGAGTATTTGATTTGAATGAATTCACATTTTCAGAGGCATCCTTTGTTTCTTTACATGGAGGCCACCGCTTTTAATGTGATAAATAAATTTTTGACTCAGAAACCAAACAAACATTTTTTAATAAGTAAACCCAAGAGACATATTTTTTTGATAAGTAAGAGAGACATATTAACTGAGAGTAACTGAAATGCTTTCGGAAATGCACCCCCCCCCCCCCCCATTCCCCTCCTAAGAACTTGTCAATTGACAAATCGCAAGTACCTTGCTGATCCAAAGCATGAAGTAATTGGATCCATTGTGCTGGGCTGTCCACGGCCCTCGAGAAAGACAAAAGTGGGTCTTTTCCAATTGTTTGTTTGATGATGGTGTCTACGGTATCATTTCCCTCTGATTTCATCAATTCTGTAGAACTAGAGGCTGTAGAACTAGAGGCCTTTAGTGTTGCAACTGTCATCTACACACACAAAGTTTAAAGCTGCTAGCTCACAAGACTGAACAATATACATATATATATATATATATTATTTACACACTGCAGTAATTGGATCCATTGACTAGACTGTTTATCAGTACTAAACAAAGGCATGACTGCTAAAACAGAATAGTGATTTTCAACTATATATTCATTTTCAAGGAAAAAAGAGAAATGCTGTTAATTGTCACCAGCTTTGAACGCCACCATCTAGGAAAAATGTTAAACTGACCTTTTGCCCCCTTTCCAACACCGCCAAGGGCCTTCTTTCTTTATAAATCCAGCACTGCTAAAACTTAAATTATACAAGTACCATATCATGCATCTTAACATACAGTCGAAGATGATACATACAATGGCAGTAGATATCACAAATTGAAAAATATATCAATCACACATATTGAATCATGCTCTATTCCAATCACCAGATATGCTAAGACTAACCTATGAACCCTGAAATAGTAAGACTAAAAAAAAAATCAAGTATCAGGACTAGACAAGAAGAACATTCATGTTTACATCCAATTAAAAGTACAGATATTATCATATCCTCAGCATCAATTTACCAGATTTTTTTTATCAGTAAATAAAGACTTTATTGATGAGGTATAGGCATAGCCCAAGTACACGGGACATAAAGGAATTCATAAAAATTCAAACCATTGGAATCGATTACAATTGACCAATGGAGTAAAGTGTTATAAAAGAAAAATCTAAGGTCATCCATTGACTGCTCATGATCTTCAAAGCTTCCTTCGTTCCACTCCCTCCAAAGGCAGAGATAAATTTTACCAGATCATTTAGTTATTACCATTAAAGAATGCCTATGACATTGTGATTAGGCTAACGCACATTCTTTTTTTTTTTTAAGTAGGCTATCGCACATTCTTTCAGATAGCTAGCTGCCTGTCCCCCAGTTACTGACACAGTCCAGGATCCTAGATCAATTTGTAACAAATTTGTACACTGAAAATAAAAAGTAAACTTGATATGTTTTCAAAAGATCGATTCATAGTGCGTAACACTTATTCACTGTGGAACCTCTTCTGAAGTCACTGCTTTCACCATCATCGTAATAATAATTCCACTGACAGAAAAAATCGAAAAATATAATATCGGTTTTTTATATGGTAAAGTTAAAACATAATTTTATCCACCATTTCAAATGTTCATTACAAGGATTTTTTTGTGACACCGATATCAAAATCAGGATACAGGATAGGTCTAGTGAGCCATTTGTCCAGCACCTAGATATTAATTTTTTTGTTTAGACAGTCCATCTCCATTCCAGAACAAAGGCCACTCAAGTGCATCCTAAGAATCATATCTAAAATATCAAATATACTCCACTTAACAACGAGTAAGTGGACAAACAACAGTTCTTTAAAATATAAAAATAAAATAAAATCCAAGCATCCTAAGATGATGAGATTTTAATAATGGCACAAAAAATAGAAGACTAGATAAGCACTTTAATTTCAATAGAAAACACAATTTCCTCAAGAATATAAACAGCAAAAAGCCAACAGAAGCTATTTTATCCTCGCCAATACTAAAGTAAAAATAATGTTATATAAACTTTGCCGTGACCAATACTGCGGCAACCTTATAAGTAGAAAATTGAAACCCGAATTCTCAACATTATCATGTAAGGCTGTAAGCTATAAACCTCACAAGCCCAAGATCCACTATAAAACAAATATATCATAAATATATCATATAAGAAATAGTAGTAAGAAATTAATCCATAAACAAAGTATTTACCATTATTGCTTGATCCGCAAAAACAATAAAATTGAACAATCAAAACAAATCTTACAAGAAAAACGAGAAATTGAGTTTTATGGGAAAAAGAGAGCTAATCATATCAAAACCCAAAGGAATACACCAGATCTCCAAAATTACAGTCTAGGCCTCTGTTAGGTTCCCGGGAAAATGAAGGAATCAAAACCGAAAAAAATTGTATCTTTCATTTTCATTGTCCAAACACAAACACAAACACAAACACAATGCTACTCTTAGCTGGACCTAAAAAAACGTCACCCCTTACTCAAGCCGAGTGTTCACTAATCATTTTGTAAGCTAAAAACCAGAGTAAAAATTGAGCTAACCACAATTAAAGGAGAAAACAGAAAAAAAGATCGGCGTAATTAGAGAAAGTAACCTCGTTAGGGCTTGTGCGATGTATGTAATATATAATTATATATATATATATATATATGCAGAAACATGTGTACGTAAGCATCTGCGAGAAGAGATGAGTGGAGTGGAGTGATCGGTTTCACGCACCAGTGGTGATGTGTGGAGATCGATGTGGCGAGTGAATCTTCGCCTTCGGAGATCTGAGGGACTAAAAGGCGGCAAAGAAAGTGTCAGGGGCACGTCTGGGGGGAAGGGAAATCGCCTAGAAAGTCCGAGAAACTGATCGGCCGAGAAGAAAAAGATCAAAAAGAGTGATGGGAACCAAAGACGAAGCAGCGCGTAAGAGAAAAATATAAGGGTGAACCAACCCTCTATTCGGTAGTACGTCGTGCGTGGCGGTTTTAGAAAACTAGGCCTATAATACGTTTGAGCCCAAATAAACGGTTGGGCCCTATGACAGACCGTTTCTCTTGGAAACCACTATCGGGTTGTCTTTTTCTAACATGGTAAAAAAATCCAGAACCTTCAGGAACCATCCGGGTTTGATCGTCGAAGAATATTTTTCCTGTCCCGAACTGGGGAGATTGTTGTTTTCATTGATATCTACACTGCCTGATCTGTATAATTTTCACTTATAGCCCCCGGAAGCTCACGAGGAGAATCAAATCATCAGCTTGTAACGGAGAACTAGAAACGGAGCGATAGTGACTGAGCCCTTTGCTAAACATATCTGTTCTGTAATTGTACTTTTCTCGACTCTCTCTCCGTTAAGTAATTGTTGTAAATGAAATAGTCTAAACTTACCACTATTCATTATTATTTACAAACAATTTATTATTATTTACAAACAATTTACTTCAAAACCCACACAATAAAATAGTAAAGACTCGCAAGAACTCAATTCAAAACACATAATCAAGAAACAAGAAAGAAAAATGAACCAAGAATCCCTTTTACTTCTTGCAAAAGGTTTTAGAGGAACCATTTAACCTCCAACATGAAATCAATCTTCAATAATTCTAACCGAAAAACAAGTATCGTAAGTTCAGTCTTTTTATAGAAGACTTTACAAGAAAGTAAGAACGACATCATAATGAAAGCAAGAATGCAGTCATCAAGCCTTTAGCTTCCATTCCATCCATCTTCAAGAAGCACTGTTTCACTAAATACCAATGCGCACTGCATTGAACTTCCACTTCTGTTAATACCGTTGCCCATATAAAACGCACAACTTCATTTAATCAAATGTTGTGTTTTCTCCTTTTAGTCTGGTAATATCGTTGGCTACACATCAAACTTCCCTCAACTCCTTCATTTTAGCAATCCAAAATAACAACCCTATTTCTCAATTCCTTTTACATTCTCCTCCTCTTAAAGGTCTTGGCAATTTCCCTCCCATTCAAAGAACCTTGCCCACAAGGTGTGGATAAAGGTTGCTTAGTTTCCACAATAATTCTCAGGAACTGTCTTCAATAGAGACCCCCAACCACTTAACCAGTACTTTAGTTGTTGCATGGTTACCAACCTTCTTCATCCTTCTTTCTAAAATCAACTCAAGCTCAGGTTGAATCTGACATTGTGGATCAAATGGAGGCAGTGTAGGCAGGGGAGTAATGTGCTGGTCTAACTTCTTTTTAAAGAAGACACATGAAAAACTGAGTGTAGTCTTGAAGAAGCAGGCAAGTCTAGCTTCTACGTTACTGACCCAATTTTCTCAATTTTCCTAAAAGGCCCATAGAACTTTGGAGATAGCTTAAGGTTATGTCTCATGGATACTGGCTTCTGTCTATAAGGTTGAAGCCCAAAAAATACCCAATCTCCTATCTCAAAACTCATCTCAGTCATTCTCTTGTCAGCAGACAACTTCATCATTTGCTGAACTTTCTGCAAATTCTCCCTTAACATGATCGAAAGTTGATCCCTTGATTTCAACTTCTGATCTAACAACATCATTAGCCATTGTTCCTGGAATGTAAGGCAACAACTTAGGAGGCAAATAACCATAAAGAGTTTCAAAAGGAAAAACTCCAATTAAAGAGTGACAAGTGATGTTATAACGCCATTCTGTTTGTCACCAGTGTAACACCTCAAATACCCTTCCACACATTTATTCAACACCTGAGTTTGTCCATCTGATTGGGGGTGATATGCAGAGCTGAAATTTAGTGAGGTTCATTGACTTTTGAACAATTCCTTCCAAAAGAAACTTGTAAAAATTGGCTTCCTATTCGAAACAATGGACTTAGGCATCCCATGCTACTTGAAGACCCCAGAGGAAAAAAAAAAAAAAAAAGGACAAACCACTTTACTTGTTGAATAGGGGGGAGCTAAGAAGAAAAATGAGCAAACTTGATGAGTCTATCGACCACTAAAAATATAATAGTGAATCCACAAGATGAAGGCAAACCCTCAATAAAATCCATGGAAATATCCAACCATGGAGATTTGGGAATTGGTAAGGATTGCAGCAACCCAACTGGATAGAGATTCTCATGTTTATTAGCTTGACAGACATCACATTCATGTACAAGTTTTTGATATCTTTGCACATTTCTTCCCAAAAAAATCCAATTTTTGCCTTTGTATTGTTTTCTGATAACTCACATGACCAGCCTGAGGGCTATGATGTATATATTGTAGTATCTTCAACTAAAAAGGAGAATTAGGAACCACAACCAGCTTCCATTTCCTTAATAGAAGACCTTGCTACAATGTATAGTGCTTTGGAGCTTGTAAATCTTGTTGGAGCTATGAATGAACGTTGCTGATTATAAGAGATAACTGATAGCTATACTTCAATTCCTCAATCCACAATGGAGTTGGAAAAATGATTAAAGTTAAACCAGCTTACTCTTCCCCAAACTTCTTCAAGAGAGCATCTGCAACTTTGTTATCCTTTCCCCTAGGCCTGTGCATAAAAGGGCTTGGCCCGTTCAAACCGAAAAGCCCGACATGGGCCCACTTGACTAAAATCGGGTTCAACGGGTCAAAACACATAACGGGTTCATTTCATCATCTATCGGTCGAAACTGATCACTCGAAAAGAACCTAATCTGCTAACGATAATGAGAAAAAAATGGGATTGGGACTTCATAGTCGGAGAAGAAATCCTGGTAACGATTCTCACCATCAAGAAAAAATGAAGGTAGACTCTGAAAGGATCTTTCTGATCTTGATTTGGGACTGGGATTTTTTTCTCTCAGAGAATTTTCTTCAAAAGAATATCGAGAGAGCTGGGTGGGTGTGCGACTAAGCCGAAGGTCATGAAGTGGGCTTTGCTTATGTTTCTCCTCGTCGTTCTCTTCAGGCACAATCTCAAAATCAATATCCAATTCATCTCGTTGAGGTCAAGATCACAAAAGTGGCTACTAGATTTACTTTTTGACCTGCTAATGAGAGATGGGAACACTTTGGAAGAGCCTAGCCAAAATATTGAGTTGTTGTGGCCTCTTCTACGGGGAGTATTTTGATGGCAAAGGGATCTTCATGATGTTTGATCTCAATGAAGACGAACTAGGTAAAGGTCCCTCTGCCAATGAAGTAGAAAGTAGAAGGGAGTATTTTCAATTTTTTTTTTAAGATCAGTCAGTCATACGGGTTTGACCCACTTTTGTTTTTACGGGTCTGGTTTAAATGGGGGTACTCGGGTCGGGCGCATACCAGATGTTTTGAGCTCGGGTTGCAGGCCTACTTTCCCCTTTTATAATCAATGGTGAAGTCATAATCCCAAAGCTTTGACAACTATTTCTGTTGAGTCTCAATACCCACACTTTGCTTCAACAAGTACTTCTAGGCTTGCTGATCAATCTTGATCTTGAAAGTCTGCCCCAACAAATAAGGCCTCCATTTACTTATAGTAGACACAAGAGCTAAAAGCTCTTTCTCATATGTAGATAACAACAATGCTTTAACCTTAAGGGCCTTGCTGTAAAAAGCAGTAGGCTGGCCCTCCTACATGAGCACAGCCCCCAAGCCTACTTCAGAAGCATCACATTCAATTGTGAAGCCCTTGTTAAAATATGGTAACCTTAACACAGGAGGTTCAGTGACTGCCTTTTTCAAAGCCATAAAAGCTTGAGTTGCCCCCTCAATCCAAACAAAGGCATTTTTCTTCAACAAGTCAGTCAATGGAGCAGCAATAATCCCATAATGCCTTATGAATTTTCTATAATAGCCAGTATGGCCCAAAAATCCTCTTAATGCCTTCAATGAAGATGGAATGAGTCATTCCAACATTGATGCAATTGCGTCAGCTTGGACCCCATTGCCAGAGATAACATGTCCTAGGTAATCAATCTCCTCCATGCCAAACTTACATTTAGACATCTTCGCATAAATGTGTTCTACCTCAACATTGCCAATACTGATCTTAGATGTGTCACATGCTCACACAAGTCTTTACTGAATATCAAAATATTATAAAAAAACCAATACATTTCTTCTAAAAAATGGTTTGAAAATGTCATTCATTAACCCCTAAAAAGTGGCAGGGGCATTACTAAGAACTCATAGTGACCTTCATGAGTTCTAAAGGCAATCTTCTCTATGTCACTTTCCTTCACTCGAATCTGATGGTAACAAGATCTCAAGTCCAACTTGGAAAAGACTTTGGCGCCAAACAATTCATGAAACAACTTATCAATGGCAGGTATAGGAAACTTGTCTTTGATGGTTTTTTTATTTAATGCATGGTAGTCAATGCACATTCTTTAACTACCATATGATTTTTTTAACCAATAAAACTGGTGAAGAGAAAGGACTTTGGCTAGGCGTCACTACTCCAGACTTCAACAAGTCTTGCACAATGTTCTCTATTTTAGTTTTCTAGTAATGTGGATATCGATATGGCTTCCCTGATACTTGTGCAGTGCCCTCTTTCAAAAGAATCTGATGATTAAAAGTCCTTCTTGGAGGTAACTCCATGGATTTCCCAAATACATCCTTAAATTCTTCAATCACTTCTGCAATTTCCTTCACTTGACTTTTAGGTTGTTGTACATGCTCTTCTACCACTAATTGCAGAAACCATCCTTGTTGTATGACTAAAGAAGACTTCAAGCAACTATCAACATTCTACACATTCAGATTATAAGACATCTCCCCTTGCAAAGTCACTCTGAAATACCCCCACTTAAAACTCATAGATATGGTAGTAAAATCCCAATTAATGGTGCCAAAGTTTTCAACCATTGTATCCCAAGAACAATATCACAGTCCCCCAATGTCAACACATGAAAGGGAACTATGAATTTGGATTCCTGAATTCTGATGATCTCTTCACATTTACCCTTACTCAACTTTGAATCTCCATTTGCCACCCTGACTTGTAAACTAGACTCATTATGGATCTTAAACTTGGTTGTTTGAATCACCAGTGGATCCAAGAAGTTATGTGTACTTCCTGAGTCAGCTAATATCCCTACTGAACATGCCTCAATCCTTCCAAGCAATCTCATGGCATTACTGTTGGTTCACCCTGAAAGGCACAAGTCGAGTTGTTTTTTAAGTGGGTTAAGAGATGAGCTTCGCTTGCCAGTGCGAATGCTCAATAGTATTAACCTCAATGCAACCTTTGGGCTGGCAAAAATTCAAGAAGAGCATTTGTTTGAATGGAGGAATGGAAAAAGGGGTGCCTAAGTCAGTTGTAGAAGGGGGTAGAGTACAGAAAACTATTGTCTCAATTAAAAGAGTTTTTTCTTCCCAAATGGAAGAGAAAATGATGAAGGTTTTGTGCTACCACTGTGATGAAAAGTGGAATCCAGCACGTGTACAAAAACTCAAAAGTCTATCTGTTACAGTAGAGGATTCTGTAGTAGAAGACTAAGTACTGAGTAATGCCATGAATAGCATGATGATGATCATCCAATTTCCTTTGTAAGGCCTCTTATTGCTTCTGTGAACCTTCTTGCTGCATCTTCAGAGCTACTGCTCGAGTACCTTCTGCCATGAGAGGATCGGCCTCTCTGATACCAATTGTAATGGATTTACTTCAAGATCCACACAAGAACACAGTAAAGACTCACATGAACTCAACCCAGAGTACATAATCAAGAAACAAGAAAGAAAAATGAACCAAGAATCCCTTGCATTAATTCTTGCAAAAGGTTTTAAAGGAACCTTTAACCTCCAACGTGAAATCAATCTTCAATAATTATGAACATAAAACAAGTATCGTAAGTTCAGTCCTTTTATACAAGACTTTACAAGGAAGTAAAAACGACATCGTAATGAAAGTAAGAATGCATCCATTGAGCCTTCTGTTTCCATTCCCTCCATCTTCAAGACACAGTTTCACTAAAAACCAATACGCACCGCATTGAACTTCCACTCCTGTTAATACTGTTGCCCATATAAAAAACATAGCTTCATTTAATCAAACGTTGCATTTACTCCCTTCAATCTGGTAATGTTGTTGGCTACATAGCAGACTTCCCTCAACTCCTTCACTCCAGCAACCCAGAATAACAACCATCTTCTCAATTCCTCTTAGATATTCACTATTTTTTCACTACTATTCACTACAGATTATATGAAATTACCTCAATATCCAAATTTAGTCGCATATCTCAACAACTGCAATAGCCATAATTTGATATTTCACCTCTGTAGTAGCATAACAAGTCACCACAAATTGCTCTTTGGCTGCTCAAATGACATTATGACACCAAATAAGGACCTAGATAAATACATATAACCGGTTGTAAAGCCCAGATCGTTGGGTCTACAGGTCCAATGAAGAGTCACAAAATCCATTTCACATGGAGAAATTGTCAAAGTTGGTTGCCACTAAATAGAATATCTAGCCTAATTGATGCATAGTATTGTAGAGTACAACGAAATGCCAATTTAAGAAAGGAATTCATCATATTTTAATAATTTGTTGCAAGATACATACATGATACATGGAGAGTTTTAAGGCTACCACCAGGCTTGTTTGCCCAATGAAATAAATCTAATATTTATTTCGACTGAGTTAAATGAAGTCCATATTCTTCACGATGAGCTTGGATATTGAGGAAAAGGAAGGTGGACATGAATCCTACACAACAAACTCCCTTCACAATTGTGTAATAAACAATGATTTCATTGACATAGATTAATACAATATATGAACTGAATGCTTAGGAATAACAAAAAGAGGTGTTAACAACTTAACAACATTGCTAGAAAAATACTCCTAAAAAAAAGACAGTGTTACCAAAAAAACTAAGATCGATTTGTGTAATCGACAAATAAGATCAGTTATGTAATGAATCTATGGAATCTAATGGTTGTTTCATAAAAATTCTTCTTGCTAACATACATGCAAAATAGATTTTGGAAGTTTTTTAAACTGAGATATTCATTGGATGCATTGAGGATATTATATTCCTTATCATCTTCTTGTTCAAAGGCCATGTAGACATCGAGTGGGCCTTATTTCTATCTATAAGTGAATCTAATTGTTTTGGCCTAAGTCCATCTAATTTTGTTTTCAATTTGTATGCCACTTGTTTCGTATCTCATGTTTATTGCGAGGTTGGGGGCAGGGGTGCTCCAACCGCGTCCCCCACCCCAGTACTAGGGGTAGGGTTGAAACCACACCTTGCCATGCCCCCCGCTCAACCCAATGATTCATTGGGTCTATAACTTTTTGTTGGGTCTAAAATTTTCTTTAGACCCAAATTACAATATAATATAATTATAGATTTTATTCAAAAAAAATATAAACTTATTAGATTTGTATTTTAGATTGCCTTACCCTCATAGGCCAACCTTTATATAGGAGGCAAAGACAATACAATAGTCATTCTTAAGCAATATAATATATTTATATAAATATAAAAAATAATATTCTTTATTATAAATATGGGAAGGTGCAGGGTGGGGCCCCGCTAGGGTCTACCTGCCTCCTGCCCCCACTAGGGGTCCTTCATGCGGGGTGGTTAGAGGTAGCGGGGGGTAGGCCCCCGCTGCCCACCCCCAGTTGGGGGCATAAAGTCCACATTTTGGTTGGCATAAAAAGTCCACGTTGGACTCTAGTTTTTTGCCAGATTTTTTTTTTTAAAAAAGACATTTATCTATCTTAGTTATCACTTTCCTAAAACTTCATACATCTCACTCTCTATTCTTTATCTACTTTATCAAAATAATATTTATTTATTTTTTAAAATTATTATTTTTTAACTTAATTCTTTTCACATTTTTCGTAATTATTTTAATTATTTATTATGCCCGTATTTTCAACTTTTCATCTATAACGAAATTTTTTAAAATTATTTCTCTCTCCAAATGGTGATAATCTTTTTTAAAAAAGTATTTTTCCAAATGGTCAAATTTTAAAAAAGAAATTCAATGGTGACATTTTTGTCAAAGATAAATGATTTAACCATAAAAGAATTCCACAAAAATAGACCCACAAACTGACATAGTTTAATATGGTACGTTAGATTGTAAAGCTACATTTATTATAAAGTAGATTTAATGTATCATATGAAACCATGTCAATTTGTGGATTTACTTTTGTCAAATTTTAACTATAACAAATATAAGCATAAAAGAAAGTGTAGATGATTGGAGAAAAAGTTTATTTTGCTGGTCAAGTAAAATTGTTAGAGCATGTTTTGTGACCACCAGCATCAAATTGTGTTGGGTGCCCGTATAGGAAGAGAAAGGGATGGTCTAGTGTGTCTGTGACACCTCTGATGGCAAAGTTAGAATATTTTTTCACTGGCAAAAAAAGAGAAAGAGCTAAGAGTTTGTTTAGAGCATTCACATCCCATGCCCCAAAATACTACTTTCCCTATAACTTGAGATTTATTTTAGGGTTTTGATCAAAATACTTCCCACATCCCAATCTTTATTTTAGGGAAAAGATTTAAGGGATGAATAGTGATTCCCCAAATATAGGGAATCACTATTCATCCCCTAAACTATTTTTTATCAATATTTTATTCTAATACAAAAAATAAATGATTCTTCTAATCATCTACACTTTCTCTCATACTCATATTTGTTATAGTTTTAAATAATAATTTTAAAAATATTATCTTATCCACAAAAAAATGATTTAAGTTTTTGTTTACAATATTCACTAGAGTAATCTTTCAAAATATAAGAAAAAATATTGAGTAGTTAAGTTTGTAAATGGAAGTGAGAGAAAAAATTAATAAAGAAAGAATAGAGAAATATTATTTTAATAAAATAGAGAAAATATAGAGAATGAGATGTAGAATGCTTTTGAAAGATGAGAAAAATTTAGAGAAAAATTTTAGGAAATGTACTTTTTAACTAAATTATAGGAAATTTTATAGGGAATGAGATGTGAATGCTCTTAGAGTGATTAACATGTCTCATTTGCCTACTCCTTATTTATTCTCCTGTCCCCCGAGGGATCCTTGGCTTCTCTGTCACTGTAATGATCACCTTCTGTTTCGAACGGCATGGCGTCGCATTTAATGTGGTTGTTCTTGTTAGCAACAGGAACTCGACCCCTAATGTTGGTCATTCGACATCGTATTTAATGCTAACGACCGGCCTTTCCCTCATTAATACGGCACGTCTGAGTGTATGCTACATGCTTTTCCCCTCTAGGACCGGCTTGGATTTTCTCCCTTTAATTTCTTGGCCAGCCAAGTCACAGGCCTCATGTTTCAACGAAGTGGATCGAGCTTGGCCCGGTTGGGTACAAAAACTCTCTTCCAGTTATCCCACAAATTTCTACCATGTGGGTGGGGCTGAAATTTTATTCTCCAGCACATTTCAGCTTCCCCACCATAAATTTATTTCGTCACTGCATATTCCCAAGTCTCGGGAACGGGCGCAACGGTCATGTCTACACGTTCTATCAACTTCCTGTTGAGACTTCTAAATTGCCGCCGTCCTCCTATTTAAGTTCCCTTCTTGATCCCTGAATGACTTCTATCTCATTTCTAGTTTTTGCATATTTCACCAGATGCCCTTTTCTTCGACTTTGACCCTTTCCTCTTCTCTGCCCCTTAGATCTTCCTTTATTGGCTTCCAATAGCTCATCTGGTCATGGTGAATTCCATAAGATACTTGAATATTCCTCCCATCACGAGCTTCTGTTCTTTGACGAATATAGTTGGTCTATTATCATGGACCTCGCGACTCTCCTTACACTTTTTCATACGTACGAAGTCCTAGATTCCGTCATCTTGGAGGTACTAGAGCCTCGTTGCACGGCTGTTGACCTAGAAAGCAACTCTGAGAATGTTGCCCTGCACGCCACTGCTTTTTCACACAGGCTAAGGCTTCTGTTTTGCTGCCTTGTCCGTGACGTACTGGACTACTTAGGTTTGGCTACGACTTAGGTACACCCCAACACCTAAAGGCTCTTAACGTCATGATGTGTGGCATGGTGCATGGTCTTGGAGACCGTTGGGGAGGAATATCCGGATTTGACCACCCGGGAGTTCGTGTTTACCCACGTGGTTTGAGTTCTAGATGGGAACATTTGTAGCTTCCGTTCTCGCCCCAAGTTCCAAATCGCTCGCTTCGAGGGCCGTCACTCTAACACCAAACAATAGCAGCGTAAATTCTTCTTCCTATCGGACGATGGAGATGGGAGTTCCCTGCCAACGAAGCTGCTACCCAGGACTTTCCCATTCAACAAAGCTACTATCACTTATGAAGATCACGGTGGATCTTCATGAGTGATAGTAGGCTCACATACAGTTGGTGTATTCCTGGGTCCGGGATCACCAGAAGGAAGTTTGGAATGACCCCTATAGTCCGAGGCCAACATCAACTGTTCCTGGTGGCGCCGGATCGGTTTCATGTGACGGGCCGCCATTCTTGCTTGAGCCACCTCATTCTCAGGGATTGAAAAGGCTATCTAATGCCCGTCTCTCAAGGGGAAGGGTGAATAAGAGACCTCGCCAGGAGGATGAGGAGGCCGCCCCCAATTGGGTGGACCTCAAAACTGACCTGGACATCCCTTCCACCCCGTCATGCGCTCCCTACCAGGGGGAGCCGATTATTCCCAAGGATCCTTCCCACTAGATGGAGGGGACCGTCCAGAATGACGTTGACAACGGCTCGTGCCCTTAGGGCGCTAGCTGTGCTACCTTTGACGACGAGGCACCTCACGAAACCACTACCCCAAGGGCTTTTCTCGCGATGACTCTGTGAGTTTGTTAAGTAGGATGCTTCCCTGACCAATCTCACCCATCGGTGTCGGGGGCCGATAGGGCAAGGATTAAGGCTATACAGGAGGTGGCCGACCAACCTAGGAGCATCATTTCTCTAGTAGGGCTTTTGCTTCCTTTTCAATCTTCAATCTGTAGTAATAGTTCTTGTTGTCTTTGTGGTCTAACCAACTTTACCTACCATGGATTTGATTTTCTGGGAGCCTGGGTTGTGGATGGTTGAGCTGAGGTGGAGGACGAGGCTCGCCTTGCATAGTCTCGGTGAGTGGGCATTTCACAAAATGTTCAGGTTTCAGGCTGCAAAGGAGCATGCTAAAATGGCCTTTACTGAAGTCGAGGCTTGCAACGCATCTTTTTTGGAGCTTATCTTTCACCTCCGTAAGGAAGCATATGACCTCTACAAAGGCGTGGAGGAGTTGCGGCAGGAGGCATCTCACCACCAGTTCGAAGCCAGGGCCGCTGAAGAGGAAAGGCACCTGGAGTAGAGGAAGGCACTTCCCTTGAAGGAAGAGGAGTTGAAGGAGGCCCAAGAGCGTTGTCTAAACTATGTCGCCTCATTTGCAAGTTTTAGTTCGAGAATGAAGTGCTCGCAGTGAAGAACACCTCACTCCAAAGATACAAGGACAAGGCATAGGATTTGTACGTGGAGTTGAACAAGTCCCACTCGCAACTCAAGAAGGACTGAGGTTTTGCAAGAAGAGGGTGAAGGGACTAGGGGCCGTCAATGTCGCCAATGCGGAACTCGCCAAGCTCTCTCCCTAGTTGGTCAAGCGGCTTTATAATCATGCTTAGAGTCGCGGGTACACCCAGGAGTTAAGGATAAGGAGGCACATGGAGGCGAACCCTCAAGACAATTCTAGGACTTTGGACCTAGCCGTGTTTGCTCCTACCCGGGATGATCTTGACTCCCTTGATTCCTTGGGCTTGGACTTAATGCCTAAACCTTTTCTCAAATTGGCTCCCTGCCCTTGAGTGCAGATATTTTCATTTTTTATGTAATTTTTCTGTCTTCCACCCCCTTGAGAACAGGGAATTTTGTACTTGGCAACATTTGAATGTATAGTACGTGTGATTCTTGGCATCCTTTCTTTATATAGCTATGCGCTTTGTGTTTTGCTAGCCTACCATTGTTTTTGGCAGTTTGCATGTCTTTAGTCCCGACCCGACTTAGGACCTGACTGAGCCTATACACCACAGGGTGTCTCTCGAAAATGTGCGTACTGCTCACCAGGGCTTGACGTGGGTGGGAGTCCTCGACCAAGCCTATTGCGAATGCTGGACATATGATAGATAGTCAAGCGAAAGATGGACTTGACCACGCTGGGTGGTGAGGAGAGACTGAGACACTTGGGAGATGTGTTCCCTCCTATAATCACTAGGGTACGAGCGTGAAGTATCGAGTTAGATAGCCAGACAGGAGATGGACTCGACCTCACTAGGTGGCGAGAAGACATGATGTAACATTCCTTCGTATACACACATATACATATGCACATATTATACTTTTTATTAAGTTATCAACTGTTCTTTATATGGGAAGCTATTTAACAAAAGAGGGAACTTCTTTTTGTCCCCGATACATCCCAACCTCCTAGCCCGACGGGCCTTAACTTGGTTGACCCTTGGCCAAGCTTTGGATTGCTTTAGATAAAAAGGCTGATTTCTTGCCCCTCAGCTACTCCATATTGTGCCCATCACCCTTCTTACCCTTCAGCTCTTGCACGTAATATTCCTTGGCAACAACCTATTCATCATGTATCACCCCTACACCCTCCTCTGTTGGGAACTTTATCTTTAAATAGATGTTGAGGTCACCATCTTCAAGTTATTCAGCATTGGCCGCCCGATTATGGCGTTGTAAGAGGAGTGGGCCTTGACCACGAGGAAATCTGCCATGGTGGTCGCGGTGAGTTTTCCTATTTTGACAGTCATGAGAAGAGTTATGGAACTCAATGGTTGTACCATCTCGCCAGAAAACCCTCTCAGTGGCATGGAAGGCGGTTGCAATCAATCCTGGCTAATCCCCATTTTGGCGAAGGTCTCCCAGAAGAGGATGTCGGCTGAGCTACTGTTGTCTATTAATATCCTTTTAATAGTGAAGTTGGCCACCAGAATCATTACTACCAAGGCGTCATCATGCGGGTAGATCTCCCCTTCACAGTTGGCATCATCAAAGGAGATTGATGGGGTCTTTTGGGTATAGGCCTGCTTGAGTGGCCTCTCGATGCTGAAGACCTCCTCTTATCTCGCCCTTCGGGCATTTGTGTTCCTATCGGATGCGAACGCCCCTCCACTAGCGAGTTCCCCGGCTATGGAATGGATCTCACCCAACGACTCGTCGTTCTGGTTTTGACATGGAGGACTTTCTTCTCTTATCCTCATGCTCCTCCTCCTCATCCTCGGGCTCTCACTTTAACCATCCTCCAGCTTTAGGTCTCGCCATTCTCTAATTGCTTGCTTGGGGGGCGACAAGTGGCGGGTGCCCATATGTCCGAGCATCTCTTCTCTGATCTCTGCCATCTTCTTCCTTAGGTGGTGACAGTCTTTGGTTCTGTGTCCTTCTGCATTGTGATAGGTGCAGTACTTGCGAGCCTTCTGGCCATAGCCATTGTCTTCTTGCAGTCGCTCCTCATCCCGTGTTTGCACTTCCATGTTTGAGTGCACCTTCCCGGGGGTAGTGTCATCATTACTTCTTCTATTGTGTTTCCCTTCTTCACCTTGGGTTCCTTCTCGCTTGGCTCGTTGGCTACTCTGCTCTCCTTCATGTCTCAGGGTTGTTAGGGCTCTAAGGGTATCTTTGGCTTTGACGGAGTCATCAACACGGTCCATGAAATCCCGCATAGTGGCCGGGGTTCTTCATGCTATTTTTGCCATGAAGGGGCTTCGGGGCTAGATGATGCCCAATAGTGCCGCTAGTGTGTTCTCGTCTTTATCATCTGTGGTCATTCACTCTTTGTTGAACTAGTAAAAATACGCCTTCAGACTTTCTTTTTCCCGTTGTTTCGTAGTGAGTAGATAGACGGCTGGTCGCCTTCTCTTTCTGCTAGCCATGAACTGTATTAGGAATTACTGGCCTAACTCCTCAAAATTGTGGATGGTACTCGGTCGCAGGGCTTCAAACCATGCCCGGGCAGAGCCCTTCAGCATTAGGGGGAATGCTCAGCACACGATTTCTTTAGGGAAGTCGTGTAGTGTCATATGGGTCTTGAATGTTTCGTGCGGTGGGGTCCTTGGACCCATTGTACATATCTATTTGGGGAGCTCTGAACTTAGGTAGAAGTGGGACAACCATCACTTCTGCACTGTAAGAGAGGTCTGTGCTGCTAAGTAGCTGGTCCACAGACGACGATCCCCCATTCTCTTTGCCATTTTCTTGTATTTGCCCATGAGGCTGCACAGCTCGTTGATCATCCTCTTGCGTTCTTCGTCTTCGGGCAGTACCCCGCTAGCATTTGTGATTCCTCCTCCATCCACTCAGTCCGACTTGGTTTGGCGCCTTCTCTGAACTCGGCATTTATTTTTTTCAACTCCTCGTTCTCTTGTTGGAGGGCTTCCATATCTGAGGCCATTTTCTTCGGGCATTCTTCCATTTATGCAAACATTCCTTCTATGTCTGTCGATGTAACTTACTACTCAAGGGTTGCTTGGGAAAGTGTCGTGGCTGGCATATGAAAGGCAAGATGATACTATTAGATCAAAATAACTATCGATCCCACAGACAACACCAATTGTTAAAGCGTGTTTTGTAACCATCATCTCTGAATCACACTGAGTACCTGTAAAAGAAGAGAAAGAGATGGTCCAGTGTGTTGTGACACATCCGATGCCAAAGTTAGAATATTTGTCCACTGGGTAAGAGAGAGAGAGAGCTAAGAGTTTATTTAGAATGATTAACCTGTCTCCTTTGCTTGCTCTTTCTTATTTATACTCCTATTCCCTTAGGGATTCTTGGCTTCTCTATCACTGTAATGATCATCCCTTGTTTCGAATGACATGACATTGCATTTAATGTGGTTGTTCTTGTCAGTGACAGGAACTCGACGCTTGGTGCTGGCTATTTGACGTCGTATTTCCCTCATTAATGCGGCGCATCTAAGTGTATGTTATATGCTTCTCCCCTCCTAGGCTGGCTTGGATTTACTCCCTTCCATTTCTTGGCCCGCCAAGTCACGGGCCTCATGTTAAACGATGTGGATCGAGCTTGGGCTGGCCTGGCCCGACTGGGTACAAAAAACTCCTTCACAAAAATACTTCCACAAATAATTTAGGAATGAACCGTAGATACCATATTTAGGAATCTACTGTTTCAAATATCAAAACTTTCTTCAATAAAATAATAGGTCAACTGTAGAGTTTTTTTTTTTTCCAAAAGTTAAATCCTTTTACTGAAATGTAATTAAGAAAATCTTAGGTTGTGTTTGATTGTTGAACCAAACTCAACTCATCTTAAACCAATCATTGATGAGACCTACTACTTTTTCAACTTCTTATAAAAAAGTTAAACTCATCTCAACCTACCTCATACATTTCAATCTAAAAGGTTGAACTCATTTCAACCCAAAAAAGTTCAACTCAATTCATTGGGATTCACAAAATATTACTATTTTCAAATCAACTCAATTCATCTCTAGCATTATTCATCCAGGTTTCGACCAGGGAATCCGGTATACCCGGACCGGAACCCGGATTTCAAACCCGGGCCGAAACCCGGATGAATCCGGGTTTTTAAAAACCCAGATTTCGGGTTCCGGATTAAACCCGGATTTTTTTTAAACATTGTATATAAATTTTTTGAAAAGTAATAGCAGAAAAAAAATAGAGAAGAGAAGAACAGACGAACTAAAGTACAATTACTATATCTAAGAGAAAGCATAGAAATGTAAAGTTGGCCCTTGGAACTCGGAAGAGTCTTGGGAGTTGGGATAAAGTAATTAAAACACAAACCCCCATCTCTATCATCTGCTGCTGCACTAAAAAAGGGACTGCAAGCAGAACCCAAAGCCACATTCTCTGCTGCACTGAAAAGGGACTAAAAAGGGAGACGTAAGCACTTGTCTCATGTCTTCATTTCCATCGTTGTTGTCTTTTGTCAAATTCTTTCCCGGCATCCACTTCTTCGTCGTTGTCAATGTAGAAGATGTGATCTGAGAACGAGTTCTTCATCTTCCTGTCTTAGATCTTTGACTGCAAAACTCGTACACATTAAAAAACTTTTCAACGACTTTGCAAAACTCTACATGCATTGGAATGTCCACGTTGTGCTTTTCATTCCAGTAAGGATAGCTCCTGGCATCCTTGTCCATCTCTGTTCTACAAAGGACAAAGGGCGTGGAAGAGAGATTGAAGCATGGGATTCGGTTGATGGGTCTGTGGCAAAGAGCACGGGATTCGGCTGTTGGTCTCTGCCATTGTTGATGAACTCGAGGTTCCAATGAGAAGAGAGACAAAATGCTTTTATTGGCGTTTTAATGGAGGAAATGACAATCGAGAAAAGGAAGACATAAACATTTACATAGTTTTTGTGTTTGTTCAAAATTTTGAACTAACGCGGAAGGTCTGGAATTGCTTTTTGTTTACGGATTGAACGCACAAGGAAAAAAACCCGGGTATCGGTTTAAAGCTGGGTTCTAGGTTTAAAACCAGGAACCCCGCCTGGATGTACCCGGGTATTGTTGTGCGGGTACCGGCTCGGATTAAATCCGGGTCGGAACCCCGATAACCGGGTTCCGGATGAACAACCTTATTCATCTCATGAGCATTAGTAGTGGCTTAGCCAAACTTTGGCCAAAATTTGATTAGGAAATTCACTTTTTTAAATTTAGCTATCCACTTTTTAACAACACCAAATAACAAATTCTCCAAATCTATCACTATTATATTAAAATATTAATTTTGATATTTTCATTTATTTTAATTCTAATCGTAATTAGAATATCTATTAATTTCTCAATACATGGATCACATTGTATGGGTCTTCACAAGATGATTGCTCAAACATACTAATTACCAAAACTTCTTATCAATTTCAGCACAACTGAGATTTATCACTTCTGGGACCCTCAAGGTAATAAAATATATATATATAGGTAGAGAAATGGAGAAAACTATAAAATAAAATGATATATGTGGACAAAGATGATCGAAACCAGAAATCTATTGAAGATGATCGAAATCCAAAAACCCATTTCCCACGCAGAGCATCACCATCAACCTAGTTAAAGAGAAGAAGTAAAAACGAAATCAAAATAACAGGCAGGAAGAGCAATTTTTTATGCCTAAAATAAGATTTGGCCAGTGAAAATAATTTTAGTTAAAAATGTTGTAGATATATTGAGTCTATTATAATTAGTTTTTATGCAACCTAACTAAATTCTAGATTGATTTCACAACTAATACTCTTAACATCTAAGCGTAGCCTGTAATTATATGTGAATCTATGAGAGCGTTAGGGCTTGTTTGGAAAAAGTTTTAATTCCAAAATTATGATCCCATCTCATCTCCTTTCTAAATATCACTCAAATACAAATACTTTTAAACTAACCATTACAACTTTTTCAAACTAATTATTACACTTTCTCAAACTAATCATTATAACTTTCTCAAACTTTCAATTTTAAAAACAATTCAACTTTTTCAAATCTCCAAATAAAAATAATTTTAACAATATTTTAACTTTATAATATTTTTTATTTATTTTTTTTCTCATTTATCAAAATCCCATAAAAGATTTATTTTTATAAGTCAAAATATTATAAAACATTAAACTCAAACTATCTCACTATTATTCATAAATTAAGTTAATACTATGAGAAAAACTTAAGGACGGTCGGGTGGAAATTTTGTTTTTACACCTACCAAATACAAATTTAGGAGGTGCATGAATGAAATATATGCACACGCACGCGTAAGATTTCCTCTTCCCCTCTTCTCTCCCACGCATTTTTCTTCCCCTCCTTCATATCTTCCACCTTCCTTCCCCCCCCCTCTCTCTCTCGCACGAATTTTTGGGTCACTCATGCCAAACAAGTAACGGTCACTTGAGGCCCACCATTTCTATCACTGCATGTATTTTAGTTGTTCCAATGGTTTGATTTTAGGATGTTGCTTTTAGAAGACTTGTCTCTTTTTTTTCTTCTCTTTGTTGATATGTTCTCAAACACAGTACTCGCTGTTTTTGGTTATGGTTTGAGATTTTTCTTTTTGCAAGTAAATTTCTATTAAAACCAACTGATCATGAGCTACGTACAAAAGAATTAAGAATTAACCAATTTAAGATAAAAAAAGATTAACTGGCATGAAGAAGCCTTTTTATATTTTTTTAAGATACAAATTAGCAGTCAGTCACTTTTTTTCTCTTGAAATTAGTTACTATTAAATTTGTTCATGAAGAAGCTTATAATCTGAAAAACTGAAAACGTGGTTTGTTCATGGTTTTATTCTCGTACTTTCTTGGCAACTAACCAAAATGTGGTTAATGCTCATGTAATTCTTTGATCAGTTGTTGCTTTAAGAGAGACCGTGTTAGAGAGAGAGAGAGGGGGGTAAGCAGGGACGTGGGTAGGGGAGGGAGGGAGAGAAATAACTTAGTTTCATTATTGGTATGCGGATGTAAATGGAAAGTTGTTGAGACCCTACGTGGCAGCTTCTGATTGATCGGTATAAAAACAAATTTCACACCCGACCAATTGGGAGCGCAACTCTAATACCATTTACAAAATTCTCGTATTTCAATCTCCAAGTTGAGCCGTATGAAAGTGCAATCAGTAACTATAGATGTGATGTTACGTTATTTTACAACAGGATAAACAACCGGGCCGCGTCCTCACCTACCTGACCACGGTCCTCGCCTCCATTTCCTTTGACTGTTAGCTCTGCCCTGTTCCCTGTCGTCCCTTTTCCTATCTTAATGAAAATTCCTGATCATCCACTGCTCCATGGGCCATGGACAACCCTACTGAGAACTCGCCCGAGACCGAAATCATCGTCCCCGATTCACCCAACACCACTTCTACATCACAGCTTTCCGTTCATGATGTTCATCTCGCCGAGATCCAATCGAAGGCCCCGGCGACGGAGGAAACACTAATTCTGCTCCAGCGCCAAAGAGTCTCGGTCTCCGATTTCACCACTTTTATCGATGAAATCTCGAGGGAAATTCGCGGTGAAGTCGATGAATTCGAAGCATCTTTGAAGGAAAAGGAGGACGAATTCACTAAAAAGTCCGAAGAGAAATTGAAAAAAACAGAGAAGCTCGAGAGCCAGGTGGAACTTTCCAGAGAAATAATCCAGAAACTGGAAACCGAAATGGAAGACCGAAAGGATTTTTTTTTGGATTTTCTCCGGAAATCAAAGGCCAGCTTAAAGAGGATAATCGAGAGCGTGGGCGAAGAAGAAGAAAAGGTGGAGGTAGTGAGCGTTGAACCGGCGAGTGTAGCACGCGTAGGCATAGAAGAAGAAGAAATAATGGAAACAAGGAGGGTAGCTTTGGAGGCGGAGGAGAAGGTGGCGAAGTACAAGGAGAAGTGGAAGAAGGAGAAGAGGGAGTTAGAGAAGAGTGTGGTGAGTTTGACAGAGGAGAACAGAGACATCAACAGTTTGCTTAGGGTAGCGCTGGTGGAGAAGGAGGCTGTGGAGAAGAGTTTGAGTAAGTTGAAGGGGATTAACAATAATGAGCAGAAAAGGGTGGCCCTTTTGCAGATTGCAGAGCGGGGATTGCAGAGAGTTGGGTTCGGCTTCATGATGGGAGCTGGGACCACCACAACCAGTAGTAGTGAGCAACAACCTCAGACTAGTTCAGATACTAGCGAGTGTGAAGAGGAAGAGATCAACGATAGTTTGGTATGGTGCTTTACACACACACACACAACTTGTTTTTCACATGTGCTTTATATATATACAGATATCAAAAGCTCAAGCGATCATGTGCTTGTTGAACATTAGACACGGTCTTCTGCGTTCTTTTGGAAAAGAAAAAATTGTCGGAGAGAATATATTTCCGACAATTGGTCTGATATACATCCATCATTGTTCTTAATTACCAGGCTTCAACTGTGGAGAGGATAATGAAGAATTTGCGGCAGGAAATCACTCAGTTAAGGAGATCTTTGGAAGAATCTAGGTACATACTTCATTATCGACCTGTAATACCTGCAGTTTCACTTGGCATTCCCATTAATATGTTTATCCTGCAACTGCATCAATTAATTGCGTCATAGCAGAGTAGGAGATAGAAGTAAATCTTATGTAGTTTCAAAGAAATAAGTGAAGAGAGGTCGACTCAGTACCGTTGTTGTCATACCCACGAGTTGTGTATAGAAAGAGAAGGTGTTGAATGGGATCTTGCTTTGTTTGGGAAGGATAAGTTCCTGCCCTTTATAATAAATTTCAAGTACTCCAATTGTAAGATTGACTAGTACTTTTGAAGTATGGGCCTAGATGTGGCTTGAGCCTTTCTTAGATTGTTACAAATGATATAAGAGTCAACCCGACTAGAAGTGTGGGACTTGAGCCGTGCCATCTATGACGAAAGGTGGTAAAGGAGATTCCACATCTCTAGGGAAAGAGAAGTTCTTGCCCTTTATAATGAATCCCAAGGGCTTGAAGTATGAACCTACATGTGGCTTGGGCCTTCCTTGGATTGTATTTTTTTTTTTATAAGTAATAAACTTTATTGATCGAATGCAACTAGGCAAAGCCCATGTACACATGAAGTATACAAAAGAGACCTAATTACACTCTAGCAAGCTGAAAAGAAAGCAAAAACTCATGAACATTCCCTCCCTTTAATACAATAGCAGAAAACCATTGAACCAAAGAAAATACAAAAAAGTTCCAGATTTCCCCCATTGTTCTCTCCTTGTTGTTGAAGCATCTCACATTTCTTTCCTACCAAATACCCCATAATAAGCACAAAGGAACCATCCTCCTCATCGCAGCCAGCTGAGAGCTATGATGTTGCCTATTCCAACATGCTAGGAGGTCCACCACACTCTTGGGCATAACCCAAGTCAACCCAGCCCTACTGATAATGCAATCCCATAACTCCCTCGCCACCTCACAATGCAAAAAAATATGATCAATCGATTCACCATATTTCTTATAAGTAGCACCACTCCAATACAATCATCCCTCGTTTTCTTAAATTGTCAGCCGTCAAAATCTTATCTAAAGCAACAGTCCAAGAAAAAATGCAACTTTAGGTGGCACTGGAACTCTCCATATACCCATCCATAGGAACACTATGGGCTGGTGGTCTTGCAGACCTTATAGAAGGATTTGACAAAAACTTTTTTGTTTCCTGAATGTTTCCACAACATTCTATCTCTCCCATTTCCTCCTAGCTTCCTGGAATAAAGAAAATTGAAAAAACCTGCTCTCTCCTCAACTTCCCAATCGTGCACATTTCTGGAAAAGGTCAGATTCCAGTACACTGTGCCATTGGCTCGACATAACACATATGAAACAAGAGCCTGTTGATTTCCAGCTAATTTGAAAAATCTTGGAAATGCAAAAAATAGAGCTCTCTCTCCACACCATTCATCAAACCAGAAACTAATTCTTGTGCCCTCACCAACCTCCAAACTGGTGTGTGTTGCAAACACCTTCCACCCCTTTCTAATAAACTTCCAAAGACTCACTCCATAAGTCCCCCTACCCTCCTTAGAACACCAACCCCCCAATCACAACCATACTTTCCATCCACTACCATTCTCCACAACGAATCCTCTTCCAAATGGAATCTCCACAACCACATTCCTAATAGGGCTTTATTGAAAGTAATCAAGTTACGCACCCCTAAGCCTCCCATCTCCTTTGGACTGCACACTTTTAGCCAACCCACAAGATGAAACTTATATTCCTCACCCATACCACCCCACAAAAAAGCTCTAAAAAGTTTTTCAATCCGATTAGCCACCCCCACCGGTAAAGGAAATAAAGAGAGATAGTATGTAGGAAGATTGGAAAGCGTACTTTTGATAAGAGTTAATCTCCCACCTTTTGAAAGGTAAAGCCGCTTCCAACCCGACAATCTTTTTTCTACCTTCTCTACTACTCCATCCCAAATAGTTTTTGCTTTAAAAGAGGCTCCTAAAGGAAGTCCGAGGTAACTCATAGGAAGAGCAGCCATTTTACAACCCAACAAATCAACTAGATGGTTAATATTCTCCACCTCCCCAACCGAGACCAATTTTGAATTTCCCAAATTCACCTTGAGACCCGAAACCGCTTCAAAACACAAAAGTACAGCCCTTAAAGCTTGAATATATCTGCTGTCAGCATCGTAGAAAATTAAAGTTTCACCCGCATACAATTAATGGGAGACGGATAACCCATTACTATTGTTTCCCACTGAAAAACCAGCAAAGAAACCACCCCTACAACAGCTTCCATTGTACGACTCAAAGCATCCATTACTAAAACAAATAGAAAAGGAGATAACGGGTCTCCTTGTCTCAAACCCCTTGAACTCTGAAAAAATCCACAAGGTTTGCCATTGACTAGAACAGAGAACTGGGCGGTCGAAACACAATGTTTAACCCAGCCACACCACCTATCTCATGTGGTCCTTAACATATAAAGCAAAAAATCCCAGCTCACGTGGAAATAGGCCTTCTCCATGTCCAACTTGCAAAGAACTCCCGGTATACCATCCTTCAACCGGCTGTCCAAGCACTCATTTGCTATCAAAACTGAATTCAAAATTTGTCAACCCCGAACAAAGGCATTTTGAGGTTTGGAGATTATTTTATCCATTACCAAACACATGCGATTTGCTAGCACCTTCGAAATGATTTTATAAATCCCGCCTACCAAACTTATAGGTCGGAAATCTTTTAATTCCATGGACCCCGCAAACTTCAGGATGAGAGCAATAAAAGTGGCATTAAGGGACTTCTTAAACTTGTGACAAAGATGAAACTCTTGAAAAACCTGCATCACATAATCGTTCACTACATCCCAACACTTTTGAAAGAAAGCCAAAGAAAATCCATCCGGACCCGGGGCTTTGTCTTTACACATACTACACACCACTTGATGCACTTCGGATTCCTCAAATGGTCTCTCCAACCAACTTGCAACACTATCATCCAGCTGGCCAAAAGACAATCCATCCAGTTTAGGATGCCACCCCGCCATCTCTTTGAGGAACTCTACATAATAGCACACTATATGGTCTTGAACATCCTCTGGGGACTGATACACCGTATTACCAAAATGAATCACCTCAATTACATTATTACGCCTGTGTGAATTTGCCATTTTGTGAAAGAACTTAGTACATTTATCGCCCCCCTTCAACAATGTCAACCTAGATTTTGTCGCCAAGAAATTTCTTCCAACAACAAAACCTTCTTTATCTCCGCCACCACCTCAATCTTTCTCAACGAGGACTTTTCATTGATCCCCCAGCTTCTAGAGAATGCAACTCCTCCCAAAGAAGACTCTTTTGCTCATCCGTATGTCTAAAAACCTCAATATTCCACCCTTTTAAGTCCAGCTTAAGGGCTTTAAGCTTACTAGCCACAATGAAACTAGGTGTGCCATGGAAGGAATAGAAAGCCACCAATTCCTCACCCTCTCCTCAAAACCAATCGTTTGTAGTCATATATTCTCAAATTTGAAATAACGTCTACCCCTATGAATGCCCCCACAATCTAACAAAATGGAAAAATGATCTGAGCATACCCGCGACAATCTCTTCTGACATAAGTCCGGGTACTGAGTCTCCCAAGAAGTAGAGATTAGAAATCTGTCCAACCTTGACCCCCCTCTACTGTTAGACCACATAAAAAACCCCCAACCAAAGGTAGATCAATCAAGTTAAGATAAAAAATCAACTCCGAGAAGTCTTCTATCGCCCTTGTCAACGAAGAAGCCCCCTCCCTCTCACAAGGGAAACGAACAACATTAAAGTCCCCACACACGACCCAAGGGAGTTCCAATAAAGAATACAAACCCACCAGTTCCTCCTACAAGTAACTTATTTCTCTATCAACATTAGGCCCATACACTCCCGCAAGAGGCCACCCCCACCCATCCTCAATATTCTTGAAAGAACCAGCAATAGAATAGTCCCCAATGCAAACCTCTACTAGTTCCACCACTCTCCTATCCCACATCAACAACACCCCTCCTGAGGCCCCCAAAGAAGCTAAATAGCTCCACCCCACAAACGAACAACCTCATAAACTACGAATAATGTTTCTATCGACAAGATGCAGTTTGGTCTCTTTAAGACACAATGTCAACTTTCCAACTACTGAGAAGGGATCGAATGCGAAGTTGCTTGTTAACATCATTGATCCCCCTAACATTCCACGATAAAATTCTAGGCTTCATAAGATAAGCAACTCCCCTGCCCCTTCACCCTTTCCCTCCCAACACTACCCTCCTTATTATCATAATTGATAGTGCACAACAATCTTTTCAGCTCTCTATCTTTTTTAACTGTTGACTTCAAAGCCGCTGATCTGCCTGGTTTGATAGCCACTAGAAAGGCCTTAAATTGCTCCTCATGGCCATTACAAGAAATCCCTTCCCACTGCTGTAACTCCGCCACCTTTTTCAGCACCCAATCTGAAGACTTAGGAACTGGATTAGGTGGAATAACACATAAAGGGATGGGACTACCCAGCTCCTTTAGATTATCTCCCCCACACTCGCCAATCACTATCTGAAAACCCTCTGAATATCCTTCTAACCCCACATCCCCTGTAGCTCCACCACCCTTCTCAACCCCCTTCTGAAAATCGTCTAACATCCCTGCCCCTATTGATTGAGCCAACTGTAACTCACCAAACGACACCACTGCTGATTTCCCGATGCCACCCTTGCCCATTCCACCATCAGCCATACCACCCATCCATGACAAGCTCCCTTGAAGGAACCTCCCCCACTGAAGGGATGAACTGCACAGAAGATAGCCTGATCTCCTCATCTTAAGCATCCCCACCGTCAAGCTCCTTTAAACTCGCTGATAGGACTAGAACTCCTAGTTTTATTAGTAAATAAACTCCTAATTAGACTAGACGAAAGCCCACACATAAGAACCTATAAATTAAATAAAACTCCTTCATGGAAAATAAACCTGTGGCCCACAAGCGGCTGAATGATGAAAATTTACTTAATTCTCGAAAAATCAAATAGTAATAAACTTACTAGCATGGACACTTATTTTCTCACCAAGCGGGCTATTGCTTGGTTTTGCATCTTAGGCTTCCAAAGAGAATCCTTTGTATCCAACCATACTGGAGATGCGATATTACTAATAATCCATTAAAATGGTAAGACAAAGTGTGATCTGGTAAATTGGTAAGGAATTGCACGATGTACTATTGAAGATCAGCAATTAATCTCTGATTTATCATCTAAGGACCTCACTATAATTATCTGTTTCTTCAACCACCTTCTGCCCCCCCACTCTTTCTTTATTTAGTATAGTTGGTTATGTACTTATTTCTCTTCTATGCCAGGTCAGACACTGAGCGCCTACAGAGTCTTGCAGAAAAACAAGCTCAACAAATTGCTGAAAATACTCTGTACATCAAAGAGTTAGAAGATAGAGAGAGGGTGTTAGCTCAAAATGTGATTATCTATTTTGTCAAGAAATTGGAAGTTTTCTGGGTGAATTCCTAGAGCATACTCTTGCCAATTTTGATGTCTATTCTTTGTTGCTATAGATTGAAGAACTATTGGTTGAAATAAAAGAAATCGATGCCGAGGTTGCTAGGTGGAGGGAAGCATGTGAGTTGGAAGTGGAAGCTGGGAAAAATGAAATTATAGAACGTAACAAAGTGGTAAAGGTTTATTTGTCCTTTTGATATCAGTGCTTCTTGATATACTGTTGTTTTGTGTGTTAGTTAGCTATGTAGTTCCATGCTTTCTTTATTTTTTTTTTCTAGGCAATTGGAATAAAGGGGATTTGCCCTGTGGACATCCCACACTGTTCCATACTTGGGATGGGTTGAGGTGCCACCTAGCAAAAGGACCATAGCGCTTTCTTACTTATTAGAGTTTTGCTTCATGTGGCTCATTAGCCAGAGGTGTCATGATGTGATTATAGTAACTAATGCAATGATTATTTTGCACATGAAGCTTGTAGTCTTTCATGCATTTAACTTGGAAATGCAAGCAGCTCCCTTTATATTACAGATGGCCAAAGTACATTAGTCTATGAACTCGAATGCTCCCAAATTCCCAATTCCTATGAGAGCTCTGACTAATGCACAAAGGTACAATGTTAGCCACATCACCAACCTTAAGTTGAAATAACATCCTCGGCTAGGGAATGCTTCAGTTTTGACATCTCAATCCAAATATAAGTTCTAAGGGGACTATAAAATGGCATGCTGGATGCTCAAGCTTCCAAGACAACCATTGTTCCAATATTTTTTATTTTGTAGAATAGACCGTGCCCCCCAAAAACAATTGGGGAGAAGGTACTTGACATGCCTATGCATTTGCATGGCTCAGATTTTATTGGGTGCTCTATAACAAATAGATGCGATGTGGGGAATATGTTAATTGTATACAAAACAGGTGATAAAGATTTTAATTTGTTGTATGATATCAATTGGAGTGGTATGTATAAATGCAGGCATGGATATTCCCATTTCTTTTAACTTTTGGCCTCATCATTTATGTAGAAGAAAGTAAAAACATCAAAATAATATTAAAGCTGTTGAAATGGAATAATGAAGTTTTAATAAATACAGAATATTTGGCAGATGAGCTGAATGCTTTGGGTTGGATTTTTGTTGTTTGTATTCACTGATTATGAATTGTATAATGCTTCAATTAGGAGGGTGTTGCTTATCCACGTTTGATCTAACAAAAGTTGAATGGTTGATACTTATTTCATACCGTGGTTGAAAATGCTATGCTGAAATCCTATGGTTTTGCTCCATAGGGTGTTTATGTGGTAGGAAAAAGTTTTCTCTCCGTACACTCTCGCACTGAGGATGAGTCTTGGTGTTTAACAACGAGATCATCATGGTGTACTCAAGACAGATTCTTATAGAATCTAAGGTTTTCGTATTGTCTGAGGAAGGTGACGATGGATTTGCTTAACAGAGAGAAATTGGAAGGTTACAAAAGCACTGATCTTGGAGATGCTCACGGTGAACTAGTTTATTGGAGCCCTTGAGGAATGCTCGACTGGAGATAAAAAGGAATTCTTTGCAACCTCATGGGATGGTAATAGAAGCTACATTGCGCAAAGATGTTCCAATGCTCAAGGTATATGGCACTGGTGGAATATGGCAGTGGTGGCAGAAGGAATTTTGTCTTCATACCTGAAGCAATGGAGGGGAAAGGGTGGAAAAACTGGCGGAAGCAATGAAGGAAGCTTATGGTAGCTTGGATAAGGGGAGAAAGGCTGGTTTCTTAAGGTCTCAATATCCAACACAGAAAGTGCTGATGAACACTATGACTAAGTCCTACGCAGAGGTGGTCCGGTCATCAGGGCTTACTGCTGGCAGTGATGAAATAGAAACAAATGCTCAGGGAGAAGCAGCAGCTGCAGTACCAGGGGTGAAGGGCAATTCTGGAATTTTGAAGGCAAAGAAGGCAGCCATTGTGGATGTAGGACGGAGACATGCATAACCTGAGCAAGTCTGCAGAAATAACACTGAAATGGTAAAAGGCCCCCTAACCGAGAGAGGATGCACAGAAGGGTCTGAAGATCTTCCTCTTCTTAAACAAGATCTGCTATAATTGAGGAGTCTGGTCAATGTAATGATACAGTGGGTGGATAAGGCCTTGGACAGGGGCCTGGGCCTAGGCTTGAGCTCGCCACACTTAAGCTTCGGCCAAAGTGGGCCGAGACAAAGAAGGTAAGGCACCAGCCCAACCCAAACACTAGTTGGTTAAGCAACCCAGGCCTCCTGTAATGGGCCCAATGCCCATTATCAGCAAAGACACGTTGACAACCTCCAATCACCGGCCGGCGACCACAAAAATCATTGCCGGAAGTAGGCGACATGGTGGGAGGAACTTTTGACGATGGGCTACCAGAGTTGAGGCCGCCGATGGAGATCAAAGTTGAGAATGGCTATCGGGCAGTGGAAGAGGGTCAGAAGGAGTCGATGCTCACACAGAGTTGAGGCCGCCGGAGTTGACGTTGCCGACGGCGTTAGAGACGAGACAACTCATTTCCGGCATGTAAGTGGCTCTCGGGTAGAGGAAGAGTGGCAGAACGAGGTGGTGACCGTCTCTGTCATAGAGGGAAGTCCCACTTCTGCCTTGTCTGCACTAGAACCTCAAAGGGTCACTGAGATGCTGATGGAGGACAACATTGAGACATTGGGAGTTCAGGATACTCAAACCGAGACTGGCACTTTGGTAATATTCACACCTAGAGTCTTTGAACACAATAACAAGGAGGTGGCGGTAGCAGATGGGATGAATATTGAACACAATAACAAGGATTGAGATGAGCCTACCCCTTTGAATTCAATCATTCCGCTGAAATACTAGACTTTAGCTTCAGATTGGGTTTTACTTAAAGCCAAGGAGATTCAAATGTATGTAGGACTCCCATGCATTGGCTTTGAAGATCAGTTTTTGGCTCTACTTGCTGCAATCGAAGCTGGACAGTCTAATTCGGATATGAAATGCCACTCAAACAAGAACAGGGCAAGGGAATTGAGGTGACTTACTTGTTTGGTGAATTACGAAGGGAGTGCAAGTTGTGGAGGGACGAAGGGTAGGGCAAAATCGGAGGTTTTATGAAGCTCAAAATAGTCTCATGGAATGTAAGGGGGTTGAACGAGATAGAGAAGCGCACCAAAGTCAAAAATCAGCTTCATGGCTGGAAAGCAAATGTGGTATGTTTATAAGAGACAAAAATGGAACTCATCTCCCTTACCATAATACAGAGTTTGCGGAATTGTTGTCATGTAGGGTGGTCATTTTTGCCGTTGAAGGGGGCTTCGGGAGGTATTTTGGTAATGTGGGATAAAAGGGTGGTGGAAAAGACGGATGAGTGTGTGGGGAGATCTACGGTGTCTACTTCTTTCAAGAATGTCGAAGATGGTTATCAATGGTCTTTCACTGGTGTTTATGGTCCTAATTCTAATACCGAGAGAAGAGGCTTGTGGGATGAATTGGTTGGACTTTGTAGCCTATGGAGCTTTCCTTGGTGTATAGGGGAGGTTTTAATGTCACACGCTTCCCAAGTGAACGAGTAGGAGGTCCTAGCTCTAGTTCAGCAATGGCAGATTTTTTTCCGACTTTATCTATGAGCAAGGCCTTCTAGACATCCCTCTAGTTGGTGGTAATTTCACATGGTCCAGCAATAGAGAACATCCAGCTCGGTCAAGACTTGATAAGATTCCTCATTTTGCCTGGGTGGGAAGCACATTTTTCGAAGCTAATCTAGTAACGGCTCCCAAGGTTGTGTTTGGATCACTTTCTCATTTTCATTGATTGTGGAGGCATTTAGGGAGGTAAAAGATATTTTAAGTTGGAAAATGTGGCTGGAATTAGAAGGATTTGTTGAGAGAGTTAGACAATGGTGGTCATCACAGGTCAACCCTAGTTATGTGCTGGCCCGCAAGCTAAAAGCTCTCAAGAGGGACTTGAAAAGGTGGAATGAAATGATTTTTGGAAATGTGGAACACCGAAAGAAGTCCCTCTTTGACGAATTACAAGTTTTGGAGGATGTGGAGGAGAGGGAGTCTCACAGAAGAAGAGAAGACTCACAAACAACATGTGACATCGGATATTGAAAGGATGACTTTAATGGAAGAGACTTCATGGCGACAAAAATCAAGGGCTTTATGGCTAAAAGAAAGGGATAAATGCACCAAGTTCTTCTATTGCATGGCTAACTTGCATAGAAGGTACAATGTCATTGAGTCATTATTAGTAGATGGGAGGACTACATTGAATCTGTTTGAGATCGCGGACCATATTACCAACGTCTATGAACAATTACTTTCGGAGCAATTCTCTTAGAGACCATGCCTGGATGGTCTTATTTTTGAGTCGATCGATCACCATGAAACAAGTTGGCTAGAGAGACCATTTGAGGAGGCGGAGGTTTGCAAGGTAGTGCGAAGTATGGCAGGTGATAAAGCTATAGGTCCGGGTGGGTTGACTATGGCTTTCTTTAAGGCATGTTGGGAAGTAGTTAAAGATGTGAGCTTCTTCCATGAGTTTCATGAACGAGGTACTTTTGAAAAAAGCCTTAATACTACATTCATTGCTCTTATTCCAAAGAAGCTAGGAGTGGTGGAGATTAAGGATTTTCGCCCTATTAGCTTGGTGATTGGAATGTACAAAATTCTTTCGAAGGTTTTGGCTAATAGATTGAGTACGGAAGCTCGAGAGGATTGAGGCAAGGTGATCCCCTACCCCACTACGGTTTGTTTTCATAATGGAAGCTTTTAGTAAAATGATTGCAAGTCTTGTGGAAGGTAGATTTCTATCTAGCTTTGTAGTAGGGGATACAAGAATCGACACACTTGAGATGACCCACCTCCTATTTGTAGATGATTGTAACGTCCCAATGGAAGGCCCAAGCCACATGGCCTATACTCCAAAAGGACTAGTCAATGATATAATTGGAGCCCCAATGGAACCTTATAAAGAGTAAAGAGCTAGAACTTCTCTTTTCCAAGCAATGTGAGATCTCATACACCACCTACCCTTATCCATATCATATGGGGTATCACAATCTACCCCCCTTAAATTCCCGATGTCTTCGTCGGGCTTGTCCATTGTAGGTGGCACGGCTCAAGTCCCACATTTTTAGTTGAGATAGGCTCTGATACCATTTGTAACGTCCCAATGGAAGGCCCAAGCCACATGGCCTATACTCCAAAAGGACTAGTCAATGATATAATTGGAGCCCCAATGGAACCTTATAAAGAGCTAGAACTTCTATTTTTCAAGCAATGTGAGATCCTATACATCACCTACCCTTATCCATATCATATGGGGTATCACAATGATACTCTTCTATTTTGTGGTGCTAGTCACAATCATGTTCAAGCTTTGTGGGCTTTTGAAGCGGCATCGAGATTGGAAGTGAATCTAGCCAGGTCAGAATTAGTTCCAGTTGGAAATGTTCCAGGCATTTTGAGCTTTGCCAACATTATGGGGTGCAAGTCTCCACCTTACCAATGAAGTATCTCGGTCTTCCCTTGGGTACCTCCTTCAAGTCACAGTCCATCTGGGGCGGGGTGTTGAAAAAAATGGAGCGAAAACTGGCGAGTTGGAAGAAGATTTATTTGTCCAAAGGTGGTAGAGTTACGTTGATAAAAAGTACTCTTTCCAATATACTTACCTACTTATCTCTTTTTCCAATACCATGCAAGATGGTTTATCGGTTAGAGAAGTTGCAACGGGATTTCCTATGGGGGGAATAGATGAAGAATTCAAGTTTCACTTGGTGAATTGGGCTACGGTTTGTACCCCAATACGTGAAGGCGGGCTGTGAATGCCTAATTTTCTGGTTTTCAATAAGGCTTTATTGGGTAAGTGGCTATGGAGATACCATGAGGAGAGGGGAGCTTTGTGGAGAGTTATCATAGATTTGAAATGTGGTGGATTGGGGGGGAGGATGGTGCTCGAATGAGGTGGGGTGGGGCTTTGGAAACACATTTGAAGAGGCTAGACAAACATCTATCGATACACACGTTTTGCAGTTGGGGATGGTTCCAAAATTAAATTCTGGACTGATTTATGGTGTGGAGATAGAGTCTTTAAGGAAGTTATCCAACAATATACAGCATCCCACAAAGACAAGAGGCTTCAGTAGCAGAATTCATGTTTCTTTCCAGTGGCTCTCCCCAATGGAATATCACGTTCCTTATAGCTGCCCAAGACTAAGAAATTGACACATTTACAGATTTCTTTAATCTGGTGTATAATTGTAGAGTGAATGGAGGAGCTGATACAATTTTGTGGTCACCGTTTACTGTACAATCGTATTATGAGTCCCTTATGAAACATTCTACAAGAGACCGTTCCAAGGCCTCCCAAAAAGCTCTTTTTTTTTGTATGGACAGCTTCATTAGGGAAGATTCTCACCTTAGATAATCTATGGAAATGCCAACTCATTGTGTTGGATTAGTGTTATATGTGCAAGAACAGTGGGGAGTCGGTGGATCATTTATTATTGCATTGTCACGTAGCCATGAGTTTATGGAATGATATATTTGCTAGGGCGGGGCTCCATTGGGTAATGCCACGAAGGGTTGTGGATTTTTTTGCTAGCTAGCAAGGCATCTGAGGTACCACTCAAATTGCAGCTATGTGGAAGATGATACCGATTTGTCTATTGTGGTGTATATGGATGGAGAGGAATGGTCGAAGTTTTGAGAATCGTAAACGAACAATGGATGAAGATTAGGGCTCGTTTGGATTCAGAGAGTTTCATCTCATCTCATCTCATCTCATCATTACAAATTTTTTAAAATTTCACACAAAATATAATTAACAATTCAAAATTTTCAAATTCCAAAACAATAATAATATTAAAAATAATATTCTAACAATATTTATTTAACTTTCATCTAAAACTATCTTATCTCATCTCATCTCACTATTCAAACCAGCCTAGAACTTTATTTTTTCATACTCTACTCCATTGGTCAAATGTAATAGACTTTAATGGCATGAACATACATGATTTCGTTGTATCTTTAGACACTCATGCATGGGTGCTGCTCTTGTATATGTCCCGTGTACTTGGTTTTACCTATTTTAATAAAATTCTTATTTACTGAAAAAAAATGCAGCCGTGAACCATATGTTTTGTTTCTGTTACATACACTGTTGAGTGCATAGTGTTGTTAGATTGGGAAATTCTAAGCCAGCCTTTTTAAATACCAAAACTCAGATACTATTAACTTTTACTGCAACTGTAATTGAAGTTGATGCATATGAGACCCAGGAACCGAAGTTCTACATTGTATCACTGGTATGACATTTCTGGAAGTCGTTTCGTTACATAGATGGGATGAGATAGGATGAAATAAAAGTTAAAAATTGAATAAAATATTGTTAGAATATAATTTTTTTAATATAATTTTTGTTTTGGAATTTGAAAAAAAGTTGAATTGTTTATTATATTTTGTGTGGAAATTTGGAAAAGTTATAATGATTATATGAGATGAGATAGTTTGAACCGTGCAACCAAACCAGGCGTGTTTTCTATGCAATGGAATCATTAATGTTAACTTTGGTGAATAATGTTTGTCTTGATATATGGTATAATTGTATTTATCACTGAAAATAACGTAATTGCATTCAATTTTAAATGCACTTCAATGGTTAAAGTTACTTGTTTGCTGTCTTTTATCCTTGCAAGAAACCCTTGATATGTATTCATTTTGAAGCTCAATTCCATTTACATTTCTGTTCCGTTAGGTGGATATTCTTAAGCAAGAGTTGGAGAAAACGAGAGCTGCTTTGGACATATCAAATGGCAAATTGAAGTTGAAAGAAGAACTAGCTGCCACTGCAATGGCTGCCCAGGCTGCAGCAGAGAGGTCTCTGCAGCTATCAGACAGCAGGGCTTCAGGACTCCGTGAACGGATTGAGGAGCTGACAAGACAATTAGATGAAGCAGAGAGCAGGGTGCGGAATAGCCATAAGATAAGGCACGTTTGTTGGCCATGGCGAGCCCTCAAAGTAAATCCTGCTAATGGTGCCACTGGTAGAGTTCAGAATGCGAGAAGGATGCTACCGGAAATGCAAGCCTTGCTTCACTATAACGTGTGATGTACCATAGTCCTCACTAGAGGACGATTTGATTTATTTGAACTGTTCGGTTTTTCTGTTCCTGTGCGTCTTCCTCTTCCTAACTTCCCACTTTTACGTTTTGTTTTTACCTTGTCATCCTTTTATTATCCCCCTTCTTTTCTCCCCTTCAAACATGTTTCTGTTAGGAAATCAAATGCTTGTCGAGGGTGTAATGTGCAGGATCAGACTAACCGTATTGTCCCATTATCTTGTAATGTCCAGAAGCCTGAAAATTACCTTTTTTTCCCCTTTTTAAGAGCCGAGTAAGGTTTTCTTGAATCTAATTTTCTTTTTCCTTGTGTCTTCCACTTCTGTTTTGCTGTGGTCTTTTCTCATGTTTATTTATTGAGTTTTGCTGCACGACCTCCACCACACTCCACTTTTTTTAAAATTTTTTAATATTTTTTTTAAATTTTTTTTGAGTTTATTCTTTTTAAATTATTTCAAATTTTCTATTCATTATTCATATAATAAATATTCGATAAAAGAAAAAAATAATAAAAATTAAAAAAAATGTGGAGTGTGGAGTATGAAGAGGTTGTGAAGATTTTTTATTATTTATTACTCTCCCTCTGCTTTTCCTTTTATGACCAAATTCTCTATGGAAATCAGTCGACTACAAATCTTGAAGCCTCCATCACATTATTTTAACACATCGCTTTTCACAACATTTTATACAACAATATTTTAAAAGGAGAGTTATTTTTGTAAACTACCCTATAAAAGTAATATCATTTTATCAATTCTTATTTTACATGTGCTGTGAAATGTGTTGTGAAATATGTTGTGTGGACATCATTACTCTTTTTTTTTTTTCTTTTTTTTTAGCATTTGACAGCTTCATTCACGACTCCCAAAAAAAAAAGAGGATGGAAATCGAATATGCTTGGTTAATGTCACGATATTCAAACATCTGTCATTAAGACTAGGAACATTTCAAAAATAAAAAAAGACCAGGAACAATTGTTATATCCCAACTTCTGATATGTTGCTCTTACGTCAGAACATGATGAGAATTACACAATACCACTTACTTCCTGGGCTAGAATTCATCAGACCAGCACATCTTGACTTGCAGCAAGCTTAGAGAGGAGGCTAGAATTCACGATGAGAATTACACATTACCCCAACTTCTGATATGTTGGTCTTACGTCAGAACATGATGAGAATTACACGTTACCACTTACTCCCTGGGCTAGAATTCATCAGACCAGCACATCTTGACTTGCAGCAAGCGTAGAGAGGAGGGATTCACATCTAATGAAAACGTTGAAGAAAAAAGAGAGTGGAGGAATGGAGAGGAAGGTTGGAGGTGGGGGGCAGGGAGAGCGCAGAACAACGCGGGATATTCCAAAGCGCACACGTGATTTTTTTTTTTTTTTGTCGCAACACGTGTATAAAAAAAAAAAAGGAAAGAAAAAGTAGATATCAGACTAGACGATTAAGGAAAACATTTCAAAGGCAACTTCATGTTGCCACTAATCAGAATGCTGTAAAGTTTATGTATAACAATTAAAATACAGAAAGTCATCAAAATCTCTTAATATGTTAGTTAAAAAGCTCTGCAACCTCCTTTTTCATCATGCCCTTTATCTGTGTAGAAAATCAAAGACATACAGTCAAATAAAAACAAATGAACTTATCCTAAAAAGGAGGAATAAGGACAAAACTACCTGCTTTGCCGAAAGTCCAACCTCTTTGAGATCATCAAGCTGTGAAAAAAGCGTGTTTGAATAAACTATAGGAACTAATTCATTTAAAAAAACAAAACAAAACCAAAAACTCTTCATATTGTTAGTGAGTTGAGTTGAGTTGAAGTGAGGTGAGAGTTACAAGTTGAATAAAATATTATTAAAATATTATTATTTTTCTTTTTATTTGAAAAAATTGAATTGTTTATTATATTTTATTTAAAAATTTGAAAAAATTGTAATGACTAAATGAGATGAGTTAAGATCAATTCATTATCTAAACAAGGCCTATGAGATCAACTTACACTCTTAAAGGGTTCCGAAGATTCTTCACGAAGCTCAAGTATTGAGGTAGCTCTCTTCTCTCCAATTCCCTATGAAAAAACAAACTATATCAATAAAGTTATAATAAGGTATAGGTTATAAACATTTACAACACTAATGATAAAAATAAGGGCTGCGTTTACATGATTTACACGTAGTGTAAATAAATCACGTAAAAAACAGCCCGTGGCTGTATAGGTACTCCATTTATAAAATTCAAAAGTACTATATACCTTTAGTCTTTTCAAGTCTTCCCTGTTAATTAAATTGAGAAAGGAAAATACAAAGGTTAGCGTGTTAAATTAAAAAAAAAATTAACAAATGAATATAGAACTGTGTGCGTCTCATTCAATAGGCCCACAAATGTATATCAACAAGAAAAAGCTTAAATCTGTTTGCTAGTAGATAATCGAATCTGTTATTCCCGTTAGTTGTCCCGTTGATGATTAAGTCCCCAACTACTCACTTCTCTTCGAACTCATGATGGTTTTTAAATTTTATAATATTAGTAAGCTTTTTGCCGAGATATAAAGTCATTTTATTTAGAGTTTTGATACAAACAGGGGGGAAATTTACAGGGAAATCAAGGTCTGCAGCAAGATTTTTGGCACTGTTTTGCTGCAGCCCGTGATTTGCCCCCTTTTTTCCCCCGAGTCCCAATCATTTTGCTTATATTTTTCCTAACGAGAGATTATTACAAAGATTATCCAACGCCCCATGTACATTTTAGGACATGAAATCAAATGTTATAGCTCAAAATGTTTTCGTGAAAGGATTTCCTTAATAAAAATTTTAAACATATACATAATCCAAAGAACTTCACTTAAAAAAAAGCATAACAATAAACGGTCATTATTTTGGACACACTTCCCATAAATCATAGAAACTTACTTGTCAGCAGTGTTTAGAAACTTAAGATAATCTTGAACAATGGAGTTCTACAATGAAAAAAATAATATAAGAGTTCCAATATGAAAGTCAAGTGAACACAAATCAAATGTATTGGAGAAATGGTTAGATCTAACCTTCATTCCAGAATTGCGCATGCTTAATGTTTCCCAAGGACTATGAACATTTGCAACATCCCATCCTTCATTAACAATACTCCAATCCATCATTGGTGTTTTTGGTTCCACAATCTCAGTACACACTTGACCATAAGATGAAGCATCATTCTCTTCTGGCAACTTTATGTGTAATGGAGTTGAAGACCAAAGTGATTTTAAGTTGTTTGATAATTCTCGCAGTCTTGCACTTAATGGTGGGGAAATAACTTTATCGACCAATGAACTTTGGTTTTCCTTGTCCAAGCTATGAACTGTAATGAAAACGAACACAAATCACAAATAAATTCTTAATATACATTGATGCACATTGCATGGCTAGCAAATCAGCATTCAAAGATCACGTTCACATGCTACCAACCTTGTTCAGTAAAAGATGCTCCATTTGTGCTGCTACTCACACGAGGACTAGGAGTAATGTCCCCACCGTGAAGACAAACCTTGCTAGCCATAAAAACATCCTAAGAATACAACAAACATTTATTGTTAAAGTTTCATAAACGTATTCAAACCATATATTTAATCAAATCAACATATTTGGTTTAGTTACCTTATTTAGTATAGTAGTTTTCACCATATTGGAAGTTGGTAATGAGAAAGCTTCCTGTAAATGATATAAAAAGCACCTGATATCAATGAATATGGTAAGATTGTCTTGATAATGGGACACTAATAAAATCGTACATATCTTTTCTATTATAAAAGTAGGTACTATACCCTTTAGCGCAACTGCCAATGGATTCTTTCTTATACAGGATATCAATTTACCTCAATCACATCTTTTAAATACTATAATGTACCGAAACGAGATATTAAATTACCAACGAGAAAAAAAATTACCACTTCTGAAAGCACTGTTAAATTTGTAACATTTAGAATGCACTTCCCCTGAAAAAAAAGGTGATTACATAATCTGGTTTAGAAATAAATAAATCTCTTTAGCAAACTTATTTGTTATCAAGTACAATCTACCATAAGATAACAAATCTGACTCACCTCTTCCTGCACCAAAGGTTCATCAGCTGAGTCAATATCTTCCAAGCTGATTGCCTGCAATGATGCCTATTAGGCTTATTTACAAGTTGGAAACCCTTTTTTCCAACGTATCCAGAACACAAATTTTTCCAAGACCTTTAAAGTAAAGAAAGCTTATTTACTTCCGTTGACATACAAATGTCAGATAGATCATATAAACTAGAATGTGAACTAAATAAGTTGCATGCTTCCTTCCAAAAGTCCAACGAATAACCTCACAATAAGAATAGAACCAGTGAAAGATCCACCAATAATATATTCAATCATTTGCATGGCACAAAGACAATTGGCAATGCAGCGTAAGCCTCACATTCAAATCAAGAACACATTCAAAGCTTGACTAAGAAGCATGAAATTTGACTTTAAAAAAGAATTTTGCACAAAATCAGAATGAAAATTCATAAGCATTTTGATTACTTGATACTAAACACAGTAAAAAATAAAGTACCTTCTCAGATTTGGTCTGACGACTACCTTCATCAAATAGTTTCCTTCAAATAAAAAATAAAATGATTTTAAATGGATACTCACATATATGTGGAGATGAGAACCTATAAAAAAAAAATGTGGAGACAAGAAAATTACTATGTTTTAACTTAATATAAATAGAAAGTTTCTGTACATACCTTTCTTTCATTGTGGAAGCCATAACATTGGCTTTCTTTTTGGAAAAATGCACTTGTGAAGCAGTATGTTTCTTCTTCACAGTGGTGGGAACACTTCCAGGAGGTCCCTTTTTTTGTGAGGAAGGCTCCATTGGTCTTGTCATACTTTTGGCTTCCTTTGTGAAGCCTGTGACAACTCGATTAATGCCTCGACAAGATCGAGATGCTAAACTTAACATGTACACAGAATCTTGGCAAGAAGATGGGTTCTACATTAAAGAAAAAAAATAGAAAAATGAAGTAATTTAAAAACCAGTTCAGAAACCTATAAATAAAATAAACAGCGTGTGACAATCAAGAGCATTACCAAGCATGTGAACATCAAAATTCTATTCATCCCATCAAAAGAATCTTTTAACATATGAGTAATTTTGCTTTCCCGGTAAGGCACATGCCTTTCGTTGGCATTGAGAGAATAAATGACATTATACATGGCATAAATGGACTTATTAATTTTGGCACTCTCAACAAGATTTATCCCATCAGTACTTTTTCTTCTGGCATCCTCATAACCTGACAACAAGTGCAGCATAACATCAAATAGGAGTAAAAAAAATACGAATAATATTAATAACAAATTGATGAAAGAGAAATAATCAGGAATGCGTAGGAAAACCTGCCAAATCAACAAAATTTATCTTGCCTACAAGACGTGTGTCTGAATTTTCAGCAGAAGATAATACATTTACTACTAAACCTCTGTGGCTCCTGCGAGGAAGCTCAATTGCAGGTTTTTGCCCTGATTTACATGAACTGCACCCACTGAAATATAGTCTATAAAATTCTGCAATGGATCTTATAGGAACCTGGGAATGATTTTTTTAAAAGAAGCACATCAAGGAGTGTTCCACAAAAATATATTATTATCGCTTGGTGTAATTTGATAAATCAAAAAACAGCATATAACTTGCCTGGGAAAGTCCTTTATGTTGGATTTTGCCTTTATCTTCCAATATCGAAACCACTGGTTGCTTTGGATCCAAAAGATCATGAACATGCTCCTGATAAACCTCATAGAAAGAGATAGTAATCGAATTTCGAGTTTGATCGGCCATAGAAAGAATTTTAGACACGGCTAGTGTAGCCAAACCGGGTTTCCCATCGGAGCCCTTGAAAATTGGATTGTAAATATTAAGTCAGCCATACATCCGAGAAAGACAATCAATTAATAAATGCTAGGGAAAACCCAGAAACAAAAAATTAAGGGGAAACTAAAATCTCACCTGAATTAAGTAAGTCTTTCCACTACGTCTTCCTCCACAAGCAATAATAGTGGGATTACATCCTTCAAAAACCTCAAAAATCAAAGGTTTTATCTCTCTCGAAAATATCAAATCATTGTCTTCGTGTTGACCATAACAGTAATCAACATCACAATACTCCTTACAACTGCAAGAGGGGGAAGACAAACTAATCATACCCTAATAAAACATAACATAATCCTGTGTTCGTTTGTTAAAAAAAAATGAACGGTGAGAATAAAGAAATTTTAAGCTTAAAATTTGAAAGAAATGTTGTTTGCAAAATCTAAAAACCTCAATTCATCTAAGAAAAACAAGATGGTAAATGTTCTCTTCGACCGAATCCTTCGTTCAAGATGTACATCAATAATCGAACCAAAATAATTTCGCCCGTCTCCGTACTCTAAACACTAATATAAAAGACACTCGAAAAAACCAAAAGGTCCCAAAAAAGTCAACAATATAGATTTATTTTATATAAAAACAGAAAAAGAAACAGTAATATAGTAGTCTACCTTCCCGATTGGACTGGGAAGAAAATCGTAACACTCTCAGAAGCCTCTCCGTTGGGCTTGTTAACCGAAAACCGCGGCGTCGTCGAAGCCCCCGAGTTAGCTGGAAACTCAGCGTGGGTGTCCGTGAAGCCCCGGATTTTGGCTACGACTCGAACTTTTCGACGCGTGATGGCCTTGCTAAGGTCCGATGGAACCGAAGCCATGGAAATACTGAAGGGGTGTGGATCTGAACGCAGAGAGGGAGAAAGGGGTCAAAAGGGTGACTGCACTGACTGAAATTTCAGAGAAACAAAAAGAAGTCTAGAGGGCGCGCTGAGAAAGAGTGGATTTGGATTTATTTTTTTTCCTTTTTGTTTTCTTTTGTTTTTTCTATTTTTAGTTAAGATTATTATTATGGTATTTGAGTTAAGATTATTATCATGGGAATAAAGTAGCCGTTGGGGGTTTTCAAATCCGGCTGACCTGGCGCTCCCAACGATCACAAATGGGCCAACTTGCTCGACTCTTCCTCGCCACACCACAAGCATGCTTTTCCGCTGGATCTGACTTTAGAACATTTACATTGGCTTCTTCAAATAATATTTCATCTCTAAATTTAAATAACTTTATCAATAGTTGACCCACATTGAATTAGCCAAACACTTTTCATCCTAAATATTAGCTACAGTAATTTCATTTTTTTCTTCAAAGATGAAAAACACTATTTCATCTCTAAATACATTGTTTATTAATATTTCCTCTCTCTCTCCCCGCGTCTCCTTTCTCTTTCTTCTTCCTCTTCCTTTCCCGGGTTTCATATTCCCTTCTTCCTTCTCTTCGTTCCTCTCTCGCGTCTCTTCCTCTCTGTTCTCTTCATCTATTTTTTTTTTCTCTTCTCCTCTTCTTCCCTCTCCCGCGTATCTTCCTTCTTCCTCTTATTCTCATTTTTTTTCTCTTCTTCCCTGTTTCTCTTCTTCCTCATTTCTCCTCATCCCCATTTCTCTTTTCCTGCAACCATTCCCTCCATCAACCGTTCTCTCCTGCGACAGAGCTCTTCAGCACAGCACAGCACAGCGGCAACACGGCACTCCCAAGCACACGTCAATCATTCAAAACCCTAACTTTGATTCTATCCCTGATTGTTCCGAAAGTTTGTTTGATTTTGTTGATGTTTGGGTTTGATTCGAAACCCTAACTTTGATTCTAATCCTGATTTCTCCGAAAGTTGGTTTGATTTTGTTGATGTTTGGGCTTGATTTTGTTGATGTTTGGGTTTGAACTTGTTGGTCTCGGGTAGTTTCTTCGATCTCTTGCCTCTGGTTGATGTTTTCTGTTTTATAAGATTTCTCAATGCAAGCAAAAGCAGAGGAAGTGCCCTTACGATTCTGCGAACAATAAAATGTAGGAAGTTGGTAATCATTTGAAATTCCTTTGAAAGTAGATGGATCTGTATTAAAATTTCTGGGGTTTTACCTGCAAGCATTAGAGAATTCATGTATTTGAAATGGAACAATGGAATCGTTGCTTGATATCGTGTGATGAAATTTTGTTTATTGGATTATGAAAATGAAAATGAATATGATTGTTGGAGATTATAGGAGGTTATGAAAATCGAATTAATTATAAAATAAAAAAAAAAAAAAAAATATTTTATTATTATAGAGAGTGTGATGACTAATCCAATGTAGATTTTAAGTTTTGAATAGTTAGTTAAAAGTGAAAAAGTTATATATTCTTCAAAATTTGAAGAATGAAATAGCCAATCCAATGCCAATGCGCTTAGATATTGACTTTGACGGGCAGCTAGAAGCATATATGTAAATTCCGTTCCGTTCTTGCCGGAATTTTCTATTTTGGTATAGTATTCGGTACAATATATTTTTTCATTTCGTTTCTCTTCAAATTCCGGCCCCTTCTGGCCATTCTGGTCAAATTCATGTCATTCCAACCGGAATTGGCATTTTGGTCCCTATTCCGTTTCGAACTGATTTTGTAATTTTTTTGTTCTTGAGTGACATTTTTGTAAATTTTAAATCCAAATAGTATTTAATTAATTTTAGAATATAAAATGTATCTATATAATTTTAATTTTTTTGTAACTTTAAATATGTCCCCTCATTCTCTTTTTTTTTTTTTTCAAATATCATTATTTTTTTATAATTTCTCTATTTTTTGTCTTTACTTTTGTGTCTCAACTCAAGTTTGTGATTTTTTCAACGTATATTAATCTTATAAATATTCAATTCTTCCATATATATACACATATATACATGATACACAGTTACATATATATATATTTATTCTATTAGTTGTTAGTTTATATATACAGATAAATATTTATATATAATATATAATTAATCCTAAAACAGTACACCAGAAGACATCGGTATCAAAATATTCCGTTCCAATACTTAAACTGAAAGGATCACAGGAACGGAATTTAAAACATTGGTTAGAAGTCAAATTTTCAAGAGTAACGTTAGATATAGTTTGAATTGTGTAAGCATAAGGTATTCATTTCTAAAAAGAGTTAGGTTTATTATTAAAAATAAATATTTCATCTGGATATTATATTTACTCATTTTTTGAAAAAAGAACGCGTGATACTCACTCTATGATTGCAAATATCATTTCTCAATTTTCAAGGCTAGGTTGGAATTTTGGATACTTGGAATATCTCATAATTTTGTAAATAAGAGTGAAATTGTCTGTAAATAATAATAAAATAGTTTAAGTTAAAGATATTTTATAAGATTTTGAAAAATGAGAAAAACATTGAATAAAAATATTATAAATTTTTTTCAAACATTTTTTAAACCCCTTAAACAATTTTTTAAAAAATCACAAATTCATTAAAAATATTTTTTTAATCATTAAGTAAAAAAAAAATCAGTACAGAAAGTCAGTGACATCCTCGATAGGAGTTGTTTTCCTTGAAAATATTTTGGGTACTACTAATCACAATACCATAAATGACCAGATTCATATCAGAAAGGTTTTTTTTTATCCATTGTTTTTATAACTAATTTTTATTAATATTAAATTTAAAAAATAAAAATTCTGCGCAATTTCATTTTTTTAAATCAAGATTTCTTTATTAATCAACATCAGTGCAACAAAGACTGGATACACGGGGAACTAGCCTCCGTATCCACAATTACATCATAAATATGCAACATATTTTTGGTCAGGACATGTGCTATTACATTTGGTTCTCTTTTAACATGTATAGCTTTGAAGTTTACTTCAAATGTCACAAACAAGCATCTCACTACTAGTCCAAGACTCTCCAGCTTTTGAATTGGCTTGGATAACTTGAAGACAATCACCCTCGAGTATGATGTTTGTAAGCCCCAACTCAACTCCAAAGATAATTGCTTGGAGAGTATTGAAAGTTTCTGCAAGTAATGGATCAGGAGATAAACTCCTATTCATTCTCATAGTGGCTATAACTCTTCCTCCCAATCTCTAGCTATAACTCCAATATCAATCTTGCATAGAGTCTTGTCAATTGCAGCATCCCAATTGAGCTTAGTTGATTTCTGAGGAGGAGGTGTCCAACATTGAGGTTGATTTCTAGTAGCTTCTGATGAACTTGTCCTCTTTGCCTGCCTTCATCCCCTACAAAATTTGCTTAGAACAACACCACATTTTTAGGATGGGTTAAAACTACATTAAAAACAAAATTATTCATTCTCAACTATATTCTTCTAGCAACCACAACAATTTCCTCAATATGTTCCTTCTTAAAGGTTTCACATATTTTTTCCATTAACTCAATAAAACTCATCTTAGGAAAACTGCTCTTATGTATTTTCTTGTTATATTGACTCTAGACATCTCTAGCAGCAATGCATCCCCAGGCTTGATCCACTGACTCTTCCTCCTTTAAATAGATAGGGCATTTTGGGTTCTCCACAACTTTCTTTCTAAACAAATTTAAGGTTGTAGGAAGTGCTTCTAGGCATGCTCTCCACAAGAAGACTTTGTCAGCATTTGGGATGTTCAACTTCCAGACTAGCGAACAAACTCTCATTTGTCTGTTACTACTGGAAGATTGCCCTTTAGTTCTCTCTTGAATTTCTATTTGTAAGTGATAGACACTTCTTACTGAAAATAGTTCATTTGTAGTACCTCCCCATATTAGCTTTCTGGACTAATGTTGAGACTAAGTTGAATTTTCATGATGGTTTCAGCTTCTTCTCTTGAGAAAATATCCACAATTAGAGTATGTCTCCATTGATTATAATCCGGATCTATTAATGCTTGCACTTTTGTATCTTCCTAAAGGATCTTTACAACACTCTGTACTCTGAATGAAGAGGGATGAGGAATCCATTTGTCTTTCCATATTTTGACATGTTCACCATTGCCAATTCTCGACATCGTTCCTTCTTTTAACAGATGTCTTGTAGCTAGGATACTTCTCTAGATAAATTATGGTTTGTTGCCAAATTTAGCCTGAAAGAAAGAGACATCAGCAAAATATTTGAACTTCAGAACTTCTGAAGCTTGAGAGTTAGGGCTCTGGAGAAGCCTCCAGCCTTGCTTTGCAAGCATGGCAAGATTAAAGTTTTCCAAGTCTCTAAATCCTAACCCACCAGCAGATTTAGGCCTCGTTTGAATTCAAAACTCACCTCAACTCATCTCATTTCATCATTACAACTTTCTCAAATTCTCACACAAAATATAATAAACAATTCAACTTTTTTCAAGAAACCTAGTGTATCTTTTTTTCCTTGTCTTGTTGTCCCCACCAAGTTTTGTTGCATAACTTGATTGATATTTTTTATAAGGGAGTTAGGAAGCTTGAAAACTTCCATACTATAAGTGGGGAGAGCTTGCACCACTGATTTGAGAAGGACTTCTATACCTGCCTGAGATAAAAACTTTGTTGATCCTTTGTCTCATTCTATCTAGGATGTTGCTAAAAGAATTGGCTCAAGATCTCTTAATGAGTGTTGGCAGTTCCAGGTACTTTTCATATGACATAGTAGATCTTATGCCTGCTATGCTAAGAATGATGTCTTGAGTATCTCTGAGTGTGTTCTTACTAAAGTGGATGCAGGTTTTTTCTTTATTAAGTCCTTGATGCCTTCTCGTAGGATCCCAGAATGTGTATGAGCTCGCTCCAATCTAATGAATTAGCTTTGCAAAACAGAAGGCTATCATCTGTAAAAAAATAGGTGGTTTATGTGATGCTTCCTCAAGCTAAGGGGGTGCCTAAGAGAACACCAGAGATCTCAACATGGCTTAGAAGATTGCTCAAAGCTTCATCACACAAAATGAACAGGTAAGGTGATAAAGTATCACCTTGCCTGATTCCTCTGGTTGGTTTGAAACCATCTTAAGGAACACCATTAATACTAATAGAATATGAAACAGATTCAATGCCCCTCATCACAAGATCAATCCATCTCTTATCAAAACCCAATTTCTTCAACATTGCTCTCAGAAAGGCCCATTTTATTCGATCATAGGCCTTACTCATGTCTAGCTTTAAATCCATATATCTTGATTTTCCAGCCAACCTGCTATTTATTGTATGCATGGCCTCATATGCCGCAATTATATTATCTGATATCAACCTTCCAGGCACAAATGCAAATTGAGTGGTAGAGATAATGTCATTTAAAACAAGTTTCACCCTGTTAGCCACATCCTTAGAAATAATTTTGTAAATCCCATTACATAGGCTGATAGGCCTAAAATCAGAGACTTTTGTAGGGGACTTGAGTTTAGGAATAAGGGCAATATAAGTATCATTAATAGAATCAACCAATCCATTTGCATTAATTAAGCACATGTAAAATAGCATCACATACCTCTTTGCCAATAGTATTCCAGTGGTTTTGGTAGAATGCTGCTGGAAAGCCATCAGGGCTTGGTGAGACAATAGCATTCATTTGGAATATAGCCTCATCCACATCCTGGACAGTGTAATCTTCTAAAAGAGAAACATTCATTTCGACAGTCACTTTTGGAGCCATGAACTGCAGGCATTCTTCAATTCCTTTAGGCTTGGAAGATTGAAAAAGCTCCTGAAAATACTGCTGAAATTGTGAGTTGATCTCTTCAGGTGCTGCTACCAGATTACCTACCCCATTAGAAATTTTGTGAATAGAGTTGGTTTTCCTTCTTTGGTTTGCACATGAGTGGTAGAATTTAGTGTTTCTATCACCTTCATTTAACAAATTCGGTTTTGCCATTTGCTTCCACTTCCAACAATAAGTTTGCTTCCTTCTACAACTGTTTGATATTACTAGTCAAGTCACCCTGATTTAAACTCTGAAGATGTTGAATTGGTTGAGTTTGGAGGAAATGATGCCCTTTTGGTTGGTAAAAGTCTTTTTACTCCAAATAGTCAGTTGTCTTTACACCTTTATAAGCCAACAGTAGTAGCCATCGACTTATTGGTGACAATTGTAGGTTTTGTTTTCCACATTTCCTTAATAATGACATGGCATTCCTCTCTTTGGGCCCAGGTAGTTTCATAATGAAACAATTTTTTCTCTTTTCTATCACCAAACCAATTGTTCTGCATTCTAATTAGTAAGGGAAAATGATCAGAGCTTTGTCCTGCAAGGGTTCTTACATATGTTGCTGACTGCATATCATGCCAAGCTGAGTTGCCAAAACCTCTGTCAAGTCTTTCTTTGTTAAAATTCTTGCCTTCTCTGTTATTACTCCATGTGTATTTATTACCTATGTAACCTAGGTCATTGAGTCCACTCTCTTCAATAGCTTCTCTAAAAGCCCCCAACTGTCTAAATGGTCTCACTGCTACCCCATGTTTCTCAGAATGATGCATGATCTCATTGAAGTCCTCTATACCTAACCATGCTACTCCCATATCTGGCTTTAGTGCTCGAATCAGTTTCCCGCCGAAAATCCTTTTAGCAGTCAAAGGATTTCCATAAAAACTAGTTAAAAGCCAGTTCTTTCCTCTCCCTGGATTTGTAACTCTTAAAGATATATGACTATGAGTGTAAGAGTCTAGAGCAGCATTTATATGATCTTTCCATAGAAAAGTAAGGCCTCCACGTATTCCCTTACTGTCCACAACAAAATTATGCTCAAAACCAATACCATTCCTCACATTCACTACTTTATTAGAAACAATCAGTGCAAGAAGACATAACTTCCCTTTTTACATGGACAATTCACTGCAGGGGTTGGTAGGACCAGTTCCTGTCTCTCTTGATCAGTGAGACTAAAACCTTCTCATAGTTTTACTAACTCTTCATCCATACTAGAACTCTTCAGACTTATGCCCAAGAGACAGTCCTTTGCCAAGGTAAAGAAAAATTACCTCACATTTCATAGAAAGAGATGACTGAATTAGGCCTAATGCCAATTCGGCAAAATTTCGATTACATTTGTTAGGCTAACTGCTAAGTACCATTTTCCTTCTTTTTTTTTTTCCTTCCCTTCAATATTATATCTGTGAGGTCAGCTTTCAAAGATAAGGGTTTAAATTGAACTTAGGATATATTACCGCATCAAATTTACACGTGCAAGAAAGTAAATGAAATCTCAATTGTCAAAGAAAATGGAAATCCAGTAACTCCTCAAACTTCCAAATTTCCATGTTTTCTTCTATAATGGTATTGAAATTAAATGTAGGGTTGTTGCTGGGCCCCCAAATTCGGCCTAAGCGAGCTAGTGGATAGGCTTTCTAAGAAAAGGAACATACAAGTACGGGGAGCAGGTGGGGCTACCCACCCGCCTGGGTTTCACCTCCCCCCAAGTATAGAAGGGAAAATGTAACACCCCGCTCCTCACGGTAAATAATAAAGTTACTTTTAGAAATTCTCGAGACCCGGAATGTTACTACTGAACTTGACTTAAAATATTTCTTCTTAATAAATATAGCATTTTGTATTAAATTATTGAAATCATAAATGAGAGTACGCGGAAGTATTTATTAAAATTTTACAAAATAGTAACTAACGATCTCCACATAAATAAAACTCTGCACATGAAATAATAATATTCTTCACCTAAAATAATAGCCTAGAAAAATTGAAACCTAAAACTCTCCAAAGTTCAGATCAAAAGGAGTTGTTTGGATAGTGAGATGAGATTAGATGATTTTAGATGAGTTGAATAAAATATTGTTAAAATAATATTTTATTATTATTATTATTATTTTGATATTTAAAAAAGTTGAATTGTTTATTATATTTTCTTTAAGAATTTGAAAAAATTGTAATGATGAGATGCAATAAGATGATATGAGTTGAGAGTATTTCTCAATCCAAATGACTCATAAATCTTACACTTCGTTCTTGGTGATAGAATTGTGTTACATATAGAACATAAGATATTTTCCAACAATCATCACGAAATACCATACACCATACACAAATCTATGTCGTAACTCCAAACTCCACTAAATTCATTCCTAATTTCCTCGGATTAAACTCCACAAAATATAAAACTATTTTCTCATGAACAAGATGTTTCATCAATCTTAAAACTAAAGGTTCCTAAAGTCATATTTAGAAACTTCCTCACCTTATGAGCTAAAATCCTTTCACGTACTAGGTGCACTTTGACATGCATGTATTTAAAATTATAATTCTTAATTTTCATTAACACACTAAATAGTAAAAGTTAAAAATACTTACTGCAAAGCAGGACATGCCTTGAGGAAAACTTGGCCTAGATTTTTTTTTCTTCACTTTTTGTCTTCAAAATTCCTTTTTTACCCTTGTAGAACGTTTCTTCTTTTAGCAAAATGTTTTCTTCTCTTTTATTTTAAAAAGTCTACAAAATCTTTTGATCTGGGCTCTGATACAAACTTGTAACACCCCACTTCCCGCGGTTAATAATAAAGTCATTTTTGGAAATTCTTGGGAGCCGGAGTGCTACTACTGAACTTGACTTAAAATATTATTCTTAAAGAAGCGCCAATTACAAAGATTCCTTATAATAAATAGGGTCGTTTTGTATTAAAATATTGAAATCATAGATGAGAGTGCGTGGAAGCACTTCTTAAAATTTCTCAAAATCTGTGCCATAAAAATCATAACTTAAGAAACTCATCATAACGTAAACATACTTAACATAAAGTTTTTTCATAAAATATTTTTCATGGTGAGAGTTAAAATCATAACTGATCATACTAATGTTTATGTTATGCATGACTGATTTATTTGAATTTATTGACTGATCAGATTTATCTGACTTATCTGGTTGGTCAACACACTTAACCATGTGTTCAAGGTTGTGCACTAACTTCCCTTGCTTCAGCAATGGAAGCCGATTTTGCAGTACTCTGGCGTACTACGGTGGACCATACTTGAGTCCGTGACTTGCAAGCCTACCCTAAAACGACATTGGTACCATGCATTTAAATGGCAATCTAATTAACTCTTATGAGCTTATCTTACACTTTATCTTATGAAAGGTTACGTGTTTTATCCAACGTGAAATGCATGAGATTCACAATACATACATAAGTATAATATGTAGAGTGAAACATGATAATTGATATGCTTGTAAATATCATGACATGCATGGTACATAAATACAGGCTTCGAAAGAACTGAAATTAATAATATAATATATAACTAGCTAACGTATGCTAATCCTAATTTATGATCAAGCTACTTACCTTGTAGTGTTGCTTTCTAAACTTTTCGACACAAAATAGATCACAGTGTTGGACTAGAAGTTTTATGATGTTTTTTCCAAATAACATGCGGAAGAGAGATATTTATAGAAAGATTTGAGAGAGGGTGATAACCAGTTTGAGTTGGAATCGGTTAAAGAGTTTTAACATGAAGATGACTAGTAGAGTTGTATTCCTATTGGAATAGAATGCTGACAAGTTCGAGTTCGAGCTGGACTCGGTCACGATCATTCAAGAATAGAGTTTGAATTTAAAAACATTATCTGGTAGTTCATTCAATGTCGAATTGACAATGACTGAGACTGCATAGGGGACTTTAATCAGTGATGATTTTAAACTGAAATAAATTTCTAGTGGCCGATCCTTAAATTCTAAAAGGTGTCTAACTCGTTCAATAAATAATAAATAGAATTTAACCTAGTTATTGAGCATAATTAAAACTCCTAATCAACCTGAATAATTTATTACTCGTGAGCTTATCCAATATGGCCTATTAAATATAATTTAGACCCAATAAAAATTATTAATATTTTGACATTAGAATTATTGGGCCGGATCGATACAAAAATCCCCTCCTTATAAAAATATCATCCTTGAAATTTGCTAGACCTCCAACAATCTACATTCTTTCTATGTCTCTTTTAGTCCTCAATAGTTTAGTCGAAGTTAATATTCCAACAATTAAAATCGTCCCCTATTTTGGTCCGGTGCTTTACTGAACCTTTAAGCGTACACGTTAGCACGCTACGACTCTAAGTTTAACTCAAACCTAAACAGGTGCCTCCCTTAACAATGTGATCGATTAAAAGCTTAATAATAAATTCACCCAACAATTATCTTAACTCTACATACAATAGTAACAAAAGATCTCCACATAAATAAAACTCTCCATATGAAATAATAATAAAATTCTTCACCTAAAATAATAACCTCAATAAATCGTTACCTAAAACTCTCCAAAGTTCGGATAATAAATCTTACACCTCGTTCTTGGTGATAGAATCGTGTTACCTATAGAACGTAGGATAATTTCTACCAATCATCATGAAATACCATATATCATTCATATATCTATATCATAACTTCAAAATCCACTAAATTCATTCCTAATTTCCTCAGATCAAACTCCACAAAATTTAAGACTATTTTCTAATGAACAAGATCTAGATGCTTCATCAATCATAAAACAAAAGGTATCTAACCTCATCTTTAGAAACTTCCTCACCTTATGCGCTAAAACGTGTTCACATACTAGGTTCACTTTGACATGCATGTATTTAAAATTATCATTCTTAATTTTAATTAACACACTAAATAGTAAAAGTTAAAAATAATTACTTCAGAGAAGGACATGCATTGAGGAGACCTTAGCCTAGATTTGTTTTTTACTTTCTGTTATCAAAATTCATTTTTTTCCTTGTAAAACGTTTTTTTTCTTTGCAAAATGTTTTCTTCTATTTTATCTTGAAAAGACTACAAAATCTTTCGACTTGGGCTCTGATACTAACTTGTAACACCTCGTTTCCCACAGTTAATAATAAAGTCACTTTTGGAAATTCTCGGGAGTAGGAGTTCTTCTCCCGAACTTGACTTACAAATATTTCTTCTTAAAGAAGTACAAAGTACAAAGATTCCTTATAATAAATAGAGTCGTTTTGTATTAGAATACTGAAATCATATATGAGAGTGTGCGGAAACATTTATTTAAATTTCTCAAAATCTGTGCCATAAAAATCATAACTTTTGTATATAATCTAGGCCACTGTCACGCCTCCCTGGACTAAGTCCTGTTTTGCAGCTCTACCTTCATACATATTTTGACCTAGGGTGGTTTAAAAATATAAAAATAAACTAAAATGAGTCTATGACTCAATAAGAAACCCATTATAACCTAAACATACTTAACATAAGATTTTTCATAAAATATTTTTCATACTGAGAATTAAAGTTATGACTGATTATACTGAAGTTTATGCGATGCATGACTGATCTATTTGAGTTAATTGACTGATATGACTTATCTAGCTGGCCAACACACTTAATTCTGTGTGCAAGGTTGTGCGCTAACTTCCCTTGTTGCTTACAGTGTTGCTTCCTAAAATTTCGGACACAAAATTGATCACAGTGTTGGACTTGGTGGTTTTTTGTTTTTTTCCAAATAACATGTGGAAGTGACATATTTATAAAGAGATTTGGGAGAGGGTGACGATTAGTTTGAGTTGGACTCGGTTAAAGAGTTTTAACATGAAAACAACTAGTAGAGTTGTATCCATGTTGGAATAAGATTCCGAGAGTTCGAGTTGGACTCTGTCACGGTCATTCAAGAAAAGAGTTTGAATCTAAAAACATGATCTAGCAGTTCATTCAATGTAGGATTGACAGTAACTGAGACTTCGTAGGGGACTTCAATCAATGATGATTTTAAATTGAAATAAATTTCTAATGACCGATCTTTAAATTCTGAAAGGAGTCTAACTTGTTTACTAAATAATAAATAGAATTTAACCTAGTTATTGAGTCTAATTAAAACTCCTAATCAATCTTAATAATTTATTGCTCATGAGTTTATCCAATATGGCTCATTAAATATAATTTCGACCCAATAAAAATTATAAATATCTTGACATTACGATTATTGTGTCAGGTCGTTATAAAACTCCCCTCTTTATAAAAATTCCATCCTTGGAGTTTTTTTAGACCTCCAACAGCCTACATGATTTCTATGTCTCTTTTACTCCTTAATAGTTTAGTGGAACTTAATATTCCAACAATTATAATCATCCCCTATTTTGGTTTGGTGTTTTACTAAACATTTAAGCGTATACATTGGCACGCTACGTGTCAACCGTCATACACTCCAAATTCAACTCAAATCTAAACAAGTGTCTGCCTTAACAATGGGATTGATTAAAAGCTTAATAATAAATTCACCCAACAATTATCTTAACTACACATACATTAGTAACTAACGATCTCCACATAAATAAAACTCTCCACATGAAATAATAATAAAATTCTCCAACTAAAATAATAACCTCAATAAATCGTAACCTAAAACTCTCCAAAGTTCAGATCATAAATATTACACCTTTTTCTTGGTGATAGAATCATGTTACCTATAAAACATAAGATATTTTCCACCAATCATCATGAAATACCATACATCATTCATAAATCTATGTCATAACTCCAAAATCCACTAAATTCATTCCTAATTTCCTCGGATCAAACTCCACAAAATATAAGACTATTTTCTCATGAACAAGATGCTTCATCAACATTAAAACTAAAAGTTTCAAACCTCATATTTAGAAACTTCCAAACCTTATGCGCTAAAACCCTTGCACGTACTAGCTGCACTTTGACATGCATTTATCTAAAATTATCATTCTTAATTTTCATTAACACACTAAATAATAAAATTTAAAAATACTTACTACATAGCAGGACATGCCTTGAGGAGACCTTGGCCTAGATTTTTTTTTTCACTTTCTGTTTTCAAATTTTTTTTTTCGTTGTAATTTTTTTTTTTTTTTTGCAAAATGTTTTGTTCTCTTTTATTTTCAAAATCTACAAAATTTTTCGACCTGGACTCTGATACCAACTTGTAACACCCCGCTCCCCACGATTAAAAATAAAGTCACTTTTGCAAATTCTCGGGAGCTTGAGTGCTACTACTTAACTTAACTTAAAAATATATTTTCTTAAAAAAAGGTCAAGTACAAAGATTTATTATAATAAATAGAGTCATTTTGTATTAAAATACTGAAATCATAAATAAGAGTGCATGGAAGGATTATTAAAATTTCTCAAAATCTGTGCTATAAAAATTATAACTTAAAATCTCTGTACATAATTAACACCACTATAACACCTCCTTGGCCCATAATGCAGCTCTACCATTATAAATATTTCGACTTGGGGTGGTTTAAAAACATAAAAATAAACTAAAATGAGTCGATGACTCAGTAAGAAACCCATCATCACGTAAACATACTTGACATAAGGTTTTTTATAAAATATTTTTCATGTTGAGAATTAAAATCATGATAGATCATACTGATGCTTATACTATGTATGACTGATTTATTTGAATTAATTGACTAATATGATATATCTTACTCATCTGACTTATCTAGTTGGCTAACACACTTAACCCTGTGTGCAAGGTTGTGAACTAACTTCCCTTGTTGCAGTAAGGGAAGCTGACTGTGTGGTACTCTGGCGTACTACGATGGATCACGCTTGAGTCCATGACTTGCACGCCTACCCTAAAACTGCATTGATACCATTCATCTGAATGACCATCTGATTATCTATTATGAGTTTATCTTACACTTGATCTTAAGAAAGCTCATATATTTTATGCAACGTGAGATGCACAATATATACATAACTGTAATATGCGGAATGAGAAATAATGAATGAAGTACTTATAAATATCATTGTATGCGTGGTACATAAACATTGGCTTTGAAAGAACTGGCTTTAATAATAATATATATAACCAGCTAACGTATGCTAATCCTAATTTATGATCAAGTTACTTACCTTGTTGTGTAGCCTTCAAAAATTTCTGACACAAAATGGATCACAATGCTTAACTGGGCGGTTTATGGTTTTTTTCCAAATAACATGCGGAAGGGACATAGAGATATTTGGGAGATAGTGACGACCAATTTGAGTTGGATTCGGTTAAAGAATTTTAACTTGAAGGTAATTAGTAGAGTTGTATCACTGTTGGAATAGGATGCGGATGAGTTCGAGCTGGACTCGATCAATATCATTCAGGAAGAGAGTTTGAATTTAAAAATATGATCTAGTAGTTCATTCAATGTAGCATTGACAATGACTGAGACTGCGTAAGGGACTTCAATCAGTGATGATTTTAAATTGAAATAAATTTTTAATGGTCGATCTTTAAATTCTAAAAGAAGTCTAACTCGTTCAATAAATAATAAATAGAATTTAATCTAGTTATTGGGCCTAATTAAAACTCCTAATCAATCTGAATAATTTATCGCTCGTGGACTTATTCAATATGGCCCATTAAATATAATTTAGACCTAATAAAAATTATTAGTATCTCGACATTAGAATTATTGGATTGAGACATTACAAAACTCTCATCCTTATAAAAATTACATCCTCGGAATTTACAAGACCTCCAACAACCTACATTCATTCTATGTCTCTTTTACTCCTAAATAGTTTAGTCGAGCTTAATATTCCAACAATTATAATCATCCCCTATTTTGGTCAGATGCTTTACTAAACCTTTAAGTGTACACTTTGGCACGCTATGTGTCAACCCTCATATTCTCCAAATTCAACTCAAACGTGTCTGGCTTAATAATGGGATCGATTAAAAGCTTAATAATAAATTCACCCAACAATTATCTTAACTCAACATACAATAGTAACTAAAGATCTCCACATAATTAAAACTCTCCACATGAAATAATAATAAATTTCTCCACCTAAAATAATAATCTCAATAAATCGTAACCAAAAACTCTCTAAAGTTCGGATCATAAATCTTACACCTCGTTCTTGGTGATAGAATCGTGTTACCTACTAGGTGTCGGTAGTAGGCCGCCTAGCTAAATGAATATTGAAACCATCAGCATACAATCAGTTTTACAATTACCAGGCGTATGTTATGCTAGCAAATTACTTTTTTTTTAGTAAAAGGGTTCTAACATATTATTTTGCATTTTTAAAATAATTACAAAAAGGTTTTATATAGTTACATCGTAGGTTTTAATAAACTCTTGCTCTAGTCTCTCCTATTTGGATTCATCACAAATCATTAACTGTGATTTTACCGTTTTAAAAAATTTAGGATTTCATACTAAAAATAGACAAATTGGTCTCTAGACTAATTTTTAGAATTTTCAATATTGTATTCTCAATTTCGATCATTTTGATACTTCCATTATGCAATAGCCATACCCACACATGGTAGCCTATTTCACGTGGCCTGTACTAGGCCTGTGCATAAAGGGTGGGGATCCGATCCGTCCGAGACAACCGATTTGTCCAACCCGAACAAAGACGGGTTCATCGGGTCAAAATTTAACATCGGGTTTGAAACAATGCAATCCGTCGAAACCGATCAACACTAGTAAAAGCTGAATTTCATAGAGGTACATATAAAGTAGCACACAGATCTGAGAAAAAAGGAAAAATCTGAATTTTTTGACAACAATTACTTTGTTTATATTCAACAGAAATTTTGAACCGCATCATACTAGAGATGAAATCCTAAAACCCTAGACAGAAAAAAAAAAAAAAAAAAAAAAAAAAAAAAAAAAAGAAGAAGAAGAAAAAACCCTCCGCAGCAGACCTTGCCTCTACAACCAGAAAATCCTTTCAGCAACCCACTTTGCCGCAACCTTGAGTTTTGACCAAAAAATTTCTTCAACCCACTTCAACACTGTTGAAGAAGCTCTAAACCAGAATTGAAAAAAATTTAAAAAAGGTTCAGTCGACTGAAATCCTTAAGGGGGAAAGAAATCGAGACCCAGGAAGGCTCTTACCCCGGCCATCCTTGATCTTGAGGACGGAGTAGCGTGACGAGTTGAGGATACTCTCGACGGCTCTCTCGCAGCGGGCCTTGCAGGAAACGAACCGAAGGTAACCCGACCAGATCTTGTAGATGGCCACCTCCTGGATCATAGGGCTGGGCTCCGACTCCGACGGAGTCGGAGTGCTCGTTTCCGACCTCCGACTCTGACAAGAGTCGGAGCCAAATTAGAGCTCCGACTCCGACTCCAAACTGGAGTCGGAGTCCGACTCCGATCGGAGGTCGGAGCTCCGACCTCCTATCGGAGTTCCGACCTCCTATAGGAGCTCCGACATAAGATCGAAACTCGACGTGTGCTCGACATGGCGCTCGAGCGGAACTCTTCCAGAGAGGTTCACTCGACTTCCGCTCGACATGTAGCTCGAGCGAACCTCTCTGCTCGACATGTTGCTCGAGCAGAACTCTTCCAGAGAGGTTCGCTCGACTTCTGCTCAACATGTTGCTCGAGCGAACCTCTCTGGAAGAGGTTCACTCGACTTCCGCTCGACATGTCGCTCGAGCCAATGTTCAATACAACGTGTGCTCGACTTGCGCTCGACACCTCGCTCGAGCGCAAGTGTTCAGTAAAAAAAATTTCAGAGTTGGAGTCGAAGCTTCTTGGAGCTCCGACTCCGAATAGATATTCGGAGCTACTCCGAATTCCGATGTGGGTGATTTTCATCGTCCTCCTCCTACGGCTAGTTAAACGACATAGTTCAATTGTGGGTGATTTTCACTTTTGGGAGAAGAATGAAGGATGAGAAAGGAAAGGAGATTCGGGGGCAGAAGGTACATGAGAGAGATAGAGAGGCGTAATAGGCAGATTATATACCTAAAAACCGACCCGACCCGACCCGAACAAGACCCGTCGGGTCGGGTCGGGATGCTGCCGGATCGGGTCGGTTCGGGTGTAAATCAGTGTTTTTTTTTATCGGGTTGTAGGCCTAGCCTGTACCACATGATCGTTAATAAAAATATATCACGTGTCACTTTAATCACGTATACCATCCAAATCGTTGATGATATGTCAATGAAACTATATATTCTTATTTAATATTGAGTATTGGATATGAAGAGCCTTGAAAATTAATAGTCAATTAAGGCTTTTTATTTCATGCAATTATTTAGATTTCAGGTTTATTCCGCCATTCCTCCTTGGTTTCTTGGTTTACTTTCTTCGGGGCCGCACGATCTTCTTTTTGCTTCTTGACCCCAACAAGGCAAACTACCTCTGTATGGCCCTGGCAATAGCACCGCTTACAGTACTACCCTTGCTTCTCGTAACGTACCTCTTGCCAAATTTTCTTCTGCGCCGAAACCACTATAGGGAATCCTTTTATTGGTTCCTCAAGAAGATCCAACTCTACACATAATATTGCACCTGAAGCACGAGTCTTGTTCATAGTCGCATTATCAGTACCCAAGAACCTGCCGAATCTTGATGCCAAGATCTACAAACAATCAATTTTGTACAGGTGGAGGGGAGACCTGGCAAGAAAATCCATTGAGGCGCCGTAGTCGGTTCACTCTTCAACTCAAAATCTTTCGTCTAGCAGAACAACCGAAACACGCATCCCTTAATAACTCGCCCTTCCCTCGCCCATGCATGGATAAAGTCCCGTTCAGACTTCAATTGAACAAAAACATGATGGGTATCCATGAAGCTAATGACAGGAATCTCCAGCAAGCCCCACGTCTTAAGCACTGCAAGCCGAATGGTATCAATGGAAGGATGTGAACGTAGGAATTTCAAAACCAGCGCATAACGGAAATCCTCCGTATCCCTTGTCATCTCGACCTCTGAGAACACGAAACCCGGTTGGCCATCAACATCCACAGGAAAACGCATCAGTAGTTTGTTATTGTTATTTAGATCTCGAGGAGCCCCTTTAGTGTCTCATCTTCTATATGCTGATGATCTTCTTATTTTTGCCAAGGGGGATAAAAGATCGATTAAAATGTTATTGTTGGCATTGGAAAAATATTCTTCTTGGTCTGGACAGCTAATTAACAATGAGAAGTCGGCTTTATTTTTGTCCAAATAGATTAATTTGTCCAGAAAATGTGGCCTTCTTAGAATGACAGGTTTTACGGAAGGTACTTTTCCTACTACTTATTTAGGGGTGCCTTTGGTGACGGGGCGTCTTACGGCTAGAGCCTTGGAACCTTTGGTGACTAAAATTCGGAACAAGGTTGCGGGGTGGAAATTAAAATTCTGTCTCAAGGTGGTCGTCTCACTTTGCTTAGGCATGTGGTGTCTTGTATGCCAACACATCTTTTAGCGATGCTTAATGTGCCTAAGGTTATTCCCACTCAGATAAATTCTATTTTATCGACTTTCTTCTGGGGTGAGTATATTGGGAAGGCAAAAAAGAAGTGGGTTGCATGGTCAACTATTTGTAAGCCGGTAAATGAAGGAGGCTTAGGGATTCGGGACCTTGATGAAGTTCAGCAAGCCATGCATATGAAGTTTGCTTGGCGTCTTCTAACATTAGATAATCTTTGGACCCGGTTCTTCCTAGCTAAATACGTGAAGGAAGGAAATCTTCTTTTGGCAGTTTCACGTGTAAATGGTTCACGGTTTTGGAAATCTATAATGCAGGTTTTTCCAGAGGTTTATGAGCATTCTAGGGTGCGGGTTAAGGAAGGACGTGTCTCTTTTTGGCATGATCGATGGCTTTCGAGTGGACCTCTTAATGTTGACGCCCAGAATATTATAAACTCTAATCTCCAAGTCAAGGACCTCTGGGTTGGTAATGTATGGGATGAATCTGCTCTGATGGACTTAATTGGAGAAAATAAAGCTCTTGAGGTAATTCGGTCAGTGGTGGCAGGTAAGGAGGGGTCGGACGTTTACATCTGGGAACCGAACCAAGATGGTCTTTTCTCTATGTCTTCCGCTTGGGACATTATATGGGTTCGTAGGGAAAGTTGTCCATGGGCGGATTGGTTCTGGCATAAGCTCCTCCCTAGACGTGTGGCTATTTGTGTTTGGAAGGGATGGTTCAGGTGCCTCCCAGTGGATGCTCGTATTATAACTATGGGTATTAATCTTACCTCTCGTTGTGATTGTTGTACGAATGGAAGTTCCGAAACGTTGGATCATGTTTTTTCCTCGGGAGATATAGCTACGTTAGTTTGGAGTAAGGCCTCAATGGCACTGGGTGTTCGATGCATGACAGCTTCATCATGGCGTGCATGTATTTCCTGTTGGTTCAGCTGTGCAAAGCGTGCATCCTAGCGGGGTGTACTTGTAGGCTTGCTTCCGTGTCTGGTTACTTGGAGACTGTGGGCAAGAAGGTGTAAGGCTAGAATGGAGACGACTTATGAATCGGTGGAGGAAGTATGGCTTGCGGTTAAATTTTGGCTTAGCCAATTTTCTTAAAAAATGTCTAAGTGTAAGAGGCTCTCTCCGGGAGATTATGAGATTCTATCAGATATTAATGTGCCTATTAAGCAGGTTCCTGTGAGCTGTCCTCGTGCGATGGTGTGGAGAAAGCCAGCGGCAGGTTGGGTGAAGTTGAATGTTGACGGGAGCAGTAGGGGAAACCATGGATCTTGTGGAGGGGGTGGAGTGATTAGGGATCATTTGGGGAATGTCAAGGCTGCCTTCTTGGAACACCCAGGTATGGGCACAAATAATGCGGCGGAATTAAAGGCCCTACTGAGAGGTATCATGGTTTGTAAAGAGTTTGGCCTAAATAATGTGGAGATAGAGTGTGATTCTGCGTTAATTGTTCATTAGTTGATTTCGGGTGCCTGTAATCTGTGGTACCTCTGGGATTATTGGGACCTGTTACTTGAATGTCTAGTAGGCATGGTTTTTTCCGTTTCACATATTTTCCGTGAAGGTAACAAAGTTGCGGATTTTTTTGCCCATCAAGGGGAATCGGGGATCACAAGGACGTATGGATCAGGTACGAATTTTCTAGCCTCTACTGTGAGGGGCATGATCCGACTGGATAAGATTGGTTTTCCATGTATAAGGTAGAAAGGTTTTTTTGTGTGTGGCATGTAGTTAGATGGTTTCTTGTTGGGCTTTGTATAGGATGAGTTTTTTATTTTAATTTTGTTTGATGCATGGGGTATTTTTTGTAAATCTCAAGTGTCCGTCTGTTACCACGGTATTCCTCCGTCATAAGTGAGGGTTTATTAATAAACTTGAGACGGGGCTGCTATGTGCGTGGCTACCGACTCTTCTTTAAAAAAAATGATGGAAAAATCAGAAGATAATAATGATAGTACGTGGTCACCAATTTTGAAGTCGTAGAGATATTGGTGAAGGAGAGTCAGAATTAGTTAAAGTGAATATGCTATAGAAGGGACTACAATTTCATTTTCATGCATTGCAAACTATTTCTCCTTCGCAAGAAAGTGAATGTTTGGCAAGTAGGTGTGCCACATTATTTCCTTCACGTGGAATGAATCTAATTGAACACTGTTGCCGACTCCTTCTAAAGCATTTGATGTCTTCAATAAGTTGACCATGTTCAGACCAGTTCTCCTCTGGGCTATTAGCATCATTGATCACTGCTTTGGCATCACCTTCAAACAGCATTGCATTTAGACCAATTTCATCACATAAGACCATAGCTCTCCAAAGCCCTCTTATTTTTTGCAATCTATGGTGTTGATGCTGCCTCATCCTTCCGACATAGAGATGCAATGACTTCACCTACCAGTCCCTTATGATGATCCCAACACCCATTTGATGATTCTGCCCATTAGTAGCTGCATCCTAGTTAAACTTAAACACGTTAACATCTGGTTTCTACCATTTAATAGATCTGTATGCTCTTTCAATTGTGTTAATATGTTGTATCATCATACTCTGAACTCCTTTAAACTCTTCCAATTCCTTCTTTGTCACAACAACTACTGATCTTGGACATTCAAGTTTCTGCTCAAACACAAATTTATTTCTTCTATGCCAAGTTCTTCTGAGAATTATTTATGTCTCCTCCAGCTCATATTTTTTAGTTTAAAAACCATATTCTCCCATAAGTTGAGAAAAACATCATCAGAACTACTCCATTTTTTAACTGGACTACTGTTAAGATTGCAAATTGTAAAGCTTGTTCACTAACTCTGTATTGCTTCATTACGTCCATTTGGAGAAGAGTACAAATAAATATATTACAATTAACTATGCTATGTATGCAAACAAATGTATATGGCATGCTAATTCCTAAAATCAAGTTGATGTTAATTTGCTACTAAGTGTATATGGTAAGTATGCTAATTCCTAAAATCAAGTAAATTGGAGAATCTATCAATACTCCCCCTCAAGTTGGCACATGGAGATCCGTAATGCCCAACTTGCTTAAAAAATTAGAAAAAAGTTCTCGTCCTAAGGCTTTGGTGAAAATGTTGGCAACTTGCTCATTGGAAGAGGTATGAACGACTTGTAAGGAGACCTAAGTAGATCTTATCACGGGTAATATGGCAGTCAATGTCAATGTAAGGTGAAGGGCTCGGGGTGAGAGATACCATGATCAGTGAGAAGTTGCTTCAACCAGGTGAGTTCACAGGTAGTGACAGCCATAACGCGATATTCGGCTGTGGCGGAAGAGCAAGCCACTGTAATCTATTTTTTTGTACGCCAGGAGATAGGACTCGTGCCTAACTGAATGAAGTATCCTATGATGAAACGACGAGTAGTGGAACAACTGGCCCAATTAGAATCAATATAGGCCGTGACCTATGTCTCGCTAGATGATGAGAAGAAAATGCCTTGCCCTGGATTGCCTTTGATGTAACAGAGAACACGGGTAGCAGCGGTCATGTGGGGAACTCGAGGAGCATGCATAAACTGACTGAGGATATTTACTGCATAGACAAAATCAAGACGTGTGATGGGTAGGTAGATGAGTTGTTCAATGAGTCGGTGATAAGCACAAGGGTCGAGTAGGAGATTGCCGTCATTAGTGGTGAGCTTCAAGTGTTGCTCCATAGGAAAATGAGCAGTCTGGGCACCAAGTTGTCCATTGTCAGAAAGAATGACAAGAGTATATTTGCGTTGATTGAGGAAGATACATGTGTGAGAGCGAGCAACTTCGAGTCCAAGGAAGTATTTCAGAGGACCAAAATCTTTGATTTTGAAGTGTGTGGATAGAGCACTTTTGAATACCCCAATCTGAGAAATATCATTGCCGGCAACTAAGATATCTTCAACATAAACAAGGACAAGAGTGATAGTGGTGGGAGTGACCAAGGTGAATAAAAAATGATCTGCCTGAGACTGATGAAAACCTACATCAAGAAGCATAGTGGTTAGTTTAAAAAACTAAGTGCGGGAGGCTTGTTTGAGGTTGTAGAGAGAGTTTTGGAGTCGGCAAACGCAGGTCTCCCCCTTGATGCAATATCCGGGAGGTGGTGTCATGTAGACTTCTTCACCAAGATCACCGTGTAAAAAAAGCATTGTTGATGTCAAGTTTATGGATGATTCAGTGTTTTGTGGTAGCAACAAACAACAAGCAATGAACAGTAGTCATTTTGGCAACGGGAGTGAAAGTCTCATGACAGTTAAGACCTTCAACCTGAGTGTAGCCCTTGGCTACTAGCCGAGCCTTGTACCTTTCGATGGAACCATCCGCTTTGAGCTTAGTTTTGAAAACCCATTTGCAACCAATGAGTTTCTTATTAGGAGGAAGCGGCTCAAGTGTCCAAGTTGAATTTTCCTCAAAAGCACAAATTTCAGTAGACATAACTTCACGCCAATGAGAGTGGCAAGGAGCATTAGAATAACAGGATGGTTCAACAGAAGCGGTGAGAGCAGTTAAAAAAGTAAGATGAGAAGATGAGAAACAAGAGTAGGAAAGAAAAGCAGATAAAGAATGAGCAGTACCTAAGGTCTATGTAGCAGGTGAGGATTCTGTGGGTTTCGTGTGTAAGGTTGGACAGACGTAGTCTTGGAAATAAGCAGGTCGAGTAATAGTGCGGCGAGGACCGGGGGGGGGTGAAGATGAAGTAAAGAATAAGATTTCAATATAGGTTCAAGAACAGGAAGAGGGAGGACGGGGAGAGATGAAAGAGGAGGATCAGAGATGTGCTGAAAAGGAAATTGCTATTCATGAAAGGTGACATCACGAGAATAAAAGATTTTTTGAGTTTCAATTTTATAAAACTTGTAGGCTTTATGGGTGCTAGGACAGCCTAGGAAAACACATTGGGAGGCACGGGGAGAAAATTTATCACGATGAGCATGGAGGGTTTAGGTATAACAAAGACAACCGAACACACAAAGGTGGTCATAGCTAGGCATTTTAGAGAAGAGAAGTTCAAAATGAGACTTATTTTGAAGAATACGACTGGATGTACGGTTGATGAGGTATGCGGCAGTGAGAACACACTCACCCCAAAATCTTAAAGGTAAGTGGGCCTGAAAGCGAAAGACTGCGAGCAACATTCAAAAGCTACCGATGTTTACGTTTCGCAATGCCATTTTTTTTGTGGATTTTCAACATCGGTATGTTCATGAATGATGCCATGGTCATGAAGATATGTTTGAAATTGGTGAGAATGAAATTCTTTTCCATTATCAGTCCTAATAATTTTAACAGTAGTATTGAATTGATTTTGGACAAGTGCAAAAAAATGCATGAGATGAGTGTAGGCTTCAGATTTATAATGTATAAGGTATATCCAAGTAGTAAGTGAAAAATCATCAACTATCGTGAGAAAATAATGAGCCCCACATATAGAAAAAGTATGATAGCCACCCAAAATATCAAAAAATTCCAATTAAAAGGAAAAATATTTTATTAGCATGAGTAGGAAATGGTAATCTGGTGTGCTTAGAACCATCACAAATGTCACAAACAGAAATAATATAGGGAGAATTAAAAATACTAGGAATGGTGAAACTAGAAGGGTGACCTAGACGCTAGTGCCACAAGGTCTTATTAGCAATAGGTTACGTAGATAGTGCTAGAATAGGATGGGGCCGGTGGACGTAAAGCCCATTGCAAAACTCACCCGCTCTAATCAGCCTTGTCGATTGTGGGTCCTAAAAGAGACAAGTGGTAGAAGAAAAGAAAATAACACAAGAAAGATTTGTGGTGAGTTGAGGGACATATAAGAGATTAAAAGAGAATTGAGGGACATAAAGGACATTAGACAAAATAAGAGTGGGAAAGAGGACGCAGGTCCTAAACCCTTCAATAGAAATGGTCTAGCCTATGGGTAGCCGAACTAGATTATCGGAGGCAAGGCTCCTTAGATCCGAAAATGACTCATGACGGTGGCACATGTGGTCCCTGGCACCACTGTCCAAGACCCAGTCACGGTGGCGATCGAAAGAAAAGTTAGGGGAAGAAGCACTACCGACAAAGTGAGCAGAAAGGGAAGAGGAGGAAGAGGACAGCATGAGCATGGTCATCAATTTTTGGTAGAGCTTTGGCAAGAGACTTAGGACTGGACTCAAGGCAGAGAGTGTGGTGGAGACCTGATTTGCAATCGGCGGTGGTTGGCCAAGAATAGAGGGCCGAGATTTGTGGCGGGGATCTCGGCCAGGTGCGAACCAATGAGGGTCCAACAACGGTCGTGAAGATCGTCGTCCTTGCCACATGACATGCATTTCAGTGGAGGTTTGAAATGGCCGGTAGATTGAGCAGCTAAGGAGAGGGTGTTAAAGGGTGTAGATCTGATATTCAGGAGCCCCTACTGTTCTTCTTAAAGAAGTATTGAGAGAACTTTGCCGATTGAGGGAAGAGGATCCATGGCAACAATTTGGGTACGAAGAGGAGCAAAGGAATCATTTAGTCCAAGAAGAAATTGGAAAACCCTTTCATTTTCAGCCTATTGTTGCAGTTCTTTGAAGTCATTGCTACTCTGTAAATATCCAAGTTCATCCCAAATCTATTTGATTTGATTATAATACTCATGGACAGAATTTGTTGTTTGTTGCAAGGAGGAAAGTACTCGTTTAAGATGGTATATGCGAGCATTGTTGCCGTGGCAAAACCGAGATGTGAGATCGACCCAAACTTAACGATGATCAATATGATACTCAAGAGAATTAGCAATCGAAGGGCTGATAGAGTTGAAAATCCAGGTGAGAGCCATATCCTTTGTTTGGTTCATTGAGCATATTCGAGAGAGGTAGGATCTGGTGGGTTGAGTGTGCCATCAACAAAACTTAACTTGTTTTTGGCATTGAGAGCACGGGGTCATGGCTTTCTGCCATTTGGGAAAGTTATCTCCAGTGAGGAGACCAGTGACAAGAAATCAGAATGAGGCTTGGGGAATCAGAGGGGTGGAGTAGGTAAGGAGAGGAGGAAGTAGGGTTGGTAACCATTTGGGCTGAGGATAGAGGATCGAATGTTAGGCTGATACCATGTTAAGATTACAAATTGTAAAGCTTTTTCACTAACTATGTATTGCTTCATTACGTACATTTGGAGAAGAGTACAAATAAATATATTACAATTGACTATGCTATGTATGCAAACAAATGTATATGGTATGCTAATTCCTAAAATCAAGTTGATGCTAATTTGCTGCGGAGTGTATATGGTAAGTATGCTAATTCCTAAAATCAAGTTGATTGGAGAATCTACCAATAACTACCCTCTTCAGACCATACATCAGTGGCAGCTACACAACTCCATAAAACCTGAGAGTTTGTTTCCTCCACAGTCTCACAAATGAGACATATAACACTGTCTATAATCCTTCTATTAATTAGCTTCTTTTTAGTTGGAAGGCCATCATTCACTGCCTTCCAAAGAAACACTTTAACCCCATTTCGCACATCTAAAGACCATATTTTCTTCCACCCTATCAAATGTCCCTTACTACTTGAAGATTCTCCATCCTCCCTCCTTCTTTTATTAACTTCTAAATGATATGCACTCTTTACATTGAATATTCCATTTTTGGTAGGTCTCCAAAACAAATTATCTTCTAACTCCATTCTATTAAAAGATAATTTGCATATAGCATCTACCTCACTTGCTTCAAAAATTTCATGGACTATAAATCTTTCTTCAAGCAACCCACATCACTCACTATCAACTCCCCCACCTTTGCATCCTTATTCAGAATTTTAATAGGTGACTGTACAGTGAAGGTACTTGGAGTGGGCAACCATTTATCTCCCCATATCTTTATTTTATTTCAATTCCCTACTCTCCATCTTAATCCTTCTCTGAGTAAGGCTAAAGACCCCCTTATGCTTCTCCAGATTTGTGATGGACATGCCCCAACCTTGCATCATGGATAGTCCCTGCTTTGTAGTATTTTTCCTTCATAATTTTCTCTGCCAGTGATGAAGGATTTATAAGAAGCCTCCAACATTGCTTAGCCAAAATGGCTTTAATTAAAACATTCTATATCCCTAAATCCTAGCCCTCCTTCAACTTTTGGCCTACCAAATGTTCCCACTTCTTCCATTGGATCTTTTTGTCTTGAGCATTGTGACCCCACCAGAACCTGGCCATTATATCAGAAATTTCTTTACATAATTTCTTTAGAAGCTTGAAAACACTCATGGTATATGTCAGTATGGCATGAATCATTGCTTTTGTAAGGATCTCTTTGCCAGCTTGTGTAAGGAAATTGTTCTTCTAGTTATGCACTTTACTCCACACCTTCTCCTTTATCCCCCTAAAGGCTTTATATTTTGACTTCCCAACCATTGATGGAAACCCTAGATACTTCTCAGAATCCCCACTCACCCTAGCTCCTGACTCTCTTACAATCTGATCCTTGATATCTAACTTAGTTGCTGAATAACATTCTTGTTTTTTGCAGATTGAGACTTTGACCAGAAGCTGCTCGATATTGATCCAAGATACATGCTACATTCCTCCATTCCTACAAATTGCCTTTACAAAATAAAATACAATCATCATAAAAAAGGAGATGATTAATGCTTGTACCCCATTTTGCCACTGTTATACCTCTAATAGCACCTCTAGCTTCTGAGTACTTTATCAAGGAACTAAGACCTTCTGCACAGATAAGAAAAATGTAAGGTGATAAAGGGTCACATTGTCTTAATCCCCTTGTAGGTACAATCACTTCACTTGGCTAACCATTTACTAGTATTGAATATTGAACTGAAGACACACATTGCATTATCAAACCCACCTGTCTTGGCCCAAATCTCATTTTCTTCATAATTGCTTCCAAATAGACCCATTCAACCTCTCATAGGCTTTCGAAATATCTAGTTTAATGGCCATACTTCCTTCATTCCCTTTCTTCCTGGTTTTCATTAAATGCAAAGCCTCATATGCCACTATAATGTTATATGATATTAGCCTTCCAGGAATAAATGCACTTTGAGACAAAAAGATCAAATCAGGCAACAATTTTTTCAACCTATTAGCAATAGTTTTAGCAATGATTTTGTACAGAACATTGCACAAACTGATGGGCCTAAATTCACCCCTATACTCGGACGGGGTACCCCGCCCCCACACCACGGGGGCGGGTGCCTGGGTGAAAACCCTCTCCCGTCCCATGCCGGGCTGGGCAGCGAGGAGGGGGTAGCACCCCTACTAATAGCTTTACTGGATAGGGCAATAAGGCTAGTGGATGGCCTGGTTTCGTTTAGTCAAATCTTTAAAATTTCACTTGTATAAAAAAAGAAAATCTTTAAGTTTTCTCAACTAATATCCTTTTAAACTTTTCATCAAATAATTTATTTATATTTTAATGAAAATTAAAAAAACATAAAAATCAAAAAATGTTTTACAAAAATCAAAACAAAAAAATCTTATTAAACTAGTTAAGCTGTTGTTATTCCGGACTGTGTTTTACCTGCCGGATCATGCTACCCTCGCTGAGAAGATTAATCGAGAGTGGGTATAGAGTGCGTAAATTATTTTTAAATATTTTTTAAATATATATTTTAAAAATCATAAATTCATTAAAAAATACTTTCTTTAACTATTATATATATATATATATATATATATATATATATATATATATATAAACCTACAATCGACAACCTTTCTGGTTTCTAGGTAGGATTAGCATTTTCCTATAACTTTACGGTTGATTGACTGACTCGTACCTCCCGCATTCTTGTTTGTTTTCAAAAAACATCTAATCTCATCTCATCTCATTTCATCTAATCATTACAACTTTCACAACTTCCAATACAAAATAAAATAAAGAGAAATTCTATTTGCAGTCCTCAAGTGGGGACTGCATGTGCAGGCACATTATGAAATGGAAGAAAACATAATTTTAGGAGGGATAATTTTTTAATTTTAAAAAATTTTAAAGTTAAAATAGCCTAGGCTTGCATTGCAGTCCCCATTTGGGGACTGTACCTAGCATTGCTTTAAAATAAATAATTCAACTTTTTCAAATCTCAAAACAAAAATAATATTAAAAAATATATTCTAACAATATTTTATTCAACTTTTTAATTTTAATCTCAACTCATCTCATCTCATCTGATCTCATCTGCGAAAACAAACGGTAATGATACTTGTGCCATGATTTTGTCTCTTCAAGGAGGGTATTTTGTTTATTTAATTTTTACTTTTTTAATAATTAAAGAAATGAATATTAATGAAATAGTGTATTTCTTTTAAATATTTAAAAATGCTTAAAAGAAAAGGTAAAAGAAAAAGAAATATAATTACACTTGCCCGACCCAGAGTAGAAAGCTACGAACCCGACCCACTAGGAGGCTCCTCTGTACATAACCTGCAGGAGGGATGGTGCTGCAGAGGATAAGACTCGTCGATCTAAGGAACCCTCGAGTAGTGTCCAGTCCTCAAGTACCCGCCCACATGACATAAGTGATATACGGAGAACCGTTGATTCACTGACAGAGAAGGCATGAACGGATCAGAAGGAAGGCAGACTAAAAGGAGAAGGTTGGAGAACCACGTCGCATTAATGACGCTGTCCCAAAGCCACCCCACATTTAAATACTTTGACAAAAGGAACAGTACGGGAAATACAAACTCCATGAAAGCAAGCACGATCTCCTCTTCGAACTAGTAGTATAAATAACAAATCCCAAGTACGAGAATGTTCTCTCTAATTCCTAAACTCTCTTACTTATTTGCTGTACTCTAATAATATTTACTAACTTTGGCATTGGAGGTTCCCCGACCCCAAGGCCACCCTCTCAAAGCTGCAGTATCTTCTACCTTGTGCAGGACCCGTTTTTGAAAACTTGAGTTGTTAGAGCTTGGCTTGAAGATGTGCGAAACATGACGTTAACAATACTTATAGTAAATTTGAAGGGGAAAAACACATGGAACTAACTAGTAGTACCTTCAAGAGAAAAGCCCACATCGTGACAAATTTTAGATTGTGTTTAGGTAGTGAGGTGATCTCAGATATTCTGTGAATAATAATGAAAAAATAATTATAGAATATTAAATAGTATTAAATAGTAGTGAATAATAGGTGAAAAGTAATAATAAAATAATAAATAGTAAGCTAAATAAGCTGAATAGAAAAATTCTGGTGCACTTTACTGCAATCAAGCTTTTTTAATTGTCAATTTCTCCAACTAAAAAAATATATATGTTCAACTATTTTAGTAAATATGTTTGGTTACCAAGGATTTTTTTGAATATTTAAGAGTTTTGAGAACTTTTTTTATATATATTTGTTATTTGGTTTTGGGAAAAGAGATAATTTTTTGATTTTTTTTAAAAAAAAAAAGTTTTGTATTGAAATTTGTGAAAGTGAATATGTAAATTAAAAACTTGTTTTAACATAAATTTTTAAAAGTGTTTTTATTCTGAGTTTGTAAAATTTATAATGATTTTATTATTGATCGGGTATTAACAAAATGAAAAGTTGAAATAATTTGTTTTAAGATTTATTTTATGTTTAGGAATAAAGTTACGAAAAATAGTAAAGCTTTTTTAAAATTATTTGATTGACATACTAGGCCAATCTCAATGGTTTCCCCTTCTTTCATTTTAGAAGTAGGCATTAGGGCAGGTTTGGGGGTGAGATGAGACACAAAATTCTCATTTCATCTCATTTCATCATTACACATTTTTCAAATCTCCATACAAAATATAATAAACAATTCAACTTTTTTAAATCTCAATTCATCTTTTTCAAATCCCAAGATAATAATAATATTAAAACACAATATTTTAAACTCTAAAACAAAACACAAAATTCTCATCTCACCCCCCAAACCTGCCCTAACTATCAAACTTGTTTTATTCATAAGGTATTGATTTAAAAAAAGCAATACCACCTCATCATAGTTGAATAAAAGTGAGATGAAATTTTAATATATCTTATTTTCGTTTTAAAAAACAAGAGTTGATCAAATATCATATGGATGATGCCATATCAACAAAAAGTAATAGAAATGAAATATCTGATATTTTCCTACACGGTGAAATTCATATCTGATAAAGTTTTTTTTTCCTAATCCAAAGAACTTTTTTCCCTTTCTTTCAAGGTAAAATATCATTATGTAGATGCCAAATCAAGATAGGCAACCATAAACTTTGGAACAGTCCAGAAACCAATAGAAATGTACTAACACCAAAGTAGCAACTGAAATACTCACAGAAGATGGTTTTTCTACAATATCCTCAGTGTTGCTAACTAATTTCTCAATTATCAATGGTCTTATAAAGATTATTTTTGGCTCAAGAGGCGAATGTAGAATGCACCATTAGCTCCAAAATTGATAGAATAGGGTGTTGGAGAGAGGAGATTGCTCGTCAGCATGCATTACAACTCTTCCTACACGTACCATAGTAATCAGGAGAACCAATCATGAATACAGGGTTTCTTTGACATTCCCCGATGGCTGCCCACCTGGGACAATTTTCATCCTCATCAATGCATCCGGTGTCATCTGAGCCATCTGATTCAGGTGAGACTTTTTCCCCACTAATGGATCTTATGTGAAAGAACTTGGTGGCATGCCACATTTCCCCCTCAAGGACAGGGCATCTAGCATGGGAGCTACTCTTGTCAGGAGATGCATTTGGGTGCAGAGTGAAAAACAGAATAGCATTCCCTTTTATGGGTCTCGGGATACTACTACCCGTACAATCGGACCAAATCATATTCTTTAGCTGAGACAATTTCGACAGTGGTTAATGAGCAGTGGTGACTTTATCAACTTGTAATGTTAATTAAAGCAGGGTTTTATATTGTTTCTCTCTCACCTTCGACTCGGGGAAGAGAATCTCACCGCCCTGAGTTACATTTGAGAGGAACAAAACAATTATTGCCATCAAAGGCTCGGTTAATCCCAACAAGTCTCTGTTTCCAAAAAAATTGTAGTTCCGATCAACCTTTTCAAGTCCATAATGCATAACGTGTAAAGGCCTGCTGTTCTCTGAAGGGAAATGAGCATCACATAATAATAGAAAGCATCATGTCAGAAAGGTATAGCACCAACACGACAGCTGTTTTAGGGAGACAAGGACAAGGAACAATGGGCCAGGGCTGAGGTACCTTTGGGAAGGAAAGTCCATGCTGAAATTCTATCCTCAATCCTTGAAACTACATCATCCTAGAAATCAGAAATATTATTAAGAGAAATAGAATTCATATGGTCATGTCATTGTATGTTAAGATAAGCTTCTATGTCACTAAAAAGCAAACATAATTTATGCATTAGTTCATGAATAGTGATATGACCATATAGGCCAGTTAAAAAAGTCCCCAGGTGGAGAACTGTGACCCTCAAGCTACACCAATTTGATAAATAGTCTCTGGTTTAATTAGGTTTATAAAAATCCTATGAAAGTGTGATAAAGCAAACATTTTAACATTGGGAACACTTGGAAACTCACTTCTATGTTTAAATGCATTTTTGAACTCATAAGCAGCCTGTTCGTGACAACATGTTCTGAATTGCCATTGTTGCCCAAATCTTCTTTTTTCCTCCCATGCACCTAATGTGAAACACATATTTTAAAACCCATACAAGCATAATGAATAAAGATCCTGAAAGCGGTTAGACAATAATTTACCAAAGAAATAAGGTGGTCGCACTCCTCAACTGATAGAAAACCTTTATATAAGAAAACCCTATTATAAGAAGCAGATCATCAAAATTTTGAGGTAAATCAATGTGAATGGAATTGTTCCTCCAAAAAGACCTAGTTGAAGATTATGTCATTATATTCAAAGCTGTAATAAAATGCCACAAATGATTGCCCCTCTTATAGAAAAAACAGTCTCCATACATTTACATATTAATCAATTGCATATGAAAAAAGCCATGTCATCTGTCACGAAGGGAAAAAAACCCAAAGGTCATCAAGTACCTGACCTTGGTTGCCAAGAGAGTTGGACAACCCGTGATGGGTCAATTCTGTTGGAATAAACAGAGTGCCCCAATTTTATGACAGTTTCCTGATTGGACTGCTTACCACTAAATTTCTTCCGGCTGCTGAACCAAAATAGTGGCAACAAATAAAAGGTCATATTAATAGGAGAAAAAGGATCATCAAATAAGTAACAACAATGAGAGGAATTATCCTCCAATCATGATCAACCGCTTATCCGCCAGAGAGAATTCTTAACTAAATGAATTAACCCAAAAAATGTGATGGAATTCCTCCTTTTACACAGATGCGCATGCACTCACTCACAAGTAACTCATTCAAAGATATACAAAAGTGGATATGTAATTAGTTAATCTACAAACATGCAGATTTTTGGGGAATTCACAAGACAAACTTCAGGATATATTTCCACGACAAAAGAATGCACATTTACAACAAATAGAAACGTGTAATGGTAGCACTGCAGCAAAAACCAGATCGATGGCATCATGAGAAAAATCTATATTCAAAATTGCTAAAATTCAAAAGGCCTACAGAAAGAATTAATGAATCACAGAACTGAGAAACACACATATAGCTAGAACGAAGTCATTGATAACAATATATATTCCATAGATAAGCATGTTTCACAAAACACAAAAATATCCATATATTCAAACAGATTAGCATTTTGACGAAAATCCAGATGAAGAACGCTATAAATTCCCATTTTTCGCCTAGAATTACTAGGTTCTGAATACTTAAATAGAAATCAACAATCACCGCAATGAAAACACTCACATAGGTTAGTTACAGAGCTAAATTATAAATCGTTTTGGCTGCAATGCGAAAAAATTGAGACGGGCTTCCACCTTTCTGTGAAACAGATCAAGAAAGAAGATGCAAACACCAAAAGAAGAAGAATTGAGCGGAGCGGCGCCATTGACGAGGGAGAAGATGATACGAATACCAGCTTTTGAAGGTTTATGCTTTTAGCCACCTGAATTCTGAGTTGAGTGGTATCTCTGCGATGTGAAAAATGCTCTCTCACAATAATACAAGGGTAAAATAGCTCTAATTGTTCACGCACATATATATGCCGTACGAAGTAATAGTTTAGTTGGCTCATTCTCATTGGCTGTACTAATTTCATTTCCAGTATAAATACTACACGTGATTTTGTCTTTGCACAAAATAAAAATTACACTACACCCTGTCGATAAACGTCAGACCATTTGAGTATTTTTTTCATGTATTTTTTTAATCTCTTTAAAAATTAAAAAAATCATAACATCATTAAAAAAAGAGAAAAAATATTTACAATCGTAAATTGTGCAACCGCCACGTAATCACTTTGAAAAAAATAAATAAAACACGAGACGCACATAAAAAAAATTAAGTTTTTAACAGTGAACCTCACTATTTTTCAAAGTGATTACGCGACGTTTATGCATTTCACAGTTATATGTAGAATTACTCTTTAAAAAAATACTTAATCATTAAGTAAAAAGAAAAAAGACAATTGAGACCCGTTGTCCGGATCCAAAACATTTTCTAAATAAAAAATATAAGTACATTTCTTCCCTATGTTCTTTGTTTCTTTCTCCTCTCTCTCTCTAGCTTTCCAAGATTCTGTGGCAGAATTTCATTTTTGCCATAGTAATCTAATTGATTGTTCTTGAATTTTGCCATGGAATCAACTATGATTTCTTTTACTCTCCCAGACCCTTCAAGTCCTCATTTTTTACATCACGGAGAGAACCTTGGTGTCATGCTCGGGACTGAATGCTTGAGAAAATTATCATCTTTGGGCAAGGTCTATGTCCAAAGCCATCAGTGCCAAGAATAAGATGAGATTTATTTTTGGAGTCCTCAAGATGCCATTTGGCAAAGCTGATCCTCTTTATTCACCATGGGTCTAATGCAACAACATGGTATGTGGAGACAATAAGTAGCTCTGAGGCTATCATTGATGTTGTCCAATCATTTTTGGAGCCTAGTTCTGCTAAGGCATTTGTAGGTAACACAAAGGGTGAGCAACGACGACACACTTTTAAGAATGAAAATGAAAGACAAGACCAGCTGTTGTCTAAAGCCAGACATGAACAGGAGGTCTTAGCAAAAAATGCTTGCTTTGAACAAGTGTGGAGAAGCAGAAGAGGAAACAAAGAGGCAATGCATGATAAAGCATTAGATGGAATGTGTCGGTTTTATGATGTTGTCTGTGTTGATAGTGAGGAGTCATTCTTTGGTCAAGGTTGGAAGGGTCTTGATAATTCTGTGGAAAAAGTACAATCAGAATAGAAATCTGTCATGGATGGGAAGCTAAAACAGGTCCAACAAATTTTCAGTTTGACTACTGAAAGGGATGGAAGTAAGTCAAATGAAAGGGTTGCTACTGAAGAAGTACTTGCAAAAGTCCCTGTAGACGTTGATAAGCTTAAGACTTACATTAGCTTACTTACAAAAGTGCTAGAATATCCCATTAATTTTGAGAAGATGACTGATGTGCCATCTGCAGCACAGCCTGATACAACTTTTTATGGGGAAGATGGGTCTTTAAAGTTAAAGTGTCCTCTCTATCAATATTCACATTTTCAAGCATGGGAAATTGGATACCACATAAGTCAAGCATTGTCAGACATGGTAATAGTGTTGTCCCACCAGCTTTGGGACACCTTGGCAGCTTATCAAGGAATATTGTTGGAAAGGAATGGACTTCGAGTTTTGTTCTCCTCGGCTCCACTAGCTGCCTCTTTCAGAAGGAATTGATAACTTGATCATAGAATTGTATCACAGCCCTTAACCTTGAGGACAAGGTTTTTAAAGGGAGGGAATTTGTTATGATCCCCACTTAAACAAACCGCACCGTTTTGAAGGCCAATAAAGAAAGCTAAGCTACAAGTAGTCAACAACTTTCCGTTTAGATCAATAATTGTTGCAACCTGTTATTTTTATGCTATTTTACTTTCCATGTGTTGCATTTTCATTAGTTCTGTTAGTCATGGGCTACCTCCATATGTAAGCTAGAAAGGGCACTGTGAGAGGCATTTGGAACATTATTGTAGATGACATTTTCATCTTCTTGGAGGAATTGAGGAACCTCGAATATCCCTAAGGCATAGCCATTGCAATATTCATTTCTCTTGTATCTTGCTTACACATTTCCACAAACACTTTCTGTGCACTCTGTTATTCAACCCCCGCATAACCATTTCCATTTCTACAACAGCTCATTACAACACAAAGAATGAAGCTTAAGAAATATTATAGGAATTAACTGGGTTCATAACACATTATGTACATAGATAATGCAGCCGATATGTGGAAAGATTTGAAGGATTGCTTTTTACAAGGTAATCATCCAAGAATATTTCAATTGAGAAATGCAATTATTTCTTTGAAACAAAAACAAGAATCGGTGAGTGATTATTACACTGATTTGAAATCCTACTGGGATGAATTAGCAAATTATAAGCGAAATTTGCCACAATGTTCTCTTATTAGCAAATTAATAAGGTCATCGCCCTTGTGTTACAAGAAGAAAAATATAGGGAATTAGTATCAATGCTACACCAAATCTTGAATCAATTGCAACTTTAATGACAAAACAAGAACCTACCTTTGAATAATTTATTGCCTTGCTGACACAGTCCACAAAGGGGGGTAGCTCTGCTTCAAAATAATTTGACTTCCGCAAAGATAAACTTGTGTGTCGTCATTGTGGTTACATAGGACATACATCGGAGAAATGTTATCGAATCCATGGGTTTCCACCTAGTTTGAAGTTAAAAAAAAAAAAAAAAAAAAGGGAGCAAATCACTCAACAAATCAAACATCGTCTTCTACAAGTCTAGTTAGTAATGATGCTCCACAATGTTCATTAACTCAATATCAGTACCAACAACTTCTTACCATGTTCAAACCACAACTTACTACTCATTCTATCAATCAAGCTACTTCTCTCTCAATCGAACCACCAAACAGTCAATCTCTATCAACTTCTGATATTTTCCTAACTCCACAAAATGCCTCATTATGAAAATTTTATAAGTAAATATATTCTCTGAATAATTGACACTGGAACAACAAACCACACGGTCAACTCCACTCGTTACTTTTCATCTATAACTTCCCAAATTACATCTTCTGTTAGATTGCCAAATGTTCATATAGTTTCGGTTACACACATTGGAATTGTTCATCTTTATGATAAACTGGTTTTTCATAATGTACTTTGTTTCCTATCATTTTCTTTCAACCTCATCTCTACTAGCAAACTAACTCATAATTCTTTTTGTTGCCTTGTTTTTGTCTCGAATCTTTTCATTCAGGACCTATCTTCATGGACCATAATTGAAGTGGGTAAAGAGAAAGTTGGTTTGTATCATTTGCTGCAAAAACCTTTGGTTGGTCCTTTTGTTGCCGCTTCAATATATCAAAACTTAATCTGTGGCACTATAGGCTAGGTCACATTTCCTTTTCTAGGTTGAAATTTCTCAATAATTCTATATCAGATATGCCTATGTCAAAATTTTCAGATTCTTGTCCCTGTACGATATGTCCATTAGCAAAACAAAAGTGTTTACCTTTTCCATCGAGTGAAACTATTTCCAAATCTCCTTTCAATTTTATACATTGTGATTTATGGAGTCATTTTCAGTCCCTCCTTTAGATGGCTCAAAATAGTTTCTTACCATTGTTGATGACATACCCAAGTCCACTTGGGTATATCTTATGCAAAATAAGCCTCAAGCCAAACCTTATTTACAATCTTTCTTTAACCTAGTTGAGACATAAACTTTATCCCAAATCAAGAAAATAAAAACCGATAATGGGGTTGAATTTGTCCTACCAAAATATTTCTCCTCTAAAGGTGTCATACATGAAAAATGTAGTATCGAAAGACCACAACAAAATGGTGTAGTTGAACCTAAATGCCAACATCTTCTAATGTTGCTTGATCCCTAAGGTTTCAAACTTCTTTGCCACTCAATTTTTGGGGTGATCGTATTCTCACTGCCACATATTTGATTAAACTTAAACCAACTCCATTGTTTTCTAATAAATCCCCATATGAAATTTTGTATTCTGTTCCTACTTCTTATATTCATCTCAAAGTGTTTGGTTGTCTTTGTTTTGCATCCACCTTAACTCGAAGTAGATCTAAATTTGACCCAAGAGCCAGTAAATGTATCTTTATTGGCTATCCATTTGCTGTTAAATGATGCAGATTGTATGATCTTGAAACTTAAATAACTTTTATATCTTGAGATATTGTGTTTCATGAAACCATTGTCCCTTTCTTTTCCTCTTCCCCTCTTCCTCTCTCTCCCACTCATTCAAGTTCTTTTGTCTTCCCCAAACCAGCCTCTAATTTTCTAGATGCTCTTTTCTATTCTTCATCACTTTCCACCATAAATTGTCATTTATCTTCTTCTTCTGCATCAAACCCCACAAATCAATGTACTCCTTCACCTCCTATTTGACAATCCATGCAATCACGAAAACTACCAAGCTACTTGTAGGATTATCACTGTCAGTTGGCTTCTCATTCCTCACCACAGTTTGTTTCCTTGGCAGAAAGTTCCTTAGATACAAAATTTCCTTTATCTAATGTTCTTTCTTACTATAAATTCTCTCATTCTCATAAAAATTTTACTTTAAGTATCTTTTCTAATTTTTAACCACAATAATTTTTTCAAGCCATGCAATTTCTTGAATGGCAAGAAGCAATGCATGATGAGATAAAAGCCTTTAAGGCAAATGAAACTTGAACTCTTACTTCTTTACCTATAGGAAAGAAGTCAATATGATGTAAATGGGTCTATCGAACCAAATACAAATCTGATGGTACCATTGAAAGGTACAAAGCTCATTTGGTTGCTAAATGTTACAACCAAATTGAGGGCTTCGATTTTGAAGAGACTTTTTCTCTGGTTTCAAAGCTATATACTGTTAGAGCTTGCTAGCATTGGTAGCTGCCAAAAATTAGTATTTACATTAATTAGATGTAATAATACATTTTTGCATGATGAGTTAAATGAAGAGGTTTATACACATATCCCACTTAGATATGCACAACGGGGGGACTCAAGGGTTTGCAAACCTAAGAAATCTTTTTATGGCTTGCGGCAAGCTTCTAGACAATGATTTTCTAAGATGTTTACTACTATAATTGGTTGTGGACTTCATTAAGTAAATTATGATCATTCCTTATTTATCAAGTCGGCTGATCATAGTTTCATTGCTTTAATGGTTTATGTTAATGACATTCGATTTGATGACCTAACCTGACAATGATTCGTCACTTTTATTTATTTATTTTTATTTTTGTGGAGTTTTAATGAGGCTTGGGCCATGGACCGCAGACTTGAGCTGATAATTTTTTACCCGACTCGAGAATCGCTAGACAGAAAGTTCATTTGACGTTCGCGAGACAAATTTCTTGAGCAAAGCTCAGGTAGATAGTTCACTTGAGGCTCACTTGATACCTCGCTTAAGAGAATAATGCGATAATTGTGAAATTAGGAATTCTTTCGTACAACCTATTAATATGTTTATTGTGAACAATATTGCTACTTTGAGTATTGGAATTTTGCCCCATAGTGTACTTTGACATTCCTCGAGAGAATAAAATCATTTGCAACTTCGTGGACGTAGCCAGGTTGTTGAACCACGTAAATCTTTATATTGTGTGATTGATTTATTATTTTACTTTATTTTTCTTGCATTGTTTTCATATTTATAAACTAGCCACCAGTCCTTTCCATGACCGATGTGGGATAATCCAATATGAGATTGCTAGGTCATCTAAAGGCATTACTTTATGCAAAAGAAAATATGTTTTAGACATACTGAAAGACTTTCTTGGTTGCAAAACGAGCTAATTTTCCTATGGAACAAAATGCTAAATTCTCCTCCATAGATGGTGATATCTTAACAGATCCTTTTAGCTATCACTGGCTCATTGGTAGACTTATCTAGCTCATTATGTGAAGACCAAATCTTGCTTATGCATTGCAAGTTTTGAGTCAATATGTAGATAAGCTGAGACAACTTCACTTAGATGTTGTGCACAGAGTGCTTAGAGACTTGAAATGCACTCTTGGACAAGGTGTTTTCTTTCCTACCCATTCTAATTTTCACCTCAAAACCTTCTATGATTGAGACTAAGCTGAATGTATTGATACTTGCAAGTTAGTTATTGGTTTTTGTATTTTTTTTTTGCGACTCCTTAATCTCTTTGAAATCAAAGAAACAACAAACTATCTCAAGGTCTTCAGCTGAAGCCAAATATAAGTCTATGGCTTCCACTACTTGTGAACTTTCATAGCTACTTGCTTTGTTAAAGGACTTTTTATATCTGTCATTCCCAACTAGCTTTCTTAATTTGTGACAAAATGCTACCCTTCATATTGTTACCAATCATGTCTTTCAAGAAAGAATAAAACATATTAAAATCGATTGTCATATTGTGAGGGAAAAATTACAAGCCAATGTGATCAAAACTCTTCATGTTACTTCTCACCATTAGTTATGATATATTTTTACCAAGACTCTAAGCTCTGTTCAATTTCATTCTCTACTCAATAAGATGGGTGTGCTAAATATCCACATTCCATATTGAAGGGGAGTCTTAGAAGTAATAGTTTAGTTGGATCATTCACATTGGTTGTAACTAATTTCAATTACAGTATAAATATTGCACGTGTGCTTCTGTAATATACAATAGTCTTGATACAAAATTAGAAATACAAGAAGTACTTTTCTTCCCTCTTTTCTCTTTTCTCCCTCTGTTCTCGAACTTTCTTTCTCCTCTCTTGTTCTTTGGCTTTCCAAGATTCTTCGTGGTAGAGCTCTATTTTTGTCATATGCATGCTATTGGGAGGGTACGTGCCTTGAATCCTTTCAAATCAAATCAAATCAAATGACATATATGAAGTAAAGATAAATTTTTAGTCGATTTCACAAAAATTAATTTTTAAATTAATGTGATTTGATATAATATTTCATGTTTATTTTATAAAAGAAATAACTTTATAATTAAAGGTATCAATATTAAATCACATCAATTTATAAATTTACTTTTGTAACATCTTTTTATAGATATAACATTTATTTAAACTAAAATCTACCATTGCTAATAATAGGAGAATACATCATTTAAGTAGCAAACCTGACTTAGAAAATCATAAGATGCGTGGTGAATGAGCAAATGAAACAAGAGGCTGACGACTCAAGCCACATTCTCTCTAGCTCCGAACGAAAAACCCCCTTAATCGTCCAAAACCTCAAGATCTGCTGAAAGGGGGTGGGAGCTTCGGCTCCTCGCCCCCTCCCCTTGCCCTCTCCCTCTTCTCTGTCTAGTTTTTAACTTCTGTGTAGTGTTTTTATTTTTCTTTGTATTTTTAGGCCGAATAAGGGAGGATCGCCGTTCGAGCCTTTCCGGCCACCAGTTCTCTACACGCGCCCCACCGGTGTGAAGCCCAGCCGCCGATCTTCAAAACCTCCAAATCCGGCGTCCATTGGAGTGGCGCGTAGACCGCACGCGCGGGACGAAAATCCGGACAGCGTTGGCGTGTGACCCTCACGCGCCACCGAGGAACCCTCTAACGACACCACGCTCGGTTGCTGTGGAACCGCTGGCTCCAGGTCTTCCAAGTCTGACCGTCGGCTTTCCTCCCAGCGTGAACAGTCCTGCATGAAATATTGCCGACCAAATGTGTACTGTTCATCCGTTTTGTTTTTTTGTTCTGTCTTTTGTTTCGTTTCTATGTTGTTGTCTGTTTCAGTTTTTGTAGCTTGTCTTGCTTTCTTATGTTGGTATTGCTTTTGTTGACCCGAGTGAGGTTTGGACCTTTAGATCGGACGTAATCCGGGGCAAGGCTTTCGAGAGTGTTGGGCGATGCTACGGCCGGTGGTTATACGGCCAGGCTGTTAGTGGTCTGTATGTACGCTGGGTGCTCGCTCCACCAGAGCTCGAAATGACGATGCTTGCGGTGGGCGTGTCGTCTGAGGTCTCATCAGAGCTTGTGGTCTTGTAGTTGTTATTGTAGTTTTTTATAGTAGTTTGTTAGTTTTAGTTATGATAAAATAGGAATAGGCTTTGGATTTTGATGTCCATAGCAGTGTCTCGTACTCTTCTTCCCTGGGAGGATAGAGAGGACCTTTAAGTTCTGTTTTTACAGAGTGCTTTCTCGGGTTCGAGAAAGTTTGATTAGAAGTTAAGACAATGTCTACCACAAATGTATTTGTGTGTGGGGAAGCTACAGATCTGTTGAGTTAGTTGGCTTATAACTGGATTTTCTGTGTATTGGAATTTCTTGTGTCAATAAGTCATATTTGTAACTTCGATTTCTTAATGAGATGAGTATGCTCCATTCAAAAAAAAAAAAAAAAAATAAAACAAAATAATTAAAGAAGAAAATGAAGCTTACTGAAGGACTTTAGTGCAGCGTTAATTTTTAACAACGAAATCAAGCAATGCAATCGACTAATACCATCGTGTAGTGTCAAAGTGATTTAGGGCATTTTAGGTAATCAGAAGAGATTAGATGAGAATTTTGTAAATAATGATGAAATAGTTTGTGAATAGTAATAAAATGATTTGAATTTTAAATTAAGGTATTTTATTAGATTTTGAGAAAATAAATAAAAAGTTGAATAAAAATATAAAGTTAAAAAATTACTTGAATATAATTTTGTTTTGAAATTCAAAAAAGTTGTTTTGTTTTTTTTTTATTTTTATTTTCTTTAGAAGTTTGGAAAAGTTGTAAATATTAAGTAATGTTTAGATGAAAAAATTGAAAACTTGAAATTGAATAGTATTTTATATTTGAATGATATTTGAAAAAGAAATTATAAAGAATTTTGAAATGAAATGAGAACATCTCATCTCCTCTAATATTCTAAACAACCCATTTATAGGAATGCCACGTTAGAAAATATAGCGAAGCAACTAACATGGTGCGAATAGCTGCATCGAATAGGCGTACCTTGCTCTTGTCCATGATTAATTTTGTTGCTGTGCAGTTCAAAATTTTTCTGCGTCATCCCCAAAAAAAACAGTTGTGATAATATGTTTTTTTTTTTAAATTTTAAAAAACAAAAGTGTTGGGTTAAAAAAATCTTATAAAAAGAAAAATAACAAATCGATGCGAAACTTACATGCTCATCTTACTTTATAAGAAAAAGAATTTTATAATATAATTTATCACATTAAATTATATTATTTGTAAATTTTACTTTTATAAAATACTCTTATGAATTAAAAAGTTTTTGAAAAGAAAATCCATGCAATAATATGTGAAAATGAAAAACTCAATAAACTAGTGAAAACTTAATTTTGTTTTTAATATTTTTTATTTATCTCAAAAATAGTACTATATGTATTTATAATTTTATGTATAAAATCTATTTTATCAATTTTTTTTTTTAAATTTAAGATTTAAGATTTATCAATAAAGCGTCAACGTGTATTATTACATAAATAAAAATTATAATTACCGATAACATTTTCCTAGTTCCAAACCCAATCACCCACCATGCATAATTGCATGAGTAGTGATAATACACAATATTTTTTATAATATATGTTATAAAATAAGAATATTTTTGTAAAATGATATTAGTTTTATAAGGTATTTTGTAAAAATACCCATATTTTAAAATATTATTGTGTCAAATATTATATAAAGTGTTGTGTGTTGAACATTTTTCTAATTGCATATCGTCCCTACGACCATTACACAACTTTAGATTAGATTAATATAAAAATAGAAGAATAATGCTTAATATAGTTATTAGTTATGCAAGCGTTATACACTAAAAAAAAGTGAGATTTATTATTAAAAAATTATTTTTATGTGAATTTTTTACTCACTTTTTTTTTAAAAAAATACGAGATACTTACACACTCTATGACAGTAAGAATAATTCTATTCATCATTTCTATACCATACATTTACTTTTATTTTTCATATTTTTATTTTTTTATTAGTAAATATATGACATAAAAATAATGAGTAGAAGAAATAAATTAATCTAACAAGAATTTTAAAAACATTGTGTACCCAACTTGATAGAATGACTTATGACTACAAATATAATTTTTTATTTTTCTCAAAATAAAATGTAGAGTAGTTAACATTTTTTTTTATGTGTTGTTAACATGTTATTGAAAAATAAAAATTCTTCTCATCAATTATTATTCATCATTCTATATTTTATGAAAAATACTCGTATATTCTGTTGGAAATACCCACATAGTATAAAGCCGATGCATATCATAATTAACATTCGACAAATTGCCCTTCTTGTTTTGACTATTTTCCTCCCCTCCTCACAAGCTCGGCTATAAAAGCCATCACAAAAACCCTAGTTCCCTTTACTCTGAAGTCTGAACCCCGCTCTCCACGCCTCGAATAGTCGAAGCTCTGACCGAAGGTAACAAAGCCCTCTCCTGTCTCTCAAATAACTTTCTCCGATCCATAAAGTCTGTAAATATAATCGGCCAGTTTCTCTGCTTGGCTGCTGGGGAAGTTCAAAAAACACAAAACAGTTTAGATCTTTGATTTTAAGGTATTATCATAGTTTAGTCTAGCTTTTTCTTTTCTTCATCTGAAAGTTGATGTTTTTCTTCTTAGGCGTCTGCATAAATATGTATATGTATGTATCTATATGTGTTGAGATTTTTTTGAAATGCGTGAGAGCTTATTTGCTTGTAGGACGGCTTATTTGCAAATTCGAAGTGTTTGCGAATATGTGAGACTGCTTGTTTGTTGCTCACATTTGTGTTAAAGAAAAATAAGCGCGTTATAATTCTGAAAGCCCTTTTTTATTTTTATATGTTTTGGTTTAATTTAAGAGTATCTGGGACTTAGTTTTGGTTATGTTTGGTTTCGAAATATTTGCAGAAATTTTTAAAAAGATATTTTTAAAACTTTAATTCAAAAATATTTTTAAAACCGTATAATTGTTCTATTTTTCATTATGTCTCATCTCATCATGCCTAAGTGTCCGTGGAATAAAAAAGCAACTTTCACAAAAACCTCAAAACCACCACTCACAAAGATTTCGTCTAAATATATTTTTATTTTTACCTATCTATTTTCACAATCCCCCAATACAAAAACAAGAAAGTTTTACTTAACGAACCATGTCCGTGTTTCTGCTTGTTTTGTACTTGAGATCTGTATTGCAAGTTTGTTTTGATAATCCAACTCAATATTGTAAGTTAGAGATTTTCAATTACATTTTGTTTTGGAAGCATTTTACTATCTGCGGTTCCAAATATGTGAATATGCATGATGCTCGCTGAGTTTTATGTTAAGACCAATAGTGCATGTGCAATTTTACATAGCTGAATATTAATCGAGTTGTGATTTTCTAAGCAGGCAATGGCTCCTAAACAGCCAAATACTGGCCTCTTTGTGGGTTTAAATAAAGGCCATATTGTCACCAAGAAAGATTTGGCTCCTCGACCCTCTGATCGCAAAGGAGTAAGTTGATTTTGTACCATGAATATATTTATTAGAGCTCTTGTCTTTATGTGTTAATATTTCAAGTCATGTTATGAAGTTCCCGGACACCGGGTGCCAAGAAAAAAGGTCATGCTAAGAAACTGTTATGATATAAGCATTTTATGCTTTATAGCAAGAAGAGTACTTTTCAAAATGATATTAAGTAGCCTCTCAGGGTTCTAGGGTTTTTTTTTTTTTGTTATAGGGTGTGCGGAAGAAATATATTTTGCTTTGGGTTTTGGTTTGCAATTCCACATGGCTTAAAAAAAAAGGTTCTTATTATAATTTAAAATTTCAGTTTCAGGATATTTTAGGTGGCACAATTTGTTGAGACTCTCTCTCTCTCTCTCTCTCCTAATTGTTTCTTATATATGCAGAAAACAAGTAAAAGAGTCCACTTTGTGAGGAACTTGATCAGGGAAGTTGCTGGATTTGCACCATATGAGAAGAGGATCACTGAGCTTCTAAAAGTTGGTAAGGACAAGCGTGCACTGAAAGTCGCCAAAAGAAAGCTTGGAACCCACAAGAGGGCAAAGAAGAAGCGCGAGGAAATGTCTGGTGTTCTCCGCAAGATGAGGTAAATCTTCCTGGCAAATCTCTCGTACAAGTATTAACAAGAAAATGAGTTTGAGCTCAATTTTTTTTCGTGAAAGTACCATGGTATAATACCCTTTGTGGCTTCTTGAAGGAAATGCTAATTTTTTAGAGTTTAGATTTTTAAGTACAATCTCATATTGTTTCTCTTGGGCGAATCTTGCTTGTAGGTCTGGTGGAGCTGGAGAAAAGAAGAAGTGATCTAATAACCTATGCAATATTTACGGTCCAGACTGTCCGAGACTCTTTTTTATTTTCTTTCCTTTTATTGAGACAAAATGTGAAGCACTTTTATGCACATTTAGTATTTTGCTAGAATTGAGGTGCGACTTACGGTTTTGCTTGGATTTGCTGATCTTTTTTGATGTTTTACGATATTGCATGCATGCGTTAATTCTTCAGGAACTTTACCATAAAGAATATGCCAATAATCGTAGATGAATCACCACTATGACTAATATTCGTTCTCATGTCTTTTCTTGGAGTATAATCAAAGAGTTTATCCGCACATAGACCATGTAGTTTTCACGATATTCGTATACCATTAAGCAAAATGAAGTCGATCAGCCATAGATCAGACGTTGAAGTATGCGTACGCACCATCCTTTCTATCATCTTCCTCATTCGAACGTTTGGACAAGGATGAGGAAAATTGTTTTGATAGGGACGTAAGCTTTGTGTTCAATATTAAGATGTATTTTTAGAGTTTCTTCCATCTCCTTGCTGCTGTCTGAATTAGTTTTATTTTAAATCATTTCATGGTTTTAGAGCCCTTGGGTGATGCAGGCTCGTGGATCATCTCTCTTTGTTCAATCTTTTTCTCATTTTACCTTTCATGGAATTTTTATCATTGTTCAATTATATTTTGTCTCAACTGTGAGCCTTTTGAGCCTATTGTTAGCCTTTTGTTTGTTTTACCTATTATCAACTCATTGTCGGTAGTAACTCCAAATTTGATGTTTTAGCTCCCAGTCACTACATTACCATATATTATTTTTATCATCTTATCTGCTATCAATCGAGAGATATTAAGTCAGATTTTAAACCCAAGATTTCAAAAGTTCTCTAGGATGTTAGAGATGATATGAAATAAAGTATTTGATTATTATTCTAATATGAAATCAAGCGATTTGATTTTCATATCAAAACTGTTTCCCAGCGGTTGGGATGTAAATTCCACAAAAGCAGCCCTTTATTCAACTCAAGTCACGTAAGAAAATACACTGTACTTTGAATACGCTTCACCACAGAGAATCAAGAGTCGTATGTATGTGCTAGTCCTTTCCCTTCTCATTTGCACCGCTCCCCTCTTTGCCCCCCTCTTCCTCGTTGCCTCTCTTTGCACCACCCTCAGTCCGACGCTGATGCAGAAGCAAGCATCTTAGTTTGATGCCGACGCAGCTCAAAAAGTGCCCCTCTGTAAATCGCACCGCTCCTTTCTTCCTCGCTGCCCCTCTCTGCCCCTCTCTTCCTCGCTGCCTCTCTTTACACCGCCCCAATCTCAATTTGATGCCAATGCAGCTCAGAAAGTTTGACGCCGACCCATCCAGTTGCCCACACAGATATCATGGCTGACACTTAGGTACGTGTTTGATTAAATGTCACAAAGGTGGTGGGTGGAAGCTGATTTTCAAAGAAGATGTGAATGGTTATAAAGGGCTGTATGTGCAATCATTATTTATCTTATATTCACTCTATTACATAGATGCAGAGAGTTCAAATGCAAATCTTTTATTCTGGTGCAATTCTTGGGGCTGAAATCAGCTTCCAGGGGGTGTGAGGGGTAAGGGGCTGAAATCGCGAAGAAGAGCTTCTCATTTTCTGAAGTAGTGCTGGTTCAAGATAAATGTGGTGGAAGTCTTAAGTGTTACTTTGTGATTGACAGGCTGTTATTTGGCTAATAGCAGCCCTACCGGTCCTAAGGATTTCTCTATATATATTCCTAAGATAGTTGTCGTTTGAATTCTTACAGGTATAAATAGCAGTTGAAGTAAAGTGCGGTACATGGATATTAACTCCAAGCAACATAAATTTTCATATCAGAAACCAGGTCAAGAAATAGCCCCAAATCAATCATTTTCATATATAACTTACAAGTACTCGTTGTTTACCGATAAAAAAAAAGCTACAAGTACTCATTACATTAGGCTTTCCACTATATTCCTTGACGTGCAACTGTGTAAGTAATTCTGAAAGCATGATGGTGCAAGGCAGCTACCAATTTCTACAATAAAACAAACACCATACACAAAAAGAGTAAGAAGGGAGTATCTCACCACCAGCATAGAATAGTAGCTTCAAAAGTCGGAGCGGTGAGTAGCTTCTCATCCATCAGCTCTATTAGGCCAATCGAGGAACTTGCACCCTTGAAGTGAGGGTGGCAGATAACTCTGAATCGAAATGGGACTGTCAGGAGGGTAAATATAGTCCTTTCCATATCCAAGTTCCTTCATTAACTTAGTTGGCGCATTCCTCAGATGTAAAGGCACTCCCTCATTCTGTCCAACCGATTCCTTCACCAACTTCTGTGCAGCCTCTACTGCCCGATAAACAGAGACAGACTTCGGAGCCAGAGCCAAATAAGCCACACACTGTGCAAGAATCACATTGCACTCGGGCATTCCCAAAAAATGAGCGGCTTGGTAGCACGCAACAGCCTGGTTGAGTGCAGATGGGTCAGCCAACCCAACATCCTCACTAGCAAACCTTATTAATCGACGTGCAATGTAGAGAGGTTTTTCACCTGCTTCTAACATTCTTGCCAACCAATATATCGCAGCATCAGCATCATTTCCTCTCATAGACTTATGGAGTGCACTGATCAGATTATAGTGCTCTTCCCCAGCTTTGTCATAAGCAAGATGCTTGCACTGAAGTGCCTCCTTAGCATCATCCAGTGTGACAATGGCTGCAACGATATCAATCCCATCTTCCTCATTTTGGACCAAGTCCCCACCATTGGCTTTAGATTCGTTAGTGAGAACCCGGGCAGCCGCCGTAATAGCTGAAATTTCCAAGGCGTTCAATGCCACTCGACCATCCCCATCACAATTCACAGATATAAACTCAATTGCTTCTTCTTTCACATCAAGACGCATCCCTACACTACGTGGCAATCCCTTTTCCAAATGATTCACAGCCCGCCAGAGTAGCAGGGAAACGTCGTGGGGTTTCAATGGGTTAAGAGTGAGAACCCGACACCGAGACAACAAAGGCGTAATTAAATGGAAAGATGGGTTTTCCGTGGTGGCACCCATGAAGACAATACTCCCATCCTCGATGACGGGCAAGAAGGAGTCCTGTTGGGACTTGTTAAACCTATGAACCTCATCCACAAACAAAATGGTCCTCTTGTTCTTAGATAATCTTAGTCTTCTAGCGTCCTCCACCGCGTCCCTAATACCCTTAACCCCACAAGTAACAGCTGACAAGGAAACAAATCTATACGAAGAAGAAGAAGAGGCGGAAGTAGAGTTAACAATAGCTTTGGCAATTGAGGTCTTACCAGTGCCGGGAGGGCCCCAGAAGACGATGGAAGGGAGGCGATTGCATTCTATTAAGGAGCGAAGAAAGGAGTTGGCGCCGAGAAGGTGGTTTTGGCCAACGACGTCGTCTATGGTACTAGGACGCATGCGCTCAGATAAGGGCTCGTGGGGCGGCTGTGGGTTTGTTGGTAGCAATACTTCTAGTTTGGGCCGCTTAGATTGCTGTTGTTGTTGTTGTTCTTCTTCTTCTTCTGCTTCTTCTCCTCCTCCTCGGTGGTTTTGGATTAAGCGAGGAGCAGTGGGTATGGGCGATGGGAAATTGGTGGAGGGTTTGGATTGGAAGTGGAAGAAGTGGTCGAGTTTTGGTTGGGAGGGTTTAGGGATGGAAGAGGTACAAGCCGCGGCGGAGGAATTGTGGTTGAGAATCCATTCGGTGGCTTTCAGGGTGGATTTCCCACCGGTGGCGGCCAAGGCTTGCGTTGCCAATTCGTTTGGGAAGCCCATGCTTAGTAACTGCTGCATCTCCATCCTTGTTGCCTACCAATTTTGGTCAGCGAAAAAGCTCAGCTACTGCATATCAGATTTATAATTAAGGGTAGTTTGCTACTCATTATTTCTACCCATAATTTATTTTTATTTTTTAATAATTTATTATTATTTTTTTTTCAATTTTTTTAATTTTATTCTTCCTAAACTAATTGAATTATTTTACTCATTATTCATATATCAAACATTTGATAAAAAAATAATGATAAAAAATAAAAAATAATATATAGTGTGGTGTGTGGAGATGATGAATATGATTTTTCATTTGTAAATATATGTTATTTGAGTAGATGGGTTCTTAGGATATATTTTTCAAAAGAAATATTCCTATGGTGCAAAATAAATTTTGAATGGTCATCTGCTCTAACGAGTTATTTTATTCTCAAATTGATATATAGAATATATTATCTATATTACTTAAATTGTAAAATTTGATTGATAAAATTTAAATTTTTAAATTTTAGTTTTTGATATTGTAAAGGATGTGTTTCACACCACCATCCGTACGGATGATCTGCAACAACAAAGGGACGACACTAGTTGCCCTGGATAGACTTTGATGCTTAAGTCAGTAACAATATAAGGATAAGTGTATGTAAAATGAAGATGAAAATGTTTGCTACCACTATTAGGTTATTTATATAAGGATATGGACGTGTCGCGATGCTAATTACTCTAACCACCATTTCTATGTATATATCTTTCGTGATCCCTTACGAATCGGGAGTAAAGATAACTCCTGTTTATATAGGGGTCATCTTCCTTAGGATAATAGCCCCCACATGTGGATCAATATTTCGATCTCATGGTAGTTATATGCCACGCGGCTATTGCTTATGGGCCCTCCAGATGTGGCCCTCTTAACCCTAGGCTAAAGCTTTGGGTCTGCTTCTCAGTCGTGGGCTTAGATAGCTAGGGAGATCCAAATATCCCCTCCAGTTATCCTACTAACTCTCTTTATGCTGGCACATGGGAAATTAAACTTTTGATTTGATTTTGATCTTTTTTTAATACCCATTGCTTACCCTGCTAGTCCATGGGCGTACATATGTACTTTTCCCTCTCCTGGCTATGGTCCATGCTAGTTGGTGTGCTTGAGCCCATACCCTTTCTTTTTGGAAGGACGTGGCTTACGTCAGTCATAACTATTCTCGCTAATTAAATGATTTCCAAAAGAAATGGTAACCGTTGGCATAGCCAACCTTTCGGATTCCCAAGAACCCTCATGATTACTTTCCCAGGTCTTGCCTAATATGCTCACTTCCGCTCGTGACCTTTCCTTCTTCTTCTTCTTCGCTCATACTTCCTTTCTTTGTCTTCCTCGCATTATTATGTTTGTGTCCCATTCTTCATTGTTCTTTCACATTGCTTTCAAGAAACCTTCCTTCTTGCAATGGCTAGTAGTACTTCTGCAAAAGTTTCCCCCAAATCAAAGGGCGAATCCTCCCTTGCCCGGAACCTCGCTTCTTTCGACGAGTATTCGTGGCCTTCAGTCTTAAACGTGGTGGACCTTGTTGACTTGAGGGAGTCTTTCCGCATCCCCGAATCAGTGGACATGACCGTTCTGAAAGGGGGGGTGCATCGACAGAGAGGGCTATGGCGGAGACATGGCTCTGTCGGTTTGTGCCCTAACCAATGGGTTGCACCTCTCTTTCATTCTCCCAGTGCGCAGCGTTTTATACTTTTTAAAGCTTGCTCCTGCCCAACTTCACAGTAAGGCGTGGTGCATGTTGATGTATGTCGGTGCAGTCTTTCACCGGGTGTTGGAGCCCCTCGGGGAGAAGTACCCAGATTTAACGGCGAAGGAATTTCTTTCCTTCTATAGTGTGGCATCTCTGCTAGGAAATATCTACAGCTTCCGCGTCTGAGGGCAATGCCTGACGGCTTTTGAAAGGCGTTATTCCAACATCAAACAATGGACAAATAATTTTTTCTTCGTCTCTGGTAGAGGCTGGGAATTCCCCATTGATGAAATGCTTACCCTGTTTTTGCCAATT